>CM031938.1:39597715-41072147 GCA_018703725.1 Brassica juncea | reverse complement strand
ATTGAGTGGACCCATCTCTGCTCTGGTTCTGTCGTTGTCTGATCCTATGCGGTGACTCAAATGTAGAATTCTCAGGTCTAAAGAGATGCTCAAAGATGGCCATGAGCAAGAACATAGAGATAAGTATCGCCGTAGCTACGAACCCAAAAGAAATCGCATTCATCGACGTTGGCGATCGCCATGGCCCTTCACTCTCTCCATCTCTAGTACTATAGATGCTCCACGAACTTGACTGGTTCATTTTCTCCTTGTGGCATGCGAGCTTTGAGCCTTCTTTGGTTCTGAAGTCGATGTGATGTGATTATCTTGGAGTAGAGAATTTTGATCAAATATATTATGGGAAAGATAGAACACAAATGAAATGAAACAAAATCGAGGAATCTTTCACAAGAGCAAACTCAGAACTCTAGATCAAGAACAAAACCAACGGTAAAAAATGAAACAAAAATTATATAGAACTACAAAAGTTGACAACCTTGAAATACTTTCACGTAATCGTCGACAGTTTTCTAGTTTATTATTCCTCTTGTTTTTTTTTGGCGTGGGTGAGTGAAGGAAGTAAAAGCCAGAGGAAGAAGAAACAAATCACACTCTGTCTATGAGTATTAATGGGCTGTGTATATATATATAGTTACAAAAGGGAGTATGTATTATATAATTTATTTATTATCTATTATTATAAAATGCAGTTTGCTCCATCCTGGTGCTGCCACGTAGGCGTCCAGGTCAACAATTCGGATGCTATGTTCGCTACACGTGTCAGCATCATTTAATCTATTAACAAATGTTCGTTGGATTTGCTTCAACTGAATATGGGCCTTTGCACATACAATTTATTATAAGCCCAAGAAGCTCATCCGTAAAAAAAAAAATGACGTCTCTTCTTCACTTTGTTTTTCCGTCAGCAACCCTAGCCGTTCTGATTCCCCTCCCCCACGCGATTCAGCTGAGAAACGTCTGTCATTATGGCACTCAAGACTCAATACCCACTACTTCATCTTTCTCCTGCACGGCGTATATAAATAGAGGGATTGGCAGTCTTCGCAGCCATCCATTTAGTCCGCCTTTAGTCATAGAACCCTAAACATCTCTCCCCAATATCCAATAATGGCTAAGCAACACCTCCATTTTTATGAGCTCAAGGCAGCGGTGTAAGAATTTTGTTGTAACAAGGCTCCTTCGGTTGCTCACAATGTCAAGAAAGGTGGAGAGTTGATGGATATCGATCTGATCGTGCTAATGGAAAGGTAACTGAGTAATTTTCTTTTCTCAATTCTTGATGCCTATATTACTTGATGTTGTATTTTGAGATTGAGTCTTTGTTTAGATATTTTTTTGGTTCAAATGATTCATTGCCCATTATCCTTCTCATTTGTGACCGGTCTTACTGTGCTACTTCTTTCTGAGTGTATATTTTGTTGATTTTGCTAAGATTTCAATGTTCAGGTTGTTGTGGTTTCTCAGTGATACTGAAAGTAATTATCACTGAAAGTAATTATCTTTGATAAGTCATTCAGGACTCGAGGAGTTTCTGATGGTTGTACTTATGATTCTTGCATCTGTATACGTCTGAGAATGTCTCACGGGTTACTTTTTTTTTGTTCATAGCCAGCTCTGATCCCGGGGTCAATCAGCGTGCAATCAATAAAGCTCCACGAACGGGCTGAAAGCAGGAACTTATCCTGATGGATTTTTCAGCTTGCGCAATTACGACCAGCTCATGTTGATGGCCAGTCAGTTAAATTCCTCTGTTCTCAACTTCCAACCACAGTAAAATTCCAGGTCAGCCCCTTCCATTAAATATTTTCTTGCTTATATTTTACAAACTCATATCGTTTCTTTTTTTAAAGAAGGTACCGTGTTGAGATGAATGTATCGGATACGTCTGACTCTGATGTGTTCGCTCTTCTCATGAAGACATGAGATCGCACATCCAATCTTTACCTCTCAAGGGTCACTAAACCTGAGGGTTTGTGTTAGGAAAGAGTGTGCTAGAAGCTGTTGGATTAGAAAACAATGATAAGGGAACAAAGGGAGATAGAACCATGAGGAGAATCAGCTCAATGGAATAGTTTTGTGGTGACAAAGCCAGGCCAAGCTGCTCTCTTGACCAGATTGTGATACACAACATATCTAAGATTCTGATAATTCTTATGTACTAAACTTTTTCGCAGAGAATTTTAGCAAATTTTAATTTTGACAGTTGAAAGTTGAAACTGATGCAAATTTCATTAGTTTTCAAACACATGTAAGGAAGGGTCAGTGTACTTTGTTAGTGGATTAGACGGGTTACAGCACCTGAGGTCCTAAAGATAATGGACAGAAGATTCAAACGATGCAGATGGAGTGACTGGAATGAAATTAGAATCCCTGAGGGATAACTTTAATTTGTTGTGGTGGTATGTCACTTCTGCCATATCTCTTTTAATATAAATTTTTGAATAATGTATTTTTATTGTTTGATTCTGAAATTGATTTACGGTGATGGCAGTATGAGTTACTAGATGAGCTGATTAATTTTGGGTACCCTCAGTGTACAGAAACAAGGTTAATGAATGTTTTTTATGTGTTTAGATGCAGAGAAATACGGGCATCATGCGAAAGGACAATCAAAATTTCTCAAGAAAGTTAGGAAAAGGTAAAGAAGATAAAGAATGTTCGTACTAAACATAGACATGGTCATGGTCATGAGCATGATCCTAGAGAACAACACATCCCGACGATCACGATCTAGACAAGGAAGATTCTGAAGATTACGAAGTAGGCCAAATTAGCCAACAAGTTCACGGTGGTGCACCATGTATGTCCATTCCTTACCTTACTGTACTTTCTCTACCAGTTAAGTTTTGGTATTTACGGTTTACTGGATTCATGTCGCAGCACGAGGAAAAGCTCATCACATTCAGGATTGATGAAGGAGGATAGGAGGAGATAGTTCTTCTAGGCACGAAGGCTTTTCCTGTTGTGGCTACTTCCCCCACTAAAGTCTCTGAGCCGATCAAAGCAGTGGAACCAGTACGAGGCCGCAATACCTCTTACGGGCACGAAGCTCTGCCTCATCGCGCAAGACTCTTAGGTGTGTCGGAAAAATAAGAAAAAGAGGCGTTCCTACAATGACGACGTCTAACACGCCCGTGTCTTTGCTCTCTCCGACAGAAGACGCTGAAATGGCTTCGTAGACCGCAAAGGAATAAAGATCTACAGGTTCCTATCAGAATGTAATCATCTTCTTTTGTTAAACACCAATGTTTATGTTTTTTTAGCTAACGGCGGTTCAGTTATCTTTTCTCAAAATTAGCAAAAGAAACAGTTTAGTTATCTAAACCGATGACATCGACATAAATATTTACCGAAGAAAGATTATGAGTACTGTGTTAACTTGATATACAACTCTGGGAAGGATAGTGTAATCTTCAAATTAATATACTTTCCTTATTGCAGGCCTGAGATTTAGTTTCCAGCATACCAATAATGGTTTAAAGCAATTTATTATAAGTATTGACATCTGATGCATTCTCTTCAGTTGTTTTGTGCAGACTATTACTTCAGATGATCAGAGAAACAGCAGCTCACATGTGAGAACTGATACAGAAAGAAATGGCTCACCAATGCATTTTTGGAGGCTCTCCTTTGTACATCTAATATTTTGGCGACTGGTTTCATTCCTCAGCTCCTGCAAATATATTTGTATTCATGTTCTTAATTATTAATCTATGCTCCTATTATATCTCTTAAGATTACTTTGTTTTATGAATGCTTTTCCATATTTAGAGTGAAAGCTATAAACAAATGTCTTTTAGATGACATGTATTTAGATGACTATTAAACTCCATTATAATTTTATTTTACAATACATGAAACAGTTTTATTGTCACTTTAGTATTATAGCAAATGTTACTTGAAAACATAGGCCGTGAATATTATAGAACTTTATCACGTTATCATAGTTTAAAAATGTAATTTCGCCAATTTTTCATTCACAATATCATTCAAAATTGTACGTCTTCATGGTTTTTAGAAGTGATTACACTTATATATTAACATTTAAAAAATGGAAAGAATTTCATTGTAAATATAGATTGTGGCTTGACACAATTTTTTTTTTTATTTTCTTTTGGTTAAGTAAAGAGAAATGTCAGTCAATGTTACGTTGGCATTATTAATAGTTTGTAGTATATTATTTTATGTAGTCTCTTTCCCACAGCCGGTCTATAGATGTATATGCTAACCATTTTTTAAAAATGTTAGTCCATATCATATCATCTCCGGACCACTAAACTATATATATTTTTAATAGAAAACAAGATAAAACTGAAATAATATCTAATTCCCCTTTATTCTTTTAAGATATAAATATTAGTTTTCACTACTTTTCACTATATATAAATAAATATCAATTTCCTTCTATTTATAAGTATTTATAAAAAACAGCTGAATTATGATGAGTTACTTTTTAGTTTTAATAAAAACATTGTTTCGTTTTCTTTGGGGCAAATAGTCAATAGATTTTTCAACTCTCAGCACGGAAATTGTGTTTGATATTTAAAATGATATAAAAAAGATCAATGTGTGTAAGACTAAGATGATGACACATGTTATAATTAACTCATCATCCATCCACTTTTAATAAAAAAACACAAGTTTAATTATGATAAGAAAGAAAAATAAAGACAACTATTATTGCAGTTAACACTGCAAGTTGTTACGTTAATCAGCAGCACAATCGAAACTTTAGACACTTTTAAGTTTGTTTCTGAGCAAAAGATAAGAGCATAACACATGAAAGTAGAGAATCATCCTTTACTCATGTCTCAATCAAAAAGTTGTTTCTTTGGCTTCGTTATCTTCGTTCAGTTTTGTGTTTGGCATTTTTCTTTTGGATTTTAAACAGATAATACGTATACTACACAAAGTTGTTGTTGGGATTTCCTCCAACAGACTTTTCAGTAAAAATTAGCATAGGAAGTGATGTTTTATGGGTTAGTTGTGCTTCTTGCAAAGGCTGTCCTCAAACCAATGAAATACAAGTAAAGCTTCTCATATCCTTTTCATTTCTCAATTTTCTGATTTGAGATTAATGTGCTGCTCTGTTTGCACACTGAGTTGGATTACTTTGACCTAGGGATCTCAGTAACAATGACACTGATCTCATTTGTCTGATCAAATATGCAGCTGGGATTTTCAGTCCTCTGATTCAGGCTGTTCTGTTCAGAACAATCTTGGCGCTTACATGTTTCAGTATAAGGATAAAAGTAACAATAGGTTCTATGTCCCAGTTGTTTTACAGTTTGACATAATGTCTTTAATAAATACTTATTTCGATTTTTATCCTCCAGATTAAAATATAATTCTTTCTGGTTAACGATTAATCTTTTGTGATTCTGTAGCGCGAATAGTACCTATTTTTATAAAAATCATAAGACAAATTATCTATCATGCAATTTACCTGATTGCAAAGATTTTAAGGTTCATGTGTTTTGAAATTCTGTATATATAAAACGATTTGACATAAATAATGTTAGGTACAAAACATATAATTTCCCTTTGAAATAAAAAAATATTAATTCAAAAAATTAATGAATTTTTTCGCCGCGCGAAGCGCGGCCCGCCCCTAGTATGCCTATAAAGTATGGAAATAATCAATTAACAGAGAGTTAGTGGTGGTAATGGTCCCTAACTAGTAGGAACAGACATATAAATCTTTGTCCCTGGATCCTATATATTCCTCTGATCTCATCCCATTCACTCTCTTTTGTTTAAACTGACAACTTCACTTTGCATAATCACTCTATTATTTTCTATTCTCTGACTTATTTAAGTGCAATAATTTTGTCAATATCTAGGTCCCATTTGTTGGGAATCTCAATGAATAGTGTAAGATCAAGCATGGTATATTATTTAGTAGGTTGTTGGGTGGATTCTTTTCGTTTATTTAGGCTCGACCATCCGGTCAAACGTACTCCAACAGAAATCTGACCAGTGATAGGATTACTAACTAAGTTCTAGGCGGTGCAGTTGGAGATTTTCTCGTGTTGAAAACTACAGGTACAAGTCTGATGAACAGAATTTTCTCAAGGAACTAGAATTTAATAGCATCCATGATGACAACCCTAATTATTATATATATATATATAGTTTCATTGTACCTCATACTGTATTTAGTTTTCTTTATAAAAAGGGATTCGTTACCTCTTTTTTTATTCATCGATTCGTTACTTGCTAAACCTTTTGAAGTTGAGTTACATGAAAAAGGTTTACGAATAATAGAGTATTAGTTAGTATAATTGGGCCATTGGAAGCATAATATATACAATGTAAAGAAAAAGCTACTGTGGTTTTTTTCTCTAAAAATCATTTTAATGACATATGCACAGTATGTTCAATGTTGAATACATATTCGTTGTCTACTTTTATCTTATCCACGATCAAAGAAAAAACAATACAACAAAATAAATCAACAATAATAATTGAGGGTGGGGGCTTGGTGTTATCACAAAAGAACGACAAAGAGAGCCGATTGGCTGCCTTGAAAATTGTTTTAGTGAATTTGTTATTAAAATAAGATTTCAATTAGTTAGTTATCCTAACCAAGGAAACAATGATGGATGATAATTAAACCCACTTTTAACTAGTCGTACATGGATATATAATTTATTCTTCTTTCTTTTTTTGCTAAATGGTTCTCTTTCAAGTTGAAAATTGAAAGGAACACTAGTAGTTACTTCTCAATGCGACAATGGCTTGTTAAATACCCGTGATGTACTCATTAGCTCCATTCTTATGTATGTACTATACCCTGCATTGCATGAACATACGTGATATGCAGATGGTGATATGTTACGAGAAAACTTCCATATCTTTAGATGAACTAAGCTCAATAATAATGCAAACCCTAGCTAAAGTTCTTGTTTTTTTTTTTGCGTCTGCAACCTAATTTTTAAAATTAACAAGTGCACCAACTAATATTCGCTTTATTTGTACGATCAGCAATTTGAGGCCTTAAATAAATAGCACATACTAAGAAAATCAATCAATAAAAACCATTTTTAACAGCAAATGGAATACTTTTAAGTTTTAAAGCTTAATTATTTAGGGAATAACTCGCATGCTAAAGTTTCTACTTTCCATAGAGTAATTGAAAAAGGAAAGGTTATTAGTAAGTAGCAACATAGATCTTTCTGGACACATTTGTCTTTGATGGTCAGTTTTCTTTATGTTCCAACACTGCTGAAAAATGCTTATAGATCTGCCGTGATATAGCATCATCGATAGTGTTAACATGTTTTTTTAAAAAAAATATATATATATATATATTCAGCTTTATTCCATTTAAATCCCAATTATGAGCATAAGTAGCAATTACATCAATGAATTTAAGCAAAAGCGGTACAATCATGCTATCAATCAGCTTGAATTTAGATCTATAGATGTGATCAATCCCAATTGATAGTGTTAACATGTTAATATTGCTTTACACTTTACTCTTCTTTGAGTCTATAGTGAGATACCAGTAAGTGAAATTTAGATCACATAATTAAGGTAATATATATTATAATAATGTACCGCTAGCTTGTTTTTTAGTTAAGAGCAGCATTGTCGGGAGAGCTAAACGGAGAGTGCTTATCAGAAATTATTATAATAGTGGGTGGGTTCCACACGATTTTTAAAAACCGACGCTTCTCGTGCTTCTTTAAGCGTCGACGCTTCTATTTTTTGCGGGTTCCACTGACACATGACGATCCACGATTGTTTTTTTTTTAAAAAAAATTTAATCAGATAAAAAAACACCCCCTGATGGAGTGCTGGGATAAAGATGCTATAAGCACACATTAGCAAAATTTAGGTCACCGGTTCTTATTACCATTTTAAAACTCATGTAAGAAAAACTTAGTAGTTTCCGAGAATTTAATAATATGAATAATTGATTACAGTTTGGACTTCTGAGTTCTCTGATGATTCACACATTTTTACCAAATATCAAATGTAAACTGTTCATTAGATTTCGGTTTCATTTCAGAATATATAAACTAATTAAAGTTAATTAACATGTATATTCTTGATTATTAGGGTTCAGTTATTTTAACAGGTCGTAAATTAAGGTTCTTCACGTATTATCACTAGTGCATTATCTCTTAACACACGATAATAAATATTATAAAGAGAGGTATTTTTTGAAAACAGACACGTCGATCTACTACAGAATACTAGGCTTCATGGAGTTTTATATCAAAATTGAAAGATTATTTAACATTTAGACCAAAATAAAATAAAAATTGAAAGATTGTTTTCCGATATAGGCATGTGAGTATATGAATATTATAGAGCATAATGATTTGCCAAGAAAAACAGGAAAAGAGATCAATAATAGTTAAAAATACAATGGTAGAAAACTATCTAGTATATGAATATTATATCTTGTTTGTCCTATTCAGAAAAATAATCCATACGAATAATTAGTACTAAAAATCAAATGGAAAATAATTATATAACTGTGCTGTTAGCCTGTTATATATCCAACTCATATCTTAAATTCTAAACCATAAACGGGGATGATTCAAAGCAAAGTAAATTTCAAAAAGATATATAATTTGTGAGAGAGTACTTGTTCTTTCTTTTTCTTAACATTTTACCAAAAAAAGTAATTGTTCTTTTGTTAATCAAAGCTGTTTTTTTTATTTTATTTTCTTTTTGACTGTTGCTTTCATAGCGTCGTTATCTAGGCAAAGCAAGTTTCAATGGTGTACTGAAAAAAAGAAACAAAAGCTTCGTTGTAAGGAAAATACATACTATTTTTATTACTCCCTCTGTTTCTAAAAGATGTATGTTCTGAAAAAAACTGTTTCAAAAATATGTATTTTTTATGTTTCCTATACAAAAATTGCAAATTTCAATAAAATTAATTGAATTTATTGAAAGACAATTGGTTAAAATACATTGGAATTTGATAATTTCTAAAAAAAATGCATGATTAATGTATTTTTTTAATATGTGTGAAAACACCAAAACATACATCTTTAAGAAACAGAGGGAGTAGATATTTACCATATAATCAGCTACACTCCGGTTTACTTTTGAAATTGTGACGCTAGATTTCTATCTCGTCCGTCAATAGAGACATCAGACATGCATGCATGTGGTTTAAGGTTATGCTTCGTGGTCATAACTCATCAAGTGTATTAAGGAAAATAAATGGACTAGCAGTCAGGCGTTTATATTTGAGGCCCAATTAAAGATTCCAAGCCTTTGAGGCCCATTTTGAGAGCATGGGAATCCAACGGTCAAGCTAGTATCTACTGTGCGAAGCTATAAAAAAAAAGTAGTCTCCGCCGTCCGATGCTTTCCTTTTACGCAAGGGTTCGTTCGTTCGTTCATTCGTCGACGCTAACTTTACCTCTCCCGCTCCAGAGTCCACCACACACACACACACACAACTTCACCACAATACCTAAAAAACCTCCTTTTCCGTCCCCAAGCGGTTGCCACTGTTGGTTCTCCGGCGAATCTAACGCCGCTACTTCCCCTTTTCTTCAGGTCTTCTTCTTCTTTATGACTTCCTTGAATTTATATGTATTAGATATTTGTTTGCAACTAATAATTGGTTTTGCTTAACGCTTAGAGAATTCTGAACCATTCTACTCCCCAATTTTAAAAGGTGTTATTGTGAATTAAACGGGCTTGTTTAGACAATTTTTTTTTGTTCATGCAAAGATTGTTCTTTTTTTGGGATATATAATAACAAAGCCACAAGATGTAACAACTAACAACTGTCAAAGTTCCTGTCTTTTGTCCTAAAAACTGATACTTGAAGTTAATAATCATGTCTCGTCTATTAATGAGGAGTTTTTACTTGGTCGGTTTTGTGTGGTTTTAGCTTTGATTTAGAGGATTCATCTTTCTGTGGGATTGCAACCTCATGTTTGCTATTTAGAACTCATAGATATGAAGCAATTTGTCTGAGTCGCTGATTCTCCACAATACTAACCTTATATTTTGGTTTTCCCTTTAAGGATTTTTGCAGTGTATCTTGAAGATTGTTAATGGCCGCCACTGAGAAAAACGCTATGGACTGTATCCTTTTCTGCCGGCTCTTTTTACTTGATTGCTTGTGTTAGTAGATTCTTGATGACGGTTTTGCTGGTAGTGGTGTTTAACTTTCCAAGAAATGTGTTCTCTTTGCTATTATCAATTTGTTTTTGCCCCCTTGATATATACTCTAAGCCGAGCTGCGAACTGTAACAAATGCTGATTCTACAACAGAGAAGCATGATGAGGTATTATTCATAATCCTGTTAGCCTCATTCTTAATCTCCAGCTCTCCTGCTGGCTAAGATTTCTTTTTTTTTTTTTTAATGTTGGTGATATTTTTCAGTCTCCTCCAATAGCTGACACAAGTCGTATAGTCACAGGGTCGACTACCTCATCTGTGACCGTTAATGCATGTGGTAATGGTAAGACAACCACCTAATTAACCTGATATAGTCTATTGTTATCTGGGATAGATTCTTTATACAAGGATTTTTAAAGATTTTTTTAGTTATTCTCTGACATAATTGGTTACTAGTTCAGCAGTGAATGATTTAAAGCTAGTTTGTTTTGTGATGCGTTTTGCAGGATCTGATGTAGTCTCTTCTCAGCCAAACAAAAACGGTCAAGCATGTGCTACGGATTTGCTAAAGGTTTGATTTATTTTTTTTCCATTGGCTTTTGTATCTCATATATAACTTCATTGTTTGACATTCTACCATGTCTCGCGCTGATTCATATTTTTGCAGGCAAGTCACCGTGACAAGAACAACAGTTCATATAACAACTGTCATGATTCGAGTCTTCACTGTGATCGAGCAATAAGAAGCAATTGCTGGTCTCGAACTCCGGTGTCGTCTACTAAGCCTCCAGGAGATCTCAATGTTTACGGTAGACTTCCTTCCTTTACACAATCACATGCGCTCAGCAGACCAACATTCAAGGTACACCTAGTCGTTTGATCTATATTAATAGCTTAAGAAATGTCAAAAAGCTCTTTTCTGTACAAGTCTATCCAGACTATCTGAAGTTGAAAGCTCTTTTCTTTTTGCCTTTTTGAAGGGAAAGCAAGCGGCAGGACAGTTTACAAAGTATCCAAATCAAAAGACAAGCTATGTCCCATATAGTGGTGGTTACGGTAATGGAAATGCAAATAGCGGTTTCAGGGATCACAGAGATGAACACAGGAAACCTGAGGGAAATGGAGGAGAATCTGATTCACTGGTTGAAATGAAATGCGGTCCGAGAACCAGTGCAAAGAAGACTCATCCTCCTTCTGAGTCATCATCATCATCATCATCATCACTCAAGCAAAACAGTTCTTTTGTCTTGGATCTTCGTAGAGAGATGTTTAACCTCCCAGATTTTCAGACAGACTACGAGGATGCCAAGTTTTTCGTTATCAAGTCCTACAGCGAAGATGATGTTCACAAGAGTATCAAATACTCCGTGTGGTCAAGCACCATCAATGGAAACAAGAAGCTCGATGCAGCTTACCGTGACGCCGAAGCGAAAACACTCGTTGATGGCAAGAAACGTCCCATTTTCCTCTTCTTCTCGGTGAGTGAGCTTAAAGATGTGTCTTGTCTCCTTTTCTTATCTGGTTTAACTAGGCCTGCGGGTTCGGTTTCTACGGTTAGTTCGGTCGTTTAGTTCGGAATTTGGTTAGTTCGGATCGGTCGAAATCTAGAACCGGAAAAAGTATGGTTCGGTTTTTGGTTAGTTTGGTTAATTTTCGGTTTAAATGGAATAACTTAAAAAGAATTGATTAATTTCGGTTCAGATTTTGGTTAGTTCTGTTAGGTCGGTTCAAAATTTCGGTTAAGATTGATACTGTTTGGAATTTTTTTTGGTTTCCAAACTGACCGAACTAACCGAAAAGATCGGATCAGTTCGGTTCGGCATGTTTGGTTCGGGTAATAATATTACCGCAGGCCTAGTAGTAACCTTGATTGATTTATTTTTTATTTTTTTGATTCAGGTGAATGCTAGTAGGCAGTTTGTGGGATTAGCGGAGATGGTTGGATACGTGGACATGAAGAAGGACTTAGATTTCTGGCAAGTTGATAAGTGGTGCGGCTTTTTCCCCGTGGAATGGCACGTGGTTAAAGACGTTCCTAACTGGGAGCTATGCCATATCATCCTCGACAACAATGAGGGCAAGGCGGTTACTCATACGAGGGATACTCACGAGATCAAACTCAAAGAAGGTCTCCAGATGCTTTCGATATTCAAGAAGTTTTCTGCAGTAACGTCTCTGTTAGATGACATGGACTTCTACGAAGAACGAGAGAAGTCTCTTCGGTTGAAGAAGGAGCATAAACCAGCTAATCTCCGCATGGATCTCTTCAAAGAGAAAGACTATAATGTAAACAATGCCTCTATACATTTTTCTTTTTTTGTCTCTAAAACCAAAACCTTATTTGTGTTTATTTGCCATCAGTATGAGAATGGAGGCAACAGGAGAATGAATCAAGATAGAGGACATAACTGGAGTAGAAGTAGCGGTGGCAACACACAGCAGTCTCTTGTCAATTTAACCAAGAATCTCTCCATAAGAGGAGGCTACTCTGTTTCCAAGAATAACTCTCGCAATCCAAGATGAGACACATTCTTAGTTCCTCTTCTATTTATTAGTGAATTGGTTTACTTAGTTTATGAAACTTATTATTTGTTAGGGCGTTCTGTTTTTACTTCTTCTTCAGACGTCTTTTGGGAGCTTGCAGATTTCATTTTTCACCATCTCATAAATAAATAAATCAGTCATTCGAGATATTGTTATTAGAAGGTGGTGCATTCCGTGTAGAGGAACTGCTGTTTGTTCGAGTAAACATGTATCCATGGTTAAATAACCCATATAGAAGTAGAGTAGTTAAAAAGCACATATGAAGAAGGTACATTATCATCCAATAACTAGTCTATCAAGAAGATAAAGCCTAACTGCACTTTTCAAGAACTCCTACACTAATTTTCAATGACAATTAATGCTCATGTGAAATAGACAAAGAGACTTGACACATGGGAGAAAGCTTTGTGGATGTAAGAAGCTTCTCGTAGCTCTCTGCCTCTTCATTGGTCACATGAGACGAATCTATGAAACTCAAGGTCATTTTCTTGAGGGCTGCCGAATTCTCAAGAAAGTAATTTACTAGTTCAATCCCAGACTCCCTCTTCTTCTTCATTGTCAGCTTGCATCTCTCTGCCTCTTGATTGGTCATATAATAATCTATGAAACTCTGAGTCATTTTCTTGAGGGCTGCCGAATTCTCAAGAATGTTATTCACTATTTTAATCCCATATCCATCCTCCTTCATCGTCAGTTTGATGATCTTGACATACTCCAAACACCAAGGCGCCTCTCTGAAGACGGTTAGCTGTGGCTTCTTAAAACCAGCAGGAACGTCCGTGGTAAGGTTTTCTAACACAGGAGACCCTGAGATGATCCTCTCCATAATCACAAGACCATCATCTCCCATGTAACGAATGTTGTCCAGATGTATGCTCTTGAGAGCAGGTAGAGAAACTTTAAACTTGGGACCCTCGAGCCCTGCGTTTACGAGACTCAAAGACACCAACGTCTTGCTTACGTAGAGATACTTAGGCACGAAATCAATAACGGCACGTCTAGACGTCGTCTCGTTTTCGACGTCTAGGTGCTCAACACCGCGATGAACCGCTTCGGATATCCACTCCATGACTCTTTCGCCACTACTGTTGGTAACCTTCGAATCCCCACGCTTCCTTTTTCTTACGGAGGACGAGTCATACTTGATCTTGAACTTTCGTAGGAACGATCTGTTCAGTAAACTCACCAAGGAGGAGTCATCTTCGTAACGAAGGAAGTCAACGGCGTTTAGGTCAAGTTCGGAAGTGACCTCTAGCCAGCGAAATCTCCAGCTCTTGGACAAAAGACTTGTCTTGACAGCATCTTTGGTCGGAAGGTACGAGAGTATATGTGTTAGCAAAGAATCCGGCAGCTCGCTGATACCATCGCAACCCACCATGCTTAGAGCACAAGGAACTATCTTAACAAGGAACTATCTTAGGGCTTCTCAGTTATATACTTATATTATAATGAGGACGCTATATACTTCTAGCTAAAAGAAAAATAATTAAAGTTAATTTTGTTAATAAAGGAGAATTAATTAATTAGAAACGAAACCGACTTGCTTTGTTTTTGGTTAAAACGTCCCACATCGAGAGTAAGAGACGAATACCTTGGAAGTCTGATGATATAAATGAGACGCTGGGCTTCACGTTCAAATCATACCTTTCTCGGCCTTTTGGCTAAGATCAAGTGTAGTATCTGTTCTTATCAGTTTAATATCTGATATGTGGTCTATCGGGCTACACGATATTAACTCTATTTTTTAAGGGAGAAAGCCCACTAAGATAGCTTGCTATCTGGGTTTTCACGAGTCGCCCATGCGTTGCACTATTGCACGGGCCTGGCTCAACCCATCATATATAAAGTCCAATTTTTAATGTTAAATTTGGCCCACGTTCCGACAAAGATTAAACTAGCATCCAAACACATATCTTAAACCCATAGGCTGTGCACAAGTGTTAAACGAACATCCAAACACTTTTTTAAACCCTTGGGCAGTGGCAACACTGAGAGCTTTCAGGCAAATCTTGGGAGAAATTAAGAATGACTGATCCTAATCTGAAGCATCCTCTTGACGATTCTACAGCTTCTCAAGAGAGGCTTTCAAAGGTTGCGAGAATCATCGATGAATTCAGTGACGAAGAAGAGGAAGCAGGACAAGGATTGGTAATCTCCGAAGAGTCGGAGATGTTAGTAAAAAACCCTAGAATGCAGCGTTACTTGATTGCCATTGAATATATCGGAACGCGTTTCTTTGGGTCACAACAGCAGCCTAAGTACCGCACCGTCGTTGGCGTGTTGCAGGTGTTTCTGACTTCTCTGTAAAAAATTTTACATTTTTTTCCTCCACGAGGAGAATTGCTTTGCTTTGATCATCAATTTGTCACATTTTATTTGTCTCGAGAAGTTGGATTCGTATGCAAATTTGGTACCATGGAGCAAGAGTTCATATTAGTTGTTGACATGTGGATTTGAGTTGTTAACTGATACAATTCAAAATCCATTGCAGGAGGCTTTTCATAAGTTTATTGGCCAGCCAGTTAAGATCTTCTGCTCAAGTCGAACGGTGAGAGCTTTTCATTAGTTTATTAGCCAAAAGTTTTGGTCTTTCTATCCTAAGTTTGAAGAAACGTTTCCATCTAGTTTTGGATTTGCCTTTGCCACTATACAAAAAGGGGCTAGCTGATTTAGGGTAATGATATGCTTCAATGCTTGTTGTTTTTGGTTTAACTTAGTTTGACATTGTTATGGCTCTAGGATGCAGGAGTGCATGCACTATCAAATGTTTGCCATGTAGATGTGGAACGCATCAGTAAACGAAAGCCTGGTGAATTGGTATATCTCACTGCTACTTATTTTGTGCCTTACAATTGGTCTTATTGGTGTTCTGTTCATGTAAACCAAAAAAATCAAGAGAGCAGTACACACTGTTCCCTGTATCAAATGTTCCAATTGTAGTCTTGTTGGTTCGTGAATAATACAAGTTATCTTATATGATTAATGTTCTTGGCATCTATTAGTGATAGATATATTATTATCATTCTCACTTAACCCCATTCTCTAAATGCAGTTACCACCTCATGAGCCTGGTGTCGTCCAGAAAGCTGTAAACCATTTCTTACAGGTTAATATTTACTTTTTATTGTCAAAGTTAACAATTGGATACAATGGTTATTCCGGTTACACACACAATTCAATCATGTGATTGGTGGTGTTAATAAAGTTTTACCTAAAGTCTACGTTTTTGCTAAGAGTTTCTCTGATCTGTATTTTCCTAAAAGTGATTGCTTTCACCTAGGTTGATCTATATACTACCGAATATATCTCTTTAAAATCCTTTACGTTTAAACTAATCAGAAAAATGAAGGTGATGTTCTGGTGATTGATGTTCGGTGTGTCCCAAGTAATTACCATGCCAGATATAAGGCCAAGGAGCGCACGTAGGTATTCTCTGTACATCACTCATTAGAGTAGCTAAGGCTCCATTGTTCTAGACCATTTCAGTGTTTGAACTATATGATGATCCTGTTACACTAGTTTATGCTGCAAGAGTGTTATTGTGCTAACTTTTAAGTTTATATTTTGGGAATTTAAGATGTCTGACGTCAATATACTGAATGTTTTCATGACACTCACTGTAGATACTTCTATCGCTTACTGTCGGGGTCGGATCCTTTATCCATCCTTGAAAAAGACCGTGCCTGGCATGTTCCTGAGGAGCTAGATCTTCGCGCTATGCAGGTTCATATACTTCAATTTTGATAACTCCTTATGACACTAAAAAAGAATAATATCTCTAACGACCGGCGTCAATAATTGTTGCACAGGAAGCATGCAGAGTTCTTGTTGGATCTCATGATTTTAGCTCCTTCAGGGCAGCTGGCTGCCAGGTCAAGTTTCTTTGTAGTTTTTAAACATCGTTACCTAATACAATACCAGTATAAAATGTGTTTGAAGCCTTTCATATATGCTGATCCATGCATTGAATTTGTGGTTTGGTAGTACTTAAATATCCAGCGTAAGATTGATGTTTTTCCAAAACTTGATAAACTTTTGACGATATATTATACTTTTTATTGCAGGCAAAGTCACCGGTGAGATCTTTAGATGAACTCAGTGTCTCTGAAGCACCATCTACTCCATATTTTCCATCTGTCACGGAAAGGGCTGGGAGCAACCTAAACAATGGAGATCCTCCTCTCACATCTTCCAGTCAACCCAAGACTGAGACTGCCGGTGTTACTACAAATGGCGACACTTTTGGTATAAGAAGACGACACCGCTGCTATGTCGTAACAGCGCGTTCCCGCGGTTTTCTCTACCACCAGGTTTGATTATTATATCTATTATCTCTCTTGGCAGATCATATTTTGTAACTGTAGTCTCTTCATTGATAGGAGAAGCAAAACAATTTGATTTGGCATGCAGGTTCGATTGCTTGTAGCAGTATTGAAATGCGTAGGCACTGGAGAATTGACGGTCTCAGACGGTATGTCTCCCCTCCCTTGTCGAGTTATATACAGTAATATTGGATTCATTGAACAAAATTTTGAAAAGCTTCTTTTTGGATATTTGCTTCAGTTGAAAGAATCCTGAAGGCGAAGAATGTGGCTGCATCCAAACCCATGGCTCCTGCATCTGGTCTGTATCTTGCGCGTGTCAAATATGAATTCCCATGAAGATTTCATTTCTGCAACAGCTGTTTGGAGTCACAGAATGGGTCCTTATTTAAATGCGGAATAGATAGAGATAGTATGTTCTTCAGATGGATTCCATCATAGATCCTGATTCCCCAGTGATGAACCTAATGAGTGTGTCTCATTGTACTACATTATGAAAGTTTTGATATCCTACCATCTGTTCGTTGAGTTGAGCAAATGAAAGTACAAAGAGAATGATTCAGACGTCGAAATGAACTTTTATTTTGATAAAATTCTGAACTATCATCTGGAATTGGATCTGAAAGAAGGTACAAAAGACTTAAACGAGACCTCTGCCTGTTTTCCTTCGAAAATGTCAAAAGTCTACGATTGAATGCGTCTGACTAAACCAAAGTCTTGTCTTGAGTAAGAAAGCAGCATCAAAGTCCGAGGTTACTCAAAAGCTGACTCCATCTCGGAGTCTCCTCATCAAAAATGTACGTTAGAGGTGAAACCAGCACCCCACTTCCCCCCACCTGCAAATCACATGTCATGAAATCATAACATATCACTAAACTCAACATTTGAGAGTACATGAGCTTGATTTGCACCATTTCAGACAATAAGTAAAATGAACACAACGTATTTTAAAATCCCATAGAAAATGAATCATCATCTTAGGACCTTTTTGCTGCACAAAGATAGATGACATTACTAACCGCTCTCAGTTGCTGCACAGACTCGTATAGAGCCTTTTTGGGTATACATATCACAATGGCATAGAACTCAATAGATACTTTTCCATCTCGTTTACAGTAAACTGGACTTATTGTTGGTCCCTGCACATCACAAAAAGAAGCACAATTGACTGAACGATCACCTACAATCAGTTTTGAAAAAAAAAAAAAAAACACCAGATAGATATAGAAAGCCATTCTTCAGTTGGAACTACAAATGTTCTCAAGTTTACCTGCAATCCTGATAATGATGGTTGGGTTTTCAAACGTGCAGCCACTTCCTCAGCATCCGTTCCTCTCATGTTTGCAACAACCTGAAGTGAAAACATAGGATGAAAGAGAGATCATATGAAAAACATTACAATTACTCTGCGCATACAGTGAATTGACCAGCCGCCTTCAAATGGGCTTCCAATCTCTCGAGAATCTCATGCACTGTGTCTAGTGCTCCTGTTCTCTCAGTTAATGCCCTCCTGCTTGCCACGAGTGCAGCCTGATAGTACAAAAGATAAAAAAGGAAAAAAATGTTGTGGTTATACAGCTCCAAGTGCCAGAACAAAAACGAACTCCATATAACTTTCACATCAAACCTGGCTTTGCAGAACCACCCCTCCTTCAATCTCTTTCAAGTTGTTCTCTTTAAGGGTCGTCCCACTGCTCACAAGGTCTAAAATGGCATCAGCTATCCCCATCTAATTAACAAGAAAATGAGGTGTTAATAAACACTCCACGCAATAGTGATTTCTTTCAGTTAACAAATACAATCCATCATCTCAGACTACTAAGAGCTATCGATGAAAAAAAGACCCTACAAAGCCGGCTACAAATCTTCCAGAAATGAAACCATGAGTAAACGTTCAATAAGATGGCTCTCTTGCAGAAGAAAGATCTAATGTAGTACTATACATTTTTTCATACCAAATCCAAGCCACCTTATGGAAGCTTAGTAGTCTAGTAAGGGAACGTAAGTCGAACTCTAAGGCTGATATACATATAGAATAAAATCTCACCGCAGGAGCTGCCTCGAGGGCTCCATCTGCAGTTGAAAAAGTCACGTGCTTTATACCGTTCTCTTTCATAAATTTGGGTCCTAGCTGCAACAAACGCAAATTGGATGATTCCAAAACAATCAAATTGCATTCTGAATTAAAAAAATAAATGCACCAAAGGAAAAAAATGTAAGTCAGCATTACATAAGTGAATCCTGTAGCAACTCGTAAAGGTCTTTCCGCAGTCCATTGAGGCATTTGTGCGAGCTCCTTGAGAGAATTTATATTCTCAAATATCCCATAATTTGGTATCTGAAATCATATGGAAAAAGAGCCCTCAAGAAGTCAATCTGCAGCGATGAATGATAATGCCACAACTACTGTAGGTAAAGAACGTACCGCAAGGGAGAGATGACAGTCTCCAAAGTTGAGTGCTTCGTGGACAATGATAAGATCTTCATTTCCCTGGAAACAAAAACTCAAAGCATCTCATTTCTGATGCAAAAATATTTGAAACAAGATAGCTTCACAATGTATAGGAAAACAGGATCAGACTTGTTTCTTGATCTCTACCATGAATATCAATACGCAGCACTTAAGGTATCCTAGAATCTCAACATGAATGTGCTAATAAAGATAGTTGTAATTTTACCTGACCAAATTCACTAACAATGTCAAGACCAACGATGCCTAAATCAAGATCTCCAGAGAGTAACTTCCTGACAATGTCTTTTGGCCGTTGAAACCAAACTTCAGTGTTTGGTAGCTGTCGGACAAGAAAAAAAAAAAAACAAAAGACATCACCGCTACAAAGTTGAGAAACATGAAACAGAACAAAAGAAAACTCAAAAAGCCATAGTTGTGCCTCCCTCTCCATCACAAAATGCGTACCTGAGGAATCTGAGCAACATATTGCCGCGGATTGACTTGTTTCACAGATAATTGACAATCCTTTCATGAGAAAGAAAGTAAATAAATAAAAACAGTAACGATGAGTATCTATGAGATTGTAAAAATGATCCATGCGTCCAATCTTCTACCTTGAGAAGATCTAGCGTATCGGTGGCCATGCGTCCCTTGCTAGGAAGACCAAGACGAATCTGGTTTCTCGCAGATACGGCGTCGGTGACACCGTTCTGGACGGAGCTCTGAGCGTGGGAGACGCACGAAGTGACCATCCTGAGGCATCTGTTGTGAGTTCCGGTGACGACGGAGACAGCTGTCGTGTGAATCGGAGAGAAGACGGAGAAAGAAGGTACGACGAGAGAAGAAGGAGGAGGAGGCGAGCGTTGTAGAGTGGTGTTGAGAGGAGTCGCGATAGACATGGTTGTTGCTCGCTCGGAGGAGGAAATGGTCGGCGGATATTAGTTTCTGCAAATATCTAGGCCGTTATTATAAAGGAGACGAGTGTCCACGTGGAAACTCGTAATTTAAAAGAAAAATGTTTTATTTGGAAAAGTGACGTCAAATTTATACTCCCAAGAACATTCATATCATCATATAATAACAGAGGAGATAGAACGAGCAAATAAATGAATGTGCATTCAAGATCTCTCTTCTTGATGATTGATGCCTCTCTCGTCCTTGGTTTTAAATTATTTCTTGATTTGCTTCAAGAGGGCAGATACAGATCCACAGTGCGTTGACTCGTTATTGCATTTCTCACAACAAGCCTGTAACTTCTCTATCACTCCCTGGCACCTGTACTCCCCAAAATTCACACAAGATCTAATCAGCATAAATTATTTGGTTGATAACGCTGCATAACAAGAAAATTTCATCTATCTGAATTTGCCATCAATCTTGTTATAATGCAGAAAACTGTCATTGAAAAGTGAGGTTGTTGTTAATCATCAATTAACTTTGATACTATGTTCACATTTTTTTATGAAACCGTATAGTGCCCTGACTTGATTTGCACAAGATAACTTTAACGCACAAAAAAATGGTTAAGTAGACACCAAACGCTAATCAAAAGGACAGAATCAGAGTGCAGATCGTATAGGTTCAGAGGTTTCTGGTTTATACTAAGCTAATATAGTGAAAGACTTCTACGTAAACTCCTATGTCTCTTGAAAGGTTTTCTAATATTAAAGGCATACATGACAGAATGATGTCAAGAAAGTAACCAAGGTGAGTGCATAGCAGACAAAGTGACAATGCATTCGATACTTTCTCTTCGAAGAGAAACCAAACTTATTAATACAACGCAAAAGACAAAAGGTATAGTATATAGACTGCTGCGATGGTATCTACAAAACAGCCTTCGTTTGGTCATCTGACAATATTAAGAAAAAGAAAAAAAAAACACAAAGATTAAAGGTAAAGGTAAATATCTTCTCTCGTTTTCTCAGACTAGGTAGTCCAATGGTGAATAACTGGTTCATGCTTAAATTATCTAAATGACCATCATACATTGCTTACCATAGTGTATCGTGAATTCACACCATCAAGGAGCATTGATAGGGTGTGAAAGAGAGTGGGTATGATCCAATACAAAGCACTCAAAAATTGGTCCATAATTCTCCAAAACCAAACCTCATTGTTAGAGATTATTAAGAATGCATCAAAATCTTTTGCTAACAAGAGAAGAAATTTAGCTGAAAACCCCCCACTTTTTCATGATCGATGCATGAACCCTAAACCCCCAAAAAATTAAAATCACAACGCTATGGGATCTCCTAATCCACTCTCATCGTAACCAATCCTTCCCCCATCTAAATCGAATTTAATCGCAATGAATAATCAAATGGCGGCACATAATGAAACGAATAGGAATCAGTGGTCACCTTTGGGGAAGAAAATTATTCTTGGAGAGACATGCTTGAATGTCGCAAGCTTCTTTCTTGCACGGCTCTTTGCTTGGTTGCGGCATCTCACTAGCTCTCTCACGGACTTTCTCAACTTTTGGATTTTTGATGATTTCAGAGTTCTCCGATCACCGACTTGACATATCTGCCGCCTCAGGAACTAGTCATCGGCAGCTTGGAGAAAAGAAATTATAAGAAAAAAACGAAACAAACCAAACCGACCAAACTTACTAAACCAACTAAACCATTCGGACACTTATAAATCAAACCAAACCGGATTAGGATTGTTCTTGGTTTGTATATTTGCCAAAGCTTAATCTATATATATATATAGATTATACTAAAAGGAGAATATGATCATCATTTAGTCTGTCTACGTAGGCACGTAAAATCAACCAATCAGAGGATTTGAAGTTGCCATGTCACCTCCGCTTGAGACAAGAAAAAAAAACAATGCGACAGAAAGGATCGAACCCAGGTTAGTGTGACATAAATATAGGATAATTACCATTAAGCCATTGAAATTTTCTTGGACACATATACAAGAATCACTAATTATATATGTACGTATTTAAAAAATCCAACATAAACCTAAAACTAGATCCCGAGTAATTTCCGTTTAATCCCCGATTTTTACACTAGGCGCTAGGCCCAACCCGAGCATACGTATAGCGCTTACCGAATTCTCGAACAGGGGCACTAACAATCAAACCTCCTCTTTATTCCCATCTTTAATGTCTTTCGTTTCAACACTCTCTCTATCTATTTCTTATAAACCTCTTCACCATTTTTTGGTTCCAATCAAAATCCTCTCAAGAAGTCGAACCTGTGATGAAACCCGATGGAAAATCCCCACCGATCAAAAATATCGGAAAAACCGGAGTCTCCTCCACCAACCCTGTATCCGGCGATCCTATGTCGAAGAAACCAAACGGCAAGGCGGTTCTCCACTCCGACTCCTCCGCCAAAACCAATGAAGTGTTGTTCTTCAGAGATGTCGAATTCGGACCACAAGAAGGCGATTTAAGGTTTCGTCTGATCCTATGTCGATTAGTTTGATCTATTAATTAACTTAAATATTTTTGTTTGTTTGTTTACCCTTAACCTTTCTCTTTGTGGTATAATCAGTGGATCAATAACTACGTTGAGAAAATGAAATATACCACTTTTATATTCTAATGGTTTTCATCTTACTTATGGTGTGTATTGCCTCTCTCTCTCAAATACTTGAAACATAAATCTCTAGCTCATTCAAGTCAAGATATCAAGTTCCTCTCATAAAATCTGATGCAACTTCTCTTTGCTTATGAAGTTTATAATGTTTTTTTTGTTATATATATCAACTCTGTGAAAGAAATAGAAGCTTAATATAGAAAAAAAATCTTAAATACAGAAAACCCTAAAAATTAACAAAAAAACTAATAAAAATTAAACTATGATATCACTTGAAAGCTTCTTAGACAATATTAATAAAATATTTAAGCGATAATTACACAAGTTTGATTTTTTTGTCGGTCAAAAGTTTATTATTAATTAGCATCAGTTATTTCAAGATGTTTAAGAAAGGATGGACAAAAAAAAAAGGATGGACATAAATGATATATCGAACTATGAGTAGTACTTTGTAAAGCTGACTTAGATAATACATCAGCACATCCATTTCCAGTTCTTTTTTATGCCTAAATTCAATTTCTTCAAAGCAGTTATTCCACAAAGAGATCGTATGAGATATTGTTTTGATATTCAGATTTGTTTCTTGATTGTTAAGAAGATTGATAACTGTAAAAATGTCTCATTCAAATATGATATGTCTATAACCGAATCCTCAACATGAGACAAGTTTGGTTAAAAAGTAAGTAATTTCAGTTTTTTTATATTATGTAATAAATATATATTATTTACTGATAATAAAAATATAGTTATTCATCTATCACAAATATCTATACAAATATGTGAATCAAGTACAATAATCAAACAAAATAATGATATCCACAAAGAAAAATTAAAAAATATATTTATATTATGTAGTTTTATTTTATATTCTTTAAATAAAGTAATATAATATTATATATTATTTTTTAAAATTGAAAAATACATATAATATCTCATCCGTACTTAGTGCAGTTAAAAAATCTAGTTCTTTTTAGTAATGGCACATTACTACTCTTAATTATGGTTTTCCGAACGAGAATTCCAAAGAGCGCGTGAAAAAAGCTTTTTGAACGTTGACGCTCATGAAAAACGCATCTCGTTCTGACACTTTCTTCTCTTAATTAACTTCTTAATCTTTAGTTTCTTTCTCTTAATCCCTCCCCCACTTTGGTCAAAACTTTTTATTGCATGTGAATAACTGTATACTTGTAATTTAAAGATTGCTTTTTTTTTGAGACACACTCTTAAAGATTGCTTACTTTTCTTTTTTTTCCAACAAAAGGCTTATCTTTTATTTTATCTAATAAGTTTAACCAATGACAACAGTTACTAACCAGTAACTGGATTGTGTACTATGGCTAGTATGATGAGTCCCTTGATATTACTACTCCATAACAAAAATTACAGGAAAACAATCTAAACGTACAGTAATATAACATCTCACGAAGAAGATAACGTGAAGCGTTAAATATAGCCTTATAGAATTAATGACTGCAGGTATCACTGATTCGTAAGGTAAACAATTTTATTTAGCAGCTAATAGCTGGATAAATATTGTAAAATCCAAAAATAGGAAGGGAAGAGTTAAAAGAGTGTTAACAAATGCAAAAACTCTTCGTTCAACCACTAACAGTCACTGAGTCACTTAACCCTTGAGACTTTTATATCTCTCTCTCTCTCTCTTATTCCCAAAGCCAAATCAAAATCTACGGATTCTACAAAATAAAATGGTTCTTAATATTTATTTCGTCATCGGAATCTGAAAGTTTTGACGTGACATGTTACTTTCCTTCTTGTTTGTTCATCGCTTGTTCATCGCTTGTCATCACACAAAAATGGGTGCAAAGCTAAACCTTGTGTTTGCCGTCAGTATCATTCTCTTCACAATCTCATTACCCTCACGTAAGTCTTTTAGATTCTTTTGTTTTTTAATCATAAAACGTGACATTTGATTTGATTATTTTCAGTAAGGGTTTTTGATTATTAGTGGAAAAATGGTTGCAGATGGGTATGATCCTTTGGATCCGTTTGGTAAAATTACCATCAAATGGGATCTTCTTCTGTCATCACCTGGCCATCACACGGTAACTCTTCTTTTTCTTCTCATTTTCTCTGCATGGGTTTCGTGTTGTACACTTGTATACTCGGGGTAAAACCTATGTGTCTGATTATGGGACCCGCTTGAGCCTTCGAGAATGTGTATTTAGAATCTGGGTTTATGATCAAATACACAGAGAAATAACAAATTATAAAATAAAAACATTGATAAACATAACATTTACTAAAATAGTGTCCGAATCTTCAGTTTTAGACGAAGAAGTTACTCAAAAGTTTGTTTTGTTTCCTACAAAGTTGGATTCATCTTTTACCTCTTGGCGTTTTGCAAAGTCTCATTATGTAGTGATATAACCCTTATTCAATGAATATTCGAATTACATATACAGGAGTTTTCTGACTAAAGATTAGAGGTTATAGTTATATATAACTATTAATTACTCGTAAAATTATACATTTAAGAACTTCAGATTATCTATATATAAATGCTTGAGATTTTTTTAAAAAAAAATGTTGCTAGGTACAAGTAAAAGTAGAGAACATGCAAGAGTACCGCCACGTGGATAAGCCAGGATGGAAGCTGAGTTGGCACTGGGAAAGCAAACAAGTGATATGGGACATGAGAGGAGCTGAGACTACAGAGCAAGGCAACTGCTCAGCCTTTGCATCCAGCGGAACACTCCCTCACTGCTGTCTCAGGCGACCAACCATCGTCGACCTTCTTCCCGGAGCTCCTTTCAACTCTCAAGTCTCCAACTGCTGCCGTGGAGGCGTCTTGACTTCTATGTCGCAGGACCGCACCAACCACGTCTCTGTTTTCCATATGACCATAGGAAGCTTCCCTGATGACTCTGGAGAGTTCACTATGCCTTCGAACTTTGATATAGGTGTCCCTGGTTATAGTTGCGACAATGCTACCTCCGTGGCCCCTACTAAGTACAGTACTGATAAGGGTCGTCGCAAAACTCAAGCTCTAGGTAAAGAAACTTATCATGCATGCATTGACATTGTTGTATGCTGTATCATGTATGGACTTAACATGCATTGTCGGTGTTGAGAGCAGCAACATGGGAGGCAGTGTGCGTGTACTCGCAGTTTCGGTCATCGCAATCACCAAAATGCTGCGTTTCACTCTCTGCTTTCTACTACCGAAACATCGTTCCTTGTCCTACCTGTAGCTGCGGTTGCTCCAGTTCTCACTGCGTCAAGTAAACAATGTTTTTTTTTTAATGCATAAGGTCATGCACAATAGCCCTGAGGTTTTAACTTCATGTTGGTGGCTTGTTCAGGCCTGGTGAGATGCCGCCATATCTGGAACAGAAACATGATCCAGAGGAGGAAGTAACGCCTGTGGTGGAGTGTACGAAACATATGTGTCCCATACACATCCACTGGCATGTCAAAGTGAACTATAGAGAGTACTGGAGGGTCAAGATCACAGCAACGAATCTCAACACAATGAAGAATTACACTGACTGGAACTTAGTTGTGCTTCATCCCAACTTGAAAAGCGTGGAACAAGTCTTCAGTTTTAACTACAAATCCTTAACACCTTATCACAACGGCATCAGTAAGTAACTTCTTGTTAAAAATTAATTAATTATAATATTTTCCTCTCAGATTGTTACATCTTCTTGTTGGTTGTTTGTTTCAGATGACACAGGGATGTTTTGGGGAGTCAAGTTCTACAATGATGTGTTGCTTCAAGCAGGAAAGATTGGTAATGTGCAGACAGAGTTGTTGTTAAAGAAGGATATGGGGAACTTCAGTTTCAGAGAAGGTTGGGCTTTTCCAAGGAGAATCCTGTTCAACGGTGATGAATGTGTTATGCCTTCGCCAGATGATTATCCGAGGCTGCCCAGTTATGCTTCTTCTTCTTCTCCTTCCACTGCTTCTTGTAGCTTTGTTACAATCGTATTCTGTTTTCTCGTTCTTCTATTTGTTTGATTGAAGCGTTTCATTGGACCTGCACTGTTTTTTTGGCCTTTTTCATGAACAACGGTTTGGTTATGAAAGCTGAACTTTTGCACGAAAGAAGATTATTACATTAGGAAGCACGTGAATTTTTTTGAGGCCTTTCAAATATCTTCTTATGTTGTGAATTTTGATAATAGAACATATATATGATAAAAAAAAAGGTTTACTCAAAGCTTTCTCCAAATGAGTGCACCATTAGCAACGCAACATGTAACATAAATTCAACTCATCGTGTAAACATATCGCGATATGATGAGTTTATACTCCTTCCATTTTAAAATAAGTGTCACTGTAAAGAAATTTTTTTGTTACAAAATAAGTGTTATTTTCGACTTTCAATGTAAAATTTATTAATTTTATGGTACAATTTATTTTTCTATTGGTTAAAATATGATCAGGTGTATAGGTAATTATATTTCTATATAGAAAATATGTAAAATTAATTGTTTTCTTAATCTGTATACACAAAGTTAAAGTGATATTTATTTTAAAACAGAGGGGAGCAGTAAAAAGCTTACATCTATAAGTTGGAAAGAATATGTCTGATAATAATATTATTCTTCAAGAGAGTAAATCTTAATTGGAAATAAAGAGATGATATACCGTCATGGGCAAGATCATTTATACAGTTTTACCAAAAAAAAACTTCTCAAAGTGATTAAAACTAGCATATGAATTATTCTCCCCCGACAAATCGACCATCTTACTTATGTTTATTGATTGCTAGGTGCGAGTTAACTTGCCAAATGGAGATATGGTTGGTCATAGAGGTGATATTGATGCCACGGTTGTTGCTTGCGTGGCTGTTGATGTTGCTGTGAAAGTACTGTTTTTCTTTTTTCTTTTTAAGTTTACTGACGTGTATTCATGATAAGTGAATGACTCAGTTCTGGTTTCATTGTTGCAGATGATTCTTAATGCGATCGAACAAGTGAAAGGCATTTACGTTGTGACTGCTGATCATGGAAACGCAGAGGACACGATTAAGAGGGACAAGGCTGGGAAGCCTGCTTTCGATGAAGAAGGGAAGCTACAGATTCTAACTTCTCACACACTCAAGCCAGTAAGTCTACATTTGGCATACAGTGGACTAGATTTGTTGCCAGATTTTGGAAATTTATTGGAATGTGCTGCAGGTGCCAATTGCCATTGGAGGTCCAGGATTGTCTGATGGAGAGAGATTCCATAAGCATCTGGAGACACCCGGGGTTGCGAATGTAGCTGCAACAGTGATGAACCTCCATGGATTTGTTGTGGAGAAGAACTGAGAGCCTTCTTTGTTTATGAAGAGAGGGCTGAAACTCTATAAATAATGTTATGTTGCTTTCCATTTTTAATAACAGTCTGCACACGAGACTAGAATTGCCGAGAGTAAGCTTTTTTTATCGAAGAGATTAGATAACTTGAAACGATTGTGAACATTAGGAAAAGGAGATCTGATGTATTCATATTTCTTAGACCACTGCAAAGTAACAAGAGAGTATATCACAAGTTCACAACCTTTACAAAGTCATTACTCATAAAAGAACTTGGAACTCAAACAAAGTCAAGCTGCGTCTCTTAAAACATGGAACCAATACAAAACTCAAGTACGTAGAGGTTGATGTTTACGTAGAAGCTTCCATGGATATGGCTTCGTTCTCTTCCTCTCCAGTTGCTAGCTTAGCTTCTTTCAGTTTGGTAGAATCCTCGACGACATCCGCCTGTTTCAATGCTTGTGCTCGGAACCCGACCATTACCTCCTCTGCTTTTTCAAGCGTTGACAACAGCTCCCCATAGCGCGCTTGCAGTTTCCGTTCTGTCTCCTTTTGCTTTACCACTTCCTCCTCTAAATTCTTCTTCCTGAAAGACGCAGCCATCTCTTCTTGCCTCTTCAGTGCTTTAAAGCACTCTACTTCTGTTCCACCAATCTCAATCTGCTTCAAACTCGCCTCTATCTGGCTCCACACGGTCTCTGCCCTTTTCTGTCAAGTCGACAAACAGTTAATCATCAAACATTACACCAAACCAAAGAGTGATTCACAACCATTTAGTGTAAGAATTAAGATACAGAATTAAGTTAAAAGGCAATGTGGACTGTATTCATACCTCATGACCCTTTGTATAAGTTTTATACTTAGCCTTCATGTGTTCTGCCTTCTTCTCATCCTCCTCCATCTTTTTCTTCGCATTCTCCATCTCCACTTGCAACGCTGCAACTTTCTCTGCCTTCACAGCAACACTTGAGGGCCCGTAAGCATTTCGAGTGGGGAAGTACATGATATCCTTCACGCAATCGTCGTGAGCTACTACAAACTCGTCAAATGTCTTGCTCTCGTTACCCATTGCCGCGCAAAGAAATTGTGCCTCCTCCTTTATCATTTTGCCAGCCTACCAAAAATAACGCGGACAATTTTCATTAGAAACCCACTATCTTATACCAGAATAAAGATGTTGCTTCAGTTCAAACAAAGGGCGGATATTATACGTTCATGTGCATAATATCTACCAAACAACCTATCCATCTATAAACCAAGAGCAAACTAAGGACTCAAGCTCCACAAATAAATCAGCTAAACAAAGTAAACTGAGAGATAAAGGAAGATATTGTTCATATCCATACCTCTAGAAGTTCATTTTCCTCAAAGTCTTCGATTGCAGTAACTTGAGAACTGTTAGCACGGTTCTTGGCTCCTTTCTTTTTCTCAGCTTTCTCATCAAGAGGATACTTTGCATTATCATGCTCCAGCAACTGTAGAAGCTCCTCTCTTACCATTTCATCTGCAACATCAATTGCACTAGGAGGAACAACAGAACTTTTGTCTCGGTTCGCTGAAAGCAACGAATTCCTAATTAGTTCCAACGAAGCTGCTGGAGGTCTCGGAAGATCTCTCTGCAAAACCTTGGACCTTTTCCTAAGCAGCGCTTGGTACCTTGCTTCCTCCTCAGCCTTTTCCCTAGCTATCCTGTCTGACATGTCTTCCTCAATTTTCTCTTCTGGCTCTTCACTTTCTTCCGGAGGAGGTTGCGCAACTATATGGTATTCGTTCTTTGGCTGAGGAAGCCCAGTCAGACCAGAGCGTAGGCTCATCCTAGCTTCCTCTCGTCTCTGCCTCTCAAGTTTTGCACTTTCGTGCATGTCCATGTCTTCATTTATGTGAAGTTCATCCCTGAAGGGAGTACCTCTGGGTGTCATAGCAAAAGAAGAACCCTCCCTTGATGGTGTCAAGCCAATTCTGGGAGTAAGACCAGCACCACCAGGCGTCATCCTACCAGGCGTCATTGATGGGGTCAACATTGGATTAGGCGTTTGAATCTCTTTCTTCCTCGGAGTGACCCCAGTAAAGTCAGAAGGGTGCAACTCAGGATTATCTCCTCCTAGCAAAGGTGTCTGAGAGTCTCTCAACCTAGCCAGGTTCTCAGCTTCCATCATAATAGCATCACCTTTACCAGCAGGAGTTCTCTGAGGCGTCCTCATGGGTGTCATTCCTTGCCTCGGTGTTTGCGAGTAATTCGCCAAAAGCGCACGAGTAGCCGAACTGCCTTCCGTCAGCTCCTCATTCTCCGTAAGAAGGTCACTAGCATACCCCATCTTTGCAATTTCCTCTAACTCGTGGTCTGAAATCTGCGGTGGTGGTAACATCAGCTTTGACCTCTTCCTAACAGCTTCAGGATCATTCAGCTTGTTCGCTTGCAATATAGCCGCCGGAGCATCCCTTCTCTCAGCAATCTTGTTCCTCGCAACATCTTGTCTGCGTAACTGTGCTTCAACATCCACCCTTCGCTTCCCTTCAAGATCCTCAATAGTCGTCGGAAACTTCACTTGGTCAGCAGGACGGTCCTCATCCGCAGTATCATAAAACCCAGCAGGAGCCCTCTTCTCGAAAGGAATCTCCGCATTATAATCAATCCCCTTTCGCTTCCTCTTCCTATGGCTATTACCAATCCCAGCAGCTTTCAACTCTCTCCTCTTCTGCAGAGAAGCAAGCCTTCTCGCCTCCTCGAGCTGCTTCTCCCTAGCTTTCCTCTTCGCCTTCTTCCCCCTAGTGTTCGCCAACCTCGCTCTCGCCTCGGAAAGCATCTCCTTTTCGTCTTCGTCCATGTCCACAGGATCAGGACGAGCAGGCTTCGACTCCGGATTAGGATCAATCTCGCCGGGACGCAGCTTCCTCGGATCGTCCGCTGCTTCGTAGTTCTCGTCCTTAGTGCACGCCGCGTCGAGAAGCTTCTCGTACCTCTCAAGGCACTGAGACGGCGTGCGTCCAACAATAGGAGCAATCGTTCTCCACTGAGTAGGCAAAAGCTTGGCGAGATGGAGAAGCTTCTCGTCTTCTTCTCTGGTCCATTCAGTCTGCAATCAAAATCATAAATCAGTTTCTAATCCAATGAACATCTTCATTGTTTCCCAGATCTAACAACCAAACTAACCTTTTTGATAGAAGGATCGAGCCACTCGTACCAGCGAGCTTTACACTGTTTGGCGGACTTACGAACGAGGAGAGACGAGATCCGAGCCCATTGGTTCTTGCCGTACTTCATGACGGCGGCTTTGAGGATCTCATCTTCGGTGTTCTTCCACACACCTCCTTTGATCATAATCCTCATCTTCGCTCAACTGTTTGTTTGTCACCAGCGCACTCAAAGCTTAAAGGTATGTGAAGCTAATGCTCGCGTAAATCTGCAGAACGGAGCACGGAGGAGGGGAGCGGAGCGAGAGAGAGAGAGAGTAACCCTAAATTAGGGTAGAGTAAGAAAAGATTCAATCAATACGTGTCCACTTGTTTTAAACGGTTTTTGCCAAGTTAAAATCATGGGCCTGTCTTAAAGCCCCATGGGCCGTGATAATAGTAAAGAGACGTGCGTCTTATGAGTTCTTCGATACCCTTTCTCTCGAATGCGAAGAGCAGAGAGAGCCAGGGAGAAGCAGTAAAACCCTAATGGTGAAGCTCACGGCTGATTTGATCTGGAATAGTCCTCACTTCTTCAATGCCATCAAAGAGCGAGAGCTGGAGCTACGAGGTTAGCTTCTTTTTTTTTTTTATCGTTCCCGTTACTGTTCTTATGGTTTCTTTAACCCTAAACGCATCTGCTTCTCGCTAATCCTCTGTTTTGCTGCAGGAAACAAGATTCCTGTAATCGAGAATTTGGGTGCTACTGAGGTACCTTCTTGCTCTGCATTTTGGTGACATGTTATGTTTCCTTGTTCAAATGTTTTTAGAATTCATTGAAAGAAACAGTCTTTGATTTGCTGTTTGCACGTTTGGAACTCTTGCTAGAGTCAATCTTTCTCTGTGAATCTCCTTCGTGTTATGTTTATTGGTGTTGGATTGCTTTTAATTTGGTTTGCTAATTAACTTTGTGCTGTTTTGCTTGCAGGACCAGTTTGATACAGTTGATCTTTCTGATAACGAGATAGTCAAGCTAGAAAACTTTCCACTCCTCAACCGCTTGGGAACTTTGATCGTTAATAACAATAGGATCACCCGGATAAATCCTAATATTGGAGGTAACTATCCTAATAAAATAAGAATTTTGAAATATATTGTTTGCTTCGTTTGTTAAGCGTGTTGTGTTTGTTTTATTTATGGTTGTTCTTTTTTTTTTTTTTTTTTTTTTTTCTGCAGAGTTCCTGCCGAAGCTGCACACTTTGGTTCTTACAAACAACAGGCTTGTGAATTTGGTTGAAATTGATCCCCTTGCCTCCGTTCCAAAGCTTCAGTACCTTAGTTTATTGGATAATAATATCACCAAAAAGCCGAATTATCGCCTTTATGTGATTCACAAGATAAAATCACTACGAGTACTGGATTTCATCAAAGTCAAAGCCAAGGTGATGATCTAATTATGTGCTGCTTTATCCGCTGTGTCATCCTCGCTTTTCTTAAATGCCAAGTTAAAATTACTGCTTTTGCTGCATCTCAAGTTTTACACGGTGCTACCAATAAAATCATCCTGCAAAAGACCTTTACAATCACTGTTTCCTTACAGGAGAGAGCTGAAGCTGCGGCTCTGTTTTCATCTAAGGAAGCAGAAGAGGAGGTTAAGAAGGTATCTAGGGAGGAGGTTCAAAAAGTGCCAGATTCTACGGAAGAAGCAGAGATTCCAAAAGTGGTGGCCCCAACACAGGAGCAAATTTTAGCAATCAAGGTGCGACTATCTATATAACCTGTTTGTTTGTTTATATATATTAAGTAAGAGAAGGCTCTGTGTTTACTGACAATATTCGGTGTTTCGTTTCCGTAATGTTCCAGGCTGCAATTATCAACTCCCAGACGATAGAAGAAATTGCCAGACTCGAACAGGCTTTGAAGTTCGGCCAGGTTCCTGCCGGCCTGATAATTCCTGATCCTGTTCATTCCAACGTAGCCACAAAAGATGGGAAGCCTTCATCTGGTGTTAATGACGGTTCTGATCCCATGGAGGTAGAGTTCTTATCATGAAATTTTTGCTCCTTGTACTTCAGCTTAGATAAATTTTTTTTTTTAAGGATTGAGATCTAAGTAGAGACCATTTTGGAGTTTGATTACATTCATTGTTGCAGGTTGTTTAGTCATCCGAACTAGTGTGAATGACAGTTTTAATTTCTTTCTTCGTTGTTTTTGTGGATCATACATGACGAATACTTTGGATAGTTGAACTGTGAAAAGGCTAAGTGAGAACCAGTTTCTTAGAATTTGGAAATTGGAAATAGTATTGGACAAGGTGTTAAAACTTGCTGTTTATTATGCGGTAAAGTCCTAAAGAAATTAGGATGACTATGCGATTTGGTTTGCTTGACAGGTTGATGCTGCTGTTTTATTTTCAAAAAAAAACATTCTCATGGGTTGGATTATGTATACTAAAAACTCTCTGCATTTACTGTCCTGCAGGAATAGAAAGTGTGGCAGTTGCTTCGTCCAGTCGTGGTAGCTGCTGCTCGAATGCTCCCAGCAAATTATTTTTGACAAGCTTCACGATTCTGTTAGGTTCCTGTTTAATCCGTAGGAAACTGTAAACTACTACTGCTCAAAAAGATCTGTTTCTTGAACCCTTGAAAAGAATGGCATAAGAGATTGTAATCTTTAGTCTGCTAACATTAATTTCCCAATCCTCTTTTCGCACACGTTAATGTATCCATTTATTGAGAAACTTGATTATAGATGGATGCAGACCATGCTACCCCATTTCTTGAAAGTTGAAACCTTGCATCTACAAAAGTGTCAATGACAGGCGCCCTGAGACAGAGCTCCCTTGTTTCTGCGTGAAAGCTTCTCAGGTTTGTATAGGAATAAAGTCTACAAACGATGGCAATAGGAGCCTGTCGATCACTTAAGACTGCGTGAAAGCTTCTCAGTTCAGTTTTGTATTGCCCAGAATCTTTTCCATGAATATTCGATAGCTAATGCCTCCACAGATCAAGTTTAGGTTCAAAACAGTTAGCTCTGTAACTGTTCTTCATACTATACAACAACTCACATAACTCAATCTCACCATATTTCCTTAAAGGTAAACGACGAGTATGAGTACAGCAACACACATACTGAGCCAAGCAAGGTTTCTGTAGCTCTTATTAATTTTTACATTCACACAAATGCTTTAAGAAGTAAGCAGCTGGATTCTTGTGCAATTTTGCTTCCATAAATTCACAATAATTCACAAACATACAGAGATGGTTTTGATATCTCTTTCGTATATGTACATATATCTCCTGAGAAACGAAGATGATTGGATAACTCGGTTAGATAAGGCTACGTGTGTACCAGAAAGAGAGAAAATAGGAGGGGCTGCAGACAGACCTGGTTATTCTGAAGAATCCCCTTTGGGTTTAATTATCACAACAGGGCAGTGAGCATGGTTGGTGCAGTAGTTGCTTACACTTCCCAAAAACATCCTGTTTAAAGAAAAAAAAAATACTGGATTTCAACACTGGAAAAGATTTACGGAGCGTGAGAATCAAGAGTCAGAAGTCATTCAGCATAGCAACCAATATCAAACGCCACTTGAATTTTGATTTGTAGTTTTCATCAGTTTACTAGCACAAAAGCAAGTTACTAGTGTGTGTGGAAGAAGAGATTGGTACCCACCTCTTAATGCGGCCATGAGCCCGAGAACCAATGACAAGCAGATCAGCGTGCAGATTCTCAACAGTCTCGCATATCTTATACTTGGGATCCCCAACCACCACTTGCGTTTTCACATTCACCTGAGAGTTAAGTATATCATCACAACTCTGCTCATAAAATCAACATCATCTAACATATACATAATTATAACTGCACCAGATGCTAACCAATCTCCAATGAATCTCAAGTATAGGGTATATATGTCACATGTTACACTCACCGATCTATCTGCAAAAATCAGACGAGCGTGATCCATGATGGTGTCTGTGATCCGTTTATGGTGCTGTTCGATCGCAACGGTGAAAGCTGGAACCTCCAGACCACCTTCATCGCAATGTTTTTTTTTTTTTTTTCGAGTCAATATCAACTCAACAAACACAATATAAAGATCATATAACATACAGTCACAAGCTCAGTAGTAGTATTAGTAACGAGACTCAACTGGGACCACCGAAAGGGATGGTTCCGGGGCTAACGCCTGCGGCTACAGAAGGCGAAGGTTGGACATGAAGGACGACGAATGATGAATCGGGAGAAGAAGACGATGAGAGCTTGAGGTTGTCCAGTGCCCACCTCAGAGCTTCCATGCTCACCTCGCTTCCATCGACCGCCACAACAACGCAAGTCAAGCTTCCCGACATATCCATGACTTCTTCAAAAAACTCAATCTCTCTTCTCTGTCTCTAAACTCAGTTTCAAGTTTGTATGATTCCAAGATGTTGTCGTCCACGTCTCCACTTTTTAAAAACGAGTTCACGGCGAAAACACAGGGGTATATATGTCATTTAATAACCGGTATTATTTTTAATTAGTGATATAAGTTACATACGCGCGTGGAGTACAGACGCGGTGGCATTCGTTGTTTGACTTTGTTTCGTTTTAGCGTCTCTCTCTTTCTCTCTCACACTCGACCCCTTCGATCTCCGATCTCCGATCTCCGGCTTGGATTGTCCTGTTTCTCCCGGCGAGGCTTTCCTCCTAAACGATGAAGAAAAGCCTCGACGTCTTCGATTTCAACGAAGAGGACGAGCTCGCTGAGTCCGCTTCTGGAAAGCTGTTGCAAAAATTCACAAACCCTAGTCCGTCCATTTCTCCGGTTCTTCAACGCCAACGAATCCAGAGCTGTAAGTTTCTCCTCCTCTTCTTCCTTAAAATTCACACGGCGATGTAGATGTTCTCTCCCTAGTTTTCAATTTCGAGAAAATACTTGGGAACATTGAGATTTTTCCAAAGGAGACGAGTCAAGCTAAGCTGAGAACGATTTAAAACTATTCAAGTTATTTTCACAATCTTAGTGTAAAATTGAATGAACATTTCTTTGTTTCTAGAGTATGTATGAGATAGTGATGCTAAATGCTGTTGTGATACTGCAATTTTTTTATAAGCAAGCAAACTGTTTTGTTGTCTATGTATTTGTATCATAAATGAATGCTTATGAACTTTGATCAAAAAAAAAATGAATGCTTATGAACTTGGTTGAATGCTGTCAGTTTGTCAGGACAAACCTGCTCAGAAAGAAGAGCTGGAAGGTGCAAGTTGTGCAGAGGCTGCTACTGCTTTAGTCGATGGTCATTGTGAAGATGCTCCTGCTTTAGTAACAGAAGCCGAGGAGTCAACTAAAGACCATTTGACCGAGACAGTTGTAGATCATGTTAATTCTGGGTTGGTGTTTGGTTCGGATCCCGAAGACCGTTCAGAAGAAACAAATATAGATCAGGATAATCATGGATTGATGTTTGGTCTGAATACTGAAGAGCACATAAAAGAAACAGCTGTAGATCATGGACTGGAAAGTTTTTACCCCGAAACATCATCTTATAGTCAACCCCAGCTGAACTCGCCCCTTTCGGATTCTTCGTCCAGTGTATGTAACTCTATCTTGTATTGCTTTTTTTTGGTATGCGAGAAAGCCTTCAAAATGTTTAGATTGCATTTTTAACCTATTCACATTTGCAGGAGGAGCAAACTGATATGATGTCAGCTATTGATGAAAGCTTGAGTGATCGATCCGCATTGAGTGACGCTTCTGATTCGGAAGGTGGTGAAGGTACATGTTACAGGCTTTTCATTATATTTCCTTGTATGTATGCTTTGATGTCCTCCTACGTCTAACTAGATGCTGATTTCATTTGTTATATGCGCTGAAAGATTGGATGGCTGAACACTGCTTCGATGATATGGAAAAGGTAATGAGTTTTCTTGTAGCTTAATTAATCGCTAAAAAGGCTGCCAGACGTTGTTAAGCCTTTAAGGCCATCTTCTCTGGTTGCAAAAAGATAATATTGATTCTTTTTCTTTCGTTCGTTCCCTATTTGACATGATATTACTCTGTGTGATATTTTTGTGATTGAGGTTTACTTGTTTTACTGTGTTTTTTCTTCAGCCTAGTTAAGAATCTCCTTATCCATGGTTCTATGATTCTTGCATCTTTGTTGGTTCATATGTTCAGATTGTAGTCTATATGTGACCGTCTTTCTTAGTTCAGTTTTTAGATATTTTGCACTTTATTGTTTGTGAGCTTCAAAGATTTCATACGATCTGGAATATGGCTATTCTTCTTTGCATCGTTTCTGATGAGGCTGGTTGATAGATTATACATCTGGTTGTATTTTTTGTTAATTAAGGATACTTTCAATAGTGCTTGAATGTACAAAGTGAGATTTACAGATTGCCAAGTGACGCTTCCCATTTTGCAGATCGATAGAAGCACGACTGTTGTCATGATTCCAGAGTATGTTGTACTTAAGGATATGCCTTGTGCTGCATCTCTGGTAATCTTTTCATGCAATGGCATCAAAATAAAGAGTTACCCTGAAAATAATGAAGACGGGCCACACTCTTGTGAATTTGGAGTTGAAGACATAGTTAGTATTCAGTACAATTGGTACCAAAATGTAAGTTTCTCATTTATGTTGTGCTTCCAGTTTGAAGGATAGCTCATTTTCTATTTTGAATATATGAACATCTATCAAATTTACAATTTTTGCTGGTCATTATCATAGGTTGGACTGATCATCCTCAGAATTCGAGTTCTATTGAAGGATGAAAAATGCCATGACGATATGCAACAGACCACAGGTATTCTCAGTTATTTTATATACGCCATACGGCTTATCACAAAATCTTTCCTGCAACAAGTTATCTTGTTATAACCCTACCAATACAATTTAATGTTTAGTCATCTTAGGCACCTGATACTGTATATTATTTGAAAATTAGTGGAGTCAGTGAAGTTTTATATATGGTGTCTTACTATTAAAAAAATCAGTGTCACATGATCTTTTTTGCCAAGTCCTCTTATTTCTCGATGTATATGGTCTGGGTTGGGAAAGAACTATAAATACAATACTACTATTTGATGCTTTCAATTTGATGTTGGTTTAATTTAGTAGAAATAGTTAAAAGTAATATACAGTGAACTGATAATCTAGTGAGATATTACGTGCAGTTCTTCAATCTGAGCCAAATAAGCATATTATTCTATCTGTCGAACTGCGAGTGGATGTAGACCCGCGTCCTGTATGTTCTTGTTTATGATAACCAAGAGTCATAAGAGAAGTGTTTACTTAATTTTTGGCTCAGCAAAAAAAAAAAACGAACAGTGGCTTTCTAAGCCCCAGCTCTTTTCAACCCCAGGGGACCCTCTTCTAACTTCTTATATTGCTTCTTATGGTTTCCAGACATTGAGGAGTTAAAGTTTGCAGTTAAAGAGCACAATTGGCCTGAGAAACAACGACAAATCAACTCGCTGCATGTGAAATACCCGGCTGTATGGAGTGCTGACCTCGAGTAAGCTTCTAACATTAGGGAACTATAATTGGAAAACACATTTTTCTGCCCACTTTGATTCCCAAAAATTCATTGCATGCTCTGATGATGAGTATTTACTGAATAATTGAGCTCTGAGAGATTTTAAACTCTTAGTTCAATCTAGTCACGAAGGTAGACTCAAGTCTGTTAAGTTTAAAGTAAACAAAACCTTTAGTCAAAAGCAAACTGCATATAAAAGAAAATACTTTAGGCTCGCTGACGGAAAACTGGACCAAATAACTGTTAGTTACACGCTGAGCACTTTTGGTGACTTATTGTTCCAAATAATCCCATAACGGTTTCTTTATTCTAGTGATGACGTGGAAGTATCAGCGGAAAACTTGCATCAACAGAAGCGTTATTTTCCACGGTAAGAGTGTTCTAGAGGACCTATACTTGTGTCCTTTTGGAATCAGATGTCATCTTCTGTTCTGCTTTTGTGGTACAAATTTCCGAAGTACGTCAGGACTTTAATTCTATGGCTCTCTGAAGTAGATTACTGAAAATGTATATTCCTGTCATTTCATCTTGGGCAGAATAAGTTTTAGCAATACATAAGTTTGTTCATAGAAGGATTGGAGACTTAGGTTTTAGCAATCTGCAAATTTGTGAATAAAAGTAATGGGGACAGTTTAAGCATTCGAATAGTAATGCCAAAGAAATGAGTGACAGATAGACATTTCACATTGAGTTGTGAGTTTTATATTGTCCTTTCAGCTTTGATGAACCATTTGAGGAAGTTATCTATCCAAAGGGAGATCCAGATGCTGTTTCCATTTGCAAAAGAGATGTGGAGCTCTTGCAGCCAGAGACATTTGTAAATGACACAATCATTGACTTCTATATTAAGTAAGTTCTTAAACTTAACCTCTCTGATATAATGTTGACATAGTATAGACGCTGCCATGCGTTGTAGCATCTCTCACTTGGTTGATGGTCTCAGCATAATTCACACTTTCACTTTACAGTTCTTGTTGTCATATTGAAATTTTGTTGTGATGTTAACCTTGTTTAACTTGGATATTAACAAATTGCATCTATTGTTTTGTGTATTCTTCAATTATTCACAGTTATTTGAAGAATCAAATTCAAGCGGAGGAAAGACAGAGACTCCATTTCTTCAACAGCTTTTTTTTCCGTAAACTTGCTGATCTCGACAAAGATCCATCGAGTATAGCTGATGGCAAGGCTGCTTTTCTACGTGTCCGGAAGTGGACAAGGAAGGTGGACATGTTTGGGAAGGACTACATATTTGTACCAGTGAACTTCAAGTATGAATTTTGTTATGGCACTTCTATCTATGTTCGACTTGTATTGAGTTCGAAATCTGACACTGCTAAATGCTAATGACAGTCTTCACTGGAGTTTGATAATCATATGTCATCCTGGTGAAGTGGCTAACTGTACAGGTAATGTCACATGATACTCTGTTTATTACAAAGTCATTATCATTCACTTTATTATATTTTGTTGTATATCCTGCAGGTTTAGACTTCGACGACTCCACAAAAGTACCATGCATATTACATATGGATTCTATAAAAGGGAGCCATGCCGGGCTTAAGAATCTAGTCCAAAGGTATGTTAGCTGTCTCACAGCCATATCTCAGTTTCGTCGTCTAAGCATTGCATATATGTTATCTATTTAGGTTTCTCACTTGCCCAAGGAGATGATATTTGTTTTCCTGATGCTCTCTTTTCCTTATTAGTTGAAATATATGCCGTAGTTCCATACTCTGATGCTTTTGAATTATGTGTGGAACTTATTCATGCTCAAGTTAAACTGGGTAGTGCAAATTGTTAATAACAACATTTTGCTGATTTTAGTTACTTGTGCGAGGAATGGAAGGAGAGGCATAAGGGGACATCGGATGATATTTCTTCCAGATTCATGAATTTGCGTTTTGTCTCACTTGAGGTCTGGCTTCTAGTCTTTAAATCTTTTGCCTCGAGGCGAAACCTCTTTTTCTGTTCTTTATATAATAGATATTTTTTGCAGCTGTTAATGATGGTTTATGTGATTTCTGATTTGCTCTTTCAATTTCAGCTGCCACAGCAAGAAAACTCATATGACTGTGGCCTCTTTCTTCTGCATTATCTGGAGCTTTTTCTTGCTGAAGCGCCTCAGAATTTTAGTCCTTTCAAGATATATAATGCTTCCAACTTTGTAAGTCTATTCTCTAATTGGTACCTCTCATGTATATTACTGTAGGTCATAGAAGGTTAAATACTTGCTACGGGGCTTTAGTGATATATGTTACGAGCCCCCAAGAGTTCCGGTTTTCTTATAATATGTTGTTGAGTGCATGAACAGATCAGTTCTGCTTCATACATTCGGTTATAGTTTCTCATTTTGTCACTATTGAATAATAAGCTTTGCCAAACTGAATCTTTTCACTCGCGATCATTTCACAGCATGCACAAATAATCAGGTTGCTTGCTATCGGTTTCTCTGATGTTGGCCAGTTTTGTTATCTGTTTTTCTTTGTGGAAGTTGTTTGTTTGCAGCCCAGTTAGGGTAGAATCTTCTGCTTGCTTCTTGATATCAAAGAGTGGAAACATATAGTTTTTAAATGGAGTTGAACTAAAAACAGCTGGGTCTGTATTCTTCAGTCTCTTGATTTACTGATCATGCTTTTCTCTGGTTTTCCCAGCTTTATTTGAACTGGTTCCCTCCTGCCGAGGCCTCATTGAAGCGTACTCTAATTGAGAAGTTAATTTTCGAACTTCTTGAAAACCGTTCACGGGAAGCTAATAATGAACAGAATCAGTCGTGCGAAAGCCCAGTGCCCCTTAATAACAATACGGGAATCGAGGTTCTCTCTGGGAGAGGGGGTGTAGACTGTAACGGGAGTATGACTCAGACGCAAGACGATCAAGGAATTGAAATGACTTTGCTTGAAAGATCTTCCATGAGCAACATGCAAGCTGTTAATGATTCCGGTATGGTTCTGAGGGATTTATTCGATTCAGGAGCCAACAACACAGGATCATTACTTGGACAACTACAACAAACACTGGAGGAACCATCTTCATTTTATCATATGGGTAACAACTCGTTGGCAACAGAGGTACTACAAAATTCAGCAAGCTAATGATCAAATCTCCTGATTATCTGACTACAAACTTTAATTTTCTTATTTGCCTCTGTTTTGGGCAGCAAGTAGATATGGAGACTGGTGAACAGTTTATGTGTCTGAAATCTGGAGATGGCAACTTTCAACGCATCACTGGAACTGCAGCTCCGAGAGAATCTTCATGGAACCTAAGTATGATGCCGGTGCAGAAGGAAAGTGAGGCTGATTCGTTATCTGAAACCTCAAGAAGTACTTCTAGTGATTCAGAAGATATTTGTATCATTGAAGACTTCCCATTCCCAATGGAAAACTTTTACGGAGAAACCGGTGAGAGTCCACCAAGAGAAGCGGTCTCTTCATTTTCTGCAGCCCTGGGGCCTAGCACTGACCGCAACACCGAAAATGAAGAGCTCGCATCTACTCACGACGAGCTTGTGGTTGTGTCGAGTCAAGATGACAGAGACGAGGCGAAGCAATTGGAGAATGAAGATCTTGGAATTGGGGAGAAGACGAGTGTTGATCTTGGAATAGAGTTCAAGGCGAATGTAGATCTTGAAACTGGGGACAAGTCGAGTGATGCTCTTGGAATTGGGGACAAGATGAGTGATGATCTTGGAACTGAGGGCAAGCCGAGTGATGATCTTGGGATAGCGGACAAGTCGAGTGATCCTCTTGGAATTGGGGACAAGACGATTGAAGATCTTGGAACTCCGGACAAGCTGAGTGAAGATCTTGGAACTGAGGACAAGACGTGTGAAGATCTTGGAACTGAGGTGAAGGCGAGTGAAGATGTTGGGAAGGAGAAAGAGTCAGTAGAGGAAGAAGATGAGAAGCGAGCTGCAAAACGGCCAAGGCTATCTTCCACAGACGAAGCTGAGGAGATGGAGGAATAATGATTGTGATTTGTATAACTTGTCTTGGGTCTTTGATAGTTAAGACTTGGTGGATTTATTATTAACACTAGTCGTTTTGGTAAATGTTTATATCGTTCTAGGAAAGAAAAATGTCTTTCAGCGGGTTTTTTTTTCAGGTTATATTGAGTGACGTTGACGTATTATATAAGATAGACGTATGTAACGAATCTTGAATTAAAATGTAATGATCCGATTCGAATGTGAATTCTCTATTTTTGGTTAACATACGAACTTCAATTAGTTTCATGATTCCTTGTTTTGATTTCGAGGGACATTGGTGGATAGTTGGATACCAACGTGTTCGATAACAATAACGCAATCTAACCATCGGTCTTAGTTTTGTCATCAGTTAAAAACCATTTGAACTGACAAGTATTATTTATAGTAAAATAATCACTACCGTTTTAAAACAATGTTACTATCTTCCAAATTTAGGTTTTCTAGTTAAAAACCCACAAGAAAGAAACTTTAGTGCAATATATAAAAAAGTGAATTTAACATAAGAAATGAGAGGAAAAACAAAAGAAAAGAAAAGAAAAGAGTAGACCATGTTTGAATCATTGTCTTCTTAATCATTAGAACGAAAAAGATGTTGCAGAGAGCAGCAAGCAATGCATATTCATGGTGGTGGGCCAGCCACATCCGTACAAAACAATCCAAATGGCTCGAACACAATCTTCAAGGTATACACGTAACAGTCTTTGGTTATAGTAACGTTTTAACATATCATATAATGGAGAATATAGAGGCTAATTGAATTATTTCTTGAATTCTCAACTTTCCTATAGATATGGAGGAGAAGGTACATTACACACTTAAGATCATAAATGAAGATGGAGACACTTTTGCGATAAGGGCTGAGATGTATTACCGTAAGAGGCCTGAGATTGTTAATTTCGTCGAGGAAGCGTTTCGATCATACCGTGCTTTAGCAGAACGCTTTGATCATTTGTCCACAGAGCTTCAAAGTGCCAACCACATGATCGCTACGGCGTTTCCTGAACATGTTCCATTTCCTCTTGATGATGATGATGATGATGCTGATGATGATGACAACCATGAGAAACCACCTAAGCCTCTTCATCTCATTTCCGGTGGAACTAACATACCAGAGGTCCCTGAGATTCCCAAGAAAGAGTTCAACAGCCAATCTCTGATGTTGAGAAAAGGACCTGGTGATATGAAAAGTTCAGCATCTTCTTCTGCATTGGTGAGTTCAGGATTGAGCAAAGAAGAGGCACTGGAGGAGATTGATAAAATCCATAAGGGGATCTTGGTGCTGCAGACAGAGAAGGAGTTTGTGAGGAGTTCTTACGAGCAGGCTTACGAAAGGTACTGGAACTTGGAGAACGAGGTTACAGAGATGCAGAAGAGGGTTGTTAGTTTACAAGACGAGTTTGGAGTTGGCGCAGAGATAGAAGATGGTGAAGCTAAGACGCTGGTGGCTAGCACGGCTCTTAGCTCATGTAAAGAGACGATCGCTAAGCTTGAGGAGACGCAGAAACGGTTTGCTGAAGATGCAGAAACTGAGAAGGAAAGGATTGTTTCTGCAACAGAGAGGTTTGAAGCACTGAGGAACAAGTTTGAGATGGTTAATAAGGTTGCAAAAGAAGAGGCTAAGAAAGATCAAGAATCTACCAAAGAATCGAGAGAGGTTGATTTGAATGAGAATCTCACTAATGCAGAGTTTGCAGAGAAGATAGATGAGCTTGTGGAGAAAGTGGTGTCTCTGGAGACAACAGCTTCATCTCACACAGCATTGGTAAAGACATTGAGATCAGACACTGATGAGTTACATGAACACATTCGTGTTGTGGAGGAAGACAAGGCGTGTCTTGTCTCAGATTCCATAGATATGAAGAAAAGGATAACGGCGCTTGAAGATGAGCTGAGTAAAGTTAGAGACCTGTTCCAGAGAGTAGAAGATCAGAACAATGATCTTCAAAAGCACTTGACTGACGCTAATAGCACAGCTAAACACTTATCAGGAAAGTTACAGGAAGTGAAAATGGATGAGCCTTCTAAGGATTTAGATTCAATCTCAGAAGACACAGAGATAAAGAGTGAAGAGGAGGTTAAAGAGGCCATTGTAGTCAATCAAGAGACTGTGCAAGAAGAGAAACCAGAGACAAAAGACACTTGTGGTTTATCAGAAGCAACAGAAAGCACTTGTTTTGGCACAGAGGCAGAAGATGAGGAGAGGAGAAACTGGAGGCAGTTGTTACCTGAAGATGGTACGGAGGATAGAGAGAAGGTTCTACTGGATGAATACACATCAGTGCTAAGAGACTACAGAGAAGTGAAGAAAAAGTTGAGCGAAGTCGAGAAGAAGAACCGTGATGGATTCTTTGAGCTGGCATTGCAGTTGAGAGAGCTCAAGAATGCTGTTTCTTGCGAAGACGTGGCATTTCATTTCTTACCTCAGAAACCTGAAAGTATTAGTATTTCTCATAGCTCTAACTCTTCAATCTCCATGGCACCACATCATCAGCAAGGAGAAGAGGTTAGGAGAACACCACAAAGAGCAAAGGAAGACGAGGTTAAGGTGAAGTTTGCAGTTACTGATGACACTCCAAGAAAGAAGATTCCAACTATGGAAGAAAAAGTGCGCGGAGATATTGATGCTGTGCTAGAGGAGAACATCGAGTTCTGGTTGAGGTTTAGCACTTCTGTTCACCAGATACAAAAGTACCAGACAGCAGTTCAGGACCTGAAAGCAGAGCTATCTAAACTTAGTAGTAATGCATCAGAGGCAAAGCCTATATATAGACACCTTAGAGAGATTCGGACAGAGCTGCAGTTATGGCTAGAGAACAGTGCAGTCCTTAGAGACGAACTCGAGGGAAGGTACGAAACACTTTGCAATATCAAAGATGAAGTTACAAGGATGACGTCTCAATCGAGTGGTACTAAAGTAAACGATAGTACAGAGATAAGCGGTTACCAGGCTGCAAAGTTCCATGGAGAGATACTCAACATGAAACAGGAGAACAAAAGAGTCTCTAACGAGCTTCTAGGTGGCCTTGAGCGTGCACAAACTCTGAGAATTGACGTGGAGAGAGTGGTATGCAAACTAGAAGAGGGTCTTGGGATCTCGAACCCGGCAGCTACAAGATCTTTGAGCAAGAACACATCATCATCATCATCATCGTCACCTAGAAAGCCTAGGATTCCACTAAGATCATTCTTGTTTGGTGTCAAGTTAAAGAAGTATAAACACCAGAAGCAACCTTCATCAATCTTCGCTTGTGTAAGTCCATCTCCAGCACTGCACAAACAGTGTAGCTACCTTGTCCCACCAGAAAAGCTCCCTATGAGTCCTTAACTAAGTTAACAGAAGCTGAGACTCGAAACCAAATGTGTATTTAGGACTTTGAAGATTGCAAAGTGTATTGAGATTTGTATTATCAATTAGTACCATGTACTGGGGAAGGCCTAACTTTACATAATATCTTTCTTTCAGTCTTCCTAATAAAAACTAACAAATAAAAAGCTCCAAAATAAAAGCATAAGATGTTTCTGTCAAAGAACTAAACACCCTGTCCGGTCCCTCTCACATTTGCAACCTCTGTGGGCTTTCCGCATGCATTACTTACTGTGACTACCGAACCGACACTGTTGTTTACTTCATATTTGGCTTTAGAATTCGAGCAAGCTCCACTGATGGATGACGCTGCAGTTTTATCCACCAAACTTTGATTAGCGTGTGTAGCAGACTGCTCTCCCCTGCTAATCTCCGAGTTTGTTGAAATCATGTTATTTGACTGGATGGCCACCTCTGAGCTTGCTCCATCTCCTCGAGCTTGCTCTTTGTGCCCACCATCTGATTTGCAAATGACAGTCTCTGCAGTTGGCTTTGGAGGTAATACGGTTGCTGGGACAGAGGCTGCAGCAACTCTCTGACTGGAGACGATCTTCGATGCAGTTGTCACGTGCGTAGAAGCAGAAAGCAATGTAGATCCTTCCGATCGAGAAGACGTGAGAGGAGGTTTGATAGAAGATGGTGAAGGCGTCACAGTCTTTCCTGGTTCAACCTTTGGCACAACAAGGCTACCTGAGGGACGAGGCATACAGGCTGTAGAAGCATTTTTTACAGATTCGACCTTTGGTACTGATGGAGAAGTCAATACGGCACCCATGCTTGCTGCAGCAGCAGCAGCTGAATTAGCCGTTACCATTAAACCCGATCTGGAAGTGGAGCTTGCTGCTGTTTTCTTAACACCAACTCGAGATTTTGAAGCTGGACCTGATGTTGCTGCCCGAGACAATGTTTGAACAACAACTGGTTTGGACTGCTGTTGACCTTGAGAAGAACGGCCTCCATTGCCTTGAGTTCCTGTGATGATACAAAAAAATAAAGGAAACAAAACCCACCCATGTTAAACCGGGAAGCTACATTCTTACTTAGACAATATCAGAGACAGTAGTAACCAAACTAAAGCATCCACTGTTATATAATAAGATACTAGAAATTAGCGGGAAAACATCTTCTGCTTCTTTTACCTACTGCAACCTTTTTGGAAGGGGGTAGATTACCCAGAGCCAAAGATAACGCATGGTTAACTGCTATCTGCGCTTCAGTTTGTTGTACGCCAGATTGGCTAGCAGAGGTCGAAGTACCATACCTTCTTTTTAAATGCGGCCATCTCTGCAAATAAAATAGTCAGTCTGTTACCACCAAAATGTAAAGATGGATAAAAATATCATAACACATTGCCTTAGCAGCTAGCTTCTACGATTGCCAAGCGAATATAAACACATCATCCAAAAGAATCTGTTGCCGGGATTTGAACCCGGAAAAATGGGGGGGAGACCCCCCCACATCCATACCAGACTAGATGACAACAGATTTGTTCCTAGAGTGACTACCACAGTAGTTCTGTAGTCTGAATACAGCCACCTCTAAGAACTAAAACAAGGAAGGTACATAAAGATAAGTAGTTTAAATCACAACCTGTGAGAGTTGGGAGGCGGTTCTCTTTCCTCTAAACTCTCCTCTAGCAATATGAGCCCAGTTGCCTTCACCACACTGCTTCACAGCGGCAATCAGCTCCGCATCCTCCTCGGCAGACCATTTTTTCCTCGTCTTCCGTGAAGCCATGCCACCACTAGCTGAACCATTTACATTTATCCTCTCTGTAGGTGTAGATTTCTGAAGACAAACAGGAAAGGTGATATTCATCCCTCTCGACAACCAAGGAGACTCTGACGGTTCCTGAGTTCCCACAGGGAGAGTATAAGGTATGTTTATCGTCAAGGGAGCCTCAGATGTTGATTCGTCGAGTATATCGGACTCTTTTGGCACATACGAAGCAGCCAGCACCTGAGATGCAAAAATAAGGTTGAAGCAATTACAAAACTTGGCATCTCTCTTCAGGAACATGAGATTATTCGACAAGAAGACACATTATTTCCAGACAAAAAAAAAAACTAAACTATACTCCTTTCTTACTTTCACATGTGCAATAGCCTCCACTGATGTTTCAACACTGGCTGCAGGAAAAGCTTCCAACTCGCACTCCATGTCACTATCATCGTCCTGCACACCACAAGCTAAGACTCACTAAAAACCTAATTAAGGAAAGAATCAATTCACAAGAAGTAAAAGAAAGAGAGAAGTACCAGAGGCTGAGCATCATCATCTTCCACGGGGAGAAGAGGATCACGATACGAAAGATGTCTCCACAGCATCTGATACTCCCTAGCATTGGTGATTCCAGTGGTGGTCTTCTTCACCAGCTCATTCCAATCCATCTTGACATCGGAATAAAAGGCCATCTCCTGTAGCAGCCTCAGTATCGTCTTTGCATCATATCTGCAGGCATCAGAAAAATAAGTCAAACCGAAATTAAAAAAAAGTCAACTTTTTAAAAAAATGTGAAGATACACATTTACCTCGGCAAAAGCGTGGCGATGTCTCCTTCACTAATGGTTCTCTTCCTTCTCTTGTTGTTACCACTATCAACCATCTTCGTATTCATCATACAACAATCAACATATGCTGCTTCGATGATCTTTCCGCTTTTGGAACGAGAGGACAAAGGAATCAATCAATTTCACCAAAACCCTAGACTTGGAGGAAAGCTGTAAGAGTTAAGAGGAATTCGTTCCCACGGAGGTGTGTGTGGAAGGAAGCCGAGAAGATGATGATCGGAGAAAGAGGAGGCGAGTGTTGAAGCGCGTGGAACGCACGAGTCTGGTGGCAAAGGTGTTTTTTTTTCTTTGTTTGTTTGTTTGGGAAGGGAGGAAAAGGAGGACTTGGAGGAAGGGACTAATTCCACTAATTATCTAATATACAATTAGGAAAGTAAGAAAAGACTATCGGCTTAATTAGTTAGTCTATCACTTGTTTAAAGTAAATCAATTAAGTAATCAGTTTATATTTTTTGTATGGAAAATTGGAAACTCAAGTTAGTTTTTAAAAATTATATATATGTGTATTTAATACTGTAACTGATGATAATATAATAATACAAATTATCACAAATTAAAGATGATATAATTTTACAAAACTATTTTACGTCAATTTTTTATTCTTATTAGAATATGATTTTAAATAATATATGATTCACCCACTTGAATCTATTTAGGGGGTGTATTCAACTGAGAGTTTTAGGTGATTTGTATTAAATAACAAATCCACTGTTATTCAAACATGAATTTTAAAAACTCATTTAAAATCTATTGTTATTGAACTTGACATTTTGTAAAGTACTCTGAAATCTACTGTTATTGAACTTTTTTTTAAGTTGTAGAGTTTTAAAGTTTTCAGGTGATTTTAGGGTGTTTGGGTGGAGTTTCTTAATTAAAAAAAATTAAAACTCAAATCTCATGGTTTTAGGTGTTCTAGAGTGGTTTAACCAAAATCACCTAAATCTCTGCAACTTATTGAAATCATCTAAAACCCCATTAAAAATCAAATCAACTCAAATACTAGATTTAATACACCCCCTTAGTTATTTTTTTCTTAATTTTATTTAAACAATTTAATAGAGATTGTCTCTGTTTCCGACTTACCATATCTTACTCGTTCATCTCTTCAGCTACATTTTCTGCTCTACAATAATGACGGCTAATGAAGTTTCCTCTGGTGAATTACTCCCCTCCTTCTTCATCTTCGTGTTTATCCTTGTGTTTATGTTCAGTGTTCAAATTTTCATGCTTTTTTTTTTCTCTTGCTCAGTTCCTTTCTCCTTTGTGGTGGTTTAACCATAGATCTCTCCGCCAAAAGCTTTCTGATTTCTCAATTTCCAGAAGGGCTCGGAAAGTTTTTTTTTTTTTTTTTGCTTTTACTTCCCAAGGAATAAAACAAAGGCTTTAGTATCTAATCTTAGTTTTTTTTAACGTATGGCTGTAATGGATAACATCTTCTGATTTTTTCTCTGTCTCTCTCTTTTTAATATAGTTTAGTTTGTATTTACTGGTACTTCGTCTTTACTAGCCAGACTATGTATGATCTTTCTCCTCATTTTGAAGCTTTTTCCTTGATGGTCAGGTGTTTCCAATTGCTATGTGTTCAAAAGCCGGTTACAGGAATATGCTCAGAAATACAAGCTACCAACGCCTCTCTACGACACTATCAAAGAAGGCCCTTCCCACAAACCCGTCTTTCAATCGACAGTTATTGTCAATGATGTCAGATATGATTCCTTACCTGGATTCTTCAATCGTAAAGCTTCAGAGCAATCAGCTGCCGAGGTTGCTCTCCAGGAATTAGCAAAATCCAGTGACCTAAGCCAATGCGTTTCACTGCCTGTTGTAAGCACCTCATCTTTTCTTATGTTTTTGTTCTGATTGTTAAGTTTAGTGAAGGACTATAGCCTGTGAACTGTAAGCTTTGCCAGCTCAGCAACAGACTTATAGTTAGTTTTCCTGAGAATGTTTTAGGTGTGATTCTGTATCTTTAGACTCGGAGTTTAAAGATTCTCCCACTCGTTAAGCAACTATCTTCTGTTGTTTAGCCTCTTTTGTGAATTGAGTAGAGATGGAGTTTTTTACCGGTTTTGTGTATGTTGGCTAACTTTTTGAATGGCTTCTTAATGCAGCACGAAATGGGGTTATGCAAGAATCTTCTTCAAGAGTACGCTCAAAAGATGAACTACGCGATTCCATTGTATCAGTGCCAAAAGAGCGAGACTCTCGGGAGAGCTCCACATTTCGCATGTACTGTAGATCTCGGTGGCATTAAGTACACAGGAGCTGCAACAAAGACTAAAAGAGAGGCAGAGATAAGCGCTGGGAGAACGGCTCTTATAGCGATCCAGTCAGAATCTAAAATCGACCTTGCCAACTACAGCACTCAGCTTACTGTACTTCCTTGTGAAAAGAAGACAGCAGAGGTAGCAAGCAGCCCAGTGAAAGAAACCGTCAAGACTCCAAAAGCCAGGAAGGCTCAGTTCAAGAAGAAGGCTCGGAAAGGAAAGCTTAAAGTTGTTAAGGATCTTGAAGATAGTACCGTTCCTCCTCAACTTACTGAGCACCGTGTAAAGGATCAGCCAGAGAATGCTGAGACAATGATAAATCTGGAACCTTCTTTGTGCATGAACGGGTTTAACGAGGCAGCATTTGCGAGTGTGGAGACAGAAGCAAGCCAAGCATAACTGTCTCAAGATTGGGGTCTTTGTGCGTGTAGTTGTTTATGTAGCCATTTTGTAATTTCTAATTGGTGTTGACAGGTTGAACGGAAACCCATTTTGGTCTGTTGAGTTTATACAAGATCGCAACAACAGTGTTTCTTTGTTTTAGTATTAAGATACATGAAGCTACGTTGGTCATGAATAGAAGACCTTCATCTCTAGAACCACACTGCTTTCACTCTATAAAGCCACCATCTTGAGAGAGAGAGATGATGCTTGAGAACTCATAGTAGGGTGTAATTTGAATTTTGGGTTAGTTTTGGGGCTAAACCATATAAAAATTAAAACACAGGGACTTTGTTTTAATTAATAGAGAAATCGTCTTAGAATCAAATGGGTCAAATAAGCCCAAATTTATGACCCAACAGGCCCGTTTAGAGAAGAAACCCTAATTTCATATGAGATAAGAATCATTGCCTCTCTCATTTTGCTTCAGCGGCGGTTTAAGGTTTTCACTTGTCGTGTCACATCCCACCGAAGAGGAACAATGCCGGCAGGACATGGAGTTCGTGCGAGGACGAGGGATCTGTTCGCGAGGGGGTTCAGGAAGAAGGGTACAATCCCACTCTCGACCTACCTCAGGACATTCAAGGTCGGCGATTACGTCGATGTGAAGGTGAACGGGGCGATCCACAAGGGAATGCCTCACAAGTTCTACCATGGTCGTACCGGTCGTGTCTGGAACGTCACCAAGCGCGCCGTCGGTGTCGAAGTCAACAAACAGGTCTGAACAACCTCACATAGAATGTCAAGTCTGTTGCTTTTTATGTTGAAATGTGCAGTTACTTGGTTCAGGTTTCGAGATTTATGTCTAAAGGTTTTATTTTTTTGTTAGGCTTTGTGTTCTCTGTGCTAGAGAACTAGTTATCTACTGTACACTAGCTTGGTTTCAGATTTCGAAAAGTGATAGCTTTGGTTTTGTTTGGTCTTTAGACTTGTAATGTTTTCTGTTGCATTTGTGTAGAGAACACATTCTTTAATGTAGTCTCGTAAGTTACGTCTGTCTGGTATTCTTGTTCAGTAGAACTGGCCTGTATGTTTGGGTTCATCACCTTATGAATGGTGGGTTCAAAATCAATAGCAATCGTTTGTAAACCTGTCGATTCTCTCTGTCACAATTGATCGTATGTGGTATATTTGGGTAATCAGTGCCTTTTTTCAAAATCATATCTTGGTGGGAGTAACATGATGATGATGATGATTTCATGACTATCACAATGCTGTAGTTTGACTCATAAGTTTACTATACTTAGTTCCCATCTTTGGGAATAACATGATTGACACTGACATATATTATGCTTGGTGGGTGTGTTTCAGATTGGCAACAGGATCATTAGGAAGAGGCTTCATGTGCGCGTGGAGCACGTGCAGCAGTCTAGGTGTGCAGAGGAGTTCAAACTGAGGAAGAAGAAGAACGATGAGCTCAAGGCCGCAGCCAAAGCTAGAGGTGAGACGATAAGCACCAAGAGGCAGCCTAAAGGCCCCAAACCAGGGTTCATGGTTGAGGGTATGACCTTGGAGACCGTCACTCCAATTCCCTACGACGTCGTCAACGATCTCAAGGGAGGCTACTAGTTCTCTACTTTCTTCCCCCCAGTGTTTTGCTCAGATATTTTTGGCTGTTTTCTTCTTTCGAGTGTTCTTCTTGTGGCTTAGCTACACTTGCAATTTTTCAATTCAGACTCGTTAATATCAACTAGATTTGACCCGTACACGGGTTTTGAATTTAATTTTTAATCTTGAGCATAAATAACGAACTTTTTATTTATATTTTTTTATGTTAGGTTTTTTCATTTTTTTTATTCAATGAAAAGTTAGGAGTTTTAAAATTCGTCGCATCTTGATTGTTTTTATTTACAATCAGTTCCGAAATGTTTGTGAGTTATAAAATTAATTTGGTCAAAATAATTTATGAGTGACAGAGCAACATGTCAAGTTGCTTGTTAGATAATTTTAGATTCGACTGTTTCTAAATCATAATAGTTATATGTTAAATAGTTATATGTTAACCGGTTGACATGAATATTCGTAAAAGATAAGTTTATTGATTTAAAATATGATCTAAACTAAAACTACTGAAAAAGAAAGCAAATTTTTTTTTTAAAAAAAACAGAAATTCCAGAGCTAACATCAAACAAAACAGGGGATCAAACTTACATAACTAATCTTTCTCTGTCTTCTCAAATATTAATTTCTTAGAACATAACTTCTTCGATGTAGAATTCATGTCATTAAGATCGACATCTCCTTTTTTACGCTTAGAGCACGATGTTGAAACATCTTCAGATGAATTCTCTATGTTATGATCAATCAAAGGAACCTAATAACAATTTTTTTAAGGTCATTAATATATCAGTGCAGTTAGAAAATAACATACTTATACCTCGCAGGTAATCACATACAATTTGGTCACAATGGAATTAGCTGTGATAACTATCTTGAATTTATGGCTGGTTGGTCTATATATCCCAGTGGATAGGTAAACTAAGAAATTTTCGAGGTACCTCCATTGACCAATCTGTAATTTCTTAACACGAGCAAGGAAGAGACTCTTACAGGTATAGTGAATCTCGGTTCCCTACGATAACAAAAATTATACATTGTTTAGTCGTTAGAAATATAAAGTTCTAGAAAACAAATAGCTTTTGAAGAAACACATACCATCTTTTCTTTGAGTATGAACTCGAAAGTCTCTTCTCCAGCAAAGTGTTGTGTCCACGAACGAAGAATTTTGACTTCAACATTCCACCTACAGGAATATGGTTTGATGTTGTTCAACAAAGTGACTCCGTTGTTTGTAACCATAGCCATAGTAATTTATTTTCTACTGCTAGGCGTGGAGGAATTTAGGTTATATAGGCTATAAGGAGAGATTGCGTACGAAGATATTCTGCGGATATTCTGATCTTTAAATTATTCATTTAAAGCATATATTTTGCAGAATATTTTGGATTGAAAAATCTTTTTTTTTTGTTATATTGTATGTGGCGGTTTAGGTAACTAATTATGGACACATTGATAGCTTTAAAGGAGATATTTTATATTGTTCTTAACAATTTGTTATTAAGATTTTCGTAAAATAAATAATTTTTCTCTATCTTAATTGTTAGATTTAGTTAAAATATTATTAAAAATATGATAATTACTTTGTGAATAAAAAATTTCGTTGGACCTCGTAGTTATAGAGCAAATAAACACATTAGGGTTTCTGTTACAATTTTTTTTCGGAAACAAAACAGATTTTTTTCTGATCGACTAAAGAAAACTTCTTTCTTCTCACAGTCATTCGGCACCTTCAACCAAAGAGATATCGGATCAAATCAAAACTGAGGCGTTAAGATTGTTATTGACAACGGCATCATATACAAGTTTGATCCACTACAACGTTTTGATCTAAGGAACATATATTATCCTTGCTAATGTTTATTTTTTTATGTTTTTTTCTGTATAAACGTTGAATGTGTTTTTTGGTTTGGCAGATTAAAAACGTTTTGGAGAACGAAGACCACTATACAGATCACAAAATTAGATATCGCAAATCATGACGAAGTGGAACAAAAACGGTTAGTAAATTCCATGATTTGACTATTAGGTGAATGAAAGAACTTACCATCATATAGGATGTGTGGCTAGGTTTTCTATTTCTTTAACTATATTTGTTAGCTATCATCTAGACTATGTGATCAATTAGGTGAATGAATTATCAGTCTTGGATTCTCATTAGATGAGTGTAACTTAGAAGCATTTAGGATTTGGAAAACAAAAAATAAATTGCTTTAACTTTATTCGTTAGCTTTTAAATTGTAAGTTATCCTTTGATTTGTTAAATGTGAACGATCTCGTAATCAATCGTAGAAAACCTGAACAACTGAATTGTTTGAAAATAGCCAAAAACTTAGACCACGTCTTGTCAACAGTCAAAGCAAATGAAAACTTAAAACAATTTAGTATTCCACAAAACACAAAATGAAAGTTTGCAACAACGCAAACTCACATGACACCAAATCCACGTACGTCTGAAACCTGCATGCAACAACAAAATTAACTTTTAGTGTGGATAATATATTTAAGAGTACCTTATCACTCATGCTGGTCGAGGTTTTGAAAAATCTCTTTGAAAATTACATTATAGTTTGTTTTTGCGGTTTACCATCTTTGTTTACAATCAGAATTTTCAATCCTTTCTTAGAAGTGACCCTAGACACAGCCACATATAGTTGTCCATGTGAAAACACAGGTCGTGGAAGAAAGAGACCAACTTGAGATAGTGATTGCCCTTGGTTTTTGTTGATTGTTATTGCAAAAGCCACAGCCAAAGGCAACTGCCTCCTGCGCATCTTAAATGGCAAACTCGTGTCTGATGGTGTTATTAACAACTTAGGAATATATACTGTTTTCCCGACCTTTTCTCCAGTAATTATCCTAGCTTGAACCATAAAATCCATAAGTTGAGTGATCTGAACTCTTGTTCCATTCATTAACCCAACATTAGGATTTACGTTTCTTAGAACCATAGCAGGACAACCAACTTTGAGTCTAAGCATATGGTTTGGCAGACCATGCACCTTTTTTTGTTGAGAAGATCAGGTCCAAGTGCTTCATCATTCATTGAACATTTATCAATTGGGTCAATACTGTCTGCACTCGTGTATATCTTTTCTTCACCTGAAATTGTGTAAAACATTTCATTAGTACACTAATACTATTTCAAACGATAGTAAGCTATTTAAAATTACCTTCAAGCTGATCCAACATGTAGTCATTAATTGTGTTGACATCTTCATTAGTATGACACAAAATAGCTCTTTCTTGGAAGAATTTTGGCTCCATGCTTTTTTGTAAATCCACGAAATCATCATAGACAGGTTTACTAATGGATTCTATTGGATCGTCGAAATTGGTAATCAAAAACTCAGGAGGAATTTCAATCTCAGCCTCACCTTCATTAGGCTCCGCTATTTTGCCTTCACCAACTTTTAATATCCATTCAGAGAAGTCCTTAAGATCTTTTTCCTCTTCAGTTGTCAAACAGTCGGACAACAACCGCATGTTCTTTGTGAGTTTCAAAACTTTACAGTGCTCCCAAAGATACGAAGAATTCAAAGCTGCGTTTGCAATCTCTGGCTCTCTGCCCTACAAGCTCCTTTTATCACAGGTACAACCTGTAGAAAATCACCTCCAAAAACAACTACTTTTCCTCCAAAGGGTTTATTTTTGTGCTTCCCAATAATATCAGATAAACTCCTGTCCAAAGCCTCAAAACAATGCTTGTTCATCATGGGTGCTTCATCCCATATAATGAGTGATGCCTCTTTTACTAAATTGGCTTGATCTGTTCTGTGAGCCATATTACATGATGAGAACTCGTCAGGATTAAGAGGTATACCAAATATCGAATGAGCAGTCCTACCACCTTGTAACAACAAAGAAGCTATCCCACTCGATGCAACATTAAGAACAATATCTCCTCTAGATCTGATCGCCGCTGATAGTAACTTCCAAAGGAAAGTTTTTCCAGTCCCACCAAACCCATATACAAAAAACGTCCCTCCTCTTTCTTCTGTGACAGCATCAATAATCTCATGAAATATTTTCTTTTGTTCATCAGTCATCTTTGGAGAATCTCTTTCAAGAGTTTCTAACAGTTCTTCACGGGGATAACTGCGCTCATCTAATATAAGAACGTTTGAATCATTTGTACTTGATTTTGAGACCTTCGGCATCTTCGTTAATCTTTCTAGCGAATCTCCATTCCGCTTCATAAGGTTCTCAATCTCTTGTAAATCATACATCTTCTTCTCTTCATCACTCAACACAAGTACTACAAAATCACACAAAAGGTTAAAAGCATATCAATAACTGATTCTACAATAGTATACTGAGTTAACCCTAACCTGGTCTCTTAAAAAAATTTCTCTGCCTATGCTCAATATCTTCAGACAAACACTCCCAAGTATGTTCCCATACGTTCTCCGGCGATTCTAAGCTATCATTAAGCAGCATTGTAGAAAACACCTGACGTAGATCACTTGCTGAACTCTCATAACTTCTCTGCAATAGATCGTCAATATACTTGTGATCATCATCTAGTAACCCACGTGGAGGACATGCTTTTTTGTAGCCATCATGAAGAACTTCTTGAAATGTTTTTATGTCCTCATAACATGTAGGGCCTCTCACAACGTTCAACAACACCTGAAGATAATAAGAATCTTCTTGTTTACGGGGAGCATAATTAATCCTACCAATGCTGAATCATCTTTTTCTTCGTTTGAATTTCTTTTTACTTTTTTTCAAAAGTATAATAGTTGGGAATTCTGAATATACAGTAGGGTTGCTGCAAAAGAATCAACTTTTCACAGCTCAAACCATGCTAAGAACATTGTATTCTCAATGAGCTTGCGACTCAGCACCACTTCCATCTTATCTTTACCTCCGAAAATAACATGCTGTATTCCAGGTAGATGGAAAGAAAGCTTTTCAACTGGTGTAGATCGATAGTGAATTGAGAACATAAAAGTTCTCCATGAAGATTCACACGAAGAAACATATCTACAAATAAAGGAACCACAAAATCGATTAAAACATATATACTTATATATAAATTATTACTAATGAACAACAGTGCAAATTTAATTACCTGCAATCGAAGAAATCTTTGAACTCATTTTTTTTCTTCTCCAAACTTTCCTCAACGTTCTCCATTTGGTTTATAACCACATGTTCAGGAGGTTCCACGGCCACAGTGACACGATCTTGTCCTTTGTTAATATACTTAAATAAGTATTTAATTGATCCAGCTTGGTTGCACCACTCGACATTGATGTGAGCTCCGTGGCGAAGAGATATTTGCCTGTTGTATGGAATAACCCAAAGATTATCACATCTCATCCCATTCTTCTCAACATAAGATTCTGGTTGCTCACGCCTTCTATAAACTGGAAACCCATCTTTATTGATTGTAGTCGCTTGACAATATGATTTAGGATATAGTTTCGAGCACAATCCATTTTCCATACATGGAGAATTCATATTTGCAGCTCCACATGGTCCATGCATCATCATATCTTTAACCACTTCATAAAGTTCAGACTCTTCATCTTTATTAGAAATTTCCGCGCAAATTATCATGTCTATGTCTTATGGTGTGGGAAGCCTGCTATCCGGATGCATGAATAAAAAAATATGCGAATGAGGTAGACCACGTTTCTGAAACTCTATCGTGTACATTGCTTTGAGGAAATGACAAAAAACGGATTTAGTATGACACATTAGGATCTTTAAAAACATTGCAAAGATAAATTCATTTTAATTTGGATAAACTCACATGCAACAACCTTCCCCAGTAGATGCTTCTTGGTTAAATCATCCATTAGTGATTCGAGCTTCATCTTAAAGATCCTGGAAAGAATGTATGGTCTATTGTCTGCACTTAGGTTTCTCTCTTTAACGTATATGTTGATCTCTGGCCATCTAGGATTACACGTAAATGTGATGAAAGAGTGGGAAACCCAAAATGCTTACAAATGGCCATAGCATCCAAATAATTATTCTTCATGTATCTAGGACCACCAGGGAAAGAAGCCGGCAAAACAAATTCTGTTCCTTGTTCATGCATATCAATCTTGCCAGCATTTTCTGATTGTTTGAGAGAGTCAAAACTATCAGATCTTAAAGTATCCTGATTGAATTTTAGATAACGCAAACGGTTAGACTCTATAGTTGTGTAAGCATCCACCAAAAATTGTTGAAAGAGGCGCCTAGAATGCAGTAGATGTCGTGACTCATTCTTCCTTTCGAACAGCCGATATGCAATGAACTGCCTCATACTAATTGTAGCCTTTTTCTGCTTTTTGGTAGCCTCGGTAACACCTTTCTTAATTCCAAGTCTGAACCCATCCTCTCCATAAGTGAAAAATAGAGGATACTATAGTGCTAAATAGGAAACATGTATCTCATTAATCCTCATAAGCTTTCCAGAATGTTTCTGAAGCACTATATCCCTTTTATCCATATCCAGATTAAAGTCTCCAGGAATTAATGCAGCAACCTCAGATGCTGTGGGTGTGTTGTATGTCCTTCCGTCTTTAAGTCTATCACTAACAATCCTCATATGAAATGCATCGTTAGGATTAGTGTCAAATCGATCTCTTGCTGATCTAAACTGTTGAACATACGGATTCAAATCATCTAACACCTTTATCGAAGCCTCAATGATTTCTTTCTTCAAAGTGTCCTTTTCTTTAACTCGCCCACTCTTACTTCCAGTTCTGCGAATACATTAACATATATCAAAAATATTAGTCTTGTACATTTTTATACCAAGGGTTGTTCCTAAAAGAAAAGAAACATCTTTATAAATTGATGGTTACCTGGGACAATTTGACATGTTTTCCACTTCATTTTCTGTGTCCGCAATATACATCTGTCCAAATTTGGCATCGTTCCCATCATTTGGAAATAAACTTCCTGCTAGATGATAATTTTCTCCATGGAATTGAAACATGTCAGGACCTATTCCTTTCCTCACTGATCTCTCAACTTTGCCACCAAGTGAAGTAAATGACAAAACCATATTGTAAGGTCTCAAATTTCTTTGAAAATGTTTGCTTAGTTTATCTTACTCCAATCGTTTCAACACATCTGGTGGCGACTTTAAAAGTGGCAATGTTACTTGGCCCTGCATACAACACAGAGTAAAAGAAGGAGTCCGAGCATTCCTGCGTTTATTAATCCGTTCTCCGTACCACATAATAGTGCCACAGTGGGAACATGAGAAAGTGGGACCACCCTCGTCAATATAGGCTGCACATGTATAACATATAGCAAATATAGCTTTTAGAAAAAAGCGATAAAACAAACACAATGTAGATCAGTCCAGATAATAAAGTTTACTACCTAGAGCTTTTGAAAAAAGTTTCTTTTTGAGAGATTAATGTGCTACGTTTGCGCGGGTAGACGATGCCTTTATATTGCTTTCCGGTTCATTAGGAAATGTTTTTCCCCATCAGAATGATCTACACAATCAATATCACTTTCAGAATCAAAATCTTCATGTGAGCTACAGTCAAACTCTAAAGAACCATTGAGTTCTTCGATTATCCCTGGATTTCGAAAATGAGACAACATGTCAGTTTTGGAGTAACAAATGAAAGAAGTCTCAGAAAAACACTACTAAACGGTCAAACCTCCAAAATCATCAAGATCATCATCGATTGCTTCATCATCATCTAACATGTTATCATCGTCTCTCTCATTGTTTGTTTTAGATGCTTCATCTATTGTTTCACTTTCAGTCCAATTTCCTGTATTGGTAATCTTATTAAGAAGGGCACGTTCATTCTGTTGTTGCTTCTTCTGAATTGGTCCCCGTTTCTTGTTAAACTCTTTTGACTTGCTAACATGTGCTATAGAATAAACATAAAAATACAACTTAAGAACATAATAGTATAGTCAAGGGGAAAATATTTGAATTTGAAAAAATTCAGATTAACTAACACTTCAACGATGACAAACAACTTCCCTGATCTGGAGTCTTAGTTGGTTGTTCTGAATCCATAGAAACTCCTGAATCAAATATCCAGAAGAAAATGTGTGCTGTGAATGATGAAAAAAATTAGAAATACTGCCAAGTAGGGTCTTAAGAACTATTACCAAGAACACATCTTCTTTTGTTACTTGGTGGTGTTGGTGTTGAGGTCAGAAATTCTCTAGAAGCTAAATTTGTAATATCATCAAGTGCAATACATTTATTCTTTTGCTGGTTCCTTTGTATTGGTCTTTGAGTAGTATTAATTGCGAATGACTTGCTAGGTTGAGCTATAGAAAAAAAAATATGAACGCTGTCAGGAATATGTCTTCTCGTTTTGATTATACAATCCAGTTACAAAATCTATATTAAAGCTTACTGTACAACTGGGTCAAACAACTTCCATGTTCTGGAGTTGTAGTAGCTTGGGCTGAATCTAAAGAAACACCTGATAAAAAAATATAACTCAATTTGTATTTTCAGTGAATCGAGCAATAATGCAAACACTTTTACACTGGATAAGAGGGTCTTAAGAACTATTACCAAGAACACATCTACGTTTGTTACTCGGGGTTTCTGGTGTGTTTGCGCTCTGACAAATGTTTGAATCAATCTTCGTCTTTAACTTTGTATCAAGGCTAACAAATAACCTATTAAAAACAGAGTTTATAGCAGCAGGAGACTGCCCATCGTTCTGTGATAAGTTCTGATCTCTCGAGATTGATTGAGTTTGACGACATTCATTACTGACACTGGTGTTAATCTCAGGATGCAAGTCTGGTCTATCATTCTCATTGTTAGGCATGAACATCTTTCTTTTTGTTTTCATACTGTCTTGACTATTACTCTTTTTTTTCTCACCTCAACGACTTGATAGGTGAGTAATGCTGAGCAAATAACGTTTATGAATAAAAAAAGTTGTTGCGGAAATCACAATTATACCTAACTTTCAAAGATATCGATTTTAGTTCTACTGTTTGTGTGGTTTTGGTATGTATTAATAAATGGAATATTAACCAAACGAAAACTAATTATGGTAACAGAATCTTAAGAATAATAGTTTGTATCTCTACATTTTAGATATTTAGATGTCCCACATTGAATCTAGATTTTTAATGACTATTAACATATATATTATTACCCATTTATATATAGAAGGAGATAATTAATGTAAATTATACTCTTGCAGGTCAATGGAATGAAGATCTCCACATACATCATGCTACAGGCGTCAAGATGGTATGTATATTCATCTGATGGATTTTCTACATAATCAGTAAGTAAGAAAGTTCTACTCTGATCATCTAAAAAGCTAGTCATTTCAATCATATTTGTTCCTCGGATTCATTTACTAACCTTTTCAATCATATTTGTTTCTCGCCTATTCAATCATATCTGCTCCAATTCATATTTTTTCATCTTTCATAATACTAAACATTCTATTAGAATTACTATACTTACGTGAGTTGACAGATTACAGTGAGAAACATAACATTGGAGCAGGTCGAGCAAACCCATTATGACATAAGCTTGGCATTTACACTATAAAAAGTAAATGATATCACAAAACATTGATATTTCACTTTCTTTTGCCAATGTAATATAAGTGTTACATTTTGTTTTCTGTTTATGTATAACCTAGTAATAACCTAGATCAGTAATACATTATATAGAGTACAATTCAGGTGACAAAATATGATTATGTCGATTATGTATAACCTAGTAATAACATAATAATACAAAAGATATATAGTTTTTTGATATGAGACAAGCACTGACTTATCACTTCGAATACATTGACTTCTCTTGGCTTCTTTACACTGACTTCTCTTGGTGAAAACACAATAATACCGAAGATATGAGACAAAAACTGACTTCTCTTGGTGACATCAAGAAGAATGCAAAAAAGCAACCATAAACTTTTGTGATAAAATGACAACACCATATAGCCATAGCCTTTTTTGCCTTGCATGTGTCGTCCATCACAAAGTACTATCACATCATTTTCCCACACCAACCATCTTTATAACCATCAGCCTCCAACATCCATAGTATTTGTTCACAGCCTTCACTAAATGTTTTGAGAGTAGAAACCAAATAAAACAAAAGAAATTTTTCAAGCAAAGAAAGACACTAAAGTGAAGATGGGAGAAGAAACATCGGTGAACAATTACAACAACTCCTCAAGTGATTCCTCTAATTCATACGACGACCACTCCAGCTCGGACCCCACGAACTATTTCAAAAACATTTCCCTGTCATATTTTGTTGTGTTTCCTTTCGAAATGCTCACCAAGCACAACAGGTTCAAGGAACAATGCTTGCAGAATGGTAACCTCGAGGCACACTATATTGAGGGCATACTTCAATATTTTGTACACCAAGACAAAATCAAAGGCCTCTTTCATCTGCGCCTATCATCCATTGGAAGCTATACAAATGGTACGTATCTTTACGGTTTGTTAATGCTTGCATTAGAACACTATGCAAAAGGCAAAAAATATTTGGATAAACTCCAATGGAAAGAAAATCGATCTGTCTCTAATCATTGCTGGACACGAGTCAAGAACTCACTAAGTTCAATCCCTGCGATTATGAAGGACCACTACTATGCGCCTATGGTAAACCTAAGGACATTGACACAGTGCAATCATCAAAACATGGCTGAAGTATGCGAGCATTGTTACTACTACAAACAGCTTAAGCACTTTGTTGAGTTTGCTATGAATCAAGATTTAAAGAGGGAGAGTTGTGGACATGTATTATATATGCATGCATGCGTCACTTGTGTTATTACATGGCTTTTTATCTATTTCTTTCAGTTTCCTATGTTGCTACTTTTAATGTTTTGCTCGTTGCTTTATATAATATCAATTTCCAAATAATTACATCCAACTCATTATGTCAACTGATGAATTTGCTTTACTTGTTTTAAAAGCTAGTCATTTTAAGAAAGATCGGTCGAGAGGATTACTTTTTTTAGGTTATTGGATAGATTATTTAGTTTCTAAATAATTGACATTTTGTGAAAATTCTCACAATATTTACTTAAAATGAATACAACCTATTAATATTCGCTAAATATTAATAATTATATAACAAAACTTGATTTCAAAGAAACATTAGAAAACCAATATAGATATATTTTAGAAAGCTTAAAATGAGAATCCAAATGAAATAAACCAACATCTGAGAAGTCTTAATTCAAAATGTCATAAAAGCATAAAATGAAAACCAAAACCAAATAAGTCTGGATGCAGTAGCTCCATCATCACTTCCCAGTCTTCTCCTTCTTAACGATCGTAGGGCACAACTTCTTCGATGTAGATGTCATGTCCTGTTGATCCAAATCATCTTCCTTGCGCTTACCATTAGGGGTAGCAAATCCATCAGATAATTCTCATTGCTTAATTCGATCGCCGGTATCTAAAAAGCAATATGATGCAGGTCTCTTTATTTTAATATATTTCATAAAATAATAAGTATTACAAAATCATTTACTTCTCCACCAGACAGTGTTGACGAAATGATCTCATTAAGGGAGAGTGGTTCAGAGAGTGATTCAATCCTCTGAATATAATCACCGGATCAGACTTCAGAAACCTTGAAAGTGTCAGATCCATTTGTAAAATTTTCAGTGGTTATTTTAACACCAAACAAAAGGATTTTCCAACGAAGTTTTGTATAGGCAAAGGTAGCAATTCTGGATCTTCAATCTGTTAATCAAGTTCGGATCAAAGTTCAGCGGTTTAATAACTTCATATATTAGTGAAATATTTAAAAGTATAAATACAATTACCTCAGCGAAAGAACCATCCCATAGTTCAGAAGCTTTGCACCCAATAATGGTCATAGCTATAGTGTCAAGAAGCATAATCTTGCACGTCTCACTGTCATCTCTAACAGTCAAATGTAACTTGAACCTATCCAATTCATTATAAGCCAAGTTATAATGTGTATGTTTTATAATTGAGTTTAAGGAACTTGATGCTTACTTCGGTGAGAAGGATGAATAGGGTGCACGACAAAAGTCACAATAAAATTGTGGCTTTATGGATCGTTTCATCTGAACAGATGCATTTCTACCAATTTTAGTCAAACGGCGGTTGTGTCGATCACATCCAAAATAGAACCAACCCCAATCTGTGTCAACGGATTCAATCGAACAAATGATCTTGCAGTTCTCAGGCTGTATGGTAATAAAGTAATAAAATTAAACCATCGTAGCTAGAGACCAAATCAGTAAATGGATATATATTATTTGATATTATTACCTCAACGCCAAGCAAAAGCTCAGATATGCATCTCACGTCTACAACATCCCAATCGTCTTTTACCTTTGTCATCATCTTTTTCTCATTATTCTGATCAAAGAGAGTTATGGGAAGATGACTATTCTCAACCCTGATAAACACGGTTAAATAAATATTTTATATATATATATATATATATATATATATATATATATATATTTTAAACAATTAGTAACACAAGATAAAATAAATCTAACTTACAGTTTTTTAAATTCAACGGCTTCCTTCATTGTTGGATTGAGAAACACAAGTGACGCATCAAATGCGTTGGTGATTTGGATTTCTCCTGTATTTTTATATTCAAAATATATGTAAAATACAATTCGAAAATATAATATTCAAAATCATGTTGCATGTATAACTTTCTTTTTCTAGCATGTATAACTCTGTAAATATAATACAATAGTTATTTATTTCAGGACCATGTCTAAGATATATTAAGATTAGTGTATACCTCTGTATTCTTTGATTTTTGCAAACCTTATCAAACATATTTCAATAGCAGCTGTAGTTTCTTCGATATGTTTTTCAATTTGCTCAGCATATTTTCCCCATAAGCAGCATGCAACTTCACTACCACTGATAGAACATTTATAAGTCGGATGTAAAGTTAGGCCACGATATGATAAAATCAAAATTTAAAGCTATTAATATTATTAGACATCAACATACCTTGCATCACGTAAACGAAAGTTCACTCTTTTAGTGTCGATCCCTATGACTTGACATGGGGCTACTGCTGCAAGATCAGTAACTTGTCTCATTACATCTGTTGGAAAAATACAATAATTTAGTAACTAAAATTGTGAAGAACTATCTAGATGATTGATTAATTATTTTTTCTATACATACCAATCAGAAAATTGGGTTTACACGGTCCATTACCAATCTCCTCGTAGCTAGCCAGATCAAGGAATTCACTATCATAATGATAATCCGAACGGCTTATCATTATGTCTGAAAGGATAGTCATCTTGTACTGCTGCTTTGTAGGTCGATATTGACCTCCTGCACCACCTATTTTAAAGGTGTCAATGATCTTCCATTCACCAACCGGTAAGTAACGTTGAACTCGAACCATCAGTGATTTTTTGCACGATGCTTGGATTTTATCACCCTATCACAAATATAAAATGATTTATTATTAATCAAGTGAAACTAAAAGGGTATCTTATTAAGTGTAAGTAAAATGCTCTTACACTTTCGTCTACCAGGACGCACTCAAGAGTATCTCCTCCAAAGCTGGTGTTTTGCTTCCAAGAATTAAGCAGTTTCACAGTTAGTCGCCATTCATTTTTGTAAGGCTTGAGATCCTTAATAAGACTCATTTTTTATTGTTTGACATGTTTGCTGTGAGAGGTTGATGAGGAGTCTCTAATTGTCTCGGTATATATAGATGAGTAAAGAAATCTAGGTTAAGATGTATCTGCAGCGACTGAAGATATTGCAAGATATTCTCATTTCTGTTTATAATCGAAATTGTATCTAGATTAGTACTTACTGTTGCTAGATATTGCTTGATATTCAGAATATAAATGTTAAATTACTTGCGCATGAAGAACTATAATTTTACGTGTGGAGGGGTCAAAATATGGTTGCTTGATATTCTGAATCCAAATATGGTTGTTTTTTAATATCAATCCCTTTAAAATCGGGCATATACTTTTTGAGTTCGATTTTTTTTGTCCAAGTTAACCGATGAGTACATTTGAGTATTGTTTTCGATTTTGGTTTAACATAGATAATTTTTCTTGTGTCCAAACAGATTTCATTAAGTCTACTAATCAAGTTTCCAAACAATCCCGTTTTGTACTTCAGTTTTAATAAGATAGATTTATCATTTTCTGTTTGTTCAACGAGTAAAAGCGCACTTCTTACATTATAATTAAGATAGTCCATCACACTTGAGATAAACAATAGAAGCAAATGTAAAGGTTGTTCTAAGATATTTAAGTTCATCGAGCTCGGGTGCTAGGTTAGGCCATTCCTCTTCTTTCCCGGCTAGAGTAACCAGCTGGAGACAATCTGACTCAAACACGAGATGTTGATGCATTCGTTGGCTTACTTCCTTCATGGCCCAGGCTAGACTGTCCGCTTCAGCATGTAGTGGTGAGCTCGTTTTTGGACAACACTTATATCCCACGAGCTTGATCACCTTATCCTCGATTAGCACGAAGCCTAGGCCCATCCATTCGCTTGATTCTGACCAAGATGCGTCTATCTGGCAACGCCATCTGCAGCATAAGGTAATTTGTTGCACGCTCTGTTCTCGTTGTGGCTTTGCTTCATCCTGTTCCTCTGCTTCCTCTCCCAATTGCGCCAGTTTCCAAGCCTCTGCTTCCTTACGTGAATGCTGTAGTGTATCGAGAGATGAGATATCTTTTGCATTAAAACATTTGTCGTTTCTAGCTTTCCATATAAACCAGAGCAGCCAGGGAAACATATCGGCCTCCGTAACACTATTGTTTCGCCCTGAGATCTGCTGTAAGAGATTAGAAGTTGTTGAACAAGGATGAACACGGGAAAACCCCCCGGAGAAGATGGTATAGTCTGTTGGATATGGGCCTCGCTAAGTATCAAGGCCCGAGAGTCGACTCGGCCTGATACTGAAACCAAGCCCGAGTCACGAACGACGCGACGAGGCCCAAGAAGGAAGCAAGGCCCAGATCGATGTGATGTTGTATCTCTCGTAAAGGCGGTAACCCTTGTGGTAAAGATGACGGAAAGACGTCCGCAAATTCCTGCAAAACAGATTGTAATTCAGCGTGTGGTGTAGATGTGAGTGATAGGTGATGTGATTACGGAAACAGAGCAAACGTGGTGCCTTCCGTTCGTAACTCTGTCATGAAAGCTGCATAAGAACAAATCATTGCTGCTGGTCGTTGACGAGATGGTAAATGGCCAGGAGGGGTTGTTGACGTTGGTGCAGGCGAAGTTGTACTTTCACGAGAAGGGAGTAACACGATCTGACGGGTTTCCCAGAGGAAGCTATATGTATTTGCTGCTCCATCGTGTATAATCTTGAGATCAAACACCCATGGACGTCCCAACAGTAAGTGGCAAATATCCAATGGTGCTACATCGCAGTATATGCGATCTTTGTAGTGAGAACCAATCGAGAATGTCACTAGTGCTCGTTGAGTGATGCGACGATTTACTCCTTTCGTTAGCCACCCCAATGAGTAAGGTGCAGGATGAGGTTCCTGGAGAATTCCGAGTTTGCGCACGACTTCTTCAGAGATCACATTTCGACTACTCCCTGAATCAATGATTAAGCTGCAAACGTGACCTAGAATCGTGCAAGACGAGCGAAAGATGCTTGTTTTTAACCATTGATCGTCCGCTCGGCGAGGCATGAGACACGATCGATGAGCGACGAGGGAAAATCCAGTATCTCCTTTTAGTAAGTTCAATCTCATCCTCCTGTTCATCTTCTTCGCCGTACGAGTCATAAATCGGCATCTTATCCTCTTGTGTATCCTCAATAACCAAACCCCGGCGTGATTGGTTTGGACAAGCCGCTTGGCGATGTCCAGTTTTGCCGTAGGTATAGCACTTTAAAGCTGGGAAACGAGTGGAACGACGCAAGGTGTTCTCCTCTGTTGGTGGGACACGAGAAGTAGAAGTCGTAGACTCGGGTTCCTTTGTCGCAGGTTGCGAACTAGACTGCTCCGACAACCGAGATCGAGAGGATTGATTTCCCCAAGTTGTTGATCTTTGTTGTTGCTCGAAAGTAGCTGCATGCCTATGTGCTTCTGCGAGTGTGGTGGGATCAAATTGTGATAATGCATTCTGAAGTTGTGGACCGAGACCACCTATGAATCTTGATACAAGTTGTTCTGGACTGTCGTAGATGACGGTCCGCGTAAGAAGAAGTGAGAACTCTTCCGCGTAGTTGTCTACTGAACGTGAACCTTGACGAAGATTCTGTAGTTTTGAGTATACCGTCCTCTCATAGTTATGTGGTAAAAATGTTGCTTTCAAGTGTTTTTGTAATTTTTCCCACGTCATGATTGGAGGTTTGCATGTGCGATGTCTTGTTGCTTTGACTTGTTTCCAACAAGAGGCTGTGTGACCTCGAAATTTCATTGCAGCAAGAGAGACACATTTCTCTTAGGGGACTTGTTTGAACGCTAAGAGCTCATCCATTGTTGCAATCCAATCTAACAATGCTTCTCCGCGAGCTCCACCATGGAACTCCAGAATCTCAACTTTGAACGATGATTCCCACCGTGGATCTGGTGGTTGCCCTCGTTCCAACTCTTCATGCTGGTGGCGATCTTGTCGGCGTTGAGCACCATGACGACCGCGTCGAGCAAAAGGGTTTGAGTGAACTGAGTTATCATCCTCTAATCCGTCATTGTTAAACAACGGATTATTTGCTGTGAGTCTCTGGCTGGGCATCTCTCCTAACTCCATTATAGATCTTTTTTTTTTATCGACTACCCATCTAGACTAGATCAAGTGGAGAACAGACAAGCCAATTCTCCGAAGAGCATCTTCATCTGTCTGGGTCTGATCTATATGGGTAAACATGTAGCCTCTGTTCCTTGCCTCTTTTGCTAACGCGTCTGCCCGGCCATTCCGACTCCGAGGAATATGAGACAGGCTCACATCCTCAAAGTCTTCTTGTAACCTCTGAAACATCTCGATCTCTGTCGCGAATGATGGCCAATCCATCGGGTTTGTAGTCATGTCTACTAGGTCTGAGCAGTCCGTCTCGAACCGGACCGATGTTATCCTTCTGTCTCTCATACATGAGGCCGCCCAAAGTAAACCTTCCATCTCAGCATGCAGAGCTGAGAGGCTCCTGTTACACGGCCATAATCCGAAGTATTCTGTGCCCCTTTGATCCTTGAGACTCCACCCTAAGCCACTAACGTTGCCATTATTGATCCATGATGCATCAATTTGACAAGTAAAGATTTAGGGGATCCAAGGGGGCACTTTCTCAACCTCTGAAGTAGGGGGATCGTCGGGATCCTCAATTGCTTCCTCCTTATCATTAGCCTTCCTCCAACATTCTGCCTCAAGAGACGCGTGTTGGAGAATGTCAATAGGGGATACGTCTTTCCCATTAAAAGGTTTTTCGTTCCTCGCCTTCCAAATGTACCAACAGATCCATGGGAAGATATCGAATTATGGTCACAAAGGAGCCACCTATTTTCTCTTCCAAAATAGAAAGTTCATGTTTTGATATATGGATGTACTCGGAAAGTAACCCGGAAGGGACGGATAGTCCGATAAAGCCCAAACCTGAAGAGCTGGAGGGCATTCAAAAAGAAGGTGATTAATTGACTCCACTGGGCCAGCACATCTAGGACAACTCCTATCGGTGCCCAGGTGTCTATACGTGAGCCTCTCTGCCGTCGCCACACAACCTGAGATAGCCTGCCAGAAAAAATGCTTCATCTTACTCGAGGCCATTATCCTCCACACATGGCTCTGAAGACTCGTGATACTTGGTTCTAGAGCCACTTCCTGTGGAAGACTCAACTTGGTCGATCGTAGTAGGTCATAGCTGGTTTTAACTGAATAAACTCCGGATTTTGTGTGATTCCAAACATATCCATCCGGAGCATGAGAGCGAGAGATTTTCAGCCCAAGTATCGAGGGGATATCATCTGGGTGAAAAAATTCTTGTAACAATTGTATATCCCACGCCTTGGTATCATCCCTAATAAAGAACTGAACAAGAAGTTGGGGAAGTCTGTATACAATGTGGTCCACAGGTCTAGGTGGCCGAGCCACTGTATCTGGAACCCAAGACTCACTCCAAACCCTCGTATCTTGACCCGTACCAATTGTTTTTCGTAAGCCCGATATGAGTAGAGGTTTTTCTGCCTTGATACTACGCCATCCATATGATGGTGAGTATATACGCTGATCTTCCAAGGGAAAAGTGCGATTATAGTATCTTCCTCTTAAAACACGAGCTAATAAGGAGTTGGGGTACTGAATTAATCTCCACAGTTGTTTAGCAAGAAGCGCTATATTGAAGTCATGGAGATCGCGGAAACCTAGTCCCCCTGAATCTTTGGGGGTACAGATCTCGTCCATGTTATCCAATGTAAACCTCTGCTGTTCTGTTTTGAGCTCCACCAAAAATTAGACGTTGTGCTCCTTAGTTTATCGGTAATGCCTTGTGGAAGCAAGTAACACGACATCGCAAAAGTCGGGATTGCTTGAGCCACAGATTTAACTTGAACTTCTTTTCCTCCTTTAGAAAGGAGTCTCGATGACCAAGTGTTGACTCGCCCATTGAACCGATCTTGTACAAAGGAAAACACTTTCATCTTTGAGCCACCTATTTGTTCAGGTAATCCAAGGTACATCCCCATGCCACCTTCTGTAGAGAAGCCTAAGACATCTTTTATGCCTTGTTTCCGAGAATACTCCACTCGATTTCCAAAAAACATCGATGATTTGGAAGCATTTAGTCGTTGTCCTGATGCCTTTCCATATATGTCTAGAATGTCCATGATCTCCTTGCATTGGCTTAATTCCGCCTTGCAGGAGAAAAGACTGTCATCTGCGAAAAGAAGATGAGAGATCCTTGGGCTCGCTCTAGCAACACGAAGCCCTAAAATCTTTTTCTCTGCCTCTGCTCCATTTAAGAGTGAGATCAACGCCTCCGTACACATGATAAACAAAAAAGGGGAGAGGGGATCTCCTTGTCTTAATCCTCTCATTGGTAGGATTCGCCCTCTTGGTTGCCCATTGACTAAAACTTGATATGAGACCGACGTGACACACCACATAATGAGGTCAACCAGTCTTTCATCAAAGCCCATCTTCAGCATCAAAGCCGATAAGAAATTCCACTCCACTCTATCGTAAGCTTTACTCATATTTGTTTTAATAGCCATGAAGTCTTCTCTGCATCGCTGGTTCGTCCGTAGGGCGTGAAAGTTTTCTTGTGCAATCAAAATGTTATCGGTAATCAAACATTTTGTCACAAAGGCAGATTGTGTCTCCGAGATCAATCGCGGGATAACTCTCTTAAGTCTCTTGCATAAAAGCTTAGATATAATTTTGTAACTTACATTACAAAAACTAATGGGTCTGAACTCAGTCATGTCTCGAGGTTTCTTCTTTTTCGGGATGAGACAAATGTTTGTCTGGTTCAGTAATGGATCAAAACTACCCGTCGCAAAGAAATCCCGGACAAGTCTAATAATGTCTTGCCGCATCTCCAGCCAGAATTGCTGAAATAATTTACTAGTCATGCCATCTGGACCGGGTGCTTTATCATGGTTAATGTCGAAGAGAGCTCTTCTAATTTCCTGTTCCGACGATTCCTCTAAGAGCAACATATTGTCTGTATTGGACACCTTTTCCGAGATAAATCGGAGGGAGGCGTCTAGCTCTGTCGGCGAAGAGGTAGAGAAAAGGTCTCGAAAGTATTGAACAGCCACGTTCTCCACCTTGATTTCACTCTCTACCAGGTTCCCATGTTTGTCTTTGATACTGATTATCCGATTTTGGGCTCGTCGTCGTTTCGTAATGGCATGATGGAATTTTGTATTCCTGTCCCCACCTCTGTGCCATTGATCCCTGCTTTTTTGTTCCCAAAACATGTTTTCTTCTCGGAAGACCAAAATTAATTGTCTTCTCAAATCCTCCAATTCTTCCGTCGTAGAGTTTTCATCATCTTGTGCCCGGTCTATCTTATCTTTTAACTCTTTAATCAGTATAGCGGAATTTGTTGGATTTTGCTTCTTCCATGAACTAATTCTATTTCGACATGAGGTAACTTTTTGATGAAAATTCCTCATTGGAATTTCATCAAATTGTCCCCATCCCGAGATTACCGCTTCCTTGAACCCTGGTTTTTCGATCCATCTCTTGCCGAATCGAAAGTTCTTTCTTGTCCTCCTAACACTGGATTGAATTCGTGCTAGGACCGGTATGTGGTCTGATCCCCATAGCTGTAGGAATTCTACAACTGAGAGCGTAAATAAAGCGTGCCATTCTTCATTTGCCACTGCTCTATCAAGTTTGCATTTAACTTTGCCGGATCACCTTTTTCCCACCCATGAGAACGAGTTACCTTTATACGGAAATTCAAGCATTCCACAATTCTCTAACATGATTCAGAAAGGGAGGAAAGAGCTCTCTAAACGACGTCTTCCTCCCCTCTCCAATCATGAACCACGCTTCGCTTCGGTTTATACTCATGCGTGACAATCGTTCCCAAACCAAGTCACGATGTCTAACAACAGGGTCACCGTATACAAATGTCATAAAAATTGCATGTCCTTCGAGTCTAGTTTCAATATCAATCATGTGCGCATCCGCATATAAGATAGTAACCGAAGGATGATCCATGTAAAAAGTGCTAGGCCACCACTTCGTCCACGAGGGTCAATGGTACAAACTTGATCATACCCATAAGAAACTTGTAAATTTTGGAGAACATGGCGATTGTTTTTTGTCTCTGATAAAAATAGAAATCTAGGTCGAAAACAGTGATATAGCTCATCAAGATATTCCTTTGTTAGGTCAGCTCCCACACCTTGACAGTTCCATACCACTGCGTTCATCTTACAAAATTAATGTTTTCTAGAAGTATAAATATACTGGACACATTAACACTAGTTAAAAAACTAATGTAATGAGTCAGAACAACCTTCTGTTGAAAACAAAGTGTATTGCGCTCAATTTTTCTTCAAGATATTCTTCTCCACAAAACTTTATATTGAGATATAAATTTCCTTTCTTCTTTTGATAAACTCCATTATAGATCCATGTATTGTATTTTGAATATTCTCTTGCATCACCAACAGTCGCTGAAACTCCAATATCTCCGCTGTTTCGCGGTTTGTAGGCGTCGTAGCTTTCTGTTTTGGAGGCATAGTGAAAAATTTCCAAAACGTCTGATACCAATTGATAGAGAGCATAAGCTTAGTAACTAGGGATTGTGATAACAAACCAATAAATCTTTAAACTGTTGATCCTTTCAACTCGAATAAGAAGGTCTTTTGAATTGTTGATACTTTCAACAAGGCAAAGTAGGTTTTGAGTACTCCTCTAAATGCTTAGAAAGCTCTTGATTGCAATTGCAAGTTTTATAAATCGATAATAAGGTGAAGATTACATGGGGTAAAGCTCCTTATTTATACTACTCCTAAAGCCCTTGTCCTAATCCATAGAGGATGTTTATCTATTCCTAATGATAATAATAAAAGAAAAAACAAAACTTACAGCACAAGTAAAAGACTAATGACACCTACGTCCTAAGTAAGTCGGTGTCGGTTTTGAAGATGGAGATATGCTACATCAACAAACAAATTAGTACTAACCCAATTATGAGTCAAGGAGTTGTATACTACTTTTCCATTTTGAAACTGCACTTCTAGTAATTTTTCTCTGGGCAACAAGCAATGCTTATGTTTCTTTTTACACACCTTTGTAATTCAATTTTCATAGTACCGACATTTGTGTAATTTGAGGAGAACAAACAAATTAATAGTTAACCCAATTATGAGATGTCAAGGAGTTGTATACTAATTTTCCATTTTGAAACTGCACTTCTAGTAATTTTCATTTTGCAACAAGCAACGCTCATGTTTCTTTTTACACACCTTTGTAATTCAATATTCATAGTACCGACATCTGTATAATTTGAAGAGAACAAACAAATAGTTAAGCCAATTATGAGTCAAGGATATACTATTTTTCCATTTTGAAATTGCATTTCTAGTAATTTTCATTAATCCATATCAAATTCTTACGTTTTAACGTTTCTGAAAAGTTGTTTAATTGTATAATATTAATTAACATAATTAATACGAGTAAATCAGGGTTCAAGCATTTAGCTATGATTATTGAATCAGAATATTGCTAAGCCGACGTGTTTTTGGAATTACGACCATTTGAATATTTTATTCTACTGACATACACTTCAATTTTAGAGAATTAGGGGAACACAGAATTAGATTTTATTAATATTACGAAGTAACGCACTGTTTTCTTTTAGTTTAATACTCACGTTGAATGCGTCCGCCAATCCCCTTTTCCCTTTATATTATTCTGTATTTACTATTTAGTATTGGTTCAGTAAGCCTATTATCCATGATCCACGCAAAAAAAAAGGCGACGGCATGGCACACTCTCCAGGATCTTTATTTAACCTACGCGTACGCGCCTTCCAGGAAGCTTCATCGTATCTACCCATGGTTTCTTTTATCTTGACATGGAACAGACGACGTTAACTTTGCTGTGTCACGTGACGAGTGCGCAACAATTTTATATCATATGTTTCAGTCCTTTGCCCTTTGGTAGAAATTTTCGATTCCACCACCAATTCCCTTTTGTCCGTCTGTCTTATATCTTTATAAATAGAAGGGAAAAGTCATAAACGTGCCACGTGTCTACCGTTCCACGTTATGTCCAACGAAGGATAAACGTCACAGTACGTCATGGTTTAAGCCTTTCATGCTTAGACAAAATAATAGATTTTGAAATTTTAGAGTCGCCGCAAATATAGGAACAAGTTTTTTTATATAAACCCCGCCCCCTCCCCCCTCCCCTCATCTTACTCCCATCACAAGGTAACAGAACAGCGAGCACAACATGTAAAGAAGCTCTTCTGCTATGCCCTTTCTCAAAAAAAAAAAAAAAAAGCCTCTGCTGTTTTCTTAGTTCTTCTTTTCTTTTGGTTTTCGATCTGAAACTTGTAGCCTAGTTGTGGAGAAAATGGAGGATCCGCATCCGGTGGCCATGGGTTTCAGATTCCGTCCGACCGACGATGAGATCGTGAACCATTACCTCAAGTCGAAAAATATGGATGGTAACACGAGTCATGTAGATGAAGTCATTAGCACAGTGGATATCTATAGCTTCGATCCGTTGGAGTTAGCTTGTAAGTTTTACTGACTACTTCCCACTTTTGTATCGAAACAAACACCGGCTAGTTTCTGATAATATTAAGGCCTTTAATGATATAGGCTTTTTATTTATGTGCTAGTTTGTTGTTTTTTTCAGCCCAGTCGAGTTCGACGAGGAAGGCTACGGACAATGTTTTGTATTTCTTCTGTCGGAAGGAGAACAAATATAACAGAGGAGAGAGACAGAGCAGGAAAACCAAGTCTGGTTCTTGGAAGAAAACCGGAGTTACAACGAATATCATGCGAAAGAGAGGAGATCGCGAGAAGATTGGTGAGAAAAGGGTCTTTGTGTTTCAGTACAGTAAGATTCTTGGTGGAGCGAAACTTAAATCCGATTGGGTTATGCATGAATATGTCGCTACGTTCGTGTCTCTTACTCAGGTAACATTTGGTTGCTCGTACTAGGTTATTGATATGCTGCAAATTAAACAAGTATTTATGTTACAAGTATAAGTATTATATTACAAGTATCAAGTAATAGGTAACAAGTAACAAGGTAAATATTTAAAAATAAAATGATATGATACTTGGTACTTACCTTATACTCGCGAATAATAAAATTTGATGATTTATTACTTGCCTTGATAACGTCAAATACTTGAATTTGCGAAGCAAGTACGGGTCGGGTCGAATAACGACTACAAGGCGGGTATCAATTAATAGTGCCCAGTCCTAGCTCGTAGTCGTAAATGCATATTCTCTGTTAATTGGCCCATTTTTGGACTGCCTTTGTGATTGGATGCTGAGGTGGATTAATTTTCTGTTTTTTTGTCATATTTGATTTGGTATAGACCCGGGCGGTGACATATACACTATGCAAAGTAATGTTTAAGGGTGACGCCAGTGATTTACCTTATTTTTCTTCTGCTGCTGCTCCTGCTGGTGGTGGCGGCAGCGGTGGTGGTGGCGGTGGTGGCGGCAGTGGCGGTGGTGGCTGTGATGGTGGTGGCGGTGATGGCGGTGGTGGTGGTGGTTGTAATGGTGGTGGCGGCGATGGTGGTGGGGGAGGTGGTTGTGATGGTGGTGGCAGAGGTGGTTGTGATGGCGGTGGCAGTGGTGGTGGTGATGGTGGTGGCGGCAGTGGCGGTGGTGATGGTGGTGGTGGCAGTGGCGGTTGTGATGGTGGTGGCGGTGGTGGTTGTGATGGTGGTGGCAGTGGTGGTTGTGATGACGGTGGCAGTGGTGGTGGTGGTGATGGTTGTGGCGAAGTTGAGCATACTCACTCTCTCATCACTCCTATAAACAACCCTGGTGGAGGGCTGAGTGCAGAGGCAGAGGTAGGTTTATTATCATAGTCTGATGGTCAAAGAAAGTTCAAAATATATCATAGTCATATAAGATCTGACCAACGACCTCGTTCGTGTTCTTTCCTTTCTTTCAGAGATCTTCGTCTGAATTACACAACTCGGGTCAGTTTACTGGCTTTCTTCATTTGGAGGAGGAAACTCAGATCGAGGATGCCATTCGCAGGGCTATCAACAACCTTTCACCTCATGATTTAAACTGTCTGCTCAATTATGATTATGATGATGAGGAACAGGGGAACAGTCAAGAGGTGAGCTTCTATTATTTATCTTTCTCCGAGACTTACCATTCGTAATACTTATCTTGTTAGCACTTACAACATGTTTGCCTTCTTTGATATGATTCAAAGTGAGCAATGCTTTGGAAACCGATACTGATACATCTGCGAAGAAGAAAATGAACCCTTATGATGATGCACAAGGAAGTATGGTCGGAGTCAAAAGAGTCACAGGATGATACAAAGATTTGTCACGAATATCAGTAAAATGATATTCGTCACAAAGCTATGTTCTTTCTCAAGAACATGATACCAGTAAAATGAGATTGATTTAAAGTACCTTTTACAATTTCCAAGTATGAGTTATGTCTATCTTGTTTTGTAATTTTTTGTATTGTATGCATGTCTACTACATCTAAAAAAGTGAACTTGTGATCAGAAGGTGGCAATACATGACAAACTTGTGTTATTTCAATTGACACAACTCTAACCAAAGACGTACCAATCAACCTCTACTCATCTGTGGCCCTAACTAATCTCCACACACACAAAAAAAAAGAAACTGCGTGTCAACCTTGCTATCAAACTAAGTATAAAATCATTTGACAAAAACTAAGAAATTTTTTTTTTTTTTAAACAAGAAATCTTAAAAAAAAAATCGAAATTCAAAAAGCTAATTTCAAGTATTGAGAGATATTGTGAGCTCAAAACTTATGAAAGCATGAAATGTTCGCAAACTTTTTCAAAAAAGTATACGCAAAAAGAGCTAGAAAAATATATTTTTAAATTTGTTCAAACAAGAATTTGCATCAAGCAGCCATTTTCTTGAAACAGTTGAAACTTGAAACTGGTTCATGCAAAAACTAAGCAGCGCCGATCTCGGAATCGCATAACCAGATTAAAAAACTCGATGACCTGTGGGTCTCAACGGAATCGGAGATAAAGGAGGTGGCTACTGAGTACTTCCAGCAACTCTTCTTGTCTTCTAACCCTACCACTATAGACGATACTCTCCGGTTTATTACCGCGTCAGTTATTGATGATATGAATGAACAACTCGTTAAGATCCTTCTGGATGAGGAGATAAGAGAGACAGTGTACGCAATAAATCCAGAGAAAGCTTCAGGACCAGACAGGATGACGAATCTCTTTTATCAAAAGTTCTGGAAAACAGTTGGAAGGGACGTATGTGTGATGGTACGCAAGTTTTTCGTCTTGGGCGAGTTTGATGAACGCCTTAACCAGACAAATATTTGTCTTATCCCAAAGACTGAAAGACCCACATACATCCATGACAGAGTTCTGACTGATAAGCCTCTGCAATGTGGGATATAAAATCATCTCGAAGATTCTAACAGCAAGACTGAAACGTATCCTATCCAAACTGATATCGGAAACACAATCGGTCTTTGTGGCTAGTCGCTTGATCACATATAACATCTTGGTAGCACAGGAAATGTTCCACGTCCTCCGAACAAATCTAAGCTGTAAAGACAAGTATGTTGCGATAAAGATAGATATGAGTAAAGCATATGACAGAGTGGAATGGAATTTTATGGAAGCTTGGGCTTTGAAGTGAGGTGGGTGCAGATGATAATGACATGTATAACATCAGTCTAGTATCAAGTCCTGATCAATGGAGAAGCGAGAGGACACATCAGACCATCTAGAGGCTTGCGACAAGGCGATCCTCTATCACCCTTCCTCTTCATTCTCTGCACGGAAGTACTCATCTCGCATATCAAGCAAGCCGAATTTAATAAAACAATCACGGGTATGAAGATTACCAGAGCAAGCCCTGCTATCTCCCATTTCTTATTCACGGACGACAGTCTGTTCTTTTGTAGAGCAGAATAACCTCAATGTGAGGAAATTATTGACGCTTACGGTGAAGCCTCAGGACAACAACTGAACAAATCCAAATCCTATGTTCGGTTTTAAGGTCGTAATGTCCATTAAAAACGATTTTAAAAGATCACTCGGAATCTCAAGAGAAGGGGGAGTAGGTATGTACCTAGGAATGCCATAGAAAATATGCGGATCAAAGACTCAAGTATTATCCTTTGTACAAGAACGCATGAATAGTAGAGTTAACTCTTGGCCGGCTAAACTTTTATCTCGAGGTGGAAAGGAAGTACAAATCAAATCAGTGGCACAATCTGTTCCGACGTACGTGATGTCATGCTATCTCCTACCAAAAATACTATGCAACAAACTTTCTGCCGCTCTGGCGAGATACTGGTGGAACTCGAGAAACAACAACCGAGGTCTCCACTGAATTGCTTGAGATAAAATCTGTGTGCCAAAAGATAAGGGAGGACTTGGGATAAAATCTGTGTGTCAAGCAAGTTTGGAGATTGCTAGTTTACCCAAACTCTTTGTTAGCACGAGTACTCAAAGGGCGCTACTATCGACATCACACTTCTGATGCCCAAGTGTCAGTGTTCCCCCGAATCATTACATAGCCAACTGTTTATGAGCACACTAAACCAGCCCATTACCTCCACCAGACCGGTTTATCCGAATCCCGGTTACTCAAAACCCGGATTACGGTCGCCGTTTATCTCCCTCCTTTGTCTACTCGAAACTTAAAAGTCACGAAACAGTCAGCGCCGGAGAGAAAGAGATGTTCAGAGTCGAAACTCTAAGAAGCACGGTCTCTCGATCGCACTCACAAACATTCTCTCGTACATTATCGACATGGTACTCTCCAGAATCTATCTCTGATCGACAAGCAGACGTTAACGATGACCCTGTTCTCGTCAAACTCTCAGTCGCCATCAGAGATTCAAACTCTTCGCTTACGTCATCCCCCTCTATCAGAAACCTCCTGCCATCTCTCACCGTTCGTCATGTCGTCGATCTCATCAACCGCAACCCTCTCTCCCTCCCGCACCATTCCATCTTCGCTTTCTTCAAATTCATCTCGTCCCAGCCTGGATTCCGGTTTACAATCGAATCCTACTTCGCCATGGCTCGGTTTCTCGCTGTCCACAAGATGTTCGACGAAGCGCAATCACTCGTCGGCCTCGTCGTCTCTCGGAAAGGCAAAAACTCAGCTTCTTCCGTTTTCACTGCTTTGCTAGAAACGAGAGGAAGCGATTTCCTTGTTGATGCTTTGATGATCGCGTACACAAACGCAGGGTTCGTAGCCGATGCTATTCAATGCTTCAGGCTGTCTAGGAAGCATAAGTTTATAGTTCCGGTTCGTGGCTGTGGCAACTTGCTTGATCGGAGGATGAAGGTGAATCCAACCGAGACTGTTTGGGGATTCTATATGGAGATATTGGATGCTGGGTATCCCTCAAACGTCTACGTTTTCAACGTTTTGATGAACAAGTTTTGTAAAGAAGGCAAAATGTGTGACGCGCAGAAGGTGTTCGACGAAATTACTAAAAGGGGTTTGCGGCGTACGGTGGTTAGTTTCAACACTTTGATTAACGGGTACTGTAAAGCCGGAAACTTGGATGAAGGGTTCAGCCTCAAAGAGTGTATGGAGAAAGGTAGAAGAACACGGCCTGATGTTTTCACCTATAGTGCTTTGGTTAATGCATTGTGTAAGGAGAACAAAATGGACGGAGCACATGGGTTATTTGATGAGATGTGTGAGAGAGGGTTGATTCCGAATGATGTTATTTTCACTACTTTGATTCATGGTCATAGTAGGAACGGACGGATTGACTTGATGAAAGAAAGTTACCAGAAGATGTTAAGTAGAGGTCTTCAGCCTGATATTGTTCTGTATAATACTTTGGTGAATGGCTTTTGCAAGAACGGGGATTTGGTGGCTGCAAGGAACGTTGTGGATGGAATGATCCACAGAGGTCTCAGGCCTGACAAAGTTACGTATACAACTCTTATAGATGGGTTTTGTAGAGGAGGAGATGTAGATGCAGCTCTGGAGATAAGGAAGAAAATGGATCAGAACGGGATAGAACTCGACAGGGTGGGTTTTTCAGCTCTTATTTGTGGAATGTGCAAAGAAGGAAGGGTCGTTGATGCTGAAAGAGCTTTGAGAGAGATGATGCGAGCTGGCATGAAGCCAGATGATGTCATCTATACAATGATGATGGATGCATTTTGTAAGAAAGGTGATGTTCAAACCGGTTTCAAATTTCTTAAAGAGATGCAGAGCGATGGGCATGTTCCTAGTGTTGTGACGTATAATGTTCAGCTGAACGGACTATGCAAATTGGGACAGATGAAGAATGCTGACGTGTTGCTAGATGCCATGCTTAATATAGGGGTTGTTCCGGACGACATCACATTCAACATCCTATTGGAAGGTCACCATAGACATGCAAATTCATCGAAGCATTATATACCGAAACCAGAGATAGGAATCGTAGCTGACTTGGCCTCTTACAAGTCAGTAGTCAGCGAGCTCTATAGAGCTTCAAAAGAGCACCGAAACAGATGACACCTAACTGTTTGTTCCTGGATATACGAGCTAAACTTTTCTATTAATCACCAGAGGTTGTTTTCTTCATCATAGGTAATACCCGGAGATAACTTTGACTGTATTGCCTATTGATTTCAATTTCTCAATGTTTTCTTACGTTGCCTAACAGTATTTAAATCTTCTGAATTGGGTATTGTTCCCTTTGTTGGAGTCTTAATTTTTTTTTTTTTGTATGTTTGAATCCTTTTTATTCTACATATTTGATATTTGGATGCATTTGTAGTGAGCCGCATGGAAAACTAATGCGTGCAGTTTAGCTTTTGAAACACCATAAACTCCGCTCCCAGTTTGATATATATGGATTCGTCTTAGTTTACATCAGTTGGTTTATATGGTGTACTTGTGTATCCAGGATCTCTGCAAGTAATTTTGGGTGTCCTCTTTCCTCGCAGGAACAGTTTGGACAATACGGAAGCCCTCTCATCTTTTGCTGCGTTGTTATAAAGGTATTTTTTCAGCCTGCTCTCTGATTTCTATTTCACATTTTTTTATGCTTAAAATTTACGAATATTTAGTTTGAGCCTTTCATGACTATTATATGCAATTCACACGAGACGAGTATTGTTAAAAGATTGCTACATGTATTGGGGTATACTTATCTTTTCGTTGTCTTTTGGGTAGGATTTGGAAACATTCACAATTCACATTCAAATAATTTCATTCCTTGATGAAATGTTTTATTACAATAACAAAATATATGATCATTTACTGAAATGTAGTAAACCAATATCAACACAAGTCCTAGTCCTAGGTATTTGATACAACATATATGGAAATGGAGAAAATCAATTATACATTATTTTGATCGACAACTCTTTTAACCTCTTTAACAATTTCCTTTATAAAATCCGCCTCAGAGCTGCAAAATAATTAAGGAAGTTTAATATACAGATTTTTACAGAAGGAAATGAGATTACAAAGGTGAAAGTTATGAATCACTGAAAATGTTATTTTAATATGCGATCTTATAAGTAAAAATGAGGCACAAACATCAACTGTACATTTATACGGCCCTTCAGACATTGGACTGCTAGATTCACACGATGGACCAGTTTGTTTGTTCTGTTACATTAACAAGGTTTACTTTTCTTGTCATGGCAGGTAACTGGTTCAGAGGGGCATGGCTTTTAACAGAAGGGAAACGATGAACGGACGAAGAAACCTGAAAACTGTCGTAGCATATATTTAAGGGTTATGAGTAAGGTACCTTTTGTCGCCTAACGACAAGCCCATCTTGTCAGAAACAGACTCTAAGGCTTCCTTCCATTTCTTGATCTGTTCCCCACTTGAAGACTTTGCTAACCTCCAGAAGTTGCGACCGAACTCTGCTTTTTGGTATCTTACAGATGCCGCCTTCACCTTGAAAAAAGATGGGTATCACTTGTAGTTTGCGTTTATCAGCTCTCTTCTTTATTTTCGCTAGCTCGTTCAGGCACCAGCGTGACTCTGCGTACCTTTTTGAGAATATAGTCAGAGCGATCCTCGACTGTTTGATCCTTGCAAAGAGATGTCTCCGGTCTTTCCCCTTCTGTTCATCTTTGTCTATGAAGAAGTTGATGCCATGTCTTTTGAAAGCTTCAACAAGGTGGCTCACGAAGCTGCAGCGTAGCTCCTCTCCCCGGAAGTTGATAAACACTTGGTTATCGTTATGGCTGTGGAGGGGACCAGATAAGGTCTCCTTTATTTGGATCTTGCTATTGATCTTTCTCATGTTGGTTAAGTTTGAATGTGAGCAATGAAGAATATGTTGGTTGGTTCATTCAATTGCACTACTGCGGATTTGTATTGCTAAGAGCATTTGTTTCTTGGCGTTTTAATGGAGTTATATATTTATAACCTCATAGGCAATCCATGAGGTTTAAGTATAGAATAATAGTTGACAAAAAAAAAGTATAGAATAATAATAAATTTTATATCAATTGATGTTTTTTTAGTCTTTGATGTTTTTTAGTCTTATCTTATATATACATATATTTGTTTGAGCAAATTGTATACTCGTTCTGTTTCAAAATGATCTATATTTTAGAAAAAAAAAATTGTTTCTAAAAGATACATATTTTACATTGTCGATGCATATAATAAGATAAATTGTAAACTTCGAAGATATTAATTGTATTTATTGAAATTTGATTGGTTAAAAATTATGAAAAAGGTTAATCACAGAAAATAATGCATTTATAATCAAGAATTTACGTGTTTTCTTAATATGAGCGAAAACTTTAAAACATACTCCCTCTATTTTTAATTGTATGTAATTTTAGGAAAAATAGTTTGTTTCACAATATAAGTAGTTTACATATTTCAATGTATTTTTTTCATTAATCGGATATTGTGTGACCAATGAAATAATGTTAGGTTTTTTATGATTGGTTAAATTAATTAATTAAATGATATTTTTTTAAAAAAATAACAACTTTCTAAATATTCGTGATTTTAAGTAAAACTAATTACAATTGGAAAGGGAGGGAGTATATTATTTTGAAACGGATGGAGTATATTTTTTACATATGAGTTTTAGATCTCTGAATCCAAGATGCGAATGACGTTGTAAATTGCATCGTGCTCTTTGTTTCCAAGCCTCAAGGGCCAAGGCGCAAGCACGCCACTTGACGTGGCGCTGCTTATATATAAATATAATATTAAAGGTGGAAAACAAAACTCCGATCCTTGACTGGATATGACACAAATCAAAGTATCTCATGTCGAGCGTAAGAAAAAGGTAAAACGACAAGGTGTGTGACACAAAAAAGTGCAGCTGCGCATAAAAGTTACCCAATCAAACTAAGAAACACTATAGAGGTTAACATGTAATTTAAAATTGAGAAACTAGATTTGATCGGCGCTTACAAAATGCATAGTTACTTGTTGTTGAAAAGTTATTATTCCGTCTGTTTGTTAACACATGTGTAAGCTTGGACATTCGATTTTTGGTTCGGTTTCAACTTATTTTTTTTTCTTTTTCGGTTTAGTTCTGGTTTAATTGTGGTTTTCAAGTTTTTCGATTCAAAAAATATAGAAACAATTCTGTTATTTATGAATTTAGGTATGGTTTTGGTTTGGTTATTTTGCTGATCAATTTTTGACCCGTTTGCGCATTTTTATGTGTAAGCTTTGGCATTTGGTTTCCGATTCGGTTCGAGATTGTCTTTTTTTTTTGTTTAGTTCTGAATTGGTTGTGATATTCGGATTTTCGGTTTCATATATATGTGAACAATTCTGTTATTTATAAATTTTAATTTGGTTTTGATTTGGTTATATTGGTTTTCTGTTTGTTTTGGATAACAATATTACGAATCTGATAAAATTTCAAATCAAATTTGTTTTGGTATTTCAAATCAAATTTGTTTTGGTTCGATTCCCATTTTGCAGATAATTCTGAATAACTTGGGTAAAATTAAGTTTTTGGATGTTTTTTGAATAAAATATCTGATAACTCTGGTAAATTTAAATATTCCGGATAAAATTTATTCGAGTTATGATTCTTTCATTAAATTCTAATAATTTTATATATTTTGGATGAAAAGTAATATTTTAGAATATTTATAACTTTAAAATAAACATAATTAATATTTAGGTATATAAACTGTATTTTGGATTGGTGTCGATTTTGCTTCGGTTTTCAGTTTCAAAGATATAAAACCGTTCAAATAATTATAAACATTTGCTCAATTTTGTTTTTTTTTTTGTTTTGGTTCTCGATTTATACGCCGAGGCATAAATCGATTTGTACAATCTATCTTTTATTTGATAAATAATTTATTTAAATGTATTTTAATGATAGTTTTTTATAAATTAAATGTTAATACTTTTTCGTATTAAAACGTTTTAAATATCTATACATTTTTAAGAGTTCATTAATAATATATAAATAAATGAACATGTATTACTATGGAATATATTTTTATATAGTGGAAAATATTTAGTAAATAATAAAAATTTGGAGGGATAATCTTAAAGTTGTTACATATTTTTTTTAAGTTTCCATAATCTCAGTTAAAACAATATTTGACTTTTAATATTAAAAATCTCAATAAATATTAGTCGATTTTTTACGTAATTGTGGACTCTGATATTTATATTTATTTGATATAGTAAATAAGTCTGTTACAGTTTTTCATATCTTAATAATAAAATAATCATTCCAATTTATTCAAAATTTTTATGTTAATTAAAATTATATTTATCAACGTTTAAAAAGATAAAAACTAATAAATACTTGCTGAGTTATGTGGTAACAAAAATACTTAGTTATACATTAAAGGTTGGTTAAGTGAAATCGGTTATATTTTAAAGTTTTAAATTTTAATCTTATAATGAATATATTTAGAGAAAAAAATATATTGATTCACGAATAAACAGTTCTATTTTTTACATAATATTTAGTATTTATGAATAAATAGGTATTTTAATAGTTATTCAAATAATTAAATAGTTGTTATATATTCGGTTGAACAATATTTGTAAATATTTGTTCAACAGTATTCGTAATAACTGTAATTAGTAATTATATAGTTTGTTGAAATATTTTTGACATGAGATTCACTTAAAAAAGAGAGAGAGATTCATTTATGTGATCATTGAGTTACTGAAACTGCTATCATATAATTCTCCTTGAATTAACCGCAAACATTAAAGTCACTTATGCTCCAAATCTCTGAAACAGTCTCTAACTTACCTTTGATGTTCTTGAACAGACTGCACTTGAGCATCATTTTGTATCGCTGCACAAGTAGGACACGCCGCCTAACACCACCTGATTAGGAAGACTTTCGACACAAATGTCTTTGCTCCACCATCTGATCAAACTGTTCTGCAACCGTGATACCCTGTAAACTATTTGTTCCCCTCATATGCCTTGAGAAACCAAAAGAAACTACTACTGAATCCCATGCAGAAAACCCGAAATAAACAAGGTTCCATCCTGAATCAGTCTCGATTTGACCCGTCACCTGTTCAGTCGAACTCCGCCTTAAACACGCAAACTCTGCGTGCTTGCAGATTCATACCAGCAGAAAACTATGTGTTATGCCAAACACATATTTGCTTAGAAAAACCACACTGCATTTCCTCTGAAAATAGCAGCCTTGTAGTATCTTCTTCTCTGAACATCTACCCAACCTGTTGACTCTCATAATCACACATAGACGAACCCGCATGAGTTAATTTTCTTCAAGCCTTCTGCAACACCCATCATACTGACTAAAGAATACCATCTGATACTCGACCAGCCATGAAACACTCATCTCATTCAAGGTTCTAAGGCGTCCCTTAGTTCCTAGAATTCCATGAGATACCAAACTGAAACTAGAACACCACCTGCGTCTGATATACCTTGTAGATTGAACCAGAAAACCCTCACTGAATCTTCTGACAATCCCATACAAAACCAGTGCGAAACCTTTGTCCTCCACTGTGCTTTCAGTTCCAATAACTTGCAGAACATGAAGAAATCCATGACTCCAATGCTTAATGTCACACACGCCTTGTGACTGCAGATCGAAGACAGCTCTGAAACCTCTGTTTCTTATGCTAGCAGCCTGACACCATCTTATCTTGTGAGTAACCTGAAACCCTTTCCACATAGTAGCACATTCTTGCAACCTTGGAGAACTTTAGAGAAACTCTGATTTCATAAACTCGAAATCATCTCAACCGATTTAACTGACTTGTGAATCCTCCTCCGTAAACTTGTGCAGCTGCCGTGAAGAATGTCTAACAGTTTTCCTTCTTCTCTTGTAAACCGAAAATCTCTTTTACCTGATCTTGATCTCGGTGTATTACTCTGATTAGGGTAAAACCACGTGACCACCAGCTTCATATGTCTCTCCTCCTCGAGACGTGGAATCCGTGAATCAATGAGCATGTGCTCTGATACCACTTGTTGCGGAATTACTTGGGCTTTGATATCACTTGTTGAATATCCTTAAGCCTTCTGATACAACTTGTAGAGTCAATCGCGACTCTAACAAGACTTTGTTGGGGTTCACTTCAATCCTCCTCGAGACGTGGAATCTGTGAATCAATGAGCCTGTGCTCTGATACCACTTATTGCGGAATTACTTGGGCTTTGATATCACTTGTTGAATATCCTTAAGCCTTCTGATACCATTTGTAGATTCAATCGCGACTCTAACAAGACTTTGTTGGGGTTCACTTCAATCCCCTGGTCCCTTGATCTTTCCCATTGATTCACATTCATGTTCATGACGCACGAATTTTTCACCCAGTTCACGGCCGCAGCGCGCTACATCTGGAGTGGATCCAGGATCCACAATATCCACTATGAAGTATCGGAAAACACATCCGATGTGGTTTACAAGATCATAGACTCTCTCTATTCCTGGGTATGCAAACCCTAGAGAGTATACAAAGAGATATACAAGAGGTACATGCCTAAGAGATAAGCCTAGAACAACATATCAACTCTACCTTATTCTATCTCTCTAAGAGACGCCATGAAAGTCTTTCCGGATGTTTGAGGCTCGTGCCTCCCAGAAGCTTGGCTTAGAGATCCCTATCGTGATCTCTCTCCTTCTTTATATTGTCAGCACTTAACCTAATGAACTTTATCGATTAGGCCCATAGGTTATCCACGCGTAACTTATTTAACTTGACCCAACCGATGAACAAGTCCAATGGGCTTGACCAAACCTCACAGAAATAAAATGGAAAAACAAACTTCAACTTGACTAAACGGGAACATCAACCATTGGAACCTAATAATATATGTTAAAGAATGGGAACCAAAAACATCCTACATTTCGATAAGTTCATTCACATTGCTAGTCTGTACTGTATTGACGCGGATGATCAACTTCATAAGATCCTCTGGAATTGTCGACCGAAGCAATCAAAGAACAATGGTTTCTCCGCAATTAAAACGAGATTTCCAAATGGAGACACTCTTATAGCTTCGACGTCGTCTTCATCAAGGGCGTTCACTAGGTTTGTGATAGAGGGTAATCCTTTAAACCTACAGGTTCTTCATCAACATCCCACATCCTCTCATGAAAAGGAACATGAGGAGTTGTTCCTCCCAGATCACTGTAATTTCTTTTGATAAAAAATATCACTGTAATTTAAGTTTGTTTAAAAAATGTCACTGGATTTAAGCTTGAAGCAATGGAGTTAGAAAGAATTTCCGAGAGAATTTTTAGTTTAGGAGGAATATTTGAAAATATAAAACAAAGATATCAACTTGTCTGCATAAGCTCTTGCGTGTAAGTTTGGGTGATCAGAAAATAAATCTAAAATGAAGATATGGGAAACATGCAATCGTAGATTAGACTCAAAATGGAATAGAGGTATAACGGTCAGGAAAATTTCGTCACAAACAATGCAAACCCTAAATGTGTATATACCTAAAAATGAAATAATGCTTGTGTAGAGTGCAAATACTCTTTATTCTATGCAATATTTTCCAATTCGTTTTTTAATTACCTTTTTGAAAAAAATTAATTTAAATTATTTAAAAAGAAATATAGCTTAAAAATTTGTTTAGATATTTATATAAATTTATTAATATACTAATTATAATCCTACAACATGTTACAAACTATTTTTATATTTTTTATTTTAATCCTGCATTTTATATATTATTATACTAATTTGCTCTTTTAAAAGACAAGTAAAATTTTATCTACCATAAAAAATTATATTAGATCCACTTCATTAATTACATCTATTTGATTATTTATATTAATTTATTAAATATATAAAATATATAACAATCTGAAAAAATCTTAATAATTATAAGGATATTAATAGATAAAATTTAACTGTAAATTTAAATTTTGTTTTTACTTATAACAAAATTTGTCGAGAAAAGTTAGTAATATAATATTATTATAATTAATTTTAAATAAAAATTTATTAGTAAAACAAAAATAAAATTATATCCTATTTTTAATTATAGTCGATATTATATTAAAATAAAATTCATATACGAATTAAATATGAAAAATTATATTAAATTGGTAAATTAACATATTTTAAAAACTACTTTCATTTAAACAAATAAATAAATATCATTCACTGTTTAAAAGATTAAAATTCGCAAATTATGTAATATTTTTATACAAAAATAAAATTGTTAACATATGTTTAACAATTTTATCTAAAAATGATTATATACAAAATATAATAGTATATAACAAACCCTTAGTATAAGTATTATTTCCAAAAGATATTATTTGAAAACTTTGAAATTTTAATAATTCATTAAAGAAACTAATGAGAAATCTTTTTAAATTATAAATTTAATATTTATTTTTAATATAATAAATATTGAGAGAAAATATAATAAAGCATACCAAAAATTTCAGCTTTTTAAAATAAAATAATGCATTATTTTAGTAATTAAAAATTAAAAATTATATAATTTTCCAAAATCAAAAATAGTTATGTATTTTTCCAAATTTCTCTTGATCAAATATACAATTTGAAAATAAATATTTTAAACTCAAATGGTAACATTTCAAATTTTATAAAAGATAAAATCATAGATTCCAAAGTATCTTTTTTGAAATGAAACATGGGAAAATATGTTAGAAAAATCAAAGTGGTATAATATTTTGAAAAATAAAGTTAAAACGAAAAGTGAAAAAAATTATTATCGTAACATCTAAAAATATCATATATGAATAAAACATACTAAAATAATATGAAAGATACTCTAGGCATAAAATTTATTAAAATAATAAGACTAAATTACTTAAACTGAACAACATATTACTTATAAAGTCCCACAATATGCTAAAATGATATATACTAAAGTATATTTTTAAACACAACATGAAAATATAATTATCATAAAAAAATATCATTTCTATATTATTACTAAGTAAAAATTTAAAATGTATTGTATGCAAACTACAGAATTAAAAAAAAATTGAAAGAGATTATCCATTTTATTATTTTATATTAAGAATTTATTGTACCAAACTCAAAATATATTAGTATGTAATAAAAATTTATAACAAAGTAAAATGTATGAAACAAATCATTGTATAATCGGATAATTAACCTAATCAATAAAGTTATAGAATTACAAAATATATAACACTGAAATGTTTATCATATATTTTAAATATTTGCGATATATCAAAGTTTTTTATTTATAAAAATAAAATTTTACCTGCACGAATATGCAAGTCAAATTCTAGAACATATTAAAAAAAATACGGAGGTTTCATCTGATAGGAAACCATTAAAATGTTGCAAATGAATTGGTCAAGCAGGTTCAGGGTCGGAAAAAGAATAGAATAAAATAAAGAGACATGTTGAAATCAATCAATAAAAAAAAGGGATCCGATTCATAGTTATACGTACGTTATTCAATATTATATGTGTCGGTTTTGTTCATTATAGATACTAGTTATACGTACGTTATTCAAGATTATATTTATCGGTTTTGTTTCATTATAGACTTATAGTCATACTTTGAATTATTATAAATCGGTCATGAAAAAAAGAAAGTTTATAGTTATACGTACGTTATTCAATATTATATGTGTCGGTTTTGTTTCATTATAGTCATACTCTCATACTTTGAGATATTATAAATCAATCGTTGAAAACAAATCCGGTTTATAGTTATACGAAAGTTATATAAAAAGGTTATACGAAAGTTATATAAAAAGGTTATTCAAGATTGTTGTGTCGGTTTTGTTTCATTATAGTCATGCTTTGAAATATTATCCGACCAACTGTCAAATCCTACTCATGAATGATGAAAGATTTTACCGTAACAAAGTATGGCTTTTGAGTATCGTCAAGGTCACTTCTTTCACCCAACAAAATACTATTTTGTCCAACTACGCTAATGGTGACACAAAATATTGTTTTTATATTCATATGTGATATGTGTAATTCCCTTTAACTTACAATAGAGACCGAGTTTTCTTATTTTAAAAAAAAGAGAGACTGAATTTCTTTTGTTGAAATAATACACAAATTTTTTAGGCTTCCCGAAAAATACACGGACTAATTTTGGTTGTTCATAAGATACATGAACTTTTGAATTTTGGAGGTTTCACACCTTGAGTTTAACGACGTTAATTCTGATTAATGGAACATTAAGACGCCGTTAGACGACGTTAACTCTGATTCGAAAGTTCATGTATTTTATGGACAATCAAAATTAGTCTGTGTATTTTTCGGGAAACCTAAAAAGTTTGTGTATTTTTTAAGCAAAGAAAATTTAGTATATGTATTTTTAAGGAATTTTTCCTTTTTTTTGCAACATCATATTTCTTTTATTCAAGATTTATTATAATCAGGTTTAGCAGTTTAGGTCTAGGCATTTTAGCCGGATTCAAAAACTTGAACCAGAACTGACCCAAAAATATTCGGTCCAAAACCAAACCAAAAGTTTAGATATTTCGTATGATAGAATTCAACTAAATTTGATGGAGTTTGGATATTTCGTATCCTATTCAGAGGCTAAATATCAGGATCTGATATGGATCCAAAAATTAAAAGTACTTATTGGGTCCAAATATCGTAGATTCGAAAGACTTGGATCCAAAAAGAACCGACCTAAACCTGATCTAAAGACCCGAAAAAACATATCCTCTATCACATGATTTAGATCCGAAAATTACATATATTTTATACGTATTTTAATTATAGATCTGAACCAACCCCAGAAAAACCGGCTTCAACATGAACCCAAATAAATATATTCAAAAATTACATTTTTCGGTCAAACAAAAAAAATACAAAGTCTTTGTCATCTTAGTATATTCTGGAAAATTCCTTAAAAATACACATACTAAATTTTATTTGCTTAAAAAATATACAAACTTTTTAGGTTTCCCGAAAAATACACAGACTAATTTTGGTTGTCCACAGAATACATGAACTTTCGAATCAGAGTTAACATCGTCTAACGGCGTCTTAATGTTCCATTAATCAGAGTTAACGTCGTTAAAATCAAGGTGTGAAACCTCCAAAATTCAAAAGTTCATGTATTTTATGAACAACTAAAATTAGTTTGTGTATTTTTCGGGAAACTTAAAAAGTTCGTGTATTATTTCAGCAAAAGAAATTCATCCGTGTATTTTTAAGGAATTTTCCCTTTAAAAAATGAGAATATTATTCTACTGAATGACCTCTACTAAACGTACGTTATGTATTCCGTATAAAATATCTTTTTTTTTGTCAACGTATTCCGTATAAAATACTTAAAAATCATTTTCCTTTTTATTTATTCAGTGCCTTAGTTATACTGTTTTGGTTTCAATATTTGCTGACTGAGATTTCTAGAATTCTGCTAATAAAATGTTCTCAGCAGTTAGTATTTTAATTTTTGGATTGACAATATCATTGCTGTTGTGTATGTTCTCATCATTGGTGAAGTAATCACACATATACAATTGGTATTGCCGGAGAAACATGATAAGTACAAATGTACTATGCTAATATTCTCATGTTGGGTCTGAGAACTACTTGTTAGATTCATGTTATCGATCGTTCAGTTGACAAGGCCCATTCGTAGAGGCCGAAGGCTGAAAACATGTCAAAATACTCAAAACCCAAGGACCTATACAAGCCCATAGAGGAAATAACAGAAAAAGAAAGAAAATCAAAAAAAAAAGGAAAGAAAAAAAAAAAAAGCGGTGAGACACACACTCATTTTGTGCGTAGGGCTTTTGACTCTCTCTCTAGCTCCTTACTTCTTGCTGCTTGTGGCCACTCTACACAGTCCACACCTTCCTCTCACGGAGAAGTCAAGATTTTTTTGATCGGCGCCAGATCCTCCGCCGCATCTTCTCCACACTATCTCCGGTCAGCATCTGCTCTCACCTTTTAACTCATTGTGTCTACTCAGTCTCTGAGTTTCTGATGGGTATATATTCAGAGTGTGCAGATATGATGGAATCGGGCGCTGGTTTGGCGGCGATGGAAGAGAGGATCCTCCCTGGAAGCTTCTTCCAGTTTCCACTTCCCGGATTCAGTGCTTCTCCCAATCGAGCCCCTTGTCCTCCTCCTCCTCCTCCCACTGGTCGTGAGAGGTAGTTCCACTCTTTCTTTCCTTCTTCTTCCAAATTAGATTGATCGTTGTGGATCGGTTCTAATGTGAACCACTCAATAGCATCCACTGTCACTTACGTTCCCATTTCTTTGAATCCTGCTCAGGTACTTGGCTGAATTGTTGCAAGAGAGACAAAAGTTGTCTCCTTTCTCACAACTTATGCCACATTGCTGCAGACTACTTAATCAAGGTAGGCTGTCTTTTATCACTGCAAGATGTTCAGTTGTTGAACTTTCTTTGTTTACTTTTGGTCGTGTTTGTGCAGAAATTCGAAGGATCTCAAGTTTTTCCGATGCTGATAGATATGAGCATGGCAGTCCGTTTAGATCGCCTGGTCTGCCCCCACCGACAAATGGAAAGCTTGATTTTGACGGATGGTCAATGATGGAAGCAGAGGTAATGTCAGACTCATGTCGAAATATGATGGTGCTGCTAAGAATTCTAATATCAAAAAATGGTTTTTGTTGATAACGGTTCCTTGCTTGCTTTCTTCAGGAGAGTTTTCATCACCAGAGAGCTTCCCCATTTCGTGCTCCTGCTCCAGTAGGCTGGGTTGGGATGCCAGGGCTACATTCTCCACCCATTGTTAAAAAAGTGATTCGGCTTGATGTGCCTGTTGATAAATTCCCAACCGTGAGTTCTTAAACATTTTAGCCTGAAATAGTAAAATGATTTTGGGTTTTTCTTTGACTTAAATCCATTGAACCTGGCAGTACAATTTTGTTGGGCGGATTCTTGGGCCACGTGGGAACTCTCTAAAAAGAGTTGAGCTTGCAACACAGTGTAGAGTGTTTATTAGAGGACGAGGATCTGTGAAGGATACTGTTAAGGTATGGTTCTTTCTTTGAAGTGTCCCATTTCATCTCTGTTTCAACTAGGGCTGGAATTATTATCCGAGATCCGGATCCGATCCGAGATCCGATCCGGATCCGCTCCGAAAATAGGATATCCGGGGCGCCCGGATCCGGATCCGGATAGTAAAATCTCGGATCCGTCGAATCCGGATCCGGATCCGGATATCTAAAATTTTAGGTCCGGATATCCGGATCCGGATCCGTTTTTTTAATATATATAAATTTAAATTTTTATTAATAATTATAGTTGATTTATTAATATTTATACATAAAATTAGACTTATAATATTACATTTTAATTTTAATAATATTATATACATAAATACATTTATAAATTTTGTAAAAATATTTAATTTATATAATATTTATAGATTTTTTTGTATTTTAAAAAATATTATTATTATTTTTAATTATTTTGACGGATCCGGATCCGAATCCGGATACTCGCGGATATCATGATATCTAGACGGGTATCCGGAATCCGGATATCCGGAATGCACGGATCCGGATCCGGATATTAAAATCACGGATCCGACGGATCCGGATCCGGATCGATCCGGATCCGGATCCGGATACCCCGAATATCCCGGATATCCGGATCCGTCCCACCCCTAGTTTCAACTGCAAGTGTAGATGACTTCTTATAGTTCAAAACTTCACTTCTCATCGAATATGCTTCACTGTAAAAAATAATATGTTCCTCTTGGTGGTGTATAAGGTTGTACTTAGCCTTACAATAGCAAGTTCTCCTGCACGATCAGTTATTACCTTTTTTCACATTCGAAGACATTGAAAGTTGAAAGCTTCCGAGTGAAAATCTGAATAGTAAATATTCCGTGTTTGAGCTTTGTCTTTTTGCATTCTCTCTATATGATTTCATCGTAAGAAGTGTATAGGGAAAACTTATGACTGAAAATCTGAAATTTGATTCTTGTGCTTTATTTCTTCTCTGCCTAATCTCTCATGCGGGGGAAGGCTCATCCATTTAGTACTTATGCTTTCCCTGCAGGAGGAGAAACTCAAAGGTAAGCCAGGTTACGAGCATCTCTGCGAGCCACTACATTTACTGATTGAAGCTGAGCTTCCAGAGGACATAATAAACTCTCGATTGGAGCATGCAGTGCATTTCCTGGAGTCCCTCCTAAAGCCAATGGTACATTCTCTTTCTAAAAATCTAATCATGTCTATCTGATTTAACCTTTTTGTTCACATGGTTGATGTTTTTCTCTCTACAGGACGAATCAATGGATCACTACAAGAGGGAACAGCTGAAGGAGTTAGCGGCCCTGAATGGTACGTTAAGGGAAGAGAGTCCAACTCCGAGCCTGAGCCCTTGTCTGAGTCCGAGCATGTCCCCTTTCAACAGCAAGCGTGCCAAGACTGGACAATAAAGATTTCTACACGAGAGATGATTTCTTTTCTCTGCTTCGGACTTTGAGAAACCATGGCAAAGCTTCTCTATGCATTGCCTATCTATCTGCGAGGTGATAATGTGCTAACGTTTGATGAGACGCTTCAATTAATTTTTGTTTTGTCATTAAGTTTATTCTTTATTTTTCAAAGTTTTGTTGGCTAGCAGAGATTACCATTAACCAGTGGGTAATAATCTTAATAATGGTGTTTATGAATTGTAATCTCGTTCTGATTCATGTAACTTTTTCCTTCATTGAAGTTTAAGGCACAATATTAATTTCATTTGAATCATTCCACTGCTACATCATTTACTTATTAAATTTCGTGTGCATTATTAATATATATTTCACCAAGATAAAAGCATGTCAATAACAAACATAAGATCACTTGAAGGTAAACTTTAACCAAAGACATGCTCTGATCCTTCTTAATACCTATAATTTATCTTACATGGAAAAAAACAAGCCAACACAAACAAATATACCTCAGCCATTTGGTTGGCAACTTGTATTCTTTTAATCTCGAAGGCCTAACTCAACCTCCAGCTCATCATCTTCCTCAAACAGCTTCAACAATCGAGCATACTGCTCGTCTCTTTTCTTCTTCTGCCATAGCTTGTATAGAAAGAAGGAGAACATCGCTACAGCCACGAATCCGACCAGTATGAGGATTACTTTTGCGCCTGTTCTGCTGGAAGAAGGGTGAGACTCTGCCTTAACTCCTGTGTTTGTATTCTTGGAATCACCTGATAGACCTGGAAATAACATATCAAGAAGACTTAATAGATGCTTTCTCAGTAAACATGTAAGAAGAGACCAAGGTTTGTGCTTTCAAGAGCGGTCGTAACTGCTCTTTAGCCTAGATTCAAACAGTTTGCATGCATGTTGCTTATCTTCAACAAAACCGGGAGAAACAACTCCACACATACATAAACAACCGGAAGAACATCAATTGTAACAATCCTTAAACAGAACTTGCTAATTTGAAGGAACAAGGAGGCATTTATCGCATTACTCAAATGCAGCATCACCATGAAACTACTGATTATTTATGGAGAAACCATGATGGTTGTTGCAAGAAAATAACAATAAAGAAAAGAAAAACGATTTTGCAGACAAGTTATTCAAATCATCAAAACTATAGCAAAAAGCCCCATGAACTCATGTTTTGTCTTCATTAACAGGTTAAGAAGAAAATTTACTGGTTTAGTAGTATATGTGTGGCTCGTTGCTCAAGATCTACTAACAGATATACAAACACAGTCTTAACCAAGATAAAACCTCATGAATAGAGGTTAAACATACGAAACCTGGAAAGAGCCAGATTCAGCTGAAATTAGACATAAATCTCGCGAATTCAAAACCTAAAAAATCCCAAACGAACATTGATCCGATGATTCTATAGAATACTGACAAAGGAAAATTGGAAAACTAAGGCCTTGGAAAGTAGAATTAGATAGATCTGGAGAAGACGAACCTAAGACGAAGTGCAGAGAAATCGAAGCTAAGAATGCCAGACGCCGCCATGAGCTTTCCTCCATCTCTCTATGCATGTGACCCATCTTCCCTGTCGATAAGAGTTCGCTTGTACGCAAGGAGGGAGATCGATCTTTCGCTGCGGTAAGATCAACTTTTTGACGTTTGAGAAAATAGAAAAAGAAAAAAAAAACAAGGAAAAAGAATGATTAAGACCCTCAGATCTTATTTCGATAATTTATTGTCTTGTACTAAACAGTCTAGTAATAACTTTTTCTTTAAGTTATTGATTTATTATTCTACAACTCTTAATTTTTTTCATTCAGATATGTTTCGATTTACGATTACAATATCTTGAAGATACTGTTCTTTAACACCAAATCTTGAAGTATATATTAAACGTTACAATATTAGCCGAACGGAATCGGTGACCAAATAAAAGACGTCGACGGCCGCCAAACAAGTAGCCAAAACGGCCAACAACCACGCCTACAGACTCATAACAAGGCCCTTCACCATATTCCCAATCTCAACAAAAAGCATAACACATCTGGTCCGTGTTACAACCATTGTAAGAACTTAAGTAAAACTGGTATAGTAAATGAATTTTGCATAAGCAAAAGGAGAAACATTAACAAACACCAGAGTAAAAGAGAAAGTATTACTTAGACCGCAGCCTTGTCCTTAAAACTCGATTAGAAAAAAAAAAACAGATTAAGCGACTCGTAGGATTATCAAAACACAAGTCACCCAGCAAAACTCATATGGGAGTGTATCAAACAAAAAGCAATTAACTTTTCACTTGAAGCACTTGGCGTCCAAGAGAGCTTCACCTTCAAACGGCTCTGCGTCTTCGATCATCTGGCTAACACGCTCCTTCTGGGCTTCATCGGAGATATCAACCTTGGTCCACTCGTACAGCTCCATGTCGTACACCTCATCCATTATGAACTTAGGGATCTCTGGTCCACGGAACAACCACAAACCCTTCACCTTGAACGGACCCTCTGCCCCGCAAATCAGCATCTTTCCAAAAGCGTACTTGCGTGCCAAGTCCATTCTCTGCAGGAATCCACCAACCTTGTTGAGGGTGACAAATGACACTGTGTTCTCGTCATTGTACTTGTAGTCGCAGAACCAGAGTGAGTATCCCTCTGGGTCGTACATGTCCCAGAATCCTGCATTATATGAAACATGGTTATGAGCTCATCATGACAACTGATTTCATAATCTAACCAATACGAACAATGCAAGGCCTTGAAGAAAACTGTAAAACTAGGTAAAGAGAAGATATCACCACGCACCTTTAATAGCAACCTCACGGAAGTTAGACTTGGTGTTTGAGTAAAGCCTCTTCCACTCGTCGAGAACCATCGGGCTTGGTGGTAGCAAGTCAAGAGGGTTCTTTGCTTTGGGCTTTGGTGCCTCTTCCTCTTCAACAAGCTTAGGTGCCTCTGCTGCAGGGGCAGCCTTTTTCTTGGGCTCCTCCTTGGCCTTTGCAGGCTGGGCAGCTTTCTTGGAAGTAACAGGAGGGACAGCTTCAGTCTGTTTGACGTCACCCACCACCTTCTTGAAGTTTGGCTGGTTAATCACGGTCCAGAAGTATCTCTCAACGTGAGGGAAAGCAGAGGTGAAGCTCTTGGTCATGATAGTAGTAAATCCCAGGCTCAAGTTGCAGACAGTGATGATATCAGCAAGGGTAATAGAGTGTCCAACAAGGTAAGTGTTGGAAGTGAGATGGGTGTTCAGAGCATCAAGTGCTCTTTTCAACGCAGAGATGGCAGCTTCCTCACCCTTCATTCATAAAACAATCAGGTATAAGAAATAAAATGGGTTTCTTATTCATATAGTGAAGAGTGTATCTAATTAATGCTCAAAGAGCGTGTATGAAACCACCCAATGAAAGTTAGAAAAGCTTACAGGAACACTGTATGGCATATAGCCTATTCTTGCGCCAAACCACTTGAAGATGCTTCCAAATATCTCCAATGAAGAGAAATCGATCCATTGCTCAATTTGTGCCTGCAGAGGTGAAGCAAGCAGATAAACAACTTGAACACGAACAAACAGAAGAACAGGCGCAAACAGATAAGAGAAGAGAAGCCTTGGGTGGAAGTAGGAACTTACGTATTCGATCAGGGAAGATCCGTTCAAGGAGTTCTCACCGTTCAATCGGCTCACTGTAATAGGATATCAAAACATCCATTATACACAATTGCTAACGAGTAAACCACACAAACAAATGAAATTTAGTTTTACCATAGCGGGCAATGGCGTTGCTTTCAAAGATGGGACCCTCTGGAGTCTCAAGCACGGGAACCTAGCAAGATAGATAGCTCTAGTTTAACGGAAAATAGAATCAATAACAAGTCAACGCCATTCCAGCAAAAGCGTTCATATACCTTTCCAATAGGGTTCATCTTGAGGAACTCTGGGGTTTTGTTAGAGACACCCATTTCAAAGTCGGGGACATCGATCTGCACACCAGTGTACTCTGCGGCAATGAGTGCCTTCTCAGCACCTTTGTTTCCCTTGTATGTGTGCAATACCTACAGTCATTAACGAACAAAACTGATCAGCCAAACTCATCTTTGCTGAGATACATTCAGCACAGATTATTTTTATCCGCCAAATACATTCGTGAAGACATTTGCCACACCAAAACTTAAATATAATTTCAATCAAATTGGTGCGCAAAACAATCATTCAAAAACCTAAATCCATCCAAAGCAAAAAATACGATAATCAAAAGATCGAACGTTTACTACTGTTTACGATTGCTTCATCACGATCAAAACAGGATTCGATCATACAGGATACAAAACAATCATTCAAATACCTAAATCCATCAAAAGATAATCCGAATCGGATAATATAACTACAGTTTACGATTGGTTCTTCACTATCATATGCTCATTAATCGTTGTAACATATCAATACAGGATGCGATCATCCAAAGCAATCTGGGAAATGGAGAGTAGCACATAAACGAAATCATAGAGAGCTCACCAAAGCCATTGCTCAGACGGATACGAACTTCGGCTTCTGGTATTGAATCAGGTACAGAGGAAAACATCAAGATTGAGGTCAGTTATTGTAGAGAAGAAGATAAGCTAAACGGAAGAAAGATTCGATCGATGGATCTTACCTGGAGGATATTCCCGTGAGAGCAAAGCAAGAGAAAATGCAGCTGTGGCGGAGAGAAAGCTATAAAAAGAGTGTTCCAAGGGATAGACGAATTAGGGTTTTAAATGGTTTGGTTTACGAAGAGTATTCGGTTTGATCCAGTTTGATCCGGTTTGATCCGGTTTGATTCGGTTTGATTTAAATTTTGTTGTTAAAGCCCAACTTGATAAACCAAGGCCTCGTTCTGCAAATAAAGACTACTTTAGTCGGCAGTCCGAGGGTACTTGAGACCACACAGTGTTTCATTTTCCTCGGAAGAAAATAATAATTTAATTTCTTCTACTCGTCTTCTTCTATTCTTCCCCTTTCTCAGTTTTGAAAATCCCAATCTCGCTCTTCTCAAGAAAGAGGGTTCAACAATGGCGAGAAGACCGGAAGAAGAATACGACTACTTGTTTAAAGTGGTTCTCATCGGAGACTCCGGTGTCGGCAAGTCGAATCTCCTCTCTAGATTCACTCGCGACGAGTTCTGCTTGGAATCCAAATCTACCATCGGTGTCGAATTCGCTACTCGCACTCTCCAAGTACGTACACATCTCTCTATCTAAAGTGTTGCTTGATCTTGCCTTAGTTTCAATTTTCTTGTATTAAGCATCTGAAGTCACTATGGGTGTTTGTTTGGCTCGATCCGTATGTATATGTTTATATGTATATATAGATCTCCCTCCTTTGTGTATATACTTGTAGATGTATATATAGATGCTCAGAAACAGCCATTGTGTGTATTTAGGAAGTGGAAGTTCAGTTCTTGAACCCTGAGTTCGTATAAGATCTAAAGAGCCTTTCTTGATTTTGAACATAGCTTACACTTAACAATAGAAATGTAAAGTTTGTTGCTTGAAGTATGAGTCAGTGTTGTTATTTTTATCAAATAGACATATTGCAAACTCCAATCATATAATCCACCGTATATAATAAGCTTTTTGATATGCATTTGCTGCTTTTTTATTTATTTAAGAATGAACATTTTAACAACATCATGCTTCTTTGTTCTCAGGTGGAAGGAAGGACTGTGAAAGCTCAGATATGGGACACGGCTGGGCAAGAACGATACAGAGCCATAACCAGCGCCTACTACAGAGGTGCACTTGGTGCCCTCTTGGTCTACGACGTCACCAAACCAACCACGTTTGAGAATGTTAGCCGGTGGTTGAAAGAGCTCAGAGACCATGCGGATTCCAACATCGTGATCATGCTGATCGGAAACAAGACAGATCTGAAGCATCTCAGAGCAGTCGCCACGGAGGATGCTCAGAGCTACGCCGAGAAAGAAGGCCTATCTTTCATCGAGACGTCGGCCCTCGAGGCGTTGAACGTGGAGAAGGCCTTTCAGACGACTCTCTCTGAGATTTACAGGATCATCAGCAAGAAATCGATATCTTCGGACCAGGCTGCTGCGAATGCTAATGTCAAGGAAGGTCAAACGATCGATGTCGCTGCCTCCTCTGAATCAAACACTAAGAAGCCTTGTTGCTCTTCTTCCTGAAAGGGCTATCACACTTCGAAGCCAATATCTATGTATTTCCTTTTTTCGGCTTGCATTGTGTTGCACTAGCTTAAACAATTGCATGTAATATAACTCAAAGGATCAAAATTCCATATGAATTGTGAAATTCAAATGCAGGTAATGGTCGTCGAAAACACAACGCAGATTTGTTATATGTCCTCGCATTATATGGATAAATGGGCCATTTATTGTGAGTTGGCCCAAACAAAACTAATCCGGGTTTGAAATGGAGAACTTGTTATGGTCCGAGACCGGTTTAGTAGGATGAGACTCCGTTAGACCAATTAGACGTTGACGGCCGTTAAGTCAAAGGATTTGATTGAAGGTTGGGATTGAGTTTCTCTCTTTAACCCTTACTCTGCTTAAAAACCCTAGACGACATCACTCATCTTCTTCATTATCCTTCTCCCAGCTGTGGCTCCCTCTCCATCAAACCTCGCATTGCTCACGCGGCGGACTCGATTCGCTATTCCTGGATTCTCATCCTTAAGGTACTACTCCTTGACATTTCCTCCAAGCTCATTCTCATTTCTGTAGACATGATGTTTCTCCCTTTGATTACGTTTTGAGCAGACACTGTCACGCGATGGCATCCGACTCCAAAAGCTTCGTGAGGAGAGATCGTCTTCTCGAGATCGAGGTAGCCGTACGAAAGTGGTGGGAAGACGAGGGCGTGTTCTTATCCGAGTCTCGCAAGGATCCTCCGAAGACGGGAGAGAAGTTCTTCGCGACTTTCCCTTTCCCTTACATGAACGGTTACCTACACATCGGCCACGCCTTCTCGCTCTCCAAGGTCGACTTCGCTTCTGCGTACCATAGACTGAGAGGTGCTAACGTGCTCCTTCCGTTTGGCTTCCACTGCACCGGTATGCCGATCAAGGCTTCTGCTGATAAGCTCTCTCGCGAGATCCAGCGGTTTGGGAACCCTCCTGTGTTCACTGCCGAAGAAGATATCAAACAGGTTGAGGAGGAGGAGAGTGATACGCCTGCTTTACCGGGACAGTTCAAGGGGAAGAAGTCGAAGGTTGCGGCGAAAGCTGGTGGACAGGTTTATCAGTGGGAGATTATGCGTAGCTTTGGTCTCACGGACAGTGAGATAGCGAAGTTTCAAGATCCGTATGAGTGGTTGTACTTTTTCCCTCCATTGGCTGTTGAAGATCTCAGAGCATATGGATTGGGTTGTGACTGGAGGAGATCGTTTGTGACGACTGATGTTAATCCGTTTTTCGACGCCTTTGTGAGGTGGCAGATGAGGAAGTTGAAATCTATGGGAAAGATTGTGAAAGACCGTAGGTACACGATTTACTCGCCTTTGGATGGACAGCCTTGTGCTGACCACGACCGTGCTACTGGTGAAGGTGTTCAGCCTCAGGAGTATACGCTTATTAAGATGGAAGTAGTGCAGCCGTTTCCTGTGAAGCTGGGTCCTTTGGAAGGGAAGAGAGTGTTTCTGGCTGCAGCTACTTTGAGGCCTGAGACCATGTATGGACAAACAAATGCATGGGTATTGCCTGATGGGAAATATGGAGCTTATGAAATTAGTGAGACTGATGTCTTCATCCTAACTGAGAGAGCTGCACTCAACCTTGCCTATCAGAACTTCTCAAAGATCCCTCAGAAGCCTTCTTGCTTGGTTGAGTTGACTGGGTCTGATTTGATTGGACTCCCTTTGAGGTCTCCTCTGGCTGTGAACGAGATCATCTATGCTCTGCCTATGTTAACCATTCTGACAAACAAAGGTACTGGCATTGTTACCAGCGTGCCTAGTGATGCCCCTGACGATTACATGGCTCTGCATGACTTGTCTGCAAAGCCTGCTCTTCGAGCAAAGTATGGTGTGAAAGATGAGTGGCTGCCGTCTGAGATTGTACCGATCATTAACATTCCGGAGTTTGGGGATAAGGCTGCAGAGAAGGTCTGCTTGGATTTGAAAATTAAAAGTCAGAACGATAAGGACAAGCTTGCAGAGGCTAAGAGGCTGACGTACCTGAAAGGATTCACCGAAGGAACCATGCTTATTGGAGAGTTTGTTGGTAGGAAAGTCCAAGAAATCAAGCCTATTATCAAGACAAAGCTCATAGAGTCTGGCGACGCGATTCTATACAGTGAACCCGAGAAGCCTGTGATGTCAAGATCGGGTGATGAATGTGTTGTGGCCCTTACAGATCAGTGGTACTTAACGTACGGCGAATCAGAATGGCGTCAAATGGCTGAGGAATGCTTATCAAAGATGAATCTTTACTCTGAAGAAACTAGGCATGGCTTTGAGCACACTTTGAGCTGGCTCAATCAGTGGGCTTGCTCTCGGTCTTTTGGTCTTGGAACGCGTATTCCTTGGGATGAACAGTTTCTTGTCGAATCCTTATCTGATTCCACTCTTTATATGGCCTATTATACAGTTGCCCATATCTTTCACGAGGGAGACATGTATAAAGGCAGCAAGTCTACGATTAGCCCTCAACAGATGAATGATGATGTTTGGGAGTATCTCTTCTGCGATGGTCAGTACCCAAAATCGTCTGACATTCCGGCTGATGTTTTAAGTAAGATGAAGCAGGAATTTGACTACTGGTACCCGCTAGATCTTCGAGTTTCAGGAAAGGATCTGATCCAGAATCATTTGACATTTTTCATCTACAACCACACTGCACTAATGGCGAGTCGTAATTGGCCTCGTGGTATCAGATGTAATGGTCACATTATGCTGAATTCTGAGAAAATGTCAAAGTCAACTGGCAATTTCAGAACACTGAAACAGGCTATTGAAGAATTCTCTGCCACTGCTACAAGGTTTTCTTTGGCTGATGCTGGTGATGGCGTTGACGATGCAAATTTTGTTTTTGAAACTGCAAATGCTGCAATTTTGCGCCTGACAAAAGAGCTCACATGGATGGAAGAGGTTCTGGCTGCTGAATCTTCTTTGAGAACGGGTCCTCCATCTACATATGCTGATAAAGTGTTTGAAAATGACATGAACATTGCTATCAGATTGACTGAAAAAGCCTACAAAGATTGTTTGTTCAGGGAGGCACTTAAGAATGGGTTTTACGACTTGCAAGCTGCTCGAGATGAGTATAGGCTCTCTTGTGGCACTGGCGGCATGAACCATGATTTGATACTGACCTTTATGGATGTGCAAACACGCCTCATTGAACCAATCTGTCCTCAATTTGCAGAATATGTCTGGAGGAAGCTTTTGAAGAAGGAAGGCTGTGTGGTAACAGCTGGCTGGCCAGCATCAAATGAGCCAGATCTGGTTCTCAAGGGTGCTAACAAGTATTTGCAAGATTCTATCGTTTTAATGAGAAAGCTTCTACAAAAACAGCTTTTAGGCTCCAAGAAGGCTGCTAAGAAAGGTGTTCAAGTAATAGCAGTGGCAGACTCGAATCTTAAAGGCCTTGTATATGTGAATGAGCAATTTGATGGGTGGAGAGCTCACTGCCTCCAAATTCTGCACAGTAAATTCGACCAACAGACCAATTGTTTTGCCCCTGACGCAGAGATACTTGCAGAACTAAGAGAGATACTGCAGAAGGATGGGCAAGCAGAAAACTTCAAGCAGATTCAGAAGCTTTGCATGCCTTTCCTTAAATTCAAGAAGGACGAAGCAATAGCTATTGGTAGTCAGGCTCTAAATTTGAAGCTACCTTTTGGAGAGATGGAAGTCCTTCAGAGTAACATGGACTTGATCAAGCGGCAAGTTGGTCTTGAAGAGGTTGAAATCTATTCAGCAAGTGACCCTAATGATGTTGCTAAAGCTGGTCCATATGCTTCACTCCTGAAGCAGAATCCTCCATCTCCAGGCAGTCCAACCGCCATCTTTGTTAACAGGTAAAAAGCTAGTTAATAGGACAAATCTTCATCATATATATTTCCTATTAGAACATGCATGGATATTCTATCTATTTCTCGTCAATTAAACTTACTGTTCTAGCACAATTGTTGTCTACTTTCCTGCCTAAGAATTTCCTCCTGCATCACAGGTAACTCAAAAGAAGAGCGTGGAAAAGCTTTGAACTAGAAGGCAGAGGTTGAAAGGCTTGAGAGTTTGCAGGGGTTTCGTACTTCTTTACGAGTATTCATACATTTAGCTGTTTTGGCTGCTCTGCTGTGTTTCTGGTTTTGTGTAGTAAGACTGTAAGACTGTCGGGTGTTTCTTATGAATAACACTTCCTTGTTTCATTGTGGGTATTCATCCTACTGTTTTTCCAGATCAACGTTTCTAAATTTCTATGTACTGCTGGTGGTTTACAGAGCCGAAACAAACGTAATAAGAGTCTTTTTTTTTCTTGCTATAGGTTTATTGTCTAGGCTCTTCAGTACTGGTTTTGAACAAGTAGGAAGATAAAGAGTTCAGATTTGGAGAAACAGAGTAAAGTAACATTTGTCGACTATGGACAAAACGGTCTATACGATTCTGATTCTGATCCATCTCTATAGCTAGGGATAATAAAGTGCCTTAGTCTCCCTTCTTGTTTCTTCATGTGCCCTTCACACAAAAAAGCCTTTGAGAACTTGTCTTCTACTTCCCTATTCACATCATGCACAAACACATCGGTCTCTCCTGCCCGTTCTCTGTTCCTTGCCATCATCCCCGCCGTGTAAATGGCTGTCATCCTCCCAGGAGCCTCATCGTAGTATCCAGTTGGTGCGTCGACCATGATTAGATCCCAACTAGTCTCATAGATTTCATCAGGCAGACCCTTGAGTGCTAGCTGGCACATTGAATACCTTGGATCTCCAATGGCTGTGCATTCAGGTCCTTTCCCAACTTCTATGAGATTCTCTGCTTGGTTGACTTTACTGTCGTATGTTACATGGTATGTTTCCAGCATCGGAAACCGCCTCTGGATCTGTTTAATCCACGCCTCATCTTCTTCGAGGAACACTGTTCGGCCTCCGTAGTTGAGAGTGTTCCACATGAGGCTGTCATGGCCTAGACCAAACACCAAGAAATTGCAGGGTGACTTCTCCTCGAGTACTCTACTACTGACCACTATTTCCCTGAGCGTTTGTTGCGGTGTGATGACTGAAGTAGAGTAATGGATCAAGGCTTGCGCGAAAGAACGTGGTAGCTTATTGCAGACACCAGAGCAACCCCCTGATCTTGTCTCTTCAGGAGTCTGGTGTTCCTGTGACGTTGTAAGCGTTGATCTAACGATGAAGATGAGAATGAAGGCCGCAAGAAGACAAACAAGGAGAAGCTTGAGCTCGTGGCTTTGGTTTGTTTTAGTCCTCATTTTGTCTGATTCAAATGTTAAAGAAACTTGGGTTCTTGAGAAGTTACAACTTGAATCCTAAACTATTATAGATATATGCTACTACTGAGATGAAAGGAGAAGTTGAGTTTATGCTTGGACATGAAGAAAAGGGAAACTGAGAAAGACACAGCAGCTAACTTCAGGTTCTGCAAGACGCAAAGAGAGGAGAAGAAGAAGAAGCCTTATATTCAAGTTTGTTGGTGGTTGGTAGCCACTAGCAACTAGCAGTTAAAACTTTTACTTACGTATACACAAACAGTTGACATCATACTCTGCCGTCTTATTGAAGTTATGGTTACCAAATATTTTATGCCTTTTTTTGAACCTACAATAATGATTTTTCTGATGGAAACTCTACTAACATTGATAGTAAAAAATGATGAATAAATTAATGAAAAAACTGATTCTAATCACCCCACCCCCCCCCCCCCCCCTCCCAAAAGTACTTCTTATCTTCTCTTTGATTGGCTGATATCTCTCACCTACCGTTTGCAGCAAGAAACGCTTGTGTCTGTCCATGATCGTCCCTATTAGTCTTCTTATCCACTCGAGCTTTTCGAACCGCTACCTGAATCTGTCTTTCGTGTTCTTTCAACATTTCATCTAAGTTCCCTCCTGCAGAGACTAACGGCACTGAGTAGTTCATTTGCTCTGTCTTTTCACCGTGACCCTAACCATAGCAAACAAAAATGTGATTAGCCCAACACAAAGAGCTTCATTGCAAAAAGCAAAAAAAAAACAGTTACGGTCTCAAGATGTTCTTGTTACCAGTATGGATTCTTTGTCTTTTGTAGGATCTTTGGGTTTAACCAACAAACGTTGGGACCAATCATCACCATCGTCTTGCCTTCCGTTGTTGTTGTTGTTATTATACCTATCTTCAAGCCACCGTGGGTTTGCTATACCGAAATGTGATGCGTCTCTAGCTGCTACCGAGTTTGAGAACTTTGTCAACTGCGCTGCTCCGCGTTGTACAAAAGACCGTTGTGCTCTCAGTTCTTTCCTAGGAGGAGACCGACTAGGATTGAACTTTTCACTCATGCTTGTCTGGTTATTCTGCCCTTGACGTTTCTTTTTAAGAACAAGAAAACAAAACCAAAAGTTCAGATTACATGATTATAAACATATGCATCAGTTATGCTAGAATCATACGTACTTGTATTGATGTTAGTAACTCAGCATTTGCATCTGGAGCCGGCACAGCTTTGGATTCTCTAGATACTTGTTTCGACTCCTTCTCCTTACTGCTCGTGCCTTTCTTCCTGATGGATAAGAAGAAATTGGGATGTGTTAGTGTTCGTTTACACTATGCTACTAGTAGAAACTGGCTCTTACTGTCTTGCTTCCTCCTCTCGAGGCTTCACATCAGTTTCCTTTTTGGGTTTGTACTTTGGTAAACTTGATGGGTCGCTTGCAAAAGGCTTTGTCGTAAAGAACTTGAAAAGAACAAAAATGTGAGACAAGAAGGATCTAAAACGTCATTGATTTGCATATGTGTTTCATAGCTTTTTTACCTCGCTTTGAAGGGCGTGAGCTGTGGTTCCACGGGCACACGGTTCAACAGCTAGAAGCACTTCAACTAGTGCCAAAGCCGAAGAAGGAAGACTCTTAAACGTCTCGGCTACACACCGCTTGTAAGGATTCTGAGGTTTGAAGACGGTGGCATGCGAGAGTTTCGATGTCTTCCAGTACTCTTCAGAAGGTGATCCACAGAGTTTGAAGATCTTGTGTAGCTGCTCCACCTCAGTTCTCCCAGGCATGATAGGCTTCCCGTTAAAGAGCTCAGCTAAAATACACCCCGTGCTCCACAGATCCACAGTAACGCCATAGTCCGTTGAACCGAGCAGTAGCTCAGGTGGACGGTACCACAAAGTCACAACACGGCTAGTGAGAGGCTGCTTCTTCTGGTTGTGGTCTCCGTAAAAGTTTGCAAGACCAAAATCCGCAATTTTGAGATTGTTGTTACGGTCAAGGAGCAGGTTAGAGCCCTTGATGTCACGATGCAGTACACCTCGGCTATGACAATGTTCTAGACCATGAAGCAGCTGTTTCATATAGCATTTAATCTGTGCCTCAGAGAACTTAACACCAGGGATTGAAGCAAGGCCTGAGAGATCGTGTTCCATGTATTCAAAGATAAGGTACATACTCCCTGATACCTTGGAAGTGATCAAACCCTCAAGCTTCATAACATTAGGATGGTCAAGCCTTCGGAGGATGATGATCTCTCTAGCCATGAACCTAACGCTCTCTGGATCCATATTAGCAAACCTCACTTTCTTCAGTGCAACTATCTGGTTCGTCTCTAGGTCTCTGGCTTTGTACACACTGCTATACGTCCCTTGTCCAATCTATAAACAGTAAAACAACAATGTCAAATCAAAACGACGATTTATACACACATAGATAAACACAAAAGGGCCTTCACCTTTTCCATCCTCTCGAAAGAATCAGCCTTGCGTGGGATCCATCCACTGATGGCTTCTCCAGCAACTGCAGCTAACCAAGAAGGCCAACCAGCCACGACCTGAGCTCCTCTTTCTCCGTTACTAACACTACTTATCCTAGTCATCTTAGGTGGTTGCTGTAATGCTCCTACTTTATTAGTCTCAGTGGTGTGCCTTCTCTGGGACACAGATCTGGAAGATTTTCTCTCGAGATTCACCTTCTTCTCAGGAGTGGAGTTTGTGGCATCAGTGGTGGGTATCAACAGACCCAATGTGGCTTCGTTGTGTTCCAGCAGACCCAAAGAAGCAGACTTTTTCTTCTTCTTGGAGGTTCTCTCCTTCACATTGTTGTTGGTCTTCTCGGGATCGTTTGGTAGTGTTGCTTTGGAGCAGTTGCAGCCCATGGTTTTCCACAGCTTCCTGAGAGGAATCAGGAAACTGTGTTGGTTGGTTTGATTAGCCTCCCTTATGCTTCTTCACTGAACAATCAAATCCAAACAACGCAAAAGATTCGAGCTTTTTGGATCAAATGTGATCTTTTATACAAAGATTCGTACTTCGATTTAAATGATTCTACCAATGAGAAGGAAAACCAAAACAGAGATGAGGTTTTGTAGATCTAACAGAACTTGAAAATGTGAGATGAGCAAACACTGATTTCGAAATGTGGATCAAATATGTATTCTGGGTTCCGTCAATGTATGATTTGAAGAACAATGATTTGAAATCAAAGAATCAAAGGGAAGACTTTGGTGGTCAGTAGAGAAGAAAGATCAATCAAGAGAGAAAGAGTGATTGTTGCTGAAATAGAGCCTACGAGAATCTTTAGGTAACTAATGAGGTTTCTTTTCTCTTATCTATTTTTAGAAAATTCATAGAGCAAAACAGATAAGCTTCAAGGAGAATTGAAGAAGCAGCTGTGTTTTTTTTAATCTGTGAGAGGAGGAGACTAAAAACAGAAATACATGACTCTTTTGAGTGCAGTGTTGAAACACAAGTTAACGAGGAGAGTGTGTTGCTGAGACTCTACGTGAACGCCACGTAGCCCCCACTCTCAACGATACCCACAATGGCTGCTGCTTCACATTGCTTCTAATTAAAACTCAATTATTAATCTAAGCTAATTGGTTGGAAAAGACACAAAATTATCAATAACAAAAGATCTGTCATTTAAAATCAGATTTTTGGTTTGAACACAAAAGTTTCAAGTTGCTACAAAAACATATGAAGGAAATGCTCCAAAAGACTGGGGGAACAAAGTAGAGAACTTAATAGCCTCCCTTGAGATCGTTGACGACATCGTAGGGGATAGGAGTGACAGTCTCCAAGGTCATACCCTCAACCATGAATCCTGGCTTGGGGCCTTTAGGTTGCCTCTTGGTGCTTATCGTCTCACCTCTGGCTTTGGCTGCGGTCTTGAGCTCATCGTTCTTCTTCTTTCGAAGTTTGAACTCCTCTGCACACCTAGACTGCTGCACGTGCTCCACACGCACATGAAGCCTCTTCTTTATGATCCTGTTGCCGATCTGAAACACACCCACCAAGCAAAATATATGTCAGTCAATCATGTTATTCCCAAAGATAAGAACTTGCAAAAAAAACGTGTGTCAATAAGATAACCACACACGATCAAATGTGACAGAGAAGTTAATGAATGCCTGTGATTAATTTGAAGCCAGGATTTATAGAGCCATAAACCCAAACATACAAGAAGTTCTAAATTATAATGATCAGGAATCGAAGTATTCAATCAATGAAAACAAGATGGATATACCTTACGAGTATAACTTCCTATAGAAGAACAAATAATGCAAATGCAACACGATGGGTGTAAAGACAAAGCAAAACCAAAGCAATCACCTTTCGAAATCTGAAACCAAGCTACAGTAGAGAACTAGTTCCAGCACAAAGAACATAAAAAGCCTAATAAAAATAAAACCTTTAGACATAAATCTCGAAACCTGAACCAAGTAACTGCACATTTCAACATAAAAAGCAACAGACTTGACATTCTATGTGAGGTTGTTCAGACCTGTTTGTTGACTTCGACACCGACGGCGCGCTTGGTGACGTTCCAGACACGACCGGTACGACCATGGTAGAACTTGTGAGGCATTCCCTTGTGGATCGCACCGTTCACTTTCACATCGACGTAGTCGCCGACCTTGAATGTCCTGAGGTAGGTCGAGAGTGGAATTGTACCCTTCTTCCTGAACCCCCTCGCGAACAGATCCCTCGTCCTCGCGCGAACTCCATGTCCAGCCGGCATTTTTCCACTGCGAGAAGTAAAAGTTCGAGGAAGCCGCCGAACCAACGAAACGAGAAAGATGATTATGTATGTGTGTTTTGAAGCTAGGGTTTATCTAACAGGCCTTGATTTTTATATGGGCTTATTTGTTTATAAATTTGGGCTTCACTGTAGATGCTGATATGTCACTTAACTGATTTTATCTTAGGCTGTTGATAAATATACATGTGTTTTTTTAGTTGTCAAAACATTAGCACATTTGGCACAATATGATGGTTAATAACTTGATATTCCAAAGATAAAAAAGTTTTAGACTCGTTAAAATAACATATATACACAATAAATAGTTATATGGATAAAAAAAAAGTTAAATTACTGTTTTTGCAGAAATGAAAATCTGTTTATTGGCTTATAGCCCTGAACAAGTGACAGAAACTGTAAATTGAATCCTTATTTAATCCGTTAAACCAGAAGAAAACTCTTTAAAAGGATGTGTGTGAGTCGAATAGCAGCTTAGATAAGCTTCTTCTTCTGAAAGTATTGCTTCAAGTAGACTACTTGTATACCAGAGACAGCAATGCAGACCCCTATCGACATTGTACTGTACCAAGCTACTCTCGCGTTCGTTTTCTCACTCACTGTCCTCATATCTGCTTCTCTGCAAAATTCCCACTTTTGAGTTTTATCACACAAAACTTGAGAGTTTGACTCGGGAATATATATATATATATATATATATATATATTTCTTACTTGTTTCTTATGTAAACTAAATTTTCATGGATGGCTTCCACTGCGGCTTCAAGTTTCCGTATCTCCAGCTCCACTCCCTACGTTAGCAAGCACCAGATCATATTTAAATGTCTTTGAAAATGTAAAAAAAAATAATGTCTTGAAAAGCTCACCTCGATCTTCTCTTTCTTAGCAATAGTTTTCCAATCCTTAGCAGCGATTCCAGTTTTCCAGTCAACACTGATGCTGACATTTTTGTTTCCGTGACTCTTTGCATCTGCCGTAAAGCACGCCATGTAGTTCCCTGATTCTTGCGTTGTAAATGCAAATTCCCCAACCGTCACGTTTTCCATGTGGTGCAGATTCTTGCCGTATGGCGACGTCACCTACAAGATTAGGACTCTCAAAACTCAGAGGCAAAAACATTGCAAAAAAAAAAAAAAAAAACTCGAAGTAGTAACTATAGTTAGTCCTAGACAGACATTGCAAACTCAGACGCAGATTGTCATCAACAGCACCAGTTTCATACTTAGGATCTTCATGTAACGGCCAAAGAATTATTCATAGGGATTTAGCTAAGCACAAGCATCTAGAAAATTTTCTGTAATATAAAGATCTCTCGTAACAATCACGACGGTAACATTGAAATGTCTTCGTGTTATTACTATGTGAATATTAAATACCATTACCACCAAACGAGTTAAGACTACCGTTGTTAATCAACGTAAAATAAATTAATTAGCCATCAAACAAAGACATGCATCATCATGATCATAAATGTCCAAATAAGGACACTTGGATGGAGTATTAACCCACGCCTTGTGGTTACTTTCAAACATTTTTGAGTATAGATAAGTAACAGAATGCAGATTGAAATCACTGAACAAGCGAGAAGATGATGATTCAGAACAGACATCGAATACACTTACCTTGACGGATATAGTGGGTAAAAAGGAATCATCCTCTGATATGATGATATAATCGGCCAGAACAACCACATTGCTCTGGATTTCTTCAGACACACACTTTGTTCCCGTGGTAGGCACGTCTAGCCAAACCCCCTCACCAACCGGAACCAGAACGATGAGAAGGAGCGCTGTCAGGAGGCCGTGTTGCATCTTCTTAGCAGCCATATTCATAGAGCTTACAAACTTTCCCATTGTATTCATCGATCCGTGTATTGTGGTCGTGTGCCGATCTTTGCTCTCAGTCGTTTTTCTGTTTGTTCATCTTTAATTGTCTTTTAAAAAAATCTTGGGAAGCATAGTTTTTTATTGGGCATTATTGCATTCAGCCATGGGCCATTTATGTTTAGTTTAGATAATAATACTATCGAGTTGAGAAGCCTTTGTGATTACCACCAGTAGATATTTTGTTATAAAAAGACAATTTGGCATACTTAAGACAACTCATCGTAATGTCATTATTGCTAGTTACGTACGTGTTTTAAATAATTGCTATTAATTATCCCTTTACGAAAATGGTGCCCTAATTGCAAAGTCTATTGAAATCTAGCACTAAAATCTTATCAATTCCAAATTTATTAATCATTTTATTACAGTTACATGTAATCAATATATTTACGGTAAGACTAACCATCATATAAAACCCCTTTTTAATTGTCTTGTTCAATCAACCTCTTAATAAACTCTTCTTTGTTTGCACGTTAAACCTATGCTTGCTCATAATAGTAGAACGTGATTCGAACTATTGTTTATTTGTGCAATGTATACATTTCATTAATCTTACAATAGTCAATAACAATAATAAAATATTATTGTCTTGTTGTTGATTCAATAAAATTAACGTGGAAATTGACACTATTAAAAATTGCCCTGAACTGAAATGTAGTGATCCTTCTCTGGAATTGTGTTTAAATCGCAAAGAAAGAAAAAAAAAGTTTCAACAAACAAATCTGGCCGTTGAGATCGTAGCTATTCTCAAGGAGATAAAAAGGGGCAAAACAAACAAGAGCATAACTATTCTTGCTTTCTTTTCAAAAGAGTGCCCCCAGAGAGAGAGAGAGAGACAATGCGAAAAACTATCAAGCGGTGGATGGCAGCTCTAGAAAAATTTCGGTATTCTTTTTTGATTCACATAGTCAATCTATAGGAAAGAAGCAAAATTTGAAGTAATTTTCAGAGGTACGTACATTATACATAGTCGTACATGATTTAGATTTGCCTCTAGTAGCAGTTGTTTTATTTATCTATGCAATCAGAATTGATCGTCTCTTTACACTATACGTGTTGTTATCATGTTATGCTGTTCAGGTATGTGTCCGTATACATTCCGCGTCACAGAAGTGTAGTTGGATAATCCTTTTGTCTTGTCAGGAAGGTAGTTGAATAAATAAACTCCCATAAATGAATACTTTATGCATTAATAGTCTACTCCTAACAACGAGAAATAAAAATCATGTTGAAATTGTGGTTAAAAATCATGTTGAAATGTGGTGATTTTGGATCTAGGAAAAGCCATTCTCGAATGCTAAGTCAACAATGGTTGATCACCTTACACAATCTTTTTCACCTTTTTCTAATATCTTATAAATCCAATAAATAAAGTTAATGGCTCCTTTAGTTTACTTTCTCATAATGTCCAAATCATGCGATCTTTATGGAGTTTATAAAAGAGTTTTAGATTCTTAATTGAGCGCGTTAAGTCACTACTTATCGAATCGAATCACACATGTGTTTTTAAATTCATATTCATGGCTTTTATAATTCTTGATCTACGAGACTAATTTAATTACTCTGCTTTCACGTAGAGCTCAGATCTTTCGAACCGGTTCGTGAAAAAAATGTGGTCAATGGGTTTGCTAAGGCGTACGGCGATGTCCGTTGCGAATAGAGCTTCTTCACAGAGGACGTTGATGCTTGGTGGTGGTGGGTTAAGAAGCTTCACCGTCGAAACTTCGCCGGAGAATGAGGAGGAAATGAGAAAGGAGATCACTATGGCGGAGGCGAAGAAGCTAATGAGGCTGGTGAATGTTGAAGACATGAAAAAGAAGCTTGTCGGTATGTCTGAGAGAGACGTCGTTCCTTATAGTGCACTTGTAGAAGCTTCTCAGGGAATGGGTCTCGCTAGATCTCCCGACGAAGCTCACGTCTTTGCTCGCGTTCTAGACGATGCCGGAGTCGTATTGATCTTCCGAGACAGAGTCTATCTTCATCCCGACAAGGTCCGAGAATAATGTCTCTTCAAAAGAAGCTTTAACTTACTCTGTTTTTTTTTAAATATGGAATCTTTTTTTTTGTCAGGTGGTGGATCTGATCAGACGAGCGATACCTCTAGATGAAACTCCAGAGGAAGATCAGATCAAGGAAGAGTTCAACAAGCTGCGGACCATGAAGGAAGAGATCGATGTGTTAGCTCACAGACAGGTGAGGAAGATTCTCTGGGGCGGTCTAGGTACTGCGATAGTTCAGATCGGTCTCTTCGTAAGACTAACTTTCTGGGAGTTCTCGTGGGATGTGATGGAACCGATCACGTTCTTCGCTACGGCGACGAGCATCATCGTGGGTTATGCTTACTTTTTGATAACTTCGAGAGATCCGACTTATCAGGATTTCATGAAGAGACTGTTCCTCTCGAGGCAGAGGAAGCTGTTGAAAAGTCAACGTTTTGATGTGGAGAGGTTTAAGGAACTGGGGAGGATGTGCAAAACGACGTCGTCATCATCTTGTCACGCGGCTGCAACTCTAAGGAACCGTGTTGGGTTAGAACTTGATCTGGAGGATTCTTTGCAGAGTCGCAAAGACTGATTTAAGCAAACAAAATAAAAACTACACATTTTTTCGATCATCTTTGTGTGTGTGTGTATGTTCCTTTATCATACATGAGTAACCCATTGACATTTTTATCACTGTGAAGATTGGTTAAACATGTTTTAACTGCTAGAATTTTTCTTCTTTGATTTATTGAAGACCATTTTTCTCTGTCTTGGATGTGTGTGCTCCTAGGCCTGGGCATTTTAACCTGGACCTCAAAACCCAAACCGGAACCAACCCGAAAATATCCGATCCGAAATCGAACCGAAAATTTATAAGTATCTATTGGGTCCAAAAATTTTCTACCCGAATGGATCCGGACCCGAAAAGAACCGACCCGAATAGACCCGGATTCGAAAAGAACTCGACCCGAATAGACCCGACCCGATAAAAACCGATTCAAACCCGACTTAAAAACTTTAAAATATCTTTTTATTAACAATCTTTGTCATTATTTTGTAACATTTTTAAGTAATATGAAGTTTGAAATGTAAAACATAGAATTAAAAATATTCTATTTTAACTATTAATAGTTTATTTTTAAGTTATTTTGTAAAATTTTAGATATATATGATAAAATTTTGACTAAATTCGATGGAATTTAAGTATTTCATTTTTTTTTTATATCCGAAATACCCGAACCCGACCTGAATCCGAAAATTATGGGTATTTTAATTATAGACTCGAACCGACCCGACAAGACCCGATCCATAACCGATCCGAAAAATTATGGGTACCTAAATAGATCTAAATTTCCAGGACCTGAAAGATCCGGACCCGATAAGATCCGATCTGAACCCGATCCGGGGACCCGGATGTCCAGGCCTATGTGCTCTAATGATCCACAAATTTTGTTTTTCGCCAACGGGCTTTCACTTTTCTTGGGCCAGACATGCTCAATTTAATACCCAAATAGATCCCATCACCTTTTTTCTTGGGCCGGATATGTTCAAAACAGTAACAGTTATTTATAGATGTTTCTGTTTTTAGTTTGCACAAATTATTTCACATATTATGGGGATCTTCTTGTTAAAAAAAATCTACATCTATTTTTTTGGTTATTACTTTTATACGTTAGTTGAGTAAAATGTTCATAAACAGTCTTATAATATACAAATCTGACCAAACTTAAAACCGTTGTTTCAAACCTAAGATAAGAACCTCCTAACATTTGTATATTCAAAAAAAATACAAAACTACAAATAAAACCATGCTATAACAACGACTTAAAAAGTCTTAAACATAGTTTTATAACTATTTCCCCTAAGAGGCATCTAACACGTGAAAGGTTCGATAAAAAGGGAATACAAATCTGGAAAGTCCATTGCTTTGAATTTAATCGACCCAGCGAGGCAATAAACAAAGCACAAAAAGCCGATAAAACGTGAAGCCCATAAGGACTCCCCTTGTCGTCTTCCTCAAAACTCCACTTTCCACTTCTGGTTCTCGCCTTCATTTAACACTGTCCCCCATCCTTCTCTCTCTCTTGTTTTTTTTTTTAATAATATCTCTTACTTTCCTTTTTTTTAATCTTATCTTCTGGATGATTCTCTCTGATCAGAATGAGATCATCTTCTCCCACTTGCACAGTCAGAGGCGGACCCACTCACACTAATGGGGTGTCACATGACACACCTTAAACCTGATAAAAACTAAAATATGGGAACAAACATTAAAGATTCGTTGGTAATTTTGGTTCAAACTGAACTCTGACCCTCCTTAAAACTAGTGTTCGATACCCATTGAACCCCTATTATTTTCTTTTTGCTTTTCTTTATAAGCTGTTTGACCCCGGTTAAAATGAATCCTGGGTCCGCCACTGTGCACAGTGATTGTATATCACCAGTTAGAATAAATAAAACTAAATAGATTTTAACTCCAAAAAATAAGAAGAATTTTTTTTTTTTTTTTGCTTAGGCCACCGTTCTGTTTTGGCGAGCAGAAAAAAAAAATGTTACCGGAGAAGCCGACCTTGTTCTTGATTGATGTGTGATATCTGTCTTTTATCCAAAACTAGCTTTACTTCTTTTTAACTTGTTCCCTAATAAAATATAAACAAGTTGCTCCAGCCCATACTCCGATACATGGGCATACGTAGCGTGGTGGTCCCATCTCATCGTCGTCGTCGTCTGTGTTAGGGAGCACGAATAATAGAGAAAGAAGAGAGGACGCTGAGGCGGTTGATCGAGGTCAGATATTTTAGCAAAGAAAGGGAATAAAAGCCTCTCTGAAGAGTGTGACTAGACAAGATCTGATCATGCTTCTTTGAAAAAACTCCCCTCCCTTCTTTTATTAAAAGGTAAGCTACTTTCCTTTTCCCCAAGTTTTTTTTTTCCTTTCTTGATTTACATATATAAATATTGAAAGCTTGATTTGATTGTATCTCTGCTCAGTGCTCAGCAGCAACTGGACTCGCACTCTTTTCTTTACTAAAGTAAGCTCTTTTCGTTTTGCTGCGTTTTGGAAGTTTTATAAGTATTTCTGATGTTAGTTAGTTTAGTTAAAATCTAATCGTAGAGACTTTGCAGGTCTCTTTTCATCTGGCTTTGACGTGTGTTTGTTTTGTCTCAAGTTTTGTAGTCTGTGACCGTTTATAAGAAGCATCATCTCATTAATCGCGTCCTAGTAGCGCTCTTCACTCTTACGTTTGCTTTGGAAAGGTATAGCTATAGTATAGAGTCTCTAGGAGTTACTGTTTAGTAGTCTACTTATATCATGTAGGTGTATTTGATTGTTGGAAGGCAGATTGGTTCAGATCCTGGTTAGTTTTGGTATCGTGTATTGGAGATTATCCATGTTGAGTATCAACTAGTATTTGTTCTACATGTTTATTGTTGATTTTTTGGATTGTAGGATGACTAAGAAAGGTAGTTTCATTGAGTCTGACTCCTTAGCTATCTTTTTATACCATCCTTATCGAGGTTGTTCAGTTGCTTGTTGCTTGTTAATGATGAACATTGAATAGTGGAACATGGCATGATTCCTGTTTCTGGGTAGACTTTCTAGACGGAAGCTATTTGTAGTCCATGCCTCTTTTTGATTTGAAAGGAAATTATGTTAATAGCGGTGAGATTTAGTGTTTCAGTTCTGTTTTATTCTTTAGTGTTTCAAATATTCTCCTGTGTGACAGGTGGTGAATCCTTGTGCTTATAATATTACGGCGTGAATGTTTTGCATTTAACTTTTCTTGGTATGTCTTTGGTGTCAGGTAAAACATGGCAGGTTCTAGGCCAAGCCAGTCCTCCGAGGGCTCAAGGCGTTCAAGACACAGCGCTAGGATCATTGCCCAGACCACCGTTGATGCAAAGCTCCATGCTGATTTTGAAGAGTCAGGCAGTTCCTTTGACTACTCAACCTCAGTGCGAGTCACCGGCCCGGTTGTGGAGAACCAGCCACCAAGGTCTGACAAGGTGACCACGACTTATCTTCATCACATACAGAAGGGAAAGCTGATTCAGCCCTTCGGTTGTCTGCTTGCCTTGGATGAGAAGACCTTCAAAGTGATTGCATACAGCGAGAACGCTGCTGAGCTGTTGACGATGGCCAGTCATGCCGTTCCAAGTGTTGGTGAACAGGGTGTTCTAGGCATAGGGACGGATATAAGGAGCCTTTTCACTGCTCCTAGTGCCTCTGCGTTGCAGAAAGCACTTGGGTTTGGAGATGTCTCCCTGTTGAATCCCATTCTCGTGCATTGCAAGTCTTCTGCAAAACCCTTCTATGCGATTGTGCACAGGGTTACAGGGAGCATCATCGTCGACTTTGAACCGGTGAAGCCTTACGAAGTTCCCATGACAGCTGCTGGTGCTTTGCAATCGTACAAGCTCGCTGCGAAAGCCATCACTAGGCTGCAGTCTTTGCCCAGCGGGAGCATGGAGAGGCTTTGCGACACGATGGTTCAGGAGGTTTTTGAACTCACGGGGTATGACAGGGTGATGGCTTATAAATTTCATGATGATGATCACGGAGAGGTTGTCTCTGAGGTTACGAAGCCTGGACTGGAGCCTTATCTTGGCCTGCATTATCCAGCCACCGACATCCCTCAAGCAGCTCGTTTCCTGTTTATGAAGAACAAGGTTCGGATGATCGTTGATTGCAACGCAAAACATGTTAGGGTGCTTCAAGATGAGAAGCTCTCCTCTGATCTCACCTTGTGTGGCTCCACACTTAGAGCACCACACAGCTGCCATCTGCAGTACATGGCCAACATGGATTCTATTGCATCTCTGGTAATGGCGGTTGTAGTAAACGAGGAAGATGGAGAAGGGGATGCACCTGATTCTACTACTGCGCCTCAAAAGAGAAAGAGGCTATGGGGTCTGGTGGTTTGTCATAACACGTCTCCGAGGTTTGTTCCGTTTCCTCTCAGGTATGCCTGTGAGTTTCTAACTCAGGTGTTTGCGATACACGTCAACAAGGAGGTGGAGCTGGAGAATCAGATTGTGGAGAAGAACATTTTGCGCACACAGACGCTCCTGTGCGATATGCTGATGCGTGATGCTCCCCTTGGTATTATCTCCCAGAGCCCTAACATAATGGACCTTGTGAAATGTGATGGAGCAGCTCTCTTGTATAAAGACAAGGTATGGAAGCTGGGAATAACTCCAAGTGAGTTCCATCTGCAGGAGATAGCTTCATGGCTGTGTGAATACCACACTGATTCAACGGGTCTGAGCACTGATAGCTTGCATGACGCTGGATTTCCTAGGGCACTAGCTCTTGGAGATTCAGTGTGTGGAATGGCGGCTGTGAGGATATCATCGAAAGACATGATTTTCTGGTTCCGTTCACACACCGCTGGTGAAGTGAGATGGGGAGGTGCAAAGCATGATCCAGATGATAGAGATGACGCAAGGAGAATGCACCCGAGGTCATCGTTCAAGGCTTTCCTTGAAGTGGTCAAGACGAGGAGTTTACCTTGGAAGGACTATGAGATGGATGCCATACACTCCTTGCAGCTTATTCTGAGGAATGCTTTCAAGGATGGAGAAACTACTGATGTGAATACAAAGATCATTCACTCGAAGCTAAATGATCTGAAAATTGATGGTGTGCAAGAACTAGAAGCTGTCACTAGTGAGATGGTTCGTTTAATCGAGACTGCTACGGTGCCAATATTGGCGGTTGATTCTGATGGATTGGTTAATGGTTGGAACACGAAAATTGCTGAGTTGACTGGTCTTCCTGTTGATGAAGCAATAGGGAAGCATCTCCTCACACTTGTTGAAGACTCTTCAGTGGAAATCGTTAAGAGGATGTTGGAGAATGCATTAGAAGGTAAACTCTCTTCCTAACTTACACTGACTTTGCTGAGAATATTTCAATTCGATGACACCGTTGGTTGATTATTTATGCAGGAACGGAGGAGCAGAATGTCCAATTTGAGATCAAGACACATCTGTCAAGTGCTGATGCTGGACCAATAAGTCTAGTGGTTAATGCATGCGCAAGTAGAGATCTCCATGAAAACGTTGTTGGGGTGTGTTTTGTAGCCCATGATCTTACTGGACAGAAGACTGTGATGGATAAGTTTACTCGGATTGAAGGTGACTACAAGGCGATCGTCCAGAATCCAAACCCGCTGATCCCTCCCATATTTGGTACCGACGAGTTCGGTTGGTGCACTGAGTGGAATCCAGCAATGTCAAAGTTAACCGGTTTGAAGCGAGAGGAAGTGATGGATAAGATGCTGTTAGGAGAAGTCTTTGGAACGCAGAAGTCATGTTGTCGTCTAAAGAATCAAGAAGCATTTGTAAACCTTGGGATTGTGCTAAACAACGCTGTGACCAGCCAGGATTCAGAGAAAGTGTCATTTGCTTTCTTCACAAGAGCTGGGAAGTATGTGGAGTGTCTGTTGTGCGTGAGTAAGAAACTGGACAGGGAAGGTGTAGTGACAGGCGTCTTCTGTTTCCTGCAACTTGCCAGCCATGAGCTTCAGCAAGCCCTCCATGTTCAGCGTCTAGCTGAGCGAACTGCTTTGAAGAGATTAAAGGCTCTAGCATACATAAAAAGACAGATCAGGAATCCTCTGTCCGGTATCATGTTTACAAGGAAAATGATGGAAGGCTCTGAGTTAGGACCAGAGCAGAGGCGGATTCTGCAAACTAGCGCTTTATGTCAGAAGCAACTCAGCAAGATCCTGGATGATTCTGATCTCGAAAGCATCATTGAAGGGTATGCAACAATGAAAATCTTTGGCTCTCTCTTTTAGATTCTCTCATATGTTTTCTTATGTGCAGGTGCTTGGATCTGGAAATGAAAGAGTTCAGCTTAAGCGAAGTGTTGACTGCTTCCACAAGTCAAGTGATGATGAAGAGTAACGGAAAGAGCGTTAGGATAACAAATGATACCGAAGTAAAAGTAATGTCTGATACTTTGTATGGAGACAGTATTAGGCTTCAACAAGTCTTGGCAGATTTCATGCTGATGTCTGTTAACTTTACACCAACCGGAGGCGAGCTAACTGTTTCAGCTTCCCTGAGGAAAGATCAGCTCGGGCGATCTGTGCATCTTGCTTATTTAGAGATCAGGTAAAAACTCTGGATACACAATATGATAATTAGAAAGTGCACTGATGATTTTTGTTGCTTATAAATACAGAATAACGCATACAGGAGCTGGGTTACCAGAGTTTTTGCTAAACCAAATGTTTGGAACTGAGGAAGATATGTCGGAGGAAGGACTAAGCTTGATGGTTAGCCGGAAACTAGTGAAGCTGATGAATGGAGATGTTCAGTACTTGAGACAAGCTGGGAAATCGAGTTTCATTATCACTGCAGAACTCGCTGCAGCAAACAAGTAATCCCCAAAAGAAAAAGAAAAAGAAAAAGGGGGTTATGGCTTTCATATTAAGTCACTGGTTTCTCTTTGTTTCCAACTTTCATTATTGCTTTTGTTTTCATTTTCACTTCCACTTCCAATAACGATGAAATATCCATCCATGTACATCTTCTGTTATCTCTGTTGTTCTGAAGCTGTATACATGGATGCATATCTAATTCCTTCTCGAGTGTTTTTGGTTTCATGATGTATGAGAAATAAATGCTAATTTACAGTCTATGATGATCATAAGAACATCAACTCCTCATATGAATTCTCTCTTTAGTCTGATAATCTTCTCTTTTCAGGTTTTGTTCAAACTATACTTGACAGTTTCTTGTCTCTCTGAGTATAGAGCTTAATGATAGAATATATCTGCTTAACAGGCTGGACCAACGTAGCTGGAGCCGATCCCACAGGATAATGCAACAGGGCAGAGTTTTAGAGGTAATGTATGATCATTTCCTTGTAGTCTTTTGCAAGAATACTTTGTTTAAACAACATGACTTTAGCTTAACTCCATGAAGAAACAGACAGATTTTCTAAACTTCTATAATGGATTTAGTTAGCTGGCCATATGGAATGGCACTTAGCACATGTGGGGTTGGGGAGAATAGAATCTGATCTAATCAAATTACTTAAATCATTTTATTAGAGTCCCCATACGTAAGAGTCTCTAAGTTTTGATTATTTTATACATAAAAGAGTCGGATAAGTGGCTGGATTACCTGCTTTTTTGTAAGTTTTCAAAATAAGATCAACATCAGAGCTAAGTCAACGTGAAACCAAAAAAAAAAAATCAACTTGGATTATACAGAAGATAACACATGAGACAATGAAGCTCAAGTGCACACTCAAAGATCAGTTATTGGGTTTTATTACACGAGATAAATAAAGGAGAAAAGAACATTCCATCAGAAAAACAGAACCAGACAAAACCTGTAAGAAGATAATCACTTCTTGGGTTGGAACTTGGTTTTGATGTGTTTGACAGTTCCCGGAGACGTCTGAAACGCTTGAGCCAAGATCTCATCAGGAACAGGAGGCGTAGAACCGAACAAAGTAGCACCAAGAGACTGAGTTCCAGGAAACTGGCTATTGAAAGCAGCGACGACAGAAGCAGGGACACGACCATTGTTCTTCTGGAAATGAACAAGTCCTCTGGGGAAAGCAAAGACGTCACCTTTCTTGAGAGACTGAGAGATGAGCCTGTTGGCCGTCGTGAGAAACCCGACGTCTAGTGTTCCTTCGAGGACGTAGACGACTTCGGTGGCGCGTGGGTGCGTGTGAGGTGGGTTTAAGCCGCCTGGCGCGTAGTCGATGCGAGCGAGGGAGACGCCGAGCGTGTTGAGTCCTGGTACGGTCATCACGTTTGCTCCTGTGACCAAGGAACCGAATGTGTTGTTGGTGAGACCTGGATTGGCTATTCCTTGAGAGAAGAAATCGAGAGATGTGACGTTGGCTGCGTCTTTGCAAGGGAAGCCGTTGACTTTGATTCCTGTAAATTCGGAGAAAAAAGATTGAAGCTTTTGTAATAGTTAGTTGAGATCAAGATAATTATTAGATAAATCAAGTTTTGTTACCGGAGGATAGATCGGCGACACAGAGGTCTTGGAGCATGTCGGGATCTGCGGAGACTGTAATGAAGAAGAAGAAGAAGGCGAGGGAGATGGTGAGCAATGGAGTTGAAGAAGCCATGTTGATTTTGTTAATGTGTTTGAGACTGTAAACAGTTGAGAATGATGGTTTATAAAGGGGATGGAGATTGAAGAAGAGATGACTTTTTCTTCGTGGGAGAGATAAAGCAACGAACATGCTTCATTTTAATTCTCCTTCTCTCTCTCCTTTGTCTGAATGAAAAAATGTCAAAAGGTCAACGAATAGAATAACTAAACCGGATGGATCAAGGCTATGCTATTGGAAAAAAATGGTCTATACTTGTTTTTGGCATTACAGGGTTTAGATATTTTAAATGATTCTATAAAAAATACATTACCTAATAATGTATATACAATAATATAAATGGAAATCATTGTTACCTAATGTATCTATCACGTAATGTTTGTCTTACTCTTTTCTGTATTTATTATTTATTGAACTTTTGATTTGCATAAATATCCTCCGATTTTGATGGCTTTTGCTGTTTGTTCCCGAACACTTTCATTTTGTCCTTAGTGGGTTGGGTCTATCTTTAAAATTTGAGTTTGGGCTTTTAGTGTTTATTAAGCCCCATCTAAAGACGGACGCTTTGTGGATTTGGAGAGAGGTAAGGAAATCGTCCAGGTTAATTTATTCTAAACCACACGGTACAATTTGGATCAAAAGCTTGAATTTCATTGTAGTGTAGTAGAGAGACGATGTTAAGGAGCAGATATTTTTCCTGATCACGTTTCATACATAAGCCTAATTTTTAGATCACATAAAATGTCAATTACACAACCAACTTGTTCTAAAACTATTTTAGCCTAACTAGACAACCTAGTGATGAAAACGAGGTGACAACTTCCTGAGGAATCTTACACGATTGGCTACCTCAAAGAAGTTAAGAACTCATCTAAGCTAATGCAGAAAATGGTTGTTAGACTTTGAGTGATTACTCTTGTTTACTTATTGGATTGACACTTTTTTTTTTTGTGCTAGTTATGTTAATATCATTTGAAAAATAAAATGGTTCCGGACTTACAAGAGTCTATCCTACCAATTTGTTACCTTGCCATAAAGAAAAAAAAAAAACGGGAACGAAAATACAACCAACAACTTGACTTCAACTTCAGTAGATTAATCATGAACCTTAGGGCATGATTATCGTGGTCCTTAGGGACATATCTTAGCACTTATCTTAATTAATTTAAATCAAAAATAAGCAATATGTTGAGCGACTTATCTTAATTAAGATGTTTTTCTTCTCGTCCTTAGGAGCTACGTGGCGCCGTGGGATTGAGCGATGAAATCGGTTGGGGGAAATCGATTTGCGAAAGAGTTTTTCATTTCTCGTGTCTTCTTCTCTTTCTCTCTGTTGCGGCGATTGCGAGTGCGATATTGTGCAAACGGCGCATCTCCTCTCTTCTCCACCGACGGATCTCTTCCCGAGGCTTCTCTTCTCGACGGATCTCCTCCCGAGGCTTCTCCTCTCGACGGATCTCCTCCCGAAGCTTCTCCTCTCGACGGTGGATTTCTTTGACGGATCTCTCGACGGATCTCTCGACGCTTCTTCCGACGGATATCTCCACGGTTCTGTCGACGGTTCTCCCCTCTCATCAACATCATATTCTGCGATTCGAAGGTGAAAGGGTAGGTGTTCCTCCTCCGTATTCAGTATTTGCATGTAATTGGTTGTCGATAAACTTGGTTGAGATTTTGCATGTATTTTTTTATTTGTTTGTGTTTAAACTCTGATAGAAATTTTGACTCGTTGATTGCTTTGATTACTTGATTAATCTGATAGAAATATATACTCGACGGTTGCTTTGATTACTTGATTAATCTGATATAAATTTTGTACTCGTTGATTGCTTGGATTACTTGATTAATCCATCATAAATTTTTACTTGTTGATTTCTAAAATGCTATCGGGTGATTTAGAATACTGATATTTGTAGTTAGTCGTGTAGATTTATGGATTTAGAAAAACTCATTTGCGGCTTTATAGTCTTTGAGAGAGTGTGTTTAGTTGAGGATACTGATATTTGTAGTTAGTCGTGTAGATTTATGGATTTAAATTCTATATCATGTTCTGTTGTTATCGTGTATATTTAGTGAAATGTGTTCTTTGTGGTGATATGTGTGTTCTTTTGCTGATATGTGTGTTCCTTTGCTTCTGAGGTTACTAGGTGAGGTGAGGGTCGTCTATGAGAGCCAGGGATACACAACTAGGAAACAACTGTGAGAAAAACAACCATTTCGTCCAGTGTTCAAGGTAATTAATCTTCGTCCACAACGTGTAGACTTGAAGTAGACTTGAAGTAGACTTGAACTCTGTAGTTTGATTGCAACCAAAGCGTGTAGACTTGAACTCTCTAGTTTGATTGCAACCAAAGCGTGTAGACTTGAACTCTCTAGTTTGATTCCTGTGACTTGAAGTTGACTTTAACTCTTGTTTGTATTTTGATTTGATAGTCTAGTTTGTTTTAGGTAGTTAATGCACGGTTCTTTTTCTCCCATTACGGTTGTGGGATGCGTAATAAGTGATATGTACTTTGGTAGATAGGTCATTATGGTTGAGTTAATTAGTTTTACCTATTAAACCATCCTTCAGAGAGCTAATTCATTCTCCATCATCTTCTATCTCTCTTCTATTCTCTTCCGATTTCTATTCTCTTATCACTTCTCTCTTCTATTCTCTTCCGCTTTCTATTCTCTTATCACTTCTCTCTTCTTATTTCTATGGAGCCAAGGATTCCGTATAGCCAGTCCGCTGGGTATATGGACCTTCTTCACAGTCAACACGGAAGCGTTCATCCTGAGAACTCTCCTTATGAGAGTTTTCATTTTGGATCTCAACAGTTCCCTCAGTTTAGTTCACAACAAAGTGAGGCTCCAACTCCACCTACAGAGACACCCGTGGAGCGTGGGAGGAGACATAAATGGACCCCAGCCGAGGATGAGATGTTGATCAGTGCTTGGTTAAATACATCTAAGGATGCTATAGTGGGCACTAACCAAAAGTCAGGGACATTCTGGAAAAGAGTCGGAGATTATTTCTTCGCGGCTCTGAATGGTGGAGATGGTGGAGATGTTGTTGAAAGTAGCGAACATGTCCATTACAAGCAGAGGTGGCACAAGATCAATATAGAAACTAACAGGTTTTGTGCTTCATATGCGGCTGCGGAGCGACAGATTAGTAGTGGTCAGCATGAGAATGATGTTCTCAAGAAGGCCCATGATATCTTCTACCACGATCACGACTCAAAATTTACTTTTGAACATGCCTGGTGTGTGTTGAGGTATGAGCAGAAATGGCTTACCCTCAACACCACTAAAACTTCAGTAAGTTCAAAGAGGAAAACCGTTGTATCAGATTCCCAAACTTCAACCACAAATGTTGGTGAAGAAGAGTTACGCCCTGAAGGTGTAAAGGCTGCAAAATCTAAACGGAGTGCAATGGGTAAGGGAAAGTCTGTTGCTGAAGTTAAGGAGGTGTACGAGCTGAGGAAGGAGGATTTGGACAGGAAAGAAAAACTGTCAAAGCTTGCCATATTAGACACTCTTCTAGCCAAAACCGGACCACTCAGTGAGGCTGAAGAAGCTGCAAAAAACAAGCTCCTCTACGAGTATATCTAGAGAGCAATGGGTGTCTTAAGTAGTTTGGTATTTTTCATTCGGGGTGTATTTTTTTAATGTGAACTGGTCTATGTCTTTGCATTTTATGTTGCTATGTTTTTAATCTGGTTCATGTGCTTTGTAATGGATGAACAGCTTTATAATGTAATATATTATGTTAACTTTCCTTGTGAATTTTATGTTTCTCTGTATTTTAGTTCTTGATATTTGCCTTGTGAATTTTTTGCAGGTTTCCTTGATGGGTCGTTACAGCTATTCACAGCCTTCACAGTCTGAGACATTTCGTGGGGATTACAATGACAGTGAGTACGACGAGATAGAAGCTCTGATACAGCAAGACCAGTATGAGATAGAGCAACAACAACCTCTGATACAGCAAGACCAGCCTGACACGTTTGTGTACCCTCCTCAGCCTGAGGTTGAATTCGGGTTTCCACAGACTTGCTACTGTGGAAATCAACCGAAGATAGCAACGTCTACACTCGAACCAGGTCGTAGATACTACACTTGTGGTAATGCTGATGATGGAGAGTGTCATGTGTGGAAGTGGTGGGAGGATGCAGTAATGGAGGAGATGCGAGCCACTCAAAGACACACACTTCAGTTAGCCGAGAAGGTAGATGGTCTTACCTTCTCATGTGACTATGAGACTGCACAGAACCTTCTTAGACTAGAGAACATGGTGGTTGGGTTGGTTGAGAATAAATCAAGGTCTAGGTTTGATTGCTTTGTTGCGGTTATGGTAATGGTATTGATTTTCATTGGTATCGTCCTCACCTTAATCTAATGTGGTTTGGTTAAATTGTAATGTCAACTTCTAGTTTTCTAATGTGTACTTTAATGTTTTGTACACTTGAACTAATGTTTCAAGAAACTTAATGTTTTGTATACTTGTTATTTTCTAATGTGTACTTGTATGTTTTCTAATGTGGTTAATTTCGATCAACTTTATGCAATGCCTTTGGTTAATTTCGATCAAGTTTATGCAATTGCCTTGGGTTAATTTCGAACAAGTATAATTATAACCTTATTCTCAAGTCATAGAATCACAACTACACAAACATACAAGTACATTAAAAACACATGTTTTTCAAAATTCACAACCACTCAAACAAAATATATATGAAAGTTGTTACAACCAATTGAGCTAGAATGATTTTCCTTGTGTCAAAAATAAGTTGTTACAACAATAAAGTGGTTGAGACTTGATACAATCAGAAAACATCTTCTATAAATATGAGAAACAAGTTCTCGTTACAATTACAACTTCTCTCCTTCTCGTATTAAAAACAACTTCTCTATCAAATTTAAAACTTTTTTTTTCATTCTAAATGGCTTCTTCTTCACATTATCATTATCGCCTAAATGATGATGATGATCCATTTCAGGAAATTGTTCAAGATTACTTACAAATCCCTGATATTATTCCCGAACCGAGAGAGCGAAAACCACGTACTTATATCGAGAGAGAGCGGGAAGATGGCCAGGACCAGCTTTGGCATGACTATTTTAGCGAGACTCCAACATACCTGCACAATATTTTCAGGAGAAGGTTTCGAATGAACAAGACTTTGTTCTTGCGTATTGTGCATCGTTTCGAGCAAGAAGTGGATTATTTTATACCATGCAAAGATGCAGCCGGACGCTCTAGCCTAACGGCGCTCCAAAAATGTACCGCAGCAATTCGTCAGTTGGCGTATGGTGCTAGAGCTGATACCGTTGACGAATATGTCCGACTAGGTGAAACAACAGCTAGAAAATGTTTGCACAAATTTACCGCCGGAATCATCCACTTGTTTGGCAATCAATACCTAAGACGTCCTACACCGGAGGATCTGCAAAGGCTGCTATATATTGGAGAACAACGTGGATTTCCAGGAATGGTTGGAAGCATCGACTGTATGCATTGGGAGTGGAAGAATTGTCCAGCCGCATGGCAAGGAATGTATTCACGAGGAACCGGAAAACCAACACTTGTGTTGGAGGCGGTGGCTGATTACGACCTCTGGATATGGCACGCGTTTTTTGGAGCACCAGGTACTATGAATGATCTTAATATTCTTGATCGATCACCTGTTTTTGATGACGTTATTAACGGAATAGCGCCAGAAGTTAACTTCTATGTTAATGGTAATCCGTACCATTTGGCATATTATCTCACTGATGGGATATATCCTAACTGGGCGACTTTTATTCAATCTATCCGTCTACCACAAACCGAGAAGCATTCATTATTTGCTCATTACCAAGAAGCTGTCCGAAAAGATGTTGAGCGTGCCTTTGGAGTCCTCCAAGCTAGATTCGCAGTCGTCAAAAATCCTTCTCATTTATGGGATAAACACAAAATAGGAAATATTATGAGAGCATGTATCATTCTCCATAATATGATTGTCGAGGATGAACGGCCATCAAAGACACAATATGTGGTTCCTGGAATTGAAGAAAGTGAAGAGCAAACATTTTCCGTCAAAATGCCCTCGCCTCTCGGCAATTCAATGGATCGACGAACAAGCGTTCAAAATAGACAAGCTCATCATAATTTAAAAAATGATTTGATTGAAAATATATGGACTAAATTTGGACATCTTCCAAATAACATGTAATTTATAAGTTTCTATGAATTAAAAATATGTGTGTTTCCTTTATTTGTATTGCTTTTCTAATTTTTTTTAATGTATTTTTTTAATTTTTTTTTTAAAAATTCTCTTCTTTCAATTTAATGTTAAACTTCTCTTTTATGTTTAATTTAAAATATATCTTTCATATCTTAATTCAAAAAAATTACAAAAAAAAATTATTATAAAATGCTAAGGACTTTTTAAGTCCTACCAATAATCAACAAATTTACAAATGTCCTTAACATTTGTCCTTAAGTAAAAAATAACACTAAAGTAATCTAAGGACCACTAAAAGTCCTTGACAATAATGTTGCCCTTACTACCTTAGAAAAAACAACAGGAATCCTTATTAAGGAAACAAAATATATATTTTTTGTCATGTTAAGGAAACAAAATATTGTAACGAATATCTCCTATGACTGGGGTAGACTGGTAGTTAATGCTACTCTATCTCTCTCCTATAGTCCTATAACTTGTAGTATTCTCTCTCGCTCTCTGGTCTTCGTTTATCATTATGTTTCCATGCATGTAAAAATGACCAGGACCAATGGTTTTGCTTTCTTAGCTGTTTATATAACTACCTACTATACATATGTCTCGGTAATCACTAAGAGGAGAATGAATGCGTTTTCGTGGTGTTGGAGTCTCGCAGGATTTGCTGCTCTCTTAGGCATATTTACAAATGGGGTAATGAGTTTTGATGAAATGGACTTGTTCAACAGATTCAACGACACAAGTTTTTATGAGAAACAAGCCAATGGTGCTAGCGTTCTGATGGTAGGACTCACTCTTGTTCAAGCCGCTGCAGCCAAAGGAGCCGGTAAATATCCTCTTCCCATTTATTTCTCATAGAGGCTAATTTAAATTAAATCCACATTTTCTAATTTCTTAAATAAAAACCCAACAGTAATTGTGAGAAAATAGTTTGCAAAATTAAAAGGGTTGCTGTTTCACTTGTGTTTATAATTAAGAAAATTATTTTGTTAAAAAATACGTATAATGTAAACGCTTCCAAAAAACAAAAACAGTGGATATACCATAGTTCATTTCATCAATTACTTTAAGGTTCATCATAAGGTTTTTATTCATATTTTATTGATGTAAGCTTGACTTTGTTGTGGCAGTGTGTCTGGATGGGTCAGTGCCTGGATATCATTTGTATCGTGGGTACGGTTCAGGAGCAAACAACTGGATCATTCAGTTGCAGGTTCGTACATAAGATAATCTTCATATGCATATATTGCGTATCAATAATCGATCACCTAATCACTAAGGTCAATTTCTCTGAAGGGTGGTGCGTGGTGTGACAGCGTAAAAAATTGTCAATACCGTAAAAGAAGTAGTTACGGATCTTCCACATTAATGGAGAAAGTGTTAGCATTTACCGGCATGCTAAGCAATAAAGCCACTGAAAATCCAGGTCTTTCTCAAGATCCCATATATATTGATGAAACAAAAGATTTGATGTTAACGTTTGTGGAACTGATATTGAATATATTCTCTTCTTTTGTGTAAAATCAATGTTATATAGACTTTTACAACTGGAATAAAGTTAAAGTCCGGTATTGTGATGGTGCATCCTTTAGTGGTGACAGCGAAAACAAGGTTAGTTCAAACCACATAAAGATCTCTTAGTTTGCTAATTGATTCTCCATATATATGTCATTAGTAATTAACTTGAGGTTACTATGGTTGATTACAATTAGGCCGCGCAACTTCAGTTTAGAGGAAAGCGTATATTTTTAGCTGTCATGGAAGATTTGATGGCAAAGGGAATGCGTCAAGCAAAGCAGGTAAATACATATGTACATATATTTCAAATTAATTTTAGTTCATTTGTATCTTTCTTTAACCCGAAGTAACTAGTGTAAATAAAATTACATTAAGGCTTTGCTCAACGGTTGTTCTGCTGGGGGTCTTTCATCGATTCTACGCTGCGATGATTTCAAGAGCTTGTTTCCTCTAAGCACCAAAGTAAAATGCATGAGCGATGCTGGCTTCTTCCTCGACTCGTGAGTTTTTTTTAATGCTTTCTTTGTGCAATAGATGGAGAATTTAGTATAATATTGACTGGTTATGTATTGATTGTATGTAATTGAAGCGTTGATATATCTGGAGGTCGTACTTTAAGGCGTATGTATTCTGGTGTCGTTAACACCCAGGTACGAGCATTAACATTTAACATTATTACTATTATGTATTGATGATGATGTATAAGATCGATCGTTGAAGAATAACCAAGCATTCTTTTGAATTTTTAGGGTTTGCAAAACACGCTTCCCCGCACATGTACAAACCATCTTGATCCAACTTCGGTATCCATTTCTCGTTACTCTTGATATGTTATCTTGTGTAATAAAGCTATGATTAGTTCCTGATCATTTGCTTATTAACCTGGTCAGTGTTTTTTCCCTCAAAACATAATCAACCAAGTGATGACTCCGTTGTATATTCTCAACTCAGGATCTGATTCGTGGCAGGTTATTTTTATGACTCGATATTGTTTCATCATTTTCTTGTATGAATCATGTGGCGTTTTCGTGTCTTTAAGTACTAACTTGTTTTTTTTCTTTGCAGATTGGAAATAGTATAGCTCCACCATCTGCAGATCCGAGTGGCAGTTGGCATGACTGCAGCTTCATGTTTAGATGCAACGCAGCTCAAAAGAAGGTCTTGGAAGGTAAATAATGATGTTTTCATGTAACCATAAAGCACTAAAACATTCCCCGAAACTAATTATAAGACTTGAAGTAAAAAAAGTTACACATTATTTTCAAGTAATTTGAGACGGCTCTTCTAGACAAAGTACATGTGATATTCAAGATTGTTTCTTGTTTTCAAATTCCGAGTTACAGGTTTCAGGATAAGCATGTTAAATGCGTTAAAGACTTTTTCGGCGACAAGAAAGAACGGAGTGTTAGTTACCTCAGGCTGGGCTCATTGCCAAGCGGAGAGACAAGATGCTTGGTTTCCTGGAAACTCTCAAGCGGGTAATAAGGTAAGAAACAAAACAAAAACACTCTTTTACTGTATTGATGATCATGATTCCTATAATTTTCTTTAAACAAATTAATTTTTTATTTGCAAGCCTGTAAAATTTTACATGCGGAATTAATGTTTTGTCACTTGTTGGAAAATAAAAACAGGGGATTGCTGTAGCTGTTGGGGATTGGTATTTCGAGAGAGCAAAAAAATCAAGGTCATAGACTAGTATGTTTGATAGTCTAATACAGTATGTTGTAAGAACTAAAAATTAAAATCATAACCAATCAATCAATCATCTAGTCAACAGTCATAAAACCTTCGAAGTCTTCTCACCGTTTCTTCTTTTTGATATGATATCTTTAAAAGCTTGGAAGCTTCCCTCTCGAACAATAAAGAATGCTATATCTTATTTCTCCAGTTGCCAGCATGTCAACATGGTCTCCGTATATCCGAACGTCGTTGCATTAAGATAATTAATATAAAATTTTATTCGACGTCAAACTATATAAATAAATAAAATTATAGAAGAGAAGAAAAAGAGAGCAAAATGATTCCACGAATTCTCCATTGTTTACTCACGATAGAGCTTTTTTATTGTTAACTAACTGCTAAGTGTTTAAGCTAATCATAACATAGGCCAATCAAAATTAACATAATGATTAGTTCATTCTAGCACCAATTATTCGACTCACATGCACCCTTGTTCCACTAAGCCTTATTATAAAGCAAATGCATATGTTAATATATATAAACCTTATTAGTCCATTGTTCGGTAAATAATTTACATATACCACTGAAAATAATATACCATTAGTATATTTTATTTGAGAACTTTATTTATTTTGCAAAGGCAATACAAATTCTAAACATTCCCCCTTTCATTTTTATAATTTTGAAACTAGACTAATGTGTTTGATAAATCACTTCACTTTTCGTTAAAATAGTACAATGACTTTTAAACTAAATTCAAACAAACATTTGATATTTACTAGTCGATCTATATTTTTTTTTATAATTATAGAGATTCCAAAAGCTTTCTAGCTCTAAAGACTAATCTCATCCACAAAGCCTTGCATCCGGATATGCAACTAATCCATCAATGTAGCATGACTATATGGCCAAGGTGAATCGAAACCAGAACGGATGTTCCAGCTTGAATTCCTTTACCGTTAGACCAAAACGATTTGGTTACTGCTCGAGTTATTGCGTTAGGCTAATTCGAAAAAGTAGAAGGTGGTTGTTTTGGATTGGAATCTCAAAAAAACATTTATGTTATAAAGTAAACTACAACTTTATGATAAAATGAAAACCATCCCATCACTTCATTCATGTTCATTAAGGTCATATCCTTAATTTTATGTTTTCTTTTGTCTTGTAGTTAATTACAGGTCTGAAAAAATGTTGAAGGATGTGACTCTGGATCACAACTCGTTCACGGAAACAGACAGAAACTAATTTATTACGTTCATCATTGTTCTTCAACAGATTAATTGCATAGACAGACCTCTGGAATCATCGAGAATACTATACATCATAATCTCAAAAACAAAACAAAAATATAAGACTATATAATATGAGATTGAAAGGTTTGCAAAAGATAGAAGAATATTTAACGTATAAAACACACTTATAATAAATACACCCGTGAATATACAGACCACTTGAACCCATTGTATACGTATGCATGTATTGTATATGTTTGTTCTCTACATCTGTTAGAATTAAGAAAAAAGAAAAAGAAACTTAAAGAGACTGACCAAAAGAGACGGCCATTCTCTGAAGATCCTTGGAGAACACGTCACTTGCTTCAGGTGTGGCTAAGCTCTCGTTCTGACTTTGGCTCCAAGGATCTGTTATGTTCGAAACATTGGCTAAGTACTCTGCCTCTGTTTTAATGTAGATCGGTTGAGAGTTTTGAGTGCTCCCGCTGAAGATCGGTGCGTTCATAAACTCTGACCATTTCATCTCTTCCAAGTTATGATTAGGTTTAACTAGTGAAGATGAAGAGTTTGGGACTGACCATGAGAATCCGCCGTTGTCGAAGAAGTTCGAGGTGCTGCTTGTCGGAAACACATGATCACCTACGGAGACAGAGCTCGAGCTGTTGTTGTCCTGAGCAAGAGTAAGCGAAGGCTTTGCGCAAACCGGAGTCTGAAAGACGGAACCAACCATGTTCCCGGGGCTAAACTGCGCCGGTATCATGGAGCAGAGAGGAGAAGAATCAGGTGTAACAGAGAGTCCCAGGTTGGAGTTGAAGTTAAGCTTCTGAAAACCGAAGTAGTCGGAGAAATCAGATGGCTTTTCGAGAAAGAAGTCTTGGTTAGTTTGAGAGGAGGAACTAGGAGACTTGTTGTCGTTTCTGCTTCTTTTGTTGTTGCTTGTTGTTTTGTCTTTGTCGCTAAAGCTCTCAACTTCGGAGATGGGTTTGTGTGTGTTTGGATCAATACCTCTTTGTTTCAGTTTCTTCTTGATGCTTGAGTTCCATAAATTCTTGATCTCGTTGTCGGTTCTTCCCGGAAGCCTCGCTGCAATCTGTGACCACCTGATCATAAAACAGAGGAATCTTAACACACACACACATGATCAAAACAGAGTAGGGCAAGAAACAGAGGAAGTTCCTCTGTTTCTTATGATTTTTCTTTAACTGCATACTTTGTTGATTACGTTCTTACCTGTTTCCGAGGACTGCATGAAGCTCGACGATGAGATTCTCTTCTTCTGGAGAGAAAGCTCCTCTCTTTAAATCAGGTCTCAAGTAATTGATCCATCTTAGTCTGCAACTCTTTCCACATCTCTGCAAACCTGTAAAGTAGGCTCAGATTTGTTACTTTCAACATTAAAAATGCCTTCTTATAATGTTTTGCTCATGAGTTTTATTAAGGGAGAAATTGTTACCAGCGAGTTTAGGAACAGAGCTCCAGCAGCCATGGCCATGATGGGTGATGTGATTGAGAAGCTTCTCGTCTTCTTCAGGAGACCAGAGGCCTTTTCTCAGCTTTTGTTTGTAACAGCAAGAATGTCTCCCCATTTAGTTGATTATAGCTGGCAATGCTGTGCTAAGGAGGGATGCAAGAGAGGAAAGATGTGTTCTCTTTCTTTATAAGTATTGAAAGAAAAAAGTTTTGAGCAGAGAGAATGAATGTGAAACTTTTGAAGGTTAATGGAATCTGAGAGAGGAAAAAGAAGAGAAAGGTGGACAAAATGAAGTAACGGAACTCCAGAGAAAAAGAGTGTATTAATAAGGACTAAGAAAAGTCGCTTTCTTAAGTAAGGGTTTGTTGAATTTTATGCACTCTCTCTCTCTCTCTAGAAGTTCTTTTAAAAAGAGAGAGAGAGAGGCAAAAGTATGTTGTATTATTAAGACCATGATTAACTCGGGTTTTTAGGGTGATATTCTTAAGAGAATATAAGAAACTGTTTCTTAACTTTTAATTAAGGTTCTGAAGAACCGGTTCTTTCTTAAATAAGGTTCTGAAGAACCGGTTCTTAACTTTTTTAGTTAACAGTTTTTTATATTTCTCTAAAAATCCCACCGTAAGAATCTAGGGTTAATCATACTCTAAGCCTTGTAAACAATTTGATTGGTCCACGTCGGATTGGCTCACACCAATGGTAAGAGAGGCATGGTTAGGAAATGGAGTTCATGTAGTTTTGACATTTTACATCACTCCAATCATCATACATTCGTCATGTCTCTGTTGACCCATTTTCATAACTATAATAGACATTAATTTCAGTCAATCGCTAAAAACTATTTTTTGTAAAGAGTTAAAATTGATTACAAAATTTGTACTCTAAGTAGTGGAGACATGCATGTTCAGCCAATATTACGAACACGCAGCCAAAAGGAAAGAAAAAAACGGTGTTAGAATTTACATTTTGGAGATTTATGTAAGTTGTGAAGAATTTTGCATGTTCTTTTGATGTGGATTCCACATATTTGAAGATAACATAAGTGTTACAAGCTTGTGTCGAAGACTCAAAGTCGCACATAGACGAGAGCTTGGAGCAATGTGTGCTCCTAAAACTTTCTGAGTGATGATATGCCAACAATGACTTAAATCTTCTATTTGAGTATATATGTCACCAGGTGCATCTGACTTTACCAAACTCGTACAAAAAAAAACATGCAGCTACAACTCATTGTAATGCTTAGGATGTGTGATTTACTAAAAATTAGTATCAATCTCAAAACTAATATTTACTAGAGCGGTCGAAGTTTTAAACAAAAAAAAAATCATTTACAGTAAGAATGGAACAATTGAAGTAACATATTAGATGGTTGTGTGTAGATAAGAATTAAGAAAAAGAAGAGCTCTACGTTGTCGTCATGCAAGACTTCTGCAATGAATTAAAAGCAATTGCTAAATGAGGACTTAATCTTTGTTAAGATGAACGCATCAACTAAAGAAAACAATGGGAAAGGTTCATAACCAGCAAGAATTGTCATCTTTGGTTAATGTTTCCAGAAATGATTAAATGGAATTGAATGGCTACATTAACGGAATTTAGAAAAATTGCTTTAAAAACATGGTTTCTTTTGCAGATGAATGAGAATAACTAAGTGTTTCTTTTGTTTGTTTTATGTATTTTTAAATTTAAATTGACACACTTCTCTTTGGCAATTTTCTCCCTTTTTGGCCTATAAATATAGATAGGGTATATTCTTTGTCCATTCACCGAAACTTTTCCCTCAAATTAATATTCACATGTTGAATTTTTTGTAGTTTTCTTACGTTATCTAGAGACGGCCACTCGTTAGACTCTTACTGATAATCAATTTGTTTATTGGGACCCAAGGCTATACGTATATATATGATTTCTTAACGTCATGAAGTTACAATTATTTATCATGTTGATTTTTTTTCAATATACTTGCATTAAGATATAGTCTATGTAACACATTTCCTACCAGTCTCGCTTATAGACAACATGTACTTTTGGTTCTGGAGCAAATTTGTTAAAAACAGAAAAGCAAAAACGAGTGAGATTCTAAGTCCAAATACTCCATATTAAACTTTTACTAGATATGGTTATGTATATCTTTATATTTTGTTTGATAACATGTTTAGCATAAAATGTTAGTGAAGAAATTAGAAGAATAAGACTATATATTATAGTAGTATTTTTTTTTTTAAAACAAAATGACTATGTGATAATGTGGTGTTTCAAAAAAGAAGAAGACGATAGGATAATATATGTGCTCAAATTCATTATTACGTATTACTTTCGTACTTTTATTTCCGAATAGAGATATCATTATGTTTGCTAATAACTGGTTGTATGTCTCATATCTTATTTTATTTTTGTAAAAATGGTAAATTTTATATACATTTTTAATATGTGATAGAAACTACACTGACTTGTCATTGTATAGTGGAGTTGTTTGTTTCATACCTTATTTTTACCTTTCTGATTTGAACTAATGGAATAATTTGTTTGATCCGCAAAATTATGAAGCCTTTAAGCAGAGAGTATATTGTTCAATGCCATTGTTCATGCATGAGTCCGAAAAGAAGACTGGCTAAATAATACTCAGTATTCCTTCTAATAAAAATTATCAAAACCGACATGAATGTCTCATAACCAAACAGATAAAATAAATGGACTACTGGATTTATTGTAGAATATCTCTAACCAAGGCTGTCAAAAGATACTTCGAATTAAATAATCCACCAAATGATTAATTAAAGAATATAGGGAAAGACTTTGCAATTGTAGCGAGTTTCTTTTTAATCATACTCAATTAACTAATAGTCTAATACCAATCAATACGTTCTTGGAGTATATCATTGAAAATAGTAAAACATTATGTTAACTGCACTCTATAATATTAGCATCCCCTTAAAAATGGAACATATTCGATTAGGATCATGCATGATTAATACCCATCATTTGATCATCATCGATAATACATTATTTATATGACAATCATACATATATCCGCCGTAGCGCTTCTATTATATGCAAACCATATCCGATTTCAGATTTCTTAGGCGTTGATTTTGTTTCGATTAGGAGCATGCATCTTTATTCTTTGTTTTCAAGTTGTCAGACTAACCTCGTCCTTTTGAAAGACTAACCTTGATTATACGTGAAGATGTCGTATACCACTAAATGTTTACTTTGTTTTCAATATTTAGTGATTTTCCAAAGTTATACGTGTTTCGATTAAGATCATACATGCAAATAATTTGAGAATGATTAATTTCCGTAATTTCTAATTTAATCAACTTACTCACAAAATAATAATTTATACATATCCCCATCATATTAAAATTATTACAGACTGTAACATATAACTTAATAGGTACTAGATCTTGATTCGCGCAATTGCGCGGATTTTGTTTTTAATTTTTATAAACATATATATTTTCGTATCATTAGTATCATTAATCATATATTTAAATGTTATATAACTATTAACTTTATAGTTTACACGTTGTATTAATCCATTGTTTCAAATCATGTATTTATTACTTTTTATTATATATTTATCTTATTAAATTTGCATTTGATTATTAAACAAATTAATATATGCATGAAATATCATATTTCAAAATTATTTTATAATTAATTTATACTGAATTGTGATCCAAGTTTCAAATTTTGATCACCTTCTAGCATTTATTTATGTTTATCATGTTTAAATATATTATTGTATATATAAATATTTAAGATATCTTAATTTTATACATGTATTATATAGTTTATTAATGCTAACCCGCCAATGTATTATATAACATATATGTTTACATTATGAAAATATAAATAAAAAAATTTATTATATTGAAATTTTTTTATCATATTTAGTTCAATATAATAAATTTCTTTTAATACGATAGATAATAATAATTATAAAATATATAAAATAGGATAGAAATTTTATTTCTTATTTTAAAAACGATAATGTAATGTATATTAATTGTTAATAATTATCCTTAATGATGACGAAATTAGAAAAATATAAACATAAATATTTTTTGAAAATTAAGATCTTGTCAAAAACTGTTTCAACAAATTGTTAGATTTTTTTAAATATATATCTATATTTCAAATAAAAAGATGTCAAAAGATATTATGAATAAAGTAGTTATATAGATTTTATTGTTAGTCTTAATGAAATATATTTTTAAAAATTTTTAATGAATGGTCCAGATAGAAAAATCACACATGAAAGAAATCATGACTTCTCTTTTAATATATAAAATTTATGCCGACATATAGTAACATAAATACGCACTATATTTTTTTCCACCATATAATTTTTCTAATTAAAATTGAAAAATTTAATAAAACATTCTCTTTATACTCTTCTGGATTTTGTATTAAAATACCATTTAATATTTAATAAACACAATTTAAACAATCATTACAGACAATATAAAATTATGTATCATATAATTTAATTATATTTAAATTTGTATAAAATATAATAAAATATATTATGAAAGAAACAAAAATAACTTAAACATGGCTATGTTATATGATAGCTGAAGTAATAATTAAGCAGTGATGTAAATGCAGTTATCCTCAATATAAAACATTTTGGAACCCTTCTTTCGGTGGGGATGGAATGAATAGTCTGCATGGTTAATCTTCATGCATTAAAAAAGAAGTTTTACATTGTAGCTATAATTGGAAGTATTATTATTGATATAAACCATTCTAACAAAGAATATTCACATGAGAACATATGAGATGTACTCTCTCAACTAAACCCTCATTAAATCCCTCTTGTTGCCAATAGTCCTCTTCATCTTTAGTCCTCCTCATTAAAAGAGTCGGAACTTGTGGAATACTGCAGGAGACCTTAATACCAAGTTTTATCACGCCCTAACCAAACAAAGAAGAGCAAGGAATAGGATAGTGGGCTTACATGATGAAGGAGGACAATGGATAACAGAAGAAACCGGTATTGAGAAAGTAGCAGTGGATTATTTTGACGAATTATTTAGTTCCACCTCACCATCAGAATTTGATAGTTTTTTGGAGGAGATACCGGTGAAGATTACATATCAGATGAACCAGAGACTACTAAGACCAGCAACAGAAGATGAGGTTAGGAATGCTCTCTTTATTATGCATCCGGAGAAAGCACCGGGACCGGACGGAATGACAGCTTTATTTTTTCAACATTCATGGCCTATCATCAAAAAAGATATTCTGGAGCTGGTGAACAATTTTTTTACAATCAGGGGAATTGGATGCTAGGTTGAACATCACCAATATTTGTTTAATTCCAAAAACAGAAAGACCAACACGAATGACAGAATTGAGGCCGATAAGTCTTTGCAACGTAGGATACAAGATTATTTCCAAGGTCCTATGCCAGAGGCTCAAGGTTTATCTTCCTTCTCTTATTTCGGAAACTCAGTCAGCTTTCGTAGCAGGACGCTTGATATCAGACAATATTCTTGTTGCTCAAGAAATGTTTCATGGGTTGAGAACCAACAAAGCATGCCAAAAAAAGTTTATGGCAATTAAGACTGATATGAGTAAAGCGTATGACAGGGTGGAGTGGGCTTTCATTAGAGCATTGCTCCAGAAGATGGGATTCGATTCTCAATGGGTAAAATTAATGATGGAATGTATTTCTTCAGTAAAGTACAGGGTTCTACTAAACGGTCAGCCAAAGGGACTCATAATTCCACGGAAAGGATTACGTCAGGGTGATCCACTCTCGCCATACTTATTCATCATGTGCACAGAAGCATTAATAGCGAATATTAAGAAAGCGGAACGATTGAAACAACTGACAGGACTCAAGGTTGCAAGAGCATGTCCGCCAATTTCTCATCTTCTCTTTGCGGATGACAGCTTATTTTTCTGCAAGGCACAAAAAGAAGAGTGTCAAACTATTCTTAGGATATTGAAGGAATACGAGATGGTATCTGGTCAACTTATAAATTTTCAGAAATCTTCTTTACAATTTGGTCATAAAGTGGAAGAGTCTACAAGACAGGAACTTCAGAATATTTTAGGGATACAGAGCTTGGGAGGAATGGGAACATACTTGGGAATACCTGAGAGTATGGGAGGGTCAAAGACTCAGGTTTTTGGTTTTGTACAAGATCGTTTGAATAACAGAATTAATGGATGGACATTTAAATTTTTTACGAAAGGGGGTAAAGAGGTAATCATAAAGTCAGTAGCTACGGCTCTACCAAACCATGTCATGTCTTGTTACCGTTTACCGAAAACAGTGACGAAGAAGCTGACTAGTGCAGTGGCGAGATTTTGGTGGAGTTCAGAGGGAAACAGCAGAGGCTTGCACTGGCAATCATGGGATAAAGTATGTCAACATAAGGAGGAAGGAGGTCTGGGTTTTAAGGACTTGACAGATTTTAATACGGCGATGTTAGGAAAACAATTATGGCGACTTATTGAGAAACCACACTCATTATTTTCTCGTGTGTTCAAGGGACGGTATTTCAGGAATGCATCACCCCTGGAACCGATCAGATCGTACTCACCATCCTATGGCTGGCGAAGTATAGTATCAGCTAGATCTCTGGTTAGCAAATGACTAATTAAAAGGGTGGGAACAGGATCGTCCATTTCGGTATGGAACGATCCCTGGCTCCCAACCACTCGCCCGAGACCAGCAAATAGTAATCAACACAATCTTTACCCTCATCTTACAGTGGATTCCCTCATTAATCCCACGTCACGCACATGGAACTCACAAGTGATTCGGGAACTGGTGACCCCGGAGGATGCAATAATTATAGAAAGCTTACCTTTGAGTCGAAATCCTTTAATGGACAGCGATGGTTGGCACTTCACCAAAAATGGGAAATACACGGTTAAATCTGGTTATCAAGTGGAAAGAGTGTATCCAGACATAGAGAGGACGCCTCCGATTATTGGTCCTGATGTGACTGCTCTGAAGGCCTTTTGTTGGAAAATTCAGTGTCCACCTAAGATTAAGCATTTTTTGTGGCAAATCGTATCCGGATGCATCTCAGTAAAGGAGAAACTAAGGTCAAGAGGGATACAAGGAGACTTGCAATGTTCAAGATGCGGAGCAGAAGTAGAATCAATAAATCATGTGTTTTTTGAGTGCCCACCGGCAGTTCAAGTATGGGCTCTTTCACAGATACCATCAAATATAACTGCTTTTCCTATGCAATCGATTTATGCGAATATGGACCACTTGTTTTGGAGGGTATCCCCACCAGCAACTAGTCATCAATTTGCTTGGATTCTATGGTGTATTTGGAAAGGTCGAAACAATATGGTTTTCAGTAACATCAATACAGATCCTAGAGATACTCTACAGTTGGCAGAAATTGAATCCCGAATTTGGGTGGAGGCACAGTCAACTATTTCACAAAGGGTTGCCCAACATAGGAAAGGAGGATTAAATTTTTTGCCAAACATACCGGGTCGTTGGTGCTTTACGGATGGATCCTGGAAAGATCAGGATCTTTTTTCAGGACAAGGTTGGTACAGTACATTAGAAGGGTATGATGGCTTGATGGGAGCGAGAAATACGAGAGCCAGTATATCTCCTCTTCATTCTGAGATGGAAGCCCTTATTTGGGCAATGGAAAGCATGAGGAATTTAAGACAGTATCATGTGACGTTTGCAACAGATTGTTCTCAATTGGTGAAGATGGTTTCAGATCCAGAAGAATGGCCTGCATTTGCAACCTATCTAGAAGATATTAAGCACTTAAAGGAGAGTTTTAATCACTCAGAGATAATCCATGTTTCAAGGACGCATAATACAAGAGCGGATAGTCTTGCTCGTAGCGCGAGGAAACAACCGTCTTTTGTCGTTCATATGGATTCCGAGCTTTCAGTTTGGTTCGCAGAGTCTTAATTGAATCTGTTTATGATGTTGACAAAAAAAAAAAAAAAAAAAATCCCTCTTGTTTTTCTTTCACAGAAAGGCTAATTATCCTCACTGCGTCAATGTCATTTTCCGTTGGTTTGTGCCCTAGTGTGATTTGAGTGTCTCTCTCTAAGTAGAGAAGTGAAGAAGGGTTACGTCAAACGGTCGTTGTCGTTTGCTATCTTCACAACTCACGAGGATTATAAAATCTTCGCCGACAAAACGTGAAGAAGAGGCTGTACACTTAACACGTCTGCTATAGTCTGTTACACAGAAAACTCTCCTTAAATCTAGGTCTTATTCTGTTCCCAGGGCTCCCATTTTTATCAAAATTTTACAAAAGAACATAAACGATCTGACGGCGCTTTGGGTTTCGATGTACGTTTGTATCAGTACATATCTGGCAATCAACAGGAAACTAATTAATGCTGAAGAAGCACAAAAATAATTTTACAAAAACAAGAATCGCAATAACTATCATTGCAATTTTCAGGTACATATCGATGTGTTGTTTACTTTAAGGCCTCAGTACAATAGTTTTCCATAACAACAATATTTAGACCATCTAATATAACTACCAAGTATATACTTCGTAGTGACTAACAAAAAGATACATTCAGTAAAGGCTTGTGAAAGTGCACAATATTTAAATACATTCTACAACGATTTTGATGGAAGATCTATAGGCCTTTTCTGGTAATAATAATTTAATTAATTAGAAAAGGTGAAAGGACTTACAAGATAGTATAGTACACTTAGATTAAGAGGATGGAGTCACTAGAGGGAGAGGGCCCAACGAGAAGTGACCTTAATTGTATACCATCTTAATTGGCCCGTTCAGCATTTAATCTCATCATCAAGAAAACATTAGCACATGCATGCACGAGTGTACTAACGACCCGTTTTATTTCTTTTTTTCCCAATAATTTTCAAGTTCATTTCCTTTATTGTAGACATTGAAGACATTATGCGCTCATTTTTTTTTATGCGCTCATTAACATATAGCTAGGGACTAATAACCTATGTTTTTAGGTTACATAACCTCCTTTATAATCTAATATCACATAATATATTTAAAAACAATAGAGCGGAAAACAAAACAACCTATAGTAAAATAAAATAAAATTAATAACGCTGACATGAAACTATTAAAACAAAGTTCTAACAAATATTATTTATTTGAATATCATTATAATAAATTATCACATTTTAAAATCTAACTAGATCAATTATATTAAATTATGTTACTTAGTTACCTATAATTATGTTTTCTCGATCTTAAAAAATAATTCATCCTACTCTTATTTTGAATTAGATTTACTTTTTACTGTATTTTTATTTTTCCTTTAACTGTAAAAAAGCTACATATTAAAATATGATAATGTTGCGATCGTTTTAATTACATACATCAACTTATGTTGATTGTAGTTTCTAGTGAATCATCTTATTTTCGCATATTTATGCGAACAAAATTTTAATCCATGTGTTCGTTTATTGTTATTCTGATTTTACTTTTTTTTTTGCTTGCCTTATTTGCTTTCCCCAAAGGCCACAATGATCATTTGATCGGTGTTTTGTGATTTGTGGTTAAGAAAAAGATTAGACTTAGAAAAGAAGGCAAACAAATATCTCCAGTTTGATTAAAAATGAGAAAAGAGGGCTTGTATGGTTGATTTTCTCTATGGCGCAATCTAATTGGTAAGATAGGAGAGAAGAAAAGACATAATCATAAATAATCTTGATAGATTAGTGTGGCCAAAAGCAAAATGATGTCTAACTTTTCTTCTGCTTGCTACATTAACACCATTTTGTTCTCTTTTAAATTTCAATGAAGGGTCCTTCAGTGAAAACCCATGTTACTTCATTTGTCACCCTATATGCTTTATGTGTTGGTTTCCTATTGCTTATCCTAACACATTAGTTATTGTAATTAGTTAGAGATGTCTAATCCATCTTCGTTAGGAGATATCAATCGAAAGTAATGAAGTTAAACCCTTTTTGTACTCCTTTTTTCCACAAGACCACCTTTTTAAATTTTCACTATCCAAGTTTTTAAGCTATTATTGTGATCGAATTAGTTAAGTCTAAAAAGCCTCACCAAATTAAATAAGGACACATTTGAAAACTTATCGCACTAAGAAGTCTGTTTGGTGCTAATATGTACGTGAGGTCTAGCTTCTAAGTTAGAGAGAGACTCCATTTACCTCACTGAACTCTTCTTGATTATGCAAAGCTTTTGGAAAGACTCAAGATAAGTCATAGACTCAACTCATTAGTTGAGAAAGTTTCTTTATATTCGTTTTAATATCAAAAGAGAGAACTTCTTTGTGAAGTGAAATAGACAAAAACGCTACAAAGGTCTTTAACGAAATGGGCTGACAAGCCCATCACACTTGTCTCACCATAGTTCCATGCTACACTTCTCTATTGTTGCAAGCTCATGCTACATTAACCTTCGAAAAATTTCAAAACTAATGTTACTGGAAATATGATTTAGTCATTGGAAATTCACAAAATATATTTTATCAACATTAAATTTTTCATTTTGAAATAATGTTACAATCACTAAACAAATTATCGACAGCTGAAGCACCAAAACACTCTTTTCATATGTAAATGAAACACAAATTTATTTTATGTATTTGAATGCTATTGATAATAATTAATGCACCAATCCTGAAGTTAGTTTACGTTACGACGATCCACAAAACTGATCAGGAGACGCTTGTTTTCTCTTAATTGGTTTCATGCCATTGTTGCTCTCTGTTGTCGTTTGATCTTTAGTACCTGGTAGATCTCTAGTCGAACCATCGTCACTCTTATTCATCTCCACCGTTGAAGAACCACTGAAGAAACCACCAGCAGAGACACGTGGAACCGCCATCGCCACTGGCTGTTGCATCCCGGGGACCTGGAACTGTGGTCCGTTGTTAACAGAGGAACCGACACGGCTCATATCAGGGAAGCCCATTGCATAAGGCATTCCCATACCCATTGCCATTGCTGCTGCCTGGTAATGATGCCCCATACCTGGTGGGAACATAACCGGTGGCATGTAATAACCAGACCCCATTGACATGATCTGCATGAAGATTATTAGTTAGTGTGGTTTTTTTAATCAGTTTCTAGGGACTAGCGAGAGTGTTACCTGTACTTGAACTTGGAGAGACTTGAGATACTCGATTGCTTCATCTAGCATCGAAGCTTTGTCCACCTTTTTACAACCAAAGAAAGGTGGTTGTCAAACTGGAAAAAAACTAGTTGCAACAATATAATTCTCTGTTTCACAAAATGTTATTTCACCCCTTTTTTTGTTACAATCATTTTAAAATTTCAATGCAATTTATATTTATTTTAAAATTAATATTAATTACAAAATGTATTGATTATATAAATAATTTTATTTATTTCGAATACTATCTCTATAATATTATTTGAGAAGTCAATTTCTTATGTGTCGCGCTCACGTTAACTCTCACGATGGTTGTTTACATTGATACTCCTAATGAATTAAAAATATTATATTTAAATACTATTATTGAATTTTTATTTAGTTTCCTTTATAAAATTTTCCAAATAACATATATAATAAAAAATGAAATGTTTATAAAGTTAAAAAACAAATTTAAAAACGAAATTATATGTATAAATAATAATATTTCATTAAAAAAGAAAGTTCACAAAATAGTAATATTCTATTCTTTTTTAAAAAAAAATTGGTAACATAAAATATACTTATAAAATAATTTCATTATAATTATATTTTTACGGATAATCTTGATATTATAAAAAAAAAATTCTTATAAAACACAATTTTAAACAGTACAACAATATATTTTCAAAGTAACAGAAATATTTTTTATAAACTGATATATGTTTAGTTGACTAAAAATAGTTTATAATTAGTATTATTGAAATGTTATTTTTTCTTATATTTAGATGATTGTAATATCTTTCATTTATAGCAAAAATATATAATTTAATAAATATTCATAAAATTATTTAGAAATTATAAAAATATTTTACTTATTGTAAATATTGATATGTCTTCATGAGCTTCCAAAAAAGTATCAGTTACTTATGTATGTAACTTCCTATAGATCATCGCTTTATTTTCTAATATCTTTAACAAAATAACATTTAATTTGATATATATTATGAAAATACATGCACATTTAATGATAAATAAAATTAATTTTACTTGGCTTAATTATAAAGAAAATAATTATACTTCTATTTGAATTTAAAAGAATATATGTAACTCAATATACTCATAAATGAGTGACTCGACTAATCCAACTTAGATCTAAAATTACAGATTTAACCTCAATAAGAAAATATAATTTTGTAATAATAATAATAATTTATTTTATAAATAGAAATTATAGGAAGACTCAAAACACATTAACAAATGAAAATAAAATATTAACTAACTGTTACAATTTAATTCGTTTGTAAAATTTATATATATGCATGAGATTTCAGAATAATATCTTCATACTAATTTACGTAATTTGGAATCAAACAGTTTAGTTTATTTTTATTTCATTCTAAGCACAATATATCTTAAGTTATACATAATCTTCCTAATATATATTTACATATGTAAGAAAACAACCAACCTAAATGCAAATAAGAAAATTAATCAAAATTAATAGATTTAGAATAAAAAAATATTATAGTTGAATTGAGATAAATAGATGTAATCCAATATACCCAAATGATAGTTAAATCGACTAGATCTAATCTAACATATATAAAATCATATGTCTAATTAAAGTAATATAATATTATTAATATATATTTACTTTATAAATATTTATACCCGTTCATGAACACGGGAAAATCACCTAGTTTGTTAAATATATATAATTAAAATTCACTCTCTGAAAATAACATTCTTTGAGAAACGGAAAGAGTAGAAAGGAAAGACGGAGCCAACCTTGTTGCAGTTTGGTATGAGTTCTTGAAGAGCACGCATCTTCTCGTTAATCCTATCACGCCGTTTCTGAAAATTTGAGGACAGTAAGTCCGTTACCAAACAGAACAATCCTTTGTGTAAGTTTAGGACATTCACTCACTCACTCACCCTTTCAGACAGATTATGTACTTCAGCGGAGCGGCTTCTCTTTGAACCCATGCCTGTTCGAGATGGAGCTGTTTCTTTTCTTCCATCTCCCGATTCTCCTTCAACGTCCTGCTCAACAAAATATTGAAGATGAGAATAATGAAGCAACAAAGAGAATTAATGCGCATCTAATGAGTTTAAACTTACTTCACTGTGACAGTCAATGTCCTGAACATCCAAATGCTTTCGTTTTAAAGGACTTTCTGATGGGCCATCGAGACTATTACCCGAGCCAACAGAAGAGCATGCAACGGCCTTTTCACTCTCTTGGTCTTTTCTATTTGAGTCTTCTGAGATAAGGCAAGCTTTTTGGTTATCCTTAGGCATAATAGCAGAAGCAACAGACTCGTTGAGAATCTTATCTTTAGCTCCAAGAACTCTGATCTGACGCACATTCGGCGGGCTCTGAGGACTCTTCTCTTTAGAGCCATGAGTGATGATATTAGTCCTAGTGAAAGCTGCAGGGCGTAAGAAATGCGAGAAGTTGATCAAACCAGGCTTGTTACTAGTCACTAACGGTTCCTGTCTCTGACTAAATCGATTCGGTTTGGCTGGTTGGCTAACGGGATCTCTAGCTCTACCACTTCCATACAGAGACTGCGATTGGAAACCGTTGAACTGTGATGAAGAAGCAGCAGGAGCTGATTCACCGCCATTGTTTCTTCTCTGAAACAACGGGGAAGCAGTTTGATTCACGGCCATCTCGCTCTCTTGCTCGTTGTTGACGGTAACAGGAGAAACATCATGCAAGAAATCAGAGCAATATCCATCCAGGGATTGATGATGGTTTAGCCACGGAACCAAGTCATCGTCTTGACTCAAACCGGTCATTAGTGAGGGCACTGACATTGGGATCTCGTCCACCATCGTCCTCTTTGAGCCGTTTCCGAGCTCTCTAGCTCTTGCTTGATGAATAGATTGTGGTGTTGGTGGAATGTTCCTCGATCTGCTCGACTGGCTTTGAGTTGAAATCTGACCGTTTTCCCAAACCAGCTCAACAACTTCATCCACAGTTCTGTTTTTAAGACAAGCAAGAAAAACATGAAGTTGATGAACTCGAGACAAGACAGCCATAAAGAAGAGACAAGGTGGATGAACTCACGGAGAAGGGTTATTGTCTTGAGCCGATTCAAGATTGGCGTTGGTGAGCCTGAAAAGCTCAAACAGAGGCATGATGATTCGCTTACAGACAGAATCTTCTTACAGAGTCTTGAATCTTGATCCTGAAGATTAAAAGGTAAACAATCTTAGACCAGAAACAGAGTTTCTTCACTTGCAATGCCAAATTAGGAAACTTTAATTCTCAAATTAGAAAACAAATCAATGTCTCTTGTCAATAATATGTAAATATTAAAATGGCAGAATAATTCATATAAAATTAATGCGAATGATTAGTCAAACCAATTGTTTAATTACAGATTCAAAAACAGAGTACTCGGAGCTAATTAATCAGCTCAAAAAGAAACAAAAAAAAATCAAATCTTTCGCCGTGTTTCCTCAATCCTAACAGGAACCCACAAAAAAAATCCAGAAACAAAACAATTAAAAAAAAAACATAACAGAAACACCTGTCTGAAACCTATTTATCGAATCTACCATCGTCGCTGACCTGAGAAAACAGAGGGGGTACTAGGAACTGAAGAAATCGAAGTCGTCTGCGAAGATATAAAGAGAGATCCTTGAAGCGTTAAAGCGACATCAATCCAAATGCAGAGGGTGAATTTGAGAGAACACAGGAGAAGAAGACGGGCAGAGAGAGAGAGAGAGAGAGAGAGAGAGAGAGGAGAAGTGATCTGTAGAAAAATGGCGGAGAGAGTGTAGAAAGAGAAGGAGACAAAACCGACGCACAAGACGGAGAAGACGGGGACCAAATCGTCGCAGAGGATTTGATTTTCACAGTCTCTGAGACGCTTTCTCTCGAACACTCAACTTTCAGCGTCGCTCGAACCATTTGCACTACTTTTATACTCTGTACTTTTTTATTTTATATTTCCACTATTTTTCTCCCATTTTCTGTAAATAAATATTTAAGTATTGAGAAAATATCTCAACTAAATTTCCTTAAATTTTTTTAATATCTAAACTTTTTTGCTATTCAGTTTAAACTAATATTTTGCTCATTTTAGTACACAAAATTTTAAAATTGTATTCATATCCAATTTGTATTCATTTTTAATCAAAAAATATTAATAAGTTTCAAAAAAAAATTTAAAATCTTCAAAATCTAAGAAAAACATCTTAAATTTAAATTTTTTAATTTTATTTTAAAATTTAAGAAAAAGGTAACTAAATTATGAAGAAAATTTTAAATTTAGAAAACTTAAATGTGAAAACAAAATTCTATTTCAGAAAGCAAACTAAGTTCTATTGTAAAACTTATAACTTTTATTACACAATTTAAGATTATCCAAAATTTAACTAATTTTATTTATAATTGGGTATTAAAATTGGTACAGTTTTAAAATTTTGTATTAAAATGAGTAAAATAATTAGTTAGTGTAGTAAACTAGATAGCTAAAAGTTTAGGTATTTAAAAAGTTAACGAAATTTCGTTAATTTATTTTTATAAAAATTTCTCTCAATATTTTACAGGATATAGTGAAATTCGGTTTTGTGAGTTTATTATATGCCCCAAATGACTGTCGATAGCGATAGCGATTGCGATCAGCAGCATCAACAAGTGATAACGATTCTCATTAAGCTATAGTTATTCGTTTTATAGTCGCCAATTACAGTAACTAAAACCTTGACTCGTCTTTTATAAAAAAACGATAACTTTAATAATTGGTTGCTGAAATTAATCATGCGACTGTCGCTGAAACTAATTGTCACAACTGGTTATTGATATTAATTGCCGCAACTGATCGCTGCCATATCTAAAAGAATTCCGCTATCGCTGGTTGATATCACTAGCAACTGTCAAACGTACATAGCTTCATTACATTCAAGTATACAATCTACATCTATTTTATTAATTCAGAAGTACACTTTAAAAATACCCTTTAGTTTTTCAACTTATTTACAATGGCATGCCACTAAGACTATTAATTAAATTTCCTATTTTAATGCTTGTCTTTTTCAGTTCCATTAATGTGTTGTCTTAAAATAAAATTTAACTTCCTAATTAAATCAATTTCAATTTTATTTTTACTATTAAAATAGTTTCCTAATATTTCCTAAAATAATTTTAGCATTAATATGACGATTTAATAATTTCCTAAAATAACTATATGACGATTTAATAATTTCCTAAAATAACTATTTGTTATATAATTCACTTTTATTAATTCTTTACAAATCTTAAATCAACATTTTAATATATTATATATCCATAAAATCTGAATAAATGAATTGATGTTACAAAATCTATACTTTATTTATCTATTTCATGTATCTTACTAACTCATAGTTATTTATTTTGATATATTTGAAATTATCGAAATTGAATAATATATTTCATATATAATGTATCATTATCTATCTTTTTATTTATTTTCCGTATTCTTTATATAATACTAAATATTCGTGACACATTTGATTGTTAATAAAAATGCAAAAAAAAACTCAATGTAATAAAACTAACTATTACAAATGCATCATTGGTGTAAGCAAAAAATAAAATAAATACCCGCCCGGCCGGGCGGGTCAAGGTCTAGTAATTATTTTATGTTAGCTACTATAAAAATATGATTTGCTTATATTTTATAAAACCACTCGTCTATTTTTTCACATTGTAAGTATTTTGACTTTAAGGTAACATGTTAGTCTATCTTCAGATGCTTAACAAAAGATGGTGTTTTTGCCCGGGGGAAAATAGAGGGAGATATTGCTATAGAAAGAAACTTAAAGAGAAATGGACCTACAGAAGAGAGTTGTGCATATGATTGTTATTATTGAACCAAATTGACTCTCACCGACCCACACATCGGCTGTCTCTGTGACATGGTAGTGGCACAGTTCTTTGCATAAAATCATGGTGGGTCTACAAATACATATAAGTGTGAAATGTATAGTATAATATGTTATCTTTATCTTTAAGTGACATGGGCCTGTGATACACTAAAGTCGTGTGATGTGTTATCATAAAGAAAAACTGCCAAAATAAGCATCAAACCCACCAAGTGGGGTTGAACAACCCTGTCTGGCTCTATTCCTTTATCAATCTTCATCCTCTAAATAAAAGATTTAACTTTCTAATCATTACGATTAAAGTTTGGGGACTGATCAATAAGCCAGTTATACGTACAAACAATAACATGTACTTCTTTTGTCAACTAATTATTTGAAAAAATTTTACCAAAAAAAAAACTAGTTCTGAAAATTTAAACTAATGAAATCAATCATTTGCTTATTAACAAACCAGATTTTCTCTTATCGTATTAGCTTCTATCTAACAATCCAAGTCTCCCTTCCGATATGTAAAATATATATTTTGCTATCAACTCTTATCTTTTCCTAAATTATCTACAACATCTCTTACCATATTTGTATCATATCTGTATATAAACGTTAGCATCTTATGGTTTAGTTAATCATTTATTTTTCTAGCAAGCAGTCGATTGACTAACATGAAATTAATACATCAAACTGATCAGTCATGCAAATTTGAGAAACTGTCAGTGTAGATAATTTCAGTACCTCATTTGGACTTGCATGGAAATTTGAATTAAGAAAACGTACGCATGCTACAACATCTTTTCGCAAGGCATCTTAGTTCAAATAAATTTGATGTGTTGGATTTAGCATCAGATGTGGTGCTATTTGAAGAATCAGATGACTCTCACAGTTCTGAGGATTCAGATGATGATTTTATTTTAAATCTAAAGACACCAGATATTTGGATATCAGTTTGGTTTAGATGAGGATTCAAATGATGATCTCATATTTAGATATCCCTCTAGTTTTCGGTTTAGTTCCGATTTCAGTTATTTTAATATATAAAAATCGTTTGGTATTTAAAGATTTTGGTCTAGTTTCGGTTGTTTCGGTTCAGGTTTTTAATTCCTGTTTTTTACCCAAGCGTATTCAAAATAATGACAACACCCTGTTCTCCGCAAAATTCTCTATCACCGTGACCGTGGACTAGGACAGCACGTTCTCATACCTCTTACTATATATAAGCAATATAAAGATACACAAAGTACGTTCTCACCATCATTACAACTTGAAAAAAAATATTTTTTCTGTTTTTATGGAGTTGGCCATTCTACAGCTCATATGGTCAGCTACGAGTTATATATATCAAAACGTCACATTACGTCAACTCAAAAGCAAATCTATTGAAGGATCTTTGGTGATGATCATAATCCAAAATTTATTCACGACGATGGTGATGGTGAACATTGGTGATAGATGGCTTGAGACACGTGGTGACTACGTAGAGAACGAGAGATGTCTCGAGTCACATCGATAAAAGCAAAGTGCGTTTCCTTTTATGCAAAATGCTTACCTATACACTAATTTGAGAAAAAAAAATTGAGAAAGAATCTGTAGTGTATGTATGCAATGTATTCTAATTTATATCTTATGCAAAATACAATGAACGTCAACACGTTGACAAGCATTTTTTGCTGTGTCTTTATCAAATATGTCCCACTTCCGTGGACTGTCGAAAAACCTAATCAATCCCAACTATAAACCAAGCCAAGTTAATTTGTCTGCGAGTTCAATGTATCAAATGAATCAGAAACAAAACCAAGCCAACATTAATTAATACTTTTATAACAATAAACTAAACGTTGATTCGGGTTTTTTTTTGATAAATCCTATCGGCTGATCTGATCGGTTCCGAGAGAAACGCACTTAGTGCTACAAAATAGATTAGCACGAAAACATACCATACTGCCTGACTAGAGTTTGGAATACCTTCGACTAATACCAGGAGATGTGCCGGTCATCTGTTACGGCCCACCATGTAAATCACTTGGACCAAAGATCAAACCCAGACTAACCAAGTAGTAATAATTTAATTTTCAGAAAGAATCGAACCCAAGAGATTGTAACTAGGCTATCACCACTTGATTCGTTGATTTGGGTTTCCATAGCGCAAAATTAATTTTTTTAGCAACAAAAATAATAATTTTAAAGTGAAAATTTTATATAATTATATTCTAGTTTTACTTAAAGTATGGTATAGCTTTGCTTTCTTCATCATTCCCAACAACCAATAAAAAAAATTACATCAAAACTTACATTTGAACTTTATAACATTTGAGATTTTATATTTTCGACATTAAAATTACGTATTTGTATTTTGATGTATTTTATTACACTTTCATACATAGTATGAAGGTAGAAATTTGTTTTAATCTTAATATAACTAAACTTCCAAATGTTGGATATTATACTTCTATTAGGTCTGAATATAATTACAACGACAATTATGTAAACAAAAATATTTTCTATACAAATCAATACTGCATAGATCTTAAAAAGTTATTATTATTTTAGAATAAGATTAAATAGTTAATTATATCTATAATATACACAATTTAATCACATTGGACTGTATAAAAGTTAATATATATAATAATTATAATTACCTTTACTGTTATTGTGTTTTTTTTCTAAGGATTTGGAATGTAAAGAATATCATAGGATATATAATATATTAATAATTATTTTATTTGTTGCAACTGTGCTAATATTCTTTACACAAATGATATGATGAACAACGAAATTATTCATATACGCAAAAGTTTCTCTCTCTTATCTCCTCAAAATATTTTAGAGAGAGAAAGTTTGTCGATTAAGTTTCCGCGACGGCTTTTTTGATGGTTGATAGTCCGTCGCTCAAGCTGTTCCGGTTACGGTTCCATCCGGCTGGATTTCAGCCTCCAGCGTCGCACCTGTCTTCGGTAGGCGGTTGGCTTTTGACTCTGGCGTTCTCACCTTCTTCTCCAGTGATGGACGGCTGGCTTCTGTCTCCGTGTCACACTCCTCGTTCGTGTTGACGGCAGCTTTACATCGGATCCTTCCGATTCCTTTTGATCTACAGTTCATGAGGTTTCACGTACGGTTCTATAGACTCTCCCTCCTTGACTCCGTTAGCTTCTTTCCTGTCTCGTCGATGATTGGCTCACCTTCAAGATTCTTATTATCTTTAAAGGTGACTGGTTTACATGTTAGATAGTTGACGGTTGGTGGATGGATTGTAGTCGATTGTTTCTCTTCTTCGAATTGTAGATCTGGTGGCGTTTAAGATCTCTGTGAAGACAGTTCCTGTTGGACGGTTCTTCACCGTTTATGCTCCGCTGACGACGGAGGTTCATCATGTCGCTTCTTCTTCACCGGCGGACAAAAGTGGACCACCCTCTTGACACATGTACATGCATTGCAGGGCAAACGTACATGCGGTGGATGATGTGTCCTTTCTTCCTCGACGGTTTTTCTATGGATTTACGGCCCATTGATTTACGGCCCATAGTTTGTAATGTTAAGTTTGTCCATATTTTTAGCTTTTCTTTGTATAGTTCATTGAGCTTTGCCCGTTTCGACTTCGTCCCACTTAATAATTCTAGTTGACAAAAAAAAACAATGAAATTATCTGAGATTTTATTGTTGAGGAAGTAAAAATATATGGATCTGGAAAGTACACGATATAATTTTTTTCATTCTGTATATCAACAAATGAGAAATTTTGGTTATATTTTATATTTATAACCACAATAAATATCCTGTTTGTGTATGGTTTTTGGTTCCCATATATTCATTCATGTATCACTACAAAAATTAGTATAAAATCGCAATTATCCAATCTCAAAAAATTTATATCTTCTTGCTCTTATCTATACTTCTTATGGAACACGTTTAAAGTATAGTAGACGATAACCATGTAGACCTTACTCACAATAATAAACATTGATTCATGTATAATTTGTTTGAATCAGTTTCAAGCTTGGTTTTGAATATGTGTGATTTGTTTGAATCAGTACGTCTACAAGGTTGGTTCTGAACATGACTTGTTTAAATCACTATGTCTTAAAGCTTGACTTTGATATACAATAAGACTCCCTATATATACCATCTACAATATCATAAATGTTTATTTGAATCCAACTAACATGTTTTATGATTCACATGTTAAGACGATAGGGCAACGATGAGCTCTAATATAAAAATCATATATTTAGATCTATTGTTGCGTACAAACTATGCCGACAATTCTACCACCTTGTGAAAATACACGTATCACTCCGAGCTGTCCTATGAGATCCATGTTTGGTGGTACGCCCTGCACCAAACGGAAGATTTCTTGTAACCTATTTTTCCATAATCGGCATAATTTGGTATTTTCTGGGGTTTGAACCCTAGACCTTCGAATATAGAAGCATTAATGAACTCTTAGTTAAACCACTAGACCAAAGAAACTTCCACAATACGGCATATATTTAATAATAGTTAATCTAGGAACATGTCAAAATAATAGAAATCTTAGTACAACTATAACTTTTCGTAAATAAATGTTTGTATTTATATTTTAATAATATTGATATGATAACGTCTAACATAAAAATATTAAAAAGAATAAAGTGATACGATAGATTTCAAAGATTTCTACACCAAATGTAGGGTTTGATTTCTAGATGATGCAATTTTACTATCTGTCGATCCGAATGTTATGAAGAGAGCTTCTTCGTAAGATTGTCTATAAAATTATTCATCAATATCGCATATCTTCCATGTAGTTAGAGATTAATAACATGTACCAGTGTTAAAAAAAAAGTTATGATACACTCTCTGTTCTAAAACGCGCCCGCGGAGACCGTATAATCGGCGATTAAACGTGAATCGGTAAGCTACCGTGGCGTTTTGCCCCAATTCGTCCAAAAACTCGGATTCTTCACAAAAGTTCGATTTTTCTCAATTTTAAGCTCAAAATCATAAGTTTCGTTGTGAATCTATCATCTCTAGGCATAAAAATCAGAAAAATCAGTGAAAACGCAGAAGAATCGTGAAAAAAAAAGAAGTTGAAAACGCAGAAATTAGGGTTTCTGGTGCGACAGGTAAAAGGAAGAAGATGAGGTTATTTTGGTAAATATATTCATTAAAGAAAAAATTAGAAGAAAAAAAACAAAACAGACGCTTCCGTTGGTCGAATCCGCGTCCTCTGCTTAAGTTGGAGGCACTCGAACCAACAGACTAAGGTAATTTCTTGGTATGACGACGCATTTAATAATATATATATGATAAAAATGTAAAACTAATCTCCGTTTAATCCCCGCTTAATCTCCGATTTTTTTCACAACTTGCTAGGTCCGGGGTTACCGTACGGATAGCGCGTAGCGAGTTTCCGAACAGGGATACACTAAAAGGATTTATTTCTAATGGGCCCTAATCATCAGCCAATTTGAATAGCTGGCCACATTTGCCTCCTTCCCCTCTGGTTTAGTAGATAATCGTAAATCAGAATTTCAAGCCCAAGAGGTAATAAAAACGGTTACGAGGCCTAATAAAATCGAGCCCATCTAAGACTCCTCCGTCGTCAAGCCATTTTCTTCCTCTCGATCGAGTAAACCCTAATTTCCCCCCCAAACCGCAGACACAGACCACCATGAATCTCCCGTCATCGACTGCCACGTCGACTTCCGAGTCCACGGCTCCTCATCCCTCCGCGACATCCTCCAAGATCTGCAATGGCTGCCACAGCCAAGACTCTTGGGTCATACACTCGGCTCGCCTCCGCGGCATCCTCCGCTTCTACTGCACGCACTGCCTCCTCCGCAACCACCCGGCGTCCTTCTGCCCCACCTGCTTCGCCTTCTACGACTCCTCCCCTCCGCACCAGTCCCGCCGCGTCTCCTGCTCCGATTGCAACTCCAGCACTCACATCCACTGCGCGGGAGACGCCAAGTCCCCTCCTTACCGCTGTCCTCCCTGCCGCGCCCCCGAATCCTTCTCCTTCTTCCGCCCGATCGTCGACGAAAACGGCGCTCGGTGCATGGATAAGTCCCTCTCCGACGCGTTTCTGTGCGCCGCTAAGATTGCAGCGTCGTCGATGAACAAGGCCGTCACTTTCTACAGAGGGGAGGCTGAGAGGAAAGGGAGAGATGCCGCCGTGGCGAAGAAGAGAGCGCGGGAGGCGCTCGAGGATGTTCTCAAGCTCGACGAGAAGGCTAAGTTGGTTGTTTCGAAGCCCTCCGTTGAGGTCTCTGGCAATAGAGATCAGAAACCGAAACAGAGTCCTGCGTCGAATGGTGGTTTGAAACAGATTGAGAGCTCTGCCACCACCCAAGTCAAGAAACAGAGTCCGTCTGTAGTGCAAGTGAAGCAAGAAAAGTGATGGTTTTGAATGAGTATCAATGAATAACTTGGAAGTATCTTTTGTCTTCTTAGTGAAAAAAAAAAGGTTCAAGCTTGTTTTAGTGTAGATTTGTGTAAGTGATCTCCTTGTTTTCCAGTTTCTTTTTTGGTTTCGTTTGCTATGTGTAGGAGTCTCTGGAACTGTGTGAAGTGTTAGCTTTCTAATACTAATTGCTTCCTCCTTCGTATCTTCGTCACATTAGACGTTTGTCTTTGAGGCTTTCATTGGTGTCCCCTAAAGGCTGTTGCTACTGTAGCAGTGAGAACTCAACTCCCCATACAACCACACACTTTCTCAACACAATTGCTTATGAATCACTGTTTTTATAACATTCGCTTTAAAGCGAGATCAGAAAAATATATTCGTATTAAGTAATTGTGGTCTATTAAGATTAGAAATCTAGATGAGCAAGACTCATCATGGCTGCATGTTCCAAGAGAGTTTTGACATGATAGAGGCAACATCCCTGCGGTTTAAACACATCCTTGTAAATACATATATGAAACTTGATTATATTCTCATAAGAGACATTTTTCTTTGAGGCTAATGATAGTGTCTCTAAGGCTTGCCTCCAGAGGAGTGAACTCAACACCCAAATTCTTCACTTTCTCCACACACACTTCGTAAATGATTTCGTTCCTCATGATTTCTTTCATCTCACTTTCTCCATTCCTAAAACAAAGTCAAATGATCTTACGCTTTTAATACACCCTTGATTAAGTTTATGGACTTCGTATGATGATTGATTGGCAAGGATGAAATGGATAAGAGAACTCACGTATCAGCAATACACAGATCTGGAAATAATTCACCCATTGTCTTTTTAATGTCGTTTATCGTCATACTTGGGCCATCGATGAGGTATCTGCCATTGGCCGAAGGAGTCTCCAACGCTTTGACATGAGCCAAGGCAACATCTCTCACGTCTACGAACCTGTAGTTTATCCAGTTGAAAGGGTTCTTACCATTTATCATATCCACAATGAACCCAGCCGAAAAATTAAGGGTTGGTTGCAAAAGTGGCCCGATTACAAATCCTGGAATTATCACGACCATGTCCATTCCATTGTCTTTGGTAAATTGCCACGCCTCATTCTCAGCCAAAGTTTTGGAGAGTGGATAGCATAACTGACGAAGAAAAGGAAATGAGTAAGTGATAATCGAAAATTGATATGTCACGACAAAATTTAAAGGACCTTTAACTCGGTGCAGAGACTTGGATCAGAGAAGAAAGTCTCGTCCACCACGTCGTTTGGCTCCAAAGGACGAACAATAACCGCAGCAGTGGACGACGTTAGAATGACTCTTTTGACGGAGGAAGTTTTCTTGCATGTGTTAAGTACGTTAATAGTACCCTTTACGGCTGGATCTATCAGCTCATTCTGATTAAAAAAAACATATTGATAAATATGCTTTAGAACTTTAAACGTTAGAAACCGTTCTGCAAATTAATAGTTTAAGAAATTGCAGTTTCCACGACAAACCTGAGGATCCGTGACGATGTACTTAACCGGAGAAGCTGTATGAAAGACAGCGTCACAACCTTCGATAGCTTGCTCGAAGGAACATTCTTCCAGAAGATCTGCTTTGAACAGTTTGAGTCTTTCTTTTGCACCCTCTAGTGCAAGCAGATGTTCTGTTTTCGCAGTGTCCGCTAATGAAAAATATAAAATATATGTCGTCACGTCAAAATGCAACTCTCCAAGTCTTAAAAGAGTGGAAACAATTAAAAGTCAACATTCAACTTTTTTTGTAATTAACAAAAATTACAAAAAAGTCATCATTCAACAAAACACAACATATTTTTTTTTTTTTTTTTGTAACACAACAAAACACAACATATATAAGACAAAAGTAAAAAATAAAAAAATAAATAAAATAGATGATGGGAATCAAAGAAAAATCTATTTGAACTTTATGATTTAATTGGATATGAATGTTAGAGTTTTACTTTTAGGTAAAAAGACAGTCCATCATACTAGGATTCTATATGTTAAATAAATCCTACATATTCCATATTTATCTAACATTTACAATAATTATATGTTATTTTATTCTTATGTCTTAAAGTTCAACCTAATTTTTTGAATATAAATTTTTTGTTATTAATAAAATTCAAAATGTTCTCTCAAAATTAACATCAGAATTTCCATTTTTTTGAGAAACTTTTAATCATCCCTAAAAATTGCAGTCTCGTGGCTTGAATATTTTTGTTCCATCTTGTCTGGTAAATGTTTTTAAAATTTCGCTCCAACAAAAAAATGCATTGTATTTATTTGACCTACATATGTGAAATATAGAAAGAACTGAAATTTCACTAGAGGGTATCTTTCTATTCATTGTAAAAAGATGATATATTCAGATAATGGAAAAGAGAAAAGGAGGGAACAAACTTGGGTTTCTAACGGTAGCCCTGACGGTGTAGCCACGGAGGAGCAAAAGCTTAACAATCCAAGAAGCTATGTAACCGGAAGCTCCGGTGACGCAGACCACCTTACCTCCGCCGTTCATCTCTCTCTTTTAGATGAAGATAAGAGAGATGTTCAATAATAAGTTTTGTAATGTTGGTCAAATACGTATATATATTATTTTTACAAAAAATCCGTATATGTTCGGAGATAAAGTGATTGGTCGTTCATCTTTTGGACTGTTTTAACGTGTGGATGTAATGAATTTTACATTGCTTTCGCCTGTGTCATAATCTTAAACTAGATATTGACCTGCGCAACTGTGCGGATATTCTTTTTCGATTCTAGAAACATATATATATATATATTTATTTTAGTTTATTAGTGGTATACAATTTTAACATTAACCATATATCTAAATATTTATATAGCTATTTCAAATATAATAATTTTATAGTTTACATAGTGTAACAATCAATAATTTAAAACCAATCACATGTATTTGTCGCTTCTTATTATATATTTATGTTACTGTATTTGGATTTAGTTATTAAACAAATTAATATATGCATGAAACAACATATTTAAAAATTATTTTGTATCAAATTTATATTCAATTCTGACCGCTAACCTTCAAAGTCGTATTTTCTTTTAGCAATATTTTTACGTTTATTCATTTTTAAAAATATATTATTTGTATATACAAAAGTCTAAGATATGTCAATTTTTATACATGTATCATATAGTTTGCGAATGTTAAGTAGTTATTTCATATTATTATATTTTTAGCATAAATATTTTATATTTATGAAAATAAAATTATAAATTTATCAATTTAATATAATTTATCCTATATAATTCAATATAATATTTTTATTTTAAAATAATTTTTTATTATTAAAAAATAGATAAAAATAAGATATAATTTTTTGTTTCATTTTATAAACAATAATTGAATATATATTAATGGATAATAATAGTTCATTGCTAATTACAAAATTAGTTAAAATATTTACATAAACTTCATGAAAGTTAAGATATTTGTTAAACTATTTTTCAACAGATTTGTTAGAATTATATATATATATATATATATATATATTTATAGTTAAAATGAAAAGATATAATGATTAAAATAAATACAAAGGTTTTATATTATTAGCTTTAATGATATACATGTTAATTTTTATACATGTATTATATAGTTTGCTAATGTTAACCCCTGTTACCAACGTATTAAATTCTGAACATAAATACTTCTGAAAATAAAATATATAAATCTAATAATTTAATATAATTTATCATATTTAGTTCAATATAATAATTTTCTCTTAATATGATTGATTATTATTATATAATATATATAAATAAGATAAAACCTTTATACTTCATTGTATAAAATATATTAATGTATAATAATATTTTAAAACTAATTACGAATTATTAAAAATATTTACATAGAATTTTTGAAAATTAAGATATTGTTAAAATCTTTTAAACAGATTTGTTAGATTTTTTTAAAAAAATATATTTATATTTAAAATTAAAAAATATCAAAAGATATTATGACTAAAGTAGTTCAAAGATTCTATATATTATTAATCTTCATAAAATACATTTAATATTTTTAAAAGATGATCCAAATTAAAAAAAAATCACACATTAAATAAGTTATGATTTTTCTTTTTAATACAACTCATTATATATACATTGGTTAAATTATTTAAATCGGTTCAGCATTTTGAACTATAAGTTGGTTTACATTACTACTATGCATAATTTATTAAGGAATCAAATATGTGTTTGTTAACTAATCCGGTTTTATAGGAGTCGATTTTAATATTATGAATGATATATTATTAAGCCATATTATGAGGAACAAATGAATGATAAATGATTTCTAGTGAGAGTCTATTTTTAAAAATATCACACAGGAATTAAGGTTGTGACTTCTGTTTTAATATATAAGATGAAAAGAAGTTGATTAGAATTTTTAAATTTCCTTTTTAATAAATAACAGGAGTTTGAATCTGAATTGTTACATATTTGACACGTTTATGATTACAATTTTTAATGTGTTTGCTTAGAGAATTAAAATATTAAATTATCTAAACATGTGACCGAATTCTTCTTACTAGTATAGTAAATTGGCATTTAAAAGAATTTAATCCACAATTAGACTACTTATTCTTCATAAACATTTTTTTAATTCTTCATAAACTTTATAGATGGATGAAACATGTTCAAAAGTATATATAGTTTATTAGGATTTGAAATCTGGATGAGCAAGACTCAACTTATTGAACAATTGGTAAAAATATTCTCAAGTGTCATTTGTCGTCACAATCTAACAACTGGCTGCACGTACCATGAGTTCTTTGACACGAGAGGGGCAGCATCGCTCACGTCCTGGAGCATGTAGTTGTTATGAGCGAAACTTCTGTGTTTATAAGAGTTGGTTGCAAGAACGGTTCAACCACAAGTCTCCACAACTTAAATACATCATAATAAAATAAAAGTTGTAAATACATATATGAGCATGATCATATTAATTCTCATAAGAGACATTTTTCCTTGAGGCTAATGATAGTGTCTCTAAGGCTTGATTCGGGAGGAGTGAACTCAACTCCCAAGCTCTTCACTTTCTCCGCATCCACTTTATAAATAATTTCTTTCAGCTCAACTTCTTCTATCCTGCAACAATGTCAAATGATGTTATGTTATTTTTGGTAGACTTCGTATGATGATTAATTAGTAAATGAAAAGGATAGATAACTCACGTATCAGCAATACACAAATCTGGAAATATTTTACGCATAGTCTCTTTAATGTCGTATATCGTCATATTAGGGCCATCCATTATGTATCTGCCATTGGCCGAAGGAGTCTCCAACGCTTTGACATGAGCCAAGGCAACATCTCTCACGTCCACGAACCTGTAGTTTATAGAGTGGAAAGGGTTCTTACCATTTATAATATCTACAATTTGCTCTACCGAATGATTAAGAGTTGGTTGCAAAAGTGGCCCGATTATAAATCCTGGAACTATCACGATCATGTCCATTCCGTTGTCTTTGGCAAATTGCCACGCTGCTTTCTCAGCCAAAGTCTTTGAGAGTGGATACCAGAACTGAAGAAGAAACGAAATGTGTAAGAGATTCCAAAATCTAAAAATTCATGTCACAGCAAAATCCGAAGGACCTTTGTTTCCATGCAATAACTTGGATCGGAGAAGAATGTTTCGTCCACCACGTCGTTTGGCCCCAAAGGTGGTTGACGAATAAGAACCGCAGCCGTGGACGACGTTAGAATGACTCTTTTGACTGAGGAAGTTTTCTTGCATGTGTTAAGGACGTTAATAGTACCCTTTACGGCTGGATCTATCAGCTCAGTCTGATAAAACAAAAAAAAATTGATAAATATGCTTTAGAACTTTAAAACTTTAAAACGTTAGAAAGGTTCTGTTAAATGAATCAATAGTATAATTTGCAATTTCCACGACAAACCTGAGGATCCGTGACGATGAACTTAACCGGAGAAGCTGTATGGAAGACAGCGTCACAACCTTCGATAGCATGCTCGAAGGAACATTCTTCCAAAAGATCTGCTTTGAACAGTTTAAGTCTTTCTTTTGCACCCTCAAGTGCAAGAAGATGTTCTGTTTTTGCCGTGTCCACTAATGAAAAATTATAACACATACATGTCGTCAAAATGCAACTCTACAAGTCTTACAACTGAAAAAAAAAAAAATTACGTACTTAGACAATGATTATCGGGTGAAATCCAAAATGGGTTTTCTAAATTTTTTTTGTCTTATCTGATTTATAAAAAAAATAAAATAAGATAAAAACAGAACCAATCGCGAACCGCCACGTATCGCGAGGTCCGCAAAACAGTACAAGGATCATTCAAACATCGATCTTTAACTGGCGCTTTTGGTTACCAATTTTTATGTTTTTAAGGTTTCTCCCTAATAAACTGTTAAAAACCCCTGATGCACATGCTCTTAGTAATCTAAGCAAAGGTGGAAATCATTAAAAGTATGCTCGATTTTGGGGAAAACTGAAAAGTCATCATTTTACAAAACACAACAAGACAAAAGTAAAAGTAAAAATAAAATAAAAATATGTTAGAGTCACTAATCAAGAAAAATCAATTTGAACTTTTATGCTTTAACTGGATATGAATTCTAGTGTTTTAGGTAAAAAGACAGTCAATCATAGTAGGACCTATATTTTATATGTTAGAAATCTATCCTACATACTCCATACATATCTAACATTTCCAATAATTATACATTATTTAATTCTGATGTCTTAAATTTTTTACCTAATTCTTTGTATAAATTTTTTAAAATTATTAATAATGATTCAAGATGTTCTCTCAAATTTAAGATCAGAATTTCCCGTTTGCTTTTCTTGAGAAAATTTTAATCATCCCTAAAATTGCAGTCTCGTGGCTTGAATTATTTTGTTCCATCTTGTCTGGTAAATGTTTTTTTTATTCTATCTCCAATGGATAAATGTTCTATTCTATTTATTTTACCTTTCTCTGCCGTCCTATTTATTTTACCTACATATGTTAAATATTGAAACAACTGGACTTTCGCTATAGAATATCTTTCTATTCATTGTAAAAAGATGATATATTCAGATAACTGAAAAGAGAAAAGGAGGGAACAAACTTGGGTTCCGAACGGTAGCTCTGACGGTGTAGCCACGGAGGAGTAAAAGCTTAACAATCCAAGAAGCTATGTAGCCGGAAGCTCCGGTGACGCAGACCACTTTTCCTCCACCGTTCATCTCTCTTTTAGATGAAGAGATCGAGAGAGTTCATTAATAAGCTTCGACATGTTGGCCAAAGACGTATATATTAGGAGATAAGGGAGCGGTCATGCATCTTTTGGACTGTTTTAACGTGTGGATGTAATGAATTCGACATTGCTTTCGCCCGTTTCATAATCATAAAGACTTGAATGCTAAGAAGTTGAGAAATTTTTAAATTCCTTTTTTTTTTAAAAAAAAAACAGGAGTTTGAATCGTGATTGGTTACATATTTGACACGTTTATGATTACAAAATTTTAATATGTTTGGCAAAATAATTATAATGTTAAATTATCTAACTATGTAACCAAATTCTTCTTACTTTAGTATAGTAAATTGGCATTTAAAAAGAATTTAACCCACAATATTAGGCTACTTATTCTTTATAAACTTCCTAGATGGATGAAACATCTTCAACAGTATCTATGGTCTATTTTCTTCAACGTATTTATTCTATTAGGAACAAAAAAAAGATGAGCAAGACTCAAACTTATCGAAATATTCGCTCAAAATATTCCCAAATGTCATTTGTCGTCACAATCGGCAACTGGCTGCATGTACCATGAGTGCTTTGACATGAGAGGGGCAACATCGATCTCTCACGTCCACAACTTAAATACATCGAATAATATTATTATAGAAGTTGTAATACATATATGAACGTGATCATATATTCTCATAAGAGACATTTTTCTTTGAGGCTAATGATAGTATCTCTAAGGCTTGATTTGAGCGGAGTGAACTCAACTCCCAAATTCTTCACTTTCTCCACACACACTTTGTAAATGATTTCATTCATCTCACCTTCTTCTTTCCTAAAACAAAGTCGAATGATGTTAGTTTTTTTTTCATAATACCCTTTAGTTAGTAGTCGTATGATGATTAATAGTAAAGATGAAAAGGATAGAACACTCACGTATCAGCAATACACAAATCTGGAAATAATTCACGCATAGTCTCTTTAATGTCGTTTGTAGTCATACTTGGGCCATCCATTATGTATCTGCCATTGGCCGAAGGAGTCTCCAACGCTTTGACATGAGCTAAGGCAACATCTCTCACGTCCACGAACCTGTAGTATATTGAGTTGAAAGGGTTCTTACCATTTATCATATCCACAATCATCTCTACCGAAAAGTTAAGGGTTGGTTGCAAAAGTGGCCCTATTATAAATCCTGGATTTATCGTGACCATATCCATTCCGTTGTCTTTGGCAAATTGCCACGCTACATTCTCTGCCAAAGTCTTGGAGAGTGGATACCAGTACTGAAAGAAGAAAAGAAAACGTGTAAGAGATAATCCAAACTCTCAAAATTGATATGTAACAATAAAAATCAAAGGTTTTATCAAAAAAAAACAACAAAATCAAAGGACCTTTGTTTTCATGCAAACACTTGGATCAGAGAAGAAAGACTCGTCAACCACGTCGTTTGGCTCCAAAGGGGGTTGACGAACAATAACCGCAGCCATTGACGATGTTACAATGACTCTTTTGACAGAGGAAGTTTTCTTGCATGTATTGAGGACGTTCATGGTACCCTTTAATGCTGGATCTATTAGCTCCGTCTGATAAACAGACACATAAAATAAGAAATGGTCCTGCTATTTAAAATTTGCGATGTCCACAACAACAAACCTGAGGATCCGTGACCGTGAACTTGACCGGAGAAGCCGTATGGAAGACAGCGTCACAACCTTCGATAGCTTGCTCGAAGGAACATTCTTCCAAAAGATCTGCTTTGGACAGCTTTAGTCTTTCTTTTGCACCCTCAAGGGCAAGAAGATGTTCTGTTTTCGCCGTGTCCGCTAATGTAAAAATAATAGCATATTATGTCGTCAAAATGCAGATATTCAAATCAGCGAGAAACTTTGAAAATTCCGTATTTAATAACTTCATTAAAATGGTAGAAAAAAATTAAAAGGTAAGAAGTAAAGAAAACTTATTTATACATCGTGAAATAAATTACGCTTTTTTGAAATAAAAGAATTGTTATCTTTTCTCATGTCTTAAGAATTACCTAATTCGTTGAAATATAAATTGCTTTTCTTAAAAAAAAACGGAAAAAAAATTGTTTCTCCTACTAATAAAGGTTCAAGATGTTCTCTCTAATGGAGTTTTAAACTTTTAAGTTAATGAAAAGTAAGGTGTGACCAAAAAAAAAAAGATGTTCTCTCTAATTTAACCCATCAGAATTTCCCATTTGCTTTTGTTGGGCAACTTGTAATCATGGCAGTCTCGTGGATTGAAGTTTTTTTTTGCCTGAATAATTTTTGCTTGAATAATTTTATTCCATCTTATCTGGTAAATGTTTCATTTTATTTATTCTACCTAACTATGGGAAATATTAAAAGAACTGAAATTTCACTATTGAGTATATTTATATTTATTCTAAAAGAGATGATGATCAAACTTGGGTTTCGAACGGTAGCCCTGACGGTGTAGCCACGAAGGAGCAAAAGCTTAACAATCCAGGAAGCTATGTAACCAGAAGCTCCGGTGACGCAGACCACCTTTCCTCCGCCGTTCATGTTTCTTCTTTATCTGACACTAAACTGTTTTAGATGAAGAGAAGAGAGAAGTTCATTAATAAGTTTTTTTATGTTGGTTAAATAATATAGATAGTGATTAGTGACTAGTGAGTGATCGCTAAGTGACGGAAGATATGTATATCTTTTGGACTGTTTTACCGTGTGGATGGGATGAATTCTACGTTGCTTTTGACCGTTTCGTAATCTAAAATGCTAAGAAAATTACTTTTAAATTAATTAGTAGTTTGAATCCGAATTGGTTACGTATTTGATACGTTTAAGATTAGATTTTAAATATGTTTCGCAGTCTTATGCAAGAAGATTATTTTAAATTATCTCTTTTTAATCTATCATTAATAGAGAAACACTTTTAAAGATTAACCTTATGGTCATGTATTATTAACCAAAATGTCATTTTCTATGTGGTAATACCATATTCATTCTCACACTATATAATTAGAAACCCACTCCTTACTAGACTTATTACATATATTGCAATTATTCATTATCGTAGCTTAACATAATAATGGATGTCATTTACTATATGATATCACATGTTTATAGTCGATGTCATTTTAATGTTCATATAGTTCATAGCAAAATGATATACTAACGAAACCGGTTTATGTATAAAATCACGAAACCGATTATCTAATATTACATGTTTCAATATCAACCTTCTTAGTATGTTTCGTCAACATATATTGCGTACATCTTCTTAGGACGAAACATGATCCATGTTAAATTATTTTTTCTTTTAGAAAATATATGATTTCTCACATACAACCTCTTATACTCCTATTTATGTTGGTTTTGCTATCATTTTGCCCAGTACATTTCACTTTCATCATGAATTCTTTCTACCATATTCTCAGTTTGTTCAACTTAACATTCCAAATCCATTTATTTGTTTCCACGTTCTATGGTTTATGAAGAATTTTTTTTTCTTGAGATCGTATTGTTTTTGTTTATAATTTGTAAAGAGGACTATTTATTGGAATAAAATAATTATTATAACATATGGTTCCATAAACGTTGAATACGTGTTTAGCATTACAAGCTAATGTCATAAGAATATGCAATATAATGTTTATCTAATACAATATGGCCATATAGTGTACATGAAATCCTTGCTATGCAATTTAAAGATCTTCATACGGTAATTATGGCAATGATTCGGTTAATATATATTTGTAAAGATTACACTATTTTCCTAATAGTTTCCAAAGATATGAGGGGATGGTCAATCACGCGATACTTGCTATACAATGCATGATCTTCATAATATTTCAAATTAGAAATGTATAAAGATAAATATGACGCTAATTCCGGATATAAGGTATTTTCTAGGAGTTGACCTCAATGCAAAAATTGCGACGAAACATGAAAACTTTCTAAACCGGAATTGATTATTGGTCATTGATTGATTGATTTTTTCAATCAATTCGCAATCTTGGTTTCCTTATATTAAAAACATGATTAGAACATTTAGTGATTTTTTATATCAATTCGCAATTCGAGTGATAAGGCAAGTTTTAGTCTTGCATTAGAGCACAAGTTATCCATTATTAATTAGTGAAAATTTTATATAATTATGGCAATTTTTTTTATCTAATATACCCTAGACTCGTATCATTACATATATAAATACAAGGCCAAAAGCTACATCTCCCCACCACCGTCTGCTTCTCTAAACATCGTTACCAAAACAAATATGTCTTACTAATGAATAACTACCTCACCACAGTTGTGGTTTTTTTCAGTTTTTTATTTATTTATTTTGTTTCCTTTATATTTTAGTACTATATTGCTTATGTTTCATTTTATTTTAGTACTATATTGCTTATGTTTCAATTTATTTTATGAAATCAATAATTCTATTTCCTATGTTTCCTTTTATTTACTTCATAATTTATTTTAAATAAATTTTTGTTTACTCTTATAGATTCACTTCCACGAACTATACTTCAACTAAACAAAATAAATACACAATTTTTTTTATGTCAAAGCTTACTTTATATATACATACACAATTTCGTTGAATCCCTTATTATATAACATGTAATATTTTTTTCTGTGACTTTTACCTTTCTAATACCTACAGATTCAAAGTTATAATCTCCTTAAGTTCTCATCCTACGCATGGCGCAGATTATCACCTAGTTTTTATTAATAACAGGAGCATGAATCCAAATTGGTTACATTGGCACGTTTGGCAAAATATTAAAAACATTACATTATTTGAAATCAGAGTTGGACCTGAGAATTTGGGAATCCTAAACGAAATAAAAAAAATTGTGCAATTTGTTTTTTACTTTTTGAAGTAAACTAAATTTCAATTACTTATTTTGAAACATTGGCAACTTTTTCGTAATTAAAAGTTTTTAAAATATTTATTATAATTTTGTTAATGTCAAAAGTATAATTTTTAAATGATTTTATAAATGATTTTCGTTATTTTCTCTTGTATTTTAGCATTTTATACATTATTATACTAATATATACAAGTCTTTTTTTATAAAAGAGGTCCCTTATAGTAGAAACCCTATACAAATATTTCAAATGTGTTGGATCAAACCCGCTCTATCTGAAATGCAACCAAGTTCTATTACTAGTATAGTAAATTGGCACTTGAAAGAATGTGACTAGCATCCATTCTTTATAAACTTCATAGATGGTTTCAAAAGTCTAAATATCATACTATTTGTCCATAAAAATTATTACTATAACTAGAAACTACAGAAAATATAAATATGATGAGATTACGTAAGAAGACGACTATCCTTAAGGCTAAAATAGTGTCTCCAATGGTTTCTTCTATAAGAGTACTTAACCCATTCTTGAACTTCTCACTTTCTCCACAAACACTTTGTACTCAATCTCTTCATTAATTCTTAAAATAGAATTTCAATAAAACTTGATACAGCTTACAGGTCTCACTAGGTGTTTTCTGCACAAAGTGCAGAAATAAAAAGTTTAAAGTTTAAAATTTAAATGATGTTTTAATTTTTTTTGTTAATATTAGATATTATTATTTGCTTACAATATTTTTTTAGTTATATATAAAAATTAAGATAAAATAAATAATTTTATTTAAATTTATATCTAATAATATTTATGTATATATTTAATTTATTTTTTGAAAAATAAGCAATAAGCATAAGTAGTGATATTTATTTCTGTAAATCAGTATTGTGTTGATTTTCAAATATTGTATATGATAATAGTTTTTTTTTGAGAAAAAGGTTAAACCTGAGTTTATTAAATACACATACCTAATCTCCGGGTGGAAGGTGCAGTCCACGGATAGACCCGTGATTTAAGTTTATTTCAAAAAATTATTATATAATTATTAAATTATAATATTTTATGAAATATATATTTAGAATATATAAATTTTACCATTTTCAAACTTACAGTTTATCATAGTGTATAAAGTCAAGAATTTATATCAGATGATGTTCTCATAGTGTTGTTATGGTTATATATAAAAGATACAGTTCTTCATATCGAATAAAGTCTGTAATGATTCACATTATTGATTCATAAAGTAACTTGATGATTTCGTAAATTTATTAGTCGGGAGTAAAATCATTCTAATATAATTTACGGGAAATATACTACAGAATGAGTTCGCCTTTACGGACACTCTCTGTAAGTAGTCCTTCGTATGTGTGGACAAGTATCTCTGCAGCGAGAAAGCTATTGTTATTGGGAATCAGACAGAAGATACACTCTGGATATGAGGTTAAGGTCTGGGAAGATCCTTGGATCCCCACAACACCAGCTAGACCGGCTCGTCCCTTAGCTCCAGTCTTAAATCCAAATAAAAGAGTCAGTGATCTTATCAACCAGGAAACAAAAGAATGGGATGGTGAACTATTGAGAAATTATGTGGCCCCTGAAGATATAACTCTCATAAGGAGTTTGGCCATTAGTTCGACTCATCGACGGGACACTTTCTGTTGGAATTACATGAAGAATGGCCAATATACGGTCAAATCAGGATACTGGGTGGCTCGTAATCTATTGAAGCCTGAGGAAGAGAAGGAGATACTGGAACCCAATATAACAAAGCTTCAAGCCTTTGCTTGGAAGATAAAAGCCCCATAGAAAATATGTCATCTTATATGGCAATTGATAACGGGTCATGTGGCAGTAACAAGGAACTTGATAAGGCACAACATGAGATGTGATAATTACTGCCCACGATGTGGAGAACCAGAAGAATCTGTTACTCATGCAATTTTTGAATGCCCACCAGCTTTACAAGTTTGGACCCTATCATCGACGCCAACGAGCCAAGATATCTTTCCTGTCTCTAGTATTTATGCTAATATGGATTACCTTTTCTGGAGGAAGAACAATATTGTTGGAACAGATTTAGTTAGGGATCCTTATCCTTGGCTAATCTGGTACATTTGGAAAACCAGAAATGATAAACTCTTTAGGGGAATAGACCGGGATCCTTTGGAGTTAGTTCGATATGCAGAGAGCGAGTGTCAAGCCTGGTTCAATGCAAACGAGATGGTGCCACCAGCTCCCCGAGATCACACCAGCTCCCCGAGACCACACCAGCTCTCCGAGACCATAGTAGTGAAAATCCTCAAGTCTTAAGCTTGGGTAATATCTGCATGATAGATGGATCATGGACATCTACAGCCCAGTTCAGCGGATGTGGATGGGCTTGGATGGACAGCTTGGAAAAGGTTCAACTCATGGGGACAAGGAACTATATTCGGCGAGAGTGTGCTCTGCATTCCGAAGTTGAAGCACTAAGATCGGCGATGGAGAGTATGCTGCAATATTCAACATGTCAGAGCTTTGGAACGGATTGCAAGGATTTGATCGCTATGATTAAGGATCCCCACGCATGGCCAAGGTTTGCAACAGAATTGGAGAGGATTGAGACTCTAGAGATATGTTTTCCAGATTTCAAGATTTCTCATGTTCCACGAGTGCATAATCGGATTTCAGACTCTCTAGCTAGGACGGCTAGATCTTTTCATAGAGAACTTCATTTTGTTGATTGTTCTATTCCGGTTTGGTTACCTAGACCACCTCAAGTTTGATTAATAGAATAGCCTTTCGTTGTCAGAAAAAAAAATGGAATCTCATTTTTGTCAAGTGAAACATTTTTAGGATACCCCGTGAGGCCGTGAACCTTACTGACTGTAAAAAAGGAAATATACTTATATACTAATGTGTGTTGTTGTTCACTATCATAAATGAATTTTCAATGACACATATTTAAGGTTAATAAGAAAATGTTATACATTTAATTGTAACTGTTTTTCCACGTTTTAATGAGATAGAATTTAGTGAATATACAATAAGAATCAAATAATGGTAATGTCGTTGAGTTGTTTTAGGGAATATTAGATTGATTGGTTTGAATAATATTAATGTTAAAATCTATAATATAATGGGGCAGTTGAGTCACTCCTGATACGACACGTCAGCGTTTTTGTGGGGCCCACTTTTAAAAAGTGTTAAAAAGTGTCAATCCATGGTTTGAACCCAAGTTACTAAGATACAACAACCACCATTTATACCACTGAACTAATCAATAATTTGCACATTGATGGTCGAAACTAATATATATTTATGAAGGTTGGAAGTCATTATTTCTTGGGCTTTCTCTAAGGGCGGGTCTGCAAATGTATTATGGGATTAATTTTTAAAAGAGTTTCATCACGTTATATTAAGAAATAGCTTAAGTTTGCAACAATTATAGTTTTCTCGTATTGTAAATCGTCGTTGTTTAACCTGAGTTAGAATTCTTTTCATCATTGTATCGGACTGAGTTATAGAGTTGCGATGTTTGTCTGTTCGTAATTTTTTTTTACCGGTGAACTATTCATCTCCCCATCTTAAATCGCTTGATCATAAATATTTCTGTTTTGTATCCCCTCTGTAAACCCTATATATATATGATTCTCATCTTTGATGAACCCAATTTGCATCTCCACATAAATAATTTATTCTTCTTAGCTTTAACCATCTTCTAGAAAATATCTCTCTCCGTCTCTCCAGTTTCTCAAACCAGCGTCACCGGCGTCTGTCACTCAACCTTCGAGTTTCTCCTTATTGGCCGTAGTAGTCAGAGCATTGTCGTTGGCCTCCTCCACTTTTGGGATTCCTTGAAATTTAAGAAAGACAGTGAGTTTATGGTAAGTTAATATTTGATCTATCACATTTATTTAACATAAATTATTTTTAATTGATTTCATGATTCTTTGTTGAATAATATTATTTGCAGATTTTGTGATTCATGGATTTATTCCCGCCGGATGTGCTAATCATTACATGCCATCTTTCAAAGCCGGTTCGTGAAAATCGATCGTTTTGAGATTGCTAGGTGCTCAAATATGTACAAAATAACTGATCATCAATTCCTCATTGCATCAACCATTATTGATGAAGTCATCACGAGTGCTTCTGAGATCAATCTCCAGTCATGATTAGGCTGTTCGACAATCTCCAAATGATTGCAAACACAAACCTCAAACTTTCATGTATATTATCATATTACATACGGGTTTATATTATGTTTCGATATTATAAATGATATTTAAACTCACATGTGGTTGGGAAAATCCGTTCTATCCAGAGCTTGGACCTCACAAAAGAAACAACTCGAGTCATTATCCGTATCCTCTATGACCAGTCAGAAAAAATCAACACACAATTACTGTCTATATTGTACTAACGTCAATGATCAGAAATATTTCCTACCCAAGATCTGTGGTCGTCTATTTATCTCCCTTACTTATCAAACTAATTTCACACAAACCTTTATTTTACATCTTAAAAGAAACCACAACAATCCAAATAATCAAAACAACAAAAAGTAGAATCCAAGAACTAGAGTCCAAAAAAATGACGAATCATTAATGATCACCTTATTTGTCTAATTTTACAAATAACTTTAAGCCAAATATACCAAACCAAGCACATTAACTAAAACTCAACGACATACAATCGAGTCAGGTAAACAAATACAAACTACACAACAAGTTTTTTTTTGAGCAAAAACTACACAACCAGTTATTTAACAAATTATAAACATACTTTCGCAGATGCTTATGAAGAAGACAAAGAAGACAACCAAGATCAGTGAAATCACCTAAACGAAAAAGCTGAGTAAATTATGAACTCTGATAAATATAACAAACAACGATTTTTGTTTACATATTACCCATCAAATTAAAGAGAAACAAACACATGCACACCAAGAGATACAAGAGAAAATCCAGACAGACACAAATGCGACAACAACATCTCCACCTGCTCACTCCTCTTGTCTTGTGAAAATAGCTTACATGTTCAATGTCAAAATACCAATGCTATTGTCTTCTTATGAGAAATACATAAATTTGTTGAAAATCCATTAAGGTCCAAACACTCAGAATTATCACTCATTTTATAGTTATTTCTACAAGTCTTCATGTATTTGTTTTAAAGGTTCTGTAAAAGCAACAAGTTTATAAATAAAATAAAAAAATATAACAAACATAATAAAGATAATAAAAATTATTACTTAATACATACAATATACACAATTAATCTGGAGAAAAAAAATCCAGAAACAAAGGTACTCTCAACAACTTTAATTTAATTTATGTACTCTCAATAGTATAAGAAATAAATAAAAAAGACAAACAAACAATAATTCTCAGTGACACAGTAAGCAACACTACAAACTATATCTATCACATTATTAACACAGTTTAGTCCTTCATAAAGGGAGAACAATGCCTATACAGTTCATCATCATAACTCTAACCCTATAACAATAAAAAAACTTGAAAAACAATGATCGACCGAAAACGCAAAACTCACACTACAATAACTCTAGCAAATATTGAGATGAAACTCTCTTCATAACCCCGCGCTTGCGCCCTCCAAACTCACACACTTATGCATATTAGGAAAATAATCGCAGATGTGAAGCTCTCCCGAAGACGGAATAAACAATAAAGATCATACTTTTATTTTTTCCAATACAATAGTTCAGAAAAGGTCCATTGTAATTTGAGCCCAACGTTTTAAACCCACGATTACTAAACTTTACAATAAAACATTAGGGAAACAGTTTCAATTTTATGATCAACAATTCAAATAATTAGAAAGACAACAAAAAAAAACTCCGCAGCTCAAATAAACCACTAAAATAAATATTTATATAACAATATGAATATAATCCTCATTTTGTATTCAAGATATTTCTTCGATAAATTTGAAAGTAAAGCTATACATTAAGCAATTGTGAAGGTCAACATTTTATGCAAATAAAAAATATTAATATTTTTTATGGAAGATTGATGTTATGAGAAGAATTTACAATTCTTCTTATTTGACCATTTTAAATATCATAACAAACAAAGAGAAAATTAGTCTTCATAACAAGAAGAATTCAATAAATCACCGTAATTAAATACTAAAACATTAATTTCAATATTCAACATCATAATAAATACACTATATAAACAAACGTAAAAATAAATAGGAAAAAATAACATCAATTCCTAACAATCTATAAACATATCTATAATGTGATAAGCTTTCACAACCAAACACAAACATGAATAACAATTCACTTCTTACCCATCGACTCTCACACCAAACAACATCAACATGAGCAAATCCTAGACAATTACTCCACGTCTATATACAAACACCAAACACACAACAATTGGTCATCATCGATTTCCAGGTACCATCAATTTTTGACAATCAAGGTTATTACAATGACTCAGTCGCTGAATCATTAGATTTCATGTTATCATATCATGACATTCATCATCCCGACTCTACATTCCTTATTGAGGAGACTAACCAATATGTGATGAATTTAATGAGGGAAAACCATAATATCATATCCCAACATCTTCAAGTTACTCTCGCCATTAGAGACTACAATCTAAATGCAACTGCAAGACTTGACGTTGATCTAATCATCATGGACCTATAAGTAACCCGAAAACCGAAGAGGAAAACCATATATGCACCATCTGCTTTGAGAATTATACCAATGTAACCAATATTTCGACACTCACCTGCGGCCATAAATTTCATTGTCTTTGCATTAATCATTGGCTACGTACAAATATAAGTTGCCCAATGTGTCGGAAAAGTAATTTATGAACCAAAACAAGGTAATAATAAATAATAATTTCATGTTTCAAACTCAAAATTCAGTGTCTCATTTCTTACTATTCTTGGTATAATCATCAAACAACATTCGGTAAATATTCAAGGGCATAATCAATGGATAAAATCAGATACACAAAATTACCCGATATATCAACAATGTCACCGGCCCCGCGCCTGCGCGGAGACTATGCAACTAGTTAAATAGTAATGGCATGGTTGTAAATACTTGTAAAACACAAGGAGACCTAAAAAAAAGTCTTGTGTTTTAATAGTATAGATGTAAATCATGTAATGAAATTCTACATTGCTTACGCCTGTTTCATAATTTTTTTTTTTGACAACAGTGTCATAATCTTAAATGCTAAGAAATTGATTAAAATTTTAGTTTCCTTTTAATAAATAACCGGAGTTTGAATCTGAATTTGTTACATATTTCACTATTTGACATGTTTATGATTACAATTGTTAATTAGAACTTGATCCGTATAATTGCATGGGTATTTATTTTTATTTTATAAATAAATTTTTGTTTTTTTATAAATTAATAGTTTACATATATTATATAATTGTTTAATATAAAATTTTTGGAAATAATAATTCTGTTTATTACATCGAGTGATTATATTTTGCTTTTATTTGTAAGTTATATCACCCATTTTTTATTATATAAATTTATTATATCCAAATTTCAGCGAACTTTTATTTATATGAAAATATACTATTAATAATATATTAACAAAATAATTTATAATTTATTTATATAGTATATAAATAATTATTTTATGTGGTTTTAATTTTTAGTTATTACTTATCAATAACTAAAAATATAACTATATAGTTTTCAAAAAATATCATATTTAAAATTTAGTAAACGGATACCTAAATCGATTTAGGTGACCTTTAGAGGTTATTTTAAAGTTTATAATAATTCATATATATTTGTTTATTAGTTAGTGAAATTTATTTTTAAGAAAATTTGAAAAAAAGAAAATTTTGGGAAAGTAGTGATTATAAACCAGATTTACTACTACATCTGTTAACAATTATGATGAAATATTTTATATATTAAAACAGAAGTCACAACTTTGATTCATGTGTGATTTTTTAAGTTGGACCTATTCCTAGAAACTCATATTACATTTATTCCCTAATCTTATCATTATTATTATAATTTATAATAACATTTCATATCTTCATAGAAAATTTGTTGAGAAAATCTAACAAGATCTTACCAAAAAAATAAATATTTTTTATAAAATAATACATTAACTAATTTCGTGATTAGCAATATAATTTTATTATAAATTAATGTTAATTAAAATAAAATCATATGCTATATATTATAAAAATTATTATAGTTTCTTTTGTATTAAATTAAATATGCTATAAAAAATAAATATAACAAAATTATATATATTAGTAAAGTAACCTAATTTCTTTTTTAAAATTTCTTTCATTTCAATAAATAAATAAATAAATATCATCCGATGTTAAAACGAGTTAAAATTTGTAAATCATGTAATATTTTTTAAAAAGGAAAAAACATTCTTTTTTTGGCCAACAAGGAAAAAACATTCTTAACATAAATTTTTGTAACTAACAACAATATATTTTAAATAATCTTATCTATTAAAATAGAAGTTATGACTTCTTTCATGTGTGATATTTTAATTTGGACCATCATTTAGAAGCTTTATTAAATGTATTTCCTTAATACGAATATAATATAATGTTTCTAATTACCTAAATCATAATATCTTTTGATATCTTTTTTTTTTCAAGCAACAAAACACAGACTCATGTAGACTCTGCAAACCAAATCGGTAGCTCAGCATCCATATGGACAACAAAAGATGGTTGTTTTCTCGCACTGCGTGCCAGACTATCCGTCCTTCTATTATGCGTCCGTGGTATATGAACGAGCTCTAAACTATTGAAACTTCTCTTCAAAGATGTAATGTCTACCAAATAACTCACATAGGCTGGTCATTCTTCTGGTTCTGAAACCATCTTCACCAACTGAGAACAATTCGTTGCAAATGTGACAGAAAACTGACGTAAATTCCTCGTAAATTCCTCATATATTCCTTTTGATATCTTTTTAATTAAAACATAAATATCTATATTTAAAATTCTAACAAATCTGTTGAAAAAATATTATAACAAGATCTTAACTGTCAAAAATTGTAAATAAATATCTACATTAATTTCGTAATTAGTAATGAAATGTTATTATACATTAATATATATATACAATTATCTTTTATAAAATGAAAAAAATAAAATCATATCCTATTTTATCTATTTATAATAATATCTACCATCTTAAAAGAAAACCATATATTGAACTAAATATGATAAAATTATTTTAAATTGATAAGTTAATATATTTTATTTTCGTAAATATAAAACATGTATGCTAAAGATATAATATGTTGTTAGAACGGTTTAACATTAGTAAACTATATGATACATATATTAAATTAACTAATCTTAAAATTTTATATATACAGTAATTTATTATCTAAAATGAATAAACATAAAAAATTGTTAAAAAGAAATCCAACGCTTTGTGCTACGGTCAGGAACATAATAAATTAAATATAAAATAATTTTTAACTATGTTTTTTCGTGCATAAATTTTTTTTTTTATAATAAAACACAAATTCAATAGGAAAAATATATATATATGTGATGATTTGAAATAATTAATTACTTTATAGGATGAAAAATATAAAATTATTATATTTGAAAAAATTATATACACATTTAAATATATAAGTAACCTTAAAAATATATACTAATTATATAAAACAAATATATATATATATATATATATATATATATATAAACTTGAAAATAAATATATAATATATATATATATATACATGTTTTCGTAAATATAAAACATGTATGAATATATATATATATATTCATAAACTTGAAAATAAATACCCGCACGGTTGTGGGGATCGAGATCTAGTTTTTTATTATTTGAGACTTATCAATTACGAATATCCTAAATATATGGATTTTGAATTGTGAAATATTAATTAAATTTAAGATTTATTATGAATTTGTTGTGAATTCTGTTTAGGTAATTGTGTATTACATTAGGAAAAGACAATTAATGCTTAAAAGTAGGATTAATTATTAATTCAATGGCATTGAAATGTAAATAAACTGAAATTCTAAGGGGTAATTTATAAGTGTACTTATCTTTTAATAATATAGATATGTTTGGCAAAAGAATTAAAATATTAAATTACCTAAATGTGTGACCAAATTCTTCTTACAAGCATAGCAAATTAGCATTTTAAAAGAATTTAATACACAATTAGGCTACTTTTTCTCTCTTTTTTTCTTTTCTTTGAAACACCACAATTAGGCTACTTATTCTTCATAAACTTTATAGATGGATGAAACATCTTCAAAAATATTTATGGTCTATTAGGATTTGAAATCTAGATGAGCAAGACTCAACTTATTGAAGAATTCGTAAAAATATTGTCAAGTGCCATTAGTCGTCACAATCTAACAGAGTGCTTTGACATGAGAGGGGCAGCATCTCTCACGTTCACGATCATATAGTTGTTATGAGCGAAATTTCTGTTTTATAAGAGTTGGTTGCAAGAACGTTTCAGCCACAAGTCTCCGCAACTTAAATACATACATCATAATAAAATAAAAGTTGTAAATACATATATGAACATGATCATATTCTCATAAGAGACATTTTTCCTTGAGGCTAATGATAGTGTCTCTAAGGCTTGATTCGGGAGGCGTGAACTCAACTCCCAAGCTCTTCACTTTATCCATATGCACTTTGTAAATATATTCTTTCATCTCAACTTCTTCTATCCTACAAACAATGTGAAATGATGTTAAGTTTTTTGGTAGGCTTCGTATGATGATTAATTAATTAGTAAATGAAAAGGATAGATAACTCACGTATCAGCAATACACAAATCTGGAAATAATTTACGCATAGTTTCTTTGATGTCGTATATCGTCATACCTGGGCCATCCAATATATATCTGCCATTTGCCGAAGGAGTCTCCAACGCTTTGACATGGGCCAAGGCAACATCTCTCACGTCCACGAACCTGTAGTTTATACAGTGGAAAGGGTTCTTACCATTTACAATATCTACAATTTGCTCCACGGAATGATTAAGGGTTGGTTGCAAAAGTGGCCCGATTATAAATCCTGGAACTATCACGATCATGTCCATTTCGTTGTCTTTGGCAAATTGCCACGCTGCTTTCTCAGCCAAAGTCTTTGAGAGGGGATACCAGAACTGAAGAAGAAAATAAATGTGTGAGAGATTCCAAAATCTAAAAATTGATGTCACAGCAAAATTTAAAGGACCTTTGTTTCCATGCAATAACTTGGATCTGAGAAGAAAGTTTCGTCCACCACGTCGTTTGGCCCCAAAGGTAGTTGACGAATAAGAACCGCAGCCGTGGACGACGTTAGAATGACTCTTTTGACTGAGGAAGTTTTCTTGCATGTGTTAAGGACGTTAATAGTACCCTTTACGGCTGGATCTATCAGCTCAGTCTGATTAAACAAAAAAAAAATGATAAATATGGTTTAGAACTTTAAAACGTTAGAAAAGGCTCTGTTAAATGAATCAATAGTAAAATTTGCAATTTCCACGATAAACCTGAGGATCGGTGACGATGAACTTAACCGGGGAAGCTGTATGGAAGACAGCGTCACAACCCTCGATAGCTTGCTCGAAGGAACATTCTTCCAAAAGATCTGCTTTGAACAGTTTAAGTCTTTCTTTTGCACCCTCAAGTGCAAGAAGATGTTCTATTTTTGCCGTGTCCGCTAATGAAAAAAATATAACATATACATGTCGTCAAGATGATATATTCAGAAAAGAGAAAAGGAGTGAACTAACTTGGGTTTCTAACGGTAGCCCTGACGGTGTAGCCACGGAGGAGCAAAAGCTTAACAATCCAAGAAGCTACGTAACCGGAAGCTCCGGTGACGCAGACCACTTTTCCTCCGCCATTCATCTCTCTTTTAGATGAAGAGAAGAGAGATGTTCATTAATAAGTTTTGTAACGTTGGTCCAATACGTATATATTAAGAGATAAAGTGAGTGGTCGTGCATCTTTTGGACTGTTTTAACGTGTGGATGTAATGAGTTCGACATTGAATTCGCCCGTTTCATAATCTTAAATGCTAAGAAGTTGATTAAAATTTGAATTCCTTTTTAAAAAATAACAGGTGTTTTGATCTGAATTGGTTACGTATTTGTTTGGTAAAAGATTTATAATATTAAAATATCTAAATATGTGACCAAATTCTTCTTACTAATTTAGTAAATTAGAATTTAAAAAGAATTTAACCCACAATTTAAGCTGCTTCTTATTTATAAACTTCATAGATGGGTGAATCATCTTCAACAGTATCTATTGTCTATTTTTTCAACGTATTTATGGTCAAGACTCAAACTTATGGAAGAATGCGCTGAAAATATTCCCAAATGTCATTTGTCGTCACAATCTATAATTCGCTGCATGTACCATGAGTGCTTTGACATCACACGGGCAACTTCTCTCACCTCCACAGCTTAAATACATCCAATAATACTTGTATATAGAAGATGTACTACATACATGAACGTGATCATATATTCTCATAAGAGACATTTTTCTTTGAGGCTAATGATAGTATCTCTAAGGCTTGATTTGAGAGGAGTGAACTCAACTCCCAAATTCTTCACTTTATCCACACATATTGTGCAATTGACTCCATCCATCAGACCTTCTCCATTCCTAAAACAAAGTCAAAAGATGTTATGTTTCTTGGTAATCCTCTTGATTAAGTTTATGGTATGATGATTAATAAGGATGAAATGGATAGAGAACTCACGTATCATCAATACACAATTTTGGAAATAATTCACGCATAGTCTCTTTAATGTGGTTTATCGTCACACTCGGGCCGCTGATTATGTATCTACCATTGGCGGAAGGAGTCTCCAACGCTTTTACATGAACCAAAGCAACATCTCTCACGTCCACGAAGCTGTAGTATCTACAGTTGAAAGGGTTCTTACCCTTTACCATATCCACAATGATCTCTACCGAAAAGTTAAGGGTTGGTTGCAAAAGTGGGCCGATTATAAATCCTGGATTTATCACGACCATGTCCATTCCGTTGTCTTTAGCAAATTGCCATGCTACATTCTCTGCCAGTGTTTTGGAGAGTGGATACCATAACTGAAGAGGAACGAGAAACATGTAAGAATTAATTAATCTAATTCTCAAAATTGATATGTCACAAAAAAAATCCAAAGGACCTTTCTTTCCATGCAAACACTTGGATCAGAGAAGAAAGTCTCGTCCACCACATCGTTTGGCTCCAAAGGGGGTTGACGAACAAGAACCGCAGCAGTGGACGATGTTACAATGACTCTTTTGACGTAGGAAGTTTTCTTGCATGTGTTAAGGACGTTAAGAGTACCCTTTACGGCTGGATCTATTAGCTCACTCTGATTACATTTTAATAAATTTGCTGTAGGACTTTAAAAACAGTTCTGTTAAATTAAAAGTAAAATATGCAAGTTCTATAGCAAACCTGAGGATCCGTGACGATGAACTTAACCGGAGAAGCTGTATGAAAGACAGCGTCACAACCTTCGATAGCTTGATCGAAGGAACAATCTTCCAAAAGATCTGCTTTGAACAGTTTTAGTCTTTCTTTTGCACCCTCAAGTGCAAGAAGATGTTCTGTTTCCGCCGTGTCCGCTAATGAAAAAAAAAATAACATATGTCGTCAAAACGCAACTCTACAAGTCTTACTACTGATCGATGCTTTGGAGAGGATTAGAATTCCGTAATTAATAGGAGTATAATTTAATCAAATGCGTAGAATTAAAGAAAAACTAAATAGATGCTCCGTTTTTGGGAAAGGGTGAAATGTCATCATTCAGCAAAACACATATATAAGACAAAAGGTAACAGTGATATAGTAAAATAAAATAGAAGTAACTAATCAAAGAAAATATCAGTTTGAACTTTATGATTTATAACTGGAAATGTACTTTGGTGTTTTAGGTAAAAAGACACGCATTAGAATCTCCCATTTATGTGTTTCAGCTACTTTTAATCATCCCTAAGAAATGCAGTCTCGTGGCTTGGATATATAAAAGAGGAGGAAACAAACTTGGGTTTTGAACGGTAGCTCTGACGGTGTAGCCACGGAGGAGCAAAAGCTTAACAATCCAAGAAGCTATGTAACCGGAAGCTCCGGTTACGCAGACCACTTGTCCTCCGCCGTTCATCTCTCTTTTAGATGAAGAGAAGAGAGAAGTTCATTAATAAGTTTTGTAATGCTGGTCAAATACGTATATATTAGGAGACAAAGTGAGTGGTCGTGCATCTTTTGGACTGTTTTAACTTGTGGATGTAGTGAATTCTACATTGCTTTCGACCGTTTCATAATCTTAAATCCTAAGAAGTTGATTAGAATTTGAATTCCTTTTTTAAACAACAGGAGTTTGAATCTGAACTGGTTACGTATTTGACACGTTTATGATTACAATTTTTTTAATATGTTTGGGAAAAGAATTATAATTAGGTCTGGGTATTTTACCTGATCCGATAAATTTTGGTTCGGGTAAGAACCGACCCAAACTTTTTACCATATTAGGTTTTATTGTGGAGAACCCACGGATCTTAGACCCGACCCGACACGAATCTGAGACATGATATAGTAGGGCTGGCCATCATTACTCGTTACTCGTCTTAAACTCGTTACTTGACTCGTACCCGCCTTGAAAATTCAAGTACTCGGTGTTGTCAAGACAAGTAACAAATCGACAATTTTCATTACTTGCAAGACCAAGTCAAGTATCATTATTATTTTTAGTATTTAACTCGTTATGTCCCGTTACTTGCCTCATTACTTGCTATTTGTTACATGATCTATTAATTACTTATTTATATTTGTCTTTTCTTTTACTTTCATTTAGGATTGGACATAATAATCATTACTCTTCTTATACTTGTTAATTATTTCGTATCCATTTTGAGTTTTAAATACTCGTCGTCGTCTAGTCAAGTATTACATAGTAACAAGTATTAAAAATTCAGATATATGACTTGTTATTACTTGTTACTTGTTTAGAGAACATTTTTTATTTGTCTTCTCTATAATATGAACAAATATTTCGTTTAAAGTAATTCACATGTTATTTTAAATAGAATAGACAAAACAAACTTTCATGTCTATTTATAATAGAGTATTATTTAATAAGTAGTTCTTAAATATTCCGAAAAATTCTAAATAGTTTATAATACTCGTAAATAGTTCACAAGTACTCGTAAATAGTAAGTAATAGAGCAAGACAAGTAACTTGCAAGTAATTAATGTTGATCAAGTACTCGAAATAGCAAGTATTCGTTTTTAACAAGTCAAGTACAAGTCGGAAATTTTATTACTCGTACAAGGCAAATCAAGTTGCAAGTACACACAAAATAGCAAGTACTCGCCTTGTGCCAGCCCTATGACAGAGTACTCGAAAACTCCAAAACTTCTAATATATATTAGATATATATGGGTGTTTTAGTATGTTTTTATATTATGGGTATTTTTTCTAAGTTTCAGATTTAGGTTTTTGGGTATGGTTTTAAGTTTTGGATGAAATTCTAGATTTTCAAAATATAATTCAGATAATCGGATAAAAGTTTGGTATTTTCCATATCTTTGGATCAGATTTTGGATAAATTTTAGATTTTCTTGGATACTTAAATATTTTTTGTGTGTTTTGAGTATTTTTGGCCGAATTTGAAGGATCCTAACCGAACTCGGCCCGGAACCATGCTAGATCTAAAGCAATAAATTCTAATTATTCTAAGATCCGAATCGATCCAGATCCAACATAACCTACCGACAAATTCTAATTATCCTATTGAATCTAGATATCTAAGACCTGAAAAATCCAAACCCGACAAAACGTGGCCTAAATGCCCCATACCTAAATTATAATATTAAATTATATATATATATATATATATATATATATCTGACCAAATTCTTATTACTAGTATAGTATATTGGCATTTAATGAAAAGAATTTAATCCAAAATTAGGCTACTTATATTCAAATAAACTTCATTGATGGATGAAACATTTTCAACAGTATTTCTATTTTTCAACGTATATATGGTCTCTATTAGGATTTAAAATCTAGATGAGCAAGACCAAACTTATCGAAGAATTCGCTCAAAATATTCCCAAATGTCATTTGTCGTCACAATCTACAATTGGCTAAAAAAAAAAAGTCTACACTTGGCTGCATGTACCATGAGTGCTTTGACATGAAAGGGGCAACAACTCTCACGTCCACAACTTCAATATATCCAATAATACTATTATAGAAGTTGTAATACATATATGAACGTGATCATATTCTCATAAGAGACATTTCTTTGAGGCTGATGATAGTATCTCTAAGGCTTGATTTCAGAGTAGTGAACTCAACTCCCAAATTCTTCACTTTATCCACACACATTGTGCAATTGATTCCATCCATCAGACCTTCTGATCCATTCCTAAAACAAAAGTCAAAAGATATGTTTCTTGGTAATCCCCTTGATAAAGTTTATGGTATGATGATTAATAAGGATAAAATGGATAGAAAACTCACGAATCATCAATACACGTATCTGGAAATAATTCACGTATAGTCTCTTTAATGTGGTTTATCGTCACACTCTGGCCGCTGATAATGTATCTACCATTGGCGGAAGGAGACTCCAACGCTTTGATATGAGCCAAAGCAACATCTCTCACGTCCACGAACCTGTAGTATCTACAGTTAGAAGGGTTCTTACCATTTACCATATCCACAACGATCTCTACCGAAAGGTTGAGAGTTGGTTGCAAAAGCGGTCCGATTATATATCCTGGATTTATCACGACCATGTCCATTCCGTTGTCTTTAGCAAATTGCCATGCTACATTCTCTGCCAGTGTTTTGGAGAGTGGATACCATAACTGAAGAGGAAAAGGAAATGTGTGAGATAGGATCCAAACTCTCAAATCGATACGTCAAAACAAAATCCAAAGGACCTCTGATTCCATGCAAACACTTGGATCAGAGAAGAAAGTCTCGTCAACCACGTCGTTTGGCCCCAAAGGGGGTTGACGAACAAGAACCGCAGCCATGGACGATGTTACAATGACTCTTTTGACAGAGGAAGTTTTCTTGCATGTGTTAAGTACGTTAATAGTACCCTTTAACGCCGGATCTATTAGCTCAGTCTGGTAAATACCACATTTTTATAAATCTGTTTTAAGACATAAAACGGTGCAGCCAATAATAGTAAAATTTGCTATTTCCACAACAGACCTGAGGATCTGTGACGATGAACTTAACGGGAGAAGCCGTATGGAAGACAGCGTCACAACCTTCGATAGCTTGCTCGAAGGAACATTCTTCCAAAAGATCTGCTTTGAACAGTTTTAGTCTTTCTTTTGCACCCTCAAGTGCAAGTAGATGTTCTGTTTTTGCCGTGTCCGCTAATGAAAAAAAGAAGAATATATAACAAATATATCTATGTCGTCAAAATGCAGCTCTACAAGAGTACAAATCTTACAACTACAGCTGATAGATGCCTTGGAGAAAACTAGAAAATTCAGTATTTTATTTAATTTAATAAAAAGAGTAGAATTAAAGAAGAAAAAAAGAAAAAGCAAAAAGTAAAAAAGTAAAAAGAAAAAAATAAAATATATGTAACTAAAATTTAGTGTAAAAAAAATGTCAATTTGATTTACAATTGGATATGTATTTTAGTAACACATTGCTAAGATCCTCTAGTGTCGATAATAATATTTTTATATAATATAATTATCTAATTAAAATTTAGTGTAAAAAAAAAAGATGAACCATTTAACGAGACACATGCCTGGGCAAGTTCTCATAAAAATTATCAAATGAAGAATTCTCATTAAAAACTTCCATCTCTATGACTCTATTTCCTAATTAATCTTTAATTTTATTTCATTGTGAGATATCCTTGAAGCTCTACTAGTTGACATGATTATGGGTAAAAAGACATGCATCAGAATTTCCGATTTGCATGTGTTCAGCTACTTTTGATCATTCCTAAGAACTGCAATCTCGCTAGAGAGGATCTATAATAGAGGAGGGAACAAACTTGGGTCTCGAACGGTAGCCCTGACGGTGTAGCCACGGAGGAGCAAAAGCTTAACAATCCAAGACGCTATGTAACCGGAAGCTCCAGTAACGCAGACCACCTTTCCTCCTCCTCTGTTCATATCTCTTCTCTCTCTGATAGTGAATTGTATTATATGAAGAGAGGAGAGATGTTCATTCCTGGGTTTTGTAATTTTGGTCCGTTGAGATATAAGTGAGTGGTTGCAAAGTGACATAAGACACTTGTCTACATCTTTTGGACTCTTTTAGCATGTGGATGGACGGTCCAAATTGGTTACAGAGCAATTCCAATGAGAGATTCTTACCATGTGATTCTCAACTTACATATTGATGTATGTATATATAACAAGTACTGTATTATTTAATTAAGAGTATCTAAAAATTCTTGGGATCACAACTAAGACTATGATTAATGGAAATTCTTAAGGACGAGATTCTTAGCGTAATTTAAGAACCGGTTCTTAACTTTAACAAAGAAAAAGGTTAAGAACCGGTTCTTAAATTACGCTAAGAACTCCATCCTAAGAGCACGATTATTGGGGTTTCTCCCAATAGGTTTCTTTCCCAAAAAGGCATGTGGACCCCATCAATTTGGAGAAACCCATAATAAAAGGTTCTGAGTATAGGATCTCTTTTGGTGGATTTTTTGTACTGTTTGCGGGTCCCACCGACACGTGTCGACCCGCGATTGGTGCAATTTTAATTTTTTATTTTAACCGAAAAAATTAAAGAAACCCACAGGGTTTCTGTGGATAATGATGCTCTAAGAACCCCCAAAATCATGCTCTAATAATATGTCATTTGAGATATTATTGGTTGTGTTTCCAAGAATCTTTAGATACTTACCTATTTATTTGTAATATTTGTACTTTCTAATATTTTGAGAACTTTTGATTAGATATTACCAATAAGGGTGTTCTTATGATTACAATTTTTTAAATATTGAATTTTATATAAATGTAACCAAATTCTTCTAACTAGTACAATCAATTGGCCTTTAAAAGAATTTGATTCCCAATTAGGCTACTCATTAATTATGTGTAGATTTCATCGATGGTTGATTCACTTAGAATCCTACTGCCTCATTTGGTACAGCAGATGAAGAAGCAGTAGCAGTATGCTGTAGAAACAGTATGCTGCAGAAGCTGTATGCTCTCATTAAAAATTTCAATAAAGTGATTGGTAGAGCAGTAACAGTATACAACTTTAAAATTATCATAAAAATTAGTATGTCATATTTTTATTTTAAAATAATATATATTAAATTATAATATATATTAATAATATTTTTTTAATAAAAATAATGAATCTTATTTAATTATAAAATTAAATTAAATTTTAAATGTAAAATATTATTATTTAAAAATAAATATAAATATTATTTTAAAATATAAATTTATTTTTGGACATAAAAATAATTTTTATATTATTAAATAAAATAAAATAATTATATAAATAATTTATATATAAATTATCATTATTTATCTATTGGTAGAACAGTAAATGATTCTTATAATATTATCAGAAAAATTAATATATAACACATAATTTATTTTTTATAAATAATATAGATATGTTTAGTCTCTAATATATAATATATAAATATATATTATTTTATTTTTTATTAAAAATAATGAGTGATATGTGTAATTATATAAGTTATATTATATTTCAAATGTGAAATATTGTTCTTTTTAAAAAGTTAAAATAATTAATCACAAATTTATTTTTTTAAAATATAAATTTATTTTTTATCATGAATATAATTTTTTATATTATAAAATAAAATATATTAATTATATAAAATTATTTTTAAAATTTTATATATTATAACTGCAAATGCTCTACCAAAAGCTCCATATGAGAGCATTGAGTAAAGAGCATTTGGAGAGCATTAACATCTTGTAAATGCTCTTATAAATGCTTTTATGATAAATGTTAATTGGATAATCACGAGCATAATGCTTATGCTAATGCTTTGCCAATCATACCCTATGTTATTATAAATTTCAATAGCATTTAGATATGATGAGACTATGCAAGGAGATATTTGTACTTAGGGCATCTCCAGTGGTACATAATAATTTTCTCTATATTTCATTCTGAAGAGTAACTTTATAAAATAGTTGGATTTGGTCTTATGGTTCACTCTATAATAGAATTACTCTAAAATATAGAGTAAAAAACAATATTACTATGTATTCCTCTCTATTAGAGTAACTCTATTATAGAGAATCATTGGACCAAATTCATCTTTACAATACAGTTTATCTATTTTAGAGTGAAATATAAAGAAAATTATTGTGTAATCGATGATTTAGGCTATCAATAGTGTTTCAGAGGGTTTCTTCTATAGGAGTGAACTCAATTCTAAAATTCCATATCTAACATAAAATTCCATGAAATTTCACATTTGTAAATCATTCCAAATCCCATATTAGCCTTTGTATTCGAATGATAAACAAGAGAATATTGCATAGAGAGTCACTTTTACACTTTATAATAGCATTATAGGTTATTTTCTTCTATCCACACAGTTTTTGCTAACTGTTTTTCAGTTTCGTTAGGGTTTCCAACTAAGGGAGAACCATATTTTAATTGCTGGTCCATATTTTTTTTATCAGTTTGTTTCGTAAAAGCTAAATGGAGATCAACCTTCTCAATCTCTGTAATCTCTATCAATCTCTGGTCTGGGAAGATTTATTTAAGCCACCATCTAAATTCACAGTGGGTGATTCACTGTCACATAACGCTGTGACTACAAGTCGTCGAGCTCTCCACCGGAATCTTCAGCCACCGCAAGCTGCAATCATCACAATGTTTTTCCTTCTCCACGGGTCTTCTCTTCCGCGGTGTCTCTTGTCCTGTAGGCACCCGTAAAAGAGAGAAGAGCTTGACTTGAAGAGAGGAAACAAGGAAAAAACGAGTGTACTCAGTCCACAGTCCAGAAGGACTATACGTCAGGTCTCGTAATCAAGCTGCTGCTGCCGTATCTCCGTCTTCTGCAAATTTCTCAGCAATTCACAGAATTCCATTAACAATCGGGCGAGGATGAAGAAAAAGCCTCCTGAAGCAACTCAATGGTGACACAGTCCGAGTAAGTTAGGTATGAGATTCAATCTTTTGTTTTGGGTCATCAAAGAAATCTCAGCGTTGTTCCGTTGGTGGGTTACTCTTTCCAGGAAAAACCCTTGTCTTGTTTTTCCTAATCTGATGTTTATTGATATCAAAGTCTCTAACTTTTTGTTTAGTTTTGATAATTCAGCTGATAATATATGATTTGAAAATTTATTGTTTTACATTTAGCTTTAAAAGTTTACAGCTTGAATTTACTTTGACACAATGAAAATATTGGAAGATATATTCTCAAATACAGTTGATTCAATATAAGTATATAACTTTTGATCATCTTGTGATTTTCTGCGATTTGTGCTATACTCTTTGAGTTTCAGAATAATTTTTGCTTGTTTGGTTTTCACGGAAAACTGGATTAAGCATTACTCTGCACATTGGTCTACTCTTATGTGTGTGTGTTTTTTTTTTTGTAGTAGTAGGTGAAACAGAGGCAAAAATGCATTGTTATATACATGACACTAAACTTCTGGCATGTTGTCATGTTCACCACCATTAGAAATGTATGTACACAAAAACTTTGAGTTGCAAATATCTGAATTTTTGGTAGAGATATAAACCTCACATAGAGTAAAGATATTGTTAATATAAGGACTTGAGCACCCGCAATGGGAATCCTTAAGGAGAAGTCCTTAGTGAAAAAATAATTAAATAATCAACCGATCCCACCAAAAGTTAATGATTCATTCCCGAAAATCCTTAAATAAAGATTCATTTTTAGTGAATCCTTACACTATTTGCGGGTCCCCACGAGACGTGGCGACCCGCGATTGGTTGATATTTTAATTTTTTTTTAATTTTTTTATTTTATAAATCTGAAAAAAAATAATAATTAAAAAATTAAATTCTAAAGATTCCAATGGGTAACACCATTGCGGATGCTCTTAATATCGTCGACCAAAAACAGTCCATATCTTATGTACCTTCAATTGTACATGTGCACACCATATTATGACACATACACTCTCTGTTAAGTGACTTCATGTATTAGTATATTTAGCCAACACAAATTTACGGCCAATGATAATCACACACATCTACTAGTTGTTTGAACTAGCAAACCAAAAAGAACATTTAAGTCACTCAACAGGATATACAAGATGTACAATAAAATTATTATCCACATGTACACGTGTTTTTTCTGTCTCCTCATGTACATCATTTCATATTATCCTCAAGTACACTAATGTTCATGTACATATTTTTTGTCAACAATTTCCATGTACACATTCCATTTGAAAATGAGAAAGTTCTTGTACACATATTCCATTAAGTTGCAAGATTATTTTCCACATAAAACATAACCTCCGTTAAGTTGTCTCATGAGTTACGACATCTCAAGTACCATGAACCATTCTCAAGCAAGTACAAACCTCAAAAATCAAGCATTTCACTCAAATTGAACAGTTTTGATACATTTCATTACAAATAATTCCACTTTCATGAACATACCAAACTAATCAGAAGAATCTTCAAGGCTCAAGAGTTATTTAAGGATGAAGCTATCAAATGGTTGCACTTGGATGTTATGTAATTGTCTTAGAAACAAGTGGTTTAGTTGTCTCTTAATTCTTAGATGTTCGTTGAATAGCTAATGTTGTTTCTTTGGTTAATCTTTTGAATAGCAAGGAATTTGTGAGTTCTGGTTTTACTAATTCAGATGTACATGTGAACTGATGTACATGTGGATTTTTATAAATCATCGTACATGTAGATAGTAAAATATAAGAGTACACATGGACACCTGTTTAGTTAAAACTTACAAATGTATGTTATAAAATTGTAAATGTTTATTTGAGTAATGTTATATCATGATAAGGTGTACATATGGATATTAGCGAATCAGTGTACACGTGGACAATGTTAAAACGATATTTAGGTATGAAGCTAACATAACAAGCTACAATCACATAGAAAATACAAGAAGAAATCTACAGAGCATTACTTTCGTAAGACCAAGAACTAAAAGCACAGAAGAATTTGATGTCACTAAAGATTACCAAATTGTTTATGTTCATTAGACCTTCAAATTTGAGACAAAAGTAACAACGTAATCACACTTCAAACCATAGGCATTCACTACACAAATCGTAAACCACTAATACCTCAGCATATTAACTTTAGATAAACACTTAAAAGACTTGAACTTTCTTTATACCCAACAACGTAGATAGACAATAAAGTAAAAGCAAGACACTGAATTTACTGCAGAAATCTTGTTTAACTGTTTGGGTATCAGGATAAGAACAACCTTGAAATTAGCAGCTTCATTCACAAGAGCTGGAGGAAGTAACCCAACTTTTTTAGGCTAGCTGCATCAGATTAATCGTTCTCATAATCACCTTCCTCTAAATCGTTTTTGTAGAGCCACAACGATGTTGAGGATGTCTCTGACGCAGTCTTTGAATGAATTGCTATCCTCTGAGATGGGAGAGATAAATGAGGATTATCTTCTTGGCTCTGGGCTTTGGGACGGCGAAAGGGAGGAAGCCATGGCGGGGGTTGACAAATAAAAGGACAATACGCTGATGAGCTATGACTGTGACGACGGATCGAGAATACGGTGACGAATCGAGTTCAGGAGAGATCGGATTGGTATTCGAGTTAGGGATTACCTGAAAAACTGCTTGCTCGCAGAAGAAGCCATTTTCTTAGCCGCGTGGACTTGCTGCGGCGTGACATACTTTCTCAGACCTTGTTTCCTTCTTAACCGCACCATGACCGCGAGGAAAAAACTGAGTAAGGATACACGACAATAAAGGATTAACCATCGTTAGGCTGGGGTTGCTGCTACAGAGGAGGAGGGACAAAAAATCGTTTTGGAAGATCAAACGGCGTTTCAAAACTATTGTTTGACGGTGGAGGTGTAAGCAAGGAGAGACGTTGTTGATGTTGTAGTGGTAGTGAATTTGCTAAATTCAATTTCTTTTAGGAGAAAAAAAATCTAGAGGGAATAAGAAAAAAAGTCATTTAGTTACGTATCTGACTAGTTAGTTGATTTAGTTAGTAATAAGCCTCTAGTATTAATAAGTGATCTATTATGTAATCCCTTGTCATAAAGTGAGTCTAAATGAAAACACTGTGTTCCAAAAAAAAAAAAAATGAAAATCACTCTAATGTGTAGTGGGTACGTGGTTTTATATAACTAGGGGTATAACCTCCGCACAAGCGCGGGGCTGGATACATTATTGATGCACTGTGTTGTTGTGGCATTGTGATTTTAGCGTTAGTTTTTCTTTTAAGTTTTTGTTTTCTCATGTTGTCTATAATTATCTATGAATAGAAGAATGGAAGTTACTCAATTTGATTAGGTTGATATAAGAATGACAGCGGCGAGATATTGATAAATCTTATCTTTGTAATTATTAAATTGACAATTAGCGTTATTAGTGGTCTCATTGTTCGACCAAACTTAAGTATTTGTTAGTATACAATTCAAATCAAATAGTGTAAGGAAAAAGATTTAAATTTTTTATCTTAAATTTAACAATTTATATGAACCAAAAATTAATTACTTTCCTTATTCTACCTGAAATTTATTTTTAAAATATTTTATTGTATTAAACTGTATCTTTATAAAGTAATAACTCTAGAAGGTTTTTTTTTTCAATAACTCTAGAAATTTATAATAGTATATAGTTAGATAATTATTATTTTTAGGTTTGTCACTGGATTTTGTTTAGATTGTTTGAAGCTGGAAAAAAAGTTTGAAATGGTGGACGAAAAATATAAATTGATATTGCTTTAAGACCCAGGGTAATGATAAAGTAAAAATGGGTTAAAAAAATTTGGGCTTTAAATGTACTGGGCATTGAATCTGATGTTTTCTCTGATTCTATTTAAACTGTTTTTTGTTATTTTTTCCTTCGCTGTTGGGAGACTTGTCCGGATATCATTCCTTCAAACTTTGTTTTTCCTGTTTACCTTGATAACTTGCAAAATTCCTCAGCCGCTTGGTAGTACGTGAAAACATACCTACTATATCAGCTTTCTTAGTGTCTTCTCTTCATCCAAAGAGTTATAGATCGTTAGGAAATAATTAGACAGCTTAAGATAAGCACTTCTATTGTACATAGAACATTCAGAGTTTAGAACAGCCTGTGACAAACATATAATCGGACCTGCATGATAAATGAAAAACTGACTTACAAAAATTAGAACTTATATTTCTGTTAACACAATGGAATAATAATGCTGCGATACCTTTAAAACTGGAATAAGTTATCATATCTTTTTCTGTTGCTGTCTTAAATGCGTATAGGAAACAAAAGAACATTTAGAATAATAAAGCTAGTGGAGATTTAAAATGCCGCAGTGAGAATTACAAATACAACAACAAACAATTTAGTGGTGAAGATTCAAAAGGGTCGTGTGCTCGTCTTCATAGCCTCTTTGTCTTCATGCTCTTTTGAAGAGTTTTTTCGTGAACGCAAGCTCTCCACAACATTAACCACAAATAGATGTGCCAAGCAGATTTTGACACTTGTATACTTTTACGGACTCCTGTTAATAGTGACTATGAAAAAATTTAGCTACAAATAGAGTTAGCTACTCTAGATAAATGGACTCGTTATGGCTATAGTCTCAAGTAATTTCAGTAAACAAAGGATGACTCAATATGTTTATGATTATAGATGGTGAAGAAAGCAATTGCAACGCAAATATCAAGGTACTGAATAAGCATGGACTCATGTGCTACTCAACTATAGATGGTTTAGTGATAAGCTAAATTCAAGTTAGGAATCAATACCTATATGAAAGTTTCCTGATCTTTAGCCAAAATCTCAATGTTCTTTATTAAAAGATCAGACTTCTCTGCTTGAAGCTTCTTATAGTAAGAGACTGAATGACCTCCTAGCTTTTGCTGAATGAATCTGAAGCAAAACGAAAGAAGGATCATAACCAAAACTATCAAATAGTTGAGATTTCCATACACCAAAGGATCATCATAGTAGGATGTAATTTTTTACCGAAACTACTAATGAAAACTGTGATCTTCGTATTTGAAGCCCTAACCGAAATTTCCATCAACTACCTGAAGAGCAGGATAAATCATACTTGTTAACCTAATTCGTTTTATGTTTTGGTTCAAAAAATCTATCACCTGGTTAAGTATAACCTGGATTAAATATTACGTCACTCTCTTAGGAACTAATATATAATGGTGAGAAACAAAACGCCTGTCCAGAAACTTACTCTAAAGCAGAGGAATGCTTGTCATTTTGCTCATACAAAGCAATCATAACTACAATCAAGACCACAATTTTATTAGTCTAATTTAAGATCCCACCACTATTGAGAAAGTACCTCATCACATAGTATAATTTAAGATCCCACCACTATTGAGTAAGTAATGCTGGAAGCAACCTGTCTCATAATAGCTTGGATCTCCCTCATGATCTCCTTATCACTCTTCTCCCTCGACACACTGAAAAAGCCAAAAATTCAAGATTTAATATCCTGAAAACAAAACTTCAAAAACAGAAATCAACATTTCAATAAAGACTGGTCCTTCAGCAACTTCAGAATCAGTCTCAATACGGAAGTTCCACCTCTCCAAGACTTCACCTGTAGCTTTGCTCATTATCACCAACACTACTCTCTGCAACTTCCCAGCTTCAAGCCACTCTTTATAAACATCACACAACAGTATATGATCAGTCTCTCAATAAGACTCGTAGACAAGAAAGAAAGAATTTTTTTTTTCAATTTACCGGAGATCTGAGAAGTGAGGTTTGATAGGAACGATATAACTGATTCATCTTGGGTAAGCAGCATGGGAAGACCATACTTCTTCACTTTCACAAAGCTTTCCTCTGGGTATACTGCTCTATTATACAGCATACTATATACACACAAACAACTATATCAAATTCAGTTTCATTTTTAACTTCTGAAAGCCCCAAAAATTGAAGTCGATCGTAGTCTCTCTCACCTGTTGGCAGCGTAAGAGAATAACTCACTGACGATGGCGGCAGATCCGTGCAGAGTGTTGATGTCCTTAGCAGCCGCGGTTCTGGAAGCCATGGTAGCGTTTCGGAGATGAAATGATTCAACAAAGGATCTGTGATTTTAAATTTGGAAGAGTCGATTAGGGTTTTTGATTGAGAAAAAATAATATAGCACGGATTCAATAGATCTTGTCCTTAGATCGCTTTGAATGGAACGGAAACGGCAAATGAGCAAACTTATTTACTTTTGTGGGTCCCACCATCTTGCCTACGTGTCCTCTTAAGATGGAGTGAACTCTGCCATTATATTATAGATTTGAATGATAAAAAATACAAATAAATTTTGCCGCGCTACAGTCAAACCCTAGCAAGTAGCAACTGAAACTGAGCCCGCCTAATGCGTAGGGGATTGGTTTCTTTTAAATGACACAAAACCCAAAGCACTAGCCTCGGTTAGAGCATCAGCAATGGTGAACCCCAAAGGGGGGGTTCACCAACTTTTTTTAATATTTTTTGTGGGCCCATGAACAGTTATGAACCCGGATTTGTTATTTTCTGCATTAGTGAACCCGAAGAAGGAGTTCATAGGAATAAAATAATAATATTAATTTTTAAAAAATAAAAAATTGAAAATATTCAGAAAACATAAATATATTATTAAAATATATTATTAAAATTATGAAAACATTTTATTGAATACATTAAGAGTACATAACAGAAATTAGAAATTTATAAAAATACAAAGCTTATTTATTCATTATTCATCACCAAACGATCATGATTCTCTAAATCTCGAACTTCTCTGCGCATGGCTAACATATCATCGTTGACCTAAACACTATCTCTGCTTCTCATATAGGGATAAAGAGTGCCATTTTAGAGATTTCAAAGGGTGGAGTTTAAGTTTTGGCTTTCGATATATGTTTTAATATTTTGGTTTGGGTTTTCAGATGTAGAAAAACTATGTTTTAAAACTTTATGTTGTTTCTTAACTTAAAACAACCTCATGATCAGTCTACGCATTCAACAAAGGAATCAAGTTCGATAATGCTTAACTTAGAAAAACCATTCAAGTTTTACAAATCGAAAGACATAAGTTGATAAGTTGCTAATGAAACAAAAGGAAACAAGTTAAGATGATAGAGAGGAGAGACAGCAAAAGAGCCATCTAATTTCGTGAGGTAGAAGCAATGGTACCTGTAGAAGAAGAGAACACAAGTTAAAGCAGAAGCAAAGTAGTAACATTGAAGATATAGGCAACACAAACAAGTCAATGGAGAAGACTCACCATTGATTCTGCTGAAGTGATTGATCAGTAGTTCAGTACCCTCTTTCCTTTCCGGACATACACACAGTAATGGAGTTGTCGTCCCGTCTCCAACCACGTTGAAGACAAACAAGTCTCCGTTGGTGCATTTGTTATCACGGCAAAACTTTCTCCACCCTCTGCTGATGTAATATGCGCCGTCTGATTCGCTAAATCCGAAGCTCGCAGTCCATGACTTTCCGTCCTTGTTGACAAGTTTTACCTCTTTGCATTGTTGGTTCAAAGCAGTACACCGCATAGCTTCCACAGGAAGAAACTACAAACACAGAAATAAAAGAGACATAAATATTCATAACTGATATGGTGTATAACTATTAAAAGTTTACTTACCAGGTGATCTTCCTTTTGATTTGTAGTAGTGACCTCAGCCAAGAAGCAGTAGTCGAATGAGAAAGAAGGAGCATCATCCGCGTCGGCTTCTTCCTTAACGTTGTGAGGATTTGTATACTGAATCTCACAACTGCTAGGACCAAAAGGAGTGACATGAAAGACCAAGTCTCCTTCGTGTTTGAAGATGACAATGTCACCGATTCGAAGATCATGTGCTGTGGCAAACTCTTTCCAACCTTTGGTGAGTGTCCTGCCTTCTCGTATCACCTCCCAAACTTGATCGGAAGCGTCCGATCTTAGTTTCCATGGTTTATTCTTCTCACTCCCTTGTATGTGTTTTGAGAAGAATTCAAGTGGTATTGTCACGCCACTATGAAAACCAGGAAGCAGAGGCTTCAAGAAATGAGGTTCCTGGGGAGTTGTCATCTGCAAACAAGCAAAGAGTTTGTAACTAAAAGTAGTGTCCGAGCAAACAACAACAATAACCACACCACACCAATAACTACAATAACCGCAGCAACTAAACCTACTCGACTCTGTGGGAAATCACTAACTACAAAGCAATTAACATGCAACAATCGAGTTCCAATTTAAAAAAATGGCATGCAACTATGGACCACACAAGACCACACAACTATTTAGAACCCTAAATCCAAACCCCTCTATCGATTTGAAATCTCACAGAAACGAACCCTAAATGAAACGAGCATGCCGATTTACATCACGAATCATAGAGGGAGACGAGATGAACAACCTATCCTAACCTTAAATCTACCAGAGAAGAATCGAATTTACCTCTCAATCGGACGGAAGAGGAGGATCGACGACGGAGACGAATCGCGTTTCGTCTCGAGCTCTCGTTTTTTTTTTTGGGTTTAATCGCAAATGATTTTTTTCCTCTCCGAAGGAAAATAGATTCTCGTTTGAGCCCGCCACGTGCACCACGGACCCGATCCGTCAAGCCCTTATTCACGGACTTGTCCGTACTGCTACTTCGCTCAATCGGCCCAAAATCCATTATTTAATTAAAAAAAAAGGACGGATTCGGGCTTCGAACCCCTCACGGACCCCCGTTGCAAGTGGTCTTACACCGAAGCAAAACATTTCAGACACTTACCTTAATTACCCCTTCTCCGGACCTAAATGAATACGGACCGCATCTATGCTCGTTTTCCCCGTCTTCTTTCCTCCTCTGGAGAAATCACAAACTTGAAAGAATCTGCAAAATTGATTGATTCTTCGGTTCTCCCTAAAAAACCCCAATAGCCTAAAATTTTCAAACCGTTAAGATTAGATTACACACTCTAAAGTCTTAAACCATAGCCGTCAGATTAGGGTCATGCTGGATTTTATTCTTACTTATCCTTTTCCGGGGAGCTGTCTTGTTGTGCACTGACAAGCGATGGAGAGTGGTTGGTGGTCACGAGAAAGTTTGGATTTTTAAGGGTTTGAAGATTCAAAGAAGCAGAAAAAAAACCTGTAAGAGTTTCAAAATTTTGAATAAAGGTCACACCTCTTTTTTGGCTGTATACTTCAAAAGTCTTTTGTCTTTATCTATCTTGCTCGTTAGAGTTTCAAAAAAAAAATTGTATGTTAAAAGGGATTAAATTTTTGTGCACACATTTAATTTCACATTCTTAATTATCATCCGAGATTCATTCTAGATTTTATTCGTTAAGTACAGGCTTTACGTGATCTTTACTCAATTCAGAAAATAATGGCAGAAGATGATCCTCTGTTGAAGGATCTGAGTGAGAAGAAACAGAGTTTCAGGAGAAATGTCGTGTCTTTGGCTGCTGACTTGAAAAAAGCAAGGACTCGACTCGCCGAACAAGAGCGTTCGTGTTCACAAGAAGCCATGTCGAGGCAGGCAAGCAAGCAAGCAAAGCTCATTTATGTTATCACTTTCTTTTAAATATAGATTTTTTGGTTTCAAAGTTGAGACTTTTTGGTGAGTCTAATCAATATATTGTGGTGTGCTTTTTAATACATGAGCAGGAAGCAGAAACAAGAGTTAAGAGAATGGAAGATGAGATGCTCCAACTTGCTAAGGAATTAAACAAGAAAGTTGAGCAGATTCGTGCTTCGGATGTTGCGTCTGAGAAGGTTCTTGATTTGGCTAAGTTTCTCTACTTTTCTTGGTTCCGTATTTGTTACTTTACGGGTGTAACTTACCAATCGTTCTGCTTTTTTTCTTTAATCTGTGTGTGTAGTATGTGAAGGAACTGGGTGATATCAAGTCACAGCTTGCAGCAACACAGGCAACTGCAGAGGCAAGTGCTTTGTCGGCTGAATCAGCTCAGTCTCAGTGCAGACTGCTCTCCAAACATTTGCACGAGAGGACTGGTTCCTTGAAAGAGCAAGAGGACCAAGTAACTCGACTTGGTGAGCAGCTAGAGAATCTACAAAAGGAGCTGCAAGCTAGAGAATCTTCACAGAAGCAGTTAAGAGATGACGTTTTGAAAGTCGAACGTGACGTTATGCATGTTGCATCAGAGGTCAGGACAAAGGAGAGTTTCGAGCTAGATGAAGATTCTCCAAAGAACTTTGAAAGAATCAATAAACTTTTGAAGGTTAAAGATGACGAAATAGCAAGACTGAGAGATGAACTAAAGATTATATCGGCTCACTGGAGGTTTAAGACACAGGAGTTAGAAGATCAGGTAACAACAACACATGCTTTAGCTTCTCTTGTTTCTGTCGCTTCTTTATGCATGTGTTTTTTCATGGAGCAGGTGGAGAATCAAAGGAGAATTAACCAGGAGCTTAAAAAGAAGGTGCTGAAGCTAGAGTTTTGCCTTGGTGAAACACGCATCCAAACTCGAAAACTTCATAAGGTAAACTACACTCTCTTTGACTTGGCATAGAGTATACTATTTTTATGACTACTGTACCAATTGAGCTGTTTTTCTGCGGGTTGTGTAGATAGGAGAGCGAAACGATGTGGCAATACAAGAACTCAAGAAGCAACTGGCTGCAAAAAAGCAGCATGAAGCTGATCCTTTTAGCAACCAAAACTTCTGGGACAAATCAGGTTTCAAGGTTGTTGTCTCCATGTCGATGCTGATATTAGTTGCCTTTTCTAGGCGTTAAGTTATCGAAAGAAATTCATTTTAGATTCTGATAAAGTAGATAGACCGTATCCTACATTGTATGAAGGTTTAAGTTCACACCTCTTTGTTACAACGTCTGAGTTTCTGGTTTGGTCCTAGAGAGAGAAGGAAACAACGGAAGTTTTCTGTACAAAACCGAAACATGAGCATTGAACAAAACAAATTTATAATGTCTTACATTCCTAGCTTCTTCTTAATACGTTACTCTAAATGAGCTTGAACTTGTGGAACACTATGTCATAAAAGCTAACTGGAGTCCTATATATTCTACTTTCTAATGAAATAGCACTGCGTTAAGAATCAATGTTACCACCATAGTGTGACCAAAGTGAAGCTGCAGGTTGGTAGAGTCTGATAACGTTGGATTGTTCCCATTAGGTGAACCATCAAACCCGTTAACCGTGGGACCTCCCGTGGATGGATTGTTCACAGTGTTTGATGACGGATTCGCCGGGTTAAACACTGCTGGTGGAGTTTCCCTTGAATATAGATAAGAGATACATTTTCAGTTAGGAATTGAGACAAGAACAAGAGTGTTACAAAAAGAGTTTTTGTATGTTACCCGATGATCCCGCCTCCTGTTGGTATTATAGGTGTTGATGTAACAGGAGGCTGGTTCACTGTTTGTGTCGATGGAGTTGGCGTTGTTGTTCCTGCTTGAGTTGATGTTGATGTAGACGAGCCTGTCTGGTAAACGCAAGAACCAGTGCCTGTTTTGAAACAAGAAAAGGTTCAGTCATTTGGTTGAAAAAACAAGAAGCAGAGTATGTTTTTTTTCCCTCACTCACTTGGGTTGGTACTAACAACTGAGGCTGCACCGCCAAAGTCGCAGCTTTGTGGAGAAGGGTTCTTCTGGTAATAGCTGTTGAAGGCAAACGAGGCATGGTTCTGAAGACTGATAGGAGAATAACAGTTGCCTCCTTGCTGTATCTGAGAGCAATCCGCTCCACCTAACCCGCATGCATAGTCAAGAGCCAGCTGGAGTGAGGTTTGAGAGGCTCCAGGCTTTGCCACGCACCAGCTTTGACCTGAAACCGAAGGAGAGTTTGAGGCAACAGGCGGTGGAATCACTGGAACCGGTACCGTCCCTGAGGGTTGTGTTGAAGGATACTGAGTCACTGGGTTGGTCACGGGTGGTGTGAGTGTAGCGGGGACTATTGTGACCGGAGGGGTAAGAGGAACTGTTGTGGCAGGATTTGTAGGCGTTATGGTCACCGGAGGAAATGTAGTAGCCGGTGGTGTAGTTGTAGGGTTTGTAGGGAAGACCGTTGGTGGGTTTATGACATCATGAGTTATAGTTGTTGAGGAAGAGAGTGAGACAAGAGAAAGAAACAAGAGGAAGTAACTCTGTTTCGCCATCAGAGCCTTGAGATTGGTTTTGCTATCTTCTCTTCTTCTTTCTTGGGTTTATAAGTACATAATGGTGTGAAAAAGATGTGATTAAGAAAGGAGGACAAAAGCTTTGAGATTCTTAGGAGGAGAAAAAGAGGGAAGAAGCTGACTGTACTTTACATGCAAATGACTAAGTTTGAAAAAATAAAAGAGAAAAAGTTTTTTGCTTTGCTATGAAGTCTTTTGGATTAGGCCAGTGCCTAATCTCATCTTAATATATATATATGTGTGTGCAAAGATACATAAGCTTTTGCCTTATGTTAGCAACAAAAAAGGAAAGAAAAAAACCAATTTTGTCAGACGTTTCAGACATAAGCATATGCATAGTATAAAGCTCTGCAAAGTTTTCAAGAAAGAAGCTGCAAATTAGTATTTATATATCTTTTTCTCTGCCAAAAAGGAGAAAAGGAAAGAGACCGGTGGTGCAGATTAAGATCATGAGATTAATTAATACAAAGGTTGATCTTCTGCTTAGCTCAGCAAAACCCACCAAGATTTAAAGAAATCTCCAAAGCGGAAAGTGATTGGGAAAAAAGAAGAAGAAGCAGAGAACGTAAAGCCATGTTAGCTGTTTAATTGATTAATTTATTGTACTAATTTGAAAAGCTATCCTCTACACGGTTGAATATGGTTCGTTGCTCATTACAAGAAAAAAAAAATGTTTGTGTGTGTGTACACCTTTGTTCTTGAGATAAGAAGATTAGATTGATGCAAGTAGGGACAACCCACGTGGAATGGTGGATCTTGATACTATCTTCTTAAAAGAATACATGGGTTCAACAGTAAAGCTACCACTTATCTATTGCCATATACCAAAAAAGTTAACACTAGTTCTTGTATTCATTTGCAGAGTGAAAATCAAGACTGGTAGATGGATGATAGATCCCTTGAACTAAATTTCTGGACCGGAAAAGGAGGGAGAAATTCGCAGGTCTAAACATTTAAATTAGGCTTATAATCTAATTTAAAGCCCATTATTATTATAAATAAGCCCAAGACTGGTAATATTTATTATTGTCCAAATTGAACTTCTATTAAACCGGGTATCTAACCAAACCAAATGATCATTCGTTGGCTTAATAGCAATTGAGTGAGAGGGATCTGCATTTGGAAATAAATAATACGATTCAAACAATTTGTTGGACTTTCTCTTTCAAGGAGACGACGATGAACAAAGATTAAGCAACCTCTTTCGTAATTTGCTTCTTACAACTCAAAGCTATTCTAGAAGACTACTACTTCTCTCTACCGATATAAAAATGTTTTTAAAGCACAGTTTCTGCTATACATTAAAGTTTTTCATTCTTCTCATGTAATGTAAAAAATCGGATTAGTTAAAACATCATCCTTCTCACGGAAATGCATAATATAATAATACGTATATGCAGAGACGGTGTTTCATGTGATGTAGTTTGCAATGCAAGCTTCTTTTTTTCTCACCACCTAAATAAAAAGATTTAAAACAAAGTTAAGAGAGACTGAAAAAATTTTATCACCACCTACCACTTGATAACTCCACCTCTTCTTCTTCCACCAGATTTCACAGCTCACGTTTTAAAGTTTTCTTTTATTTATTTTATAACTTTCATCTTTCATGTTCTTCTTCTTCACATAAAAAGTTTCAACATCTTTCTTTACAAAAAAAAAGACTCTGTTTTCCAGTTTCATCTAAAATTTCTTGTCTTTTTTTTTTCCTGTTCTTTGAAGAGATTCTCTCATCAAGTTTCATTCTTAGAGGTAATGTACATCATTATATTCCCACCTTCCTTGGTATTCTACCATCATTGCTTGTCTTATGCATCTTCTAACTGGATAATGATATATGTAATGATTGTTGCATTTTGCTATATTCTTGACTTGTTGGGTTATTAAGCTCCTTAGTGGTCCTCTATGTTTAATATGGGACCATTGAATCAACTTGTAGCCTCTTCATCATCAATCCCACATCATTTTTCATGTTGTTGCTTTCTACAATTTAATTCTTTCTTTCTCTGGTGCCGTTGTGTGAAGTTTTATCTCTTTAATTCTGATGATCTTGAATCAAGCAGGTTAGGAAGGAACAATGTCTGGACTTAAGATCTGGCAAGCAACCGTTATCTCCATTGCCTTGTTCATCATAGCCATACTCTCTGTCCTTTCATTTTGTCTCATATGGAAAAAGAAACCAAGAATATCCAAAACCTTGAGTCTTCCCATCATCCAAACCCCTCCTATATCCAAAGAGATCAAGGAGATCAGAATTGAGCATGCCTCAGATTTTGATTTTCAAAAGAAAGACATCAATGAATCTGATAAGCTCTTGCTTAGTTTGGATATGGAGAAGAAGAGAAAGAACGGTGTAAGTAGCAGCCCATCTGGCTCAGGAGAAGAAGGTGGTTCTATGTGTATTGCAAACATGTCTTCATCATCACTGTATGAGATGGCAACACCATCACCTCTCTCCGGTTTACCTGAGTCACACCTTGGTTGGGGCCATTGGTTTACTTTGAGAGATCTTGAGATAGCAACAAACAGTTTCTCACAAGAAAATGTGATTGGTGAAGGAGGATATGGAGTTGTATACAGAGGAGAGTTGACCAATGGAACTCATGTCGCTGTGAAAAAGATCTTAAACCATTTGTGAGTTTTAATATAAAAGGCTATCTCCATTTGATTTGCTTAATATTCTGAAACTTTGCTTGTTTCTGATTTTTTGTAGGGGACAAGCTGAGAAAGAGTTTAGAGTAGAGGTTGATGCTATTGGTCATGTGCGTCACAAGAACTTGGTACGTCTTCTTGGATACTGCATTGAAGGCACACACAGGATACTGGTTTACGAGTACATGAACAATGGGAACCTCGAAGAATGGCTTCATGGAGCAATGAGACAGCATGGATACTTAACTTGGGAGGCAAGAATGAAAGTTCTCACCTGCACATCCAAGGCGTAAGCATAACATTCATTATTTTAAAAAAAAATTCATATACGTTCTGCTTAGAGTAATGGTTTTATCTACTGTGCAGACTTGCCTATCTACACGAGGCAATCGAGCCAAAAGTAGTGCACAGAGACATCAAGTCCAGCAACATATTGCTCGATGATAGATTCAACGCAAAGGTTTCTGATTTTGGCCTTGCCAAGTTGCTTGGAGATGGGAAGAGCCATGTGACCACTCGAGTGATGGGAACATTTGGGTATGTTGCTCCAGAATATGCGAATACAGGACTTCTGAACGAGAAGAGTGATGTGTACAGCTTTGGTGTCTTGATCTTAGAAGCAATAACCGGAAGAGATCCTGTGGATTATGCACGTCCTGCTAGTGAGGTAGATAGACTATTCTACTGAGAGATGAATGTAATTGATAATGTGATGAGTTTTGAGACTCATAATACGTTCTTTTCGCAGGTGAACCTAGTTGAGTGGTTGAAGATGATGGTAGGATCTAAGAGACTTGAAGAAGTCATTGATCCAAACATAGCGGTTAAGCCAGCGACAAGAGCGTTGAAACGTGTTCTTCTTACAGCACTAAGATGCATTGATCCTGATTCTGAAAAGAGACCTAAAATGAGCCAAGTTGTGCGTATGCTAGAGTCTGAGGAATATCCAATACCAAGAGAGGTTAGCGTTGCTTTATAATCTTTTCAGTGAATGCAGAATATGTATACATAAGCAAGAATTTAACTTAACAGGATCGGAGAGGGCGTAGAGCGCAAGAGGAAAACTCGGATACTGATAGAAGCACACCGGCTTCAAGAACACAGAGCAAGAGACTATAATAGTCAGAGATCTTTGCTGGTGTGGCTTATTCTCTGTTCTTTGGAAGTTGTTGCTTTTGCATTTTCATGTTCTTGTTTTTGGGATTCTACTTGCTTTATTTCTTCCGGGTTTGCATTTGAATGAACAGATGGTAGAGAGGGATATATTTAGATATGTGTGATATGTAACATATATACTCACATGTTTGTTTATGGGACTGGATTTGTATTGAAAATTACATATCAGTATAATAGTTTGGTGTGTACAGCGAGTGCTCTCTACTACACACAAAAATCAACGCACCATTCAGTTTATAATCTTATTTGTACATTTCATAAAAGGATACTGACCGTTTGATTACAGTTACACTTGCAACACACAATGATTTGGTTTTCACATTCATACACACACACACAAAAGCAAAATATTCAAATAGCTTTACATTTTCTGCGCAAAAAGAGAGGTGAAGAACAGGAATCAACATACACTCACACAATCTTTGGTTGGTTTTGTGCATCAGGAAACATGATGCAGTCAATCTAACAAAATGACATGTGCCATTGGGTTCTAGTTTTGCTTAAAGAAAATTTTAGTTCTTATTAAGAAAAGACAAGAAAATAATGCTAAAAGGGGACTTGATAACAATCTCGATAAAAAAATTACTAACAAAGAGAGAACTCTCATCAATTGCTGAACAATCTAAGAGACCATCCTGCTTAGCCTTTACTGAATCTCACCAATAACTTTGCATGAACACTCCCCGTTCTTGAAGTGATGTAGTTTCTTTGCATCTCTCACAATGAGCTCCTTCTAGAGATTAGTTTGATCGTTGCATGGCAATCTTTACAAACTCTAAGGTTTTTCAAGACGCGAAGGGGTACTCCTTCAGGTAGCTTCAAGAGACCATAAGCCACCGCAAGTCTCTCGCTATGATATCTCACACTCCGACTATCATCTTTCTCCTCCTCTACATCGCAATCAGGATTATACCCAGCTTCCCTCAATAAACCATCCCATTCATCACAACAGATTCTTGCTCGAGATGGATACCTCCCTTAGTGAACGAGTGAACCTTATCTTCAACTTGAGTCCAGCTACAACCCGTTGATTTTCTTATACCTTTTCTCGGTTGTGAAACATCACCGCACCTACCTTGAGATGCATTAGTTCTATACCCTCTCACCATCGTCTTCCATGAGACAACGTTCTTCTCAGGCATCTCGTCAAACACTTTCCTAGCAAGTAAGTAACAAAATCTGATGAACATGGGAAAGAGAATATACACACTGGACAAATCTATAGTAACTAGAATACCATATATATTGCCATGTGTCGGTCCTAGCGATGCCGAAATGTTAATTCCCCAGTAACCGGGATTCGAACCTAGATGACAGAACTCAATGAACCCTTTACCACCAGAGCTAGAAGCCCCGATTACTAAAATTAATTTATCATAACAATAATAATAACAGGACAATTAATCCAAGACTCTAATTTAACATTACACAACCACACTAGCGTAGAAGCCTAATGTTACAGATCAATTCTTCTCACTGAATCCGAACGTGCGACCTAGGGGTGGGCGTTCGGATACCCATTCGGGTTCGGTTCGGGTCTATTCGGGTTTCGGGTTTTCGGGATTAAAGATTTCAGTCCCATTCGGGTATTTCTAAATTTCGGTTCGGATTCGGTTCTGATCTTTGCGGGTTCGGTTCGGTTCGGATAACCCATTTAAATTATTTTAAAAATTTTAAATTTATTATATACTTTAAATTTTTTAAAATCTATAAGCAAAATAATATATTACATATAAATTTGAATAACATATGTCAAAATACCTAAACTTAACATTTAAATTGGTGTTTTTTGAATATTTGGATAGAAAATCAATAGATATTTATGTATTTTTGGTGTTTTGAGTATAGTTTAGCTATTTTAGACATTTAATTTTGACTATCTGAATATATTTTTCAAGTATTTTGGAAAATTTAAAAGAATCTTATATATTTTGCATGTTTTTAATATACATTATATCTAAAAATAATTAATATATTTAGGTATATAAATCTATTTTAGATATATTCGGGTACCCGAAATACTTAGGTTTGGATCGGGTTCGGTTTCGGTTCTTTAAATACCAAAATTTTGAATCCGTTCGGATATTTAATCAATTTCGGTTCGGGTTCGGTACTACTTTTTCGGATCGGGTTCGGTAGTTGTTAAATCAGTTTTTTCTTACACTTATTAACACTTAGAGAGAAAAAAGGTAATGTACATTCTTAGAGAAAGAGTAACTTCAAAGAAGATCTTATTAAAAATTTAATGATTTACGAATGAAGATCTTATTTTGCTAACGTTTGCAATATTTTTTCGTTTCTGTAAATTAAAAAAAAAAAGAAATATAATCACGTTCTTACGTGGGTGATATCATAGTTTTGAAAGCAAATGAGAGCAACGGTGAATATAGGGGTGTAACATTATTTTAGGCAACTGTAATCATCTTAACAGATTTTTGGACTTGTCGAAAACAGAGAACCAAAACACAATCACAAGTCTTCTTAAAATGACATTTGGTAGAACCTTAGAACCACACATCTCTTTTCTCTTTAGTGCAATTTTTTTAAAAAAATTAACAATTAGATGTACAATCTCAGCGGCTGCAGAAGAAATGAAACGGAGTTGGTGGCGTGGAGTATTGCATGGACAATACTTTCATGGCTACAATTGCGTTAGCCGTCTCGGTGTAATGTATCCCATCCCAGCTTATAAACCGAGACCCTTCGTCGCAGCTACTAGAGCCACCGTTCCCACACGTTATGTTCACATTGTAGTTGTAAGGAGGCCCTCCGTGTCCGCAACACGCCATTAGCGGTTTCTCAAAGCCTACACATATATATGAATGAACTACGATGACATAAACCGCTTAAGCAGAAACTAATGGCGTTTATTAATATATACATGCTTTAGAAACATACCGTGGCTGGTAGAGTTTGCGATGAGATCATACTTGATTGTATAAATATCGACATAGACTATGTCCGCATCTCTCAGCTCTGTTCTCATCTCCCGACACATATGATCCAACCCTTCGTTGAATAGCTTTGCAGCTGAGTTATAAATCGATAGACAACCGTGCTTATCGAATTCTTTGCTCTGAACCATTGAAAGTTTCTGAGGCAGACAACCTAAAGGTCCTGTGTTGTGAACCCAGAACTTCCTCCCTCCTTCATAATACAATGTCTGGAACATTTTCAAGTTTCTCTCGAAATCAACACTTAATTAACTGAACTTAAAGTTTCACACTTCTATATGTTAAAAGTTCTGACCTTAATAGCACTCTTGATCTCAGAAATAACGTTTGGAATATGCTTGACGACCTGAGAGTAAGAAAGACCTCTGGAAAATGAATCTGCTATATCGTTTTGCCCGATATCGATCATGTACAAAGCGTTTCTGAATCCACTCTCAGTTACCATCATCTCTTTCAAAGGATCTGCAAAACAAAATGCATATTACAATGTAAAGGTTGATTGATAAAGAGTTGGTTGGGATCACTACATCAGATAGATATACCTGAGGTAGCAGCAAGCTCGAGTGCTCGAGATTTGAAGTGGAGGAACTGCAAGAGCTGAATGTTGAGGACGAACGGAACGTATCTAGGAAGAGTGGTTGATCCAACGATGGCGAAGTTAGCGCCGTTTTGGAACTTTGATCCAACCATTGAGTCTAAGTATGGGTTTAACAGACTTGTATTCAAACTCTGGCCTGCAAATATTTCAATTTTCTAGGAACGTTACATTCATTAAATATCAATGTTGGGATACAGAAGTTGCGCTTTAATATTTCTTGTCCGAATCTCTCAGTATTTTGAATCTGAACATCGATACAAACAAAATAATTATGAATTCAATTAATTAATAAGACATAAAACTCGTATATGGCAAATTAAAATAATATGATACGGACAAAGAAAAACTCATCAAGCACGGCGCTCTTGACTCTTTAGTCACGCAATGGAGATCACGCGCCGAATCTAAAAAGTGGGACCCGTATCCCATGGCACTTTGATCTTCCATGTTGTGAAACGGGACCCACTTGTCTTTTATTAGATTTCATCATTTCAACGAATGGTGTCGTCTTGTGACATCACATAACGAGATCACCGACATCGATTCTTGGCGCGGTTTTCAGCCGTTGATTATGATATAACTCGTTACATCTGACGGTGGATATTCAACCGTCGAATAATTACGTGAGTCAAACAAGAGTGAAGAGAAGCTGACTTACAGAGAAAATCGATGATGAGTCGACCGTCGGATAAACGTCCGGTGGATCGCCGGAAAAATGAGCGGCCATTAGGGAGACCCATGGTATAACCGAGTCCGGCGGAGAGTCCACCCGTGTCAGAGTTAGAATCTCCGAAGTTAAAGATCACCGGCGGATATTGGCTTCCTCCTGCCACCACCAAGTGTTGTCGGAGATTGAGGATCACCAGGAGGAGACTAAGGAGGAAGAAGACATGGGAGTGGAGAGAGAGCGTAGCCATTTGAAGAAGTGGCTGATCGATAGTGTGAACTGAGAGCTTTGTAACTAAATGGTAAGCCTTAGTGTGGGCCTTCTTTATCTTTTAAAGCTTTTAATGCGAATCCTTTACACACAGTTGAAAATTTTGTAGGTTGGTGGTTGACACTGACACATTACTCAGGCTATTTAAGATCGAGTCCAATAAAATCTCCCACAGTCGGAAAAAAAAATATGTGGTCTCTAGTGTGGGCTAATAAAAGGCCCATTCATATCTACTAGCTCAAGATTTAACCCACGGGCCACGACAAAATGTACATGATAGAATGAACCGTATTTGGCTATATGCGTAGAGATGCTAATCATAACGTAAGTATGCATATGCATTCATATATGTCCAAATCTAAAAACGGAAAGTTTCTCTTTTACGTACTAACGAAAAGATGAGAGCGAATAAATATACATTGAAAGCCAACAAAGAGGCACGAAAAATCATTTGGACGTCATCGCTAGCTTGTATGGTTCATGCAAATGGAGCATTAATCATAATTATTCCTCTTCAATTTAGAAAGCATTTCTTATAAACCACTCAAATCCAGCTGACTCTGAATCACCGTTAACGTTTCTTGAATTTAACAGTCCAAGTTAGTTTTCGAAAAAAGCAACGTTTGTTGTATACTATGTTCTTTTTCTTTTTGTATGCATATATATGTTGTTAGGTTTTTGGCCTGGATCAATGTTCTTTCTCTTCATATTTATTAAAACATAAGAAAGTTAATTTTTATGATTATTTGGCAATTGCTGATTTTTTTTCTTTGTTACTGACTAATAAAAAATTACTATAATATTTTTAGACCATCTTCAATCCATTTTAATATTTTATTCAAATTAGAATAGTTATAGGTAGAACTCAATCCAATACATTTCTCTATTTATTTAAAGTGTTAGTTTTGTCTCTACAATAACCTTTAAATTCAAAAAAATATCCCAATCTATATAGGTGAGATATTTATTTATACAATTTTCAATGATTATGAATTTTACTTTCTTTCTTTGAATTTTTACAAATAATCACAGTTATCTTTGTAATTTAAATAATCTAATCAGCTTTCTGAATTTATGGTTTAAATAAAATCAGTTTTGTCAGAGTACTTTAATGAATATAAATTCAAAATACCCAAGATGATTAATTTTAATAATTCAATCAGTTTGGTTAATCAAGCGATAAACCAAACCCTTGATTCAATATTACAGAAACGTGTTTTTCAAAGGAAAATTGATTGCTTGAAGCTTGAGAAAGACATTCATGCATGCGTGCTACTTCCATTCATTCACAAGCTCCACCTAACCCATGAATAAACGGAAACCGAAAAATAGTTCAGAAAGACAAAATTTTATTTAAGTTATTTTCTGAAAAAACGCCAATTCGAAATTAGTAATCAACGAGAAGAAAAGTTAAATAAAGTGCCATAAATATCAAAGATACAAATCACCCATTGTTTCGTGTGTCCTATGCCCTAAAAGAGAGCACATGTGTTACAAGTAAACTTCATTCTCGAACCGTTTCTCAACTTTCTGTTTAAAACATCTCTCTCGTATGTAGACATATAGTTATGTTTGTATATATAATATATTGTTTTGTTTGTATATATATCTGTACATATACAATTAATTCATATATGTATACATTTGCTGCTATAAATATAAGGTCGAATGGAAAGAAAGATATATTGGGATAACTAATAAATACTCTAAAGAACCCACCTCCCCTCCCTCTCTTTTTCTTAACTTGGTTTCTCGAACTATTATTATTGATTAGTAGTAGTGAGAGAAACAAATATAGAGAATATAAACATATAAATTTTGGAAGAATATATTAAAAGAGAAGATGGTTAAATCGAGAGACTTGTTGCCGTCATTGGCGATGGTGTTGGTGCAAATCGGCTACGCAGGCATGAACATTACGTCGAAGATGGCTATGGAATCCGGCATGAAGCCTCTCATTCTTGTCGCTTACCGCCAAATCTTTGCCACTATCGCCACCTTTCCGGTCGCATTTTTTCTTGAACGGTACGTACTAATTAAAAATCTATACATATGCCTTGGTCAACTAACGGTTTTGGACATGTATTATTATATGATCAACAAAATTCCGTTCATGAAATGTTGAATTTATGTTGTTTCTTGAATAACATTGTTATAAAGTATGTTTAGTTCTACTAGTATTTTGAGCTTCAAATCAACTAAGGCTTTTTCTTACGTACTTCTTGAGTCTGTGTTTTAAGAAGATCAGCGATAGATACTAAACTTTCGTTGTCAACTTCAATAGTTGAAATTTTTTTTCTTCTAGTATTGTTTTGGTTGAAGCTAACATCTGGTTCGTCTTACGTCTAGCTGCGAAAGTAGAAAACGATCGTAGAATGATTTTACCTCATCTCTTCGACTTTTCTGGCATCAACCAAACTAATTACTTTTCTAAAGTTTAACAAAAGACTACACTTTTGATTAACTAACATGAAGTATTTCTTACATTTAAGATTTTTGTCTGGTCAAGGCTTTTTCATGTTAATAAGTTATTTAATACTATTGTTAGTTTGAATGGATTTTAGTTAATTAATTTTCAACATTTAAAACGAGTTGGCAACTAATTAATTTTCATTGATATTAACACGGCATCGTTTTATTTTCTAGAGCTTAACCTAAATACCCATAGTATTATTGTAATTAACTATCTATACTATTATTTAAGAAGTGATTTGACTTATGTGTCATCTTCTCCATGATTTTAGCTAATTTTGATGATTTGTCATTATTTATTGTTTATTTGTCATATTTTCCATAATTTTAGCTAATTTGCTTATCTGTTATGTTTTTAATGATTTTATTTAATTTTGTTTATTTATCATATTCTCCATAATATATGTTATTTATATATTTATCGCAACCTTAATAATTTTAATTGGTAATCTATACTATTATTTGAAAGATTTTAAAATAATTTCAGTTTTGATTAAGTGTCATGTTATCTATGATTTTAGGTTATTTTATTTATTTTCATATATGTTATTATTGTTAAAAACTTATTTGTTATATTCAATGATTTAGGTTGAACCATTAGTTTTAATAAATAATTTTTGAATTGTAATTCTTGCTATTATAATTTAAAAATCTAGCTTTTTAGATATATATAATTTATTACTTTTAATTTAGAAAATTTTAATTAAATAGAAATATATTTTTGATTATTATATATTTTGTTAATATGTGTCAATATAAAATCTGATGAGTAGGAAAATTCAAATAAAATATAATTTCATAGGTTTTCCTGATAATTGGTAATTATGGTTTAATTTGTAAATTTATATTTATGTTATTTTAAAATATTAATACAGTTTTATTAGATTATTATGACGATGATATTTTTTACATGTTTGGTTTGATGATAAAATAAATAAAGGTTTTGCCAAAAAATTATCCATGTTGCCTTATAATAAAAAGGTAGATTATATCTTCTAATTTATTAATACTTGAAACTTATTAATAATTTAGACTGAAGTTAAAAATTATATTAAAAATTGAATTAGTTGGATATATATTATTCTGCATAAGGTGCGGGCCATCATCTAGTTTACCGGTATTTTAGTAGTCTCTCTGATCATCTAGTATCGTCAATCATAGTCATTTTGTCGAATTATACGTAATTACACCATCATAATTTCCGATTCTCGAGAAAAAATGAGAAATGTGACGCAGTCTCACACAATCCATGCGTCGTGTTTCTTTCTTAAACGGAAAGCACAAACAGACAAACAAAACATGGTGCCAGGAGAAGAAAGCGTCGTCACGTGCTTATACGACGACGGTTACCTATTTCCATGTTTTTTTCATCGGTAATTCTAGAGTCAAGATGTGAATTTGATTGTTAAATCCTTTAATCCTGACCCTGAGTCATTTAGGATGAAAAAACTATGTTTTCATTATCACATTCATGTTAAACGAGTTAATTTATTAATAATTAGTAACTAATGAAAATATAAATTTCGTACATGGTTTTTTTGTGCAGTAAGACAAGACCGAAGATCACACTAAGGGTTCTTGTCCAAGTCTTCTTCTGCTCTATCACCGGGTATTTACATATACATACTTAACCTGCCAACCACAGTCTCATTTTATAACTTTATTATTAATAGTTATTTTAAACAAGACATTCAATGCCTTCTTAGGACTTAGCAGAACAAACAATATTTTAAGAAAACAGAGTTCTTATAACGTGGTTGATCTTAATTTTCTTCGCAGTGTAACCGGGAATCAAGTGCTCTACTTCATAGGACTTCAGAATTCATCTCCGACCATTGCTTGTGCTTTAACTAATCTCTTGCCGGCGGTCACTTTTCTCCTTGCCGCAATCTTCAGGTTATCTATATGACTATATATTTATATGAATCAAACTTTAATAAAGTTTCCATCATATACTAAACTCGTTAGTGATAACTTTTTAACTCAAAACAAATTTTTCAGACAAGAAGCTGTAGGGATTAGAAAGGTATCAGGACAAGCCAAAGTGATAGGGACAGTAGTATGTGTGGCTGGAGCCATGGTTCTCTCCTTCTACCATGGTCACACCATTGGTATTGGAGAGTCCAAGATCCACTGGGCTTATGCTCAAAACATCACTAGCCATGGTTCCGGTTCCAACGGTTCTAACTTCTTCTTAGGGCCTTTCATGATCATGGCTGCTGCTGTCTCTTGGGCCGTTTGGTTCATTATTCAGGTAACTTTACAATAAGTATTACACCAAAAAAACCTTCATAATAAGTATATGTAGCTTGCTTATCAGTTTCAATCAAACCCAGCTGAATATCAGATACCTAAAATCGAACTAATTATAATTTGACTATTGCCAACTTTTTTTCTTTGAGAATAATCACTAGATTGTTTTTTATATATATAATAATTTATCTTGAAAACTTAGACTGAATAGGCATAATTAATTATTCTAAACAAAAAAATTGTTCTAAACCAAACAAATTGTTTTAAAAAATCTAATGATACATTTGAATAAAGACATATGCTGAACACTTATGTGTTGGTTTATAAGGCTAGTCAAAAAAATAAATCACTATTTATCAAAATGTATACATACTATTATGGTTGATTAACTTTTAATATTATTTTGTTACAGACGAAAATGAGTGAAACATTTGCAGCACCATACACGAGCACACTTCTAATGTGTTTGATGGGAAGTATCGAATGTGGAGGCATCGCATTGATCTCCGATCACAAACTCGCTGATTGGTCTCTCAGCTCACCTCTCCGTCTCATCTCCGCCCTTTACGCCGTAAGTCCATTTACAAATACTATGATTAGATAACAATCTAAATTAATCATATGCCATTTTACAAAAAAAAATCTTAATCAAGCAAATATATATATTTGATATATAATTTAAAACGCAGGGAGTGGTGGCGTCTGCGTTAGCGTTCTGTTTAATGTCATGGGCAATACAGATAAAAGGTCCTCTCTACGTATCTGTTTTCAGCCCTTTACTGCTCGTCGTTGTCGCCGTTTTCAGCTGGACTCTTCTTGAAGAGAAACTCTACACCGGCACGTAAGTTTCTATGCTCTGCTCTCTCATTATAAACATTAATATAAAACCGGATGATGATTTAGATGATATATGTGTATTAGGTTTATGGGATCAGCACTTGTAGTTATTGGTTTGTATGGCGTTTTGTGGGGGAAAGACAGAGAGATGAATGAGAATCAAGACGAAGAAGAGAACCAAAAGAAGGTGAAACAACAACACACAGTGAAAAGTGATTTCAAAGAAGATATTGAGTCGAGATTGCCGGTGGGAGGAGAAGGAGGCGCTTCAACATCAGGTAGTGGCAAAGGTTCCACAAGCAAGACGTGTATCACCTTAAAAATTTGATGCTTCTTCATCATATAAGTATGAGTTATGAGTGTTATGAAATTTCTTCCTAGGAAACTAAATTGGGTATCCATATTTCCCGACCGTTTAATATTTGCAATACCATTTTGAGGCCAGTGATGGAGTGTTAAAATGTATGTTATTCGAGTGTTCATCTCATGGAACACTACAAATGTTAATTCTGATCTCTCTATAGTTTTGTTATTCTCAATCTTCACCCGTTCCCATATATCAAGTATTGGTATTATTTTGTCTATCCTCAAAGTCAAAACAAAATAAATCAAATTAATTAGGATCCGTTTCATCGTTAGATTAGTGCGACCGTTTGATTTTGAATTAGATGATAAGATTCATTATAAATAAATATAATTAAATTAAATCGTTGACCAAAAAAAGAGAAGAAAATCTTACACAAAATCGCAATAAATAAATAAATAAAGCAATTATGGCCAAACTATATATTGCTATCATTTATCAAAATTGATTCAACTTCCATCCCAAGATGAACATGTATGTTAATAGATAATTGCAATAAAGAAGCTTTTGAATACAATATTTGATTATAAAATTTCGAAAAACATTTGCTTATATTGTCAAAAATTCAACAATCATATTACGAAGAAACCATATGACCAATGATTTTTTCCATGGCCGCTAAAACATTTGTCTCTCTGTTTTTCTCAATCATCGGATTGATATTATAACCGGGCACATTGAAATCTGTCTTACAGATACCAACACCATAGGAAACCTCATCCATGAGTCCGATGATCTCAGCGTACCGTTCATTGTTAAAGAGAGATACAGCATTCGTGAACGATGCGTTCACACGAGCGTAAGCTTCAACACACTTATATAGACCGGGCCCGTTTCCAACATTTTGAAGGATCGTGCTGATGAAGGAATATGTGTTGGCCGATATTCTTTCAGCTTCTGTCACTGTCACTTTCAAGAGATCTTTCATGCTTGGGGAAGCAACCGGGTTCTTGGCAAGGATCCCGTTGCAGAATTTGATATCTATTGTCTGTTTGCAGATTGCGTCGACTGTTTGTTGAGTGTTCGCTTCTGCGATGGAGCAAATGAGTGTAATCGCCAAAAATATCAAAAGAATGCGATACATTTTTATTCGTTTTTTTAAAAAGGTTTATGAGTTACGAGTCGGTTGTGGTTTGAGAATGATTCGATGATATCTTTATATTTGAAAATTAGGCATCTTAATAAAAAAAAAAATTTTGTAACTGAGGCTAGCATCTTAATGAAGAAAACTCCTTAATAAATTAGTCAATAGTCAAACGATATTTTTATGGGTGTGTATATATATTAGGTAAGTTTTGTGTGAGTATAAAGATATCGGAATCTTCTTCGGTTATAGTCAATGTGATATATGGAAGAATACCAAACTGAAGATTTTGTTTGACTACGTAAATGTTCGCAGATTTAAGTTTAAAGTCATACATGGAAACTCAGTTTGGTAAGCTTTTACTGATTGTTTATCCACATAGGTGTGGACCTCTACAAGATGATATAAAAAATGAATTATTCTAGTAAGAATAAAGGAGTAACAAGTAAAAGGTTATATTAATTTAAAAACTTCTAGTAAAAAATATAATAAAAAACCACTAAACACAATGGTAAATAGTCTTACAATGAAAACTAACAAACAGTTATAATTTATATTTTTGGAACGATTATAATTTATTAAAAGAACAGAGAAAACAAAACTATGTTTAGTGGATATATTAAATCTGAAATTTAGAGTAAATTATATTAAAGTGACTAGTTGTATTTGATTTAAATGTGATTTTTTAAACTATGTGTAATTGAATCTGTGATTTTCTAATATATATATATATATATATATATATATATATATATATATAAAGTAGATTTTTCTATCTTCTTATGACATATGGAAAGGGGGTTTGTTGACATGTGTCATTTTTTCTCTTTTTTTACATTTTAGATCCTTATTCTTTCAGGTTACTGCAATTTGGTTCATCACTTTCTAATTGTGCATTATCTAATCCTTCTCACACTACCCACCATTTTTGAAGTTTGATAATTTATTTTATTGGCTACAAAAAAAAAAAAAAAAAAATATAAGTAAAGTAATATAAATATATTTTAAATATTTAAATTTTTGACAACTAAAAATAACATAAACTGTCACTATGTTATTATTTTTTAATATTTTCTATTATTTCATTTACAAATTATATATTTATTTTAATATTGACCAAACTAAGAAAAATAAACTAGAGCACAACACATAATCCAAACACAAGATTTCTATAATCATAGAGAAAAGCAAAAATGCCAAAGACACACTAGCTCAATAAAGATTTAGATTTAAAACTAGATCAAAAACAGGGACTAACTTGTCTTACTTTATCATAGAGTGTCTTGGCCATAACAAGCAAATGTCAGAAAATGGTAGAAAGATAAACTTTGAACATCTCTCGAACACAAAGGAACGCGATCAAAGACCAACAAAAAGAATCAAGAAAGCGTGTTAGAGTAAGAATAATCAACAGAACGCAAAGTCGCCACGAAGCAAGAAGAAACATATCTAACGCACCATAAGCACAACCACCAGTTAAAAGGTAAGAAGCACCTCACAAACTAAACAAGCACAGACAAGACTCTCATGCCGGTAAAGAACCACAAAACTCTAAATAGAAGAGACCGAAGTTCCAAGAAACAAATTCCGCACACTTATACTAAGGGAAGCAGAGGAAAAAGAGATACAACCTGAAGGAGGGAGAATGGAAGCTAACCACCAAGAAACCAGAGCCCAAGCTTGAGACCAGAAACAACATTCCAAATCTATAGAGTATACACGGAAGAAAACACTATCTAAACCTGGAATGGAAAACAAGGCAAAATAGAGAGCCACCACAGACGCGAGCAGTGATGAAAGCTTCAATGAGATGATAGAATAGAGAGGGAAGCATAAACGAAACGAAATCAGCAAACTGTAGAGCCGTCCTTGAGCTATGAAAGAGAGCATAGAAGCGAGATGATCAAAAACCAGATCTTGAAAACCAAGACGAACATGGATTATCGAGGTAAACCAACGACGAAGAAAACAACATCAAAGACGATTAAACTCTGACCCAACCAAAAGAGATGCACTTCGTAACATCAACAAAAATCTAAGTAAGAAGATGAGCAGCCAATATTGACCGGGACAACCTACAACGCCGTGAAAAGCACAACACACCAGAAAGATAAACGAAGTATATTGATGGTGACGGTTCAATGTCAAAATATGGAGAGAGGACACAAAAAATCTTACAGAATAATGTTCAAATAATTTAAATAAAAAATAAAATAGAATTTTTAACGCTGAAATTGTTAATCTTAAAATCAACAGATGCAAAGTTATTGAAATTTTTTAATATCAGAGGCTCACTTCACCACTAATAAGTACTAATATACACACAACAACATATTACATAAAAAACAAACACAAAATATATTAACCTAACACCTATTACTATACAACCCAATAAAACATCAAATAATGCTCATAACAAATAAAGACGACCACATAATTACATCATCCAAAAGATCCTACTAATAAGTACTAATATACACACAACAACATATTACATAAAAAACAAACACAAAATATATTAACCTAACACCTATTACTATACAACCCAATTAAACATCAAATAAAACTCTTAACAAATAAAGACGACCACATAATTACATCATCCAAAAGATCCTACTTAACAGTTAACAACAATAAAACAATATCCTTCGCAATGCGTGGACACACCCCATCTCAGTATATTCTAATTAAAACATTGTAAAGTATTAGATCATATGATATTTGTTATGCTTTTAGTGTTTTTTGGGTGTTTTCAATTAAAATATAAAAATCCTTTTATGGGCTTAGTGGCAACGGTGCTAGGAGACCTATTTCGCCTTAAACCGTTGATGCTTCTTCATCATATAAGTAGGAGCTATGAGTCAACTAAACTGGATACCCATACCATTTTTTTTGTAACAAAGCATATTTAAGATACTTGACCGGTTGATTTTGGATTTGACTATAACCTCCATTAAAACAAAAAAAAAAGGATAAAATCGTTGACCAAAAATTTAAGAAATATAATCTTACAGGCAAATCGCAAAAATAAGGTTAATCACTTGTGGCAAAAACGATAATTTGATAATAATTTGAGGTACTGTGGGAGTGAAGCAAAATCTGCCAAGTGAGCAGGCGCGGAAACCAACCAGTAATACGATCCAGGCGTTACTAAAATCGCAAAAAATAAGATAAATCACTTATGGCAAAAACTATATTTTACTACCATTTATCAAACTGCGAACATGTATGCGAGTAGATATTTGCAATTAAGAAGTTTAATCAATACATTATTTATAATATTTCTGAAAACATTTGTTTACATTATCAAAGCTTCAACAATCAGATTATGAAGAAATCATATGAACAATGATCTTTTCCATGGCCACTAAGACCTTTGTTTCTCTGTTTTTCTCAATCATCGGATTGGTATGATAACCGGGCACATTAAAATCAGTCTTACACAAACCAACACCCTTGGAAACGTTACCCGTGAGTTTGAGGATCTCACCGTATAGTCCTTGATTGAAGAAAGATACAACCTCCGTGAACGCAGTGTTCACGATATCGTAAGCTTCGGCACACTTTTGCAGACCGGACCTCTCGTCTCCAGCATCTCTAAGGAGTGTGCTGATGAAGAAATACGTGTTGGCCGAGAATCTTTCAGCTTCTGTCACCGTCACGTTCAAGAGATCTTTCTTGCTTGGGGAAGAAGTAGTCAGGTTATTGGCAAAGATCCCTTTGCAGAATTTGGGGTCTATCGTCTTTTTGCAGATTATGTTGACTCTTTGTTGAGTCTTCCCATCGAGAAGAGCTTCTACGACAGAGTAAACCAGTGTAATCGACAAAAACACCAATAGAATGCGATATATTTTCATTCTTTTTTTTCTTTTGGTTTCTGAGTTGTGATTCTGTGGTCATTTTAGAATGAACTCGGCGGTTACATCTTTATCATTGAAAATTAGGCATATTAATGAACTCATTAATGAATCAGTCAATGGTCAAATTTTTGTTTAGTGGTGCATATATTCCGTGTGAGCATCTGTTTAGCTTTTAAATGTTCATTTTGTCATTTTCAAAAGTGATTCCATGTTTTAAACCTCTTCTGTAAATGGCATCAATGCCGATCCATCAATATGTACATATATTAATGTAGCAAATTAGCAATACATATACTCTACCAGAAGAAAACTCAGTCAATGTCTTGATATATAATAAACAACACACAAAAATATACCAAACTGAAGAGGATTTTGTTTGACTACGTATATGTGTTTGCAGATAGAGAAGTTCAAAGTCTTGCATGGAATCTAACTTCGGTAAGCTTTAAAGTATTGTTTATTAGGAATCCTGGAGTAGCAAAGTAAAGAGTAAAAAAAAAAGACACACTATTTACATTTTTTTTGTCCCTAATAATGCTAACATGTTAATTCTCCAATGGTCAACGCGAATCGAACTGCAGATACCGTATTTGGGGATCTCCCCTCAAGTACTACTAGGTCAAGGTCCACGGGTTCACACACTATCTCTATAATATTATTTGAGAAGTCAGTTTCCTACGTGTCGCAATCACGTTAATTCTCACAGTGGTTGATTACGATGATACCCTTAATGAATTTAAATGTTATATTTAAACACGATTATTGATTTTTTATTTAAATTAATTTTTAATATTTTACAAATAACATATATAATAAAAAGGAAATATTATAAAGTTTACAAAGCGAATTTAAAAATGAAAATATATGTATAAACAATATGATTTCATTAAAAAGGAAAGTTTACAAAATAGTAATATTCCATTTTAACATAAAATATACTAATATACTTTCTTTATATTTATATTTTCACAGATAATCTTGATGTTAGAAAAAAATATTATTTTTATTTTAAAACATAATTTTAAACAGTACAACAATATATATTTTCACAGTAACAGAAATATTTTAGTATATATACTATTTTTTAGATAATTAGATAAAATAATTAAGTAACAAAAATTGATATATGTTTTATTGACTAAAATATTTTATAATTTGTATTATTGAAATGTTATTTGCATTTTCTTATATTTATTTGACCATAATATCTTTCAATTACAGCAAAAATATCTATAATTTTTTTTACTTATATAATAAGATTTCTCAAATACAATCACAATTTTTTACTGCTTATTTTTAAGAGATATTAGAAATCAAAAAATAAATTCTAACAATAAACATCTTTTGATCAAATAACAAAATATTTTAAAAATACACTATACACTTTAATGAGGTAGATATATTATATTTTGCATTATTAAAATTATATGTTTTCTTAATATTAAATTTGCTTTTAACTTTTATGTTTTTATGTTTGTGGAACTTAATATAACCATAACCAAAAGGCATAAAATCATTTATAATTTATAAAAATATTTTAGTTATTGTAAATATTGATATATGTTCATGAGCTTCCAAAAACGTATCAATTACTTATTATATAACTTTCTATAGACCATTATTTTATTTTCTAATTTCTTTTTTTTTTTAAATCAACATTTAATATATGCATATTTAAACGATAAATAAAATTAATTTGACTTGACTTAATTATAATAAAAATAAATATACCTTAGTTTGAATTTGAAAGAATATATGTAACTTAAGATACTCACAACATTTTATATCTAAAATCATAGATTTAACTATAATAAGAAAATATAATTTTATAATAATAATAATAATTTATTTTATAAATATAAATTATAAGATGACTCAAAACACATTAACAAATGAAAATAAAATATTAAGCAATTGTTTTAATTTAGTTCTTTTGTAAAATTTATATATATGCATGAGATTGCAGAATATTATCGTTATATTAATTTACGTAATTTGGAACCAAACACTTTAGTTTATTTTTTATTTCATTCTAAGCACAACATATCTTAAGTTATAAATAATCTTCCTAAAATATATTTACATATCTAAGACAAAAATCAACCTAATGCAAGTAAGAAAACTAATCAAAATTTTAATATATTTTGAATAAAAATTTTTCTAATTGAATTCAGAGAAATAGATGCAACCTAATATATCCAAATGATAACTAAACCGATTGTAAAAACAACAAAACCGACTAGATATAACATATCTAAAATTATATGTATAATTAAAGTAATATAAATTATTAATATAAATTATGCATAAAACTATAAATTAATTTAAAATTAAAAGTAAATAGCAATCAATTATTTTAATATATATTTACTTTATAAATATTTATACCCGTGCATGAGCACGGGAAAATCACCTAGTTTACTATAATACGAAAAACCATTACATGCATTGGTAAGGAGTAATGAGATAAAAATTAACAAACAATCATAACTTAAATTGTTTGGGACGATTATTGTCTATTAAAAATAAAACCAGAGAAAAAGGATGGTATGCTTTTTAGTGGAAATATTTAATCTGGGACTTAGAGTGATTTGTATTAAAAGCGATGAATCATGTGTTATTCAACTATATATTATTTCTATTTTTTTTTACAAACTATGTTATTAAATCTATAGTTTTTAAAATTACAATCAAATCTAATGTTATTTAAAATAATTTAAGTGTTGAAATTTTTAAGAGATTTGTTATGATTTATGGTGTTTTGTGAAGTTTGTTGATAAATATATAAATCCAAATCTTATGGTTAATAGTATTGATTTTAATTTTTCATATTACCAAATAATCTAAAGCTTATTAAAATCAAAGATAATCCCAATATTTCCAAATATACTATATTGGATTTTCTTTGTTACAAACTGCTTATTAATATATTACTTAGTTTATCTACATCATTGAAAAAGCAAGGCCCCGTAACAACTGAGTTAAGCAAATAAGCATTTCCATTTTTCACCATATACCCCGACACCGCAGACATGGTGATCAAGATTTTCATCACTCTGCTCTTCTCTATCAAAAGCTTCTTCTTGTCCACAGGAATCGGAAAATCGGTCCTACATCTTTTCAAGATCTTTCTTGTGGATAAAATGTCTATGATCATACGTTGGTACTCTTCCCGACAAAACTCATGGCGTACTTTCAAGAAAGTACTGGTTTCGTCAGTGTAAGCCGTTAGACAAGTGTTGAGACCAGTCGTCTCCTCAGGATCAGGATGTTCACGCAAGATATTACCGATGAAAACATATGTATCACTGGCGTGTTCAGTAGCGATGCGGAATATGAGATGAGTGAGATCAAAGAGATTCGTTGTTTTTGTCTCCAAATGTTTGTGAATGATTCCTTTGCAAAGTTCATAATCTCCGGTTTTAGTGCATATACTATTGATCAGTTCTTGTGTCGGTCCATGGACGGGTCCATGGAGTTCGACTGCTTCCATGTGATGGACAAAAATATAGAGAGCAAGAAGAGTCATGGAGCCGCACGGGAGTTTCATATTTTGAATCTGATAACTGTATTGCATGCTAAAAGTCCAAGAAATAAACATGTATAAATACTTGTGTAAGCTTGCGGATTTATGTATTAGTTTGTTAAGTAATATTCCAAAATTAATGGTTGTGTGTAGGAAAATGAATAACCTACAAAATAAAACAATAAATTTAATCTTTTAATTTATTCTTATTGCGAAGATTGGTTATCTAAAAGTTTTGGATATAGTTTATTGTTTCTTTACTAATGTAATCATTTTATATATATATCTTTGTTTTATGTGTTTGATTAGAATGAGCTGTAACTTTATATATGTTGCTATGAAATTAATGTTAATAGATTTTTTTACTGTAGTTGTATAAAGTTTTTGATGTAGAATTTTGATTGTAAGTGATTTAATTGTTTACTTATAAATTTTCTAAATCTAAGATATTAGTGCTTTAGGTATTTTACTTTTTAAAACCAAAAAAGAAAAAAAAATAGAAAAGAAAAAAATCTGCAGCTTAAAAAATCTTTTTAAAACATTATTGTAAAAGGTTTTTTGTTGTAGAAAAAAATTTAGCTGTAAAAATTTTCTGTGGTACTGGTATTCTTAAAACACTTAGACAATCACTTAAATGAAAAGGATGAAGAAAATCAGAAGATGATGTGGAACTCAGATCAATATTTTGATTTGTAACAGTTATCCATAGTTTGAATTAGATAATAGTTCAAATAAATATATATATTTAGGAGATGATGATGATGATGATGATGATACTATTCTAAAACAATCGATATAATTTGGAAAAAAGGATAATTAAAAGAAATGACTTGGAAACATGTTATCGTATACGGATACTAATCTGTAACATTCTTTCTCATGACCCATCTTTAGTATATATGATGATAAAGTAATTAGAACTTGACACAATGTGCGAAATAATTGACTAAAAATAGTGAGTTAGCAACATGTTGGATATTAGTTTGTAATATTCTCCCTCATGACTTCTCTTTAAGTATGATGATGATACCAACATTTGGTTTTGATACTTAATATATACTGCTGGTTTCATCTTGTTTTGACAAATGCGTGATTAGACCGAGAACAGAACCTGTTTTTTAAATTCAGATTTGGTTCGGTTCGTTTGGAGAGTTGCATGCAACTCTCGGTCTATCCTTCACTAAGTTCCCAAGTAAACTTTAAGAGCCAGACCACCTCTTTTTTTAGAAAAGTCAAAGACAATCCAGAATACACTTGAGACTTGAGAATGTTCTTCAGTGGGAGATAACTCAACCATACAAGCCAAGAATGTATCTATATATATGAGCAACTCTTAGGACTGAAGAACAAGTTTCTTGCTTAGAATCATGTCGTCAGTAGTGAAGTCCGCCTCTTTTCTGAAAGTTCCACGACCGAAATCAAGGTTGTATGAGTCAGTGAGACCTTCCACCAAGTCGAACTCTGGTTTCCATCCCAAGACATGCTTTGCTTTCTCTACCGACGCAAAGAAATGCTGCAAGATCATACATAAACAAAAAATTATATTCTTTGATGTGGTGCAGCAGGCCTGAATAATTTGAAATGTTTGGAGGTATTACCTGGTCACGGAAAGGGAACGCCTTCTTCTTCCCAAAATCGAACTCTTTCGGGTTGTAGTGAACAATCTCTGGCTCTGGAAACCCACCAGCCTGATAATAAGAGTTTAAAACATTACAAGTTTACATCACTTGCAAACAGAGTTACTCGAGCAATGATCCAAAAAAAAAAGACTCAAGTGTATGCACCTTTGCGCAAGCTCTTGCTAAGCCATCAAAGGTGACGTACTTGTCTCCTGAGATATTGAATATCTCTTTGCTGGCTTTCTCGTTACCAAGCACGGCGAGAAAGGCTGTTGCCAAGTCCTGAAAATTACACAACCATTGATCTCACGTTATAAATCATTACTCATTGAGGAGTGATCATAGAGGAATGAAAGATGCTGAGTTCTCTGAACATGGAAGCTAGCTCGATAATATGAGATAAAGTAGGTGTTGTGACCTTAACGTGACCGAGTTGTGAGACCTGGATCCCAGAGTTTGGAACTGGGATAGGGCGACCAGCTTTGAGACGGTGGAAGAACCATTCTTCCACGGGGTTGTAGTTCAATGGACCGTAGATGTAGACAGGACGTATAGAAGTCCAGTTTACACCTTTTGATTGCAGTAAGCTCTCAGTCTCCAGCTTCCCCTTGTGCCTGCTCTTCGGGTCAACTGCATCCACCTGCATCAGTTATGTCCCAAACAAAAAGGTGATTTACATATGAACAGGTCACAAACATAAACATGGAGAATCCAGAGAGATTACTACAAGCTCAAGAGTAAAGATTAGTTTACATACCTCACAGTGTGGCAAGACATCAGATTTCAGGTAAACACCAGCTGAAGAACAGTAGATGTACCTATATAATTAACCACCCATATTTACAATTCTTAAATGATCTTTTTTTTTTTTAAGATGGCAAATATTCATGTGGTATATAATTTACTGTTCTAGTTTAGGAAGTGCATCTAGTATGGGCTCAACTTCTTCAGCTTCCCTCCCTGACAAAAAGAAAAAGGTATAAGGTATAATGCATCAAATGTACTCGGTTGTCAGTGTAAAGAGTCTGTAACAACAAATATTACAGCATGTTACCGTTGATATCATAAACAACATCGAAGCCTTCAGCTGAAAGACTTGACTTCACAAAGTCATAGTCCTTTCTATCTCCTTTCAAGTGAAGAATCTAGAAAAAGACCAATCAACTCATAAACATTCATTATGATTGATCATCAAGTTGCTCTATGTTCTTCCACAAGGAATAGTGTAATAATAATACCTTGGAAGAAAAATCAGCAAAGTCTTGGTCAGATTCACCAGGAAGTTGTTTGGCAATAGGAGATTTACCTCTCGTGAACAATGTAACCTGCAAAAGTAACCATTGGAAAGTGAGAGAAGGAAACTAAAAGACAGTTTGGTCGGTTATGGAAAAGAGGAAATGAAGAACCTGATGTCCCTCTTTGACAAGGAGCCTGGACAAGAATATACCGATGAATCGAGTGCCACCCATTATGAGAATCTTCTTTTCGCTGGAGGCTGATACATAGAGTGCTCCTTTTGGCTGTTGCACCTTCCTCTTGTACTGAAATTTTAACAACAAAACCACCTCTGTAACCAAATCTAAATTACTGATATATATGAAGCTAGAGCTTCATATAAACAAGGATAATCTTGAGGAAGTATTCAGACATATCAAGCCAAAACATTCAAATTATGACAAAGAAGCTCGTAAGCTTTACTCAAATACAAAAGCAGAGCTGTTACTAGAACCACACTATAACTTTTAGACACACGTTCATTAATCTTGACATAATGATCCGTTGCTCAAGAAGTCAAACAAGATGAGGATACACCCGTGAAACGGATACAATGTGTAATGTGATGAACAGGTTAATGAACTGAAAGTGAAAAGTAAAAAAAAAAAACATATGAATATGGATCATGATTAGCGTCAGAGCAAAGAAAATAAGAAAAGACCTGGACTTGTAAGTGGAGCTTGGCGCCATTAAAGTCAGAGAGAGAAGAAGTAAGGAGAGATAGAGAAGGCTGGCTCTGTTGCATCATCATCATCTTAGCCATGCTTGTTGGTTCACTCTCTCAGCAAACTGAAGAGAAGAAGTCTTATGTGAGTGTCTGTGAATGGTTCGTGAGGCCCCATCATCTTATTGCTTCTGATCATTAAATCTTTATTTCTTTTTCGGATAAGACAATGATCTCAGCCTCTCGCTGTTTCACGGTCACATATTAATAATCCATTGTCGTCCTCTTCTTTCATAACACCACACTCATCTTTAATTTCCCTTGTTGTGGATATTGGATGTTTCTGGCCGCAACATAAGTTTTTGCGGTGAAAGTGTAACTAACCTTTATAATTGGGCCTAATGGGCCATTGATGATGTACACATGGGCCTCAGGGCAGAGTTAGAATTAAAAAGAAGATCATACAAAAGGAGAAGAAATCACGTAGCACACACGCGCAAGAGTCTGAAGAGTTCTCGGAAAATTCTCTCTTTCTCGGAGGGAAGATCGGTATTTTCCATATCGGAGAGGTGTTTCGTTTTCTCTGCTGATCATCTTCGGATTGAATACTTCGAAAGATGGATCCTAGCCAGGTGAATTTTTCTGTCTCGACTCGATGCTTACTCTGCGCCTCATTTACCTTTCGATTCATGCTAATTTCGGATTTCGATTGCTTATCAGATTCTTGAGTAACCTCGATTAGCTGTTCGATCTTGACGTTATTGTGTTGGATCTGTGCTCTTCGTTCTCGTATGTACACATTAGAAGTTGGAAAGCTTGAGCTAAATAGACATTACTAGGTTAAGAATCATTTTGATCCCGAATGGTTCGCCTTCTTGGGACAATGCGTAGCGAGATTAATCGTTTATACACCTTTTTTGTTTATTAGCGTTATCACAGTGAAAATCACTTCAGAGTTTCTAAAGATTTGATTGTTTGTTTCAATGCAGGCACCAGTTGAAAACTATGCAAACCCAAATACATGTCTCTTCCATGTTCTCTTCAAGGTAATGCGCCTGAGTATTAAAGTCTTTTGACTTCTTTATAAGTGTATGGTTAGATAGTGGACAATGGTAACAAGTTTTTTGATTTTGGTGCCAGGGTGGTGCTTTGGCGTTTTACATTCTATCCGCTCTCTTCTTCAACAGCTTTGTCATCATCTTTGTGGTGACTGTTCTTCTTGCGGCACTTGACTTCTGGGTGGTTAAGAATGTGAGTGGCCGTATACTGGTTGGTCTCAGGTGGTGGAACGAGATCAATGACTTGGGTGAAAGTGTCTGGAAATTTGAGTCTCTTGACCAGGAGGTTACCCCTCTCTTTTGTTTTGCTTCATTTTTTTTTTTAACTTTATTCAATAGGCGGTTTAAGGGTCATTTGTCTAGAAATGCTGTGGAGTTTTTACTTTTCTCAGACTCATTTATTTCGTTTGTTTGTCTATATATCAGTCCTTGGCTCGGATGAACAAGAAAGACTCATGGCTTTTCTGGTGGACGCTTTACCTTGCAGTGAGTTGTCCTATCTAAAACTACAGTTTGTAGCGTATGTTTATCACTTAAACCTGTTTGCAATTCACCTGAAAGTTTAGTGAATGAGTAGGAGTAAAAACAGGCAGGAATGAACATGGACCTATCTAGTGGTAAAACAATGTGTTGCAACGGTGATACATATGAATTTCAGAGCTTTTTCTTTTAGTATCCCACATTGAGACCATATTAAGAGATTGAGAACTATCCATGAGATTGTAGCTTATGGGTTTAATGTCTAAAGTAAACATTACATTACTTGTGAATGTATAATGCTCTATCTTTTATGTATTCTGCTGAATCTTCTTCTTATCTTTTCCTTGTCTTTAGGCAGCTGCGTGGTTGATCCTTGGGGTATTTTCACTGATAAGGTTTCAGGCCGACTACCTGCTTGTTGTCGGCGTTTGCTTGTCCCTCAACGTGGCTAATATCATCGGCTTCACAAAGTGCAAGAAAGGTAAGATCCATTCCAGTATAGCTAGCTCTGATTTTGTTAAGAATCAAATAGGCTATAAGAACGTATAAATGTACATACTTTTTAACTGGGGGTGTACACACTATGTTGTTGGCAGATGCAAAGAAACAGTTTCAGCAATTTGCTTCACAGACAATCGCATCAAGGTTCCAGTCCACGGTACAATCTGCCTTCACCCTTGTTTGAAAAGGGTTTTAGTGAGAGCGAAGACAGTGTACAAAACAGATTGCCGCCATAAGAAACACCATGTCTTTTTGACTGATTGTTTTTCCACTATTATATATCAAGGGATTTAAGAAAGAGGTTTATTATATTCGTCTTTTTAACATTTTCGACTTACCCTATATGGTCCTATGCGTATATGTTTAATCCAAACGAAATCTCAGAAATTTTACTCCTATTTTTGATTTCGGTGGTAATCTCCAAGATCACCATCTGAATTCAGCTGAGCTACAACAACAACAAAAAAAAGTTAGAAAGCGTAACTAAAAAGAAAGTGAAGTTGGGCCTCAACGCGTAATCAGCCCATAGTTACATATATCACAAAAGCCCATGATCGCTGCTTTTAAAATTAATTTGATTCGCGAAATCAAACTACAAAACCCTAGAAAAAGCTAACTCCATTGATCCTCCACACACACACAGAGCGTATCCATCCCATTCTTCCCGCCAATTTCATCTCTCAGCAAAATCCATGTCTTCACGGCGCCGCCAATCTCCAATGATTTCATCTCCGGCGAAGCAGAGGAACAGAGCTCCCAACAATCACGCAACTCGACCGATCCGTAACCGTCGTCTTCCTTCTTTCGTAAAACCCGGCGCCGCTGTGGAGATCAGCACCAGCGAGGAAGATTACCGCGGCTCGTGGTTCCCGGGGAAGGTGATCACCGTCCCATCCTCCTCAGATAAGGACCCCGCCAATTGCTGCCAGGTGGAGTACGCGACGATGTCCGAGGTAGGAGGAGACGAGAGTAAACCGCTCAAGGAGTTTGTCCACGTGGATCATCTCCGCCCTCGGCCTCCTGAGACGGAGAAGAAGAAGAGAGATATCGCGCTAGGGGAAGACGTCGACGCGTTTTACAATGGCGTTTGGTGGGAAGGGACGGTTACTGAGGTGGTTCGCGGCGGCGATGGGAAGTTCAGTGTTTACTTCAGAGCCTCCAAAGAGGAGATGCAGTTTCGCAGAGATGAATTACGGTTTCAACGGGAGTGGGTGAACCACGCGTGGAAGCCTCCGCTAGATGAGGAGGAAGAGGAGGAGGAGGAATCAGAGGAAGAAGACGACACAGAAGACAAAGAGGTAAAATACATATAATTTTTTAAATGAGTTTAAATGGTTTTAAAATCGGTTTAAATCAATCTAAATTAATAAATTAAGCTTAGTATAAATTCACAAATTTGTTTAATTTATTTTGCTATGTATTATCTAATTTTGATAAGGCCACACTAGTAGTTACAGTTATGAAACTTGTAGAGCATTAATCAACACTAATCGTGACAGTTACGAAAGTTTTTGCAGTATCTTGTGCCGCAAGTTGATCCTGAAACTACTAGAGCCATTGCGAAAGAGATGTTTTCCGTTGGCACAGTTGTTGAGGTAAGCAGCGACGAGGAAGGTTTCGTAGGGTGTTGGTTTGCGGCTAAAGTCGTTGAACGCATTGGAGAAGACAAGTACATGATTGAGTACAAAGACTTGAGGGAAGAGAACGGCGTCGAGCCTTTGAAAGAAGAAGCAGACTTTCTGCACGTAAGGCCACCGCCACCGAGTGATGAGGATGTAGATTTTGCTGTTGGGGACAAGATTGATGCTTTCTACAACGACGGGTGGTGGGTAGGTGATGTTATTGAGAGTATGAAGGATGGAAGCGTTGGTATCTTTTTCAGGCAGACAAATGAAAAGATGCGGTTTGGAAGGCAGGGTCTTCGTCTGCATAAGGACTGGGTTAACGGGACCTGGGAGCTACCGTTGAAAAGAGGAGAGGAGATGAAGAGGGCAAAGGTAGTGAAAGATTTCTTTATTGATGAATCTTGTAGAAAAGTTCTCATATGTGTTGTTTATGTGGATCTACAGAGTGTTCCATGTGAACGGAACGTGAGACGTAAGATAGCAATGGACAAGCAGTGTTTCAGCATTGGAACTCCAGTGGAAGTTAGCAGTATTGAAGAAGGGTTTGAAGATTCTTGGTTTCTTGCAAAGCTCATTGAATACAGAGGAACTGACAAATGCATTGTGGAGTATGATAAGCTGAAAGCCGAAGATGGGAAAGAGCCATTGAGAGAAGAGGTTAATGTTTCCCAGATAAGGCCTCAGCCGCTAGAGATGGTCATGGTTAATCCGTTCGAGAAGCTTGACAAAGTTAACGCTTTGTATAACGATGGATGGTGGGTCGGGGTGGTTAGAAAGGTTCTTGCAAAGTCGAGCTACCTGGTTCATTTCTCGAGAACGGATGAGATGCTCAAGTTTCATCATTCTCAACTAAGGCTACATCAAGAATGGGTTGATGGCAAGTGGGTAGCATCTTCCAAGGTATGCTTCTGAAATTACCAACTCATTTAATCACATAACTCAGCATTGGTCCTGGTTGTTGACCTGTAACATTCATGTATCCATCATATGCGTTTACTTATGGGGTTTCTCTCATTAATATTGTCTTTCAGTCTCAGACGGTGTAATTAGGGTGGAAAAGGAGTCAGGATTTTGGGATCTCAAGTTTTGTTAAGTTGGATGTATTTGAAGCTTGTAGTCTTAATCCTGATGTTCTTTAGCTATTTTTAGACAATTGCAGTTATGAAGATTAATTAAAAGACAAAAGGAGTTTATATTTTATTGATTTAACTTGAGATACTATTACGCATAATGCTCCAAATCTTCTTTGATTACTAGATTTTATATTGGCGAATCTGTATTAATAATTTAGTTTAATTTTATAATAACTTTTAAACTAATTATTTAGTTGATTTATATAATTTTACTATCTGAATAAGATCTATTTATTTTATTATTTGTCTTTATTTATAAATATACCTTATGATTAGATGTCTAGTTATTTGTATTTATAAATGTAATAGTTATGTTTATAAACATATTCATAATTTTGGAAAAATATTAATTTGTAGTTTAAAATATTATTTAAATTGCTTGATGCTTGAAAGAAAAATTAATGATTCATATAAATTGCTTAATGGAAAATGTCCTGAATAAATCCAACGCATTGATTATTGTAAACTGTTAATATATTATAATATTTTATAATATATTTTTTATATATTTTATTTGAATATATAAATGATTGAACTATCTGCATAATATCTAATTTTGCTTTATAGTCCAAAAATTTTAAAATTAATGTGTGAATTTTATATATATATATATATATAACATTTTCCCACCAAAATCATAAAATTATGTTTTTCCACCAAAACCCAAAACCATAAATCGTGTTTTTTCTCCAAAACCATAAAATCGTGTTTTTCTATAAAAACCGCAAAATCTCTTTTTCCGCCAAAACTATAAAATCATGTTTTCCCACCAAAAACGCAAAATCGCATTTTTCGCCCAAACCACAAAATCACATTTTTCCTCCAAAACCGCAAAATCATGTTTCCTGCAAAACCGCAAAATAACGTTTTCTCCATAAAACCGCAAAATTGTGTTTTCCCGCCAAAACCGCAAAATCATGTATTCCCGCCAAAATCGTAAAATCACGTTTTTCCGCCAAAATCGTAAAAATCATGCTTTCCGCCAAAACCGCAAAATCACATTTTGTGCCAAAACCTTGAAATCATGTTTCTTCACCAAAACTGCAAAAAAAAGAAGTGTTTTTCCACCAACAAAATTATGTATAAACCTAATGTATGCTTTTGGATTCTACAAACCATAATGAATTCATGTTAAATATGAATTTTTGTATATTAAACTTGATTTTTTTAATTGGGCCCAACAAAAAAATCCATTTTAGAACGGTTGATTTTGGGTTTGGACAATTTGAACTTTAACAAATAATGTCCAATAAACTAATTTATTTTTTAGACATAGACAGTCCATTTGATATCTCTATTTATCACACAGACTGATTTTCCCCGACTCAAATGTGCGACCTTAACATCTTTTTAACTCTTCTAGTTGCTAAGTCAGTGTTTTCCCAAAACTTGGATTAGCATTTAGAGAGAGAGAATGTGACACTTTTATAAGAGGTCAAAAAGCTTTAAAAAAATGTTTATATTATAACTACAAGATAGAAAAGTACTAAGACCAGAGATGAATCTGACTTCAACTATAATATGAGCACAAACTAAAAGAAAATAAATTACTGGGAGCACTAAATGAACTTTTCATGATATTTAACTAATTCATGTAATTTTACTTGCAAAAGTATAGAAAAAAACAAAAAATTAATGGGTGTCTATGCACTCAGTGGTCCTTTACTAACTTTGTCCTTGATAAGGTCACACGTTCGGGTTTAGAAGAAATCAGCCTGTGACATCCTGATTTATTTTATTTCGTTCAGTTAGTTCCCTAAAATATATTGTGAAAACTCAAAATTGAAAACATTGGACCTGGGTTGAGCCTGCATTATTAGGTGATTTATTGGTCATAACTGAAAACGTTGGGCCTAGATTGAACTTGCTGTAATAGTTATAAATTCTAATGTTCTGAATTGAATATCAAATGAAAATCCAAAAATAAGTGTGTTTTTTTTTCATTTTTGTGGTCAAAATAACTATATAAATATGTTTTATAGTTAATATAAACATTATCGTTTATATCACTTTTTAAGTAACAAAGATTTTTTTTGGTAATGACTAGTTTGTTGACAAAAAAAAGTAATGAATACTTTAACAACCTGTCATACATGTATATGGTCTAAAATACAGTCATCGTGATTATCATCACATATATATATATATATATATATTTTTTTTTTATTGACTGAAAAATAATATATCATTATATTTAGAAAATATATATCTTTATTTAGAAAAAAATATTAATTTAGAGAATGATGACTATAAATTTATTTACTAACACATAAAACATGTTTGAAAATGCTAATGTTCGAAATGGAAATATTAAAAAAAAAATTGAACATATTGTTACAAAAAAAAAGAGATTTGAACATATCAGTTATTCAAAATGGTTAACATTTTAACTACCTATCATACATGCATACTGCCCATAATACATTCATAGCATTTTTTTGTTGACAAAATGATATACTACCATATTTAGAAAAAAATCCGTCTATATCCTAAACAAACATTTTATATTAAAAATGACCAATAAAATCTTAAGAAATTTAAAATATCATAAAATGAATAATATCTTGACCAAAAATATTGGTAAATGATGAATAAAACTTATTTTATTTTCCAACACATGTAGTATATTTAAAATGCCTGTGTTAAAAAACTTAAAATAAACATATTAATTTTTCAAAGGTAAGAAATATATGTAATACATACATGCATTAGATACTACATATATACATAACTTTGTATGTAGAATCTCTCTAAATAATTGTATTCTTTTTAAAGTACAATAATTGTCTTCTAGTATAACAATATTGTTTCATATTCTTATCAAAATATAAATTATAGAAAATGATGCTAATCAAAATTTAACATGAACCTGAAAAATGTTGGCCATTGAATTACTTCACATAGCACGTTATGCTGTTTGTAATTTTCACTTAACTAAAATTATATTTGTATTGAGAATTTTTAACTATAAAATTTCGGACAAAATTCAAAACATTTATAATGATCTGTGGTACGTAATCATGTGGACTGTTATTTACTATTTCAGATTATATATCTACTGATGATGTTTTCATGAGATGTTACACGAAAAACTAAAAGTTTTATTCAAAAATAAATATTAAAAGTTTTGTTTAAAAATGAACTTAAAAAGTTTGATTATTTAAATATATTATTTATGCCTGGAAATTAATTAAAGATAAATTTCACTTTCCACTTCTTTATCAAACAACAATCACAAATTATAGACATAGCATACAATCAGAAAATAATAGTAAGCACAAATAATATAATTTTTAATATATTCATTTTGACATATATATATATATATATATACACACACACACACACATGCAAATAAAATTTTAAGATCCCATATTCAAACATACATTTTTAAGTAACTATGTATACAAAATTTAAACCATATAATAAATAAATAATTACACAAAATTATTAAATATTCAATATATTTTATTATGATTCAAAATAAATAAAATTTTAAGCATTAAATTAATTACAAAGATTAAACATGTTTTCTTTGTTAATTAGTAAATCAGATCTTTCAATAAGTTTCGAAAAATAAATTGATTGATGGAGTCTTGTTGTATATCTTTTAATGTTTTGTTTATTTTAAATATTATATATTTTACTGATTTTAATTACAAACTGTTTTAAATACAAATTAGTTTAGTATTATATTACCATAAAATAAATATAATTATATTTATATTTATGATACGAATATCGTATTCTGTATTGTTTGACTACGTAAAAATAGTAAAATTATGTTACTTACCTAAAAGTTTATTCAAATTAATATTGAACTATGTCTGTAGATGAAAATAATGACACGTTTCATTATTTTATAACGAAGGCATATATAAAGATCTCTTCAGAAGCACTTCTATGTTACGATTATAAATCTAAACTAAAACATAAAGAGATTATCATCGTCAAGATCAAGTGTAAGGTAAAACTTATTTTATTACTTTTCAAATAATTTAGTGAAATTTCATTCTTATATATTTTGAAAAAAACTAGTTACAAAGTTAACTTTCACTAAATTTTCTTAACAATAATTTTTTCCATACAAGTTATTAAAAGTCAGTGAACTTATATCTCTACAAATCAAGAAGATGTTCAACCAGTATAAAAGTTTTAGCATCTCATTTTCTTTGTATAACACCAAATCTTTTCCATGCTTTTAAAACATATAGATTTCATAAATTTCATATTTAATTTTGATTAATTACATGCATCTATTTATTTATTTTAAAATAAAAATTGTAATAAAAGTTATTGTCGTTTTGTTTTTAAATATAAATATATATATATATATATATATATTTCATTTCATTTTAACTATGTATTGGATCTGATGATTTTTACATAATAACTACAAAAGTTAAGTTGAATATCGTTTGTTAGTTTGAATGTTATTTCTTAAAATCCATAGTTCGAAACAATTTTATATAATTATCATATAATTGGTTTTTAAGTTTATAAGAAAACATGAAAAGTATTGTCATCAATTAAAAACTTATAATTGAATTCTTTAAATTGTATTGTTAGTTTTGGATTATTTACATCAAACAAAATAAATTTCTTTTTTTTCATATTTTCTAAAAATTAGTTATAGTTAGGCGTGACATATATTTTGATCACTGCAAAACTTACATAGAAACTATAAATTTTCGTGTTATAATTTCGTTTTCAAGATAAATATTTTTTAAAAAAATTCTTTTCTAATGAAAGAAATAAGAAGAAAATAATTTAACAATGAACAGAAATTGTATAAGATTTTATTGCATTGCATTTCTTAGTATCAATACATAAATACATGTATCTATTCAATTGATTAATAGATACATGCATTTTTGTATTGATCTTAGCAAATACAATGCAATAAAATTTGTTCAAACATTCTATCTTTTTGTGAAATATAACTATTTAAAATATTATGCTCACAAAAAAAACTATTTAAAATATTATAATAGTATTACAAAATGTTATAACCTGGAATTTTTTTTAAAAAATAAATGTACATGTATTTTAGTTATCTACTTGAATTCTAATTAAATTTACAAAATACTATTGAAAACCAAATATTAGAAATTATGCCAAATATTTGCAATGATTTGTTTTAAAATAACCATAACATTTTTGCAAATACAGTTTATGACCCTAACAGAAAATAATAAAAAAAAGTAAAAAAAAAGTAAAAGTAGAAAAATAAAAAATATAATAAAAATAGAAAAAAAAGTAAAAATGAAAAAATTTATATGAACTTATTGAATAAATGTATAATACAATAAAACAAATAAATAATATTTTTTAATTATAACTAATGAAACAAAGAAAAATATATTATTTTAAGTAGAGAATATTTTTTCGACTTATAATTAGTAAAAAAATAAAAAAATATTAATCACAGTCAATAAAAATATTAATCACATCTTTATCAACAGGTGATATTTTTATCTTTTTTTACTGATCATAAATCTAAAAGATATTTTTTACTTAAAATGACAAATTTTTCATACCCCTCCATCACTATATAAGACACACACATCCCCTGAACTCAAAACACATCACACTACACAAAGTAAAAAACACAACAAACACCATGACAAGAAAGAAGATGCAACTTGCTTTCATCGTCAACAAACACCACTGACGCTCTTAATGACTTATAGCCTCAGCTTTTATTTTTTTAAAATTAATTCTTATTTTTTATTTTATTTGAATGTTAAATGTCAAAATATTATTTATATATATATATATATTAAGTGAATTTATTTATAATGTTTTACTTTTATTAACTTACTTTGTTTGATATTGGTTTCTATTTTATTTTTAATTGAAAATTGTTTTGGAAATATTTTAAATAGTGATTTGTCATAATATAATTGATTATTTTAAATCATATGTGGACACCTTCAGTACTTATAGCCTTTCTTTTATATCATCGCCTGAACTTTTGTATAAGGAAAAAAGTTTTCTAACTACATGAATTTTATACTGATATGGTGGAAACTATCTAATGTATGTAAATATGTCAATAAATACACGAAATTTATGTTAACACACACCACATGTACGATGTAAATAATAATATAGTGGCAACGTCACAATTGGGTTTAATTGATCTTAAGCAAAGTTTATGGGGTCAGTCCGTAATTTTTTAAGCTTAATAAATTTATTAAATTACTATGTTTATTAAGTTTAGGATTAATTTGATGAAATTTAATTAATTATTCATTTTATTAAGTTTAATAATTGTTAAGTGTATTAATAAAATCAATTTTTTAATAATTATTAAGTTTATTAATAAATCAATTAAGTTTATTAAGTTTCATAAATTACGGATTGACTCCTTTAACTTTTCTTAAGGTCAATTAAACCGATTGTGATGTTGCCACCATATTATCATTTACTTTGTACATGTGGCATGTATTAACATAAACTTTGTGTAGTTGTTGACATATTTTAATACATTAAATGATTTCCACCATATTAGTATAAACTTCATGTAACTAGAAAACTTTATTCCTTTATATAATATAGATTTATGTTAAATTTCCAAATAATTTGTATATATATATATATATGTGTGTGTGTGTGTGTGTGTGAGTCAATTCCATTTAATTGTTTGTTAAGTAGTATGCCTTTTTGATACTGAATTTCATTTTGTATTCAAATAATCAATTTTGGAAATTGTAACATTTTAAAAAAATATTAAACTAATATTATGATATTTATATTTTGATTGGTTGCTTATAATCCTATGTGTATATTCTCAATGATTTTTTAGCCTCAGTTTTTATATAGTAAATAAAATGTTGATATAGCATATATTTAGTGTTTTCAAAATATAATGTGAACATTGTCTATTATTTATACCATCAACTTATAAATAGTATATGTTATTTGTGGAATATTTTCATTACCATATAGCCTAAAACTTGAAAATCAGGAGTTAAATTTATTTAATTATAATTTTTTTCAAAGTCCTGCATTTTTAAATTAATTATTTTTGTATTTATATGTTTGTTTCAAAATTTCGAAATTTTTTTATAGATTAAGTTAAATTATTTATAATGTTTTACTTTTGTAAATTTATCTTATTTGATATTGATTTATGTTTTATTTTGAAATAAATATTTTTTTTGGTAATATTGACATTTTTATAAATATCAAATTCAAAATCTTATTTTTCATGTTTTGATTGGTTGTTATAAATCCTACGTGGACGTCCTCAATGGCTTATAGCCTTAACTTTTATCTCTATAATATTATTTGAGAAATCAGTTTCCTACATGTCACGCTAACGTTAACTCTCAAAGTGGTTGAATACGATGATACATTTAATGAATCAAAATATTATATTTAAACACTATTATTGATTTTTTATTTAAATTACTTTTTAATATTTTCCAAATAACATATATAATAAAAAAGAAATATTATAAAGTTTATAAAGCGAATTTAAAAACGAAAATATATGTATAAATAATATGATTTCATTAAAAAGGAAGTTCAAAAAATAGTAATATTTCATTTTAAAATATTTTTAAATAACATAAAATATACTAATTTACTTTCTTTATATTTATATTTTCACAGTAACAGAAATATTTTTAATATATTTATCTATTTTTTAGATAATTACATAAAATAATTAAGTAACATGAACTCATATATGTTTTCTTGACTAGAATATTTTATAATTAGTATTATTGAAATGTTATTTGTATTTTCTTATATTTATTTGACCAAAATATCTTTCAATTACAGCAAAAATATCTATATATTTTTTTACTTATATAATAAGATTTCTCAAATACAATCACAATTTTTTACTGCTTATTTTTAGGAGATATTTAAAAACGAAAAATAAATTTTAACAATAAACATCTTTTGATCAAATAAAAAAATATTTTAAAATCACACTATACACTTTGATGAGGTAGATATATTATATTTTGCATTATTGAAATTATATGTTTTCTTAATATTAGTTTTGCTTTTAAATTTTATGTTTTTATGTTTGTGCAAGTATAACCATAACCAAGAGGCATAAAATCATTTACAATTTATAAAAATATTTTAGCTATTGTAAATATTGATATGTGTTCATGAGCTTCCAAAAACGTATCAGTTACTTATTATGTAACTTTCTATAGATCATCGTTTTATTTTCTAATTTCTGCTTTTTAAATCAACATTTAATTTGATATATATATATATTATGAAAATACATGCACATTTAAACGATAAATAAAATTAATGTGACTTAACTTAATTATAATAAAAATAACTATACATCAGTTTTGAATTTGAAAGAATATATGTAACTTAAGATACTCACAACATGAGTGACTTGACTAATCCAATTTATATCTAAAATCATATATTTAACTATAATAAGAAAATATAATTTTATAATAATAATAACAATAATTTATTTTAGAAATATAAATTATAAGATGACTCAACACACCTTAACAATAAAAATAAAATATTAAGAAACTGTTTTAATTTAGTTCTTTTGTAAAATTTATATATATGCATGAGATTGCAGAATATTATCGTTATATTGATTTACGTAATTTGGAACCAAACACTTTAGTTTATTTTTTTATTTCATTCTAAGCACAATATATCTTAAGTTATATATAATATTCCTAAAATATATTTACATATCTAAGACAAAAACCAACCTAATGCAAATAAGAAAATTAATCAAAATTTTAATATACTATGAATAAAAAAATTTATAATTGAATTCGGAAAAATATATGCAACCTAATATATCCAGATGATAACTAAACCGATTGTAAAAACAACAAAATCGACTAGATATAACATATCTAAAATTATATGTCTAATTAAAGTAATATAAATTATGCATAAAACTATAAATTAATTTAAAATTAAAAGTAAATAGCAATCAATTATTATAATATATATTTATTTTATAAATATTTATACCCGTGCATGAGCACGGGAAAATCACCTAGTATAGTATAGATTTGATAGGCAAGTTTCATGTAAGGCTGATTACTTGCCTTGTTGATTGCCCTATTGTGAATTTAAATATATACTTTTGAAAGAGGTCAATGTAGATCATTACATCACCTACTTTATCTAGCATCTTATGATCTTTGGTGATAATGTGAGGCACATTAAAATCTCATTTTCTGTAGTATATGATCAAACCTGCTCTGGATATAATACTGGAAAACCATGCTTATTGTGCTTTTGGAGTCAATGCATATCAACGATGTTGCTATACCTAGTGAAGAATAAGCAGTAACGCCATTCCTGGTTTTAGAGCCAGGGGGAGGGGGTTAGTGAATATGCACACATTTTAACCCCTGAGAGTAGCTCGAACTTTATCTTGCTAAAAGGTTTTCAGTGTTCTTGAAGTGACATAACCAAGTTCAATGTAGTTTATAAATAATTATACGGTAATATTTGTAGAACAGGATGATGATGACATCTTATTACAGGTAAAAACAAGCAGCAACGAGTGGTAGGTAATAGATGAGAGTAAGAGCAGTGAGAAACACTAACTCTCAATGGTCGGTTTAAATTGTTGAAGCACAGTTCAAAAGATTTCAGTATCTCTTACTGTAGAAGCTTGATTAGGCCTCCTTGACGGCAACAGCCTCTTTGGCTGGTTCTTCCTTGGCAGCCTCCTTCGCAGGTTCTTCCTTGGCGGCCTCCTCGGTGGCTTCACTGCTCTTCACCTTGGCAGGTTCCGCTTCCTCTGGGACTATAAAAGCTGAGACAGGGAAGGTCCTGGACAGTGTGGTTGGTGACTTAAAGGTGATCTTCTCTTTCTCCTCTGTATAGATCTCACTGATACTGACCCAGATAAGAAGCTCCTTGGACTTGACTCCAGTGAGCTTCTTGATCTTGCCGGTTTGGACCACAGCACTGACCTCGGTTCCATAGGAGACGAGCTTGTCGATCTCTTCGAACTTGTGAGTGATGCTCTGTTTCTGCTTCAGCCACACAACACCTGACTCTCTGTCATACCCGACCTCTTCTATGTCCTTCAAAGGTAGTAAGCCATTGGGCATAGCTATTTCCTTGAGGAAGACTTTTGTCTTCTCTCGGCAAATCTCATCCCCGGTGTACATCTCTGCCTTAGCTCTCACCTCCTCTGTGACCAAACCCATCTCTGTTTCTTAGTTTAAGCTTTTACCTCAAAGCTGAAGTTGTGTGTTGTGTTGATTGAAGTAGACTTAACCTTGTGATATATAGATGCATGTAAAAAGCATTAATGGGCATGGTTGAGAAGGTTTGTGGGTAAGTACATAAATTCTGATACGTGTCATGTCTTGTTTATCTCATTTTTGGGTAAAAATTATCTGGCAATCATCATCATCACATTAATGGACAGTTATTACTATTAATAATATGATTTGATGGTGCATGCATGGCCCCTGCCATATAAATGCAATGCCTATCATCTCACATTTTCTTAACATATAAATCGAATCAAATAATCCCTGGTGATATTGAGGATCGATCACCTCTTTTTTTTTCCTTCCTTACTATCTTTATAACCCAAATAATTACTACTTAAGTACACATAAGTATTTATTAAGAGTTCCCAACTTCGAACTTGTTGATTGTGATTTCTCACCTTTGCTTTTCTGATGTCTTCAATTAAAATTTTCCTGTTTTATGATTATTATTATTACAACAACATACTACTCTTTTAGTTTTGTGACAAACGCTAAAACCAAGATTATATAAGATATCACGCAAGAGCCAAGTTGCTCTCATTAATTAGGCTAATCATTCTACGTGACATCTCAGATAAACTGTTTAGAGTATAACAGCTCCAACGTAACATTTAAACTTAACAAGAGAAACTGATATGCACAGCGTTTTCATGGCAGTAATTATTCAAAATTGTGAGCACCTTGTAGTATGATGCTCTGTGGTTTGAAGAGAAGCTGTTGTGCGATGGACTAATGGAGATGGGCATATTGAAGAGTTCTGAACAATATAAACATCTACATGGGAGATCTGCATAGGTTCAAGGCAAATAAAGCTCTTTTAAGTTCAATGTCTTAGAGTTGAAGAAACGAAGAAGAAAATGATCTAACAAACTTTTGTTATTTTCTGTTACTGGATACAGAGTTCATACATGAGCTTACATAGTAAGCATTACACATTGGTTTACACTTAACCAAGCTTAACCATACTAAACCAACATGTATTCTAATACAATGCTGCCGAGTGCTGATGGTAGTTTTGAGTTTTGACCTCTCTGGTCGTTGACAAAAAAAAAAGACATTTCTGGTCAATTATAGCATATGAAATGGTTTAATGTTACAAATTTCGGTTTAAGTTATTCCGGTTTAATTAGATTCGGTTTTCTAAATCGCGTTCGCGGTTATGTGTGGGTTTTAGCAAATGGCTGCTTCCAGGTTCCATCTTCGCAACGTCCCTAGCCTAACCTGAGAGATTTATCGTTTAGCTTCTCTTACACTGAAAAAAACCCTAATGGGAAGAACAAGCTCGTGTGGCGATGGCGAGAAGCAGAGGATTGAAGATAAAGATCAATACGGGGTGTTGCTGTATTACAAGTACACCTCTGTTCCTGATGTAGATGAGCTCGTTTCCTTCTATGAATCGAGCTGCAACTCACTCGGTTTACTCGGCCGAGTCAGGCTCTCCACTCATGGCGTTAATGTCACCGTATGCTTCTAATCTCCTCTTTAGAGGAATGAAAAGACAATAAAGTCAAACTCTTTTTTTGAGTTCTGAGTTCAGAGCTTAGTTGGGTTGATTGTAATTAAAGATCCAATCCATATGAAGAAGCCATTGAATAGGCAGAATCCAAAGTTTGAAGCTTTTTGCTAAAGTTCTGTTTATAGGGTTGTGGTAACAGAAAAAAAAGTTTGAATGTTTGGTTATAGGTTGGTGGGAAATTAACTGCACTGGAGGAACATATTGCTGCAGCGAAATCGAATTGTTTGTTCCAAGGCACTGACTTCAAGCTTGCATCTTGCCATCATCCCTTGAATGACAAAGTTTCTCAGGAGTGTGGGTTTACTTCGCTCTCCATCCGTGTTGTCGAGGTTCTTGCCTTGTTCTCTTAACAAACATAACTACCATTCATATGCCATTAATTTAACAGAACATGTTGCACATCAAGTGGAAATGAATCTTATGCTTTACAATGCGGTAACCCAGCCTTTACCTCCCTAGCCTTGCTAGCATTTGGAACATAACTGTGGCATTGTGTCGTGGTTTGCAGGAGTTAGTGACCTTTAGTACTTGCCCTCTCTTGAAATCACCAGACATTTCAAATGCTGGAAAACATCTCTCTGCTGCAGAGTTTCATTCCGTCCTGCAGAGTGCCAGTAAGATCTTTCTTTTAATCAGTATCATCGCCTGCTGCTATATTGTGTATCTTATCTGATTATGTTTGATATAAAATCAGAAGAACAACCTGATGGAGGCGAGAAGTCCGAGAATAAGGAGCTTGTTTTGCTGGACGCTAGGAACTTGTACGAGACACGCATTGGAAAATTTGAATCAGAAAATGTTGAGACCCTTGATCCTGAGATCAGGCAGTATAGCGACTTGCCAACCTGGATTGATCAGAATGCAGAGAAACTGAAGGGAAAAAACGTGCTCATGTATGAATGAATTATAGTTCTATGAACATACATAGATACGTTTCTTGTGGAAGCTCTAATGTGTTGGGCAAAACCAGGTACTGCACTGGTGGAATCAGGTGTGAAATGGCATCTGCATATATCAGATCTAAAGGCGCCGGGTTTGAGAATACATTTCAGGTTAGCAAATGGGTTTTGATAAACAATTCAATGAACTTGGCTGACTCAAGATATGCTATTTGTTTCTTGCAGCTCTATGGTGGCATACAGAGATACCTTGAACAGTTTCCCAGTGGAGGGTTCTTCAAAGGGAAGAACTTTGTGTTTGATCACCGGTATATGTCTAGCATCTTTCTCTTGCAATCGACCAGGAAAAAGGGTAACTTACTTTTTTTTTTTTTCATGTGTGGGATTTGAAGGATCTCAGTTGGGAGCTCAAAAGAGGATATAATAGGCTGCTGCCTTCTCTGCAACAATACCTTTGACGACTATTCTCCACGTTCCCGTTGCAGACTATGCAGGATGCTTGTATTAGTCTGCAATCACTGCCAGGTATTGCACTCGGGAACCACTTTTGTTGATCTACTTCACATGGTGTTACCTTGGATTCATGATGTGGTGTTGCAGGTTAAAGAAGATAACTATGTGTGTGAGCTGTGCCGTAAACACGGAAAAGAGCAAGTCCCTTCAAGTCTTGATCCCTCAAACCAGCCTTGTGAAAGCAAAGGTAACGTCTGTTTATACATTTTTTTTTTGGTTTTTTCATTATGCGTCTGAAGTTTGTAATCTCATATTCTACACTCCTGCAGGTGATGACGATACAAGACGGAAGCTAAGGATCTTATGCTTGCACGGTTTTAGGCAGAACGCGTCTGGCTTCAAAGGGAGGACTGGATCTTTAGCAAAGAAACTGAAGAATATAGCTGAGCTTGTGTTCATAGATGCACCTCATGAACTACATTTCATCTACCAGACTGCAACTCCTCCCCCACCCGAGGCATGCAACAAGAAGTTTGCGTGGTTGGTGTCACCAGATTTTGACAAACCGAGTGAAACAGGCTGGACAGTGGCACAATGCCAGTTTGATCCATTGCAGTATCAGAATCAAACCGAAGGGTTTGACAGATCATTGACATATTTGAAGACTGTGTTTGCAGAGAAAGGCCCTTTTGATGGCATTCTCGGATTCTCTCAAGGTGCTGCAATGGCTGCAGCTGTATGCGGGAAACAAGAGCAGCTCTTAGGTGAAATAGACTTCAGATTCTGCGTGTTGTGTTCCGGTTTCACACTGTGGCCATTGTTGGAGAAGAAAGAGCAAGGTTCGATCAAGTGCCCTTCACTTCACATTTTTGGAAGCCAGCCTGGAAAAGATAGACAGATCGTGACTCAAACTAGCTCGGATTTGGCCGGGTTGTTTGACCAAGGTTGTGCCACTGTTATAGAGCATGACTTCGGCCACATCATTCCTACAAAGTCTCCTTATATTGATGAGATTAAAGCTTTTCTAACCCAGTTTGTTTGAGTACTTTGTTGATCAAGACAATGCTCTTGCAATCAAATAACTTTTCTTCTTGTTTCTGTAATCTGACAGTAAAATTTTGAAAAAAAAAAAAACTACAACAACAAAGATAAAAGTGGCAAATACAAAGTGTGATCAATCCTAAACCAATAACCACACTAGACATGATTCATCCAAAAGTTTTAAGATGTTAAGATACAGAAGCAGAGAATGATTCAGACAAATGACAAAAAAAAGAAGTATAAGAGCCTTTTTGCACCAGTACTCAAAAACCCAAACTTGAACCTGGCAATGTCAATAACAGTTGCAAAAGATGAATCTCAGTTCCCCACACCAAACGATTTCAATGTTCTATACCTTTTTCAACCAAATTTAAATCCACCAGGGGGAGCAGCAGTCTGGTTATTCCCAAAACTAAAGCCCTGTTCTGGATCTTCCCTCCCCCCGTCTGGCAGAATCTGCTCATCCTCTTCTTCAGCCCAATATCTCTCCAAGATCTTAACGGCTTTCTCATATATCTCGTTGTTGTCATGGGACTGAAGGTTTTCGATTTTGTCCAACCCATCAGATTCTTCAATTATCTGAGCATAGAGATTCACCCCACCGTTTAACCCCATCTCCTTGTCAGCCTCACCAATCTTGAGAATGTTCTCAATCCCCTCTAAGCACACTGTCACAATCCTCGGATCAGGGCAGATAAGAAGATCACAAAGAGGTTTGATGCAACCTTGTGCTACCAAATACCTGCATGCAAAAAGTATATTATAGCATTCTTCGGTATTGAGATGGATGTTGGTATAAGACTGTAAGAGTGAAAACTGAATTGTAATCCACTTGTTTGCAAAAATGTGCTTAGGAATAGAGATCACTTACTGAATCTGCTCATGAGACCCTCCTGATGTAGCATTTGAAATAGCCCACGCAGCTTCTTTCTTTATATCGAACTCTGCGCTTTGGAGCAAATGCACAAGAGGAAGGACAATACCAGCGCCAACCACAGCCTATTGTTTGAATAATATAAAGTAACTAAGTTTTTGTCTTTCTCCTCTGAAACTTTGATGACTACCAATATTTTCCGTACCAAGTATTATAGCCAAAAAAAAAAGCATCATACCTCTATCTGAACTTTATTCCCAGCAGTAATATTTGAGATTGTCCAACAAGCTTCTTTTTTGATACTTTTCTTGTGATTTTGCGTAAGCAAATTGTAAAGGTGTGGAAGTACCCCACTATCAATTATAAACTGAAAAGCAAACATACATTTTAGTCAAATATGCTAACGCAAATACCAAAACATTATAAAATGACATTGTTGACAAATGATACCTGTGTCTGAGAGTCATCGCCAGTTACGATGTTCCCAACAGTTCGAAGAGCAGGAATGAGAACCGTTGGTGATGGATGACTTGAAGAAATATATATCAGTTAGTAAATAAATAAAAACAATGATACAAGTTGTTGAGAGCACCAACACCAAAATTTTAAAAGGAACAAAAAGCATCACAAGTTTGAAGATGGCGACTAACCTCAGAAGCTCCACAAGTCGTGGACAGACACCTGCCTCAATCACAGCCTGGATTTTATCATTGGGGCCATCTGAAAGGTAGGAGAGAGCCCAGCAGGCATCAGTAAGAACTTCTTCATCATTTAGATAAATAAGCTGCCGAAGAACTGGCAGGGCAGGCTTCACCTGGAATATATGAATATCAAACATTAAGAACGCCAACCAAACATATGTAATTAAAAAATTTGTAACATAAGCTGTCCTAAAAAATACATTTCTCCATTCCTACCTCTTCAAATGGTGTTGGTGGTTTCCCACGACAAAAGTTGGACAAGGTCCATGTAGCATTCCTTAGCATGGATAACTTTGAATTTTCGTTTAACTGAGTCAGCAATGGAATCAGAGCCCCAAAGTTGAGAACAAGATTCCTGCAGTTTGGTGAGTCTCCAGCAACATTCCCCAAGGCCCACACTGCCTACAATGGATATGTTGTCTTTAAAGGTTTGTAACACAACATTACACCTAGAACTAAAAAGAAGCACTTGGTAGACTATAATTCCATATTAAATATATATATATATATATATATATATAGAGAGAGAGAGAGAGATATATATATATATATATATATTTTAAATCAAAAGAAACAACAAACAAACCAAACATAAAATGCAAGTGCAAGTGAGAGCTACATCATCTACAGCTAGTTAGTGGAAAACCTGCTCTCGAACATCATCACTAGCAGAGCTAAGAAGCTCAACGAAGATAGGCACCGCCCCATGTTCAATCACAACCCGAGTATGATCTGATGTTCCTGACGCAACGTTGGTCAAAGCCCATGCAGCCTCGAACTGCAAACAAACTTTAAAAGTAAGCCACCAGACCAGACAATTCTTGAGTTTCTAAGGTGCCATTGATAAGGGAAAAAAAACTAAAATTTAAGAAAGTATGAGACATACCTGGAGTTGTGGATGGTCTTGCCTTGGAAGAAACTCAACAAAACGAGGGATAACACCCGCTTTGATCACTTCATCAATTGGAGGACTCCGCTCTGCACATCAAATTTACAAAAACAACCATCAAAATGCCTATTACACACATATATAACAATCAAAAAGAAATGGTATACTCTTCTTACCTATAGATAACAACTTTCTAAACTGAGTAGTAGCTTCTAGCTGAGCTTGAGGATCATCAGAATAAACACCTTGTACCATCATTGGGATACCTTCCAACTGTCAAAAACAAGATGAGTTACTAGATTTTGTTTTCATATAGGATCTGATTTTCTGATTTGAAGGCAAAGATCCAAAATCAGATCATATGATCCAAATTAAAACTCTAGATATATTTTTTTTCCAGATCAGCGAGAGTTACTTACTCGTTTCTCAACGGCGGCAGCGCTGTGGAGAGCATCGAGACCAGCAGCTCCGAGAGGCTGCTGGTGGTGGAGCATCATCATGCCTTCGCGGCGCTTCTTGAGGAGACTGTCCTCACGCTTGTTTTTACGAATCTCGACGAGATTGTCCTCTCTCCTCCGCCTCGCCTCATCGGCATCGACACCAGTCTTGTATATCTTCTTCCTCAGCTCCGCGCGTGTGCTCGGCCTTAGCGACATCTTCGTTCGTTCGTTACTCTCTCACTCACTCTTCTGGAAACCACTTCGTGTCTCTCCCTCTCGCTCTCTTTTTGATGGAACTGAAGAAATTCGACAAGGAGAGATCGTGGAAGGATGAGTCGTCTGTTGCTGTCGGGTCGGATTCGGGTTTGGTTTGGTTTGATTTGGTCGGAGTTTTTTTGGTTAGTTGTTGGAGCTATACTTGGATCCTTCCGACTGACAAAGAGTATCTTAAAGAGTTAAAAGCTAGCTTTTTGATCTTTTCTATCCTAAAATTTGAAACAAATACATATTTTATTTTGGATGATTAAATAGATACGAAGTTCACTTGGTCTCGACTAATAATTCATTAACTAGATTTCGATCCGCGCAACCGCACGGGTATTAATTTTTTCTTTTTATGTTTCACAATTTTCATATATTTTAATAATTTCTAATTGTATTCTTAATGACATGTGTTATTGATATTCAACCAACTAAAATGATTTGTTAAATAAATAATTTGTTATTTGATAGTTTTTTATAAAAATTAACAAATATACTATTTGGATGTTTATGTAGATTAATATATGCTAATCAAAACACATTTTCATAGTTTGGATTTGACATGCTTTTCATTTATATAGATCATAATTTATTTTTAAAACATATGCAATAAATAAGCTCATCTTCTATATTTTTTGGCGTAAAGACAACTAATTTTTTTTCCTAACTAATATATAGGGGTGGGCTACAAAATCCAAATTCGAAAAACCAAACCGAATCCGATCCAAAAAGTAGTACCAAAACAAAACTGGTTAAAAGTATGAATGGATTCAAAATTTTGATATCTAAAAAACCGGAACCGGAACCGGAACCGAACCCAACACGATCCGAACCAAAATATTTCGGGTATACGAATAAATCCTAATCAGATTTATATAGTTAAGTATATTAATTATTTTCAGATTAATATTCAAAGAATATCCAAAATATATAAGATATTTTGAAATTGTCCAGAATATTTGAAATATATACAAATAGTCAAAATTAAATAGTTAAATTAGTCAAACAATTTTTAAAACACCAAGTTATTTAAAATATCTATTGATTCTCTGTCCAAATATTCAATTCAAACTAACTTTTATGTTTAAGTTAGATATTTTGGTATATATTATTAAAATTTATATGTTATATGTCATTTGTTTTTAGATTATAAGAAATTTAAATAAAAAAGGAATAGTAAATTTTTAAAAATAATTTAAACGGGTTATCCAAACCCGAACCAAACCCGCAAGATCCAACTGAACTCAAACCAAAATTTATAGATACTTGAATGAGGCTGAAATTTTTAATCTTGAAAATCTGAAACCTAAATAGATCCAAACCAAATCCGAATGGGTATCCGAACGTCTACCCCTAATGATTTTCATGTCTTAGAGACAAAATATAACTCTTCAGATTTTACAATAATTTTACAGATTGCTAATATCCGATGCACTAAACTGCTAACTAATTGGCAAGATTTTATGGATTGCTAATTCAATGCTAACAAACAAATATGGCTAGTTATCACGGAATTCGTGAAAGTATTACTGATTTTTTAATTTGTGGAAATATTGTTTAAGTTAAACAATGAATATATTCATATCTATAACGCAATAAATCTGTATTTTTCAAAATTGAATATTGGGCTCGTTCATATTCATCTTCCCCCACTGCATATTGAAACCATTATTTACAGAGAGATCATCAGTATTGACTTGTGCAAGCTAACAATAAAAACAAAAATCAATAAGATATGACACGAGCAATCTTTAAAAAGTGGCCATTTCTAAGGATTTATATAAATGCAACTAATATATGAAGAATAGTGACCATACGTCTAAGGATGTTTTAAAGGATCTTTTAAAACTTGCAACAATGGCTATTTTCTAAGGATTTATATATATGCAGCTAAAGGATATTCAAGAACAAAAATTGTTTATGTTCTTTATAGTGGATGGTCTAATGTACAACTAAAGATTTTGAAGAACAAAAGCTGTTTATGTTCTTTATGGTGAATGGTCGAACGTAAAGGAAAAAACAAATGAAATCAAATAATCAGGGCGGCTCAGATAGGGGGAAATGGGTGCACCGCCCCAGGGTCCATGATATGAGGGGCCTAATTTTTTTTTTTTTTTTTAGAGAACCTATATTTTTAACTAAATTTTGTTTTGGTGTTAAAAAAATCTAATTTTTGTTTTATATATTTTCATAACTGGAAATTTTTATTAAATATTATCATATAATTCTTTTAAGTTATATGTTTTGTAAAAAAAATACTTCAAAATATATAAAATCCAAAAAAAAAAAATTGCCCAGGGGACTTAAAATGTTTTGAGCCGGCCTGCAAATAATATGGAGGTGTTGGCAATATAAGGGACGAGTATATAATTTTACAAATGTTTCACTGTGTTCTTCTAATATATAGTACATGATTCATTTAGCAGTTGTTGACAGGACTTAATGTGATATTAATAAGAAAATAAATGATAAGATAATTAAATGTGATGATTTTCTAGTAGATTGTCCAAAATGAAATATCACACATGAATGAAGTCATGACTTCTCTTTTAATATAATAGATGTGAGTTCAAATCTCAGAAAAACGTAAATTTATGTAGATTATGAAACAAAAAAATCTAACATAAGTTTCATAGGGCGGTTCGGATTGATGTAGGCAGTCAAACTGTGAAGTAAATTAATTAGACGTTAGAAAAAAATTGATACTTTAAAAAAAAAAATAATTCAATCCGATTAAATGAATATTTCATGACTAAGAGATTTTTTATTATTGGATATGGATTTTTCTTTTTTCTTTTTTTGAAAAAAGAATTTCGATGGTTGATTATGTAGCACTGCATAGATAAACATCGAAAATACAAGATGATGATGTCTTATTGTCTTTGTGGTTACAAATTCGGCTGAAGTCAAAAATTTATGTTGGAGAAAGAAAATGGATACTTCATATAACTGGAACGATGAACAATTATAAATACTTTAAAATAAGAAAAGTCACAAATATAACCAGAGAAATGGAAACAAGATGGAGTTTTGTATCCCAACAGCAACATGAAAAAAAAAAAAAAAAAAAAAAAAAAAAAGCTTGATAGTTATGATAGATTGGAATTTAATCAGAATCAGAGTCGGTATCGATAATATCAACACAAGGACGTTCTCCCTCCCTCACTGATTGCATATGCGGTTCATCTTCGCGAAACATGTCCGTTAACTCTTGAGCGATGTCGCGAACCCCACTCCTCTCAGGACCACACCATACCATCCACGTTGCATTGATTATCTTCAAAGCAAACTTGGCAGCAGCAGATCTGTTTCCCTCGGGCAAGAGCTTAGCCACGATGTTCATGTACTGTCTATGGGCTGTTTCATAGTCACAGAACGGGGTGATTCCGAGGATGTCGTAGGGTGTAAAATGGGGATTTTTGAACCTCCAGTGGACTTGATGCGCCAAATGAACCTGCGAGATCTTACGATGGTTCGTAGATGTGTTTGGGAAATCAAATGTTAGTGCATGAAGAATTTCAAGGGCTTTTTTTGGATTGCCTCTTTGGTAATGTTCTTCAGCTAGTCTTACATTGTTCTCAGAGAACTCTTTAGCTGACATTGGTTCGCTCATTTTGAGATTGGTATGATTGCAAAATTTTGTAGAGGAGATAATTTTGAGGTGAATGAGGTTTGAGACTACCACCAAATTTATAGTAAAAATAATAAATCTTAAATTCTCTTTATAAATGATAGAGAAGGAATGAAATATATGGATGTAAAATATAAGGAATGCATAATTGTATATACAAAAATTGAAAAAAACTAACCAATCGTCTATCATATATATTTTTCTTTACACTTTGCGATAGAAATATATGTTTTACGTCACTGACAAAAAAGTATAATCTTTATTTTATTCCGTTTTGATACTTTGGAAACTTTATTAAAAAAAGAAAGTGGACTAGAAAAAGAGTAACTTAACTTGGAATTATCGAACTTTCTATAAAATATATTGACTTTTTTGCTAAACGCAATTTAATTGTTATTGTGGCCGATATATATGTGGAATTGAAACGCTTATACCTTGTTTGGTTAAAGCAATTTAATAGTTATTATGGTTGATATATACGTGGAAATTGCAACGCTCGTACCAGCTCACAACAACTTTAAACCAATCGTTGTAATATAAATTTTACTTTATAACATTTTGTGATAAAAATATTTATGTTATTATCCCCAAAATAATAATTTTATGTTATTCGTGATATTTTATATTATTTTAAAATTTATAAGATGTTTTATATGCTTTAGACACCAAAATATATCAAACATTTAGATGGTATTAGTTTTAAAAATTGATTGTGGTTAATTCTACTACTTATGGCTAATGGCATTACAATTTATTTATTTTATTTAGTGTTGTAACATGACAAACCAAAGTTGTGTTGTGAAAATCTGGCTTGAAATTGACTTAGATTTTAAACGCTAGAAATGTGTATAGATACAGTTTTGAACAAACCGAGTAGAATAGAAGTTGTCAAATTGGATCGATTAGAATGTTGATTGGTTAATCACAATGGTTATGAACCAATGAAAATGCTTTAGAATTTGTGCATGTCAGTTGATCGGTCTCTCAAGACATACGTGTCTAAACCAATCATATTAATAACACATACTCAGAAAATCGCTCGGTCGGGCAACTTAATTTATTTATCTAATCTGATATCTTGTGTCGACGTCTTCATTTAAACATGTGTGTCTTTCTAATCGGTTGATAACTTGATATAGTTGATTTCAAACCGTCACTACGTGAAATCTAATTAAGTTTTTCCATCTCTGGTATCTAGAAGAGATACTAAGCAATAAAGAAAATAAAAAATAACAAAAGTTAGAGAGAGAAGAGTATACAGTATGCTAAAATGTAAATTCTTAACACTTATGTGTCATTTTTTTTAACCACTGTATTTATTAATCAACTTGTTAAAAGATAATACATACGCAATACATCTGAAAATAAAAACAACAAATAACATATTAAAAAAGGCTAGAAGACAACAATACATCAAGTGAAATAAGATATAAAGACAAATTTTCTTCTGAAGTCTTCTTTATCAATAGAGTATCAACTCTATTGATGTTCTTGTGAGCTTTGAATCTTCGTCGCATCATCAACATCAATCTCTTCTGTTGTATTATGTTGACCTCATCCAAGATTAGAGCTATAGATATTCTTCTGTATAAAATCTATTATACTGATTCAACTGTAGAAATTAAAATCTGGATAGGCCAACTTTCAACGATTGAAAGATCATCACCATACAACAAAGAGAATACTTCTTCCATTTTGTACTGCTGTTTTTTCCATGGTGGTTTCCATGATTTCAGCGATACTTCAGATTTATCTATACTTCAACACCAAATATATTGTATTGAAATATAGATTCTAAAAGATTTTTCAGCTATTTCTGAAGTTGTTCTTCTACTTCTGAACTCATCATGTAGATTCTTTAACAAGTCTTGTAATTTTCCTGGATCTCATATTCTTCTACCAAGGCACCATCTATAACGATTAATAAACAATCGTGCAACCGAAAATTGATAGTACCTTATCGAAATGACATCGTAGTGGGTCTTTACCACCACGGAGATAGAAGATGTTAGAGCGGGACTGCCGTAAAACTGTCCCACACCGACAACAGGATCGAACTCCACTAACTGGTTATAAACCAAATGGCCATGCGTCCAACTTATCGCTGATGATGCTTGAGACAAACGCAGGTCGTGAGTATCCAGATTTGGATCAATAATCATCATTGTCAAGCCAATTCCACTTACAAACTTGATTAGAAGGAGAAATAAAAGAACACTAAGTACGTGTCTTTGAAAAAAAGCCAAAACCATGGCCTTTGGAAACACTGAGATCATCATGGGATGTACAGATTGGCAAAGCATCACCGGAACATAACGCTACTACCGTGACCAGCGACAGACTTCCATTAAAAGAAAGGAGAAATCAATCGCTTACACAGTCGCCATTAACCGCCAGTAACTATTTTGCTTCTTACGACTCTTTACTTATGTGTCATTATGTAATTGGTTTGACTATTTCAAAGAAAAATAAATAAATTTTACCCGGCACATCCGTGCAGATATTTTTTCTTTTTATAAATGTATAGTTTTGATATTATTACAATTTTTAAAAATATATATATATATATATATCTTCCATTTTAATGTTTTATATTGTGTAACTCTATTGTACTATTGTTAGATTTGTTATTCGGCATTATTAATATATAGTGATTTTTAATAAATTTTACTTTGTTATTAATTTTAGTTACTTGTATTTTTGAGTTAGGTATCATAAAATTACAAAGAATCTCTTTCAAAACATCTTTTTCTTTAATTTATATATTTTACATATAATACATTTTTAAAATTTATTTATTTATATTATCAAAATGATATATATTTAAAATAATTTATATTTACATGTTATGTTTACAAAATATACTTTAAAATATACCATTTTAGTACTTTACAGGATGTATAATTAAATATGATGTCTTGTTTAGATAACAATTCCCTATTATTTTAGTAAATTTTATACATAGTAGTATCTATCTTATTATTTTAGTAAATTTTAATGATATATGATATTTTTAGATGTTTGATATTAAGTTTTCTTTTTTATGTTATTAAACTAATATTTCAAAATATTAGATTACTTTAATTTTTAACATAGTTTGTTATTTCGTGTTGCATTTCAAAAAGTTATTGTTTATTGTATATGATTTTATCTTAGGTAAAATTTGAAATATCTCATTTTGAGTTTCAATATTTATTTCAAAATTTTATATTTTGTCAAGAAAAATTTAGAAAATTACACAACTATTTTTGAGTATAGAAGATTACATGAATTTTGAACTTTTTTTGTTACTACATTAATATGTTATTTTATAAGAAAAAGTATTTGAACTTTTGGAAAGATTTTTTTTTTATGTTTTTCTCAACAGATTCTGTTATAATTAAAATAAAAATTAAATTTATAATGAAAATTAAATTTGTCATTCTATTTTAAATGAATAATTAAAACTACATAGTTTTCTATTAAAATATTTTTTAGATAGTTATATACTAATATATCTATTATATAAACAGTTTTAAACAATATATTGTTGCGATTTTCAAAAAAGAAAGAAATAATATATAGTTGTAGATATAAAAATTTAACCTATGTTAATAAATTTATTTTTGTATAATAATATTATATATTTAACGAATTTTAATCCATTTTAATGATGAGTAATAATTTATTTAAATGAAACTATTTTTACAAAGGTTACTTTACTTATTTAATATAATTTTTAATGTTTAATGCATATAACATTTCTATTATAATATAATACAGAATATAATTATAAATTTATAAAAAATAGTATAGAATTTTTTATTTCTTGTTTTATAATAAAATTTTAATTAACATTGATTTATAATAATAGTATATTACTAATTACGAAATTAATTAATGTGTTATTTTATAAAAATATTTAAAAGGTTATTAGAATTTTGTTAGATTCTTTTCAACAGATTTTGTTCATTAAAAAATAAAATTCAAATTTATAGTTGATTTATTATAAATGTAAATAATCAAATATGTCATATTAACCTAATTTATAAATTGTCCTACTATAATTTGTTAATAGTAGATAAAATATAGGACCCTAAATTAATATATTATATTTTAATTACATAAATAAAGTGGTTTGAATATAAATATAAAGCAATTTATAACCTCAATTGAGTTTCTTTACCGTTGGGGTTGTTCTAACTAAATTCGGATAGTGAAAAATCAATTAAACATTAATTTGCTTATCATTTTTCTCTAGTTGTAGAATTGTTGTACAAGTATAACTCTGTTAAGAATTTCTCTCTTATTTGCATTATATGTTTCCTAGTTTCACAAGAGAAAGGGTGACTGGGATATAAATTAACATTTCTTACATATGGAATTTAAATCACCTTCCGTAATATCGTATATATGGTACGAAGAACTTATTGTTTGCGTCCCAAAAAAAATATTAGATCCCAGTGCATGGATCTCAAATCAGTCAATCTTAATTAGTCATCTCTTTCAAATGGACTTAAATCAGTTAATTTAATTAGTCATCTCTTTCAACACTAGGGCATCTCAACCATGACATCAAATTTGTTTTTAAAATTATACCAAATTTTATGTTTTGGTGTCATGTTATTTCTGTCATTTCCAACCATAGCACTAAATGTTACGCTAAAAATAATATTTTATATTATTTGATGTTTTTTCTTTAATAAATTTTATATTTTTATTATTTCTAGTTGATAAATAATTGTTTTATTACACTTAAATAGTATGTTTGATAAATTTTTGTAATTTTATGTTTACAAAATTTATTTACATTTATATTTTTGGTTTAACAATATTATAACTTTTATATATTTCTTTTATATAAATATTATATTGCACAAATCTTTAATTACTTAATATTAAATATAACTTTACAATAATGTAATATTATTAATTTTCATTATTGATTAAATATAACATAAATAAAGATTATAATCAATATTTAAAAATAAAATTATATTACAATATAAAGTAAATGATAATAACCATTTAGTAATTTCTTACTTGAAAATAAAATAAAATATAAAATTTCTATGTTATTTTATTTTTATATAAGGAAAATGATAACAATCAATTAGTGATTTCTTATTTGAAAATAAAATAAAAATATTTTAATTTTGTAAAAGTAATTGAAAAATACAAATAGTACAATATATTTATGTTTAGTTACAAATTAGAACTAATTAATAATAACTATGAACTATATTATTAAATGAAATATAATAAAATATGTTTATTAAATATTTGGTGTAGAATGAATAGTGTTACACCAAAATTTGGTGGAATGGTGTCATTTTTAGTATTCTATCGGAGATGAAATTACACCAAATTTGGTGTTTTGGTGTTTCATTGGAGTTGGTCTTATATCTTATAGAAAACCATAAATTTATGAGACCTGCGTTTTCTTTGTGGCTTCCATCATATGTTTTCAGGTTTGGTTGGAGAGTTAGTGATATTGCATCAAACTAATAAATCTTGATGAAGCAAAGATCTTTATCATTTGTAAAACCTAATTGATTAGCGAAAAGAGACTATTTGAAAATGATAGGGAAGTGGGGCGGGCTTCTATGAAGGAGAAGTTCTCAGGTTTTATGGAGGATCAAGTAGTTTCCTCCTGGGATCGGTTTGGGAAAAAATTAACCATGTAGGTAGAATGGCTTTGAAACAAGGAGGTCGAGCTCGCTTGTTTCTAGACTCTGATTAGATTGGTGCAATATTGAGTTCCTTCGCTTCTTATACTTTGTTTTATCTCCATTAAAGTTTGGAATAAATATTTCAGGGTATGACATGATAATGTTCGATGATGAAGAAAAACAAATCTAAGGGATGATAGCATCATCTTTACGGACTAGGTAAACTAAATAGTGGAATACTAGATGATAATCTGCGCTATGTGCGGAGTGAATATTTTTTAAAAAATATTGTATTTAGATGCTATAAAGAATATACATTTTGTTATCAATAATATTCTTTACATTTGATTAGATATAGATATTTGAGCGTCATTTGATTTGGTTCGGTCCGGATCATTATGGTTTTGGTTTGGTCCAGATTTTCGTGGATTTGATTCGGTTTTGGATTCAGATAACCTATTTAAAAAAGTTTCAAAATGAAAAAGTAAAGTTCATATATGTTTTAAATTTTTCAAAGTCTAAAAATCAAAATAATATATCATATAAATTTGAATAATGTATGCCAAAATACTTAAACTTAACATAAAAATTAGTTTAGCTTAAATTTTTAGATAGGAAATCAAAAGATATTTTAAGTATTTTGGTATTTTAAGTATCAATTAGTTATTTTAAACATGTACTTATAACTATTTGTATATATTTCCAAGTATTTTAGACAACTTAAAAACATCTTATATTTTATGTATATTCTTTTAGATATTAAATTTAAAAATAATTAATATATTAATCTGGTTTAATTTAATATATTATTAGATATTTAATTTAAGTTTATAAATCTAGTTCAAATATATTCGAATACCCGGAATATTTATGTTCGGATCGGGTTCAGTTCGGTTCTTTAGATACCTAAGTTTTGAACCCATTTGGATATCTAACCAGTTTTAATTAAAGTTTAGTACTATTTTTTGGATCAGACTTGGTTCATTTTTTAGATTTAGATTTTTTGTTCAACCCTATATTTTTATTGTAACAAAATTTTAAACGAAAATAATGATGGTTCATATTGATTTTGGGTATGCAACAATTTTTGAACTAAAACACATTTTACTATGCACGTGACTCATTTAGTTAATCACTAAAAACTATTCTATGTCAATTTGAGAAAAACAATGGACTGGACCTTAAAAAACATTACCATTTCAGATTGTCAATCGACACTTTCAAATATTCCGTTTTGGTGTTGTGATGAATAAGGGAGTTATGGTTAGGAAAACAAATTTGATACACACTCCATGTCTCGTTAGGTGATTTCAATAGCTTATAAATAAATCTTCGTTGTATCGATCGCTTGTAAGGTTTTTGAAAAATATTAATTAATAAAATCTTACACCTTGCTAGAGTAATCAATTGTTTCTCAATTAATATATATGAGATTAGAGTAATCACATAAATAAATAAAATACATCTTGCTTATATACAATATTTTTATGATAAATATATCAAAATAATCATTTTATTTATTTTATATGATATATAATTAAATTTCAATAATGTTAACAGAAATATATAGTATATTTGAATATAAAAATTTATTATTGAGACTTCATACTCATATGGTTTTATTAACATTTGTATATTCTATGTAACAAAAATTTAAACCATTGATCTCAGAATTTTTGATGTGATATTTTTTCGATGAAAATTTCAAAATTAAATATTAAGGTCTCAATACTTTTTCAATGCAAATTCCAAAATTAACATATTTATGTATTTTTAAATGGTACATATAAACGATATTAAAATTGATATATATATATATATATATATATATATATATATATATATATATATATATATATATATATATATATATATATATATTATTTAATGTGAATGTCTATTACATAAATTTCATATTAATACGATTTTATGATCATATATCTTGTTATAATAAAAACAATTAAGACATTGATCACAAAATTTTCAAAGTATTAATAGCTGTTTTAAAAATTCAAAATATAACATGTAAGAAAAAATCTGACTTTTTTATTATATGGTAAATATGATTATTTAATTTCTTTTAATAATATAAAATTAAACAAAAATGAAAAATGATACACAAATTGTTATCAAATTTTTATTATCAATAATCATTAATATTCATAAATATGTAATCATATTGGGTAATTTCATAGCTTTTATATAGGAATGTATATTTGCTTTTCATATTTTGGGTTAATGTAATGTTTCCTAGCACATTATATTATATAGTTAATGTTTTAATGTATCTAGCGAGACATATTAATTGAATTGAATCTCTTTTTTCAATTAATTACATAATTGATTGACACATAAACGTTGAGACTTTTTTAATTATTATAAAATTGATATTACATATTACTCTATTAATATACAGGGGATTATGTTCATTTTTGGGTTTGATATTTAATAGCCCACTAGCACAAACCATAAAAATAATGCAGCAAGAACACAACTATATGCAATTGGCAGGTTTGGGTTTGGGTTACAAACTTAGGTCAATAGAAAAATAGAAACATACCACTGCTTAACTACCGATTTAAATATGTAACCAAAACCAAATGGTCGTATTCTAGTTGCAGGTTCGATGTTGAGAACTCTTTGTTGATCGGGCATTTATAATACTCATTTGAGTCATTTCTGTATGATTTTTCGACGCTATAGGTTCAAATTTCTGATTGTCTATAAACTTGTGAATTACTCTGAAATAGAGATGCACAGCTGATATCAGTTAAGAATTAGAATCTTCACATTACGAATAGAAATTTTGTGCATTTTTCAATGTGTGCTCTTTTTCTTCCCTCGCTTTCTCAATGATCATCAAAAACGGGACATAAAGAGTGGATTTGTTCGACGTAATTCTAATACGTGACTGATTTACGAGCAAAAGTCATAACGATCTAATATTAACTTCGGTAGAAATGGTTAAAAAAAGGAGCGAAAAGTGATATGGGTTATGTTTGTATGTTGATAGTGAGATAAAACTAAAAGAATATACGAATTATGTGGATATGGTTTGACTTGAGACCACGTGCGGAAATGTAGAAAAACACGAGCACAGTTCAAAGACAACCAAATTTCTCTGCCGAAGACATGTGCGAGTGCATGCTGTCTTGCGACGTGTTCCATGTCATTACACCACACAAAATTCCCTTATATATAAGAAACCTATAATATATGTATATATTTTAATGTGAGAATGAAAAGATATGGACGAGAGTATTTTTGTTGAACAGTTGAAGTCAAATTTTGTTCTAAATAGGTTTTGTTTTCTTCTCTCGTCCCAGGACGCATTGTTTCCAACACGCAAACCCATATAGTCTTGAGGCTCCGGTTATTTCCACCGGTTGAACCAACTGAATTTTGGATTTCCAATTTCTCTTTTGATCCAGTCCACGGGGATACACTACCAAACTACACAGAGTGATAGTATAATCTAATAAGTGAAAATTACACGTTGGTTTAGGTGTCATTACTAATGAAAACAAGGCAAGTGAAAAAAGATTTGATTTTTTTGTTTTGATAATATGAATGATAATGTAGGTTTGTTTCTCACTCATAACTACTATATAGCGTTGTACAAAAAAAGGAGGTGAAAAGGAGGAAGAGGAGACTATTATTCTTCAAAAGCTGGCACCTCCTCGGCCACATTCACATATGAGGTCCATAATTGGAGTCACATGGTTGCATGTGATTACATTGGGTCTACCCCTTTAGCCACATATGGCCAACTCCACGTTTTCCCCTTTCTTTTGTTTTGTTTTGTAGCCATCATTCGATGCATTTATATAATATATACACTGTTTTTTTTTTGTTCTCAAGTCTACTAATTCCAAATATCATGTGAATGCATGCGTTTATTAATATTAACAACTCGTAATATCAGGATAAGAAATGTCAAAGGATAAAGAGAAATGTGGATGCACAATCGTATTAATATAAAGTTATCCGGGTAAGATTTGTGAAAATCATTTTGTGAGAAACCATCTTATAACTTTTTTCCTGTAAATTGTAATAAACAAAAACACAATGACCCCCACAGACATGTTGCCATTAATATGATATATACAAAGAAGAAAGACATATTTGGGGTGTAAAAAAAAAGTAGCACACGTGGGGAGACTTAAAGAGGGGAAGAAAGATGTTCCTCCAGATTCATTTCTCAATCTTTTTGTTTCCCCTTATTTTGGTACTAAATGTTGTGGTCCTTCACACTTGTTTCAATGTTGCTTACTTGCTCTCTCCTCTAGTGGATTTCTTCTTCTGACAAACTTACACTACCTTTGTATTAATCAATATTTAAATGTCAAGTCTACTAGCTTGAGAGTAACAGTTTCTATCAATCAGTTTCAATTTTATCTTAAAAGTAACTCTTTTTGTTTATCAATCAGTTTCAAAGTTATCCTGAAAGTAACTTTCGTTGCTTATCAATCAGTTTCGAAGTTAAGAGGGGCATTGGTAGCAAAATATAATTTTGGACGGCAATCTAGCTATAGTGCAAAAACTTCAACGTCGAAAAAGTCAAAATGAGAACATCACATGGAGTCCATTGGCCCCAAAATTAAGGTGGGTGTTCTCTACACGTTAGGCCGTCTACGCACATGCTCTTTTTTTTTTGAATAGCTTCAAGTTGCAATTCATTTTAAAACTTTTATTCTTCTCTTATCTTCTTTTGTGTGTACACTTATCTTTTAAAAGGGTCTATTAACACTTTGGAATCAAGATTAGTCGCCTTTCTTTTTCTTTATTTATAAGAATTTAAGAAAATTGATTCTAGAAAAAAAAATTAAGAAGATCAAAATGGATACAACAACCAAACAAAGTAATGTACAATGTACATGAAATTATAAAACAGCAAATAAAAAAAAAAACTTTGAGCCAAAACAAAGGGGTAAAAAGGTAAAAAAACTAATTTAACAACTGACAAACTAACTGCCGTCGTTACGGTCGGGTCAACGTCGACCGCGGCGCGGCGGCTGCCAAGAGTTCCGCGAGAGACTCCATGGCTCTGACCTGCATCTCCAGAGCCGCGATGTAATCCGTCGCTTCGTCTAAAAGGCTCGGCACGGTGACTTTCCGGCAACCGGGAACCAACCTCCCGAGAATCTTCAGTTTCCTCTCCACCGCCGGCAGTTTGACCCGCTTCCTCTCCGCCGCGTCTTTTCTCGGCTCGCGAGCTCCGGTGGTCGCCGCCTTCGCCTTCCTGTGTTTCTTCAGACTCGCTCGGACGCGGCTCGCCAGCATCGCCCTGCTCCATCGCGTCGCGCCGCGAGCCGACGCGGCGAGAACTCGATCCGCCGTGTCGCGTATCTCTCGCGCCGCGCCGGCGACGTTACCGGCGTCGTTCGATCGCTGACGGACTCGGCGGAGAGCTTCGACGAGCTTGGAAGCGTAGATCTGCTGCACGCGATTGGTTCTCCATCTCTTTAGGCTCTCTTCGTTGATCCGTTGGGCCTCTGATTCGGCCTCTTTGCCCGTCTCTGATATCCTCCGCCTCTTTCGCCTGGACTCCGGAGACGCGGTTTCGATGCTTGGAAACAAAGAATCCACCATCAAATCTGATCAGACGAAAGATTCTAAAACAAGTGTAAAATAGGCACAAGACCACAACAATCTCTTTTCTTCCTCCTCACTCACCCGCAACACAAGAACAGAGATTCAGAAACTCTTCTGTTGTGTGTGTGTGTCTCTCTCTCTTTAAAATGTGACTTATAAAAAAAACAAAAGGAGGATGAGGGGAGAGAGCCGTTTTTATATCTCCTCCACTCGACCGAGAGAGAGAGAGAGTCGTCAACAGTTTAATACCACTTTTGTCCTTATTTACCGGTAATTTTTTTTTTTTGCTCAAGAAACTAATGGAAACGGGCCGGGCCTCATAATTCTACTTGGTCTTACATTTTTATTAGCCCATGTCCAATGTTGTTACCAACGGGAAACAAAAATGATTGTTGGGCTTGTTTATTTTCTTATTGGACTTTTCGTTTTAGATCCTTGCTTTTTAGTGGCTGGCATGCATCAAAATTTTCCAAATTGTTACTTTCTTTTGTATTCACATGAGTGGAGTGTTGTCTGGCTTTACAGTTCTAGCATGTTCATTCGGTCTTGCAGAAAAATACATTTTCTTTAGTTATAACAACAGTAGATAGAGAGAAATACATCAACACACAACACAAAAGACACAAACCATAATTAAGATAGCGAATTAAGAAATAACGTCATATTAAGAGAACTGTTCTTGTTCCCTGCCTTCCAACTCCTCGATCATCATGTTCTTCTTCTTGTTCATTATCGCATGGATCTTTGAGCAGTTGCAAGGCATGAGCGAGCATGGTGTCCCACCTACAATATTCTCATTTGAAACAACAGGGAGCTTCTTCGAGATCACCACGGAGTTGATAACATCATCTGTCGGATGATAGATAGACAAAACCTCGAACCCCTGAAGATCACACGGCTCAACGATGGGATAAAGAAACGCTCTAGGGCCATGAGCACTCCTCAGCATGAGAACAGCACCAGGAGCCATGTGTTTCTGAAGATGCTCGATCACTCTAACTTTATCCTCCTTGTTCATCCCAACAAGCGCTGCTAGAAACACGACGTCGAAGCTCTTCAAGCTCTCTGTCACATTGAGTATATCAACGGTGTGGAAGAACATGCGTTGAGAGATGTCTGGATCGGAAGAAACCAGAAGAGAAGCGAGTGAGTTCGCCGAAGGGTCGATGTCAAAGTTGTGAAAGACGGTGTCTTTGAGATGGGACGAAGCAAGAACGATGGAAGTGAGCGGAAGAGGACCAGATCCAACGAAAGCGATGGTCTTCGGGACAAGACCGTTTAGGTTTTGTTCGAGGAGATCGTATTCGAGTTTCCCGAGTTTTATATAGTTATTGTAATAAGGGAAAATGTTTAAATGGTGAAGTGGGTTGTCTTGAAAAGACGTCAAGATCGAAGAGAAATGATGTTCCAGGTGACCTTCAGCTTCCCCACAGATCTTGATGAGTTTCTGACGAATCTCTTGGACTGTGTCACACATCTTGGTGACGTCGATGTTAGGGTTGGGTGGGATGCATGTGGAAACGAGTTGGCTGAAGAGAATGTTGACATCGTCAGATGGTTTTAGACTCTCGAGCTTTGAGATCTTCTCGTAGAGAACGCAAATTGTTTTCACCAGTTGCTCCTCTTGGCAATCCATGTCGACACTATGAGGCTATTTTGTTTTCAAATGAAAGATAAAATATAAAACGTTCTTTGTTTTTTTTTTTTTGTTCAAGATATTGTGTTTCTCGGGTGGTGTGAACTGTTTCGAGGGATGGATATTTATTAGGGTAAGGTGGGGACCACACCAACTCAAAAACGAATATGAATTATTTAGCATTTCATGATTCAAGTTGAACCCTTAGAATTATCACGTCGATAATTTATTTTGGTATCTAAAAATAAGTATATAATCGATTAAAAATATGCTACAACTTTTAGTATTAAAGATATGCTATTTTGTTTAGGTGTTAAAGACTTAAGAGTTACAGACGTAAGTTTTAAGGGATGGAGTTTAGATTTAGTTTTTAGGGTTTGTGTGTTTAAATGTTAATATAAATAATAATTTAGATTAATCACAAAATTTCGAAACTGCATATGTGTCATTAGAATTCTCCTATATTTTTGTTAAATATATGTGTTGTTAAAACTACAAAAGTTGATTTGTTTATAATCTTCAAGTTACTCTGACGTGTATGAATATGTATGAGATCCAAAATTGTTAGAAAATAGCTAATTTGCATATATCGCACTATGTGTACAGTAGTTAATGCATTTGTAACAGTGAGATGTTTATAGCTTAATGTTTTTCATCTTGTCTTTTATCGCAGAAATTAATATCTACCTGTTTCTGATTTTTAGCACTGTGTTCAACATGAAAAGTTTTTATAATTTATAAATTATGTGTAAAGATATGCCTAGTTAGCGGTCAAATCTAATGACTTTTTTTTTTACAAATCTAATGACTTCGCTACTTTATACCTAATTAATGACTTCGCTACTTTATATCACCTATATGCAAAACCAAGCCCAAACAGTTATGAGACTTTGGCATGCCTGTGACTATGTGCTTCTTCCAACTCGTATGAAGCAATAAAAAAAGTTTCGCCTTATTACATGGTCTGATGTAAGCACATAGTTGTACTGACATGAAAGAGTCCAATAATATTGCGCTGTTCCAAATAATCAAGAGCTATTACAAAGACTTTTGAATTCTCTAAATAGCTTTAAAGAAGACGTACGTAAGGTAAGGGACTAGTTAAGCATCGTGTTACAATTGTGTTATTATTCTGATTTATGGTTTAATTGCTTTCTCGGTGCTGCACTCAGGTTTCGATATAAGCAACAACTCCTAACTATTTTTTTCATCAAGACGCGTTTTGAAACAAAAACGATTACAACAATACAAAGGGGCAGCTGATTACTAACGTTTGGGGGAAAAAAGATTTAAGACTTCGTACAAAATCAAACTGAGTTTTCATCTGAGAAATATTATGAATATGCGAATTTCGGAAGATGATATTATCTTCATGCATGGCGTAAGTCTTCCACATATTTCGTACGGCTCTCTCTGTTTCTTTCGATTTGCTTCATGATTTCTTTTTAAAATTCTTCACGCAACCATTTATTTTCTTTCTTTTGTTCCATCTAAAAAGAATAAAAGCATCTTATCACACTTTAGCTTGTATGAATTCTACGAAAGTAACATATATGGAATACGTTGACAAAAACGTACATATGCAATTGGAATACATGTCCATGCCATGCGAGACGAGTTTACGAATAATAGTTAAGAGCGATAAAAAGACACACGCCAACTTGAAAAGAGCGATATTCTGTTAAGAGAATGACACACCATGCAAACAATCGTATTCGACGAATGCATTAGTGTCTCTTGCATTAACTCAACAGACAACGGAACTAATATATTTGCCATATTTACTTACTACTATTTTTTTCTGATTTGCTTTCTCTCCTTCTCAAGATTGGTGCATTTCGTTTCTAATTTGATTCTATATCTGTTATTTTCGTAGGATTCCGTAATGCAAAAATTAATATTTTTTTTTAAAAACCATGTATGTGTACAAAGAGATGAGTGTTGCGTGAAGAAATTGAGAAATTCATGAAGTATATATCAAAAGGAAATAAGGAGAACCATAAGAAGTGTGTGGAAGGCACACGCTTATATCTTCGAGTGAAATGGACATATTCTTAATATTTCCAATATTTGATAATACAGTACTTAATATATATGTGGGAAGTCTTTCAAACTTTTGTTGTTTGAAAGGAAGTATGCTTGGTCAAGCAACCTGTTTAGAGTCATGTTCACTCACTATCAAGTCTATCTTCTAGTTATACTGATTTGCATTGTCCATCTCACAGTTTATTCTTCTTCCTTTTCAAAACATTGTCTTCATGTAACCTTGTTACATTTTCAGTTTTATTGTAGTGTCATCATAAAATAAAAATCTACGAATGATATACTATCTACAATAGTTTTAAGATTCAATCCCCTTCTTTTCATTTTTAACATTTCATATCGTCATTTCTTTCTTCCACCTCATCATTCAACACATATTTAACTTTTATACAATAAAATAGTTTTATGTTATAAAATCTAACATTCTATTTTACTAATTAATAATTATTTTTCTGTATCCAAATTAAATAAACTTAGTTTCTATTTATAGAGAATTTAAAATAACAAAATTTAGCATAATAAATAAAAATACATTATTTAATTTATAGTGAGATTATTAGTTTTAAGTAATTAGAAGGATATCAAAATATCAAAAATATTTCGAAATTGATGTGTCATCAATGATCCCACATTTTTGAGTATTCAACTAGTCGAATGTTTTCAATTTCATTTATTCCCCCCCCCCCCCCCCCCCCCCCTTATATGTAAACTATCTACAATGGTGAAATAATTTGAACACTCTATTTTTTTAACATTCCAGATCATCTTGTTTCACTTCCATCTAGTAGTTATCCAACACATTTATTTTTAACCTTTACAATAGTTTTTTTAAAATAAAATACAACATCATACTCCATTTTTTTTTCATTTTTAATAAACAGCAATAATCAACTGTTGAATAATTTTTTCTAACTCCCTCATTGCACATGGTAAGAAACAAATGTTTTTACAAAAAGATTTCCACCCAAGAGAAAACTTTTAAATGGGCTACACAGGTACAAAAGCCCACAGGCTTTAACAAAAAGCATGAATTCAATAATAATCCCTCTTGCTTAAGCGTCGTCGTTTCATCTCAAATACGGCTCTCGATCTATGACTGGTTCGATTACATGATGACTCCAAAATCTAGTCCGGTTTAGTCACAAATCAATTTACCGATTACTAAACAAAAACCGACAATTCACAAAACTGGGAAAAGAAACAGCGAACCCGAACCCTTGTGTCATCGTTCTAACTAAGTTCGAGCTATAATGGCTGCACATCCGACATCGGAGCCGGTCGTGGATCCCCCGACGAACACACAGGTTGCAGAGCCCTTAGGGGTAACTCTTTTGGTCCGGCATCTACCTGACGGAATCCCTCATGATATCGTCTCTCGGCTCTTTTCGCAATACGGAGCTTCTGCAGTTCGTCCTTGCTCCGGTGGAAGGTACAAATCCCTAAACCGTTTCACTAGGGAATCTACATTACTTAGAAGGTTTAGGATATTATATGTATTGGAGACTGAAAGGTTTCATAAGGTGTTAGAAGGAAAGATTCTTTTAGGATACAAGATGAAGTTAGTCTAACATGACATATAATCTTTGCCACAGATTAAGGAATGCTGCATTTGTGGATTTCAAGAATGAAGCTATTTCTTCTCAAGCACATCGTCAGCTAAATGGGTACAAGTTTCTTCCTTCCTGGATACTTCTACTCATCTTCCATTACTTTGCTAGAGGTAGGTAGCCAGTAGGATTGAGCTGTTTTTTTTTTTTTTTTAATCATTTTATGATTCTTTAGGTTGAGGTTTCTTGGTAAGGTTTTACAAGTACAGAGAGCTACTACTAATAAACCTAATGAGAACAAGAAGCCTCGTCTAAATGAAGAACCTGGGAAAGATAGTCAACCTTTCGCATTCTCAACCGTTAGCAGCAACAATGACTCAAAATCTGGGCAGGGGCTTGCTGGTGAACCGATAGCTCCAAAACTTGGCATAAACTATCCATTCCCTCCTCACTTGCAGTAAGTTTTACTGCTCATTACTCTTTTACATTTGTTCATATCACTAATTTTAACAACATACATACCTATGTGCGTGTGTGTTTCTCTCCTCGTCCTTCAGATGTTTGACTGGGTTCATCTTGCAGATATGCTTACCCACCACCCGATGCAAATATATTAGCCAACATTACTAATGCCCTTATCGCTGTCCCACCTTTATACACCCAGGTTTGCTCTACTGTGCAGAAGTTTTTTTTTTTTAAAAATTTATATCCAGTTTTCATCTGTAGATATCAATTATAGTGGACTGCAGAAAAGAACAAGAGATGTAATCATAAACCTCTCGATTACAGGTGCTGCATCTAATGAACAAAATGAATCTTCCACCTCCTTTTCGCCTTGCCTTGCCCACACCACCTCTACCTAAAGCAACCCAGCAACCAACTGAGCTGGATCATCAGTCTAGTAGCGAGTCAGAGATGGAGTCTGATGAGGTATCACTCAATTTTTGTTGTTAGTGAACCTGTGTGATATAATAGATGCCTTGGAATTTATTAGTGTTTTGCTCTACTCTTTCTGATCATTGTTATCGAGTACTTGGGTAAGAGTTATGATTGTATTATGTTTAGGATACAGGTACATCAAAATCAGGAAGGAAGCGTGCTAGACATGAAACTCTTCTTGTTGGTCCTGGTATGGACAAGGATGTGACACATGAGACTGTTGGAGTGAAGCCCTCATCTCTGACTCCCAAAGAGATGCCTCGGATAAGAAAGAATAAACATGTTATGCAGGTATCCTGTTATCCATCACAACCCTTCAATCACTACGCTGTGTGGTTATGCTGATTTTTGTAATGTCTATGCCGGTAGATCAAGATTACCCAAAAAGTTACTCAAGACGAACATAAAGAGGATAATGAGCTTGAAGCCCCTGTGGAGGAGCCCAGAGAAGAAGATTCAAATTTGAAACCCTTTGCAAGCTTAGAAGAGTTGGAGAAGGGAAGGTTACCTCCTCAGGATATTCTTTCACTGCCTATGTTCAAGGTATGGATGGATACGAGGATCAAGTTATGATATGTTTATGTAGAGAGGAACCTTTGTAATAATGTGAGCCTGATTATCAGTTCCGGCGGCCTTTTCTTTGGGTATGGAAAATGTTACTACGGCTTATTGATTGGCTATGCATACTTGTTACTGGCGACTCGCTATCCATGAAAATATATATATTTACTGCTTGATAGTGTATCTTTTCTATGTAGCCCTTTCATGACTGCTTTCCTAGTTCATGTTAGATATATTAAATGGTAGAGTGTCCATCTCTGAAAATAACATATTCACTGAGAGAAAACGCGTTTTGTTTTTGTTGTGTGCAGAACTACACAGCTGGGAATCCTTCGCTTGTACTGTATGTCAAAAATCTTGCCAAAGATGTTATTACTGATGATTTCTATTACATATTTGGTAAGATGTCGCTTAGCTAGTCGAATAAAAATTTCTAGTCGTTAACTTACTGCTGATGCTTTGCCTTTCTTGAAGTCAATTCATAGCGCTAAATATTGGTACTCATGTAGGATCACAATTTGGAAGCGTCGAAGCAGCTAAGTCGAGTCTTGGTGTGAGGCTGATGCAGGTAATGCGTCCGTCTACGGGCTTTCATAACCTTAAACTTGCCTTGGATGATTATCAATCTTCTTGTTTATGACTATAATCAATCTATTGTGAGAAACTTTAGGAAGGAAGGATGAGAGGGCAGGCCTTTTTGACATTTCCATCAGTTGAAGTCGCACATCGTGCTCTGGTAATAATCATTAACACCTTCCTTCTTGCTCTATGTTAATTTCTATTTCAGTCTCAGTACTGGATATATGATGTATATACCATTGACACGCATTTTGTGCTTGAATATAAGACAAACGTGTTTCTATCTAACCCACATAAAGAAGAAAGTGACTGATGTGTTGTTTGTGAATTTTGCAGAATCTTGTAAATGGTTTTGTGTTCAAAGGAAAACCAATGATAATACAGTTTGGCAGGAATCCTGGAGCAGCCAAGCCAAACGAATGATGGTATGTATATAACAGATTACAGAGTTGTTTTCTTTTGATAAATTTAAAGGTTTAGAGGATTAATTAGCTTCAAATTGTTTTTTTTTATTAGGATCTTTGATTTGCAGTGGTGCTTGATTTGGAGAATGCTGCTTTGAGCTTGTAGTCTTTATGATGATTCTGAAATGGCTGAGAGGGTTACTAAGAAGCTGATGGAGTTAGAGAGAAGCCATGGAGGTGACTATGTGCTTATGTCTAACATCTTTTGTGTTACCGGAAGATGTTCAGATTCTCATAGATATAGGAAACTAATGGATATTAGAGGTGTAGTTAAAACTTCCACAACATTCACAACTAACAAAGCAGAACTTATAAGAGTCTTTCTCTTTGTTTCAAATCTTGTAATCAAGACTCCAACCTTAAATTTGTTGATCATAACGCTTTCTCATGAAGTGGGTGCAATGATGAATTATCATTATTATTAAATGAAGTTAAGACTTTGAGTAGCTTTAAAGCTAATCTTCACACAAAGAAGAAGCATCAACACAACACATAAAAGCTTTTTATGGGCTCAAAGTCGTGATTAATGGTATGAGTGTTTTACTCGGCCCACGCTTTTAGAATTGTTTTAAGATGAAAAAAAAACCAACGGTGGTGATCACGTTTCAGTCCAACAAACCAAGCGGTGTTTTTTACGAAACTACCCCGAGAGATCTGCTTCTTTCTTTCTTTTGTTTACTACTCCCCACGAGAAAAGCACACTTCCTTTTTGTTGTAATCACCCACCGCTAATATTAACCCACGTGTCACCTTTCCTTCGCCGTTCCATCCAATACCATAGGGACACGTCTCGCTAATGACAAACGTGTCTGACGTGTCGATTACTGAATGGATTACGTGGCTACAGATTTACAACGTGGCAAAAGATAATATCCGTGAGAGCAACCTCACTAGCAGCTAGCCTCCTCGATGTATATATATATATATATCTCCAGGTCTTGTACAACAACTTTCAGTGAAGTAGCTCCGATCTGAGTTTTATCAATGGCGAAATTAATCCTTAGCCTCCTCTCTTTGATCCTTATCGGTCTCGTCGCGTTCGCTTCCGCCGCGGTTATCTTCGAGGAGCGCTTTGATGGTAGATCTCTCTATCTGCATTTTTCCAGACTCCTAGGATCCATCCAGTGATGAGTTTATTCGTATTCGTCGTCTTGCGATTATATTTCAGAAATTTGTGTTTCAAATTCGATAATGCTGCGAGTTAAGGATCCGTTTTTCGATCTTACAACGATAACCTCGTTTTCATTGGATAAGATCATTTTTATATAATGTTTGATCATATGATTATAACGGATCTATCAATTTTCGGATTCATTGATTCGAAATTAAAATCTGAGGATTGGTGAAATGGCTGCCAAATTTTGATTGATTAACTCTGAGATGATAGTTCACATAGTATTACTACTTTTAATCTAAGCCTTTAGTACAATCTTTGTTAGTTTCCCGCTTAGATTTGTAGAATTAGCGGCCCTTGTGTTGCCTTTTTCGTCTTGATGTCCTGAACCTAATATATAAACTTGTGATTCTTCTTGATTAAAGATGGATGGGAGAACAGATGGGTGAAATCTGAGTGGAAGAAAGATGACAAGTCTGCTGGGGAGTGGAGCCACACTGCAGGAAATTGGTCTGGTGATGCTAACGATAAAGGTATTGATTCATTGAGCCTTCAGAGCTAGTAACGGACTCATGATTATTCATTAGTTTTTTTTTTTTTTTTTTTTTTGTTAATGCTGTGTTGCTGCAACTCTCACTGTATTGCAGGTATCCAGACCAGCGAGGACTACAGATTCTACGCCATCTCAGCTGAGTTCCCTGAATTCAGTAACAAGGACAAAACCCTTGTCTTCCAATTCTCAGTCAAGCACGAGCAAAAGCTTGACTGTGGTGGTGGCTACATGAAGCTGCTCAGTGGTGACGTTGACCAGAAGAAATTTGGTGGTGACACCCCATACAGGTACATTACATATCTCGTCTTATTTTCTATTAAGACTAGACTACGTCACTATAACATCACGAGATTATCATCTGGCATTTATTTTTATAAATAACAACCATTTTCTTTTTACCTGCAGCATTATGTTTGGTCCCGATATCTGTGGCTACAGCACGAAGAAAGTGCACGCTATCCTTACCTACAATGACGCCAACCACCTGATCAAGAAGGATGTTCCGTGTGAAACTGACCAGCTCACCCACGTGTACACATTCATCCTCCGCCCAGATGCTACTTACAGCATTCTCATTGACAATGTTGAGAAACAAACCGGTAGCCTGTACTCTGACTGGGATCTTCTCCCACCCAAGAAGATCAAAGACCCCAGCGCCAAGAAGGTTTGTGTGACTTATGGAGAGCCAGACTTAACTGATAATCAGTTACTTGTATTTCATTTCTAGACCGAACAAGAACAAACCAGACTAAAGCTCATGCAATTTGATATCTTTTATTTTACAGCCTGAGGACTGGGACGAGCAAGAGTACATTTCCGACCCTGAAGACAAGAAACCTGACGGATACGATGATATCCCAAAGGAGATCCCAGATACTGATGCAAAGAAGGTTTTTACTTTGTCTATAGTTGATTTAATATCTAAAATCTCTTGCTGTGGTCTGTATTTGCTAATTTTTCTTTGTGTCCTTTCTCTTAGCCTGAGGACTGGGATGAAGAAGAAGATGGTGAGTGGACTGCCCCTACCGTTCCCAACCCTGAGTACATGGGTGAATGGAAGCCCAAGGTTTGTCAATCTCGCTGTTAATAAGTATATATAACCTTTTTCATCCTCTCAAGGTTGTCATTTTTGTTCTGTAGCAAATCAAGAACCCCAACTACAAGGGCAAGTGGGAAGCTCCATTGATCGACAACCCTGGTAAGTTTCTACTTTTATACTGTCATTATCATATTCAGAACCTCTTTTTTTTTTGTATTCTCTATCATGAAACCCAGGTCTCACCAATTTGATAGTTTAGTAATTCATATATTTTCTTCACTTTAAATTACAGTTTTATGTTCGCATGGACTTTAACTGAAGTACTCAACATGCTGGTTTTTTGTTCTTGCATAAACTCACATGAAACGTCAGCTCTCCTAGACATAGTATCCAACCATTACCGTACCTAATTTAACTGGTTTCATGCAGACTTCAAGGATGACGCAGAGCTCTATGTCTTCCCCAAACTGAAGTATGTTGGAATCGAATTGTGGCAGGTAATAGATCTTGTCATTGTGACATCTTGTCTTGTCTTTCGAGAACTGTTTTATGGACCCTTGACTCCCATCTAAAAGTACATATCTCACTTCTTTCAGGTGAAATCAGGATCGTTGTTCGACAATGTCTTGATCTGCGATGACCCAGACTACGCCAAGAAGTTGGCAGATGAAACATGGGGAAAGCTCAAGGATGTACGATTTTTTAAAATACCCATCTGCATGAACACAACTGTTTGTTTCTTGTTACTGATAAGAATAGCCAATCTAATCTCTCGTATTGCAGGCGGAGAAAGCAGCTTTCGATGAGATTGAGAAGAAGAAAGAGGAAGAGGAATCCAAGGACGCTCCTGCGGAAACTGATGTAAGTCTTATTTGTGATTTATTAAGACTTCAGACTCTTTCTTTTGTTTCTTGTGCCGAGACCTGATGAGCTAATATCATTGTGTATGAATTTGTTTCCAGGCTGAAGATGAAGCAGAGGAAGATGAAGGAGATGAATCAGATACTGAATCAAAGACCGAGGCCAAATCGGAAGCTAGCGAGGAAACCTCAGAGGAGAAAGACACCACCGCTCATGTATGTTCAAAAAAATACTTGCCACAGTTTCGCTTTGAAGATTTCATTCATTCCATATTGTTGTTGTTTTGGTTGATTAGAGTTTATGATGGGTGAGATTTTGTTTTATGCAGGATGAGCTGTAAGGGAAAGGACGTTGAAGATTGAAGACCAAAGTTTTCGAGTCTCTTTTGTTTTGTTTTTATCCTTTCTTTTGAAGTACTTTAGCAATCTAGCTTGTCGGAGGTAGAACAAGTTTTAGCAGTTTAAAAAAGTGGGGCAAATGTGTGGGCGAGTAGCGGTACACAATTATGTGTTGATCAAGAGGCTCTTTTTGTACTGAAAACCATAAGATGGCATTTTGCACTTGCATCTCTTTCTCTACTCTTCGTGTTTCTCTGCTAACCAACGTGATCAGTATTACTATTAATCCCATCTAGCTTAAATCCTGGATTACAATTGGAAAATGGCTAACAAAGGTTTGGTCCCAATAGGCAAGCAACTCCGAAAGAACTAACCAGCAAAATCACTTCACAAAGTGTTTTTTTATACACCATAACCATTTGGACTTTGTATATTTATTGTGTAATTAAATGTGTCTCGCTTTCTTCATTGGCGATGTTGAAGAAACAAACTATTCTCCTGCCATTAAATCTTCTTTTGCTGCCAACCATCTCTCTTTTGGCTCTCTCACCTACCCGGAGAAAGAAAATTCTATTAAAGTCCACCCAACAAAGCCAACGTATTAAAAAAGATCATAACCTCTGATTCTTGGATCGGACGGTTCACATTGGTTCAAATGACGTCAACGTGAAGGATGAGTACCAATCAGGAGGCTCCACATCAATTCACCAGCTCCCCATCAACCACGTGTTTATTATTCCCTTTTTTCTTTTTGTATAAATTGCGTTACATTAATAATGATTTCACTCATCATCAAACAAAACCTTTTTCTATTTGATTTTTGGTTCTTATTCTCTCTCTCTCGATTAGATCTCTGAATACGAAGAAGATCACAAAACTTTTTTAGAAGACGACTTAAGTCATGTTTTTGTTCGATTGGTTCTATGGAATCCTGGCCACGTTAGGTCTGTGGCAGAAAGAGGCGAAGATCTTGTTTCTCGGGCTCGACAATGCCGGAAAAACTACTTTGCTCCACATGCTCAAAGACGAGGTGATTTTTTCGTTAGCTCCTTCTTCTTATTTGATTAGATATGGTGTTTTTTTTTCGAACATCCGATTGTGTGTTGGAAACATGTATTGGTATGGTAATGAAAGGCGGAACCAAACATGCTTAATTCTCGATGCGCTGTTTTGTCTGTTACAGAGATTAGTTCAGCACCAGCCAACACAGCATCCCACATCTGAGGAACTGAGCATTGGCAAAATCAAGTTCAAGGCCTTTGACTTGGGTGGCCATCAGATTGCCCGTAGGGTCTGGAAAGACTACTATGCCAAGGTCTATTACCTCCCTCTCTCTCTCTCTCTCAATTGCATCACAACATAATCCTTTAACTAGAGACATGTGTTATTAAATCTCCTTGAGAAGTGAGATAATTGTTTAGTTTAGATGCTTATGCTGGAACCAAAATGAGAAGTTACATGTGCGTGTGTATGAATCTATATGTCTTTGCTGATACAAACTCTTTTCTCTGTGTGTGTGTGTAAAGGTTGATGCTGTTGTGTACCTAGTTGATGCTTACGATAAGGAGAGATTTGTGGAGTCAAAAAGAGAGCTTGACGCTCTTCTATCTGATGAAGCATTAGCTAGTGTCCCTTTTCTTATCCTTGGGAACAAGATTGATATTCCTTATGCAGCCTCTGAAGACGAGCTTAGGTATCATTTGGGTCTCACCAACTTCACAACTGGTAAAAGCAATGTGAGTCTTGGAGAATCTGGTGTTCGTCCCCTTGAGGTCTTCATGTGCAGCATCGTCCGCAAAATGGGATATGGTGAGGGCTTCAAATGGCTATCTTACTACATCAAGTAGGAAAACCAAACAAGCATTGCTGATTTGGTTCACGGTTTTATGAATCAGACATCTCAATTTTTCCTCTTTGAAAAGACATAAACTGTTTCTCTTTTGTAGTTTCCTTATATATGTTAAGTCGACGACTTACAACTCTAAAACAAAAATGTGATTCTGATTGTGATGTAGTGATTACTATGATCTCTATCATTATGATATCAAAGAATAGCAGCTACTTCTTAGGATGATGATACATTGCAAACGGTGCTTTGGCCTGCAGATTTTCTCAGAGATTTCTTCTTCATCAACGCTCTTACCTTCTCTACATCTTCCCATCTCCCTTCCTCTGCATAAAGATTAGATAACAACACATAATTCCCCGAGTTCTCTGGCTCAATCCTCACCAGCTCCATGGCTGCAACCTCTGCCAGCTTCACATCTCCGTGGCTGCGACACGCACTGAGAAGCGAACCCCACATCGCTCCATTGGCCTTTACAGGCATACTTTTGAGAAACTCAAACGCTTCTTTGATCCGTCCGCTCCTGCTCATAAGATCAACCATGGCACCGTAGTGCTCGGTGCTCGGCTCAAGGTTGAATCTCTCCATCATCAAACCAAACAGTTCCTCTCCTTTATCGACCCGACCAGTGTATGAGCAACATGCCAAAACTCCCAAGAACGTCGCTTCGTTTGGAGATACTTCTCCTTCCTCGATCATATCATCGAATAAGTCTATCCCGACTTCTCCATTCCCGTTCACAGCTGATCCGGATATCATAGTGTTCCACGAAACCACGTTTCTCCGCTGCATCTTCTTGAATATGGCCGTCGCAGCCTCCAAGTCACCGCTTTTGCAGTAGAAATCTACCAAAGCGTTTCCCACCGTGACAAAATCCTTAACCAATCCCTTAGATTCTGCTGTTGAATGAATCCATTTCCCAGTATCCAAACCTCCTAAAGATGCAGAGATTGGCAAGACTGTCACCACAGTGGCCTCGTCTGGATCGAAGCCTTGATCAACCATTTCGCAGAAAAGCTCCAGAGCCTCGCGGCCTCTGCCACATCTGGACAAGCTCGAAATCATGGAGTTCCACGTCACAACGCTCCTTTCACTCATCTTCCGGAACAATCCAAGACCTCTCTCAACGTCCCCGGAGTCGCAGAACCCGCGAATCATTAAATTCCAGACGACGACGTTTCTCTCAGGCATTTCGTCGAACACCTTCTGCGCATCACCCATCCTCCCACTCGAAGCGTAAAGCTCCACGACCCCGATCCGAATCGAACCGAGCCGGTGCAACCCGGTTCTAACAACCTCACCGTGGACGCATACCCCGAAGCGAAGATCAGAAAGAGACGAACACGATTTGAGCAAGGGCGCGTAGGTGTACTCGTCGGCCCAGATTCCGCGGGATTTCATGGAAGAGAAGAAAGAGAGAGACTTTAGAGGAGAGGAGGGGGCGCCGACGAGGGAGTAGCATTTGATGATGGAGTTGAAGACGAGGACGTTGGGGTTTTGGATGTGAGCGAAGACGCGGGAGGCGTAGTCGGATTGGCCAAGGGATCCGCAGATGGAGATGAAGTGGGCGAGGAGGAGATTGGAACCGTGGAGGAAGTGGCGGAGGAGATGGGCGTGGATCTCGGGTAAACGGGTTCGAGTGCTGTGGCCGTGGAGGAGACGCAGCAGCTTCCGCTCGATTTCCATTAAGCCTCTCTCTATCACTGCTCATCAGCTATGGTTGGTTAGCTCTGTTTTGAAAGTGAAGCAAGCTGAGAGCCAATGTCTCGGTTCGTTACGGTTTAAGTTTTTCTTTTTCTTCTTTTTTGTCAGCCGGTTTTTTCCAATATATTCACAGCAGTAACAAAAATAATTGTATGTTCACTTAATTTCTGAATGAGTTGGTATCAGGTTCAATAAAACAGGATATATCACAAAGAGAAAATATAATAATTTTGACAAATAAAAGTAGAGTTTACGAGAAAATTTTGATATATAATTTTCAATGAAATGGAACAGCAGAATCAGTGAAATATTTGTAAATGTAACCGTGACAAAAAATGATTAGTATTTGCTTAGCTATTCTTGGGGAATGAGTGGCAGTTTGAGTAAAAATAGTCAAAACCAAAAAAAAAGTTTGCATTTAAAAAAGAAAAAAATAACCTCTAAAGACACTTTCTATGTTTATAATTCCACAAAGAGATATTTTCTATAGGTGACACACTTTATGTGTGTGGTTTGACCAATATACACTGTATCATAACTAAACTAACCTAACATCTCCATAAACAATACGTGACTAAATCAGAAACCTAATCCTACCGAAAGCACCACAACACGGGTCCGCTCGCCCACGGGCGAGGACCGACCTTTCACGGACCATTCCGAACCTGGTCCTATCCCACAACCATGTATCTTCGTCTAAAGTTTCCGTAACACGGTTCTCAGGTCCATGGACACAATACCCATCTTTCATCTTACTTAGAATTATCGAAGAAAAACTTTGGAAAAGTTATAAAAGACTTGGTCGTCGAAACAGATTCTTGCTTGATGTATAAAACGGCTATGGTCAGCTTGAACACCAGTTGTCTTGACTATACGAGGAATTGGAATCCTTTCGGAAAAACTAACGGTTGTTTCTTAGGAGAAATTATAAAAAATGCCCAAGTCCCGAAACGGCCCAGAAGGGGCCTAGATTACGGATGAACGCCCCACTTACGATTTTAGAATAAGATTGAGCCCAAGGCTGGTATGACGGTCTATTTTTATTTTCAGAAAAGGATAAATGTCAAGTTTCCGAAGATAATCATGAAGGATGACAAAAAATGGAAAAGCCCGTCTTTGCGACGAATCCGGCCCGAAAAGAGAGGCAAACCGACCTAGAGGGAGTATATAAAGGAGAGCTTAAAGCGAGGAGCAAGGGGGAGCTTTTTCAGAGCAAACTTGGCACTTAGAGCAATTTGGGCATTTTTCCGTTTTACTATCGAGCTGCGACTCAACTAGGTTAGAACTTAGGTGGCTAGACTAGCGAACGTACCGACAGCTCTCGTGGCCTAGGATCCTACCTGTTGTTCACGCTCAAACGCGAATTCGGAAATAATATCTTTTTGTTCTCCTTTTGCTCTTTTCCGATTTATTATCCTTTATTCTTTCATATTGACTGTGTTGTGCGTGGCCCATCAGATAACCGAGACCTTCAGAGAAGGCTAGACTAGCTTGACTTTCCTCCGATTAACAAAACTCGACGGTGTGAATTTCAATTCCCACAATACACTGTCATATACCGAAAATATTATCATGTCAATTTTTTTTTGTTATGTTTGGCTAGCATGACAAACTAATGTAAAAATAGGGAGTCATCAGACGTGTGCATGTGTAGGTATGACCAATGTGTTCATGATGTGTGTAAATGTCGGACATTTTAACATGAGGGTGAGGGCATTCTTACATTCAGACGTGCCCTTTCCGAATGTTTGGTGTCACCAAATCTCATGCCGGTGTCATTATTTTGGTATATATAAAAATTTGTTGTCATGATATTGTGCAAGCACATGAATGTTAGCACTTTTATACAACACCCTAATAACTAATTACTACTCATATGGACTAGACTTGGATAAAGTGGGAAATGGTGAAAAGGGAAACGAAAACGAGTTATCTAAGTTGCTTGGATGACAAGAAACAACAAATGGAACGGATTTTTTACGCAAATGGAAATGGCTAAGAAGGACGTGTTGTATGCCAACTGCCAAATAGATAAATCTCCAGCTGAAGGTCTATCAAGAAATTAAACGAGGGTCATATGGTTTCTTAAGCATCTACGCGATGGGAAAGTCTCTTCCTATGCATAGTATACAAGAAGGAAGAAAAGACGCCATGGAAGAAAAAAGACCAAGCAAAGGTGCAGTGACCACTTAAAACCACTATTGTCTTGAAAGAGATCATAATATTTGGCAAGATATGCCTTGTTTGTGTTCTTTAGATATTTTAGTATATTGACCATTTATTATGATAGATGTGTATTTTGATTAGGAGTTGCTAAATATACTAACGTATGGCTTTCGAAATACTCCCTGAAATGGTTGTCTCCATCGTCGGCCCACTAGATATATATTCCATCGGTAAATGACAACACACTTAAAACGTGGTTACTGTATTAGCAAAACCGACCAATTCTATCCATTAAACTTCAAGTGATATTTATTTAGGACTAGCTATGAGATTTTAGAGGTTGTAAATGTTGGTGCAGTGAGAGCAGATAAATAAAGTGCAGAAAGTAAAATACACAAGTTTCTCTTTTCGAATTTACTAGAACAAGAAAGTCTTACACCAATCTTTTCTATTACAAGAATCCTTTAGGATTAGCCCAATCCTAAGCTAAAACTCACCCTAGAGTTTAGACTTTTGTTTATCAAGATCCACCAGACCCCGAGCTAAACTCCCCCTGAGTTCAGACTTCAATCTTCCAACACTCTGGAAGTACTTCACCAACTACGTAAGCACCTAACGCAGAGCAGTGATACCAAAGGCTTGATCACACAAGTAACACCAAAACGATCTCTCAACTTTTCTTCTTTTTAGCAGAGACACTTTTCTCCATAGAGGCACGTCCTCCTTGTATAGATAACCAGAACTTGCTCCCCAAGTTCTTCCAAAAGCAACTTAAGCAACTTTCCTTTTTCTCTTAAGGAATAACTCTCTTGTCTTTTCCTCTCCAAGTAATATCATTTACCTTTAATGTAAACTTCCCAATAAATATATTACTTTTTCTCCAAGCTTAACAAGCCCACGGACATCACAAAACACGAACTCCAACTCAGCTCATCTTCATGACACGCACATGTACTACCTCCTGTAATGTACTACCTCCTGTAGTACTTCACGAACTGATACAGAATATACATCTTCAATCTCCCCCTTTTTGACTAAGCATGTGAACTCATCACCTCTAGACAGGAAACCACGTCTTCAATCTCCCCCTATGAGTCACATCATGGTCAAAAACTAATATGAAGATCTATATCCTCCAAAGTAAGGAGGAAATCCCATTCCACCATCTCCATAGTGATCAAATCTTCTAGACCACGTATTCCTGAGCCCAAATCCTCCATGATTAGCTCCTTAAACAGACTTGAAACACTCACGTCGAATATGCCCTTGAAATCCACAAGAATAACATATAGGACCATTACTCCTCATACCATAAGCTTGCACCATCTGATTCTTCTCCCTCAACAACTTGAAACACCTTGGCCTAATGTGTCCAATAACACCACAATGATGACAAACAGGCCGAAACTTTCGTTGAGATGCACTCTTCAATCCAGAAACTGTCTCTGGAGCAGTCGCCGTAGCAGTTGCCGTAGCAGTTGCCGTCGCAGTATACGTAGCAGTCGAGTTCTTCATATCAGTTGCAGTCTTCACTGCAGTCTTTCCATTGGATGCCTTCTCTGCAGACACCTTAACCTCTGACTTTGTAGCAGACGTAGCTAAATCCCCAGTTTTCCCTGCTGATACAAAAATACCTTCAGCTGTAGAACATTCTTCTTGGTATCCAAGGCCACATCGATCACTTTTCCCAATATTTAGAAGATGATCTAGCTGCTTCGTCCCACCATTCAGCATCTTCAGACCCTTCTGAGTCTCTGCAAGTTGAGCACCAGCCAGTCGTGCTTCTTCTTCTTTCTCTGAGGCATACTTAAGTGCTTCAGCAACTTGAGCTTCTAGCTTGACCTTCTCCTTAGTCAACTCTGAATTTGCCTCAACCTGCTTGAGCCAATTCTCATACAGCTTTTCATAATTTCCAGCAAGATCAAAACTTTCATCATCATCATCATCACTTCAAGCATCATCATCACCTCCACATGAAGACCCTGACACAGACGCTGTAGCAGATCCCGTCGCAGATCTCGCCGCAGATTTTGCCTTAGAACCAGTATCCAAAGTGGTGAACGCCACAATGTTCTTCAACTCCTCACCATCGTCTGAATCAGTACCAGATTCATACTTGACGTCATCCTTCTTCTTTAGCTTTAGTAAATTCCCACATTCCTTGCGGACATGGCCAAATCCATTGCATTCATTCATTGTACCTTTGATGATGATCTGTCTGAATCACTTCTTCTTGCATTCTTCATCCTCTCTTCTCTGCGCTTCAGATAGCCAGCAAAGTCTCTTGACAACATCACCATAGGATCTTCAGAAGATGAACTCTTCAAAGCAATTCCATGTGGATCATGTTTGCTTCTCACCTTTCCTCCATGTAATCTACTCAGCTCAAAAGCTTGAAGAATCCCAACAAACTCATCAAAAGGCATCTCATCCAGATTGTGAGCTTCTTCTACAGCAGAGATCTTTGACTCAAACTTGGATGGCAACGATCTCTTCAGCTTCTTCACCAGCTTCTTGTCCTTGTACTGCTTTCCAAGTGCAAAACATTCATTGGAAATATCACACAACTTAGCACTAAACTGAGCCACGGTTTCCTCTTCATCCATCCTCAGATTCTCAAATCTTGATGCTAACATATCCAGCTTGGTACGCTTGACACTTGTAGTACCTTCAAACATATTCTCCAATGTCTTCCATGCCTTCTGAGCTGAAGCACATTGAGAAATCAACTTGAAGTGGCTTGCATCAATAGCATTGAAAATCGTAGTCTTGGCCTTAGAGTTGCAACTTGAAGCCTTCTTCTCTGCAGCAGTTCACTTATCCCTTGGCTTAAGAACTTCAACCTTCTCATCGTCAAGCATCACCGGAGGACTCCAACCAGCTTTAATAGAATTCCAACAAACCTCATCAAGCCCACTGATAAAAGCTTGCATACAAACCTTCCAATATCCATAATTGGATGAATCAAGACGTGGAGGTTTTGTCATAGACGTTCCCTCTTGATATGCCGCCATCGAAAACTCTGTCCTTCTTCCTGAACCAGTTTCTGTCCTCACTCTCCCTCTAGATCTCACCAGTAACTTAGGTGACCCGCTCTGATACCAATTGTTGGTGTAGTGAGAGCAGATAAATAAAGTGCAGAAAGTAAAATACACAAGTTTCTCTTTTCGAATTCATTAGAACAAGAAAGTCTTACACCAATCTTTTCTATTACAATAAACCTTTAGGATTAGCCCAATCCTAAGCTAAAACTCACCCTAGAGTCTAGACTTTTGTTTATCAAGATCCACCAGACCCCGAGCTAAACTCCCCCTGAGTTCAGACTTCAATCTTCCAACACTCTGGAAGTACTTCACCAACTACGTCAGTAGCTAACACAGAGCAGTGATACCAAAGGCTTGATTACACAAGCAACACCAAAACGATCTCTCGACTTTTCTTCTTTTTAGCAGAGACATCTTTCTCCATGGAGGCACGTCCTCCTTGTATAGATAACCAGAACTTGCTCCCCAAGTTCTTCCAAAAGCAACTTAAGCAACTTTCCTTTTTCTCTTAATGAATAACTCTCTTGCCTTTTCCTCTCCAAGTAATATCATTTACCTTTAATGTAAACTTTCTAATAAATATATTACTTCTTCTCCAAGCTTAACAAGCTCATAGACATCACAAAACACGAACTCCAACTCAGCCCATCTTCATGACACGCACATGTACTACCTCCTGTAGTACTTCACGAACTGATACAGAATATACATCTTCAATTTCCCCCTTTTTGACTATGCATGTGAACTCATCACCTCTAGACAGAAAACCACGTCTTCAGTAAACATATAATAAAGCTTTTAATAAGTTTTTTAAGAAAAATTTAGAGGTTTATTTATATGTAATATTTAAAAAAATTTGAGGGTTAGAAGAAAATATTTCATCCGATTTTGTCCAGAACTGGTTCTATACTTAACAAACCAAAATAAACTAAAGATAATGATAGTAGGGCTCGAACTTATTATCCGAGATCCGAATCTGATCCGGATCCGCTCCAAAAATAGGATATCCGGGATGCCCGGATCCGGATTTGGATAGTAATATGTCGGATCCGTCGAATCCGGATATCTGAATTTTAAGTCCAGATATCCGGATCCGGATCCGATTTTTTAAAATATATTAAATTTAAAATTTTATAAATAATATTAGTTCATTTATTAATATTTATACATAAAACTAGTCTTATAATATTATATTTAATTTAAATAATATTATATGTATAAATACATTCATAAATTTTGTTAAAATATTTAATTTATGTAATATTATCGCGTGTATTAATTTTTGTTAAAATATTCGGATATCTGGAAGGCACGGATCCGAATCAGGATACTAAAATCACGGATCCGACGGATATGGATCCGGATCCGGATACCCAAAATATCCCGGATATCCGGATCCGTACCAGGCCTAAATAATAGGTACAAAATATAATATGTATACTTTATATTATATAATTATGAATTTTTCTGCGCCATGCACAAAAATAATAATTTTATTTATAATAATTTTTATTTCAGAAAATATTTAATTTATATTGGAACATTACTATTTTTAATTTTAACTTTATCGGTTTGAAATATGAAATAATAAATGTATTTTTGTAGTTTTATTCAATAAAAATTTCACTTTGATTTTATTTAAATGTCATTAAAATTAAAATTACATTTTTATAAAAATAAAATTTCCTTTATATTATATTCATGTTTAGTGATTATTATATATATATATATTATATTTATTGATTATTTGTTTTAAATATATTACTTATCACTTAGTTCAATATAAAAATTCTAATAATATAATACTCATACACTATTCACATAGTTTAATTTTTGATATTATTATTTTTATATTTTAGCTATATGTTAGTGAAAAAAATATACACACATAATGTATGTTTATGTACAAATCTATTTAATTATTTAGTCATAAATATTTAAACATTTATCTTAAACATTTTTAAATTTGGCTAACATATGCAAATACGATTGTGAGATTATGGATTTCAAAAATAAAACTTTAAAGTAAATAGATGTCAATATTTTATAAATTCTGAACATATATATCATTTCCATAAACAAATTTATTTAGCAAATACCATATCAATGTTTTCTTAGTTAGTAGTAGTAAAATTTCTGGAGTTCGAACACGGGTCTTCAGATGGGTATAAGGCCTTGGACGGATTGGACATCCGGAGTATTTTAAGGTATTCGGATCCTGATTTTTATCTGACAGATCCATGTTTTTACTATTCTTATCCCGATTCGGGGTTTTCGGATATCCGGGTGTCGGATATCCTTCTAAAAATTGTAATATCCAGCGGATATCCGGATTTGGATTTTTAAAATAAATAAAACTAATATTAAAATATATATAAATATTAACAATAATTTAAAAATATAATGTTTATAATTATTTCTAAGTATACTATTACAAAGTTTATACTTATATAGTATTATTAAATGAAAATACAACAAATAAAATTAGTTTAATATATATATATATATATATATATATATATATATTATTTTTAAAATAATTATCAATAAAAATTACGGATCTGGATATCTGGACTAAAAATTACGGATCCGGATATTTTTACTAAAAAATCAATAAAAATTACGGATCCAGATTCGGTTTTGACAGATCCAACATTTTACTATCCACATCTGGATCGGGCCCCTCCAAATATCCCGATTTTCGGAACGGATTCGGATCGGATCTCGTATCAAATCCGGATCTCAGATAATATGTTCCAGTCCTAGGTATAAGAAGCTAAACTTCTACCAAATTAAAAAATGGAATTAAGTTATTTCTCATCTAATTTCTAAATATTTAAATTTAAATATGTATATAGTGCAAGTTAAAATTCTTCTCAAGCACAAAAATGTAGCCAACATACAGTATACCAAAAAAAAAATTATGAATACAATTTTTTAAAAAGTTATATACAAAATGAAAAATATGAATAACAATTTGTAATATATACTTTTTGTCAATCAAAGAATAATTCCCCATTTGAAATCGCGCGTCCAAATGTACACTTCTTTTGACAACTTTTTTTTTTTTTTTGACAAATGTACACTTGCTAAGAGACGCCAAGGTGTTGCTATATTATATAGTATATAATTCATCGTTTACGTCTCGTTAACACATAAAACATATATATTTCAAAAACAGAGCTATCAATAATAATAATACTATTCTCTGTTTTTCACGTTGAAGAAAAAGGATGATGAGGTTACCAGAATCATGCGTGGCGAATATACTCTCCTTCACAACTCCGCCCGACATATTCTCTTCGTCGTCTGTCTCCTCTGTTTTCCGGGTCGCAGCAGACTCCGATTTCGTGTGGGAGAAGTTTCTACCCTCCGATTACACCCGCCTCATCTCTAGATCGACTCATCGGAGTTTCTCCTCCAAAAAGGAGCTCTATCGGCGTCTCTGCGAATCAATACTCATCGATAATGGAAGAAAGGTTCCTCCATCATCTCCCCCTCCCTCACTAGTACAATAATATAAGAGCTTTTCTTGACTTGTGTATTGTTTCATGCTTAGATTTTCAAGATCGAGAAGCTTACAGGGAATATATCGTATGTTTTGTCGGCAAGAGATCTTTTCATAACTTGGAGCGATCAACGACACTACTGGTGTTGGAGCCATCGATCAGACTCAAGGTAAATTTCTAAATTAATTTTTAAAAAGTATACTAATAAATATGTTTTTTGTTGGCGTAAAAACGGGTAATTTAGTTTTTGAAATTCATAATTAGATTTTCGGAAGCGGTTCAACTTATAATGACGAACTGGTTAGAAGTCAAAGGAAAAATCCAAACCGGAGTTTTATCTCCGAACACGAGCTACGGAGCTTATCTGATTATGAAAGTGACGAAACGAGCATATGGACTAGACCTAGTTCCAGCCGAGACTTGGATAAAAGTGGGAAATGGTGAGAAGAAAACCAAGACGAGTTATCTAAGTTGCTTGGGTTACAAGAAACAACAAATGGAGGAGGGGCTGTTTCACGCACAGAGGATGGCCAAGAAGGACGAGATTATCGGATCTCATCGGGAGGAGCCGGAGATGCGAGACGACGGGTGGATGGAGATAGAGATAGGAGGGTTTGAAACAGGACGAGAAGGTGACGAGGAGGAGGTTGTGATGAGTGTAACCGAAGTGGAAGGGTATCAGCTGAAGGGTGGGATTGTCATTGATGGGATTGAAGTCAGGCCTAAACCTCAAAAAAGATAAGGTACTAGCTAAAGTTAAAGATGAGTGCCAAGTGTTTGGGGTTAATCTCATAATTGTGTTTAGTTTTTAGTTGGAAAATTGTACAATGAGAAAATTAATGTGTTGGCAAGTTCGTTATCACTGAAGAAAATTTCATTATGATTATTGAATTTAGAATTTTTAGACGATTTATTTTTTTCTTTTTTTTTGGAACATTTTAGACGACTTGTTATCCGACAAAAATAAGAGAAGCATGAAAACCCCACACAAGACTATTAAATTAATCATTTGGTTAGCAATCACATGACAAAATTTGTCGTAACATAAAAGATTCTTTTGGTTGACAATGTTTGGTTCCTATGGCAAATTATTGTAAAAATAAGGAGCCGACGACGTGTGCATGTGTAGGTTCACCAATGCGTTCATGATGTGAGCAAATGTGGTCTTTTATATTTGCATATAAGTACCTGAGGGTTTGGACATTCTTACATCCACACGCGTCCTTTCCGAACGTTCGGTGTCACCAAATCTCTTGGCGGGTGTCATTATTTTGGCAAGTAAACAAAATGTCGTCACGATGTCGTGCAATCACATGAATGTTACTACTTCTTTTATACAACACCAAGATAACTAATTAGTAGGCACTAGGCACATTATATTCCTACTTATGTGTCATCATAATACTTGTACTGTTTCTTCAATAACTTGATGTGTTTAAAGACGTAATTAAAGCCATGGTTTATACGGAGCTAGCAAAATATTTGGAAACTGTATAGCCTTAGCTAAGGTTGATGTTCTCTCGTAGAAACAAAACATCAGAATATTTGAAAACAGATGGTAAGGTTGAGATCCGGACAAAAGCTCCATAAGTTTAGAAACACATAAAGTGAGATAATATTATATCTCTTCCCACGGTGATTCACATGACATGTGACTTCAATCTAGCCGTTCCATCTGCAGACAATATCAAACAAACATGCAAATACAAGTTTTATAATCTTTTGCTTTGTGTTCTTCAGAAATCGATTAAACACGATCTCGATAAAGTCCTTTAATCGACTCGATGCAGGAGGCAGATTAGTAGTACCTTCCAGAGACCGTCGTTGAGGTAATGCATGTTGTCCACTCCAATTCCTTTGTTGATGCTCTTACTGTCAACAACACAACACAAGAATGCCAAATAATAGATGTACCAACACAGCAAAGAGACCGAGTAACAAAACACTACTACTAAACACGCATCAACAGAGACCAAATCATGATTCCTATGTAGTTATGATTTGAGTATGGCACTGAGAGGGAAATTTAACTTACATGTCCTTGGCTGACATTTTGGTGAAGCCTATTGCTAAGGCATGTTGCTTTCCTTCTGCATATATAGCCTAAAACACAATACAAACTCATGGTTTTAAGATCAACATAAACAAACAAAACAGCACCACGGGAAAGAGTTTTTTTTTTTTTTTGTGTTCATACCACAGGCCTTTCTGCCTCAACTTCTTCATCCAGAACGCCTCCAGGGGACGTAAGACCAGGACACATTATGTTGGCACCAGAGAAAACAAACTTTATGGCACCTCTATCAACTTGAAACCTCTTCATTATATTTGGGTCTGCAAAACTCCAAACATTCAGCTGCCACATTGACATTCTCGGCAAGCTAACTGATATAATTTCGGTTTCTTTCTATTGATTTCTATGTGAAAATTACAGCAGTGTTTTCAAGAACATAGTTTACTCTTCCGGTAACAGCCAATGCCAAAACTTTCGCACTATGAAACGGTAAAGAGTGATAGCTTACATTGATGAAGAAGCCGCAGAGTTGGCATGTATGGCCCATCACGGATACAGAAGAAGAGGGGGACATTGTTGACAACAACTAGCGTCAGATGGTTTGGGCTGCACGAGAAAATATAGTCAGGAATACGGCAAGTGGCTAAAGAAAGTTGATAAAGCGTAGCACTGACATATGAATGTGTTAGTTTTACGAACCACTTGACTACAATGAGAGGAGATTTTTTGGGAAGTAGATCCTCCAACACCGTCTCAAGTCCCGGGTACTGCAACATTACATTTAAACATATTTACATCCAATCCAACAAGCTACACGTAATCATAAGAAGTTTTTAAGATGGGATATAAAAGACAGATAAGTACAACAAGCATACCTCTTCTTGAATACTCTGGCGAATCCTACGTTGAACAGAAGCCTTTACTTGGTTCTGCGATGAAACCTCCTCCATTGAAAACCTAAGTTAAAAAAAAAAAATAGTTAACATATCGAAGACATAATGATACCCCAAAGAGATCTAAAGACTCTAATAAAAAAAAGGAAGACCCAGTCTCATTGAATTTGAAACCAAAAACCATATATAAAGAAGACTAACAACTTCCAAGATATTTGCTTTAAGGAAAGCAAACAATCTTCAACCTTGAAGAAAATATAACAACCAACCAAGATTATTCTTAAGCTAATTTTGTATGAGAAGTCTACGTACGAACGGGCGTTGTCTACAAGTAAATAATAGCCAGTAACTGAACAAAGCATCGACTGAAAGGAAGGTCACATTACTCACAAGCTATTTATTGTTCTCATCAAAAGATTTAAAACAAAAAAAGGTTAGTCGACTATGAAAGAGAGATTCTTACTTCTTGAACATGTTGGATGATGAAAAGGTTATTTCTTCGGGTTTAGTTTACGAGATTGGTCGATACAGCTGAAAGATAACCTCCTGCAAGTGAACAATGGAGTAGGTGATGACGGGGAGATTGTCAGAACATAACTCTTAACAAGTAATCGAATAGTATCTCATCGTAAGCGTATTCGAATCCGAGCATAACAGAGGAACTTACCGGAGAGTGAGTGAGAGAGAGAGATCGGATGCGTTTCCGAGCCGAGCGAATGTTGTTCTCTCTGTGAAATTCCCCGATCTCGTGTTCCTCTTTTCCTAATAAAACGACTGTGTTTTCAGATAACCTAGGAAACGAAGCTGGTCCGAAATCGACCAAACTGAATTCTGGGCCTTTTGGGTACATTAATGGGCTTATTACAACAAACTCCCATCTTTGTCAAGAATTTTAATCGAACGGCTGAGAGAGAGTTTGGATGTAGGAATCCCCTTTACACGTGTCCGCAGGAGACCATTTAATAAACTTACGTTTAAAAACACGCTTCTGGGTAGTTGTCTTGTTTCCAGAACAATCTAACGCTTTCTCGCTCCTCCTCTCTCTTCGTGTCAATGTATGTTATCTGTTTTTATTTCTAAATTTTTATTTTGTTTCAGTAAATTGTGATTCTACTCTGATGTCACAGATGAGTAGCAGCCGATGGAATCGTACGATCTACGTTGGGAATTTGCCAGGTGATATTCGCATGCGAGAGGTTGAAGATCTCTTCTACAAGGTTTTGTAAAAAACAATCTTCTCTGTTTCTCTTTCCGGAATTCATTAGGATCTGAACGTACTCTCAGTAATAGTGTGTATCTTCTTCCTTATTGCAGTATGGACCCATTGTGGACATTGATTTGAAGATTCCACCGAGACCTCCTGGTTATGCATTCGTCCAGGTATTTTTTGTGATTTCACATAGGAGCTTAATTAGTGGATCTTCTTTGTTCTTTATTGTGACTAATTAAAGAGTATGTTATTGATGATGCAGTTTGAAGATCCTCGTGATGCAGATGATGCCATTTATGGACGGGATGGGTATGACTTTGATGGATGTCGACTACGGGTTAGTTAAGAACATCCTTTTTTTTTTCTTCCATCGTCTTTACATATTATGAAGATGCTTAACTTTGTTGTGTGATGTTTAGGTTGAGATTGCACATGGTGGTCGTAGAGGTTCGTCATCGGTGGATAGATACTACAGCAGTGGGAGCCGTGCACCTTCGAGACGGTCCGACTATCGTGGTTTGTATAGTTTTTTTATTTTACTTTGTTACATTCTGAAGAAACTCATTTGGTAACCTTTTTTATATCGTAAATGTACAGTGCTTGTGACTGGATTGCCGCCGTCTGCTTCCTGGCAGGACCTTAAGGTAATGGATTTCTTGTTGTGTTTATATCTGGATGTTTCGGTTCTCTAGTTCATGTTTGTATTTATTGTGTTCTGAGCTTGATGTTACTTGCTGTTTATTGGGGGGATTAAGGATCACATGCGCAAAGCTGGAGATGTCTGCTTTTCTGAAGTTTTTCGCGACCGTGGAGGTGAGTCTTGACTTCTCTAGTTTAGCGTATATGTATTAGTAACTTAGTGTTTGTGAAAGAGAATATATCTAAATTCATGATTTAAGTGTAATGGAAGGAAGATTCATAGTTTTTTTTTTTAATATATTTTTCTAGGCATGTCCGGGGTTGTGGACTATAGCAACTATGATGATATGAAGTACGCGGTAAGTTGTATATCTTTGCAGTGCCTCATGCCTTAACATTGATATTTTGGTTGAGGCCAGTGTTCAGGTCTTTGATGCTCACTTAAATTTCTGTTTTAACAGATAAGGAAGCTTGACGACTCTGAGTTTCGAAATGCTTTCTCCAGAGCTTATATACGGGTACGTGCATGGTGTTACTTTCTTTGATTTTGTTAATGAATACATGGATATACAGTCGTCTCTAATTTCACTGTTCAGGTGAGAGAATATGAGTCGAGGAGTGTGAGTCGCAGCCCATATTATTCTAGAAGCAGGAGTCGAAGCCGTGGTCGAAGCTATAGTTATAGTAGCAGAAGGTCAGTTTTTTTTCTTTTCCATGAAACTCTAAAGCCAAACGAGGTCGTTAGTGCTGCAACTTATTACTATGAAGTATATTGACTGACTTCAAAGTGTATGCGATGCAGTTTGTCGCCTGCTGGATCTTCTCGTTCTCCAACGCCCCGTCCTCGTTCTCCAACTCCGTACAGCTCGATCTCAAGGTATGGGTATTACATTTAATACCATTATTACAGATGTTTCCATAAATAGAGTGCTAGTATTCTTGCTTAGTGAACTCCTAACTGACTTGATAAGAAGTTGAATTTGTTTGACCGGCCTAACTATATGTTGCTGGGACTAGTCTTTCAATGAACTATATGACCTGATAATCGGTCCTTGATGACGTGATTAACCTATTTTGAGTTTTATATGTCACATGAACTCTGATATGGGGGAAACTTACTTCATTGTTTGGAAATGATGATCTCATGTGTTCTGAAATTTATTTCCTAACGTTAGAAAAGATATGAATCTGAGGTCTGTCTTTGATCATCATATACTGTGATTTCAATTGTATTGGCTTGTTTGTTTTCTAGATCTGGCTCACTGCGGCGAGCTGGGGACTGGATCTTAGGGACTTGATGGGTCATCTAGATGGATCCTATCATCCTAGGACCTGCTGTTCGTATCAGCTGTAGGCTCGCAACATTTGGACTACGAGTCCTCAAATTCCCTAACGCTTCTTTTGTTTGTTGTCCATGTTGGAATCCATGTTTAGTTCTTTTCTAGATCAACAACACCTAAAACTCCCGAGATGGGAGATGGTCAGTAAAAATTGCTTTGTCCCGACGCCACACTAACAAGGTTTTTTTTTTGTTGTTGTCTTACTGCAGGTCCCGGTCAAGATCGAGATCAAATTCTCCAGGCTCACCCGTAAGTCTAAAAAACAGATAAACCTTGCGTAAATAGTTAGCTGCTCGCAGGACCATTTTACATACATGGTCTGCTTCAGAGAAACGAGGGTTGTTGTAGTCTACATATGTGTCATCATCTTGTCTTCCTTCACTTAACAGCATGACAAATTTTTATTTTGCAGGTGAGGTCTGATTGAAAAGGAGAAGTGGTGACCGGAAACAGATGACCTCCCTATGCAAATTGCCTCATGCTTCTCAGGGTCCCACTCGTAGTATAATTATCTGATTTGGATTTGAGTTGTCTCTCGAATGAACGTTTAATAATGTCTTTTCATTTTAAAACTTCTAGTTGGTCTGTTCCTGTGTCTTTTTGCAATGAACCGAACCGAACCCCTAAAAGTAATATTATTGATAGATTGTGGTTGCTTGAAAATGGTTTGTATCGTTTTTTTTTAATCAGCGTTTGTATCGTTTTATATAGCGTTTGATAATATCATTAAACGACAACATGTCTCATTCAAAGTTATTGGGCCTGGGCCGGGGGGTCCGGTAATGGAGCGCTCATCACACTAACCATCAAAAACCGGTAAACCCGTAAGCCAGACCCGTTATAACTGATTTCTACTCCATCCTCTGGTTTTCCCTTTCTTCAACCAGTCTATTTTCTCAAGCTTTCGTGCACAAGAAAAGCTCCTTCACCATGGCGACTTGCTTACAAGGATCCATGAACTCTCTGCTTCCACGCCCTTCTTCTCATCCTCCTTCTCTATCTTTGAATTCACCCGGGGAAAGAAACTCGAAGAGCTTTCGCTACGCCTTTCGCGCCAAAGCCGCTGCCAAAATCCCTATGCCTCCGATAAACCCTAACGATCCTTTTCTCTCGGCGCTCGCTTCTCAGTCTCTGGAGAAACTTCTCAATCGGCCTGTAAACGCTGATACACCGCCGTATCTTGACATCTTCGATTCGCCTCAGCTCATGTCTTCTCCTGCTCAGGTGTGAGAGCTCACCTCTTCCAATTCCGATCCTTATATATATGATTGATTCTAAGTGCTTTACTTGTAGCCTAAGTCGTCGTCTGCTGAGAGAATCAAATCTGTTGGTTAAAAAAATAGGTTGAAAGATCAGTGGGCTTATAACGAGGCACCGACCAAGAACTCCTCCTCCAGACTTACCATCTATGCTTCTTGACGGGAGAATTGTTTACATTGGAATGCCTGTAAGTGTGTGGGGACTGTGTAGAGTGACGTTGTGGTGCTGACTGAACTTCTGTTTTTTTTTTTTAAGCTGGTGCCTGCGGTTACGGAGCTTGTTGTGGCCGAGCTAATGTGTCTTTACCTATATACATTTACATCAACTCCACAGGGACCACTCGTGACGATCGAGAGACGGTGAGTCTTTGAAACACTTTGTGAATGTTTTTAAGACTCTTTTTTTCTCTCAGTGTGTCTAATATTTGGTGCACTGGAACAGGTTGGAATGGAATCAGAAGGTTTTGCGATCTATGATTCTCTGATGCAACTTAAAAAACGAGGTAATGTTTGTTTGTTTATTGGTGAACTTCTCTTGAAATGCAAACGTGTAAGTAATAAAACTGTGATGATGGAATTGGAAACGACTCAGGAAACTTGAATAGCCATCAAGATAATATTTGGCTCCCGAGTGTTCTTGTGTGAACAGGTTGGTCCTTTCTTGTGCAGGTACATACAGTATGTGTGGGAGCAGCTATAGGTCACGCATGTCTGTTACTTTCCGCGGGCACAAAATGGTAAACGGTTTATGATGCCACATGCCAAAGGTAAATTATCACTGCATTCTGGTCAATTGATTGACTGCTCACTTTTTGATAACCAAAGATTCTCAAATGTTTGAACCAATATTGTTTCAGCAATGATCCAGCAACCTCGTGTACCATCTTCTGGGTTGATGCCTGCTAGTGATGTCCTGATTCGTGCTAAAGAGGTTTGAAGTTCCCTTTTGTACATTTTTTATCCGGGAAATCTAATCTAAACTGAGATATTTTCATCATGTTTTGCTTATACCTTCATCGCTATTTTCATTTTTCATGTTGCATATCTCTGATCATTTGGACACGATCTTTTCCCTTGAGCATTTGGCTCGGAATGTTAAAACTGAGTTTTATTACATCCCTCACGTTCCTGGTTGCAATTGCAGGTTATAACAAACAGGGATATACTTGTGGAGCTACTATCAAAGCACACTGGGAATGTAAGCGGAAAACATTTCTTTCGCTTCTTAACTTTGATTGGCGATTTTTTTTTTTTGGCTAATTAAAAATCTTTCTAACTTGTTATTTAGTCTGTGGAGACTGTGGCTAACGTGATGAGAAGGCCATATTACATGGATGCACCAAAAGGTAAAGAATATGGAGTCATTGACAGGGTAAGTCTAGGCGATGTAAAGCACAATATTATTTATCATATGCATGTAGTGATATATTGAGTTAATTCATTTTTGCCCAAGCTTATTCCTGATATTTGTCTTGGCTTAATGATGAATTGTCTTCAGAATCTTCCTAGTTACCACAAGTGTTTCATGGGAAAATTACCTTACGTGATAAATGTTTATGTACTTGATACACATTCCTTCGAATTTGAGACTTTATCTTTGGGAAACTGCTTCATTCGTTCCCTTAAGATTTTAGAGTTTAAAATACGAGATTTTTTGGTTGATTAAAAAAAATTTCCAAGTTTCTAGTAGGATGTCAGTTCTTGATTGTTTGTCTTTGTTACTGAAAAAATAGTTATCTTTTATGAATCTTTTTCGTACTCTGTTGGACTGACAAAAGTCCGCAACCTTTTTTCACCAGATTCTTTGGCGTGGTCAAGAGAAGATTATCGCGGACGTTGTTCCTTCAGAAGAATTCGACAAGAACGCGGGGATTAGAAGCGCAGAACGAGTTTAGTTTCAAGTCCTCCTCTGGCCTCAAAGCTCTGTAAGTGACATGCTCAACTCTCCATCACTACTTTTCATGTATGAATATTTCAAGAACAGAGAAAACATACCTTGGTCAAGCATATGATTAGCTAGCTAAAATATTCTTTCAGTCACTGCTTACCTTACAATTGGGTTATGCTTATGAAGGGCAAGCAGAATAACTTAGCATCTAGCAATCTGATGAGTCATCTACACCACCTGCAAATCAAATCTCGTGGATGAAAAAGTTAGTTTCTTTCTATTTTGAAATACTATAACATTGTTTGGTTCAACCCCTCTATTGCAGGTTTCAGTAGAGAACAATAAATAGAATTACAGACTGATCAAACTCCCTTGGCTGTGACTGCCCTGTTTCGAACCATTTGGTAAATGTCAGTCATTCGTTTAGGAGATTCATATTAACATGTGATAAAGTTGTAATTTGTTTCACAAGCCAAAGTAAATACAATGTCCAATTCTCTTTTCCTTTTCTTCTCCATTTCCGTTAATGATAAAAAAAAAATGAAACTGCTCATTTTCTATCAGCTTGTTAAGATCTACGTCGTCAATGGGATTAGATGAATTGGCAATACGGTTCATTATTTAAGACTAAATTGTCCCTGTGTCATGTTATTACTTGTTGATTATCGTTGGTTTTATAACTATTATGGAGATGCAAATACTCATCAACCACACAAAAATTTGAACAATGACTTGTATACAATCGTCCAGCAAACAGTAGAGTCCAATACAAATTAAAGTATAGAGGCCACTTGAAGACGTCGAATAAACGTTACAGTTGTGAAAGTAATACACTGTTGCTACTTAATAACTGAATCCATTTTTACAGCGGCATAAATACGTGAAAAACTGCAAAATCTCCGATGCCGGGAATCGAACCCGGGTCTCCTGGGTGAAAGCCAGATATCCTAACCGCTGGACGACATCGGATTAGATGTTAGTTAATATTCGAGCATATACCTGACTTTTGTATATCTTCTGAGATCTCCCTCTCCAAACACTCAAAGTTGTTGAATGAAAAACTGATTATTAGTGCACATTATTCTCATACAAAATATCTGAAACAACATTTATCAACTTGACCCTGTTTACATTAGGACAAAGCCGCCAAAAACTAAACACAAAGACAAGAAGACAGAAGACAGAACATGTTCATATCTCACAGGATCCACCCAAAAGAAAAACAGAGAACGAGTTGCCTAAGAAATTGAAAACGTTAACAACAACATAGAAAATCAGAAATCAAAGTCGCCACCCATATCACCCATATCTGCTATATCATCAATTGCTTCACCAACCAGCAACCCACCCAACAACCCAGCTCCAAGTCCAAGTCCTAGACCCATTCCAGCTCCTCCGTGCTTCTTTGGTTTCTGCGGTTTACCACCATAAGCTTGCTGTTGCGGGTAACCGTACGGACCCTGTGGAGGATATCCATAGCCTGGTGGACCCTGTGGTGGATATCCATAGCCTGGACCCTGTGGTGGATAACCCAGGTAGCCTCCTTGCTGTGGAGGTGGGTATCCACCGTGTTGCGGGTATGCACCGGGTGACGGATACCCACCAGGACCACCAGGTGGCGGATATCCACCAGCCTGCGGGTAACCGTAAACACCGCCGTGTTTATCATCGTGTCCTGGTGGTGGGTATCCCGAAGGACCAGGCGGGTATGCAACCGGGAAGGCACCTTGTCCGGGCGGGTAAGCCGTGACGGGCTGATCCGTAGACTTATGGTCCAGAGTCGCTGGGCCAGGCGCGTGAGGAGCACTCAAAGTATACTTCTCACCAAACTTAAAAGAGAATTTGAGATATCCCTTGGCCTTCCCGTTAGGCAGCCTCACCGCGTACGTCACCGTCTTCTCCTCCTCCTCGTCGCCGGCCTTGTTCTGATCCAAAAGCTCCTTCACCGGAACGCTAACCTCTCCGACGGGCTTATCACCAGCGATCGGACGGTCCGCGACGATCTCGATGACAAGGGTGAGACGATCCTCGCGCGCCGCCGCTTCGTCGACGGTGAGCTTCATCTGGTGTCTCCATTTGGGTTTGGTCCCGCAATCTTTGTCAACCTTCGTCTTCTGCTTCGTCCTCGCGTCGCGGTTGATCGAAACGACGGCGTATAAGTCCTGCTTGCCGATCAGCTGGATATCTTTGAGATCCTCGGCGGATATAAGCGTCAGATCCAACGGCCTACACTCCATGATTCAAAAGAAAAAAAAAAGCTTTAAATTTTTACGCAAAGAGAAGATCTTTTTTTGTGAGAGAATGAAAAGTTGAAAGGGTGATGAGGATGCATATATATGTGCGTTTATGTTCGAGTCGGTTTAAAACGAAAAAGGGAAAAACACGCGGGACGGACACGTAGAGGATAAATGACGCGGTTATTCTTTTTTTTTCATCGCAGTTATTTTCCTAAAATTAGTTTTTCCTTTATCTTAAGTTAAATGTTATCGCTGTTAATTCGTTTACTAAAACAAAAAAAAACAAAAGTTTGATAAAACCAGAATTCCTTTTTTTTTTTGAAACTTAAATACCAGAATTCTAACTCATCCAGAAAGAATTATTTATTACTAATAACATTAACCTTATATTGCTTGTGTTTAAAAAGAAAGAATCCTTTGAAACGAGATAATAATCTCGAACATATTTTTTGTGTGTGTGTTTTCTTAACTCAAAAATCTTTTATTGCTTTTAAAAGCTGTTCTTTTGTATTTCTTGCAGATGATTGGTTAGATTATCTAGGTAAATTACTTACTTTAATTTTTAAGTTGTGGATGTATTGTTATATTTGTTGTCATAACTGTAAAAACAAAAACATATTTTACAAGTCAATATTTTTTCAATAGTTTAGAAAATAGTTTTAGTAAATAAAATGTTTATAGCCAATTGTTGTAAAACGTAATCGTACATAATAAAAAGCATTTAAGAGCATCATTAACAACAATATGCTCATTTGGGTATTTCAGAAACATAGTAATGATAACTATATTTAGTACTAGGGTCGGCCCGCCCTACGGGCAGAATATACTTAACTTGTGATCAAGATTATTATTTTTTATATGATTTGTGGTTTGTGTTTTATGTTGACATTGCAAGCGATGTATATGAGATATACTATTTTCTTAATTTAGAATTAACCAAACAACTAATTTTTACTATTAACATAATTTACTCTCTCTCTCTCTCTCTTTATTCTACGGGTGTGTTAATAACCGAAAATATATAAATATACCAGTTAAAGAGTGTATTTAAGGTGATATTAATTTTTATTTTGTATGTTTTGTTATTCTTTTTATAAATTATGATTATCTTAATATTAAAATGTTCATGATACATAATAGTTTTACATATTATCTTTGTTTATTCTACTGTAATTATGATAATTTTTTATAATAAGTAAAATAATTTTTGATACAAAATCTTACATTACTTTTTTTCTTATGATTATTTTAAAAACTTACATATTTGATATTATATTGTTAATTATGTGATAAAATATTATTTTAGATTGATATCAAATGTTTTGTTAGACCTAAAATAAAATATTAATCAAAAATAAATTCTAGATTATTAAATAATTTACTAATAAATTTGGTTTAAACAAAAGATGATTAAAATGTGGAATACTTAATTAAATTTTAAAAATTATAGTGTTAAATTTTTAGACAATTTTTGTTGATGAAATGCCATCACGAAAATAAAGGATTCAGTTTTATTAAATTTGAAACTATTGTTTTTTTATCAGGTTAGCATGTGTCAATTTGTCGAGAAGAGAGTATATATGTTATGGGAAGTGAGTGTTCTAAATAAGGCGTAAGTTAATGTTTGGACAAAACTAAAACGCTATAATTTTATGTAAGAACATGTTTAGTATTCCACACTCAGCTCATTCGTCCATCATCCTCATTTTGTTGTGATATATGCAGACTCAAACTTAGAAGCATAATAAGAAAAATGCATTCTACGTATATATCAAAACTCAGCTCATTTTGGAGACATAGAAGCAGCCAATTTAAATAGAATTCACAGTCCAGTAGTTGATATGGAAAAGATGTAATTGAAATATACTCACAAATCACAATCATGCATACTCACACAAGATTTTTATCCATAAGTGTCTGCACTAACTGTTGATCATTGAGATCAGGGCCAACAACCTTTTAGGGAGCTACAATAATGAAAAATCAACACCAAGATGTTGAAAATTATTATGAGTTAAAGATAAATAGATTTTTTTAAAAAAAGTTCACTAAAAAAAAGTTATCTCCCTCTTCTATCGTTCTCATCATTTCTCTTCTTCTTTGTTTATTCTATTTCTCATCTCATTTCTTTTGTTTCTTATCACTTTTCTGTCACAATCCGTTAAGCACAACCATGGACTTAACATATCTCTTTTCATCACCTTTTGTGTTGTTTATTAAGAGAAATGAACTGATGATCTTGTTAGAAGAAAACTTTCATATTTATAATGGAGGATTAACACAGAAGAATGAATGAAGGGATTCATTGAATGTAAGGTCGTGTGAGAAGTAGAGAATATGTATTAATGCAAATGTTAATGAAGATGAATGAACCAAGTTAATTTTCGTAACGGTGCCAGATTAAAGAAGTCTATTCAGCTTCCAACTGACATTGATCAGAATCGTTCGTCACCGGTGAAACCAAATTAATTTCTGTAACGGTGCCAGATGAAAGAAGTCTATTCAGCTCTCAACTGACATTGATCGGAATCGTTCGTCACCGGTGAAACCATTAGATTTTTATTGACAGTTGACTGAACGGAAATTGTTGCATGATGACCACCTTCCCTTGGTTTTGTATACAGTTTTCTGGAGAAGATGCATTTGGATCGTAATAAACACATAAAACCATTTAAACTCAAGAATTAATAAAACATTAAGTTTTGATTGACCATGACATGTGTCGCCACCACAAACACCGAATTAGTGATGTGGACGCCCATGTGGCATGCTTTAGGAGTGAGGAAACTCATCTTTATAATAATAGATTAGTTAAATTTTTAATCTTTAAATGATAAAAAGAGCTGGATGGATACAAATGTGACGTTGTCAAAAAATACAAATGTGACAAAAAAGAAAGAATAGTCTCTCATAATTTTTGGATTTTTTTACTCTGTATTTAAAAGATTGTTATTTTAGAGAAATACATTAAAAGATATCTTATTTCTGTTATAGAGTTCTTCTATTTTAGAAATGAAAATACCAAAATACATTAGAAAATTATCTAAAACAAAAATCGATTCTTCTCATCTCTTTTTATTTTGTTCTATCTTTCTCTTCTTTTTCTATTAGTTTCAATATTTTTAATCTATTCAGTGAGAAATTTTTACTGCAAATGCTCTGAATCATAGCCGGTCTAAAATGTTTTGATTTATTTTCAAAACAATAAAACATTAAAACCTAACTGAGTTTTAAATAGATTTAATTGTCTATGCGTACTCAGTTGCGACTTGCAAGATTTCGTGAGATTAATGTTTAGGTCTAGAAATCTTTCGAGATCTCTAATTATTTTAAAAAAACAATATCAAAAAATATTCATGAGTCGTCTTTTTTGTAGGTCTGGGCAATATATTTGAGAACCGATCAACTGAACCGAACCCGGTCCGACTAAGCCGGTTTGGGTCGGTTTCGGATCTTCATAATAAACCAAACGGTTCCTGTTTTGTGATGTAATGAGTGTTGAGTCGGATCGGTTTAAAACCCGAAAACCGATTGATTACGTCCGAAACCTGATCGAGACACAACCTTATGTCTAACTCTAGCCCCTTTTGTTTTTCACCATTCAATTAGACAAAGGATACACCAAGATCCTCTGCAAAAATCTCAACCAAACCTTTCCGAAATCTCAACTTCCGTATATCCTTTCCGAAATTCTTTACATAATCCGAAAATCAAATATATTCCGTATATCCTTTCTGAAATCCTTTTCATAACAGATTTGAACGTATCTGTCTTTACAAGTTCGACTATGTCTGTCTTTTGTATACAGAGTTGCTTGGTCACATGTTTTATGAGTTTCAATTTGTCTATATATGTGTATGCCTTTTGAATACAACGTTATTAGGTACTAGGGTAAACCCGCCCGTAAAATAAACTAATAATACAAATTTAATTTAAAATTTTAATTAACTTATAACTAAAAATACCATCAAGGTTCATATTTTAACTATTCGTTTTAGAAATTATAAATTTGTCTAGTTATAATGAAAATTAAAAATGTAACTATTTCATTTCTCTCAATGTTTATTTTAGTTTAACTATACCAAAAATACACATAGATTTTTTTAAATTACAAACCACTATAAAACATTAGATATTTTTAAAAATTATGTTTATTATTAACGTTTTTATTATTTTTAAATATTTATTTCTTTGATTTCTCTTATTCTATTTATCAATTTTTACCGTTAAAATTATTTGATGTTACAATATTCAACCTTAATTTCGTTGTGGTTAACTAAATTTCATAATATGATTTTTTAATTTAATGGGCTAAATTTTTAATATAACTATCTTGTTATTTTGTATTAGCTTATTCATTTAGATAGTGCCAATATCTTTTTTTTTCATATATGTGTTGAGTGTGTTTGATGTTTTCTTTTAAATTCGGGCCATAATATTTTAAAACTCTTACACATTTATTTTTATCTTTTTTTGTTTTCTTTCATATTTGTGAGTTGTAAACGTTATATGCTGTCATCTCTGTTTTTAGCGTGTTACTGAATTTATCAGAGAAGCTGCGACTATTTCAGTTATTTGTTTTTAAGTTCAACCTCTATTGTGAGAAAGGACTATGAATAATAATGACAAACCGGTTCCCAAATTTATTTCAAACTCTCAAACTTTAAAATATGTTGCTTAAATCAGGAAAACAAAGTTTTTATCTGTTCGTAACAGAAACATGTGTCTCATCGGATTTCAGTGATATAGAGATGACAATCGAGCTGTGGCAACCTAATAAAGAAAAACTACCTGTATTGGTCAAATTCTAGATTTTTTTTTAAACTGTCAAATTCTAGATTTCATCTTTGTTTTTCTTTGAAAATCAATAGTGATAAGCTCTTGAGATCTTCCTAATCTTCTGTCATCGCACGCTAGACGAACATCCTTATACTATAATCTACTAAATTTTCATTAGACTTCGAACTAATTATAGTCACTAATTAAATCTCCTATGTGTTTTAGTTAGAGGTTACTAAAATAAATATACTTACTTCCAAGGAACTATTCCGACCATCATCCAATCATCTTCCTAGTCTACGTAATTTAGTGATTCTTCCCACTACATATACATATCTTTCTTCAGCCCATGTTTCAACATTCACTCACTATATTTTCCCTCTTCTTGCCCACATACCATGTCTTTTTTGAAGTTCGCCAGAAGACCTCCACCTAATTTTTTTCCGGTGGGATGCAGGAAGAACATTAACAGAAATTCGAAAGGGTATTAGCCTAAGCAAGCAGCTGCTCTTTATTGCGAAACCAACACAGCTTGAAAGGTATCGGTTTGACCGTCTCGGTAATCTCAGCGAAGGCGGAATTCGACGGTGTTAGGACAGCGCTCCGATATCAAGTCGGCGAGAAGAATCGTGGAGGTAGCTATGACTGGCGAGAGGTTTTCTAAGGATTCTAATGTTTGGAAAGGAGAAACTAATGAATCTGACTGGATCCAGAGCACTTAGTTATATTTATAGGTGTAAGTTGAAGCTTTTGAGAAAAGGAAGGGTCCATCAAATCAGGGATAGTGGGAGCCGTGGATCGGTGGGGTTAAAGCAAACTTTAATGAGGATTATTGATTGCAAGGTACGACGGTTACCTAGGTTGATCGAAGAAAACGCAGCGGCGACTTTCCGTGAAAGAGATAAAGTTGATGGATTTATGATTAAAGTATAATGAGCTTGGGCGTATATCTGTGTTCAATAACATAGCCCAAACTATCAAAAACGAAAATTTATTTAGAGTGACACGTGGAATTGATGATGTGGAATCTGATGTGTCACTCTCAGGAGGGAGGAGAACTCATCTTTATATATAAAGATATGTTTTTGGTTAAATGTACATGGCGATGAAATCATACAGAGGCAGGATAATTAGTATTTATCACTATTAAGCAAGTACAAATTAGTGTTTTTAGAAGCGAAACCCGATCAAAAATCGATATCCGAATGTATAACGGGTTTAATCGGATCTTTGTGGTGTTATGAAAACCGAATCGAACCCGACTATAACCGAACCGAGACCGATCCAAACTTTTAAAATATCCAAATGGGGCTGTTTTTTCTAAACCCGAAACCCGATTAAAACCGAACCGACACCCGATTGGTCTTTTGTTTCATTTCTTCTGGAACAATCACAAACACTTTTTTGATTATGGATCTACTTGCCTGGCGGCATTCCAGCCTTCCTTCTCCTTTCAGGACCTATCCTAAACAGAATCTAGTACTTCTTGGTCGTGAATATCTGAATAGGGCGAACCATTGCCCAGGCCTACTTTTTTGTATGTCGAAATCATTGACTTTCCTAGTTTGTTTACTCAGGTTTCAGGAGTCACTTCCGCTGTATGAAGGATTATTCTTAAAGTAACACCACAAGTGACAACTGAAAGAGAAATTTGGTAAGAAAAAACAACCATTATGTTTCCTGTTCTATTTCCAAACACTTTAACTGCATGGTGGGATGATGACACTTGCTATTGTTTCAGGAGTAGAGCCATGGACGTTTGAACAACATCGTGGTGAGGCTATCTTCATTCCATCCTGATGTCCGTTTCAAGTCAGAAATCTTCAGGTAATATCTTTGTTACGCACCATAAAATCAAATGAGCTTCTCTTTCCATTGCGCTTACTAAGAAACGAAGTTTTGCTGGCATGTATACAATTCTCAGTCGAATGTTCAGGTGGCGCTCGACTTCTTGTGCCCTGAGAGCGTTGGAGAGTCAGCTAGACTAGCTGCAGAAATCCGGTGTTTACCGAAGTACCAGAACTTCAGATTCTAGAGGTAACAAAACTATGATTTTTCCTTCCATCAAGACAGTCCATCAACCATCTCAGTGCCCTCTGTCCTGTCTTGAAAATGGTTTGCGTCTTTTTAATATATCAGATAGGAAAGATATAGTATAATACGCAGCTAATTCAGCCATCAAAGAGGTTCAGAAACTGGTCTTGGATCCAAAGTAAGTCAAGAATTTAGCTAAATCTAATCTTAAGGAGTGTGTGAAGTGAATTTGAACTGACACTAGTTATGCTCTTTTGAAATTTGGTTCCATTTGTTGTGAGTCTTGTGACTACAAAAGATTTGGAGCAGAGCTTGGTTTTGAGGAGCCTAACTTAAAAGCAGTCTCCAACAACTTGGATAAGGCAATCAATCGGCCACAACAAATCAGCTGCACTTGATCAGTGAAGATTTGTACAGTAATATTAACACTGTTGTGTATATGCTTATGCATGAGCATCACTTTTCCACTTCAATTATCTGTGAATATAGACAATATAAAAAGTCACTTCGAATAATCCTCCCAGCAAACTTATAATAGGAAAATTACTTACTAGAAAAGGAAATATATAATAAGAATGTCAATGTTAGGCAAATGTGTATTGATTCAGTGATATGAGAGAGGAGTATTTGAAGAAAGTTAGCAGACTTCCCCTTTTGGGAAAAAAGAAAACAATATAGTAAAAAAGATTGACGAGAAGAAAACAGCCTTGGATATGTAGCGTTGTCACATGTGATCCAACAAAAAATGAAGAACAAAGAAGAGTATGATATAAAATCTCTACTTCTGTACACATAGCAAGGCCAATTCTCTCACAACCAGCACCAAAACTCTTTTAAGTCTCTGAAGCTCTGCTACGCTTAAGTGAAAGCTTTAAAATAATCGGTGGAAGTTTAGGATGTTCAGTTTTCACCGGCTGTGAATCATATGTTCGATCCAGAGGCTTACTCTCAGTTACGGCTCCATTAAGAATAAAGCTAGGCTTTGTATCCTCTATTTGATCCAAGGGCTTACTTGATGTTGCTTTGCTTTCACCTTCTCCTCTTTGCTCCTTAGCTATAATACTCCCATTATCTGGCATAAGTTGTGATCTGTTACTCACTTTAGCTGAGTGCTTTTTCTTCGAAGATCTTTCACGTTTTCTTGGTTTAACCGTGGTTTCCATAGTCTCGGTTGTAAGAAAACCAGATTCAAGAGCTTCCAGAGCCCGGGTGGTCAATGGTCGCTTTCTTGTGCTCTGTCTTCTAGGAGCATCTGTATTAGCCTGTTGGTCGTGCTGTTGCTGTTCTGATGAACAAAGTTCTCGAGTGTTTCCCAGATCTTTGGAAGGAGAACTGTTAATGTTTGCGCCTGTAATGGAAGGGAGCTCAACTGCTTGCTCTTGTTCCGGAACACTGGAAGCGCGTCTTTCCTCTGAGAATGACACCGAACAGGCCCCCTTTGAGTCTTGTTCGGATGAAATGAGTTCATGGCTTGTTCTTACCTCCTCCTGAGAACAGTCATTGTCTACACCAGAGATCGAACTTAACCCATTTGGTTTGATCTCAACAACCGCAGACGATGGTTCAGTTACAATCTTTTCTGATTGAGCAGGAGACTTTATGTTCAAATCAACCGATAACACGGTTTCATATCTCTCTTTGTCCTCATTCATCTCTTCACGAGTGCTGTTTTGGTGTTGGACCGCACTTAAACTTAAGTGGTCTGACTCGGGACATACAGTCCTTAAGTGGTCCGATTCAGGGTTTTCTTTTGAAAGGCTTTTCTCCCTCCTTATGCAAGAACTGAGCCGTCTACGTTTCAACGACGGGGCAGACTTTACTGACTGATGGTTAGTTTCTTCTCGTCGGGTAGACTTATGCTTGATCAGCCTCTTTGATTGATCCTTAACCCTCTCCAAAGTCTCTTCCTCCTTTATATTAGAATCATCCCTTAAAGAACCCTTTCTTGTGTCATCACTTGGTAAGCGTCTCCATCTCCTTAAGCCAGACCATTTTTTACGGTGGTCTAGACTCGTATCAACAATAACGAATCGCATTGGGGCATCCACTTGGTTCTCAGCATCCAGAGGCATCACTTGGGCCATTTCCACATTCTTACTGGACATGGGAGAATCTTTGTCTCCTAAACCAGTCTTTGGCTCAGAGACTATAGTCTCTGCTTTCAGATTCCGTAAATCACACAGTTTTCCTCCAGCAGCCATACTAGTGTCAACAACAGTGAATTTCATTTGCAGGTTTCCACGGCTAGAACTTGGAGACTTAAGGTAACGGTGTCTCTGACTATCAGGCGGGGAAGACTCTTCATCTGATTGGTCAGAAGAGTTCCCTGCCACAACGGATTCATTGACTATCTCTCCTCCTGTTTCAAGCTCAAGAAGCTCAGGCTCCAAAGCAACCTTTGTTAGAATGTCACTGACAGAATCAAAGTAATGATCGCCTTTGACAAGCTTCCCTCTTGAGAACCGTTTCACTCCAGGGACAATGAAAACAATGTTATCCGTAGATGTATTATAGCCTCTGTCCTTGGGCTTCTCTGAATGCCATCCTCTGGCTAGCAAACGCGGCCACACAGCTTCCCAGAAGATATCACTGCAACGAGCTTTGCTTAGACGGGAACTGCCTTTTAACTGATTTATTATGTCAGCAGATGTGAGTGAAGTGTAAGCCGGCCCTAAGCCTGAAACCGAAGAATGTTTTGGAGAAAATGTGAACCATTGTTTGGTGTTCACTGGTCCTGCTCTACGAACCGTGAGATCCTCTTTTCCTTTACCAATCGCCACAGCGTCTACCAGAACCCTGAGACCAACAAGATCCTTCAGAGCATTTATGTATTTCTCAAGAGTGATCTTCCCTTCAGCAAATGACTTTGAGACCTGCCAATATGTTAAGATCAATGAAAAAAAAACATTTAAGAATTCATTATTAGGATGTGGTGAGACTCACATTCACAAGCATCTCTATCTGAGAATCATCAGAAACAGAAGGAACCAAACGGGACAACAGCAGTTGTTGCCTCCAACCTGAATAGAGCTTTCTTCCATATACACATTTTCGACTCCGCTTCTTGCGGGAATCACACCAGGTGTGGTAACTAGCTGAGTTGTAGAACTTGCCAAAGTAAAACAACATTATCTCTCCTCTTCTTTTGCTCTCCATGAACTTCTTCACCTGAGTGAAGTTCTTCCCGAACGTATACAGACCAAGAACGAAGCAAGCCACCTCATGGTCTTCCCAAGAACTGGATGGCAACTCTGGAACGGCTTCAAGATTCAGTCTCTGCTTCTTGGATTTGGGATTCTTGTCACTCTCGCCTCTGATCTTAGCAGAGCAACGACTTCTTTTTGCTCTTAAAGATTTCAGAGACTGGTTCATGTCAACATCATCATCATCATCTCCATTTGCTTGTCCTTTTTGATGTTGTTTGTCTATCCACATTACTTGAACAGGTAGTCCGACGAGAAAGGGATATGAGGAATCATCCGAAGCTAGAGGAGTTGAAAGAAACACTGCGCGTTCGGATGCAGACAACATAGGAGGAATCTCGACCTGAAACTCGTCTCCAACACGAGGCTCAACTTTTGGATCTCCACATGCAAATTCAACATCAGAAGAGTCTTCGACTAGAGCTGTTTCTCCCACCATAAGATTGTTTTCCTCGTCCATCAGAAGAACCCTTGTCAATATTGTCTGCATTACATTTTCAATATTGAATCTTAACATCTAGGAAAAGGGTTTGTATCACTGATCACACTGTTATAGGAACATCAAGAACATATAAACACGTTATCATTCAAGCAGCAATGGGAAATCAATCGAGGTTTCCCGGCGACATGCAGACACATACAAGATCTGGAAACTCATGCATTGTCCAAATCTTTTGGGCCAAAACTATGAACATGAGTTTACCAAGAAGCCAAAACACTAACACCAAAGATCCGGCTTAGAAACTCATTTTATCTTTTAGACGAAACATTGAAATTGACAATTAAAGAATGTTAAAAGTAAAAAACAAACCTCAAGTATACATACATTATCCAAGAACAACATAATAGGGTGGGTATAAAGTATACAGCTTTACTATTTCAGATTCACAGTAATCAAACTTGTAGATTCAACAACTTGAGATCGTGAGAGAAATACATTCAATTTAGATCAGTGAAACAAGCACCCAGACACGGAGATTCTAACAAAACCCAGAAAATAAGACTTAGATAAACACGAGGAGAGTAAAACAAAATCTAGTGTTTTCAACATTGAAACACAGACCTAGAGACTCAGAATCTCGACATAAAAACCAGAACTGATCAAAGCAAAACTCACACAGCAAGCAAGTAATTCGATCCAAGTTATTAGCTTTAGCCATCCATGTAATTTCACAAATCTGAACATACCACAATGGTAGCAGCACAAAGAAAGACGAAACCTTTACGAAAACGTAGAAACAAGAAGATAACTTGGATGTTATTAAAAAAAGGATCTTACCTAATCACCGATTGTTTTGTTGTTTTCCTATCGGTCTTATAGGCATGAACCAGTAGCGTTTCGACACAAAGAAACCCCCTTCCCCTGGAAAAAGAGGACAAAACTAAAGACATGCTTGAATTGCCAAACACGGCATAAAGAACACAAAGGGGGAAGATAGAAGATTTGATAGACCTACCTTACTCTCTGATGATATGTCTTTTGAGCAATGTTGGAGTTTGCGGCACTGAAGCGGGTGGTGAAAGCAAAGAAGATCGAGCGAGTATCGTGTGTGTGTGTGTGTTCGGTGAGAGAGCTGAGTACTGCTGGCTGGGCTCTTTCGACACCCAAGTCTTCGCGAGAAAAAATACCAAGTCGTCTTTTAATAAGATGCGCTTTTGTTTGTGTAATTCTTATTCGGTGTGCGACTCGTTGAATTATATAATCTTTTCATGTTAAATGTATTATTAGTAGAGTATTACTGGGATAATGATATTTTCAAATTTACGATAAATTTTAAAATATCATTATCAAATTATTATTCACTATTGTTAAGGAAAAAATGTCTCGCAATCCAAGAGATTTTTACTAGGAGATTCTAAGAAGAGAGTGTTGGAAAATATGATTACTGTAAAATGTTTTGGATGTTATCAATTTACGGTTTTGGACAAATAATAAATATATCAAGTAATAGAATTATTAGATCGGTGGTGAGTAGGAGGGGGATTTCTTGATATTTGCTTCTTGTTAATCTCATTTTTTTTATGTCTCTAATGTTGTGTTAATATAATTTGACGTAACTGATATGACAAACATTTAACACTCTGACCACCGTCGTAGAGGCCACGGCCAATGGCGGTCTTTAGTCGGGCCGTTTACAATCCATACATGTATGTATTAGTTCCCGAAAACCATCACCACCTTCCTACCGACGGGTCGTCTTCACTTATTATTTAATTCGATTATCAATTAACAAGATAGAATTTTGATGGACTTTTTTTTGTGTGGCTTCGAACTTACCGACGACAAAAAAGGACCCAATGGGCTATATATTATTATCAGGTGCTCTTCCGTAATGACCTAAACATACTTGGTTTTTTATACATTTTTTTATTTGGTAATCTTTGTTTTTTTTACGGCAAAGAACCATGTTAGTTGATGTCATTAACCTTTATCTTTATATACCATGTTCAACTAACATGGGATAATGGGCGTAGGGTAATCAATTATGGGCAAAGTAGGAGTTATACCATGTTAGTTGCAAGAATAATTTGTGTAAAAAGGTTAATGACATCAATATTTAGAACGCTAGAATCATCTCCTTAAACCAGACCATTTTTTACGGTGGTCTAGACTCGTATCAACAACTGTTGGCTTCCATAAGATTGTTTTCCTCGTCCATCAGAAGAACCATCAAATATTGTCTGCATAAATCCACCAAAAGAAAAGTACATTTTTAAATAATGAATCTTAATCATTAACATCTAGGCAAGGTTTGGTTTACTGATCACATTGTTATATAAAAAACATCAAGACATACAACATCTTATTCAAACAGCAAAGAGAAATCAATGGAGGTTTCCCGGTGACATGCAGACACATAGGAGATCTGAAACTCAATTCTCCAAAAGTTTTGTGCCAAAACTATGATGAACATGAGTTTACCAAGAAGCCAAAACACTAACACCAACGATCCAGCCTAGAAATATAAATTGACAATCAAAGAATGTAAAGTAAAAAACAAACCTCAAGGACATACATTGTCCAAGAACAACACAATAGGGTAAAGTAGAAAGCTTTTAACATATCAGATTCATCAACAACTTCAGATCGTGAGAGCAATAGAGAGATACGAAATACTGCAAGCACAGACACGGAGACTTCTAATAAAAAACCCAGAAAAAGACTTAGAGAAACACGAGGAGACTGAAAAGATCATATAAAAAAAAGCTGTTTTCAAAGCTGAATTAAATTGAAACACAGACCTGAGAAATTCAGAATCTAGGAACGCGGAACGTGAATTGACAAACACGGCATAAGAAACAATAAGGGATAGATAGATAACCTGACTTTTTTAAGTTTCAGAGATGTCTCAAAACTTTTGAGCAATGTTGGAGTTTGTGGCACTGTGAGGAGATTCTCAAGTGGTTGATGAAAGCAAAGAAGATCTCGAACAAGTACCGTCGTGTGTTCGGCGAGAGAGAGAAACGAGTACTGAGGTAGGTCGCTCTTTCAACACCAAAGTCTTCGAGGTGAGATGTGCGTTTTTGGGGATGTGCTTCTGTGTTAAAACTCTTTTCTTATATTCGGAGTGCGACTCGTTGAACTCTATGCCGTCAAAAATGTAATATTGGTATATAATGGTTTACCAATTTTTCCAGAGAACTGTGGTGATAATGATAATTTTTAAAATATATTGATTTACGATAACATATGTCTAAGAATACAGTATGATTAAAGTAATTTTACTAGAAAATTCTAATAAAGAGGGTTGGAAAAATATGATTACAGTAAAAAATGTTTTGGATGTTATCAATCTTGAGGTTTGGACTTTGGACTATTAACATATGAAAACTACGTCCATGGATATGAGATTATATATGATCGCGTGAGTAAGGGCTTTTCTTGATATTGCTATATATGAGCTTCTGATTTTGTTATAGAGATAAATGCATGACAGTCCTTGACAGAGCTTCTTTTTAATCTTATGTTAAAATGATTTGATATGACAACATGTAACGCTCTGACCATCCCGTCGTAGAGGCCACGGCTAGTGGCGGCCTTTAGTCGGGCCGTTACAATCAATCCTTACATGTATTAGACTATGTTCAACGCGGTCTCCTGACAAGATCTCATAAAGAAAACATTGATTAAAATAAAAAAATAATTAATAGGTTAACAAATGCCTCTTAATTAGGAGAGACAAGATACATCTCTTACGAAACACGTGTCATCATTTCGAGAAAACAGAAAAAAATTCCTCTTTATGAAATACTAGGGTAGGCCCGCCCTACGGACGGGAAGTTATAATAAAAATATTTATATGATTTTATATTAATTAATAAACCATTTAAATTTTATATTATAATTGTTGAAATAATTTGAATGGGGATATGTCATATTTTATTATGGCTGTGTATATATTTTAGTCAATGTGTTTTAATTATATAATTCTGTTTTTGTTTTATATGTTTTTTGCAAGTTCTTTTATATTGGTATATCGTTCGTACTGTGCAACTATATACATTTTCTATTTTCATTTTATTACTGAAACTACTAAAGTTGATCTTTCTAATCCAATACATAATTTCTATTAAAAAAATTATTTTCTGGATACAATAACATTTGATATTTTAATATATCACGGTTTTTATGTTTGAAGTAGTAAGTGGCGATTTTATGAACAGAATCACACATATATATACATACATATGAGTCGGTCCGGAGGGATATAATTTATCTTTTTGTGATTATTACTTGTTGTTGAATCAGTAAAAGCCCATTTTGATTAAGATGCACACCGAGATTGGTCACAGTGAATTACTGACTGGTTTGAACCAATTTTCTGTTATTTTGTTAACCATAGAAAATTGTGTTGTTTATTGAACGTTGTATTTTAAACCGGTATTAGTTTTGGAATGTAGATTCTGAGTCATATACTAGGGATTAAATACAGAAGCTACATTATCGTATAATAAAAGAAAAACAAATTTTGTTGTAGGCTTTACATATACTAGAGATTTTTCCCGGGCTACGCCCGGGGTTTGTTCCCTATATTTTAATTTTATTTAGTTTATACTATAATGTTTGTATTTGACTACATATTAAATAGTTCGAATGAGTATCTATCTAACTAATTAGACAAATCTGAATTTTTTGTGTTGTTTTTGGTCATTGTGATGAGAATAAAGCTTCGTGCACTTACTTTAGCCGAATAGGAAGAGGTTGAAATGTGAAAAGTATTTTTTAAAAGGGGTAAATTGTTATGTTTTTTTTCCCTTTTGTAAATAAGTTTATCTAGGGTATATTTTTTTTAGAAATAGAGCTTAAATTTATTACACTGTTGAAACAAAAAAAAAAACAAAAACAAAAACAATTTCTAAAATGAAAAGTTGAAGTTTTTATTTTCCTCTCCAGTTTTTCTGCAGTAGTGAGTTTGTAATTTATCTGTACGAACATTATTTAAATCCTGGAAAAAGTATTGAATTGGTCTTCCTACTATCTTATGTTATTTTTTCCTTTAACAACTGTTTTAATATAGTAGTTAATCATATATCTTAACTTAGAAAGTAATCATATAATCATATTTTAGATTCATCATTATAATCTAAGATCATGCGCAACTAACGAATATATAATTGATGATGTTCTATATAAAGTTCATCTCGAGATTTCTTACATTCATAACGAATATATATTATGATCCGTTATAATAGTTAATTTTTTTATAATTTGTGGACTTAATTTAATTAATATTCATTTGAAACTAAATTGTTATTATTATGAAACCTTATAGTTTATTTATTTTGACAGGATAATGGAAAAATTAGTAAGGTGTTTCTAAACTTGGAAAAAAGTATTGAATTGGTCTTCCTACTATCTTATTTTGTTTTTTCCTTTAACAACTGCTTTAATATAGCAGATAAACATATATCTTAACTTAGAAAATAATTATATAATCATATCTTAGTTTCATCATTATAATCTAAGATCATGCACCACTAACGAATATATATTTGATGATGTTCTATATAAAGTTCATCTTGAGATTTCCTACATTCATAACAAATATATATTTGATCATCCGTTATAATAGTTTTTTCACATTAACGAATATATATATTTGAGTACATGTCATGCAGACCATACGTACTCATCTATACTTTAAAAAAGAAAGCAGAGTAATTGTGAAGAAACAGAGTAATAGTGCAACAAAACATGATAATTAGCTACTAATCATGCAAAGATGTTTGTAGGGTGAAAAACTCTGAAAAGTTCAAACTGAAAAGAAAGCAGGAAAGCAGGAGTCTATAATTAAAAGGAAAAACAAAGACATAGACTGCTTTGAGCCATTCAAATCTCTGAGAAGATGAATGGTAGCTCTAGTCCCCACACTTTTTGCGTTTTGCTGTCTCTGGGTGAGCAGTGGCACACGTCCTCTTACTCCCCTCATCCCCAAGGCTGCTAGCCGTTTGACTCTCTTTGTTTGCTATCCCAACTGCTTCCTCCAAAGATGCATTGTTCTGGATTCCTTCCGGGGCGTCTGTGGCTGGTGAAGTGTCTAGAGAGAGGATCTTGGTCACAGTTAGAGACCGGGCCTTGCCTGAGAGGTTGTGCTCTGTAACCTTCACACAAAACTTATGCCTTTGTCCGATGGTGCTGATTAGAGCTTCCGGGACAGGCACCTCATGCTCAACTCCTTGGTCTCCATTAACCTGACATTCAATTACAACAACGTTAGGTAAAAACATTTGAGAGTACAGAGTGATGAAATGCTACCTCAAAATAGCTGCTAACTAACTCAGATGCATGCCTCCCAGTCAGCTCACGACCAGCATCACCAAGAAGTACAAAAACAGCTTGGTCACTGTTGTCATAGACTGATATCTTTGCACGGTACCTGCAATGAAAAAAATCAGAAGCTAATACCTTTAAAAGCGTAATTTCATAATGAGTCTAGAGTTCATACTGTGGAACACCAACTATGTTAACCTTCCCACATTTTCCACACATCAATGAAGTTGGGCCTTTGGTAGCCTTAGTGTGGCACCCACTGCATGAAATATAATACCAAGGAGAGCCATGGACTACATCATCAATCGTAGCAGTGCACTCAAAAAAAGCCTCCTGAAACAGAGCAAGTGATATAAGCATCGAAGCTTCTCTTAATGACTTAGATATTTATAGATTAAGTTGTACCTGAGCAGATTCTTGCTTGATGTAGGAGAATAGTTCCTTTATAGTCATTGGCTCACGTTTAGTGACCACCTCTGCATCTAACTGCTCAGCAATCTCTGGATTAGAGCCCAACCTGAAACAGAGCAGAAAGTATTGATTCAGTCAATCACTGCAATGGACCACTTCATTTAGGCAAAGAGTAAAGGCACACATGATAATTTACCAGCCTAAGTAATCTCTGGTAGGTTGGACATCATAGTCCATAAAAACACGTGAGGAGGACATTGAGGTCAGCGCAAAAGTACCTGTTGTATTAAGAAAAACACATTAAAACAACACACACTGTAGATATGTAACTGTAAGAAAGCTGGACTAAAAATAGAAATTGAAACCTCCAATACTCTTCGCGTTAACGGTCGTGACCAATAACACGGTGGGTTTGTTTTCGTAGGTTTTGAATTTTTTGCAGAAGTCTCTTGCAGCCTGGTCCCAAAGGTACAGCTTCATCACAGGTCCACTGCAAAATACCAGACAGAATGGTTAAGATAAGTACAGAGGAGATGTGTTTAATAAATAATAAAGAACTTACTCATGTGATTGCACATGAACCAGAAGATGCCTCTTCTTTGCTGTCTCCACCTCGTCAAGAACGGGAGGCTCAATGAGACTCTGTCCATTAACCAGCTTCATGTGGCCAACAACATCTATGGAATTGTTCATCAAGAGTGTAAGTAAGATGACTCCAAAATAAGCATTCTAATATTTCATGATTAAGATGCATGACAGATACCATACGTAGAAAAAAATAAAAGTATTAACACGTAAAAGATGCAGGACAGCTTATGTTTTCTAAAAGCTAAGATGCAGCCTTTCTCCGACAGACTGGAATTTTCAGAGAGTGTAAGAAAAACACACAGTGTTAAAGTAATAAGCAGATGCTACTAATACTACGCTACGCTAGTATGATCAATCAAATCCAACGGTGTGGTATCTAAAGTATTGAAAAATAAATGAATCTCATTTGAGAGTGACTTCAAAGAATGACTAATACAGAACAAAAACTCAGTGAAGGATTATGACAAACCGATCCAAAGAATGACCAATACAGAACAAAAACTCTTGAAACCTTAACTTTATCCATCCACATATGCATCCTCAAACAGTTAATTCAGATAATCTATATGACAACCCGATAACAGTAATTTAGCTAACTCGAGATTTATGTATCTAAGCAGCAAGAAGGGCTAAACATTACATCCAATCATCAAACAATGCAACTAAGAGATATTGCAGAGAATAATAAAGCGTACCGTAGAGGTCTCCTTTCAGATCACAGTTTGCTGCAAAATCCTCATAAGAACGAAACCGGAATCTGTCTTCATCGAAAGGGGTGGTGCTGTCGTGAAGAACTGATAGCTTGGAATTCCATGAGAACGACACAGTGACGGCATGTTCAGAAACCCGATAGTTTGTTTTGTTGCTTGTTCCATAGAAGTTGTGGAGTTTATAAACCGATCCTGGCTTCATTTCAGACAAATACTTGTCAATACGTCCTGGCGAAATAAAACCTTGAATCACAGTTCCCTGTGAAGAAAACGATAAGAAGAAACAAAAAGAAATAAGTCAACAATGATTTAAACTAAATAAGTGTGAACAAAATTGAAAAAAATTAAAGATTTAACTTAACCTGTTCGTCGATGAGGATCATCTCGAGGCCGATGATCGTCTTCTTAATAGGGTTCCAAGCCTCCCAGAAGTGGATCAGTCGGAATCGCAGCTGAGTTTCATGGGGACCCAGAGAGATATCTTTGAATAACATCATTTTTTCTTCAGAGGCGGATGAGACAGGAGATTTTCCGTTTGCTTTCGTCGCCATGGATCGAGATTAGTACGAAGAGAAGGTTCTAGGGTTTGGCTTTGCATAGAAAAGAAGATGTATATATATAGAAGGAGGATCGGAGGGTGTTGAAACGAAAGCATAACGACGAAACGAAATTGATTGAGAAATTGATTGATCGAAGTAAAGAAGGGGATTGATTGTGGAGGAGTGGCTCGGTTTCGATGGAATAGAAGCGGAGAAGACGAAGTGGCAGATGAGAAATGTCGTTCTTTCTGCGATCGTCAATATTAGGGTAAACTGCAAAAAAAAAAACGAAGCCCAATCTGAACGTCATCAAAAACCGAAGCCCAAGCCCACTTGGGTTTGATCTGCCAAAAAGAAAATTAAAGCCCAGCCTGCATGATGTGGCAGAACAAAATATTTTGATTGGAGGAATTTATTTGATGATGTGGACAGGCTAAAATGGCAGCATATTCAGCTTTTAATAGAGTATAGATAATTAAAATTTCTATCGAGATTACGATCTACCTTGTGGATGAAGTAACCGGAAGTATATTATAAGATGAAGGCTATCTTATTTAGTTAATTTGTCGTAAACAGAAACACTTAAAGCATATAGAGACGTTTCATATTGGAGTTGATTACTATTCAAGATTTATCCAAAGCAATATCACTTTCATTGAAAAAAAAGTAGAAAGCATTGAGTTTAAACTCATTGAAGCAGGAAAATAGATAAACTGGTGACATTGTTCCCTTCTACAGAGAGAGACAACGAACCATGTATTAACTTAGATGGAAGAGAGTGACTGGAATCTACTCGATCACTGCAGAGTCTGATTTGCTCATGATTTTAACGCTTTCCCGTTCAAATAATATACATGTTACAGGTTTCATTTTCGTAGACTGCAACGAATAAGTAAAACAACTATTTAAGAGAAAATAAAGTAGAATCAGTTATTTATAATCATGCAAACCAACTGAAACAAACATCTGGTACCAAAAGAGCTGAAACAGATATAATAATAAAGAAAACCAAGAAACTGCAAATAAGCATTATTAAAACTTGGAATACGAAAACATGACTATTGGTGTTCAATGTCAAGCAACATGTGCTTTCTTGGCCTCCTTGGTCTATGGGTGCGTCTCTTCTTCGGCGCATCACCAGCTGCATTCGCATTAGCACTCTTCTCTGCATCACTACTGCTCTCCCCGGTTTTAACCTGAACAGGGACTGGACCACCACCCACGATATCTATGCAGATAAAGACACAAATTAATATAAAGCAGAACCAAGTAGAGGTGAGACTCCGATATGAAGTGATTATATACTCGAAAGGCGGCTAGCATTGATAGTGGCCTGCATCATTGTCGCCTAAAACACATTTCATACAGTGAGTGATCAATATACAGAGCGAGGATCCGAGCCCAGAAAAATACGAACAATAAAAAAAATGTCCGGTGAACAAACAGGAAGAGGTTCACCGGGAAAATCTAAGCTCATTAATAACAAAACATGGAAATATACTCACATTCACATCAATCAAAAGTATATCCACCCACATCAGTTCACCACCGCGTTTCACATTTCTAGCCTCCCAGAACCGCAGAAGCCGAGCCTCCACCACAGATGAACGCTTACCAAACTTCAAATCAGAAAAAAAACTCTAGGATTAGCCATTTCAAATTCTTTAAGAAGAAGCTATAAGAACTACGAAAAGAGGATGAGTTCGAAAAGAGAAATCTCACACATATTTATACTAAACACACACCGCCTCTCAGATCTAATCAGCTCTTGAAAGATAGATCGTGGATGAGGGAATTAATGTGATTGAAGACGAAGCCATTAATCGGACAGTTTCAGACATGAGATGAAGCACAAACGTCACCTCCTCCAGCCGCACGAAGATGAGGGATGAATCTGCGTTCTCGCACAAAATGAATTAGGGTTAGAGTGAGACTATTTTTTACCAGGCCGTATATTTCCAAATTAAGACCATAACCAAACATTACGTGAAAAAGCCCACAACACCAATCAAACAAAGCCCATGACGTTATCATAATTAATGAAACGGTGTGTTTAATATACAGGGACACGTGTCAGCGCGAGATAACTCGAATTTGTGACGTGGCGTCTGATGTGGCACGCCCAGGAAGGAAGAAACTCATTTTTTATAATAATAGATTTTTTTCCTGCCATTGTTCACTCTCAAACTTCAATTCTTTTCTTCAGTCTCTTTAGCTCCTTTCGAAATTCACTTTGATTTGTTTTATATCCTCAATTAGAGTTTGGGTGTTGAGAATCGTTGGCATCAGCCAGTCAAGGCTTCAACTCTTTTCTTCTTTGTTTCTTTATGTTGTGGGCTTCTCTCATTCTCAAGTTCTTGATCACCTTGAAAGTTGTAAGAGCCGAGAGACAGCACACATCTTGGTTCTCTCTTTCTTCATCTCTCTCCGCCAAGAACAGGCCTTCCACTCCTTCACGCAAGCTCTTTCTCTCTTTCTCTCTCAAATGTTTTCAATTCCTTCACGCAAGCTCTTTCTCTCTCAAATGTATCCATCTCGTTCGTCTCTCTATCTCTCTATCACCATCTTATATAACTTTTGATTAAATCTGAAAAATCGAATTGTTCGTTCATTGATTCATACATAGGCGTTAAGCAAGATTGAATTATCATACTCCACAATATGATAGTAGAAGACGAACGAGATGGATACACACAATATGATATATCAGAATTCCAACAAGGAGAATGAAACGGAAGTTCACATATAGATCTCACGTACTCTACAGATATGCCTACAAATCTCGCCAATATATTGGGTGCTCGAACTCGGATTCGTGATAGACAAATACATCAACAACTTAAACATGATTTGGTTGAGCATATATAGCAAAGATATGGACGTGATCAAGATAACAACTGAACGTTACTTTCCGTTTATTATTTCAAAATCAATGTTTCAAATGTTTTATGTCAAATATTTTTTAAAATTTTAAAAATACGGATTCGAATCTAGATATCCAGATTTAAAAATTAAGATTTTCGGATTTGGATTCAGTTTTGACGAATCCAAAATTTTAATATCCGGATTCAGATATGAGTATCTCGAATATCATATTTTCGGAGTGGATCCAAAACGAATCTCGGATCGAATCTGAATTCCGGATAATAATCTCGGATCTTCTAATGAGCTTGCGTAAATATTATTATTAGATATGGCTCAAATAATTTTTTTTTAAAAAAGAAAAAAAATGTGAGATGACAAGATATCCTATTCTCGTGTGTATATATAAATAGATAAAGGTTGATAGCTCTTTAGAAAATCAAAAACAGAACCATATCCGTAAAAATAATTAAAAAAATAGTTTTTCTATAAATTATTAATTTTGAAAAATAATACTTAATAAATATTTATTTAAAAGCTATAAATAAATAAATATTTATGTGTGTATAATATTTTAAAAATTAAAATATAATTCTACATGACTAATTTATGTAATATATCAAATATAAATATTAATGAAATTAAAACATATATATTTTAAAAATACAGATTCGGATCTAGATATCCAGATTTAAAAATTAAGATTTTCGGATTTGGATTCAGTTTTGACGAATCCAAAATTTTAATATCCGGATTCAGATCTGAGTATCTCGAATATCATATTTTCGGAGTGGATCCAAAACGAATCTCGGATCGAATCTGAATTCCGGATAATAATCTTGGGTCTACTAATGAGGTTGCTTAAATATTATTATTAGATATGGCTCAAATAAATTTAAAAAAAAAATGTGAGATGACAAGATATCTTATTCTCATGGGTGTATATATATAGAGAGATAAAGGTTGATGGCTCTTCGGAAAATAAAAAAATAGTTTTAGGGTTTTCCTCCGATCTCGCTGCATCTTCGGTCTGAGCGTTGTTTGAATAGCCTTGTTTGAATATCGATAAATCCGACCAGAGAAGTTAGGATGGATAATGAATTGGAATTGGCGAGGCAGAAGCTTGATTTTGTTTCGGTCGGAGAATCCTCAACGTATCGGTTATACTCCAAGGGTTTGGTGAGTGAAGAGTTTATTAAGGATGATACGAAGCTGGTCGGTGGTTCAGGCCTGTCCCTCTGCGACTCGAACGATAACTCGAAACTGGAGACCAACAAAGCTCTTAGAAACCGAGTCCTCCTGTCGCACCCTGAAGCTGTCGAATTGGCTGCCATAATTCAAGGGCTGAGTTGGGCGTTGGAACTTGGTGTCAAAAATATCCAATTCTTCTGTGAAGACGATTCCATCATCTTGGATTACGTAAGTCGTCAGTCTCTTCTTTTTGCTTCGTTTATCCTTTGTGTTATTAAATTTATTATTCACAAGTTCACGTACGTCTGACAGGTAACACGTAAAGCTGCTCCACCGAACGAGTCCATTCTAGCAAAACTTTTGGACAAAGTGGCTCTTCTTCAGACAAGATTCACGTCTTGCCAGGCACTCGCTGTGCAGCGCACAGACATCAATTCTTCTGTCATTAAGCTCGCAAGAGATGCCATTACTTTCCAAACCAGATGGCGTGAAGGTGACACTGAGTTTGAGACTTGTCCAGCCTGCTACGCCCACGTTTCACCTTCTCACAAACTTGAGGTGAGGAGCGGTTGCTTCCACCGCATCTGCTTTACCTGCATAGGGGACTGTTTCTCATCCCAACTAGCACGAGGGGACACCCTACTCTGCCCTTACTCGGGCTGCGACAAAGAGCTTGTGCTGGAGGATTGTAGAGGTATTGCTGATGATGATGCTCTTAAGCTTATCATCCACCGCAAGAAGGAGAAGGTCATCCCCGTTTCGGACAGAGTCTACTGTCCCAAGCCTTCTTGTAACTTTTTGATGTCCGACCGCGACCTCCCACTCGGCTTCTCCATTGATCCTCGCCAAAAGTTAGTAGCACGCACCTGCGTGGAGTGCGGCTTGTGTTTCTGCAAAAAATGCAATGTTCCATGGCACTACAAGAAGACGTGCGATGAGTTCAAGAAGTCCCACTCTTACCTCACATCTGACGCCGCGCTTTTCGACTCTTTAGTGAAGACAGAGGGATGGATGAAGTGTCCCCAGTGTGCCACCGTCGTTCAGAAAGATGGCGGGTGCCAACGCATTAAATGCAGGTATTTATTGGACATTTGTTTTTGAGACTGCTTTTATATTATTTGTGTCTTTGACTTTTTTTTTTTTTTTTTTCTCACAGACATTGCAACCAGAAGTTCTGTTACGCATGTGGGGCTGCGTTAAGGAAGAAAATGTCATGCAACTGCATGGGGACTTCTAGTAAGATGTCGTCTTCTCTTGAATCCCACAAGACTAGGCCCTTCTAACGTGCTGAAGGGCTTGATGTGCTAGTGTGTGTCTGAGCTTCTGTATTCCCGAACAAGTTTGTGATGCATATTCGACACTTGCTTTCTCTCTTCAAATAGAATCTAATGCAAATGAAATCTAATACGAAAACGACCATTGTTGAGTTTTATAGTTAAAAACTGATACCAATGTTGGAAACAATATATGCATAAAAAGACAAAGGTAGAATGAATCACAACTTGTAGAAGAATGAGAAACTCGAGAGAGCCTGAAAATGTCCATATATGTTTATGAGTGGACCAAGGCAGAATTGGTGAGAATTTGATCAACTGTCTTTTGGTTTGGTAGAGTGGGGGGGGGGGGGGGGGTTTGGTTAGAACAGACAGAGAACTGCTTATCCAGTTCCTCATCTCTTAAAGAAACCAACAAAAGCTTTTGTTTGAGTAAGCCTGATTCTCTTATCACGTTATTGTACCTGTTTTGTGGCATTATGATACTCTGGTGGTGTCTTTTATCAACACGAGGCAATGCTTGTTCATCTGGATATAACCGGCTAAATTGTGAGAGTAACCAGTTCAGATTTATAAAACAACAAAAACCACAACAGATTCTAATCAAAGTCAAATGCCTTTATTACATGAGAAGTTCATGATCAAAGTCCAGTTATCTATCAACACAGGCGAATCAGTCAGACAGTGCCGTTCGTTCATGCCTGTAGTTCAGGGCAGATTGGGGAGCTTGGATTGGACATCGAACCTGCAGGCAAGCAACCTCATCGTGTGTTAGTTAGATTACATACTAGCTTAATCTAAGCAATCTGAGACCTTGTAATACGTACATATGTCTGCTAGACAAGGTTGTTTGGTGGCTGAATCCTCCTCAAAGGCAGGAGGCGCTTGTCCCTATATCATCTCGCAACTCATATCTTCAAAATCTACAACAAAAACTTAAATAAACAAAACTCCAGTGTTAGAGGAGGAAAGGGATTAGATGGTGAGAAAGAAACACTTCATTGGTGAAAAAATCTTGTGTTGGGTTCTTGCACATATTCACACACCCACTGTTCTCCAGATACCTTCAATATCAAGGTCTGTGACAATTTTGAACATGACACCAACGAGTAGTAGTCAAAACATGTTCGAAGACATACACCTGCATTTCTTTATACGAACTCTACTTCGCTGTTTCACCCCATTCACTTCCACTTCTAATGACCTCAGAAGGACCGACCAACCAGTGAAAGAAAGGCACCGTAAGAGCTGCATTGAACTCTGCAGCCCATTTCATAGACGCGAAGAGTTTTCGAAACTGTTTAGGAGCGCCAGGAGGAAGCATGGAGAGAAGAACCTCCCTCACGGCCTCTTGCTGCTGCGATCTGGATCGTCCCTGCATCACTCTCTTTGAAACCTCAACGAAGCTCTCGTAGTCGTATTCCCAAAACCCTTTCTCCTTGGTCTCGTCCTTGTTCTTCTTCTTCATCGAGCCACCAAACTTGTCCATCGAACAGCCCCATGAACAAATAATCAAAATTAGAAATTGACGCATAATCAAAATTAAGCAAAAATCATTGAGAAGCCGACAAGTAAACAAAATAATATTGTACTAGATGATAATCCGCGTCTTGCACAGAGTGAATATTTTTATAAAATTTATATTTAAATGTTATAAAAAATATACATTTTATTATCAATAACATTCTTTACATTTGATTAGAGGTAGACATTTGAGCACCATTTGATTTGATTTAGTCCGGATCATTGTGGTTTTGGTTCGATTCAGATTTTCGTGGATTTGGTTCGGTTTTGGTTTTATATAACCTATTTAAAAAAAATTCAAAAAGTAAAGTTTATATATGTTTTAAATTTTTCAAAGTCTAAAAATCAAAATAATATATCATATAAATTTGAATAATGTATGCAAAAATACTTAAACTTAACATAAATTGGTTTAGCTTAAATTTTTAGATAGGAAATCAAAAGATATTTTAAGTATCTTGGTATTTTAAATATCAATTAGTTATTTTGAACATGTACTTATAACTATTTGTATATATTTTCAAGTATTTTAGACAACTTAAAAACATCTTATATTTTTTGTATATTCTTTTAGATATTAAATTTAAAAATAATTAATATATTTAAGTTTATAAATCTGGTTCAGATATATTCGAATACCCGGAATATTTCTGTTCAAATTGGGTTCAGTTCCGGTTATTTAGATACCAAAATTTTGAACCCATTCGGTATCTAACCAGTTTTGGTTAAAGTTCAGTACTATTTTTGGATCTGACTTGGTTCGATTTTAGATTTAGATTTTTTGCCCAATCCTATATTTTTATTGTAACAAAATTTTAAACGAAAATGATGATGGTTCATATTGATTTTGGGTATGCAACAATTTTTAAACTAAAACACATTTTACTATGCACGTGACCCATTTAGTTAATCACTAAAAACTGTTTTATGTCAATTCGAGGAAAACAATGGACTGAACTTAAAAAAACATTACCATTTCAGATTGTCAATCGACACTTCCAAATATTTCATTTTGGTGTTGCGATGAATAGAAAGGGGGCTAGAGTTAGGAAAACAAATTTGATACGCACTCCATGTCTCGTTAGGTGATTTCAATACCTTATAAATAAATCTTCGTTGTATTGATCTCTTGTAAGATTTTTGAAAAATATTAATTAACAAAATCTTACACTAGCTAGAGTAATCAATGATTTCTAAATTAATATATAGGAGATTAGAATAATCACATAAATTAAAACAATATATCTTGCTTATTTACAAAATTTTATGGTAAATAAATTAAAATAATCATTTTATTTATTTTATATGGTATATAATTAAATTTCAATGATGTTAACATAAATATATAATATATTTGAATAAACATTTATTATTGAGACTTCCTACTCATATGGTTTTATTAACATTTGTATATTCTATGTAACAAAAAATTTAAACCATCGATTTCAGAATTTTTGATGTGATTTTTTTTTGATGAAAATTTCAAAATTAAATATTAAGATCTTAATACTTTTTCAATGCAAATTCCAAAACTAACATATTTATGTATTTTTAAATGGTACATATAAACAGTATTAAATTTGGTATATATATATTATTTAATGTGAATGTCTATTACATAAAAAATCATATTAATACGATTTTATGATCATTTGTATCTTATTATAATAAAAACAATTAAGATACTGATCACAGAATTTTCACAGTAATTGTTTAGAACAGACAGAGAACTGCTTATCCAGTTCCTCATCTCTTAAAGAAACCAACAAAAGCTTTTGTTTGAGTAAGCCTGATTCTCTTATCACGTTATTGTACCTGTTTTGTGGCATTATGATACTCTGGTGGTGTCTTTTATCAACACGAGGCAATGCTTGTTCATCTGGATATAACCGGCTAAATTGTGAGAGTAACCAGTTCAGATTTATAAAACAACAAAAACCACAACAGATTCTAATCAAAGTCAAATGCCTTTATTACATGAGAAGTTCATGATCAAAGTCCAGTTATCTATCAACACAGGCGAATCAGTCAGACAGTGCCGTTCGTTCATGCCTGTAGTTCAGGGCAGATTGGGGAGCTTGGATTGGACATCGAACCTGCAGGCAAGCAACCTCATCGTGTGTTAGTTAGATTACATACTAGCTTAATCTAAGCAATCTGAGACCTTGTAATACGTACATATGTCTGCTAGACAAGGTTGTTTGGTGGCTGAATCCTCCTCAAAGGCAGGAGGCGCTTGTCCCTATATCATCTCGCAACTCATATCTTCAAAATCTACAACAAAAACTTAAATAAACAAAACTCCAGTGTTAGAGGAGGAAAGGGATTAGATGGTGAGAAAGAAACACTTCATTGGTGAAAAAATCTTGTGTTGGGTTCTTGCACATATTCACACACCCACTGTTCTCCAGATACCTTCAATATCAAGGTCTGTGACAATTTTGAACATGACACCAACGAGTAGTAGTCAAAACATGTTCGAAGACATACACCTGCATTTCTTTATACGAACTCTACTTCGCTGTTTCACCCCATTCACTTCCACTTCTAATGACCTCAGAAGGACCGACCAACCAGTGAAAGAAAGGCACCGTAAGAGCTGCATTGAACTCTGCAGCCCATTTCATAGACGCGAAGAGTTTTCGAAACTGTTTAGGAGCGCCAGGAGGAAGCATGGAGAGAAGAACCTCCCTCACGGCCTCTTGCTGCTGCGATCTGGATCGTCCCTGCATCACTCTCTTTGAAACCTCAACGAAGCTCTCGTAGTCGTATTCCCAAAACCCTTTCTCCTTGGTCTCGTCCTTGTTCTTCTTCTTCATCGAGCCACCAAACTTGTCCATCGAACAGCCCCATGAACAAATAATCAAAATTAGAAATTGACGCATAATCAAAATTAAGCAAAAATCATTGAGAAGCCGACAAGTAAACAAAATAATATTGTACTAGATGATAATCCGCGTCTTGCACAGAGTGAATATTTTTATAAAATTTATATTTAAATGTTATAAAAAATATACATTTTATTATCAATAACATTCTTTACATTTGATTAGAGGTAGACATTTGAGCACCATTTGATTTGATTTAGTCCGGATCATTGTGGTTTTGGTTCGATTCAGATTTTCGTGGATTTGGTTCGGTTTTGGTTTTATATAACCTATTTAAAAAAAATTCAAAAAGTAAAGTTTATATATGTTTTAAATTTTTCAAAGTCTAAAAATCAAAATAATATATCATATAAATTTGAATAATGTATGCAAAAATACTTAAACTTAACATAAATTGGTTTAGCTTAAATTTTTAGATAGGAAATCAAAAGATATTTTAAGTATCTTGGTATTTTAAATATCAATTAGTTATTTTGAACATGTACTTATAACTATTTGTATATATTTTCAAGTATTTTAGACAACTTAAAAACATCTTATATTTTTTGTATATTCTTTTAGATATTAAATTTAAAAATAATTAATATATTTAAGTTTATAAATCTGGTTCAGATATATTCGAATACCCGGAATATTTCTGTTCAAATTGGGTTCAGTTCCGGTTATTTAGATACCAAAATTTTGAACCCATTCGGTATCTAACCAGTTTTGGTTAAAGTTCAGTACTATTTTTGGATCTGACTTGGTTCGATTTTAGATTTAGATTTTTTGCCCAATCCTATATTTTTATTGTAACAAAATTTTAAACGAAAATGATGATGGTTCATATTGATTTTGGGTATGCAACAATTTTTAAACTAAAACACATTTTACTATGCACGTGACCCATTTAGTTAATCACTAAAAACTGTTTTATGTCAATTCGAGGAAAACAATGGACTGAACTTAAAAAAACATTACCATTTCAGATTGTCAATCGACACTTCCAAATATTTCATTTTGGTGTTGCGATGAATAGAAAGGGGGCTAGAGTTAGGAAAACAAATTTGATACGCACTCCATGTCTCGTTAGGTGATTTCAATACCTTATAAATAAATCTTCGTTGTATTGATCTCTTGTAAGATTTTTGAAAAATATTAATTAACAAAATCTTACACTAGCTAGAGTAATCAATGATTTCTAAATTAATATATAGGAGATTAGAATAATCACATAAATTAAAACAATATATCTTGCTTATTTACAAAATTTTATGGTAAATAAATTAAAATAATCATTTTATTTATTTTATATGGTATATAATTAAATTTCAATGATGTTAACATAAATATATAATATATTTGAATAAACATTTATTATTGAGACTTCCTACTCATATGGTTTTATTAACATTTGTATATTCTATGTAACAAAAAATTTAAACCATCGATTTCAGAATTTTTGATGTGATTTTTTTTTGATGAAAATTTCAAAATTAAATATTAAGATCTTAATACTTTTTCAATGCAAATTCCAAAACTAACATATTTATGTATTTTTAAATGGTACATATAAACAGTATTAAATTTGGTATATATATATTATTTAATGTGAATGTCTATTACATAAAAAATCATATTAATACGATTTTATGATCATTTGTATCTTATTATAATAAAAACAATTAAGATACTGATCACAGAATTTTCACAGTAATTTATAACTGTTTTAAAATTAAAAAATATACATGTAAGAAAAAATCTGAATTTTTTATTATATGGTTGATTTTTTTTTAATAACATAAAAAACAAAAATGAAAAATGATACACAAATTGTTATCAAATCTTTATTATCTATAATCATTAATTGTCATAAATATGTAATCATATTAGGTAATTTCGTAGCTTTTATATAAGGAAAGTATACTTGCTTTTTATAATTTGGATTAATATAATGTTTCCTAGCACATTATATTATATAGTTAATGTTTTAATGTACCTAGCTAGACATATTAATTGAATTGGACTTTTTTCAATTAACTACCTAATTGATTAACACATAAGCATTGTGCCTCTTTTTAATTATTACAAAATTGAGGTTACATCTTTTCAAATGTTCTCCTATTAATATATAAAGATAGATAACGATGAGAGTTTGTTCTGATCAGTTATTCTAGCGGATTTATAGCATTGATCCCCAATAAATGAGAGTTATCACATTTACGACTTTAATTTAATCTTTACGTGTTGTAAATTTAGAGGAAAAGTTCTATCTTATTCATAACATAATGGAGCCCTTATATAGGGATTTACAAATAGATAAACCGTCATAGATAAATAGAAAGATAACAAATCCTAATCCAACTAGGAAAAGGAAAACAAGACCAGAACATAAAAGGAAAAGTAGGACCCGACAAGAAAGGAAAAAGCTGGCCGCCTATGATCTACGCGGACGGGCCGGTACGGGCCGGTACGGACGGGTCGGTTATGGACGTCCACCATATGATTTATAACACTCCCTCTTGGACGCCATAACCATTCAGAATTGATTAACACATAAGCATTGTGCCTCTTTTTAATTATTACAAAATTGAGGTTACATCTTTTCAAATGTTCCTCTATTAATATATAAAGGATAGATAACGATGAGAGTTTGTTCTGATCAGTTATTCTAGCGGATTTATAGCATTGATCCCCAATAAATGAGAGTTATCACATTTACGACTTTAATTTAATCTTTACGTGTTGTAAATTTAGAGGAAAAGTTCTATCTTATTCATAACATAATGGAACCCTTATATAAGGATTTACAAATAGATAAACCGTCATAGATAAATGGAAAGATAACAAATCCTAATCCAACTAGGAAAAGGAAAACAAGACCAGAACATAAAAGGAAAAGTACGACCCGACCAGAAAGGAAAAAGCTGGCCGCCTATGATCTACGCGGACGGGCCGGTACGGGCCGGTACAGACGGGTCGGTTATGGACGTCCACCATATGATTTATAACACTCCCCCTTGGACGCCATAACCATTCAGAGATTATAATACGCTTTGGATGTTGCCTCATTAAAACATTTCCGAGAAAACTCAATGCGACAAAATCATGGATAAGGAAAAAGAGTACAACACTTATTAATTCCCCTGAAATGTACCTCACTGAAGGTCTTTCAATCGACGCAACCCAATCTTGTGTGTAAGTTTCTTGAACATCGAGGTTGGAAGTGACTTGGTGAACAGGTCGGCTGAGTTGTCACTGGAACGCACATGAACCACTTGGACCTCTCCGACTTTCTGCAATTCCTGAGTGAAGAAGAATTTGGGCAGGATTTGCTTCGTCCTATCTCCTTTGATGTATCCACCTTTGAGTTGAGCTATGCATGCTGCGTTGTCCTTGTACATGATGTTTGGCGCCTCAGGACCTTCTTTTCCGTCGACAATACCACAGTCTGATCTGATATGTTGAGTTATGAATATCAACCACATACACACACGAATCTGATGTTGCTGCGATTGTTTATGTAAAACATAACCTGCCTGAGATCTGATAGATAACCTGCATCAGTAAAACCAATTAACCTCTTTTTAGGCTGGTCAGTATAAAATAAACATAAATTGTCAAATTTCTTTTTATGAAGATACACAGACTGATTGGGTCATTCTTATAGCCATCTTTCACTAAGTATTCACTTAGTCCATTATACCACATGTGACCACTTTGTTTCAGTCCATAAATAGATTTGTTCAGCTTTATACAATGTTGTTCTTAAGAACTTCTATTATTTTTGAGTTCAGTACCCTCTGGTACTTTCATGTATATCTCATTATCCAGTGGACCATACAAGTAGGCGGTTTCTACATCCTTTAATCCGCAAGTATATTTTTTTTTCTTATGGCCAGACTTATTAGGAATCTAAATGTTTGTTGCATCCACCACAGGGGAGTATGTCTCCTCATAATTGATTCCTGGTCTTTGTGAGAATCCTTGTGCATATGGCCGTGCCTTATATCTTGCTATCTCACCATGTTTCATTTCTTTCACAAAGACTCATTTGTCCAACTAGTTTCACATCTAGAAGTGTCCGAACTATGGGACCAAATAACCCTCTTTTCTTTAGACTATTTAACTTCGCGCTTTTCATTTTAATCCAATATGATCTACGAGTGCGCACTCTTTTATTGACGTGGGTTCATGATTCTCGTTTATATCCATAAATTCAAGTGCTACCTTGTATGCAAATAAATCATCTATGTCGACATCTTTTCTGTTCCAATGTGTTCCATACATGATACAATCGATTACAATCTCATTTTTATCAGGACCATTAGTACCCTGAAGCTTGGCGTCCCAAGCCTCAATGTTTGGTACCTTAGAGCCAGCCGGCCTTATGACCTGTCTGTGGTTTCCTCGACCTCGGATTTGTTTTCATTTTCTGCACCTTTCTTTTGTTTCCGAGGATTCTTATCTTTGGAACCTATTGGTATACCACGTTTCATACATTGTCTAGACTCTGTAGCAACTTGATTATGTCCCTTTTGGACTTCTATTCAAATTTGGTGCATTACAAGCTGGTATATATGACTTAGTCACTCTCTTTCGGGTCAGCAAATGAGTCTAGCAATTGATTAGTTAGCTTTTGTAAATGTATTATTTTTTGGACGTCTAATTCACATTCTTTAGTCCGAGGATCTTGCCAAGACAATGATGGTTGATTCCATGTAATCTATTTTACCAGCTTATTATTTTCTCCCCCTAATCCGCGTACCTGACCTTTAAATAAATCACTCATATTTGGCTCAAGGTACTTAAAAAAATCGTGGGAGAATCATATCCAACATATATCCCCATCCTCCTTTGAGGCCCCATCTTAGTTCTCTGTGGTGGAGCAGTTTGTACATAGACGACACATCCAAATGCCTTAAGTTGGGATATGTCTGGCTCATGACCCGTGATTTAATTGATGGGGAATATCTATGCTCATTAGATGGCCTGATGCGTATTAACTCAGATGCATGTGAAATTTTGTGATCCCAAGCTGAGACTGGGTTTTTTTTAGCTCATAAGTAATGGTCTAGCAATCAGCGGTATGCGTTTTTTTTAAAGATTTGGCCAAAACCGTTTTATGTATGGACATGCACCAATGTTCCACACTTTCCCCCATGGACATACAACTAACATTAAACGCTTGGGACATGAATTCATCAGCTTATTATTTACTTAGTCACTTTGACTGGTGATGGCCTATCAATGACTTTCCCTTGTGTACATGCTACACACGTGATATTCTTTGGGATAACTCTTTCTTTCTTTCAATGTGTGCCCATTTGTATATCAATTTTCGCATCATATTTGAACCGGGATGGCCAAAAACCGGTTGTACCATTTAGTGAAATCGTGGGTAAACACTTTGGTTATCGTGGCATTTGCCTCTATCATACTGATCTTTGCATAGTATAGACCAATAGAGAATGCAGGTATAGTCTCAACCACTTTCTTATGGCCTTAGGCGTTTATCATTATTTGAAGGAACCTTTGTTTCCTTTGCCCATTGTTTCAATATGGAAACCATTCATTCTTATATCTTTAAAATTCAATGGGCCTTTCTTGGGTGAATATAATGCATTAGATATCTCTAGATGTGTGCCCTTTAGGCAACAATATACTGTCCTGGCCGTAGCCATTTATTGGACTGACTATACCCGCAATTATATTGATGTAGACTTTAAATCTTAAAATCATGCATTTGGTTTTATTAAGTATATAAATCAGACAAAGCAATAGCAATAGAAAATAAATTCAAGGAGATAAAACAAAGAAAAACATAAAGCAAAGCAAAACACGGAAGTCGAAATCAACATTATTCTTTTAGACAATCAGATGTTTCATATTCCATAAGGTCATCTTGTTCATGATCAAAATCATCTTCCCCATCTTGATGGACCAAATGAGCTCCTGGATTCTTTCTTTTTTGACTCTCTTGATAGAGGTCACAAAGATGTCTGGGAGTCCTACATGTCTTATCCCAATGGTTATCCATTCCACACCTATGGCACACTGATTTGGTCGAGTGTTGTGGTTTAGAAATACCACTGCTTCTGCCTCGACCACGGCCTGAATGGGATTGATATCCATAGCCTCTGCCATAGCTATTCCCGCGGCCATATGAGTTGTATTGGCCACGGCCACGTCGTCTCCATCCACCACGGCCATGGCCGTGTGGTTTATCATGATGGACGTGGTTACTTTCTTTGGATTCTTTCTTTTCCTATGCGGCCTTATTGGCTTCAGGTAATGGGGTTGATCCAGGAGGTTTCAATTCACTGTTTCTCATTAGCAATTCATTATTTTGCTCAGCTAGCAATAGATATGAGATCAGATTTGCATATCTTGAAGCCTTTCTCACGGTATTGTTGTTGTAACAACACATTGCTTGTGTGGAAGGTGGAAAATGTTTTTTTCTAGCATATCCTTATCCGTTATCTCCTCACCACCCAGTTTCAATTTTGAAACGATTTTGAATAGGGCTGAGTTATACTCATCCACGGACTTGAAGTCCTGGATTCTGAGATTCCTCCAATCATACATAGCATTTGGTAAGATCACCGTTCTTTGGTGATCATATCTGCTTTTCAGCTCTGTTTCAAAGGTCTAAGGGACTCTCAATTGTCAAATACTGATCTTTGAGACTCTCAGCCAGATGATGGCGAATAATTAAGATATCTCTGTATCTATCTTTCTCAGTGACATTATTGTTCTCGGTAATACTTTCACCGAGTCCCATGGATTTTAGGATGATCTTAGTATCAAGTGCCCATTGTAAGTAATTATCTCCAGAGAGATTTAAGGCAGCATATTCCAAATTGTTGATTTTTGACATCTGAAATCATATATTTCATTCTTAAGATTATACTGTTTAATGTTCACTATATGATACAATCAAGACAAGCTAAACGGATATGCAATGTTCAAACAAGCCGCACGGCCAAACGAGATATGATGCATTCAGTTCATACAGGTATGATGCAAGAACAAGCCGCACGGCCAAGACATGGTATGATCAATCTTATCAAACCGTTTCTATATGATCATTATGCAATCGGTTATACATCCTAGCAAAACGGTTTCTAAGTGATCATAAGGGTAACCGCAATCAAACAATCAAGCAATGCATCAAGGGGTTAATTACTAACGGATCATATTCAATCAATCAATCACTTTAATTATGGTTTTAACAAGTTTAGCAAGAGGATTCTATTAACTTAATCATGCAATTCTTTTTCTATCAATCTAGCTTTCAAACAAGTCACAAACAATCTCAATCAATCTCTTACAGCAAACAATCAGTCCATTAAGTCCTTTAATTAATATGAGTGTTTTTATGCAATATGTCATATGCATATAGCAACTTAGCAACCGTTATGATCTACCAACTTAACAGACAACCAATCTAACCAAAACCTAGTTCATCATTAAGGTTTTCGAGAGTTAGGGTTAGGGTTCTAGTGATTTCGATTTTGGGTTCAATGATTGATCATTAGGTTTTCGAGTTACCTTTAACCTCAGATGTGTTGAATAGACCACCAAAGAGAGGAGATCGCGAGCTTGAACTCCTTGGAACGCGGATGATGGTTCGCGAAATAGAGGCGGCCGCGAGCAATAACAGGTCGCAAACAAAGTTGGGTCGCGAATGAGATCGGGTCGCAGACGGTTTGGATGCTGAGATCGTTGAGAGCTGGAACGGATTGAGGTCGGATCGTCGGTACTCGAACAAGGAAGAAGGTTTCACGCCAGGATTAGATTTCACACTGGAAGAGAGATATAATTAGGGTTTCTCGCCGGTTTAGGGTTTATCGCCGATTAGGGTTAGGGTTTATGGTGATCGGATTTTAGCTTAGGGTTTAGGGACTCTCATGCTGATAACGTGTTGTAAATTTAGGGAAAAAGTTCTATCTTATTCATAACATTATGGAGCCCTTATATAGGGATTTACAAATAGATAAACGGTCATAGATAAATGGAAATATAACAAATCCTAATCCAATTAGGAAAAGAAAAACAAGATTAGAACATAAAAGGAAAAATAGAACCCGACTAGAAAGGAAAAAGCTGACCGCCTATGATCATGCAGACGGGCTGGTATGGACCGGTATGAACAATACGGACGGGTCGGTTATGGACGTCCACCATATAATTTATAACATTACGTTCATTTCTGTTATTGATTTAGTTTTGGTACAACATAATTCGAGGCAGGCTGTAAAATTGTTTTAACTAAGGTGCTGGTTTGGAATATATCGATCGAAGAGTACACGATTACACATATTAGTGAAATGAGAATCATATATAAAATTACAAATGCGCTACAAAGACAGCATTAACGAATTTTATATTAATTTAAGCATACGAGTAGCTAGCAAAAATTAGGAGACCGTTAACAACTTTTCCAATTAAAATCGTTAATTGATATATAGATTAAGGAAAAAGATAAATGCTTTTCAGAAAGAGATGAGCATTCTAGATTTGTTTTTTTTTTAATTGGTTGTGCATGGTCCATTTATACCATATAAAACACATCAACTGAAGTTTGATCCGCACATTCGTGTGGATTTTTGTTTATTTTATAAATGTAAAACTTTGATATTACCGTAAACGTTTTAAACATATAATTTACATTTTAATGTTATATATTATGTGACTCTATAATCTTATTATTTATCTTTCTTATCTGACATTATTTTATAATAGTGCATTAATTTTGTTACTAAACTAATGCACTACTGTATAAAAAATAGTTGATTTTTTGGTAAATATTTTTTTATATTTTTCAACCTATTTATTATAATTAAAACATTAAAATTTATAATTAAACTTATTTGTTATTAATATTTTAAATAAATTATTAAATTTTAGAGTTTTCTAATAGCATACTTGTGAATAACACATGAATTAAAGGTTAGTTATATAATTTATATTTTGTTATAATGATTTTAATACTTGTATATTTTTTGAATCTTTTTATATATAATTTTAGATATGAAAGCTTAACAAATGTTGACAATTTTATTTTTTATAACAAATGTAAAAATTTCAACACTTATTTAACAGTGAATGATATTTATTTATTTAAATGAAAGCAATTAAAAATAAAAATAGATCAATTTACCAATTTAATAAAAAATTGTTATATTTATTTCATATAGTACTTCTATTTTAATATCAATATAATTATAAAATTTATAACAGATAGCATATAATTTTATTCTTGTTTCTTAAATTTTACTTAAAATTAATTTATAATAGTATTAATAATATTAATTAAGAAATTAAATAATGCATTATTTTATAAAAACATTGAAAATTTTTAATTAGATTTTGTTAGATTTTGTTTGAACTAAAAATAACGAAACTTATAGTTAAAATTGATTCATTAAGATTTAAAAAACAATATATATTTGCTTGATTAAAGTAAATTATAAAAAATGTCTTAATAATAAATCAATGAAATAGTCCTACTATGACTTTTGTCTAGTAGATTTTTTTTGTATTTCTCTTTTAATATAGAAGATGTATCTCAAAGTTAAAATCCAATGCCATCAAAATTAGTTTATACATAACAAGATAGTGCGGTTATAGTACTTTAAGTCAACCTAGTCGAAGTATGTAGAACGTTTTCATACTCGCATATTACATCTATTTTTTTAATTATACATTGGTATCCTGGTTTCCACCAAGGTGAGTGCAGATTAGCCCGAGAGAGCATTTACTCCCACAGATGGTTCTCTATCGTCGGTAATATCCAAATGTTAATTTTCCGGTGGCCGAGACTCGAACCCAGGTGACTTCCCGTATTGAAGCCGAAACTCTTTTAAAAACAAGTTTTTAAACATATTCCACCTAAATGACACATTTTAAGTTTTTTTTTTTGTAAACGCATTATAAGTTCTAACATAAATATATGATCATCACAGTAATTGTTAAGCCTCAAAGGTTCTTATATTAAATGTATAGTAAAATAGATAAAAAATATATATATATATGTATATGTATATGTATTCTTATATCGTAGTAAGTCAATCTCAAATACAAAGCTATATGGTGTACGTACGTTTTACATTTCACAGAACGTCTCCGGTGGCTTAAATTTCTCGAAACCAGACGCGTGTTGAATCCATATATATCTTTATGCACATTCTCATAATATATATAAACCAATTACGTGGCAAAGATTATCAACCTTGGTTAGCTTTTAACCACGACAGTTTTTCTATAATATTTGACCTTGGCTATTGTTTATATTGTATATATTATATATACTAGTTGAATTCGATCGTGTGCAGTATGCTAGTAAGTGTATATAATTTACATTTTAATGAAACAAAGGTCAAATGCATGCGAGTGGGATTTGATCCGTACCGGATATTATGCGGATTAAGTGCTCGGAATTTCATATTTTCTAATGTTAAGGTTTTGACATTCCATAAGCTTACCATTGCTTCATCAAGAATCATTTCTTTTACCAAAAGTAGCTATGCTCTAATCAAAAGTTAGGTCAACTTCATTTTCGTTATGTGTATAATTATCAGTTGTCATTTAGAGCACCGCATACGTTGTTTAATCAAAGTTACTCATTAATATATATATGCATATTTAAAATAAACGACTATTTAAATATTTTCATGATACTATTATGAAATATATGTGGGTGTCATCTAAAATGTTTATGCATTGTCTCGTCTTACTATCGCGATTGGATACATGATAAAAGGAGTTGGACCACGTGATGTATAATATATTTCTATGTTTATAAGCTAGTTGGTTAGATTATTATATATACTCGTAGCATTTCCATAAAGCTGAGTCTAAGGTAAAGGTTTTAAAAGCTAAAGCTAATTTGTATATATTGCTAAAAAAATTATGCCACAATTCAATAGTATATATATAACTTTTGTATAAAGACGTGGCATTTTTAATGGGATCTCATATTTTATGTATGAAAGTAAAATCTTCTTAAAAAGTTTTATTGTCGCTACAAGAGAAAGTTTAATTAGAATGATTTTCCAGTTCACTAAAATAGAAACTATGTAGATAACATTTGGTTTGTAAAATATTATTTGAAAGCCTGTAATCTTATAATTAAATTATAAAGTCTGGTCTCTCCAGATGTCTTATTAATGGAATGCTGAGCTCAATCGAAAACAAAAGCACATCAAATTAAATACAGTACTAGTTGAGCACGTCAACACAACTTATACGCTAATATAATGATCCATCCAGATACTTTATGATGGTGGCGAAACTATAAATCATGTTTTTTTACTGATATAAATCATAAGTTAATAGCCCAGTATTATCATTTAACGCACTACAATGTTAAACGATATTCATATCATATGAACTATTTGTTTATTACAGGAACAGATGCTTGTCATGTGCACATTAGCTTAAATCTCATCTCAATATGTGAATTCGTTCATTAGATATATAAATAGTTATCTGTTTTTTCTGCTAATGTGCGGGATCAAATTTCATCCCAGTATATAGCTGAAAGTCGATGTAAAATTAATATTTTGGTTGCGTAACCTATAAAGATTCTACTATAACGGCCTAGCTAGCATTACTCATCAAAATACTTTTCATATTGCCACAATAATGTTATTATATATTTCTTCTTAATACAGTGAGCTGACGAAACAAAATTGAATTACTATAGACTGATGAAATAGACCACTTATAATTTACAAATCACTGTACTAGTCCTAAAGATCAGATATGAGATAATAATCGTCATCAATCTCAAGCTTACACATATGCACATACATAGGGTAGTCTCAGCATGAGAAGTTCTTTTTTACAGTATTTGGAACAGTAGTGAAGTGTATTTTTGATGATGATATCATGAGCATAATAACGATGATTGGACGTGATCATAATACACTATAGGAAACTAGGAAGCTTACAATTTTAAGCTCCACAATCAATTCAAAATTGGTAAACTGACTCATATTGTATATATTATGCTAGAAGCATCTCTACTTCTAATGCGTGAGTTATTCTAATATCAGGTCCATGTTGGAAAATTAATCAATTGGTTTTATTTTAAGAATCATGGGTTTCCACCTTAATATAATTGATAGTAAATTGAAAAATATCATTTCTATATAGTTGTATATAGGAGATAATCTAACATGAATGATTTTTAAGGGGAAGAAGATAGAGTGGTTTCACCGTGAGTTCCAAAGTAGACAAAACTAAATCAACGATAAAAATGAAGATGGTGATAACTAATTACATTCACAGCATACTATATTATGCTTATATAAGCTTCACATACACACATCCATAGTGACACAGAATCTTAAAATAGTATGTAATATATTAGAGTTAAGGGGTATAGTCAAGTGCAAGGACATCATAGGACATATATATATATATATATACTCATACTACTCATACACATCTACATATATAGAGAGGACCATGTGTTGGATCACTTGTATAAAAAGGTGATAAGAGAGACTAAAGTTGATAAACTGAATAAGAGAAAAAAATGGCCGATGAAGATAGATTGCTACCAATAGCCAATGTAGGGAGACTTATGAAGCAGATCCTACCATCAAATGCAAAAATCTCAAAAGAAGCAAAACAAACAGTTCAAGAGTGTGCAACAGAGTTCATCAGCTTTGTTACCTGCGAAGCCTCAGACAAGTGCCACAGGGAGAATCGAAAGACGGTGAATGGAGACGACATCTGGTGGGCTCTAAGTACTCTAGGCCTCGATAACTATGCTGACGCCGTGGGGAGGTATCTTCACAAGTACCGCGAGGCCGAGCGAGAAAGAGCTGAAAACAACAAAAGCAGCAACGATAGTGGAAATGAGAGAGAACCAAACATCACAAGTGGTTATAGTAGAGTTTTGGAGAAAGGAAGCAGCTCTTCGGCTCGTTGAGATGAATCTATGTGACCTGAATCATGTACTATTAAGCCAAGAAAGTTCTATAGAGAGAAGAATAAGAGGATTATATATATAATGTTTATGTCGAATCTTTATATTACAATGTATATGTTTACATTTGCTTTATATTTGTACTTCTTTACACAAAGCTATGAGATTTTCTTCTTCAAAGCAAATATTGGTTTGGTTTGAACCAGCGGAGGATCACATGGATATGGAAGTGGAGAAGAAAGCAGAAACAAGGTACTAGCTATTAAGATGATTTCCTTTTTTAGGTTGAAAAGTAGTAAGCTAGTACGAAAAGAAGAGGTTTATGCGTATCACAATGCATAAATCGGTATACTGATCTATATACGGTAATGTTCATCCACATATGCGGTTCGAGCCTGAGGCTAATGTAAACCAAGATAAAGGAGCAGTGAGACATGACCATTTTTAATGAGTTATTATTAGAAATAGGATTCTTGGTGAGTTCTGGTGAAGTCATAACGTAATTAGTTCACATTAATGAACAACTGAACACAAGAAAATAAAATTCAAATTAAGTTCAAGTCAATATTTCTTCTTTGCAAAAAAAGAAGAAAAAAAAACAGCCTATCAAACCTAGCACAACCATTCGGGAGATGAGCTTGTTTTGTTTGTCGCAAAGCTGAATAGTCAAAACGGTCTAGGGTTTGCGTATAGAGGGTATTAGGTCCAGAATTCAAAAAAATAACCCCAAGATTTTAAGGACCACCACCTCATGGGTACACTAAAACCAAAATTATATATAATTTTTCAAGATTTGTATATCTTATGACATGCTCGCTTTATGGTTATCTGCAAATCGTGTGATTTTAAATCATCCAATAAGAAAAATTAATTTAGAAACATTTCATCAAAGAAAGATGCAGCCTATAGTTTATGTAGAGTTTTTTTGGGACCACTTCTCAACTATGTTATGTTCTTGCTCTTATAAATAAATCGAACAAGTAACATATATAGGAGATTAATTCAAAGAGACAAAAGCTGAAATCACAAACATCAAGATCTTTATTTAGCAATGACAATACGAAGATAGTAACATTCCTTAGTACAGTTAAACTATTAGTATACCAATGTGGTAACATGCCATTGCAATGTACTAAAACCTTAACAATGTTGTATCTGACATCCAAGTACTTAATGGTTCTAGGATACATGTTGGTTTCCATTGGCTCAAACCATGGAATCGCGGCATTGAGCTCCTGCACAGGCAGGCAGGGTTGCCTTGGGAACCATGAGCGCGAATATTTTAAGGTATCCGCAAGTACACACCACATCTGATGTGCCCATTGAGAAGACAGAAAGAAAGATGAAGAGGACAAGTCCATGTGAAATATAAAAGCTTATTATGATGATTTGCATACAACAACTGCAGCATGGACATAAAGAATATAATAACTTAGTATGATGATTTACATTCAGCCATTGAATAAGTTTCTGAACTTGATACCCATCAAATTAGATGCAAGTATGTCAAAACTTCTTCGATTAAAAGAAAAGATCTATCTGAGATCATCTTTTGTCTCTTTGATTTATTTCCTATTAGTGTAGTAAGAAAAGAACTAATTCTTAAAAGAAATTTCAAAGCTTGGGGATTATGTAGAAACATATACGAGATTAGGTTTTCCTTTCGATGAGTTGAAAGATAAGAAGGATTTGCCAAGATAGGTTGAGTCTTTACTTTAGTAGTCATACCAAAAAAAAGATAGATCTAGATACAGATTTAATAATGAGATTACATCTTTAATTACAGCTTATATTATGAGATCAATGAATATAATTAATAGAACCAAGATTAGTGCAGAATACATCTTATCTATTCTAGTAGGACCAAGATAAAGGCAGCTGCATAAATCAAGTAATGTCTTGGCCTCTCACCTCTATTCTAACTGGACGAGAAAATAGTAATAAAGATTATGCTATTTATCCATAGGCAACTTTCGTTTACAGCTATTTCAAATGAACAACTCTGGCTTTTACATCCTCTTCATATTGTTTCTCATCGGCTGTTCTTTAATACTTCGGGTTTTCTTCTAAAAAACATGTAAACCCTAATTCTAAAAAATTGAATTTTGTAACTGGACTTCTTTAGAATTATTTCCTTCAAAGTAAAAAACTTCAGATATATATATGCCACTCAAGAGCATGATTGTGTGCATTGCATACATGTAAATATTAATTATGACGATTTTCAAAACTAGGTTACTAACAAATAACAAAAGACTGAAAGATAAATAATTAAGCTAGAAAAGTTCGGGTCAATAGACTGAAGTCTCTCTAATACCTGCTATGCATCATGAAGATTTTAGAGACCCATTGATGAACTCGAACCTTGAATCCTCATATGACCAGTTGAGATTTCATCACTGATTGGTTTTATCAGTCTTGCCCTTTAAATATGTTGACCTAGTCTTACTTACCTATACATTTATATCGCCCATCCTTATTTTATTTAAGCCTTGCGCGGCCTTTGACCTAACCGCCTCGTAATGCTTAGATAATTAAAAATAGTTTGTGTCAATAAAAGTGTATATGTTTATAATGCTTACAACTTACAAGTGAATCTAGAAGCCGTGGCTATACCAACCTAACAAGCAACCAGAACGTATTTTGGATTATGCTTTCTCTGTTATAGACTTTATATTGTGTCTTTCTGAGAAAAAAATGTAGTCACAGTTTGTTTCTTATATGCGCAACCTGATGCAGATAAATTTACATGGTCATGGATACGACGAGTCTTCTGAGGAGTGTGTGTAATGGACGATCGTCACACGTTTAACATGGAGTCTCTTCTCCCTCAAATTTTGCAATCCTCTTAGACATTTAAGACTACTTTCTCCTTTTTTTGGGTCAAAGACTACTTCCTCTTATCAAGGCAATAGAAAAAGAAGAAAAATTTATTGATCTTGAAAGAAAGAAGAGAATTTTATTTGGCTGAAAACCACCTCTATCAGATTGGCTCAAGTGCGACATTGGTTATGCTTGGAACAAATTCAAAAATGAAAGTGGCGCCTCTTGGGTTCTCAGAAACAATGATGGAAGGGTTCTTTTACATGGTAAAAGATCTTTCTCAGGGATTTACATCCGTTTTGATGCTTATATGGAAAGTTGGTGGGGTAATCGAAAGTCTCAAAAGCTTCATTTTGATTCCATTATTTTGCAAGTGAAGACAAGGATCTAATTGCGCAGTAACTAAACCTTCTGCTTGGCCATCTCTCAAAATCTATCCTGAGAAGATTTGTCTTCAGCTTCATGATTTTTTGGATTGGAGGGTTCAATTTATGAAACGCTGCTTTATCAAAAGTGCTACTCTTATTGCTGATAGTGTCATTCAAGGGGATCGCTTTCAATCTTACATTGCTGCACGCTTTCCATGTTGGTTAAGGCATGCATCTCTTTTTGTAGCCATAAGATCTAAAGTGTTATGTCTAGATTCAGGCTGATTCTTTTGTAATGTTTTTATGTTTGGTTTTTACTCTGTTATTGTATCTCTCTATCTTTTTAATGAAAGTGTTAAAAAAAGGGAGACTACTTCCTCCTTATATAGATGTTAACCCGACAGTAGATTGGTATAGGTTGTAGTTTTTTTTTTGAACAAATGTAGGTTGTAAGTTTATAATATACACAATGAATTGAAAAAGATGAAAAATATATGCTCTGTTTCATAAAAAGGGTCAACTGAACATTTTTCGCTTATATTAACAAATCATTTAAAATTTTTATTTTACTATTTGTTCACACACTAAATATTTTTTCTTTCTAATTATTACACCAAAACAAAAAAAAAATTAAAATGAACATTTACTGTCGGATAAAACTCTAAAACGGAGAGAATAATAGTTCAAATTTTTAAAACAAAACAAAAGTTTAATTTGCTCATCTGTTTGACTTTACATAAAAGAAATATAAATGACTGATGTAAAAGAGGATTAGAAACATGTCATCAATTTTGGTTTTTATTGAATAAAACCTTTGTGTAATTATTATCAGTTGGAAATGTTATGACAATAATTGTCTGGTTCGAAACTAGAAAATATCAAAATTTTCAAATCACTCACATAAACAAGCAAACACAACTTATTCATATCAAAGTTATTATTAAATCTATATATACTATTATTTATGAAGTGAATTTGCTTATTTGTCAACTTCTCCATAAATTTAGGTGATTTTGCTTATTTGTCATATTTTCCATAATTTTAGGTAATTTACTTATTTATTATGTTTTTAATAATTTTAGTTTTGCTTACTTATTATTTTCCATGATTTCAGGTTATTTTGCTTATATGTCATGTTCTATTATTTTTATAAGCTCATTTGTCATATTCCATGATTTATGTTAAATCATTAATTTTAATAATTAATTTTTGAATTGTTAATTTTTAATATTTTCAGTGATGATTTAATAAATATTTTCAGTATTAGGAACAAAAATTATATTTTTTTACTTTATTTCCTAGATGATGTGTTATTTTATTAAAAATAATTTTAAATACATAATCTTTTTTGCCAAGCAATCACATAATATTTTTTAAAATAATTTTATCATATTATGATTATTAATTAATAAGTAATTTGAAACGGAGGGAGTATTATTTTTTAAGTTCATTTGTCATATTCTATGATTTAGTTGAGTCATTAGTTTTGATAAATAATTTTGAATTATTACTTTTTACACATATTTAGTGATTATTAATAAGTATTTTCATTATATTAAAACTTATGATAAAATAAATAAATGATTTTTCAAGTACCAAACAATTATCTGTGTTATGTTGTGATGAAAAAGTAAAATATATCTTCTAATTAATTTAATAATTGAAACTGATTAAATAATTTAGATTAAAAATAAAAAAATTATGTCAAAATTTAAATTAGTTGGATATATATTAGTCTGCACAAGGTGCATGTCATCATCACTAAAAAAATACTATATATTATTTAATAAATGTTTTAATTACTGTAGATTTTGTTAATAGGTATCATTATAAACTCCAATGAAGAGAGAATTCATATAAAATGAAATTAAGATTTTGATGAAGAGGAGATTTATTTCATACATTTTTAAATTTATTTTTTATGTTATTTTAAAGTATTAATAAAATTTTATTAAGTAAATATAATGATGATACTTTTTACATATGTGTGATTTGGTGATATAATAAATAAAAGATTTGCAAAGACAAACTATTATATATGTTACGTTGTAATAAAAAGATAAATTATATCTTCTGATTAATTTAATATTTGAAACTAACTAAACAAATTAGAATAAAATAAAATAAAATTATATTAAAATTTTGAATTAATTGGATATATATTAGTCCGCACAAGCATGCGGGCCATCATCTAGTTTATACTAAATGTGATAAAATGCTGATATGAAATATATTTGACTAGAATAAAAATATTTACCGGACGCTATATAACACAAGAGTAATGGCTATTTGTATAATTTAGATTCTTTTACAACAGAAAAAAGGAAAATAATATATTGTTATTGTTGGTAATTACATTTTTTCCCCCTCAAAGATTCATTAATATAAACCAACGTTTGCGAACTACAACATTTTACCCCCACCATCAATATACCTCTGTTTGAACATACATCAAAACAGAGACCAAAAACATACTCACCTCACCTCTCTAGAGAAAGGGTTAGAGGAACCTACTTTCATTTACAAAGAGCTCAAAGAGCCATGTCGGAGGACCAGCAGCAACATAAGATCGTACTCTCTCCTGCCTCGTGACACTTTGTGCAATGATAGTCGCTCCTCTGTTCTCCTCAACATTGGCAACCAGAAGTCAAAATTCTTCCATCAACCTAAGCTTTCTTGACAATTCCTCCACATGAAATCCAAGCAATGGCCATTGATGAGGTTTTTGTACCGCCAAAAATAATTTTGAAATCACCTGAGAACACAATCTTGTTAAAGTGCAAGCTCGTCATACTCTCTATCGTCCAAAAGATTGTTTCAAATCTCGCTTTCTCCAAACTTGAAATATTAGAGAAGGCCCTTCTACTGTGCATCAGAACAACACCTATGTGGTTTCTTACCACCCACGCCACTCCCAGCAGCTTTGAACTCTCAATCCATTCAAAGGCAATATTACACATGAGCCATCCTTGAGTGGGTGGCTTCCATCTACGCTTTATCTGTCTCTCCACCTTCATCCCTTCCTTGGAGACTTCTTCTTCCACTACTTGGGCTAGAAACCACTCATCTGCGTCCAGTTTTGCTCTCTCTTGAATGTCTACTGGATCCCATCTTCTCCCACTGAAAAGAAAATCATTCCTGCTTTTCCAGATAGCCCACATTATCCAAGGCCAAGCCCTTTTAACTTCCTCAGCCTCTCTGCTAGGAAGTTTTACGCTGAGTAAGTAGTTGATATTCGAGTATAAGCTACCCTCTTGAAAGCCAAATTGTGGGTGAGGAATCCCTCAGAGAGCCCAAGTCTGCCTCGCTGTCTCACAGTCAAAAAGCACATGCTGAATCAATTCACCCTCTCTTCCACACAGCTGACATCTACTATCAATCCTCATGCCCCTTTTGCTAATCAAGTCTACCACTGGGAGTGCTTCACTGAGTGTTTTCCATATGAAGACTCTAATTTTAGGAACTGTAGAAATCTTCCACACTTTCTCTTTGATCGAGTTATATGATGGCTGCATCAACACCTCTGGATAGAGTTCTTTTATCTTCATATCCTGAGCCATCATATAAGCCGATTTTACCGAGAAATTGCCACTTCTGCTATGTTTCCATGAGAACCCATCTGGCCGTGATGTCACAGGTTGATGTTCCAAAATCAGCTTCACATCTTCTGGCACAAAATTCTCTCTCAAAAATCAATGTTCCATCTTCTAGTGGTGTGATCCATCAGAGCATGAACTCTAAGATTAACGTTGAAAGTAATATTTTTCACCCACGGAGCTCTCATCTCCAAAATGGGGTCATGGACCCATTTATCCAACCAAACCCGTGTGTTTAAACCATCACCCATTTTCCAAATCAACCCTTTTTGCAGCAATTCTCGACCGAACAGAATGTTTCTCCATGCAAAGGAAGCTTTAGTTCCTGCTACAGCAGTCAAAAACTCAGAGTTGGGAAAGTATCTGTTTTTAATAAACGTTGCTACCAGAGACTCCGGTTGGTTTATCAATTTCCACGCTTGCTTGGCTAACAGGGCCTGATTAAAACTCTCCAAATCTTTGAATCCAATTCCTCCTAGTGCTTTAGGGAGACACAACTTGTCCTATGCCATCCAATGAATCTTCCTTAAGTGTATATCAGAACTCCACCAGTAATTAGCCATTAGACTCTCAAGCTATCTAATGACTGTTTTCGGAATTTTGAAACAAGACATGGCAAATACAGGAAGCGCTGATGCTGTTGTCTTCAATAAAATTTCCTTTCCCCCTTGTGAGAGCTTACGCAAGAACCAGCTCTCCAATCTACACTGAGTTCTCTCCCTGAGATAAGAAAGTAGGCTCACTTTTGAACCCGAGAAGCACTCCGGAAGTCCTAAGTATTTACCACCTCCTTGATTGACTATCCCAAGAATATCTTGAATCTCTGCTTTTATATTCTCTGGAATCAAACAACCAAAAGTGATAGCTGACTTCTGCACATTGATGCGCTGGCCTGTAGCTTCCCCATAGAAGTCGAGAATCTTTTTCAAATTTCTGCATTGAGGTACATTCGCTTGACAGAGGAATAGACTGTCATCAGCGAAAAACAGATGGTGGATGGAAGGTCCTGTCTCAGAGAAACCCAACCTTGTGATTAAGCCATTTCGTTCTGCCACATTCATCAAATGAGAGAGCCCTTCAGTGCACAGAACGAACAAAAACGGAGATAACGGATCTCCTTGACGGATGCCTCTCGATGGGGAGATTAATCTATACGGTTGATCATTTATCAGCACTGCAAAAGACACAGTAGTGACACACATCATAATCCAACCGATCCAACGTTCATCAAATCCCAAGGCTTGCAACAGAGCTTTCAAGTAATTTCATTCTACTCTATCATATGCCTTGGACATATCCGTTTTCACAGCCATGAACTCCGACGCAACCTTCTGATGGGAATCAAGCCCATGAATTGCTTCATGAGCTATAATAATGTTATCTTGGATCAGTCTTTCACTTATGAAGGCAGATTGATTGGCAGAAACAAGATCCTTCAGAAACGGCTGCAATCTCTTCACCAAAATCTTTGAAACCGTCTTGTACATGACTGAACAAAGGCTGATTGGCCTTACGTCTGTCATATTCTCCGGATTTGGTATCTTTGGCAGGAGACATAAGTACGTAAAGTTCCAATCATCTGGGAGAATGCCTTTCTCGAAAGCTTCCTGCACCTCTTTTGTGACTGAATAACCAATGATGTGCCAGAATTTTTGAAAGAACATGGCAGTCATCCCGTCAGGCCCCGGCGCGCTCTCTGCCTTGATAGAGAAGATAGCTTCTCATACCTCTTCAGCGGAGACTTTACATGTGAGACTTTGGTTCATCGCCGTTGTTACCTTAGGAGGCATACTTTGAAACACTGGCTCGTACGAAGGTGGCTTCGATGACGAAAAAAGATCAGTGAAGTACTCAATAGCCACCTCTGCTTTAGCTGGGTCTTGTTGTAATTTGACTCTATTAGCTTTTACAGAGAGGGTGAAAGAATTTGGAATTACGATCACCAAGCTTGAACCATTTTTCTCTGTTCTTCTGCCTCCAAAACACTCTTCCTCTTTATAAGCAAGCATCAGCTCCTTGTTGATGTTATTAATCACAAACCAACATGAATACTGTTTGGATTGGAACCATTCCAATCTCTGATGCAGTAAGTTGATTTTCTCTCTTGCATTGAATCTTATCTTTCTTTTCCATTCACCCATGATTTTTCTACATTTTCTGATCTCCATGATTGTTGGTAATTACATTAAAACGATGTAATATTATATTATTACATGGTTTTTATTTTTGGAAACTAAAGTTTTTAGAAAATAATAAAAAAAAAAAAGAAAATGGGGGAAAAAATCATATTTCCATGTTCGGATTAAAAACTAACATTTACATTACGCAGCTGCGCTTCTTCTCCCCTCAGATTCTTCACCTCCACAGATCCAAACAATGCCTTCTCAGATTAGGGTTCCGATCATCGACGTCTCTTCTCCTCTTCCGCCTTACCGAATTTAAGATCACCGCCGTAAAATTTCTGAGAACTTTCCTCGATTTTTCTCCAGCTAGGTTATCCAGTGATTATCTCATCAGTTGACCTTCGCTTTCATCGCCAGATCGGAGTTAGAGCTCGTTAAGAGTGTTTTGGTGTTCTGCGAGGAGTTGAGTAATTTATATATATCTTGTCGTTGTAGATCGGTGATTTGGGGCTTTTAGGGTTTCGATTACACGTGGCTCGGATTTGTGATTAGCTTCATTCGAATTCGGACTCCCTGATGCAAGTCGAGATTCTTAAGCATTGAGAATCGATTGTAGGAAATTAGTTTCTGTGGATTTGTAACTTATATAAACACCTCTATTGTGAGGAAGAAGATAAGAAGGGATGTTTGGTTCAACAGTGGATACCAGCCGTGGAAACAGCGGTGCCACAGGGCAGCAGCTTCTTACTCCGACTCGCTTCGTGTGGCCTTATGGAGGTAGAAGGGTCTTCCTAAGCGGATCTTTCACCAGGTGAGGTGACTTGTGCTAGAACAACTAGGATAGTTACTTTTTTTTGTATATCGGTAGAGTAAATTTAAGGTTTTCTTGTGGTTTATTTATTTGGATACGTTTTATTTGAAATGGGAATTGCGAACAGGTGGACAGAACATGTGCCAATGTCACCACTTGAGGGCTGCCCTACTGTTTTTCAAGTCATTTGCAACTTGACTCCCGGATATCATCAGGTTAGTCATTTGTACTGGACCTGTTTTTTCATAACAAATTTTTCAGTGAGTGAATTTTTTAAGTCCTTATAGACTCTGTCTGTGATGTCTATGATACTGATGCATTTAGTCTCTAGATGCTTAACCAATGCAATATGGATGTATACATCTGTTTTAGTTGATTACCTTCCCATCAGGTAGTATCATCATTTTAACAGTTTGTAATCCATCATGAACGTCCTTCTTAAGACCTGAGATGCTTAAGAAGCCTCACATCCAGTTATTTCATTTTCTTGCAGTATAAGTTTTATGTTGATGGGGAATGGCGGCACGATGAGCATCAACCATTTGTAAACGCAAATGGTGGAGTAATGAATACAATATTTATAACTGGACCAGATATGGTTCCCACTGCTTTTAGCCCATCGAACATGGATGTGGATGATTTCTCCCAGAGAGTGGTAAGAAATTTGATCTTTTATTTTCCAGAAAATGCAGTGTTATGATATGCTTGTTTTTCTTATTAGTAGCTTAGTTTATGTTGTGTTTCGAATATATAAATACGACGCTTCATTTTTTTTTTCTTATTGCAAATCTGAAATCCTTAGAAGAGATATACGTTTTCTGCAAAAAAAAGGAGGGAAATAAATAGTTTATGATAATAGCATTTTATTTGATATATATAGCAGGAGCCTTAAGTTCCATAATCCTCTTTAGACTAAATTTATTGAATTTCTGACTCGTTTTACATGGTGGTATTATAGGCTGATCCTTCCCAGGATTCTGTACCTAGGATTTCAGCGGTTGATTTGGAGGTGTCCCGTCACCGTATATCTGTTTTATTGTCAACCCGTACTGCATACGAGCTGCTCCCAGAATCGGGCAAGGTCTGGTTTCTTCATTTCTTACTGCTTGATGATTTTTGTCTTCATATCCTATAGATTATCGATGAGATTACCTTCTGTCATCTTAGCCGGAAATTGTCTAAGGTGATTGTAAACTTTACAGGTTATTGCATTGGATGTGAATTTACCAGTAAAGCAAGCATTCCATATACTCTATGAGCAGGTTTGTGATATTTACTATTGTGTCAACTTTTCATTGGATGTTCCTCTCTCTGACCCCCGCAGTCGTGTATGACATTCTAATGTTGTTGCATTCCGACCTGAAAAGGGAAGGAAGTGGACTTAAAAGAACTAGATTCGTCTCAGTTTATATCTAGATTGTCTTGGTTTCTGGTTTTGCTAATTCTGGATGCTTTCAGGGAATCCCTTTGGCTCCTCTGTGGGACTTTGGTAAAGGTCAATTTGTTGGAGTTCTTGGCCCATTGGACTTCATTCTAATACTGAGAGAGGTTGGCTTCTCTAAGAAATTGTTCATTGCTAGAGCATTCCTTGAGTGACTGATGTATCAGTTTAGAATTGTGTTAATGTCAATAACTTGACGGGGAGATTCATATGCTTTACTGTCTAATAATAACACTACAGTGTGGTTAATGATACTAGGTTGGGTTCACAAATATTCATATGATTCAATGTTTAAGCTTGGATCAATTTAGGTTTCGGTAGTTTTCAAGTATATTACCTATGAAATTTATGTAGATCTTTGACTAGCTTCCTCAGTATGAAGTTTTCACTCTTGTGTGGTAATAGCAACTCTGTGAAATTGCAGCTTGGAACGCATGGATCCAACTTGACAGAAGAAGAGCTTGAGACGCACACAGTAGCAGCCTGGAAAGAGGGGAAGGCTCATATTAGCAGACAATATGATGGAATTGGGAGACCGTATCCTAGGCCACTTGTTCAGGTGAGACTTTTATAGTTGCTTTCTACCGATATCACTGCTGATCTTTTCATTTAGCTTCCTCTAAATGATCATCTCTCTTGATTATCTTTTCTTTTACGTTGAAAAAGATCATGTTATACTTTTGACGACTGTTTTAGTTATCTAGATTCTCATATATCTACAGTTGATTTAACGATATAGGTTCAAAATAAAATGAATAACATGACTGTTCCACTTTTGGATTGGGAGGTTTATTCATTGAGGAATGTAACTGATTCATATATGCTTGTCTTCTTGTCAACATATTTACTAAACTACATTTTGTCGGCTTCTTTTTGCTTTTACTAACGCTTTATCGTAGAAACTTCTATTGCAGTTTACAGTAGAAAGAGCTATAGAGGATTTTCTCTCTTACAATTAATGTTTTTCATACATTGCAATCAGGTTGGGCCCTATGATAATCTGAAAGACGTTGCTCTGAAAATTTTGCAAAACAAGGTGGCAGCCGTTCCTGTTATTTATTCTTCTCTGCAGGATGGGTCATACCCGCAGTTACTGCATCTTGCTTCACTGTCAGGCATATTAAAATGTAAGGTCCTTCAATTGTGAATAAGATCATAAGGCACTGATAAGTACTCCAAGTTGGCGATACACAGTTTTCCCTGTTGTATATACAAATTTCCGAAACTTTATGCTTCTTCTCAAACACTTAAGCTCTAAATTACACATAATACTCCAGGTATATGCCGATACTTTAGACATTCGTCCAGCTCTTTGCCAATCCTTCAGCAGCCCATTTGTTCAATTCCCCTGGGTACTTGGGTCCCTAGAATCGGAGAATCAAGTAGCAAACCTCTCGCTACATTGAGACCACACGCCTCTTTGGGTTCTGCGCTCTCGTTATTAGTTCAAGGTAATCTGTTTTTGCTCCTCTTTCATCAATATATTCTTTACATTTTAATTGGATTGAGATCTTCTTCATAGATCGTTGTTGTCTGTTTCATCAGAGATGGAAATGAATGAATGAGTCGGGCTACATTTACGTTTCTCATATATCTTGTGTTGTCTGTTTTTTTACAGCTGGAGTTAGTTCAATTCCCATAGTGGATGACAATGACTCGCTTATTGACATATACTCTCGAAGGTAAACATGAATCCATCCATCAGTCGTCATGATCTGTCTTCTGCATTCCAATTTCTGAAGCGGGGTGTTCTAATCACATATCATTTTTATTGGCCAGTGACATAACTGCCCTGGCTAAAGACAAGGCATACGCACAGATTCATCTTGATGACATGACGGTTCACCAGGTAAACAGAAGTCAAGATGCATCCCATGTCTCAGCAATGTTATCTTTGAAGTCTAAGCTGCTTATATATAAGCTGTCATCAGAATTTGTTTTCTTTGTATTTTGTGCGAACGTATGAAATAGCAGAGTGAAAAAAAAAAGCAGAAGAGACAGAGAGATTAACGTGGTTAAGAAAAATGTGTGTGATTTCCAGGCGCTGCAGCTGGGACAAGATGCAAGTCCTCCTTACGGAATCTTCAACGGGCAGAGATGTCACATGTGCTTGCGCTCAGACTCTCTTGTGAAAGTGATGGAGCGGTTAGCGAATCCAGGTACCACCATCTTCAGGCTTTGGTTTTGCATTCATAACACACACAGACACAAACAGCATCAGATAAGAGAAGTATATTTATTGGGGTTTGGTTGTGTAAAAAAAAAAAAACACAGGGGTAAGGAGGCTGGTGATAGTGGAAGCAGGGAGCAAACGTGTTGAAGGTATCATATCTTTAAGTGATGTTTTCCGGTTCCTGCTCGGTCTTTAACTACTCTCCCCCACAACGACAAAACACAACAACCTTCCCAAAACTCTCTTTTTCTCAATTCCTCAAAAATGAAACTACCCAACAATTTGCTTATTGTTTTTTTTTTTTTGGGCAAGGAATCATGTAAATTTGCTACGAATTTCTTTCATTGTTATTTTTAGTTGAACGGGTTTCCGATTCTTGTGAAGGATATTATTGGCTACCGGAAAGGATCCTTACTTAGTAGCGCTTCTTTTATTTTCTTTCCTTTTATAGAGGTGTTTCGCTTCATTAAGTCCATAGGGACAATATAACGGACCAGAGACTAAGAGATTGCAAGCAAATGAGTATATTATATTATAACATATAAAGCAAATATGCAGAGATGTATTTTCTGTTCCTGTACGTACAATAATAATAATATTCGGGAATGGTGAACCCCGTAAACAGTTTTTTTTTTATCCAGCTGAGCATAACATCACAGCTATGATGAATTTTCTTTATAAAGACCATAACAATATTGTTGTTGATGAAGCTCTTTGTCATGTTATGGATCTCCTGTCGGTCGTGTCTTTTCCTTGTTTATTTGTCTAACACGTTGATCTGATCACACCAATACTATAAAGATATAATGTAATAAATGACTCGCTAAAAGCATGACTTTGAAGTGAGTGTTACTCTCTCTCTCTCTAGTCCAGCTAAGTTTCTTTTAACTTGCAAGTATTCGCAAACCGAAGCCACGTTAGCAGCATTTCCAGAAGCTTTGAGATCAGAACCAACAATGGCGCAGATCGGAAAGACGCTACTCGATTCCGGCTGGCTAGCGGCTAGATCAACGGAGGTTAACGACGACGTGGGCGAGCATCTAACCACCACCAATCCACCGTCTCTCGGTCCCGAATCTCCGTGGATGGAAGCCGTCGTTCCCGGAACGTAAATCTTCTTCACTTTCCCCTCTTCTCAGTTCTTCTAAAAAAATAATTAATCATCGTAATTGATCGATCTTTTTAACACTGATACTGAGTCAGTCTAGTGAAAAGTCAAACCAATTAAACAAAGTCAACCTTACTATATTCTCCCCCACTTGATTTGCCTTGCTTCATGGTTTGAGATTTTGATGTCCCTCTGCCACAGTGTTTTGGGAACCTTATTGAAGAACAAATCAATTCCAGATCCTTTCTACGGACTAGAAAACGAGACCATCACTGACATTGCCGATTCCGGAAGGGACTACTACACTTTCTGGTTCTTCACACAGTTCCAATGTAAACGGGTGAGAGAGCCAAGCCAAGATTTGATATTTATTTTCACTTTATATATTTCAGTTTTATTATGTATACTATCTTCTTCTTCTTCTTTTTTTGTTTGTTTGTTTGCAGTTGTTGAATCAATACGTGCATTTGAATTTTCGTGCCATCAACTACTCTGCTGAGGTGTATGTAAACGGCCACAAGATTGTGCTTCCCAAAGGAATGTTTCGCAGACATACACTTGACGTTACTGATATTCTGCATCCTGAGAACAGCAATCTGCTTGCTGTTATCGTTCACCCCCCTGATCATCCTGGGACTATACCTCCCCAGGGAGGCCAAGGTGGTGATCACCAGGTACACCTCTCTCTCTTTCTCTGTGAAGCTCAAGGCATTGTCTTTTTTTTTCTTTTTCTTTGAATGATTTGATTCTAGCAAACACTATACCCTATATCTGGCTCAATATCTATGACAGATTGGTAAAGATGTAGCTGCACAATACGTGGAAGGTTGGGACTGGATTTGTCCAATAAGGTATTGTTGTTTTATTTTAGAAGATATTAGAGCTTATGAGATGGCTAAAAGGCATTCTCTCTGATGTTGTTTTTTTCTTGTAGGGATCGGAACACTGGCATATGGGATGAAGTGTCAATATCTGTTACCGGGGTTAGTTTAGCTGCCTTACATTTTGTGTTTACAACTACTGAATTGCTGTTAGGAACTGATTGTTTTTGGTTGCAGCCTGTAAGAATAATTGATCCCCATTTGGTCTCAACCTTCTGTGACGATTACGAAACGGCCTACTTGCATGTGACCGCTGAACTCGAAAACAAAAGCTCATGGACTGCTGAGTGTTCTGTAAACATTCAAGTAACAGCCGAACTCGAAAACGGGGTTTGTTTAGTAGAGCATCTTCATACAGAGGATGTTCTGATCCCTGCTCGAGGAAACATTCAGCACACATTTAAACCGGTGAGTGCTTCTTTTATTGATATTACTTGTTATAATTGTTTATTCTATAAGCTAATGAGTTTGTGAATTACCAGCTCTTTCTGTATAAACCTGAACTGTGGTGGCCCAACGGGATGGGAAAGCAAAACCTTTATGATGTCTTGATCACTGTCGTTGTGAAAGAATTTGGAGAATCTGATTCGTGGATGCAGCCATTTGGATTCCGTAAGATTGAGAGTGATATTGATACTGCCACTGGTGGAAGGTAAGCAACATGTTTCATATTCAGTTCGAAATGGGTTGATTGATTATGTGGAGGCTCTACATCTTGGTTTTTAAAATTTTGCCAGGCTGTTCAAGATCAATGGAGAGCCGATATTCATCCGGGGTGGCAATTGGATACTGTCAGATGGGTTGCTACGCCTCTCCAAAGAACGTTACAGAACGGACATAAAGTTCCACGCAGATATGAACATGAACATGATCCGTTGCTGGGGTGGTGGGTTGGCTGAAAGGCCGGAGTTCTATCACTTTTGTGATGTCTACGGTTTGTTGGTATGATTCTAGAGTCTAGACTTATAGTTGTCTATCATTCTTCAGAACTTCTGAAGTTCATCTTACTTAAATCTTAGGTCTGGCAAGAGTTTTGGATCACTGGAGATGTTGATGGAAGAGGTGATCCAGTATCAAATCCAAACGGACCACTAGACCATGACTTATTCCTGTTATGTGCTCGTGATACTGTCAAACTCCTTAGAAACCATCCAAGCCTTGCTCTTTGGGTTGGTGGGAACGAACAAGTTCCGCCAAAAGACATAAATGAGGCTCTGAAGCAAGACCTGAGGCTTCACCCTTATTTCACTACCCATCTGTTATCAGAGCAGGATTCAGATCCTAGTGTTTACCTTGACGGTACTAGAGTTTATGTTCAAGGATCTATGTGGGATGGCTTTGCGGATGGAAAAGGAAACTTCACTGACGGCCCATATAAGATTCAAAACCCTGAAGATTTCTTTAAAGACACGTATTATAAGTATGGGTTCAATCCAGAGGTCGGTTCGGTTGGAATGCCTGTTGCAGATACTATAAGAGCGACAATGCCTCCGGAAGGTTGGGAGATTCCTTTGTTTAAGAAGGTTTCAGACGGGTTTGTAGAAGAAGTGCCGAACAGAATGTGGGATTACCACAAGTACATTCCATATTCTAAGCCTGGAAAAGTTCATGACCAGATTCTGATGTACGGTGTTCCAGATAATCTTGATGACTTCTGCTTGAAGGTACATTTGGGATCTTGACCCTTTCAGTCCATATTTTAACTTGCTGAATTAATGTGATCTCTATGTATTCGGTTGAACATAGAAAGTTTAGATCTCAAGTGACATATTATTATGACTTGATTAGTTTTTTTCTCTGTGACAGGCTCAACTGGTGAACTACATTCAATACAGAGCTTTGTTCGAGGGCTGGAGTTCGCAAATGTGGACAAAGTACACGGGTGTCTTAATCTGGAAAAATCAAAATCCATGGACTGGTCTCAGAGGTCAGTTCTACGATCATCTTCTCGACCAAACAGCCAGTTTCTATGGTTGTCGTTCCGCTGCAGAACCAGTGCATGTCCAGTTGAATCTGGCTAGTAACTTCGTTGAGGTCAGTTTGATTCCCTGTAACTCTTTCCATGACAATCTCTGTGAACGAAGGTATTATTAGTATAAGACTTGATCTAAACAGTGAATTTATATTAAATTATTATGTAAATAATACAGATATCATGTACTCTGCCTCACCCCCACAGGTTGTGAACACGACTCCTAAAGATTTATCAGATGTGGAGATAGAGGCATCAGTGTGGGACCTAGACGGTAACTGCCCATACTCCAAAGTGTTCAACAAAGTCTCTGCACCTCCAAAGAAAGCTGTGAAAGTATCGAAATTCAAGTACCCGAAATCAGAAAACCCAAAGCATGTGTATTTCCTTCTTCTCAAACTGTACCATGCCTCAGACAAAACGGTTATATCCCGGAACTTCTACTGGCTACATCTGCCTGGGAAAGATTACACGCTCTTGGAGCCATACAGAAAGAAGCAAATACCTCTCAAGATCACCTGCAATGCAGTTAACGTCGGTCCAAAGTACGAGCTGGAGATCAGTGTCCACAATACATCTATTAGAGCTGACTTAGCCAAAAACGCTTTTAAGGACGATGGAAAACGCAATGGGGGTTTGCTACAGAAGCTCTTTAGTAGATGTGGTGTTACTGAAGATAGTAACCGCGGTCTGAAAGTGGTGGAAATGAAGGGATCTGATCCAGGAGTTGCTTTCTTTCTTCGTTTTTCAGTCCACAATCCAGAGGCAGAGAAACAAGACACGAGGATTCTGCCTGTACACTACTCAGACAACTACTTCTCACTAGTTCCGGGTGAATCAATGTCTTTTAAGATCTCATTTGCAGCTCCTACAGGCATGAAGAAGCCTCCTCGTGTTATGCTTCGGGGTTGGAACTACCCTGACGGGTTTACTGTTTTTGGTTAATGCAAAATTACTTGTCGTATTTGTAACATGACTGCGTGCAAACTCAAAACACTTTCAATAAATGGAACTTTGAACAGATCTTGTATTGGCAGCGCTCTCTATAACATGCACCCAAGACTCTCAGATTACACAGATCTAGTACAAACAAAGAGTATTTCAGAATCATATATTCAGACCAAACCTCAAGTCTACTTCTCGTCACCACAAAACAAGAGTCACATACATATATATATATACTAGTTGAGCAATGAAAAATCGAAAGCCGAGGATCAAGACCATCTGGACCTGTTTCTGGCCAGTCTTGCCTGTAAAAAATAGCACGGAGAGACATGGAGCTTTTTGTACATGTCATTTTCCTGGAGATGCAAACCTCGATTTCTCTCTGTGTCGGCTCAAGCTTCTGTCTCTTGGGGATGATCCCATCCCTGCCTGGCGCATGATCTCTGCAACAACATATATACTACAAGTCAATGAGTTGATTTACCAAGATTATATCACATCGATATTGCTATGTCATGTTGCTTAACGGTCTATGATGTCTGGTCAAAACTTTAAGGGGTTTACTGTTGCCCAGGTTTGTAACTTTCTTTTAACACTGGTCCAACAGATAACGAAAGGATCTACAACTTTCTTGCTCCACTAACGAGTGTGAATGGCGAAAATAACAGAGCAAGCTACCTCGTAAAATAGTCTTGCTTATTAATCTAGAGAAAACGCATTGTCATGCAAGATTTCAAAGAAAACACAACAGACCCTGCAGTGTGCAAACAAGAAGCTCACAAAAGGGACAGGTCATACCTTGTCGCTTTCTTTCCAGTTCTTGATCCAGCTCTTCCTTCCACTTCTTCTCTATCTCCGAAAAAGCAACACTGCAATACCAGAACCAGCCATTTTTACCAAATAAAGGAAATGAGTTAAGAACCCTACGCTAAGGTTAAAATTTGAAATCGTTGCTAGACAATTAAAAGAAAGCGCGACAGATGTTTTAGAATTCTTAAACTTCGCATGTTTTGGACGGATTCGTGATTACTATGGTTCTTAAGTCAGCACTTTGAAAACCCAAAATGCAACAATTATGCGACACAGAGGGCAGTTATAGCTTATGACATGCATGAATGGGACATAGTTCTCGCTTCGTTGTTCCTACTGAGTGCCTAAGACGATCAAAGGAAACTAACCTCTGGCTCTTTGATTCCTGTTCAGTATCAACAATTAGACCCCTCCAGTCAGTGCTTCGGGCTGACACACCATCCTGCGAAGCTTCATCACCTCCATCGTTTATATTCACTTCACGACTACTTCCACTTCCTGGGCTCTTAGTACAACTACCTGTGTCTGTTGCTCTCGACGGTGAACCACCAAGAGGACCCCGACTCGGTGACCTGCTTTTTGGAGGCAGTTTCAGGAAACCACGAGCATTGTCCTCTCTTTTACTGCTACTTAAGTTCCTTTCCATGCCACTTGGAGAGCATGTGATCAAATTGTTGTAGTATTCTTCATATAGAGGCGTCTGTAACTTCTTTAGCTCTGCAGCCTGAGATTATTATATTCACTCCCACGTTAGTGACTGACAGAATGTGAGTTGCGTACAAATGACAGTAAGGAACATGATAAGTGTGGTATAGTGTGCGTGAAGCACCTTTTCATCTAAGAAAGCTTTAATTTTTGACTCGGTCAGCTCCTCATCATCTTCTGAGTATGACGGTTGGTCAACTTCCATGCTCATTTTTGTCTCTTTCTCTCCATTACAAGGACTCCAATCAAATTTGGAATTCAAAGCATTCGAAATATCACTTGTGGCATCACAGCTCTGTCAAAGTAAGATTTAATAAATGATGCTTACAGAACAAATCGAAACTCAGTTCAAACAATAGTTGAGACTTGAATCGGTCATTGGAAGTCTAGATGAGAAATATGAATCACATGGAAAGGGGTTACCTTCTTCAGATCACTGTTATGTTCAAGGTTAGGTCCTGTCTCTCCGTTAAATGTCAAAAAATTGTCATCATCAATCAAACACATATCGTCTTCATCACCTCCATTATCATTTTGTTCCCTGAAATTGTTGTTTTGGATTGATCTCAAAGGAGATGCAAGTGAATAATTCAGACTGCCCAAGTTACACATGTCTCCTAAATCGTTGCATGTAGAATGTGGACTGAAACAAAGGAGGCAGACAACAAACAGTCAGAATCTTTCACAATCCCAAGAAAATCATTTTAATATTTTGGTTTCAGCCAGAACTTACGAGCACTTAGTGTTAGTTAACTCTGACAATGTAGGAATACTACCATTGTTCTGGAAGAAAACAAAAATGATCATATCAAGATGGCTTCAAGAACAACATATATGATATTCATAAGATGATCGACATGCACCCACCATGAGAGAAACAAGATCAGCTGAAGCAGATTCCTTGTGTTTTCCCGTAACAAAAGGATGCTGCAAACAGAACAAAATCAAGAACACATTTCCTATAAAAAAAATCAATTTCGATGGTGCAAAACTTAAACTGTTTATAGTTCACCTTTAGTAGCTCAGATGCCGTTGGCCGCATTTTTGGTTCCCTGCCAAGACGAATCAATGATTCAGCAATCCCAAAGACGAAGCACAATAGTAGTGATGAGATCTACTTTACAATTCTAATCTATTGTTTCTGAAGCAAAGTAGCTTACTCCCGTAGACACTTAAGCAGAAAGTCTTTTGCATCAGAGGAGAGAGTATCAGGTATTGGAGGATGGGATTTTGTTGTTCCGATGAAGAAGATAGCAGCAACCTGAAAACAAAGAATGTTCACCTGTAATGTAGCAAAATTCTTTACAACCAGTAATAGAAATTAAAATACCTCTTTGTACTGCTGACTCCAAGGAGCCTTTCCAGTCACCATTTCAATAACTGTACAGCCCACGCTCCATATATCAGCAGAGCTGAAAATAATATCCACAGTTTTGTGAGAAATTAAATTATGGAGCGTATGTCGCCATAACTAAAATTATAATCACAGGCGTACGAAATTTTAGTTACAAGCACACATAAGAGCTTACAAACTATGTCCAGTTTGAAGAATAACTTCCGGTGCCATCCAATAGGGTGTCCCTTTCATAGATTTTGCACCAGAAATCGTAGCCTAGAGATGAAAACATGACATTATAAAGAATATGTTATATAAGGCCAACTAACAAATACAAGCTGAAGAAAACAAAATGATTTGACTTACCAACTCAGCTACTTGTTTGGATGCACCAAAATCAGCAAGTTTAATGCATCCTTTGTTATCCACAAGGATATTAGCCCCCTGAGAACAGAGGAAAAATAGGATATCATGGGCAATAACTCAAGTATGCAAGAACATTCAAAGTATGGGGGGGGGGGGGGGGGGGGGGGGGGGGGGGGGGGGGGGGGGGCACAGTTACCTTAATGTCTCTGTGCATAATTGCATGATTGTGAAGGTACTCCAACCCAAAAAGCAGCTGCTTTGTGTATCTCCGCACAACCTAGTTCAATCATCTCAACATTTAAAAAGAAGGCAGAACATTCTAGTAATAGATGGAAAAATAAATAAATTCAAGTATTGACTCACTGATTCAGGAAAAGCACCGAACTTCTCCAAGAGATAAGATATAGATCCACCGGGAACAAACTCGAGAAGGATATTCAGGGTGTCATCTTCTCTAACTGTGCCCAAGTATCTCTAAAGGCAAAGAAACAAATAACTTAAGTTAGATAACACAAAGGAAGTAATGAATCCATATGCATTGAGACGAAGAGGATAGAGAGTTACTTACAACTATATTTGGATGGGAGAGATTTTTGAGAAGCTTAACTTCTTCCTCGAGCTCCTGAATATGAGCCTTCATAGCACCAAAACAGAAAACAAAGTCAATAATAAATTAAAAATAACTCGATATGTAAGATGAGTATAAATAAATAAATCATGAAGGGGTTGGGTTGTTAATGAACCTGAGTTTTTTCCTTGGAAGCATAATTGGATGCAATAAGAACCTGTGTACATCAATCACATCAAATCCATGAAGAAAAAATCAATTCATCCAGCTAACTAGTAAGAAGCGATTACAGATCCGAGATAATCGGCGAGGGGTCAAATCGAAACCCTAGGTGTTACCTGTTTAACGGCGAGGAGCTCCCCGGAATCGAGATTCATACCCATGTACACTGTACCGAACGCGCCGCGGCCGATTAACTGACCTTTCCTCCACGAAATCGGAGACGGCTGCATATCTAAGGCGGTAGGGTGAGGAGGAGGAGAAGAGGAGGGTTTGATAAGAGCCCTGGATTTGCGGATGCAGGAAGTGATCTTATCGGCGAGAACACCGGGAAAAGGAGGCTGGTTCTCCTGGTTATCTTCGTCGCCGGGAGGACGGAAGACGAGAGATCGGCGAACGGATCCGAAGAAGTCTTGCATCTCAACGATTTTGGGGGTTTCGTTTTTTCACACTGACTCTTTTGTTTCTTCGTTCGGCTTAAAGTATTCTTAACGAGTGAGAGGGAAAAGGGCATCGATATCATACTTTTTGAAATTAAAAAAAAAAAAATTGATTTCAAAATAATTTTAAAACGATTGTATTTTTTGGTAAATCTATTAGATATCACCCAAAATAGAGAAATTCCCAACATAATGTTTAAAATACTCCAAGTTATAAATATTACTTTAATTTAAGTCTCTAAATACTAAACATTAAACTGTAATGGGTAATCAATAAACTCAAATTTAAATATTTAATTTTTTTGGCATCAAATATTTAATTAATATCGTTTTGGAAAATATTCTCTTATGTGCTAAATTCTTTTCTAGTTTTACAAAAACTGATATCTAAAATTTAGTATTTTTGATATTCAATTTCAGTGAGATCTCTTTTTTTTTATCCTAGATGTGAAAATAAGAGACACGATAATAACATTCAGATAAAAATGAAAGTTGTCAACCACACTTCTTCGTTCTTACAGAGTTACGTTTTATACATTCTTTTGGTTCATCCCTAAAAATTCTCCTTAAAAGAAAGGATCGAATAATGGAGATAATAAACAAAACAAACACTCAAGTTTATTCTACAACACAGGTTTTGAAATTCTGATATGTTGTTATTCTCTGTAGTCTCCTCCTTTCTTAATTCCACTTAGACTGAGACTAGAGCTCTGCAACCAATAAACAAAACAAAACAAAATAAATCATCATCTACTATACCACCAACAGAAACAGCCCTGCGTTAGATATGCGTAAAAGAAGCTGGGGAAAACTCACGGTTTATTTGACAAAGCTAATTTTCTGTGTCAGGTTGGTCAGGTCCCTGTTGCTGCCACATGGGTTGACCAATATACGGGTTAGGTGGGTACGCACCACCCGGGTTACCCATAACCATCCCCGGGTTCCCCCCTATTGGTCCAGTTCCCGGAGGCAAGTATCCATACGGGTAACCAGCAGCAGCAGCCTCAGGGACGTTCCCCCTTCCCAAGACCTCATCCCTGAGATCCTCCCTGGGAACGATATCCACAAGAAAATCAAAGATATCGGTTCTAGTCACAGCAGCTGCTATATCATTCTTCTGCAGCGTCCTCCTCTTGTTCTCCTCCGTGTGGTTCCACGACCTGAGCGTCAGCTCCAAGATGAACATCTCGCAGGCCCTTGCGAACACAACGGGAGCCTCGGCAGAGATCATACGCACGTCCTCGTCGGCCTTCATGATCTTCTTGATCCTGGCAAGGGGTAGGCTGTGGTTCTTGAAATCGGTTGTTTTCTCAATCTCTTTGAATTGGTTCTCCCAAAAGACCTGAAGCTGCTGAGTTAGCTGTTGTTGCTGCTGCTGCTGATGGATCTGGTGGAACGCTAGCTGACCTGGTGCTGCTGCTGGCCCCGCGCTCCCGGCTACATTGGTTGTCATGGGATTGGTTTGGTATGGGTTTGCGCCGTAGTTCATGGCTCCTGACTGTCCGTGCTCTTGTTGATCCATTCTCTACAGAAAAAAAAAAAAAGATATAATGAAGGAAGGAAATAGAAAAAAGGTATTTTCCCTACACTCGTAATGAAGGAAGGAAATAGAAAAATCAACAAGATCCATTCTCTACAGAGATAAGGTTGCAAACAATTAACAAAAATGGAAAACAAGAAAACAGTTAACAATTACAAATTAAAAAAAAAGCTGGAACAAACTTAGATTATAGATATGATTTAATCAATATTTCTAAATTAACCCATAAGATCTAACAACAGCAATAAGTATGAACGGTGAGATATATATAAACTAAAAAGAAAGTGCATTAAAATCTACTTACTAGAAGTCTTTTGAGAACTACTTATTAGAAGTTTAGAACCCATAAATTTAGCTCCTTCAAAACAGTCAAACAGAGCACAATATATTCTAAGCCCCCATAACCAAGTAGAAGCTTTTCCAACAACACACCATGTCTATTATATCTTTTATCAAGTGCATGAATTTCACAAAAATACATACAAGAACAGGTCGAAAACAAATAAGCTAACATAGGCTGAGAGTATAGGGAAAGGAGAGTGAAACCTCTGATGAGTAGGATTTGCAAGGAGAATCTGGGGAAGACACTAGTTGGAACCTCTTTGAGTTTTAAGATCTGGTACTCTTTTTTCGACTTTAACAATGAAGGAAAGAAATAGAAGACAACAACGGGTGTAATAAGTGTGGAAAGCTTTAAAAGGTGGGTGTCGTGTCAAGCGCTGGGCTTTTGTCAAGATTCTTGTGCTCCTGTCAAATGATGTTTCGTTTTTACTTTCTTTTACGGGATATAATAATATTATTATTTTTGTCGAAAAAAAAAAGATTTTATTATTTCTTTCACTCAAAACTAGTAGTTACTCACTTTATAGTAAAGAAATTCAAAAGTAAGAAAACCCAGCAGTGTCCAAATATTTATGCAAGTTGGAATCTAAAATTGAACTTAAAAGTTTTAAAATTGGGGCATTCCGTCGCACCCTTAAACGAGAATCATACCACTTAGACCAAATGCCCTTTAATCTATGATTGCTGAACAAAATATATCTTCGACAATAAACAACCTACATAATATATCTTGTTTATTTTGCGGTAACTATAATTGGTTCTCACTAATTGGTTTTGAGGAACTATGGCATGTGTTTTCTTTAGAAAAGACCACTTCATTTACAAGTGAAACCAAACAACAAATGAGATAATTACTACTTTTTTTTCCTTCAAAAGCAAACACAATAGCAATATACATATAAATTAGTCAGCATCATTCTTCGTTGTCAGTCTCATCTAACAAATCGAAATATTCATCGAGATGCAATGTACAATCGTTCAATATTTCACGAGAACCATCAACACGAACCATTTGATCATCAATCATATCTTTAGACATGCCCCAAGCCAACATCTCTTCTTCAGTATGGTGTATCCCAAAAGTGTACTCTCCTCCCGCACCTAACTCCATCACCCTGAACTCGCAGTTCCCTAAATTGTTCAACCGCTCGAACTCTTCCACCGTCCACTTGAACCATTTCATTAGAAACACACGAGATGTCAGCCCATGGGACACAATCACTAGGTTTAGTTCACTCGATGGATCCACTTGATGCCTGTTCATGTCCACGTCTCTCCACAAGGACTCCAAGAAACCTTTCCAATGATGTCACACAAAGAGTTACGTAATACTCCCTCCATTTCTGGGGTAAAGTGCCTGTTCAATCCGTACTTTATCTGTCGTGCCTATTCATTTCCGAACTTTATAGTAGTGCGTATTCCACACTGAACTAAATAAAAACTCAAAAATACTACATGAACTTTAAGCATTGTGTATTTTTTTTTCCGAACTTTATAGTAGTGTATAGTTCATACTTAATTAAGAAAAAGTTCAAAAATACTACATGAACTCCCAAAGTTGTGCATAAATATATAATTGACCGTCAAAGGTATTATTTAAGCATTAATTTATCAAACGATGTTGTTTTTAATAAGTTTTGTAAAATTTAAAATTAAAAGTATTACATAAACTCTCAAAATCATGTTTATGTATATACTGACCGTCAAAGATATTAGTCATTTGTTAATTTATCAAATAACGTCATTTTGTATAATTATTGTAAAATTAATAATTACTTTTTGGAAGGTTCAAAATCTCATATAGGTGGACAAGTAAGAACATATTGACGGTTAGACCAAAGTAATTTTTGTTTAAATTTGTCAACATTAACTGATATTTAAGTATTATTGTTAATCAAATAACTGTTATAAAATTTTTATCGTTTTAGTTTTATCAAATAATATATAATTATTTATTTTTAATTTAAATTTAAAAATCATTATTTATAAATTTAAACTAATTATTATTGATTTGAATATCTACTTAATAGTATTACTAAAAATAAAAATATATTGTAAAACTTTAGAATTTTGTGTTGTTTTGCTTTTAGATCAAAGCCAAATGACGTTACTCTTGATAAATTCTGTAAAATTAAAAATTTTAAAATTAAAAATACTATATAAATTCTCAGTATCGTGTTTATATATATAAACCGTCAAATATATTATTCATTAGTTAATCTATCGAAATGATGTTATTTTGGATAAATTCTATGAAATTAAAAATTAATATATAAATACGATTTTGAGGGTTCATTTTTAAATTTAAATTTTTACAAAACTGATCAAAAAACTTCGTTTGATAAATTAATGCTTAAATTACATCTTTGACGGTCAATATGTATAAGCACAATCTTGAGAGTTCATGTAGTATTTTTGAATTTTTTCTTAGTTCAGCATGAAATATGCACTACTATAAAATTCAGAAAAAAAATTGCACAATTTTTAAAGTTCAGGTAGTATTTTTGAGTTTTTATTTAGTTCGGTATGAAATACGCACTACTATAAAGTTCGAAAAACAATAGGTACGAACGGTAAAGTACATGTTGGAATAGGCACTTTAACCTCCGTTTTTGAATAAGTATCACTTTGACATTTTTCACACAGATTAAGAAATTGACTGAAATATATGTAAATTGTTATTAATTACACCCCTTTGACCAATAGTATTTTAGATAAATAAAATTATTTATAAAATTAATGCATTTTGCAATTAATTTTCAGCTGAAAATAAGTATAATTTGTATTGGAATTGTAAAATGACGCTTTTTATAGAATAAGAAAAAATGGTTAGAATGACGCTTATTATAAAACAGAGGGAGTATTATGTAATGTAACATTTTAATACTATCTCTTTCATTATGGAAAACCAGTAAACTAGCAGTAACTAGGGATTCAGATTTTTTAAAAAAAAAAACGAGGAGCGCTAAACGTTTTTCAACAACTGTAAAAGTAATTATCAAGATACGCGAAGACGTTACCAAAAAAATAGTATAATCAACAAACATGAAGACCAATCAAAGTACGTCTTCTTTTCTCAAGAGTCAAAGTCAAAAGTCTTGAAAGGGGAGCCGACCAAAACTATGTCAAGTTATCAACTAATGCAAATTTTTTTAAAAAATTATTTAAAATCACTTAAACCATCTGGTAATGATAATTGGTGTAGTGATTTATTATTTGAACCTATCCTAATCTTATTCAATACCAGAAATATCCAACACAATTTTTCTAAAAAAAGATAAGTATATCAAATGTTAATATTTGCTGACAAAAAATTAATATATTTTGGAATGAAAAATCAATAATGTGGAGATATTAATCAAAAAAGAGACAGAACTTACTTGAAACACGATCATAGACGTCGGAAGCAGATTCACCCTCCGGGAAACGGTAGAAGAATCTTCCAAAACGCTCCCTCGTCTCCTTGACAACTCTCATCCTCTCTGCCACTTGAAAGTTCCCAAAATCTTGTTCTCTGATCCTACACTCTTCCCTCACTCCTATCACGCGCCGCCTCGAGAACGCTTTCCCTACCTCCCTCAAAGTTGTCCTCGTCCTCTCGTACGGGGACACGTAAAAGTACACGCGCCAGTTCTCTCCGCACGCGCCGCCGCTTTGAGCCGAGATCAAGGCTCTCATCTTCTTACCGGCCTCACGCGCCTGCGCTCGTCCTTCTTCGGTCAGAGGGATCTTATGGTCGGGCGTGGTGGCGTAAGCCCCTTGGTCGATGTTGCCGGCTGACTCGCCGTGGCGCATGAGTATGATGCGTTTTGGAAGCATCTTTTTATCGTTCACCATTTTCTTCTCTCTACCTTTTGTGGTGTTAGATTAATAATGTTTTGGTTTTATAGTGGAGAGATCGATTTATTATTATGCCTCCTTTGTCAAAATTGAGAGCCCACCATTTGAGACCACGATCTACTATTATGTTTATGATCCCACTCCGTTTCCCACTGATTAAAACTTAGCTCAAGTTGACAATATGTTTTTTTATGGTATCCTAATTCATTACATTGATTACCAATAGTTTTGGACCTTTTGGTTAATTAGTAATCCTAATTTGTAGGTCAAGTGCATAATTTATATAAAAATTTATTTTGCAAAACGGAGTTGTATATATAGTTGTCCAAGTAGAACGAGTTGATTTCGATGTTTACGAAAGACAAACAAACTACTCTTTTCACATTATTCTTGCATGATGTGTATTTCACGTGTTTGTACGATGGCGTTTAAGACGCAACTTGGCTAATTTTCGTATTAATTTTCTTAAATGTGCACTTTAAACCCTGTGATGTCTGATATGCAAATGAACCCTCTAATGCAATATACACACCTAATATACAACTCAAAACACTAATCCCCTATATATTAATAGAGGAACATTTGAAAAATGTAACCTCAATTTTGTAATAATTAAAAAATACTCAATGCTTATGTGTCAATCAATTAGATAGTTAATTAAAAAAAGGAGGTTCAATTCAATTAATATGTCTTGCTAGATACATTAAACATTAACTATATAATATAGTATGCTGGGAAACATTATATTAACCCAAAATATTAAAAGCAAGTATAACTTCTTTATATAAAAGCTACGGAATTACCTAATATGATTACATATTTATGACAATTAATAATTATAGACAATAAAGATTTGATAAATTTGTGTATCATTTTTCATTTTTGTTTAATTTTATATTAATTAAAAGAAATTAAATAATCATATTAACCATATAATAAAAAATCATTTTTTTCTTACATGTTATATTTTGAATTTTTAAAACAACTATAAATTATTTTGAAAATTTTGTGATCAATGTATTAATTGTTTTTATTATAACAAGATAAAAATGATCATAAAATCGTGTTAATATGAATTTTTATGTAATAGACATTCACATTAAATAATATATATATATATATATATATATATATATATATCATTTTTAATACCGTTTATATGTACCATTTAAAAATACATAAATATGTTAATTTTGAAATTTGCATTGAAAAAGTATTGAGACCAAATTATTTAGTTTTGAAATTTTCATCGAAAAAATATCACATCAAAAATTCTGAGATCAATGGTTTAAATTTTTTTGTTACATAAAATATACAAATGTTTATAAAACCATATGAGTAGTAAGTCTCAATAATAAATATTTATATTCAAATATACTATATATTTATGTTAACATCATTGAAATTTAATTATATACCATATAAATTAAACAAAATGATTATTTTGATCTATTTACCATAAAAATATTGTAAATAAGCAAGATGTATTGTTTTGATTAATGTGATTACTCTAATCTCCTATATATTAATTGAGAAACAATTGATTACTCTAGAAGTGTAAGATTTTATTAATTAATATTTTTCAAAAATCTTACAAGAGATCGATACAACGAAGATTTATTTATAAGCTATTGAAATCACCTAACGAGACATAAAGTGCATATCAAATTTGTTTTCCTAACCCTAACCCCCTTTCTATTCATCACAACACCAAAATGGAATATTTGGAAGTGTCGATTGACAATCTGAAATGGTAATGTTTTTTTAAGTTCAGTCCATTGTTTTCCTCAAATTGACATAGAATAGTTTTTAGTGATTAACTAAATGGGTCACGTGCATAGTAAAATGTGTTTTAGTTTTAAAATTGTTGCATACCCAAAATCAATATGAACCATCATCATTTTCGCTTAAAATTTTGTTACAATAAAAATATAGGGTTGGGCAAAAAATCTAAATATAAAAGACGAACCAAGTCTGATCCAAAAAATCGTACTGAACTTTAACCAAAACTGGTTAGATATCTAAATGGGTTCAAAATTTTGGTATCTAAAGAACTGGAACTGAACCCGATCCGAACAGAAATATTCCGGGTATTTGAATATATCTGAACCAGATTTATAAGTACATGTTTAAAATAACTAATTGATACTTAAAATACCAAAATACTTAAAATATCTTTTGATTTCTTATCTAAAAATTTAAGCTAGACCAATTTTTATGTTAAGTTTAAGTATTTTGGCATAAATTATTCAAATTTATATGATATATTATTTTGATTTTTAGACTTTGAAAAATTTAAAACATATATGAACTTTTACTTTTCGAAACTTTTTTAAATAGGTTATCTGAACCCAAAACCGAACCAAATCCAGAAAAATCTGAACCGAACCAAAACTACAATGATCCGGACCGAACAAAATCAAATGGTGCTCAAATGTCTACCTCTAATCAAATGTAAAGAATGTTATTGATAACAAAATATATATTCTTTAAAACATCTCAAGGCATGATATTGTGTTTGGCCCATAATATCAGAAAAGGTCTTTCAGATCTGATCAAAGCAGCATCACCTATATACACATATTAGATCCATAAGTCCTCTAAGTCAGTACAATATCCCTTATATTATCACATAACAATATGCTAAATCTTTGCAATTTTGGCTATATAAAATAAATAATTAGCAAAAATCGCACATGTCAAAAAGAACCTATAAAACATGGAAAAATGTCAATTTTAAAATTTTTTAACTTTATATACTAACCCTGCGCAAGGCGCGGATCTTATCCTAGTATGATTAAGAAATAGATGGTAAAAATTATTAAAATAATGAGATATCACTGCTATAGGATTGGAACATATGCACTTGAACATAATATCAAAAAGATATTTAATGATTTATACATATTATCTACATCTGGTTATTGAATTATTTATCCGGTTATACAAAAAAAATCATGGCTTTACATACAATAATCGTTTATTGGATCATTTTTTTCAGTAGTAATTTTGTATTTTCTATAATGTCTAAGACGTAATTATTGATACTAACCTGTAAAAAGCCCACATAACAATATTCTTCATATTTTGTCTTCATATTCTATCGTATTATATCCAGATGCGTAAGCCTTATATCCGAATTTCACATAATCAGACTTGAAATAAATCGGGTTAGTATATTATACATCCGGTTACGCGACAAGACTTTTCATAATTTATTACTGTTATATATAGTGACCACAACATATCATCACCTTTACGATTTCGTAATATATATATATATATATATATATGGAAGCTTGTCAGATACAAAATACCACATTTTCGGTTAATCTTTTTGTGAGTCTTAATCTTTTTTTATGCACAGCGTGAGTGTTAATTAGATATTAAATTAATAATATCCAAAACCCAAATTCTAGACTCAAAACCAAACCGTAAACCCAATCCCAAAACCTAGATGCTATAGGGTTTGAGTTTAAGGTTTATGGTTTGGGTTTAGGGTATAGAATTTGGGTTTAGAGTTTACGGTTTGGGTTTATGGTCTAGGATTTAGGATTTAGGATTTAAGATTATAGTTTAGTTAGCGACGTTAGTGTCATTAAAATTAGTGTTATTCTTTTTTTGTTTGAGCTATTTTTTTAACTTAATATTTTTTATTTAAAAATCTATGTGGCATTTGGATTGGTCTTACTATGTAGTGTTCAGAGTTTAGTTTTTAGTTTTTAGTATTTAGTGTTTAGTATATACGTTCATAATTATTGTATCTCAAAATAAATCCTGTTAGTATATTATACATCCGCTTACGCGAAAAAACTTTTCATAATTTATAACTTTTATATATAAGGAACACAACATATCACTCACCTTTACGATTTTCTAGTATATAGATGGAAGCTTGTCATATACAAAATACAACATTTTTGGTGTTAGAAATGAATATGGTTATATGAGTTGACGTAATACGTATGTGTGAGTCTTAATCTTTTTTTGTGCACAGTGTGAGTGTTAATCAGATACTAAATTCGGAATACCTTAAATCCAAATTTTAGACCCAAACCCAAACCGTAAAACTTAAATCCAATTCCAAAACTTAGATGCTATAGGTTTGGGTTTAAGGTTTACGGTTTGGGTTTATTGTAAATAATCCGTTATGTTTTTCATTTTCTGATTTTCTTTTTTTTTATAAATTATAAATTATTTCCATTTGGGTTTACTCAGGTTGTGATTTAGGGTTTAGTGTTGATTATTAGGGTTTTTTAAACCCTAACCCTTAATAACTTTTAATATTTGGGTTACCTCAGAGTCTGTTTAAAATTCTTTATAAATTTTAAAAAGTCGCCATTTGGGTTAAGCAAGATTGTTATTTAGGGTTTAGTGTTGATTATAAGAGTTTAGTGTTGGTTTCCAAAGGTTGTGAAATTGGTTTTATTGTTAATAATCCGCTATGTTATTCATTTTCTGATTTTTAATTTTTTTTTGAATAAATTATAAATTGTTGCCATTTGGGTTAATTGAGGTTGTGATTTAGGGTTTAGTGTTGATTATTAGAGTTTTTTAAATCCATAACCCTTAGTAACTTTTAATATTTGGGTACCTCAGGTGCTGATTAAAATTCTTTATAAATTTTAAACAGTTGCCATTTGGATTAACTAATGTTGTTATTTAGGGTTTAATGTTGATTATAAGGGTTTAGTGTTGGTTTCCAAAGGTTGTGAAATTGGGTTTATTGTTAATAATCCGTTATGTTTTTTATTTTTTGATTTTAAATTTTTTTTAATAAATTATAAATTGTTGCCATTTGGGTTAACTCATATATTGATTTAGGGTTTAGTATTGATTATTAGGGGTTTTAAACCCATAACCCTTAATAACTTTTAATATTTAGATTATCTCAGGTTCTGATTAATATTTTTGATTTAATAATCTATTTGGTACTTGTATTGGTCTGTGTATGTAGTTTTTAGAATTTAATATTTAGTGTTTAGTTTATAGGTTCATAATTATTGCATTTAGATTACTTTTTAATATCTGGTTAAAACTTATACATACATATTACTTTTTAATGTTTATTCAGTTTCTGATAATTATAGATGTCAACGAGTGATTTACGTATTATGTAAAAATATTGGCTGTGGCGGAGTGGTTTCTGACCACGAACTTCATTAATGTGCGCTTTAACCCATGCGTTATCAAAAATCCGGAGATCAACACTGTAAATTCAGAATATTCGCTTGGGCTAAATTGTAAGATTGAAATGTCTTGACAAAATCAATAGGACATTTCTTCACATGCTGAAAGTCTGTGTCATTTTGTAAAGAACCAAAGGTTTAGGGACCTGTTTTGCAAATGTCTGGAAAATCACCATTGGAACTCCTCTTCACTTCGATCCCGACGGCAAAGCCTGAATCCGGTGAAGACGGCCGCGACAGAGCAAGACATGACGAAGAATGGAGCTCTCGGATTGGTCTTTCCACGCCGGCAAAACTTGAATCACTGTGGTTATGAGCAATTGTCGTGGCTGAGGATCGACGAACATGACGAGGAAAACAGACGCGTCGCCGAGAAGTGCGCAAGTGGTTCTGTCATGGCGGAGAAGCCGGCACAGAGCTGAGCACGAAGATGGAGTTTGTGGTGGTTCGCAGAAGTTCATGGCTGAGTGAGACTACGACCATGGTGGCTCCGGTTTCAGTTGATGGCGGAAGAAGAAATCCATGACGAAATTGGCGAGCAATGACGACGTATCATAGAAGGAGAAGATGAACGCATGTGTCAAACTATTTTTGGTTCACCAATTTCTTTTTTTTTTTTAAGTTTTCGTTGTCAAACTACATGTGTTAAATTTTAGTTGTCAAACTACATGTGTTCTCACAAGGAGACAAGATAACCTGCTACGTGGATGAGTATAATAGTTTCACGAGGATACCCTTATGGTAACTCGAGATGCCAATGGAGGATGGGGAAGAAGAAGTTTCACGTGGAGAAGAGGAGAGAGATGGGAGTAACTCCAAATGCCCTTATGGTAAAAAATCTATTCTCCTTATCCCCTCTCTTTTCCCACTACCCCTTTGTCTTTGAATTCCCCTTATTAACCTTTCTTTCTTTAATATATTTCTTCTCCATCTCATTAATTCATTTAATTTTTCATCCAACAAAACACAACAACCAAAGGGGTCCACAAACAACCTTAACCAATAAGAAGTCTTCTGGTCCACATGTCTTCATTTCTCTCATCTCTCTCCTCTTCTCCACGTGAAACTTCTTCTTCCCCATCCTCCATTGGCGATTTTGAAGCTCCAAGATCAGGTAATTTTTGTTCGTTTTTCATGAAATTTTATGTGAAATATCTTTTAAATGTTTGTCTATACCATGGGTAACTTTAAAAAAGTAAGAATTGTTAAAAATATGAGAGAAAAAAACGATTTTGAAATCTGTGTATATTAATTTCGGGTATAATTTATGTCCGATTTTTATGAAATTTTTGCTGGAATACTTATAAAATAAGTTTATATATCGGCTAGTGTAACAAAAGAAAGATTGAATGCAAATTTCAAGAGATTTAAAAGGATTTTGTAAACTATGTTTATGAGTTTTAGGGTATATTTTATGTACGTTTTGAACTCATTTTGATGATTTCTTGGTTGTAATTTCATTAATATGAATTATATATCATGGATAATGCAAAATCCGAACAAAATCGGACTAAAAAGTTGATTAATTAGTGCAAGGATAATTTCTGGGCATTATTAATATAACTCATTTTACTAAGGCAAAAATGGTATTACTTATATTACTAGTATTACTGGTTTTACTATTTATATAATATTGAAAAAATTGGTACTAGTAAGAGTGTACAGCGTGGAAATTAAATATAAACTTCTTAATAATTCTAATTGTAATTATAATTCATTTTTATTTCAGGAAAATGCAAAATCCGCATTGTACAATCATTTTTTTTGATTATGGAGGATATTATATTAAAGATGGGGCTGAAATGAAATGGATTTCGGGAGATGGTGTAGGGGAAGATGAAATTCACACTATTGTGTTGAAGAAATCAGTGGAGGAGATCACACGCTCTGTTTTGGTTGAACGTATTTGCAGAAAGATAAAGGTAGATAAGATGGAAGCGAAGATTAGTTACTTTCCAATGGTAATGTATTCGAACAAGCCATCATATATCTGGGAGGATGAAGACGTTTTTGGTTATCTAATGCAAGTAAATCAAGAGAATTGTAGAAGTGTTCTACATGTGGAGTTCAACAAAACGGATGATGACACTGATTTCTATGGCGGTCTATCGGAAAGAGAGGCTACTGAAAGAGGGGATACTGATAGAGAGGCTACTGATAGAGAGGCTACTGATAGAGAGGCTACTGATAGAGAGGCTACTGATACAGAAGCTATTGATACAGAGGCTACTGAGACAAAGGGTGGTGATGAAGATGGTACTGAGAAGGATGCAACTGATAATGAAGGTACTGGTGGTGTGCTCACACTTTACGAAGACATTGAGATGCATGAGAATGTCAGCGAAAGAGAAGCAGGACCCTCAGTTGAAGTCGCACCAGTTGTCTATAAGGAGCGGGATGATGGTATGGATTTGGTTTTAGGTCAAGAATTTAGAAGCAAGGAGGAAGCGAAAACTCATATTCAGACGGCTTCACATCTGAAGTGTTTTGAGTATGAGGTAATTAAGTCGGATACTAAGAGATATGTGATAAAATGCCGAGGAGCCAAAGAAGGCTGCAAGTGGTTTGTGCGTGTTGCAAAGTTAACGAATTCAGATCGTTGGTCAGTTAGAACTTACATCAAGCAGCATAGATGTTCTGTTGTTACCACAAGAACACTGTCTAATAGAAGGAGAGGGACACCACAAATCGTTGCAGCTGTTCTGGCCCAAGATTATCCTGGCAGTTTTGACACACCACGTCCCAAAGCTCTGATCGATTTGGTTCATCACAGGGTTGCTGTGGAAGTGTCGTACACAACAGCATATAGAGGAAAAAGACTAGCTGCTAATAAAGTGCGCGGAACTCCTGAAGAGAGTTATTCTTTGTTATATTGCTATATGTACATGCTGGAGCAGATGAATCCTAACACAGTAACTCGTGTGGTTGTGGATGAGGGAAAAAAATTTAAGTATCTGTTTTGGGCTTTGGGAGCTAGCATAGAAGGGTTCCGAGCAATGAGAAAAGTCCTCGTTGTGGATGCAACACACCTGAAGACTGTTTATGGTGGAGTGTTATTTGTTGCGACTGCTCAGGATCCCGATCATCACCACTACCCAATTGCGTTTGGTGTTGCAGATGGTGAGACCTTTGAGAGTTGGTTCTGGTTTATGGAACAACTGAAATCAGTGATATCCGATGTCACTGGATTGGTGTTTCTTTCGGACAGAAACAAAGGCTTGATCAAGGCAGTACGTCTAGTGTTCCCTCAGGCCGCTCATGGGTATTGTATATGGCATTTGTCTCAAAATGTTAAAGGTTACGTCCGTAACAACAGAGATACATGTGCATTTAAGTTTGCAGAGTGCGCAAACGCTTATACGGAGGCTGAGTTCCTGGTCCTTTATGACGCTTTTTGCATGAAGTATCCTCGTTGTGCGGAGTATCTTGAAAAAAGTTGTGAACAAAAGAAATGGGCTAGATGTTACTTTGAAGGAGATAGGTACAATGTTGGCACCACCAATTCTGCAGAATCTTTTAACGGTGTTATTAAGGATGCAAGAAAGTTCACCTTACTTCCAATGTTTGATTTTATCATTGGAAAAATTGCTGAATGGTTTAACAAACACAGGAAGGAGGCAGCTGAAATACCACCCGCACTTAAGCTTGTTCCTATCGTGGAGGCGGAAATGTCTAAAAGATGTGTTGAAGCAGGGTTTCTTACGATTGACGAGTTAAACAGCTTCCATCTCGAGTACAGTGTGCATGGTAGTGACGGAAAGCAATATACCGTTGATATGGCTATGAATAGGTGCACTTGTGGGCAATTTGATAAAGACAAATACCCATGTGTGCATGCAGTAGCTGCTGCCACATTCATGACAGCTAAAGCGGGAAGGGAACTCCATCTATCTGAGTATTGTTCTAAGTACTATTTGGTGGAGCAATGGGCTTTGGCTTATCACAGGACAATATATCCCGTTCCTCATATGTCTGATTGGGTTATTCCAGAAGAAGTTAGAGCAATGAAAATACTTCCTCCAGAATTTGAAGTCAAGAAAGGACAACCGCAACAAACAAGGTTTCCATCAGCAGGAGAAGCTCGTGGAAGAGGAACAAGAGGCAAAGGAAAAGGAAGAGGGAGTGGAAGAGGGAGAGCCACAGACATAGGCACAGGCACAGACACAGGCAGAGGCACAGGCAGAGGCACAGACACAGGCACAGGCAGAGGCAGAGGAGAAGGTATGGCAGCGTATTTTGAATGTGGAAGTGGTTCAGGTTCAGGTGTTTGATTGTTGAAATTGTGTTATTCGGATTATTAGGATTTATGGTATTACTATGTGTTATTGTTATTACTGGTATTACTATGTGTTATGGTTATTACTGGTATTACTATGTGTTATTGTTATTACTGGTATTACTATGTGTTATTTTTATTACTGAATTACTGGTATTACTATGTCTTATTTGAACTACATATATTTTATGATTATTATCGATATATGTTTTATGATTATTATCAATTCGTAGACTAGTTACCTAATATTAATATATTAAGACTATATTTGATGGTTATTTCAACATTTTCAGAAAAAACTTTTCAGTTTTCCAAAAAATTCTCTTAACTTTCATTGTTAGTGTGTGAATGGTTAGACCATAGTAAGAAAAATCTACAAAAATACGTATTTCTGGCCAATATGTAATGCAAATGTATTATCTAATGATAATCACAGTGAAAAAGCATCGGTATTACTACAAAAAAGCTCATTTTCTTATGGTTTTACTAGATAAACCTAAAAATTCCCAAAAAATTACTATGTGTAAGGTAGTATTACTAAGTCCTTGAAGCTTACCAAGAATTACTAAGTGTTATCAAAATAATATATCAAAATATATGACGGCTGCACGTTTTACATGTGGTTTGCATGTTTTTAAGTATTTATCCGAGTTTTTGAAATATTTTCAAAAAATTTTAAGGTTTTTTACAAGTTTTTGATGTATTTTTCGAAAAAGTTTCTAAGTTTTTGAAGTACTTTTCCAAGTTTGTGCAGTATTTTTACAAAATTTTTAGCAGAGTTTCTCCTATAATTTCAAGTTACCACACCTGTTTTCCAAAAACATACCACAACCAATAAACATAAATAAACATCCAAAAGCATAAACATAACATCCTAACAAGTTTTTAAGAAGCATTTTAAGCATAAACATAACATCCTAACTTGAATAATAATACAACAGAAACATTTTAGGCCTTTGTTTTAGGCTTCTTCTTTGGCACTTCTAGCTCATCAGTCTTTCCCTCAGTGAAAGGAGACTGCACCCACCGTGATGGTTCACCTTTTCTCTTCTCCGGCAGCGGCGTACATGGCTTCAATGTAGCAGCATTCTTCTTCGGTCTGCCTCTCTTCTTCGTTGTACCTTGTGCTTTTTGTTGTGCTTTCAGTTTTTCTGCTCTCATTTTTTCTAATCTCTGAGCTCTTGGAATGCCACCTTTCACTGCCATCCTCTTCGGCCTAGCATGTATCCTCTCAGCTTCTCCAACTGCTCTCATTTCTTCCACTGTTTTCTCAGCTTCTTCAACTGTTTTTTCAGGTTCTTCCACTGTTTTCTCAGCTTCTTCCACCTGTTCTTCACTGCCTTCATAAACAATCATGTACCAGCCTTGCTTTTCTTCCTCAGTGTATTTTTCAACCTCTTCCTCGATGGGATTTTCCTCTGCAATTTCATCATTTTTTTTCTCCTCCTCGCTGGAACTCTTCTCTATAACTTCTTCATCTTTTTTCTCCTCCTCCTCGCTGGAACTCCCTACCATTGCTGGTGTTATCCAATTTGCTCTCACTAATTTCCATTTCCCTGGTGGAGTCTGGGATTGTCTCTTAGCCTGTGCCTTAGTCCTACCACGTGGTGGTGGTGTAGGAGTTGTCTCTTCTTTCTCAGCCTCTTTCTCAGCTTCTTTCTCTGCTTCTTTCTCAGCCTTCCTCTCAGCCTCTTTCTCAGCTTCTTTCACCGCTTGTTTCTCAGCCTTCTTCTCAGCCTCAATTTCCGCCAATTCATTTTTCTCTTGCTCATCAATACTCCTCCAGAATGCTTCCGCCTGTACTCTCGCTGTCTCAATACTGTCCTGCTCTTCCTCCTCTTCCTCCTCTTCCTCTTCGTCACCCTTCTCACTGTCTTGCTCTTTTTTCTCTTCCTGCTCTTCCTCTTCTGCACCCTTCTCACTGTCTTGTTCTTTTTGCTCCTCCTGCTCCTCCTGCTCTTCCTCTTCTGCACCCTTCTTCTTTCTGTTTTTGCTCTTCTTGCTCTTCTTACTCTTCCTGCTCTTGCTTTTACTGTTTTCCTTATCTTCCTCACCCTTCTCACTGTTATCCTTCCCTTCATCTCTACCATAATCAAAATCATTCCATTGTCTAACCTCCACATCCTCATTTCCCTTACTTTCAATAGAAGTCAGCCTGTCTTCTATTTTCTTACCCATTCTTTTCAAAAAACGCTGGTTCTTCTCAAGTTCACCCATCGTCCAGTACATAGCCTCCAGCTTTCTCTCTACTGTTGTGTTTAGACTAGAAAATCCTTCTTCCATGGTCTTCACCATCCTCTCTTCCAGACCTTTTAAGATCGACTCCAAACCAGAATTAGAAGATGAACCTTCTACAACCGTCACCTTTTCTTTGTCTTTCGTCTTTGTAATCACTCGTGCAGCAACATCTGACTCATACAATTCTTTCCACCAAATCTTCTTCTGCTTCACATTTAGCCAGTAGTTCCACCTATCACTTGTGCTGCCCTCTCGGTGATACTCTGGCTCCGGATCAATGATACGAGCCAGCAAAGTTTCCTCATCCACAGTTGGAACCAACACACTGTCAATAGTCTGAAAAAAAACATTCAGAAAAATCAGTTTAAATATTCTGCTATTTTCTACTAAATGATATAAAGATATACCTTTGTATTTCCAAAGGCAGCATATATATCTTCCAAAGGATAACCCTTCATGCTACTCTTTGTAAACCGGCTCTTGCACATCCTAGGACAATCTCTGCTGGCGCCATCTGAAGAGATTCGGAATTTTTTCCCCAGCTTAGGAATGCACTCAAAAGCCAAAACCTACAAAAATAAAATGTTACAGAGTCAGATATGCGGTTATGAATAACAAAAAATTGCACTAAATTGTATGTTTTACCTCTAACGGAATTATGAATCCATTGAAGCCGGTTGCATAGCGCACTTCACCCTTCAGACGCTCCATCACATGCTTAATCTCCTTCATTGCATCCTCAAATGTTAGACGACCCCACGGAAATGTTTTGCAAACATCCAAATCTTCCACTATCCTTAAGATGAACGGGTCTAATGGTCCAGAATCCTTCCCTCCTCTGATAACCCGACCAAGGAAGAACAAGACAGCCATCTTCAATCTATCAGCACATGCCGTCTCCATAGACCGCAGCTTCTGCTCCACATCTGTTATGGTGATCTTCTTCTTATCACCAAAGTAATAATCCACAAACTTAGTACCCCCGAGCTCCAAATGTCTACTCGGATACTCATGGCAGTCCAAGCCAGAGATGAGAGCATGCTCCCTCATAGAATAGCGGATGGGCACACCATTCACCGCAAACCATGCAGCATCTTCTCCTTCAATATTAATGGTGCGCATGAGTAACATCCACATTCCTTGGAGCTTCAGGAATTCTTCATCAGGCATGTGGAAGAAATGACGAAACTGTGGATGGCTTGTGAACCAGCTGACCTCCTCCTTGAACTCCTTAATCACATCGACTGTCTCCTTCACCCTGCATTTCGTCTGAATCTTGCAAGTCTTCGGGTACTCAGTGCTCTTGAAGTACAATTCAAGAGGCTGCGGTGGTTGCCTTTCCTGCAATCAATATATATATGTATTAGTCATTTATTACTAATAAGACTTGTAAATAAATGATTAGATGGATGCAAAAATTACCTTGGAGGACACAGCAGACATGTCTTCACTTTCAGCATCAAGTGACAGCGAAACTACATCCGTATCTCTCACTGGAGCACTCTCTTGCTGGACTGCTACTTTTTTGGCCGGCTCATTCCCATCTGACACCGCTTTTCTAGCTCTAGTTCTACTGGAGACTCCACCTCCAGTAAATGGACGTCTCCTTTTTTGGCCCTTCATTCTCTGATACACAACATTGACACTTTATTAAACCATAACCAATACACACACCAAGCAGTGACAATTTATTACTAAAACCAAAAGAATATTATACCTCAGAGGGGTGTTCAGGCAGATCATCACTAGTGTCTGATAGCTCTTGCACATTCTCTTCAACAATAGGAGCATCAGGTTTTCGAGCTCTTGTGGATCTCCCAGTTTTTCCTCCACCTTTACCTGCCATTAGCTCGTGCCTCTGAACATCCAGAAACAACAATACACATTTAGGCACAATCCATAATTATTAATCTCAAACAATTCATTCACTTAATAAATCACCAATTCTCTTTCAATTTACATTTATCCTACCATTCAAAGAGTCAATCACCATTTCGGTTTCATATCTAATAAGAAAATACCCACACATTTTTATGTTTCTGTTCAAGGAGTCAATCACCAACTCTCCACAAAAATCACAATTTTTGTTTATGTTTCTGTCAAACTTATACCAAATCTAATAAATCACCAATTCTCTTTCAACTTAATCTCCATTTTACAAGTTATCCCCAAATTTATTTTTCAAATCTACTAACAAAACAACCTAATAACAACCAAACAAAGGGAAACTAATCACTTACCAGAAGAAACGAGATGGAGACTCGATTCGGCGGAGATGGTGGATGAAACGAAGCCCTACGGCGGAGATGGTTCTCGGGGTGACTCTAGGGTTTGGGTTTAATTCTTAAACAGAGACAAAGAGAAACACGAAAGAGGGAGAGATTGATGGATTTTCGATTTCACCCCGATTTCGATGGAGGACGAACACAGATTAGGGTTTTCGTGAGGGATGAGAGTTACAAATCGAAATGAGGGAGAGAGGGGAGCCCCGGGAGAGAGAGGAGTCCGTCGTGAAGGGGGGCGTCTTTTTTCAGAAAGGTCCAAAACGCTGTGTTTTGGTTTAGTAACCGGGTTATGCCCAATTGGGTATGGGTGGGTCGGGTTTATGTGGTTGGATCATGTAATTAACTGATTTTTTATGGGTTATATATGTATTTAACACGTTTTGAGATTTAAAAATAAATATAAAAGAAAATATATTTTATTTGAGGGAGAATTGAGCATTTTTTATAAGTGATAGGGGCATTTTTTATAAGTGATAGGGGCATTTTTTATAAGTGATACTAATGCACACTTTCCTAATTTCGATACAAAATTTGTATATTCACCTAATTAACCCTTGTAAATATCATAAAAGAAAGATTTGATATACGGAGGCAAATCTAAAGCTTGCAAAACCTTGGCAAAAAAGAAGTGAGAAAACAAGGTGAGGCAATGGTTAGATTCAACGGAATAAATCAGCTCAACCACAAAAGCATTAGGTTCCTGAAACTCTTCTTATGACGCTTTGCTGTGATGGTATTCCGAACTTCCTTGTCAATTAGTCTGTGAAGACTAATAGGTGATTCTGTAGCAGATATATGAACAATGTTATTCCTCTGTCTCCAGAGATGGTAGATGATAGCTTGAGCTGCCAACTTCCTCAAAGTAGTAGGCGCCTGTGTCGTTGACGATCTAATCCATGATAGAAGCTCTGGCCAGGAGTTGAACATATTTCAAGGTGGATTAACCTGCCAATAGATAGCATCCACACATCATAGCTGAACCCACACGTTAGCACTAAGTGATCCCTAGTTTCCTCCATCTCTGTAAACAAAAGGGACAATTTATTGGTACTTGTAAACCCCAATCCGCAAGTCTAGAACGAGTGGGGAGCCTGTTATAATTTGCAATCCACATATTAAACATGTGTTTCGGAATTCCTTCTTTATACCACACAAGCTGTGATCAATCTTTAACTTTATCACGTGGTATCATCACCTCCCATGTCTTAGCTGCTTGGTATATGTTCCCTGAGACACCATCAATAACCCATTCAATTTTGTCACAGACAGTAGAAGAGGAAGGTAGAGGGATGGTCGTCAGGTAGATGTGTAATGCTAGTGCATCCTCCGATCTTGGAGATGCAATTAACCAACGGTCATTAGTGCAAGCTTGAGAAACCAAGGCAAGGAGAAGAACTCTGAGCGTGAGAGGGCCCCGTGTCCCAATCCAAGAGATGAGCTGGCCAAACGGAGTCCAAATATCATACCAAAAATTGATCTTCCTCCCATCTCCAATGACATATTTACAGAAACGTAAGGCATCCTGTCTGAGCTTTAGCAGATGGGTCCAAGTCCAAGAGTCATGTTGTTTACACTCTAAAGCCCAAAGGTTTGTGTTCTGAAGGTGGTAGGTTCTGTGCCGTTGCACCCATAAGGATTCACTTTCAGATAGAAGTAGCCAAATAAACCTGAGACAAAGAACCCTATTCCACGTTGAAAAACTTTTCAGTCCCAGCCCTCCTTCAGCTTTCGGTAGGCATACGGTAGACCAGGTCACTTTTGCAGTGTGTAAACGATCAATATCTCCTGACCATAGGAAGCGAGAACGTAAGGACTCAATCTTCTTGATGCATCCTTTTGGGAGGATGAAGGTGGAGATCCGAAAACCAACCATTCCGGAAATAACAGACGCTATAAGTTGAAGCCTGCCTGCAAAAGACAACATTTTTGTTGCCCAAGCTCTAAACCTGCTGATGATTTTGTCGAGGAGAGGTTGATATTCAGCTATGTGTAGTTTCCTACTCATGAGAGGTAGACCAAGGTAACGTATGGGCAGGGAGCCTTGGGTGAAACCATAAGTTGATAGCTCTTCCGATGTTGTGCTACTTAAACCGGAGTGATATAGCTATGTCTTGTTTTTGTTCATGTACAAGCCTGACCATGAACCAAAATCATCGAGACACTCAGATATACCGTGCAGTGAGTTTGGTGATCCATTGAAAAACACCATAACATCATCTGCAAACATCAAATGAAAGATTTTTAGCTCAGCTGTACGAGGGTGATATTGGATTAAACCAGCTTTATATCTTGAGGTAATGAGACGGGAGAAAGCCTCCATGGCTATCACAAAAAGATAAGGCGATATCGAATCTCCTTGTCTGGTTCCTTTGGTGCTTTTAAAGAACCCCCTTGTACCACCATTGACCGAAACAGTGAAAGTAAGAGTTGAGATGCACTGTTCTATCCAGTTTATAAATATTTCCGGTATTGAAAGAGCTCTTAACGAGGCTAGGATAAAATCCCAGCGGATAGAGGCAAAAGCTTTCTTCAAGTCCACTTTGAGCATAACTTTTGGTTCTGAATTTTTTGCATTGTAACCCTTCACTAGATCCGTAGATAGCAAGACATTTTCCGCAAGAAAGTGACCATGCAGAAATGCTGATTGAGATTGAGACACCAGATTAGAGAGGATCTAGTGTAACTCAACCACTCATTCAGATGAAAACTGTATCAGAAATAAGCAGTCGGATACCAAAGGAAAGAAAACTAGAAGAGGCAGATCAAGATCAAAGTCAAAACAAAAGCAGGGGGTGAGCTTGACAGATGCTGCTAAAACCTCAAATCTTACCGTAGAGAAAGCTCCTCCGTACTCGTTTCATATTGGCCAGGACCCAAAAAACTTGGAGTTTGGTGAAACAATAAAATCACCTATTGTCTCTAATGGTTTGGTTAATGGAAGCTCCAACAAAGATTCCTCCTCAGAGGTTGAAGAAGACTCTTCAGACATTGATTCTTCTGCATCATAGGTTGAAGAAGGTCAGATCCTGGATCAGTCCAAGTATCTGAAATTTAAGCAAAGGCACAGGTCCAAGATGAAGAAGGAAACAAGGGGCGAGGGCCTCTCAGGCCGCGGTCGATGCCTCACGTCGCTCGGTCCATACCCTGTGGTTTCAAAAATGGGTAAAAAAATGTAAACCATTGTTCGGCGGTTTAGTAGAGACTCGAGTTCAGCAGTCAAAGATGGGGAAGTTTGTAAATAATCTACTCCCTGGTTGGTTTTTTGAGGAAAATTATGGTTTTTGGGATCTTGGTAAGATTTGGATTTTATGGCACCCTAGTGTCAAGGTGGTTATTATAGCAAAGACTCTTCAGATGATCTGCTGTGAGGTTTGGTTTCCGGACGCTCAAGATAGTTTTATTGCTTCCTTTGTTTATGAATCTAATTGTGCTGCGATCAGAATGGAACTCTGGTCGGAGTTGATTGCTACAGCTTCACACCCGTTGGTTGCAGGGAAAGCTTGGATTGTTCTTGGTGATTTCAACCAAACTATCAGTCCCGATGAGCATTCTGTCCCTGCTTCCTTTAATTGTGATTTCAGAATGAGAGAGTTGAGTCAATGTCTTCTTGAGGCTGAACTACAGGATTTAAACTATAGGGGTACAACTTTTACCTGGAACAAACAGAAAAGGTCCCCAATAGCAAAGAAGTTAGACAGAATTCTTGTAAATGATCAGTGGGCAAATCTTTTCCTGAGTCGGTGGCTTTCTTTGGTGACCCTGATTTCTCTGATCACGCTATTGCTACTGTTCTGCTTCACCCAACAGAGCTTAAGAGGAAGAAACCGTTCAAGTTTTACAACTACATGCTCCAGAATCCGGATTTTGTGCAGCTGATCTCAACTGATAGGCTCTCTATCAATGTCACTGGCTCAGCCATGTTTCGAGTTAGCCAAAAACTAAAACTCTTGAAGGGATGCATCCGCGAGTTTAGTAAGGAGAACTACTTAGACCGTGAGAAGCGTGTTAAAGAAGCACATTTGATACTACTTAACGACAAAATGAGATGCTCTTGAATCTAAGCTCATTGAATGCCGAACTGGAATCAACTGCGCTAGAGAAATGGCAAGCTCTGGCATCAGCTGAAGATGAGCTTAATCATATTCACTTTCTCACCGACGATACAGGAGCTTGTTATGAATCTCACAAAGCTGTTGAAGATCATTGTGTTGATTTCTTCTCAAACTTTATGGGAAGCCCCCATTGAGCCACAAATGTTCGTCCAAGAGGACCTGGATTTGCTGTTCAATTTTTCTTGTTCATCAACGGAGCAGGAAGGTTTTAGTAGACTTTTTTTCAGAGAATGAAATCAGAGAGGCTTTCTTCTCTCTCCCGAAAAATAAGACAAGCGGTCCCGGCCGTTATTCTTCAGAATTCTTCACTGTGACTTGGTCCATAATAGGCCCTGAGGTAAATTCAGCCATCCTTGAGTTCTTTCATTCAGGTCAGTTGCTTACTCAATGGAATTCAACTACTTTAGTGCTGATCCCTAAGATAGTAAATGCTGCTCGCGCCTCGGATTTTAGGCCAATATCGTGTCTCAATACTGTATATAAGGTGATAGCAAAGCTTCTGGCTCAAAGGCTCAAACGAACTTATATTTAATTCTATCGCTAGTCATATTAAAAAATTATTTCTACGTAATCTAACCATGCATTGTTGTCCAACCATGAAATAGGCAAATCTCATTCAAACTCACAAAACTCATCATAATAATCGTTTTCCTCTCTTTAATTACAATAATCGATTAACATGATCATCTTACCGGGAACAAAATTATTGTACATAGTCGGAGAGCAATATTTGTATTTCTTCAAGTGATCGGCCTTTCGTCTCTGGAACTAGAAAGTACACAAATACAATCGAAAAGGCTGAGACCATTGAGAAGATGAAGAACATCCCTTGGAAAAATGAACAAAAAAAAAGACAATCATCAGTAACAACTTGTTCATATTAGTAATAGCGGTAAGTTATTATTGTTATTGTTATATGTATACCTGATGCATTCCATTCTAACATGAAGTTGAAAGTATAAGTGACAATCCAACCAAACAACCAATTAGTCACGGTAACTAAGGTTCCAGCTGACACTTTCACATTCATGGGAAATATCTACAAACGCAATAGTTTTTTTATTAGATTCACACAACCAACTCCCAACACAAATTCTCCGGATCCAAGCAAAGTCACATGAAATATAAATGTTGGAATACCTCAGCCATTATAATCCATGGTAGTCCTCCCATCCCCAACGCAAATGTCACAATGTGACCCTATACATTTCATAAACAAAACCAACAACGTTAACGACAACTAATCAGCAGCAATGAAAGGAGTTCATCCAGAAAATTAAAGATACAACTAAAACATTGTCATCTGTTTTTTTGTTTGTTTTGTTATGGTAATTTTGTAAGAAAAAAGGTTTTAGGGTTGTTACCAATACGCCGATGCAAGTGAAGATTGGAGTAAGATTTGGGAGAATTCCAAATGACTGCTCCATATTTAACAAAAATTTGACGACAATAATTAGCTGACAAGATTGCATATAAACGACATATACAATACTGTCACAAAATATTATATTCAATTCATATGTATATGAATATGGAAGGCTTAAAACTACCTGGAAACTGTAGGAAACACTTAAGAGCAAAGCACTTAACCCCATCGCAGCACAAGAAGCCTGTAAATAGAAAAATATTTTATTTCTAATGGGATGAAGAAAAATTCTTACTTAATATATCACTTGATTGAATCCAAGGTAGATCTAACCATTAGGAGCGTTCTCCTCCCCAGTTTATCGACTATGATTGTTCCCATCATTGCTTTCGGAACCTAAAAATGATGAAGAATAAATTCATTTTTCATATTGGAATTTCTCTTGTATAATAAAGTAAAAGAAAATTATATCTTGAAAACGTACCATCATCGTGGCTATTACAGATGTGCCAACAGCACTTGAAAATCCTGAAAGTAAATATATTTTAGTTTTGTAATTTGGATGGAGCTATTTACTCGTGAAATGTTCATGTGTATGTGTCTTTTTGGACAGTTTGGCTTTTCTCTGAGCGATAAAGTGCGACTTTTCCACCGTGTCGTCGCTAGCAGCCGCTCGCCGGCGTCTCAGACGCCTGATATCTTCCTCTGTCAATGCTCGGTCACCGATGGGTAAAAGGAAAGGGCCAAAGCACAGATCTCCTCCAAAAGGTAGCAGATCTACAAAGGTTTCAACCTCTTTTCCAAAGATGCCGCCTTCAGACGCCTCTTTAGACTCTCCGACCGGAAGCGCCGCTGCGGATTTCCCTGCAACGCCGAAGGATTTGTCCACTGTTCAGCTGGATAATAAAGCTCTTACAGGTCTCGACCCCCAATCGAAACCTTCAGATGTCCCTGTGATCGCTATTGAAGCAGATCCGGACACCACAAATGAAGAGCAACATGAAACCACCACCATGACTCCGGTCAGTAAACCAGTCACTCCTGAGATCGCTTTGGCAGATCCGGAACCGACGAATGAAGCTGAGACTGAAAAGGAAGAACAAGTCTCTCAAAATCCAGGTACTGTTTTTCCTAAGACATCAGTTTCGAACTCAACCGAAATGCCTGAAAAGGAAGCTGATTCGAAGCTACCAGCCTCTCCACCAAAGACTACTTATTGTTCTACGGTCAAAGGTACCAGGCAGCTCAAGAAGAATTGTGATTCTTACATACTTCCGTCAGGAGAAGCTTGTGTGAAGATACCAAATTCTGTCATAGAGAAACATAGGAAATCATGGGATTGCTTTGTCATTGGTCAATTCTATGCCGACCCGCCTTCACAGGGAACAATCCACAACATTGTTAATGGGATTTGGAGTAAGCAATACAGAGATATAGCTGTATCGAAAATGGAGGGCTTCGCTTACCTGTTCCGAATCCCAAACGTCTCCACTCGGAATCGTGTCATCAACCAGCGACTGTGGCAAATTGATGGAAAAACAATGTTTGTTGCTAAATGGGAACCAGGTGTAATTCCTTCAAAGCCTGAACTATCCGAAGCTCCAATATGGCTCGAGTTGCGTCAGGTCCCCCTTCAGTTCTTTAATGAAGATGGGCTCGAACGTATAGCTAGTCTGGTAGGAGATCCTAAATTTTTACACCCTTCCACCGCCAACAAAACAAACCTCGAGGTCGCTAAGGTCTTCACCATCATCGACCCAAGGAAACCACTGCCGGAAGCGGTCAACGTTCAGTTCGAAGCTGGTAAAATAAGTCGTGTGCTTGTCTCGAGTCCATGGATGCCTCCTGTTTGCAGTCATTGCAAGGAGATAGGCCATACATCGAGCAAATGCAAGCTGGCTCCTATTACTTGCATCCCTTGTAACTCTTCCTCTCATGGCCCTCTTAACTGTCCCAAACTCAAGATTACAGAAGGAAGAGGGAGAAAGACTCGTAGAGCAAAACCGAAGGAGAAACAATGGTCACTAGTTAATCCTAAGCACCAAGACCCGCCAACCCAGGACACTCCGTCCAAGCTTGGAACAGCTTCTGATTTTGTGACAGGTGAATGCAGTAAATCATCTTTGGAGCTACAGATTCAGGGTGATAGTTCCAAGCCTAAAGGAAATAAAAGCGAAATTTCATCTGGTGTAGAACCTGACTCTTCCGACATTGAATCATCTGAGGAATCATCTGAGGAAGAGGAGGGCGAAATCCTGGAAGACGACGAGGAGGATTACCGACTTGTCCATAAGAAGAAATTTGGAAAGTTTCACGATCCACGGGGCAAGGGCCCCACCAAAGCCTGATTTATGTCGGCACAACTTTTTTGTTGGAACGTTCGCGGCTTTAACAAATTCAGTCACCGCAACGGTTTCAAAAAATGGATAAAGGTAAATAAACCTATTTTCGGAGGGTTAATAGAAACCCATGTCAAGCAGTCGAAGAGGCAGAAGTTTGTAAATAATTTGCTCCCGGGCTGGTTTTTTGAAGACAATTACGGTTTCTCTAATCTTGGTAAGATTTGGATTTTATGGCATCCTTCTGTTTCTGTCACAGTGGTGCATAAATCACTTCAGATGGTCACATGTGAAGTTACTATCCCTGGTCACACTGTTTTCTTCGCATCTATTGTCTATGCATCCAACTGCCATGATGAAAGGAAAGTTCTTTGGGACTCTATTTCAGACCTGGGATGCTCTCAAGTAATTAATGGTAAGCCTTGGATTGTGCTCGGTGACTTCAACCAGACACTATCTCCACAGGAGCACTCACTCAACACGTCCTCGAGAGTGGACAGCCGTATGCGACTATTTCGGGAATGTCTTCTTGAGGCTGACTTGCAGGATTTGAACTACCGAGGAAACACTTTCTCCTGGTGGAATAAGAGTAAGGTCCTTCCTGTTGCAAAGAAGCTAGATAGGGCTCTAGTTAATGATGAGTGGGGCAATTCTTTCCCCACTGCAGTTGCTTCTTTCGGCTCACCAGCCTTCTCAGATCACGCGCCGATCTCTATCTCCTTGAGCATCAGTTCGCCCTCTATCAAGCGTCCGTTCAGATTTTTTAATTTCTTGCTGCAAAACAGTGAGTTCCTACCGATGATAGCTGAAAAGTGGTTCTCAATTAATGTGACTGGTTCTGCAATGCTTCGTGTCTCCCTTAAACTGAAATGCCTGAAGAAATTTATCAGAGATTTTAGCAGGCTCAACTACTCTGGTATTGAGTTGAGAACGCAGGAAGCCCATATAGCGTTATTGCTGGCACAAGACATGACTCTCGCCAACCCCACCATTGAAAATGCAGAGAAAGAGCTTGAATGCTCCCGAAAATGGCAAGTTCTGTCCAAGGCGGAAGAGAGTTTCCTCATGCAAAGAGCCTCAGTTTCTTGGTTAGGTCTGGGGGACGCAAGTACATCCTACTACCATCGATTAACCAGCACGAGGAGAGCGGCGAACCATATTCATTTCCTAGCTGACGAAAATGGTGGACGAATCGAAAACCAATCAGAGATTGAGGAGCATTGCGTCGAGTATTTCTCTAAGTTACTGGGCGGTCCTGTATCCTCGCAGCAGTTTGAACAATCAGACCTCGACCTACTCTTTGATTTCTCCTGCCCTAACGAGGTGAGTGATGGCTTCTGTAAGCAGTTCACACCGCAGGAAATAAAAGACGCTTTCTTCTCCCTCCCAAGCAACAAGGCCAGCGGTCCGGATGGCTATACTTCAGAGTTCTTCAAAGCTACATGGAGCATCATTGGACCGGAAGTCTCGCAAGCTGTTTTGGAATTTTTCTCATCAGGCAGTCTCTTAAAGCAATGGAATGCCACAACAATGGTTCTAATTCCTAAGATCACTAACGCCTCATCTACAGCGGATTTTAGGCCAATCTCTTGCCTAAATACAATTTATAAAGTGATATCTAAGCTGTTAGCTACGCGTCTCAAGTCGATCCTGCCTCAGATCATTTCACAGGCTCAATCAGCTTTCATGCCAGGCAGACTACTGGCTGAGAACGTAATGCTTGCTACTGATCTGGTGCAAGGGTACAACAGAGCAAATACCACCCCTAGAGCAATGCTAAAGGTTGATCTTAGGAAGGCCTTTGATACACTAAGATGGGATTTCATCATAGGGACCCTCAAGGCGCTCTCAATTCCTAATAAGTTCATCAGATGGGTTCACCAATGCATTTCTTCAGCCTCCTTCACAATCTCGGTTAATGGCAGCAGCAGTGGGGTTTTCGAGAGCACTAACGGTATACGGCAAGGAGATCCCATTTCTCCTTACATCTTTGTCCTTGCTATGGAGGCTTTTTCCAGACTTCTACTTTCTCGATTTGAGAGTGGACAAATTGGGTATCACCCGATGACATCTGAAGTTAAACTGACACACCTCATGTTTGCGGACGACGTAATGGTCTTCTTCGATGGAAGTCCAAACTCCCTCCATGAAATATCTGACTGCCTTGACGATTTTGGTACCTGGTCTGGGTTGAGGTTAAACAGGAATAAGACAGAGGTTTTCACATCTGGTTTGAGCGACTATGAAACTCTTGCTATTGCCCAGTACGGTTTCAACTCAGGCTCTCTTCCAATCAGGTACTTGGGACTTCCTCTCATGAGCCGTAAACTACGAATTTCAGAATATGATCCCCTGATGCACAAGCTCATCTCTAAGTTCCGTAGCTGGGCAATAAAGACACTAACATTTGCTGGAAGACTTCTGCTACTGAGCACAGTGATTGCCGGAACAGTTAATTTTTGGATATCGACATTCAGGTTGCCCAAAGGGTGCATCCGGAAAATTGACTCGTTATGCTGCAGGTTTTTATGGTCTGGTAATATTGATGAACAAAAATCGGCAAAAATTGCTTGGACAACGTGCTGCTTACCTAAAGAGGAAGGTGGCTTGGGGTTAAGGAACTTCTCGGTTTGGAACAGAGTGTTGCTACTTCGTTTCATCTGGTTATTATTCTCGGGAAGTAACTCTCTTTGGGTAATTTGGCAGCATCATTATCGCTTGGCAACCAAGTCATTTTGGGCCATTGAAGAGTCTACAAATGATTCATGGACATGGAAACAGCTACTGAAGCTCAGGTGTGAAGCCTTAAACTTCTGTAAAGGCGTACTAAATTCCGGGCGAAGTCTGAGTTTCTGGTACGATGTATGGACACCTATGGGGCAGTTATTGAAGTATATAGGCCCTTCTGGACCTCGTGACCTGCGGATTCCCCTTACAGCAACTGTCTCCGAAGCTTGCAACTCAACTTCCTGGCTTCTTGCGCAACCCCGCAGCCAAGCGGCCCTGGACTTTCATATTCATCTTACCACAATTACTCTGCCTCTCTCTGAAGCTCCTGACAAGTACGAATGGAGAGTCCAAGGAGTCCAGGAATCGGTCTACTCTTCAGCAGCTACATGGCAAAGCCTGCGACCAAAATCAGAGAGGAAACCTTGGGTTGATTGTGTATGGTTCAAGGGTTCTGTGCCTAAGATTGCATTTAATATGTGGATTGCTAATGCTGACAGGTTGCCAACTAGAGCAAGGCTCTCATCGTGGGGACTACAAATTCCTACATCGTGTTGTCTTTGCTCAGGTTCCACAGAAACAAGAGATCACTTGTTGTTGACTTGTCCATTTAGTTGGGAGGTCTGGCAACATGTTATATTTAGGCTCAACCCACCAACTCTTCCCTTCCGTGACTGGAATGAAATGCTATCTTGGATCAGATCTCCAGCCGTCTCAAGCCCTATCATTCTCCGAAAGCTAGCTGCCCAGTCAACCGTCTATCACCTGTGGAAGCAGAGAAACAATGTGTATCATAACAACAACATCATTGGACCAGTGGTGATTGCTAGGATGATATATCGAGAAGTCAAGAACACTATCATGGCAAGAAGGGATAGAAAGAAATTTCAAAACCTCTTGTCAAGTTGGATTATATAATCTTTAGGCTTCTCAGCACATTTGCTCTATCTTGTTTTTTCTTCTTTTTTGCCAAGGTAGAGTACTATCTAGATTTAACTTTTTTGTAAAATCTGAACATCATTAATATGATATTAGCATTCTTAGCAAAAAAAAAAAATGTTCATGTGTCAAAGTGTATATGTATGAAAACTAAGTTACCTCCTTTTTGGAAGAGGCTACTTGCATAATAGGTTACACCGGAGCTCCCGCTCAATTGTTGCAAAAACATTAAGCCAACTCCGATCTGTATACAAACATATGTCATCATCATTACATAATAAGTGATTCCAATTTCCAAATTGCAACTATCATGTATTTTTTTAAAAATAATTGAAAACAGTCACATATCATTAGAAACTAGCTTTTTTGTTAGGTCAAATGCTTACAAATAACGGATATGCATATCGTCTCTGAAACAATTCAGCCATTCTAGTTTCACCATCGACTTCAGACATTTCTATGGTATCCTGCAAAAGAAAAAATGTTGAATTTGAAAACCAATATTTTTTAATCGTAGGGTTTTTTAAAATAAAAAGTTCATACTCTGATTGTGTTTGCTTCACGAGAAATGTCGACGTCAGATCCTCTTAGACATTGCAAAGCAGTTCGGCAATCTTTATCACGACCTTTTTTCGCCTGTCATATATATAACAAGTTTAAAAACTCTTCAAACAAATTTTCAAAACCAGTGTGATAAGTTAATTAAGTTAACGGAAACCAAAACCATGTATATGCAAACATAAATAAACTTACTAGCCATCTAGGAGACTCGGGAATGAAAAATAAGCAAAAAATGTGGAGCACACATGGCACAAACCCTGGAAATATAAAAAAGCACATTGTTAAATTTAGCCGGTTTGAATTATATATATATATATATATCATTCTCTTATATGTTTTTAATATCGTACCGACTATTGCTAATAATCGCCATGGAACGAAATTGCCAATGATGAAGAAGAGCGCAATGCCGCAATTTTGCATCAGCTGTATGTATTTATAAACAATAATGTATGTTATTTTTCCAAATATAACGCTGGACCAAATTAGGTTGGACCGGTTTGATCAATTTGGTTATAACATAAACCGGACCAACAAATAAACCCAGTTAACGTACTTGATTGGCGAACACAAACGAACCACGGACATGTTTCGGTGCGATTTCGGCTATATAGACTGGAATCTACACGAACACAGAACTTTGTATCAGTAACTCATCATGTAGCTAATTTTCATTGTGTGGTGAAATTAAATTTAGAATGGTAGGAATTACCACGTAGCTAAATAAACCAACGCCGATTCCAAGTAACAATCTTCCACAGTCCAGCCACAATGCGTCCTTCATATTCAAAACATTAATAAAAATAAGTTTAGTTTCTAACTTCGAATAAAACGCAGAAATAAACCATAAAGATAAATATCTACTAAGAATAAAACAAGACAAGCAACAAGTAGCCGAGAGAAACAAACCTTAGCCAATGCTACCGCGAGCCAGCCTGTAACGCAGAAGGCTTCGCAAAACAACATCGTCTGTTTTTTTCCAGAAAATAGTAGAGAAAAGGTAAGTAAAGACCGGTTCGGTAGATGGAACCGGTTAGTAAAAAAACACGTGCAATCAATAACTGACCCGCTTTCTCCCAAGGACATCGGCGACTTTACCGCTGAATATTGCACCAATCAAACCTCCTAATGTCAAAATCGACCCGAACATTGAGTACTGCATGATCAGTCCAAGAGGGTCAACTTATAAGTCAAACTTAAAACATTATTTATATTTTTTTTTTTTTGAAAATAGCATTATTTATTTATTAGTTACCTCAGCAACTGAGAGAGATAAATCTTTGGTAATCCCTGATTGCGCACCCGATGAATAACCCGCCTACGAAAACCGATACATAAAAAATCAGTTAAGCTGGTTCAGAGCAACAAATGAAACTCTGGAAGACAGTCAAAACCGGATGGTTAAAAGTTAAACCGGATATGAAATCGATGACTCACGCCACAACCGGAGCAGAAGGAGCCAGAGACGGCAACAAAGGTGCTGAGGAAAACAGAGGCGGTAACACGACATTCACCATCGTCGTCTTGAGCTTTCTTGATGACCTCTCTCGGGGATTTCCTCGATAATCCGGTTTCTAAGAGAACATCTTCGTTAGGGAACTTCCTCTCTCGTTCTCGCATGCTTGAGCTCTTCTTCAGTAACCCTTTCTCCGTGCTTTTTTGTCGCTCCATTTTCAAAACATTCCTTCTTTGCTTAGTGTTCTGTCTCTGTGAGGAAGATTTTATATACAAAAGAAAAAGTTAGAGTTGTTGCTTGTGAGAGGACTTTGAAGTTTCTTTAAAGGTTCGTATGCAAATTGAGGATTGGAATCTTGTCTACTTGGACTAGTGGATTTATCGTTTTCTATAATGCGTCAGAAATCTTCTCTTTATATGAAAATATCATTGTTTTCTATATGATGAGAAGCCGGCTCAAAAGCACACTATTTTGAAAATTTAGGTAATTTTTTTTTTTTGGTTTTGTCTAGATTCAGTCATCTACATTGAACCTGACTGTAATTGGTTTATTTTTCTTCTATTTTTGCTTATACTTTTAAGAACGTGTGCTGTACAATGATAGTTTTCAATTTATCTCTTTACCTAAATTATATGGTAAAAAAAAGAGTTATATACTTATATGGTTATACATGCATGTCAAAAATAAATATACTCATATTAATGAAGGTAATTGATTTAACGGAATTTAATTTTTAAACAGAAAAAAGTTTGTCAGAAAAGTACAAATATCTTTGGTTGAATAATGGGAGTCAGTGTAGTGCACAAGAGATAAAGAGTGATTTACATCATAGTCGACAAATATATCTATCGTTATCAACTATTGAAGGATTGAAAAGTCGTTGTAGTTTTATTTTCGTGGTCGACTATTCTTTATGTACATCCAATGAACACAGCTATGAAGTTGATCCATTTTAATTCGATAAAATCTAGACAAACTTTATATATCTACCAACTTATATATCTACCAACGTGAAGTTGGTAGATATGAACGAAAACACGTGCTTTTATCCCTTTGATAAGTGAGCGAAAAAACTTTGTCATGTAGTATCCAATTATACTCGAGGCATAAACATAGTAGGTTTTTTGATCAAAAAAAAAACATAGTAGGTTCAAACTTCAAAGTAGTATCACATATCCCCCAACTGACTTTGTGTTCGACGGGTTATTAAAGAAGGTTTGTGGCTTGTAATCTATGGCCCAATTGTATATCTTTCTTTTGCTCCATTTTCTTACCTAATATATTGTCTATATACTTGGGCTCTTAAGCTCAAACATTTATAGGCCTACTTTAGTTTTTGTCAAGCCATTGCATCACCAAAACCGAATCATAATTCACTTTTTTTACTGAGACTTTAGCAAGCAGTGCAGTTTTTACGTATTCATTACGCAACACGATTTTGGCAAGTAATCTACCAACTAATTGACTAGTTTGTTGCTGTATTTTCAAACATAGTTTTACCAATACTTTGAGTTAGTTCATCTTCAACTTTGGTTTATTCTTCTAATTTATCCTAACAATATTGAAGGTTACGCACATGGTGGACCTTAGAAGAAACTAAAATTATAGAACTAAGAGCATCCACAATGGTGGATTCCATTGTGGAATCTTTAGGAGTAGATAATTATTATTATTATTTTTTTTGAATAGTTAAGGATTTTAGAGAAAAAAATGTGTACAATGGTGATCCCGAAGTTATAATTCTTAGGAAATAAAAAATAATTTCTTTTTTTAAGTGAAATATAATTTTTATATATTGGATAATTAAACATAAAATACAATAATTAAACATAAAATACAATAATTAAACATAAAAATACAATAATTTAACATAAAAAGACAATAATTAAACATAAAAATACAATATTTAAACATAAAGATAGAATAATTTTTAATCCTCCTCTCCAAATTTGTTCCAAATATGCTCGATTAAATCATTTTTGAGATATTCATGGATACTCCTATCCCGAACATCATTCCGGACGCCAAATGTATTATTGATATTTGTAGGCCTCTCGGTTTCGACCTCAGAATTTCTGATGACGTCACCTTCTTCAAAACCCGATATATCAACAAGATTGTATCCATCCCGTTCATTTTCTACTATCATATTGTGTAATATGATACACGCTCTCATAATCTTCCCTATCTTATCTTTGTCCAATGTCTTTACCGGGTGTCTCACAATCGCAAATCGACCTTGCAATACTCCAAAAGCCCGCTCCACATCTTTTCGGGCTGCTTCTTGAAGTTTAGCAAATAACTCTTGTTTAGGTGTTTGAGGGAGTGTGATAGATTGGATAAATGTTGACCATTTTGGGTATATACCGTCTGTGAGGTAGTACGCCAACTTATACGTGCGTCCGTTGACCACGTACTTTACCCTCGGAGCTCGACCTTCTAAAATGTCATCAAAAACAGGAGATCGATCAAGGACATTAATAACGTTTAAGGTACCTGGAGGACCAGAAAAAGCGTGCCATATCCAAAGATCTTGGGAAGCTACAGCCTCAAACACAATGGTCGGTTTTCCTGATCCACGAGTGTACTGTCCTTTCCAAGCGGTTGGGCAATTTTTCCACTCCAATGCATACAGTCAATGCTCCCGATCATCCCTGGAAACCCGTATATCTCTCCAATATCGAGAAGTAGTTGAAGATCCTCTGCTGTGGGTCGTCGTAGATACTCATCTCCGTATAACTGTATTATTCCGTCAGTGAAATTATGTAAACACGAAAGTGCAGTGGTCTCAGCAAGTCTGAGATATTCGTCAACAGTGTCAGCCGCAGAACCATAAGCAAGCATACGAATTGCTGCCGTACATTTTTGTAGTGAAGAAAGACCGAACCTCCCGGTTGCATCTTTTCTTTGCTGAAAGAATGGAAAGCTCTGCCTCAGGTCATGAACAAGACGCAAGAATAAATCCCTTTTCATGCGGAAACGGCGTCTGAATAATTGGGACGAGAATATTGAATTTTCACTGAAGTAGTCATTCCACAAGCGGTCGTGACCTCCTTCGCGGTCTCGTTCTATATAAGCACGAGACCTTTGGTGATCGGCCTCTACTGCATTGTTGAATGTATCTTCGCAGATTTCCTCGAAAATTTCCTCTACTCGTTCATCTAATCCATCGGACGAAGATGATGACATTTTTAGTTTCCTGCTTGAAATAAAAATTGTCTATCATCATTTTAGGTTGGTAAAAATATTTTGTTTTCTTCTAAAATTTGCTATTTAACAACATTTATATTTAACAAACATTGTATATTTAAGAACATTCTATATTTTTAAAGTTGTTTGATATGGTTTGTATAACTTCTTTTTAATTCTCTGGTGGAGCTTTCCAAAATCACATTTTAACCGAGAAAATATCTGTTTAAATCAGTTTTAGAGTGAAGCAAACAGTAGTGTATACAACAGTTTTACATTGAAGCAAGCACTTGTGATTTTGGAAAGCACAAGGTTTTAAAGTGTAGCACGTACAGACAATGAAATATGTAGGTTGTAAAATATGAAACCACAAACAATGAAAACAAATGGTTAGCCATTAAAGTTACATAATTAAGTCAAGAAGTACTTGTTGATTACAACTTGATGCAACTTCGAGTATTAGTAGAAACAAACGGAAGCAAATGGAAAGAAGAACTGGTGGAAACAAAGGATACAAGATAGCTAGCTAAACACATGAGACTTATATAACATACACTAGAACAACCCGTGAGTGGGTTCACATGAAGCTAAACAAAAAAAAGACTTTCACCCGTGACTTGTTACCCCCTGACTTGGTAGATATGATCTTCTGTTGAACCTGAGACAACACAAAAGACAAGAGTTAGCTAACTAAAAGTTATATACATGTGATGGAATACGAACAAGTTAGCTAACTACAACTTATACAATAATTCCAAGAGTTAGCAACACTTACTACAACATCTCAGACATAAGCTTGAGTTTGAGAGATGTTTCTATCTCACTCAGTGGATCTTTTTTTGCTAGTAAACGCTCAAGCAGTTTCTGTTTCGACAGTTTTTCTTTTACTTCCATTATGGCTTGTATCTGTGACAACTCCTCCTCTTTTCCATTCTTCTTCTTCTTCTTAGAACCAGCTTTAGAAGCCTTCACCCCCCACGGGTCTACCCTCTGGTTCTCCCACTTCCTCTTCTGTATCAATATCGACCACTTCTTTGCGCTTGTCCTTCCCACTATCCTTAGCCAGAAAGGTGGAGCACCATTTCTGGTCATGCCTCAGCTCTCTCCAGCCGTGTTCGAGTGTGAACTTGTAACCCTGATCATTAACGAAGTAGTCTAGTGCAGCTTTCATTGTATCATCATCATTTTGACCACTTCTCTGCTCCCTTAGAGCCTTATCATAGCATACAGCGAACTTGGATACATCAGTATTGATCCTACCCCACCTCTGCTTGCAAGAGGTCTTCTCTCTCGGTATGGTCCCAACCAATAGAGGACTTGCATTGTAGTAGTCTACAATCCTCTTCCAGAACGTACCGGCTCTCTGCTCATTGCTCACCACCGCATCTTCACTGGTGTTAAGCCATGCTCCTATGAGGATTTTATCCTCTTTCAGACTCCATTTCCTCCTCTCCTTGACAGCAGGCTCGACAAGAGAAGGGGTTCCAGACTCGACAACAGACTCGGGAAGAGGCTCATCAGGACCTTGCCTCCCGAACCAAAAAGGTTCGGGTGAATCAAGGTCAACTGGAGGTTGAGATTGACTAAAGAGTAGGTGGGAGTAACTTATGTTATTATCCATGGTTAAGCGTATGCTCTGTGTCGCTCTAATAGCAACACAGAGCCTTAAGTAGGCGAGTGTTAACTAAGAAAAATTTAAGGTGAGCAGTTAGGAAGGTAAAAAATATTAAAGACCTATCATATCAGACTAACCACGCTTTCTAAAACATTTAAAATAACCAACTCAGAGGCAGTAGGAAGGTAGAAGGGAAACAACTAGCATTAAACAGAAACTCTGAGAGTAATATTATACACCTACCAATTCCGAGTAACCAAGCTTTTTTTTTAAAAAGAAAAGATTAAGTAGTGGTAGTACCTAATTATACATAGACGGAAGGGATTTTAGAGACTCTGCTTTAGTTCTTCGAAGCTCGTCCTACAAATACATGAAATGAAACAGTTAAAAGTTATACAAATATTGCATAAAGAACAACCACAAGCACAAGAAAGGAACTCACCAGTCAGATACATGACCGCCAAACCAATAAAAACAAATGCAGACACCATAACACAAACGACCAATGCTAAGCCATTTGTAACCCGTGACTGCTTCTTAGATAACTCACAGACGATATTGTGTAGCTTATCCAGCTTCTGGTCACACTCAAAACCTTGATCTTTAAGCAGCCTCATCTGTCTCTGGTGGTGACTTATCTCCTCCGTAACAGCTACGTCCCACCATTTCCAGATGTGGCAGTCCCCATCGTCCTTGTTGTCGCACGTGTAGTAGAGTCTCCCTGAATCTTTAGGCGTGTAAGAAGTCGCAACAGCTGGCTCACCACCGCAGTAGCATGTCCTCGGGATCCAATCATCAGCTTCACCCGCGTACACTGGAGCTTGGTAGCTACTCTCAACTTCATCCTTATACAGTTCAGCTTCAGCTTCCAAAAGGGACGTCATGTCAAACTCGTCCGATGAAGAAGGCTGCGTGTACGAGTAATCTTGTCCCATTTTTGGTTAACCTGAAAGAAACAATGTAAAGCAAACAAGTTAATGAACGAAGGAGATAATTAAACAGAAAGAAAACATGTAAAGCAAACCATTTGAAATTGTATTGTAAACAAAGCAAAACATGTAAAGCAAACAATTTCAAACCGTATTGAAACCCATAACTAAATCGATTGAAACCGAAAACGAAAACGAATTGAAACCGAAAACGAGTTTTGAGTTTTCGAGCTAACTAAATCGAATCAACCCGAAAACGAATTGAAACCCAAACTACAAACGATAAGATCCCCAATTGAATATAAACGAATTGAAAAAGATTTGAAAAACTGAAACTTTTAGAAACCCTAATTCGAAAAAATCCCCAAATCGATTCGAGGGAAAAACGATACTTTAAGGGAGACGAGATGAACAAGAAAGCTAACCTAAGCTCAAATCAACCACAAAAGAATGGTAATTACCTTTGAAAATGACGGATTGCAACGATCGACGACGGAGAAAATCGCCTTTTCATCTCGAACTCTGGTTTTTTTTTTTCACGCATTCGGTCGCGAATGATTTTTTTTGTTAAACCGAACACAAAAGAAAACCGAGCCAACCAGATGACGCCACGTCGCCTAAGAATTCAATCCTTCGAAGCCTTATTTACGGATTGATCCGTACAGATCCGCCAAAGACCAAGCTCATTTCACAATATTTATAATCAAAACATACTAAAGATTTGGGATACGGACCCGTGACGGATCGCCGTTGCGGTTGGTCTAAGGTTTTACTTTAAAAAGAGGCATTGACTAGTCAGCGATTGAGTGACTGGACTATCCTGTGACTCTGTCTACTCGATTAGCGATTTCTAGAACAACTTTCAATTTTTTTTTAAAAAAAAAAACAACCAAATCGACGAGATCATGGAAACAGAAAAAAAGGTGATTCATGAGATAATTCCCACATGCTCGCTTTGTTCCATTCTGAATTATTAAAAAGATATCTTTCCAAAGTGATTCTGCTTCACAAATCATGCTGAATATACGTGCAAGTTGCCAACCACGACAGTTTAATAATAATATTAATAGTACATATATAATAAGATACCGCTTGTGAGAAACAATTACGTAAGATTTAAAATCCAGTAGTTTGGAATTAACAAAAAGAAAGCCACGATTATTAAAATGTCCTTAGGGTTACACTTTTAAAGGACTGATCCTAATGATTCATGCAAATGAGATTTACTCAACTTGTCACAAGTTATCTTGAGAACTAAAATTTCACAATCAAGAATAAAATTCGAAAAAGAAATACCTCACTATTTAATAAAATTACATGAATGATGCCGGAGATATGGGAAAAACTTTACAAAACAACTGAATGTTATTGGGAAAGTATACATTCCGCCATAATTTATTGTATATATGTATTGTGAAAATTACAAGAAAATACAGTAACTGAAAATAATTTGATAACTTTTTTGGCCGTAAGTGAATTATATACTATATACATAAATGGGAGTAGCTGAGTAACATTAAGATCTAAGCTTATTTTTTCCCAAGTGATCTCTTCTCTCTATTGTACAGAATGAGGAAACAATTATAAGAAAAACTACTATAAACCTCCCCCACTTAAGTAAAAAAAAAAAGAAAAATAACAATGAACATGTAAATCTCAAACTCATTGTAGAAAATCTGTAAGAGAAGCTTGTATATCTTCAAGTGTTCTTCCTTTTGTTTCGGGTACCATCGCATAAATAAAAGCTATACCCGCAGCGCATATACTAAAGAAAATCAAGAACGTTCCTGAAAAATAGCAAGCCCAAAAATTAAAGAAATGATCTAACAAAGTGTAAACATTAGCTTTAGTTGACCATATGATATACCTGATGCGTTCCATTCTAGCATGAAGTTGTAAGCTAAAGCTACAATCCAACTAAAGGACCAGTTGGCTAAGGTAACAAGAGTCCCAGCTGAAACTTTCACATTCATCGGGAAAATCTGCAGCAAAATTTTTTTTAAAAAATGTTTAATCTGTTTAGAGTTTATTGACTTCCGGAAGGAGTTTCTTGAAAGAAGTTTATGTTGGTTTGTACCTCAGACATGATGATCCATGGTAAGCCTCCCATGCCTATGGCAAATGAAGAGAGGAAACCCTATTTTTGTGAAAGAAGCATCATGTAAAAATCAGATCAATTTCATACAAAGAGCGTTGTGCTTATGTCTTAAAATGATATTTATACGTACCACAACACCGATACATGTAAAGATTGGAGTGAGCTCATCTAGCATGCCATATGACTGTCCAACAAGAAAATAGATATGTTTAATCTAACAGAGTAGATTCAAAGTTTTTATGTCATGTTTTGGTTTTAAAAAGTTGTTAATTTTACCCGAAAGCTGAAGGAAAATGCAAGGAACAAGCTGAAAAGGCACATTCCACTAGTAGATGCCTGTAATCAAAACATTATGTTAAAAATGACTCTTTGCTTCATTTCACATTTGTTCTGAAAGTATAGCAAAAGTAATTTACCAGCAGAAGCGGCCTACGACCCATTTTCTCAACCAAAATCAGACCCAATATAGCTTTTGGTATCTACAAAAAAAAGAACACATGATACATAACTAAATGTAGTCCTTGGAGGGTTTACTGAAGAACAGAATGAAACTATTATGTGCAGAGACATACCATGATCACTGCAAGAATCATTGAGCCAATGCTGCTTGGAAATCCTGTCAAGAATTAAGAAAAAAAGATTTGTGAGTACTCACAAATGAAGACAATCAATTAGTGTTACATGCCAAACAGAGTTTGTCTTTTCTTTCTGTTTACCTCCTTTATCAAATACGCTACCGACATAGAACATAATCCCCGAGCTTCCGGAGAGCTGTTGCAGAAGCATTAACCCCACACCAATCTATGAAGAAAAACGTCATAAACTTTGAGTAAACGGCAATGGAGAAAAAAAAACGTTATCTTCACCACAAAACGTTTTAGATTAACTTACAACAAGAGATGGAGCGTATCTCCTCTGGAACAAATCCATAATTTTAGATTTTGGTCCTTGATCAAACAACGCCATGGTTTCCTAACGTAGGATTTAACTATCAGTCACGTATTGAGTTGAAACAACAAGTATTTGAAAACCGAGATGCTTGAAAAGAGTTGTAAGTGTAATACTTTGATACTGTTGGCTTCTTCAGAGACATCAGCATCATCTCCACGGAGAAGCTGCAATGAGGCTCTACATTCTTTTTCACGTCCCCATTTTCCCTATATATCATTTAAACCAAATTAAAATCATCCCTTCACATGTTTTCTAATAAGGATCAAGACTTCTACAAAGGGTCCATTAAACTCTAAACATACCAGTAATCTAGGAGACTCTGGAATGAAGAACAAAGTCACAACTTGCAAAATACATGGAATCAAACCACTACAAGAAAACATATTTTTTACGAGGGCAATATACGTTGTAACTTCGTCGTAAACGGGGTGTTACGACGAATGAACCGCGAAACACGTTTCGTCGTAAAACGCCCGTCGTAACCGACGTTTCGTCGTAAATGACTTGTTAAGTTTACGACGAAATATATTCCTCGTAAAGCGCAGGGCAGAGATTCGTCGTAAACGACACGTAAAATTTCGTGGTAAACTCCACGTAATGGATTCGATGTAAAGCACACGTAAACATTTTCGTTGTAACACCCTCGTAAATATTTCGATGTAAACTCCACGTAACATTTCGATGTAAAGACCACGTAAAATCTTCGATGTAAAAGACTCGTAATTATTTTCGACGGTAATCAGTTGTAAATGTTTACGTCGAGCCTACATCGACGTTTCGTTTTATAATATATTTTGAATATTATTTTTAACCTCAAATATATATATATATAAATTTGAATTTATTTAAAATTCTGAATTTTAAATAATTTTAATTTTAAAACGAAATATGAAAATAAAAAACATTTATAAAAAAGCATTTAAAAGTCATAATATTTAAATTCATAATACAAACCGAAAATATTAAAAAAACTACATATCATCGAAGTAGTCGGTGGGGTTGCTCGGATGTTGACGGGTTGGATCGGACTCTTGGGGATCTCGTACTGGCAACCCAAGAGCGGCTCGTCTCTGACTCAACATTCTCTGCATAACCGGGTTTCCCACGGCCATCACGTCTAGCAAATCCTCAAGAGAGTCTAAACGAACCTGCTGGCTATCCATTCGAGCTTTCATCTGAGAAGTCTCTTCATCCCGTCTCGAAGTGTATGACGAAGTTGCCCTTGCAACTTGGTTAACGGAGCCTATACCGACTATTCGGCCCTTCTTTCTAGGAGCCAGCTATAAAATTAAAACATATATTAATATAGTTATTAAAAATAATGAAAAAAAAAATTTTAGTTGTACTACCTCTTCGAAGATTCGGTCGGCTTCTTCGGTGGACAATGTGACGGGTAATCCATCGGGAGACTCCTGAGTTAGTTGCGTCTCCCGTTCTTCAATCCGAGTAGCCACTGCTTGAGCGAGTTTCTCTGATGCAGGATCCACAAAAACTCCGTCGGATGTGGCGTGAGTCATCTTGAATAGGTCAGACAGAGATGGTAAGACTCCCGTCTTCTCCAACTACAAAAAAAAAATATTAAAAGTTATATTAATTGAATATTTTAAAATAAATATTTAAAAACAAAACTTACAACGTCTAGACGGATGCCTGCATGTGGTTTTTGGCCGGTTCTGTGAAGCATGGGCAAATTACCATCTTTATCCTTCGTTCTTCGAGAAGCCGAGCACGAATTGGCCTTTTTGATCGAAGACGGGTGCTTCCAATAGGCGATGAGGCCATCCCACACATCCGTCGTGAGCTCAGTGGGCTTTCCCTCATACCCGTCGAGCTCCCACTTGTCCTTCCAATCGGAGACTGTGTTGCAGAGGCGGATCTTTGCTTTTGCAACGAATTCCGCCTTCACCATCTCGTCCGGGCTGGGCAAGCAAATCCTCTACCGTATATCTCGCGAATGGGGCATATGAAGGCACACGCAAATCCGGATGAACTGCACCTTCTGGGACAGGCTCAGGTGCAGCCGCTGGAGGAGGAGGTGGAGGCATATGCGGTGGAGGCATTTGCGGTGGAGGCATCTGCGGTGGAGGAGGACTCCAAGCAACTCTCTGAGAAGGCTGAGAGTCTGGAACTGCGGTGGAGGATGATGGACCAGAAGACGATGGACCGGAAGAAGATGTACCGGAACCATCGTCGCCAAACAAATCTCTATAACTAGGTGCTCTGGATTTTCTTCTAGGAGCCATCTAAAAAAAATTAAAATAAATTTTATCAGTTACGACATAATAAAAATATTATTCCGTTACCTAACTAATCACCTAAACTAATTACCTAACTAATCACCTAAACTAATTCCGTTACCTAACTAATCACCTAAACTAATTTAAAAAAAAAAAAAGAGAGAGAGAAGAGAGAGTTTACCTTAGAGAGAGCAAAGGAATTTGGGAGGAATGAGCGAGGCAGCCTCGCTCTCGGCGTCCCCTTATATAGATTAGGATTCGTCGTAAAATCGACGTAAATTTACGACGAAATTACCAGGCCCGCGTTTTTCCACTTACGACGAATTTACCAGGCCCGTGTTTTTTAATTTACGACGAAATTACCAGGCCCGTGTTTTTCGAGTTACGACGAAATTACCAGGCCCGCGTTTTTCCATTTACGACGAAATTACGACGCTTAACCCTAAACACCGAGAATGAAATCCCTAAACCCCAAAGTGACATATCATCTAACATCATATCTTATATCATACTACTTCTTACTCTTTCTTTTAGAAAATGTTACAATAGAGAAATCCAACATTTGATACATATATTACATCACTCTAAATCGTTTTCGTTCTCATCACTATCATTACAATCATCATCGTCGCTTCTCTCGAACTCGTCTTCACGTGCTTCATCTGTCGCATCTTCGGGAATATCTTCATATTGAAAGTTTTGCGGGTCGATCAAAAGGATTTCATCAGTTGGTTGTTCTGGTACCTCAACTTCAGTGATAGCGTCTTCTTCTTGCAAGGGCGGTTCTTCTCCAACGACAATGCGTCCACGAGGTGTAACTTTGATAGCAGTTACCCAGTTTATCCCGGAAGTTCGAAGCCGAGGATAAGGAAGGAAGCTAACTTGCTCGGCTTGTGAAGCTAAAATGAAAGGCTCAAATTTGTTGTATCTTCTCCCAAAATTGACATCCACAACACCAAATTTGTTATACCGAATCCCTCGGTTCACAACAGGATCGAACCATTCACATTTGAAGAGGACGCATTTTAGCTTCAATAACCCCGGAAATTCCACTTCAATAATCTCCTGCAATATCCCGTAAAAGTCTGTTTCACCTTTCACACATATTCCGTAGTTACTCGTTGCCCGATGTCTCCCATACTCGTATGTGTGAAAGGTAAATCCTCGTGTGAAATACATAGGTGATGTGGTGACCTTTGCAACTGGACCTTGAACCAATTCATGAAACCATACGGGATAATAAGGATCGTCATAATCAACCTGCAAAAAACATATATATATTCTTAAACACTTACTTAATTAATATAATAGTATGAGATATATTACCTGTGATTCTAGCCCGCCTGGTGCATGAATGTCTCTAGCCCGTTCAGAAATGCATTCGTCACTCTCCCGTCGGAATCTTTGTGCAAATACATCCAACTTCGTAACTCGTAAATACTACCGCCACCGACCATTTTCGAGACTATTTTTTTTTAAATTTTTTTTTTTCCGTTTGTGTCTTGTGAGGAAGAGAGTTGTGTGTTGTGAGGAAGAGAGTTGTGGGAAATGACATATATATAGAGAAATTTTCGAGTTGGGTAGTTGAAATATAACAACGATTTTACAAGGGAAAGTTTACATGGATTTTACATAGTTTTTGTACAACGACTTTACAACGAAACTCGATAAGTTTTTCACCTAAATATAACGGTAACATGATTCGTTGTAATATCGATGTAAAATTTAATTTTCGACGTACTTACGTCGTAATATTACATGGCGTTTACGACGAAATTTGGTTTCGTCGTAATTGCGTTGTTACCCCACCAATTACTATTTCTAAAACAACGATAAGGAACCTGTGTCGTTCGTCTGTCTGCCAATTCAGTGGAACGACAAGGAGAAAGTGGACGGAAGTGCAGCTGGTTTGTACTTGAGAGGAACCTTTGACGATGGTCGGAGGTTTCACTCAAGTATAAACCAACTTCACTTCCCTCCATTTTCTCCTTATCGCTCTACTGAATTGGCAGACAGACGAATGACTCATGTTCGTTATCGTTATCTTCGAAATAGTAATTGGTGGTTCGAGAAGAAGAGAGTTGTGTGTTGTGAGGAAGAGAGTTGTGTGTTGTGAGGAAGAGAGTTGTGGGAAATGACATATATATAGAGAAATATGGTAAGTTTTACATGGATTTTACATGGAAAATTTACAACGTGTTTACAACGAACTTAGGTAAGTTAAAGCACTTTCAATACACGTTTTCACCTTTATGTAACGGTAACATGATTCGTTGTAATGTCGATGTAACGTTTACAACTATTTTGCATTCCACGTACTTTCGTCGTAAACTTACATTAACTTTACGACGAATACATTTCGTCGTAAATTACCATCGAATTTACGACGAAGTCATGTCGCGTCGTAATTGCGTTGTAAAGCTTATGTAAATTTACGAGGAAATAATTTCCTCGTAAAATGCCGTTGTTACTGCTACGTTTTCTTGTAGTGAACCTGAAAAATTAACCCATAAAACTTAAATCATTATTCTTCTCACATCATTTAAACTGCTAGAAAGAAGGTTTGAATGCAATTTAGCTTACCGATTAAGGCTAAATGACGCCAATGAACAAAATTTCCAATGACATAGTATAATGAACACCCACAACTTTGCATCAGCTATAACAAACGTTTAAAGAAAATTTAAGATCATTAGTATAAAAATGTTTTTTGGCTAAATTTTCATTACTCCCTAATTATTTTTAAATTACCTGATTAGCAAATACAAATGCTCCCCGAACATGTTTTGGTGTTATTTCTGCAATATAAACTGGTATCTGATTGAAACAGAGTTAAAACAGTGTCAGTTTATGATAAAAGAAAAACTAACTTATATATTAAGAAACAAGAAAGTAAAAGAATAATTACCACGTAGCTGAATAAGCCAACTGCAAATCCTGTGGAAAATCTTCCAGCGTCTAGCCAAATCGTGTCCTGTGCAAATGCTATCGCAAGCCAACCGGCGATGCAGAAAACTTGAGCAAACCACATTGTCTGTTTTTTTAAAAAAAAAAACATAGAGAAAATTGAATTTAAAATAACTGTGAGTAGAGATGGTAATAAAAATACTGATAGTAGAGATGGTAAGTTTAAAATTACCCCTTTTCTACCGATGAGATCTGCGACCTTTCCACTAAAGATGGCACCAAACATCCCTCCGAAAGTCATGAAAGATCCAAACATAGAGTACTGAAGTAATTAAAAAGACACAAATGTAAGCAGAAATGTAAAGGTAATCTGTAGTTTGAGTGAAGAAGAAACATGAAAGGGGTTTGGTTTCTTACTTGTGCAACAGAGAGGCCTAAATCATTTATGATCCCAGTTTGAGCCATTGATGAATAACCCAACTGTAATATCCAACATTCTTGGTTAATTATATATATATACAAACTATAATAAGCAAAATCTCATTTTTTTTTTGGATACAAACTATTTGCTCTTATTGTTTTGAACCCAGACAAATTAAAAAGGAAGTAAAGATTTGACTAACCGCACAACCAAAGCAGAAAGAGCCACAAACAGCAACGAAAGTACTGAAGAGCACAGCCACAGTGATACGACACTCGTTGATGTCGTTTCGGTTCTTGTTCAGTAACAACCCTGCTTCAAGAGCTCTTTGGTTCTCCGACATGGTCATCTTGATCAGTTACACTCCCTCAAGAATGTTGTGCTAAAAGGGGTTTTTGGAGTATTTGCAAAAAAGCTATGCTTTTTTTTTTGCTTCGATTTGAAGAAGACAGAGTCGAAAGAAAGGCTTATTTATACTCCTTGAGTAATGGAGGAAGGAAAGCCAGAGGTCAGCTTCCATCTTTTCTTCTGTGCCACGTTTCTCTTCGTTTTAAAAAAAGAAATTAATTATATATTTGTTGGGTTTCTTAATTTGACTTTCGTTGGCTGTCTGTCGTATGATATTTTAAAGAGGTATGTGAATAGTCATCTTTATCATTTTGTTTTCCACTTAGTGGCTGTTATCCCTTCTTCATTGAGTGATAGATTGAAAAATTGTGCTGCATTATTTATATTATGAAAATTATGAATCCGTGTTGCATAAGCTAACTAGCTACTATTGCTATGTATTTCGAATTACTGGACTGAACAAAACAATCCATAAATATATAATGTTATACTAATGTATAATCATCTGGATCGTATATACATAGTTTATTTGTTTCAATATATAGTCGTTTAGAGACAAGAAAACTCATTTCAAAATTTTAGTCTCAGAGCATAGAGCATGTGTATCTCAGTGTTTTACTACACTGCAATCTTTAGGGAGGGATCCACAGAATTTTTAAAAATCGGTAACAAAAGGCGTGGAAGAAGGAACGATTCAAGAAAGTTTTTTGTATTGTGTGCGGATCCCAATGATACGTGGCGATCCGCGATTGGTTCTTTTTTAATTTTCTTTTTTTTCAGACCCAAAAAAAATTAGGGATTTAACGATAAACATGGTCTTAGAATATCAATGTACGGTTTTGTTAAAAAGAAACATAATTTATCCAATTGACCAAAGAAAAATACATGTTTTCCATGGCGGATATTAAGAAAATATATAAGCTTAAATACAAAATAATTGCAAGAATCATTTATTGGGTAGGGGCATATATATTTATGGGAAGGGGTATATATATATATACGTATACCTAACTCAGACTGTTGCTTAATCACCGTTAACAAAAAAGTCAGTTGTCTCACTGACATCACTTGCCAAATAAAAATATCAATATAAATAGTATGATGAGTCATAAAATACTCTGGAGAAGAGTAAAATATTATTGTTGACAGAAGAAAAAAGAGTAGATGTAACTTTTCCTTACGTGTTTATATTCAACTTATCACGAATTGAAATGAGTTGGCACATGTAGTTGCATGCAATAGTAAACGCGCTGATAGAGGTTTGAAGTTAATTACATACTAAAAAGGCGTGCACGTTATCTGTTGCGTTAGAGTAGTTAATGACTTAATTCAAGATTACTTGTAACCAAACCTAGAAACTACAAATCTATATTTATTCAAATCGTCTTATGCTCACCGGTTTCTCCTCGCATTTCAAAACTATGAGAAATTGTCATATCTGATTTGACACCGACAGACTTTTATTGCTTATTTTGGTGATAAGGTCATCAGAAAATCATCAACAACCTTTGAATTTTCAAGTTTCTCTCCGCCAAACAAAGGTATTTTATTGTCCTATCTCAGTATCTTTTTTAAAAAAGTTAAAAGTGATTTTAGGCTTTTAGCAAAATAAGAAATTTAGGAAATGAGCTAAAATAGTAGAGAACGATGCTCATTTTGTAGTCATGTAAAAGTTATGTGGCTCGGACTCGATGGAGGAGAAACACAACTATTCACCAACGTAAGTAACCACCGTCATTAGGGTATGATTAATGCAGATCTCTTAGAAAAAATCTCTTAGCGAAAATAAGAGACAGTTTCTTATTTAAGAGACGTCTCTTATCTTTTTCTAATTAAAAACTAAGAGACTGTTTTTTTTTTCGCTAAGAAACCTTCTCTAAGAGATCTGCAATAATCATGGTCTTAGTCACAATTTTTTTTTTAAGAATGTTAAATTAGTTCAGCAAAAAAAAACATTTACAACGTTATTTGTCACTATCACGTTACGCATTTTAGAAAATGCGTTGGAACTTTGTTCGCACATGCATGCAAATGGATACTTCGTGCATGCAAGACCTCTGCTTTTGTTAGCTTCTTAGATTTAGGCATTAAGATTTGATCTTCAAAGATTAATTGTATTTCTTGGTAATGAAATTCACATACTTATCAAAAAAATAAGATAAGGACTGATAAATCACCAAGTCTTGAGCTGCTCGGCTTTACCATTTCTTAAGGTTCACATATTAATCCATATATATATATATTCTTTTTTACTACAGTCATTTACGTAGATAAGTGTACAATGATTCATTCGTAAGAGTAGTAGCATAGAAAATCATATTACATGTGAGACTAATAATGGGGTAAATGAAAATGTTTTTCTTCTTTATTATCTCTCTCGAATGACGATGAATTGTTCCTGGCACATCAATTGAGAAATACCGTAGCAGTAAAGGTTGGCACAAATTGAGTAGTACGTATTTTGTCGCTGTTGATGATTTGGTTCTAAGGAATCATCTATTTCCTATAAGTATGTGTTGCATACGGTGTTGTCAGACGCAAAATAATGTATCCGAATGTAGCTTTAACCATCGAATTATATACTTTTTGAGTTAATTATTTTGGAAAAGAAGGGTTAACATTTACATTACTATTGATTAAGTATATTGAACTGCTTATCAAGCTCCGGTTTTAGCATGAGCTAAGGAAATTTCAACACATGCGTAGAGCTGTACTGACTAATATTTTATTTCTCTGTGAACCTTTTTATTGTCGGCCTCTTTGAACTTAAGATAACAGAAAGAAAAAGGCGCAGTAGCAACAACACTAAAATACAATGTTGATAAAAAAGACAGTGATTGACTAGTATCTTAAAGAATCTCATGTTGGGATTCTATAGTGTTTGGCTTCCTTTTACTGATTCTTTTTCTGGTCTAAATGTTACTTTTACTGATTCTTAAGATCTACAAGTCCATTTTTCATGTGATGAAGATAGTGGGTACTCCATTAATAATACCAAGGTGGTACCCTAAGAAAAATATTTTTGATAGGGTCGGTGGATCCAAAAGAATATTTATATACTAGAGACAAAAATTAAATTATTGTTAGTGATTAAATTACGAAGCTATGAAAGCTTTTGTTCTGGATTTGAAAACCTCTTGTACTTTTCCTACTCGCTCAAGATACTTGAACACAGTAATATAATCATAGACAAACAGACAAGACAAAAAAATTATCAGTAAACGGAAGATCAAAGATAAAAAGGAGAGTCAAGATCACGAAGAGAGGGAATAAAAATAAAAACCATAAAACATACAACAATCAATAAAAACGTGAAATCAATATGGGACAGAAACAACTCTTGTGCACAAAAGAAAGTCAAGTATCAATAAATGGAAAATTGACAGCACAATGGGGAGAAAGAATACGTAAAGAGAAAAAAAACAAGTTTAGAGCATCTCCAACCCAAGACCTCATTTTAAGGGAAGTAAAACCTCAAAATGAAGATTTGAGGTTTGATTACTCCAATCATGAATCTTCAAAAAAATCTTTAAAATTTTATTTTATTTGCATTATTGTCCTTGATATTAATAAAATTACTAAAAATAATAAAATTTCACAAATACTTATAAAACATACTTTTAATATATTATACATCACAAAATATTACAATATTATATAATAAAACTATATATACATACAAATTTTAGAAAATTACATATACAATACCAAATTACTTAAGTATTATTTGCTTAATCAAATTTTTGTAATTTCTGTAATTCTCTTATATGTGCTCAAACAACACATTTCGAAGTGATAAGTGAGCCTTTTTATTTTTAATTTGTAGATTACGAGCTAAAAGTTATTGAAATCGGATATGTTATGTAATATTTATTTTATTGTGGTGTACTTAAATTATTCTAAATAAAAGTAGTAGAGATATTTGTGAAAGAAAATAATTGTAAGGACCAAAAAGAAAATGAATAGTAGTTTTGAGGTTTTGGACAGTGAAACCTCAAATATGAGGTATCATTATTCAAAACCTCAAAATTTGAGGATTTGAGGTTGGATTGGAATGACAAAAACCTCAAAATTTGAGGATTTGAGGTTGGGTTGGAGATGCTCTAAGTAGGACGTCGAACCCCTTAAACCGCACTTAACCACATGGGATAACAATTTCAAATATGAACCATATAGCCATATTAGTAATGGTAAATTAGAAGTTTTTTTTTTTTTTTTGAAACATGGTAAATTAGAAGATATAATAAAGAAGTATGAGGTTTATTGAAGAGACAAAGGAACATGAGAGAATCATAACTTATTTGGAAAGAATCTTGTACAACTATACCGTCACATTTGCTGCCTCCAGATCCCCATATATTGTTAATTGTTTTGAATTAGATAAAAAAGAAAACTTTACAAGCATGGGAATTTTGTACAGTTATAACAGATTGTTGTAACAGACAAGTGGAGTTCCAGATAGAAAATATAATACTTGTAAATTTGATCAAGAGATATAAAGTGTGTATATTATTCCATTTTAATTTATTTGAATATATAATTTCGTGGTGTATTATTGGATCCATTTTCTCTCTCCTTCAGATGTCCACTTAATAATATTCGGTAGATATAAATAAAGTTCATAGGCACGAGGTTGGCTATTATACATTCATATCGTGTTCTGTTGTCGTCTTTCGTATATTGATTTTTCCCCTCGAATAATTGTCCTTTTGATTATTAATATCACAACTCAGAAGATAAAATAACAGATGCGCTTACATGTTTAAAAAGTAATAGTACTAGTAAGTTCGTATTTTTAATTTGAATAGTTCACGTTTTTAGTATGATGAACAGAGTACCTACCAATGCGCCACCACTTCGATATATCTACTTATTTACGTTATATTGGGATTTTTCTTATTATTACTATCATTATTTTAAGCTGATTGATAGTGATACTAACTATGGTACTTGATCCGATAATGTTAGTGGTAAATGGTGTATTAAGAGGTTGATTGTTTGTAGTTTTTGGATTAGTTTTTGGTTTTTGTTTCTACAAAATCTATTTTTCATCCAATCAAGATTTTCAAAGAATGGATTCCCTAAAATGTAGGAAAACTAGTTTTTTCAACTAACTGTTTTCTTAACACAAAAACCAAAAACAACTTTTCATGGGTTTTTCACTATTCACGATGGATTTCAGTTTTTTTTTCTTTTCTATATTTACCCATTAATATAGAAAATAAATAAAAATACTAATTACTATAAAGATAAGGCTTTGTAAGATTCAAATATGTGTTTTATTGTAACAGTGAATCTACTATATTCATAGGCTGTCAAGAAAAAATAAATTTGAAATTTGGTTAATTTAAAATAATTAATAAACGCTTTCTTGATCAAAATAGTATATACATAATGAAATAAATCTTTTTATAATGAATTTATCTTCATAAAAAATTTTGCTTTACTATAGTGAACTACACAATAACTCATATACAATTTTAAACTTATCAATAAAATAAATTTAATAATTCAAATTTAACTATTAAAATAATATGTAAATATTACTTTTAATAAATTTTGTATTATTTAGAAAAATTAATTTTCATCATTTTACTATTTCATGCCTATAAACTATAAGACTTTATAACCAATATAATACTTAGTATATAAGAACATTTTTTAAAAAAAACTTGTCAATAAAATAAAACTAATTATTAAAACTAGTTTTATGTAAAGTTAAGCCAAGTTCTTAAAAATAATAGACAACTACTAAAATTAAATAAATTACTAATCAAAATTTAATAGAAAAGAAAAATATACAGAAAACTAAAATTAAAAATTAAACAAAAACCAAATATCAAAAACCAAAAACCAGAATCTAAAATCACCATTCATGTTTTTGAAAAAAAACTAAAAACTACTACAAAATCAAAAACCAAAAACCAAAAACTATACACTAAAATCCAATGTTTTGAAAACCGGACCGGACACCGACTCGGTGTAGCTACTGGTTGACTGGTTGGACCGGTTCAACCGGTCGAACCGGGTTTTCTATTTATGAAAATTATATATATATATATTATATTACATAAACTTTACTTCTATATATAATATATTTTCTATTCTCTTCAATAATTAACTAAATATAAATAATAAACATAAATCTAATTATATATAGTAAAAAAATTGAATAGTGAATACTATGTAAACTGAAAATGATAAAATCATATGATTTACAATTAAAATTATCATATTTATTTATTTTTACAAATAACATCTCAAATTTTATGAATATGGTAAAATAAAAATAGTATATGAAAGTAAAAAAATATAATTTTCACATTGTTTCTTAAAAAAATAAAAAATTAATTAAATAGTGATAGTTGAATACTAATTATAAAATATTAAATTTTAGTTACTAATAATTAAAAATATTTAATTATATGTTAATTTTTAAGAACCGGGTTTTAAAATTGACCCGGGTCACCGGTTTGACCGGTTTTTAGCCGGTTTTACCGGTTTTTTATAAATCCGGTTTTTAAACCGAACCGGACTCGGCTTCTTCGGCGAGTCACGGTCGGACCGGTTCGACCGGCCGGTCCGGTCCGGTTTTCAAAACACTGCTAAAATCCAAAAACTAGAAACTAAAAGCTAAAAATCAAAAACCAAAATCTAAAATCTAGGTAAACAATCATCACCTAAAATATCTTTGTAATTTCTAACGGTTAATGTTTTAACTTTTAAATAAAGCCATGAAATCGAGAGCCTACAGAAACTTATTTATAACATGCTCTCTAGTCTAGTTTTTAGTCCGAAAAAAAATCACGTCACACGAAAAGAGATTAACTGAGATTTTGATAACCTGATGGGACAAGAACTAAGTTGAGTGATTAGACTTTAATTTTACAAAAAAATAGACACTATGAATATCTGAGACACTTTGACAACTGTTACAAACTCTTATCATTTTTAAACTTATAATTTGATTTTGATTGCATGATATTTGAGAATTTTGATAACATGATAGGATAAGAACTGCAACATCATGAATATTGAGATATGGACTTTCCTTGGCCCACTGCATTAGACAAAACGAACACCTGTATGGACATACCCGAATGCAAACTTTTTGGATAATATTTTTAGGATCTAAATACCAAAAAAAAAAAAACAAGTACCCAAGTGTTTTCACATTGCGTGAGTCTCAAGAATATCCTAGACCGAAATACAACTTTCTCCATGTACATACCGGAATCCTAAACCGGTTAGTACCCAAAAAAAAAAAGACTTGTACGCTGCTTGCTGAATGTGTTTGTGGATTCATGCTATTGCTACCACCAACTATGTGTTTGCATATCTTAAGCCATCGGACCTCATCATGTCTCACGAGGCATTGACCAAAACGACCCTAGTGGCCCAACACCTTCCTCCACGGGCAATGAGCCACTCGCAGGTGGAGTTGTTTCATTAGTTACCCATCGAAAAATAGCCTGGGTTCGCCAAAAAAAGCTTGAGGTGGAGGAAGTGTTTGAGCTTGTGACTGAACCGGGATGTAACTGTAAGCTGTTGTTGGCTGAGGTGGTGGAAGTGTTTGAGCTTGTGACTGAACAAGCCGCTGGGTAGGTTGAATGATCAGGTGGTCAAAACCTTGTGGAACCTGGCGTTATGCTGCCTCGCATAATCCGGATATGTGGGCGCCTGTTTGCAGAGTTATCAGGAGTCAAGTTCATGAACTCAGCCGATGAAAACTGTTCCCCTGCGCCACCTGGATTATGTCTTTGAACGGGCATTTGCATGTGTCTCTGGTCGGAGGTCCCTCCATAGTTGAAAGCAAAAGTTTGAGGATATGTAATGGAAGATGGGATTGGTCTTTCCTGTACAGGGGACACGCTCCTTGTGGGAAGAAGCCTCTGGTTCTGCAAACAGATGAGAACATATGAAAACCACAGACATAACAATATAAAAAAAAAGACATAAGATTATAGATGACAAACCTGCAGTAAATGTTGAGGATGCAACTGAGGAGGCATGGGTGGCAGCTGAGCATAGTTGTGGTTCCACCTCTCCATCATACCAGAGTCTCTCCCTAGAGAAAGTTCAAGGTGCGAAACATGTAACCCTTGAAATTGAGAAGAGTGAGCAGCAGGCATAGGTATGTGAGAGCTTCCCGTATTAGTATCTTGAGGAGATGAGGTTGGAAAGAATGGCATGTGTATGACTTCTCTTGCTGCCGACACTGGAAAGTTCATGAACTGTTGCTGCCCATCATAAACATTCAGAGTTTGTGGCAACTGTGGCAGTGAAGCAGAAGACTGGTTAAGCATAGGAATCTGTGTGCTTCCGGATGTTTCCATTTCATTCTCTTCTCTTGTAAGGTCCAAAATAGCTGGCCTCAGGGAACTACTTGGGTCTACATGTTGACGAGTTTCCCGCACAGCTTCCACAATCTCATCGTTCTCCGTCACAACCTTCCATGATCCATCAGGAGTGATAACCACGTCTGTCACATTACTTCCCACCTCTTCTAGAATCTGTGGATATTAGACAAGGTTATGTATTTACCTGTAGCATATGATGTACCACTAAGCAAGTGAGCTACTTGCCTTTATCATGCTTTGATCTAAACGGATGTCAGTATAGCAGACAGACTGATGGCAATTGCGGACAGCACCAAGATGGTATCCTCGTGTTTATTTTGATATAGTTCCAGAAATCAAAACACTACAACATATCACAACAGCGTCAAGAGATAGTATTTTCTTATACTGAACAGAAAAATGCATCACCTGAAGATGCTTGCAGGCATGACCCTTCACAGGAAGTTTGATACGTGTGCGGTTGTTACAATGGTAATCATACAAGTTAAGGTAACTTTGACATCAAGAAAGCAAATACATCCCAGGATACCTTATAGGACAGCTGAGAGATATCCTTGATGGGTCCTTAGGTATGTCACAAGCTACAGACAAAATTTGAAAACACACAAACAATAAACTCTAAGAAAAGCAAATGATTATATGATTTGATGTCTTCACTGTGGGATATGCAATAAATAAACTCTAGTGACTAAAAAACTCTTTGAATTACCTGAATCAGAAGATTCAATGACTTCAGAATGAACATAATCTTTCAGCGACGGATAGACGGGGAGTGGTATGTCATCAAATAAGCCAATAACAATGAAGTAACTACCTGTAAGCAAATGAGTATCTGTTCATTATCGTTGAAAATGAGGAGACGAAATAATGATGATGAACAAAAAAAATATGAATTGAACAGAAACCTCCAAAACAGCCTACTGTTTGCAGAAGATTTGTCCCAGGGTGGAGCAGTTTAGCAACATTTGTTGGACGCTGCGGCCTAGAATCCTGAAAACAAATTTACAAAAAAAAAAAAAAAATTTACTTGTAAGAACTTCAAAAACATTTCCAGTAAGAACTTAAAAAAAAAAAAAACACAAACCATTGAGTTGATATATCTCTTGTCAACGCCCCTTGCATTCAACGAAAAGCTGTAGTTTTCATATACAAGCCAAATGTGGTTAACATATAGAAACTACTTCTCTCTGAGTAGGGCTGGGCAAATAAACCGAACCCGAACATTCGAACTGAACCCGATCCGATAAAATTGAACCCGAACCGATCCGAACCCGACATAAATACCGAATGGATCTTGTTTTACGGTATTTCAGGTTATGGGTATTATCCGAACCGAACCCGAACTTAAATGGATATCCGATAGAACCCGAAATATTCAAAATTTCAAAACTTGTACCAAACATGATCTTTAATATGTATCCAAAATACATTAAGATATTACTAAACATCTAAAATAATTATCTATCACATGAAGGTTAGTGATTATATCATACGAAGGTTGATGGTTAAAGATGGCCGTTGAAGCTTGAAGTTTTAGATTTTAGTTTTGTTTCAATTGAATAATGTTTCTCATTTCATAAGAATTTAGTTTTCGTTTTAAACTTTTAATTATTTGGTTTTCTTTCTATCAATGACTATGTCTACTTTTTGTTTGATTTTGAATGATCATGTTTGATGTTTTTTTTTTATTTTTGAATCGATTTTACTTATATTTTGGTTATAAAATAGGTACAAATCAGGTACTTTTAAACCCAAAAAACCCGATTTTACTTATGTTTTGGTTACAAAGTAGGTACAAATCACGTATTTTTAAACTGAAGAACCGATTGGGACGCGAACCCGAAAGTACATCGGGTTGTACTGGTTCTTTGAAGATTTACTAACCCCGACCCGAACCCGATAGAACCCGAACCAGTCCCGAACCGAATTTTCATATAATCCGAATGGAACTAATTTTGTCAAACCCAAAAAACCGAAACCCGATTGGATAAAACCGAAACTCGATTGGGACCCCGAATGCCCAGACCTATCTCTGACGGTTGATAGAAATTAAAGGGAAAAGAAATCCAAAGCACACCTGACTTCTTGAGGATGTATAATACAACTAGAGTTGCTTATGTCGTCTGTCCGGAAAACAAATAATCCCTGAAGAGAGCAAACAACAGATTCTTACCATTAAGCCTTTGCATCTGCATACCTAATTTTACTAATTGCAGGAGGAGAAGAGAAACCACATATGCACAATACAGTATGCGCAAACCAAGAATGTTTTAATTAAAGACGCAAAATGTAGCACCAAGACTAGCAAGAGTTATAAAACGCATCCATCCATATAACATAAGAATTTTAATACATACTACTCTCGGTCTTGGAGAATGTTGCACAGTATTCTTCGAACAATCGAAGTTCTTCACCAATACGATCGATTCCGACTGCCAGAAGAGAAAAAAGACTTAACTTAAAGCACACATTTAAAAAAAAAAGGTGCTTAGAAGAACTCAGTAAATAAAATAAAAAAGTTACGTCCGCCTCAGAAGTAACAAGAATATGCCTCAGCTTCAAAAATGGATAGAACCTACAGAGACAGAGAAGAAAAAAAAGGAGGAGACTGAGATAAATGAATTGAACACACAAGACTGCCTAAGATGTTACTCAATCACTATCAACCTAAACTATCATACGAAACAAAAAAAAATTTGCAGCCTCACCTCTCCATGATCTTTGGAATTAGTCTGATGGGACCGTTAGGAGTTAGACTAAAGGCGACGTTTTCAGGACCGGTGAAACTCTTCAACATCTGTACAAAGAAGAAAAAAAAAACAACACCTACTTAAAAGAATCATGGCTGGTCTTTGATTAAAAATTCGTCTGGAACTACTACACATATGCCGAGTCTACAAGAGCCAAGAGTTGTTGAGATTCTCTCTGTGGGAACCATCCAAGCTGACAAGCGCTCTACGCAAGAAACATAAAATATATATATATATATGCCTCAAGTAAGTAGCCTCTCATTATCATTACATAACCACAGGAGTTACTAGTAAGTTTCTTTTCTGTTACCTTAACTGACATCATCAGCGTCATGATCACTGCCTTCGTTTGATCATTACATCTACGTTGACACACCTGCAACATAATAACAACGGAAACAACAGTAGAAGAAGATGAGTATACTAAGTACTAAACCCAAAGAAAAGAAGAATCACATCGAAAGATTGAAACTTTATGAGATAAGAAAAATTAAAACACATTTCAAAGAAAAGATCAAACAAACATGATTGAGGGTTAAAGCAAGCTCTTGAGTGTCCCCAGGAACTTCATTATTCCAAATAGCTGCATCGATTCGTCTGCAATTTCACATAAAACCAAATTTTCAAAACGTTTTAAGATTCCACCAGAAAAAAAAATTGAAGATTTAGTGAGTATTTACGTAGCGAGAGACAAGCAGTAAACGTGAAACTCGTTGCTGTGTTGACCTCTGTGCGATCGCTCAACCTAAAAAATTAAAGAATTGTTTGTAAAGTCTATTTTTTTATTTTATTAGAAACATCATTAAACAAATAATTAATTTTGATCCTAGTTTTACAACTAAAAAAAGCAAATCAAAAGTCCAAACGGTAGATAAAAGATTAGACTTTTAGATACCTAGAAGAACTCTGTGGAATCACCATTGATGAAACTTGGAACGATTCGTCTTCTTCTTCTTCTTCTTCTTCTTCAGTCTTTTCCGACAAGTTTCAGTGTCCGAGAATGGGCAGTGTGACTTATATAGCATTTTGTAGTTTGCAGTTTACTCCTTAATGTTTTATAGTTTCTGATACTTGTTACTGAGTAGATTTTATAGTTTGTAGGTTACTCCTCAGTGTTTTAGATTTTTCTTATGGTTGCCCTTAAACTTCTGAAAGTTATTATTTAATCTCTTTCTAGTTAGTCTCTTTCTCCCATTTTTTTCTTTTGTAAACACTTGTAACTAATTAAAATATGTTACTGAGTTAGAAATTTTATGTTTTTTTTATTTATTTATAGAAATCATGTTATTTTTTGAAAAATATAAAATCTGATGTTATTTTGTGTTATTCGTTTAATAATTTCATATTAACGTTTTTAACATTCTTGACCAAGGTTCAACTTTTTGTTTACTACTAATATGTTAATTTTTGATTTTTGTTGACTAAACTATTTTTTTTGGGTCAAAGTTGACTAAACTATTTTAATTTCAACATTAATCAATTATATTTGCTGACTAATTTAAATTAAAACAACGACAGATAATATCACTATTTTAATATATGTTATTCTATTTTAACTTTTGATTTTATAAAGTGTATTAAATAAAATGAAGGTGGAGATATTATAAAAGACTGGTCAGATTATTAAAAACTTAATTAATATTACATCGTTGAGAACTTTGTAACATGTTGAACAGAAACGTTTGTGCCAGTTTATCTTTTATGAAAATCGGACTAGTGATGCTTGAATCTCTTCGAGTGTTCGACCTTTTGTCTCGGGCACCAAAATCCATATGAATATAATCGTCACCAAAGAAGCTCCAGAAAATATAAAATACGTTCCTGAAAGTTTGATTAATGAAAAATATAATTTTAAATATTTATTATATATATAACTTAACATGAGTGGACATTGCAAACATAAATTTTTCCATATGCTCTTTCCTGACTGCTATATATAAACTTTGCTACTTTATAATATATAACACTATGAATTTTAAATTTTCTTTTATTCTTTCTTGTTTTTACAAGTACTAGGTGTCGTAAATAATTATCAAGAAATTGAGAAATATATTTAGTTTTGGGATATTTTGGATCGATATGCAAATTAATCTTTGAGACAAGTGAAAACCTACTTAACTTATCTTAAATACTGACAACTATAATTTAATGGCTATAACTATAAGCCTATAAGATAGTAGTACAGTCGACAATCTACAATCTTTGGAAACAGAGAAACAATGTATATCACAACAGCTGCATTATCGCTCCAACGGTGATTGCGCGTGGGATATACAGAGAAGTGAAGATTATAATTATGGCAAGGAGGGATAGGAAGAAATTTCTTTCTCTGTTGTCAAGTTGGATTATCTAATTTATTAGGTTCATAAACATTGCTCTATCTTGTTTTTCCTTTCTTTTTGCCAAGGTAGAGTAGCACTTAGATTAACTTTTTGTAAATCTGAACATCATTAATATGATATTAGCATTCTTAGCAAAAAACTATAAGCCTATAACTATGGCAATCAGGCCTGTCTCAAACATAAAATGAGCCCTGTGCTACAAAAATTTTGAGATCTATTTCTTTATACAAATTTTTTTTTAAAATAATCAGACCCTAATCTAAGCTAAAAAAAAGTCAAAAAATGAAATGGATCATGTGCAAATGCACATCCAGCACAAGGTCAGAGCCGGGCCTGATGGCAATAACTAATTTTATGGTGTGTGTTGGTAGAGTTAAATTTACCTGAAGAGCTCCATTGCATCATGAAATTGAAACTATAAATGATGACCCAATTGAAAAACCAGCTTGACACCGTTACAAGGCTACCGGCAGTAACTTTCACATTAACCGGAAATATCTGACAGTGATTAACAAATCAATAATGAAATGTTAATTAGCAAAGAGAAACTGAATTAATGATAATCTAGTGGATAATTAATAAAATACCTCCGACATTATTACCCATGGTAATCCACCTAGACCAATGCAAAAGAACGAGACATGACCCTAGTATAGTAGTAATTCGGTTGATTAGTGTTATGGTTTTCATCAAGTTATTTATGAATAATTAACTGCAGAGTAAATTTGGCATTTACGTACTATTATACCGACGATTAACAAAATGGAACAAATTGTCTGAACTTCACCAGGCTTCTACTCAGGACAGAAAATTGTCTTTAAGTCCATAAGAAATGAAAATCATGTTTAGTTAGATTGGACTGAATAGTTAAAAAGACTAAACCTGAAGATAGTAAGATAGGCCGATTAAAAATGAACATATGCACACGCCAATAGAAGACAACTGCAAACAAAAAAAAAAGTTCAAATGGGTAAAACAATTTTAATCCAAAACATCAGTTATATGTAGTTTATTCAATGATCACGAAGTACTAACCAGAAGAAGTGGTCGGCGTCCCCATCGATCAACGGTTAATATGACAACTATAGACTGTGGCACCTTTAAAAGAATAAAGTGTATTTAATAAAGAAAGATGTAATAGTCAGAGACAACAAAATAAAGAGTGAATGATGTTTTCTAAAAATATGTTATACCAGAACAGCTGCGAGGATTGTTGTTCCGATGTTGATTGGGAAACCTGATAACATATTGTTAAAGATGTTGATGCAATATAAAACCAGTGACCTGAACGTCTTATCTTTTTATTTTGGTTTACCAGCTTTGTCGAAAATACTAGCAGCGTAAGCACTTATCGCCGAACTCCCACTAAATTGTTGCATAAGCATTAGTCCCAATCCTATCTAACAGTTTTAAACCCAAAAAGCCACAACAAGTTGATTATATATTACACATTTTAAAATAAATGACTGGTCTTAGATGAGACTTACTATCAACGGTTGTGCGTTTCTCATCTGAAACAAATCTTTTATTCCGCTCTCAGATTCTCTTCTGGAGATTTCCACCGTTTCTCTGATTTCTGCTGCTTCTTCGAGAACATCAAATTTTTCTCCCCTTAGTCTCGTCAAGGTAACTTCGAGCTCTTGATCTCGACCATACATAGCCTCAGAGGAACATTAATATGTAGACATGCTTTAGTTGCGCACAAGAACTAATAGTAATACCCCTGAATAACACACATGTCAAATATTATTGAAAAACATCAGAAAGTTTTTAGTATACCAGCCATCTAGGAGATTCGGAAATGAAAAATAAACCAATCAGTTGCACAACGCATGGGATTGCACCTAGTCATAGAGTGAGCATTCAAGAAAGAGTTTAGTAATATGACTTGACTGTAATATTCATTTTTTGTGATTATTTTGGGATAGTTACTTAAAAGAGCTAATGTTCGCCAATTGAAAAAGTTCCCGGTGAAGAACATGAGCGAAATTCCAAGACATTGTAGAAGCTGCCAAGTTTCAAACCCAAGTGATAAAAAAATGGTTATATATTGCAATTCAAAATTTACATGTTATTTTTTGAATTATATAATTGTTCACCTGATTAGTGAAGCTGAATCCTCCACGAAATGTTTTGGGTGTAATTTCTGCTATATACACAGGAACCTGGATATTATGATCAATTAAAATCAAACAAAATGCTGCAATATGACTCCATTAACTACTCTATTAAGTAATTTTAAAATGTTAAAGTGAATTACCACATAACTAATGAGACCAACTCCGAAACCCAAGAAGAGTCGTCCAATATTTAGTAGCATCATATCCTTTAAAATAATAACAACAAATAAAAAATTAATTGTTTTTAGCTATAAGTGGAAATATATTCACATAATATATGATAATAAATTATACTAAATTTTTATTTTATATGGGAATGTGGAGGGGAAACAAACATGTGCAGACGCTACAGCGAGCCAACCAAAGATGCAGCAAACATCTGAGATCCACATTGTCTGAAGATGACCAATAGATGAACGAACACATTAAACGCATATATATGTATAAGTTTAAAAATAAGACGTCAATATAAATTTTCAAGGGAAAATTAATTACTCGTCGACGACCAATGAGCGCAGCGATTTTTCCGCTAAGTGCGGCCGTAATCATTCCTCCCAATGTCATTAGCGAAGTGAAAAACGAATACTGACCAAAACGCAAATTAAGAGCCGGTTTAAATGATACTCAACACCTGGTTTAAATGAACCGGCTTTTAGAATTGCAAAGACTCACATCAGCCACAGAGAGTCCCAGTTCTTCCATGATTTTGGATTGAGCAGGCGACGTATACGACATCTTAGAAATCAAGGCCCAAATAATAGTAATTATTAAGATGATATCAAATATACATATTGGGATCTAGGAGGAACTCAAATGAGTTTCAACTGGAAAATCCGAAATCACTGGAAGATCTAAGAAAAGTCCCAAAAAAAAGAAAGAAGAAGAGAGAGATGATGAAGTCTCACGGCGCAGCCATAACAAAAGGATCCAGCGACGGCGACTGAGGTACCGAGAAGAACACCATGAGTGAAAGAAGAAGGACTTCTGGCTTCTTCTTGCTTCTTCAGCAGACTTGCAGATTCCATCTTCTTTCCTCTTTTATCCTAACTACTTTTTTTTTTTTTTGTGTTGCTCTCCTGAATTGTGTTTAAAAACTTTGAATAGTCTTCACATTTTTATTTAGTCTTGTCTCATTGGTTGGCTGCCGCAACGTGGATAACGCTTAGCATATGTCATGAAATAAATTGACTCACTATATTACTTGATCAAAAAAAAAAAATTATTTGCCTCATCAAGTAATTTGTAAATGATTCGACTTGCAAGATTTTATTAATGTTGGTAGTACATTCGACTTTTTGTTAATGTCTATGGGCCTTTAAAAGGTCCGTGAATATGGGCCTTTAAAAGCCGAACGATCCTTAAAAACTGGAAATACAGGTGTAAAGACGGTAACAAATCACACAATTTAAAAGGCCAGATCTAGTGCCAGGCTGGCGATCCGTGTGATTTTCACTTTAACCAATCAGAGCTAATAGTCAAGCCTCTATATATAGAGAAGGACAACCCTAGGAGCAATCACAGACTAGGATCACCAACTTTCCCACTCGATTTTCTTCCAACAGTTTTCGCTTCAAAGCAAACGATGAGCACCGGCGCAGGAAGCGGAACAACCAAAGGTGGGAGGGGAAAACCAAAGGCCACCAAATCAGTCTCTCGTTCCTCCAAGGCCGGCCTCCAGTTCCCTGTCGGAAGAATCGCCAGATTCCTCAAGGCCGGTAAATACGCCGAGCGTGTCGGTGCCGGAGCTCCGGTCTATCTCTCCGCCGTTCTCGAATACCTCGCCGCTGAGGTATATATAACTTCCAAATCGAATCGCTAGGTTTTTTCAAATCTTGTCTATTACTGATTTTGATTTGATTCGATTCGGACGACAGGTGTTGGAACTCGCTGGTAACGCGGCGAGGGATAACAAGAAGACTCGTATCGTGCCGAGGCACATCCAGCTAGCGGTGAGGAACGATGAGGAGCTTAGTAAACTTCTCGGAGCTGTGACGATTGCTAATGGAGGGGTTTTGCCCAACATTCATTCCAACCTTTTGCCTGCCAAGGTTGGGAAGAATAAAGGAGACATCGGATCTGCTTCTCAAGAGTTCTGAGTTTCATTTTGTCTCTTTGTTGTTGTCGGATTCCCTCTTTTGTAAAATATCAGACTTGTTTTGAAGCTAAAGCGTATGGCTTTTGCAACAAATGTTTCAATGGCAGAATTAGGCCTGGGCATCCGGGTCTTCGGGTCGGGTTCGGGTCGGGTCTTGTCGGGTCCGGGTCTTTCGGGTCCTGGAAATTTAGACCCATTTAGGTACCCATAATTTTTCGGGTCGGTTCCGGGTCGGGTCTTGTCGGGTCCGGGTCGGTTTGGGTAATACCCATAATTTTCGGATTCGGGTCGGGTCCGGGTCGGGTTCGGGTCGGGTTCGGGTATTTAGGATATAAAAAGGAAATAAAATATTCAAATTCCATCAAATTTAGTTAAAATTTATCGTATATATCTAAAATTTTACAAAATAACTTAAAATAAACTATTAATAGTTAAAATATAACATTTTTAATTCTATATTTTACATTTCAAACTTCATGTTACTTATAAATGTTACAAAATAGTGACAAAGATTGTTAATAAAAAGATATTTTAAAGTTTTAAAGTCGGGTCTGAATCGGGTCTATTCGGGTCGGGTCTATTCGGGTCGGGTCTTTTTCGGGTCCGGGTCTATTCGGGTCGGTTCTTTTCGGGTCCGGGTCCATTCGGGTAGAAAATTTTTGGACCCAATAGGTACTTGTAAATTTTCGGTTCGGTTCCGGGTCGGATATTTTCGGGTCGGTTCCGGATCGGGTTTTCGGGTCCAGGTTAAAATGCCCAGGCCTAGGCAGAATGATATGATTTTCGTAAAATATTTTGTTTGAAGATGCAGTGAAAATTCAAATCCAGAACATTTTCTACTCAATTTCAGTTTCAATGTATTCATCGATTTCTATTACAGATTCACTTTGTTCCCAAATAATTAGAGATACAAAAGATGATGAACATCCATTTGGGGGTGGTGGCGCAGCACCGGGTTCTGCTTTAAAGTCTCTTTGTTGTCTGTAAAATATCAACTTTTTATTTTAAAGCTAAGCATATGGCTTTTCTAACAAATCTTTCTACGATATAATTCAGTTTTTCCAATTGCATGTTAAAAGTTGCAGTGAAATACAATCCATACCATTTGAAAAGCTAAGCTTATAGCTTTTGTAACAAATGTTTGAATGATATAATATTCGTAATGGATCAAAGTTCCAGTGAAATGCAGTTTATACCATTTGTGTAACATAAACTCAGTTGAAGTTTTATTGTATGCTTCAGTAGATGCAAATACAATTGCAGGGCTAATTTAGCTGCGAAATGAATTGCAATACAAAAGATGATGAACAACTTGGGGATGTAGCTCAAATGGTAGAGCGCTCGCTTTGCATGCGAGAGGCACGGGGTTCGATCCCCCGCATCTCCACTTTTTTTAACCTTCCATTAGTTAACTTTTTTTGTTTTCAAACCTGTGTTTTCATTCAACTACTGCGTGAACGCACGGGAGCTATCTATACGCTAATTTAGCATGCATTACTGAGTCGTGATTCAGCATTTCTTCTCATATATATCTTGGATAATTGCTTTATTTGTGGGTGATTAAACAGATTCATTTTTAAACACAGAACCAAACATTTGGTATCTAATCCAGATAGATTTTGACATCGATTCCGTTATCAATAAGGGACTGGACAACAGCTCTGATTTTCCCTTCGAACTTGTCTTGGTCTCGCGGCGTGTAAGAAGCCGTGTACACATCAGCCTCTTTCGCACGTTCAGACAAGATCCTCCCTATGGACATACATGCTGGGATATCGCATCTTGACCTCAGAACCGCTTTTACGTCTTTCGAGTTTGTTCCCGCAACCGCAACTTGCTTGCACGTGACGCGGTGCGTGAGAGATGCGGACACAAAACGTTTTGAGATGAAGACGTCGAGAGTGAATGGCTCCATGTACGCCACTGTCCGCTGCTTGAACGAGACGTGCTTGTCTGGATTCTTCGATTTTTTCTCCTTTTGGTATGTGTATGGTCGGCTTGTGTCATCGTCCACGTAGTCCTCTACACCAAAGAAGCTTCTCGGAGCAAGAGCAGTCTGTCAACAAAACAGGGACAAGGGCTGTGAACAACTGACTCGAACGAATGAATACACTTCATCTACTAATTCTCGTTAAGAAGATCAAACTACATGCTCAAGTCACCAAAGTGGAAGGATGGTTGCGTACCTGCCCGTTGTGGAATCCACAAATGGTTTGGCACAAGAAAGGTCTAAGCTTTGCTCTGTTACTTCCATAAACTGATTTACCTATCAAGTACTTGCCAACCACGTGGTTCAACATTATACCTACAGAAATTAACATGAGTGGAAATTTCAGACACACAGAAACGTTCCATAACTGATGTCCTAACATACTGAAGAATTCTCATTCCCAGGAATACTCAGAGTAACAGAGAGAAACTAGTTAAACTAGACTTATCTCAAGAACAACTATAGCAACGAGAGAATGTCATTTCAATTTTCCAGCAGGTTATCAAATTGTCAGCTATGTAAATGAAAAGGATGAAACAATCATATGACATATATTGAATAAACCGACGACATAATCTTCCAGGAGAAAATATTTAAATCGACTCTCTGCAACGCGAGTGACAGTATCTGTAAGCTGAATATAAGAGAATCCTCAATGTAATCCTTAACTAAAAGTCTTTAGGAAAAAAATAATTAAATAATCAATGGAGAAAGAAACCTGAATAGGTAGTAGGTAACGAATCCGGAAAAAGAGTAACCGGTGACCTGAAAATCGATGGCTAGGGCACGACGGTTTGATTTTGCAGAGTAGGAAGAAAGGAGAGAAGAACTTCGAGAATCTCAAAGAAACCTAATAAGTTGGTTCCAATTAAGTGAATTTTAATTGGTACCAGACCGACGAGTCGTCTGGTTTAACCGTATTGTTTTCGGTTTAGGCTGAACTAAGCGGGTGGTGTGTGTGTGTGTTGAATTGAATAAGATATATCCGACTCCATAGCACTTCACATTGCAACTTTATGTTGAGTACTAGTTTTAGCCAGCACAGGACGCAGAAAATTTTAATTTCACATCTGCTGTTATTCATGAAATAGTAGAAGTTCGGAATTTCTCTGTTTTTTTCTTTTTGTCTTAAATAAAATGCATTTGAGCCATAGATGAGAGATTATAGCCACACACACCGAGAAGATACACAAACAAACTAGCCAGGTCTACATGTATAATGATCTCCTTATTACATCACTCTCTTCCTCGATAAGCAAACAGCTTTAGCCCTGAAGACCAATAATACCTGCAGAATGGGTAGACCAAAAATCAGTCTGTTGATCCTTTCCGAGTCTATAAGATTCGATTGGAGAAGTCCACAAGCAGATAGTTAATCTCTCCTCACTTCCTAAACATATAAAAACTATGATACATTTCTAGACCTACATGATGTTATTAGTGGTTTATTTTCAGACTTAACCCGAAATATGAATATAAAGACCAAGATGAGTGTTGAGTTGCACAGAGAACAGTGTGGTTTATATCTACTTACCGCAAGCAACACGTCCGCCTGCGTTTCCGGTAGTCAAGCTGAGTTCATGGCCTCCTGAAAAATGTAAAATACTCCAATGGTTTAGAGTCTTCTTAGGATTGATGTTGAGACCAGTAGATGTTCTCATATGGACAATGTAGCTTAAATATGTTTATACAAAAAGATCTTAAGTAGCCAAAGGTTATTACCCTTTCCGAGGTCATCAGGGTCTGCGTGGACAACAACAGCCCTTCCCACAATAGAGTTTGGTCCACTCAGAGGAATCTGTACAAGAACACAAAACATTGGTTCACTATAGCAGTCCGGTAAAAGAAAAAAGAGAGCATAAACTAGGTACAAAGCTGCGAACCTGGCAGTCAGTGATTGTGAAGGTGGCAGTTCCTGGTACAGCAAAAAAAAAAAAAAGGGTTTGGGGTTAATCCATGAACACTAAAACTAGTCAAAGATGAGAAATGTACTCTAAAACTAGGATTGCATAAAACACGTTTGCACGAGAATAGCAAACGTTATGATGAAGAATTTCAAGAAAAAAAAAAACGGATCTATAGAAGCTTGAGATAAGAAGAAAGATACAAATGCTAAGAGAGAAAAAATACCATCATCTCCAACAATGATGTTTCCTAGATCGCCAGCATGACGATTAGCATCCTCAGGGGCACCGTGTTGTTTACCATCAGGGTTGAAATGTGGACCTGGAATACGAGATTCGACCAAATGATTTCAATTATTTTGATGATAATTAATTCAAGTTCCGTTATTCAAAAAATAATTATAACTTCCTCTAGCAAAAAAAAAAAAAAAACAGTTAAGTTGAATAATTAAAAAAATTCCAGAAAGGTTTTCTTTCACAGAGGTACAAGAGTAGTACCGGTAGACATGCAGCCGTTAGTGGTGTCACCAAGAGCATGGACATGGAAACCATGTAGACCAGGTTTAAGTCCAGAAACTGTTCCAGTCACAGTGGTTTTGCCTGCGAAAACCCAACACAAGATCTCAAACATTTATTTCATAACAAGAAAACCAAAAAAAAAGGCTTCAAGAATCTTAAAAAGCTCAATTATAAGTACCTTCTCCTTCCTGGGCGAAGAAGATAGTCCCCTTAACACCCTCGCTACTGTTCAAAACTGCAACTCCTTTGCCCATTTTTCGTATACTTTGTGATCTGTAAAATCAACAAATAAAAAACACAATAATGTCAACATATATACAAACATGTAACGAACCAGAAACAAACGAATTGGTTAAAAAAGCAGCTAGTTTGACACCAAACTCTCCATATTGTCTTCATTCGAGCTTGATGCGAAGCCAATAAAAACAAGATTTTGATTAAACCCATTAGAGACTTTTATCGTTTAGAAGGAGCAGGCAAACAAGACATGAGATCAACATCATCAGGATGTTCTTCTACAAGACACAACAAGCTGGGACAAGTTTTCAAATGAAAAAGTCAAACAGTCTTCAGATGAGTGATAAACCCATAAGAAAAACAACGAAGGAATCAACAGATCCACCGATCCTAAAACTGAAAAAAAACCATCTCCACAAACATCGAAGCCTAGATTCGAACTTGGAATCAGTAAGGTAACAAAACAAAAGAGAGCAAACAGGTCAATAACCGATCCAAAATATTCATGTCAAGAATCGATCTAAGCTATATGATCCATCCATAGTGAGAAAGTGAAACACATACCTCAGGGTACCCCTTTGGAAAAGAGTAAAAAGAAGCGTTTTAGCTTTGAAATGCCTTGATCTTCTCTCAATGAGCTTTGTGTAATTAGTTGTCTAGACGACACCCACGAGGTCAGAATGTGGTTAGGTGATTGCTTATTTATTTATTTTGCCTTTAATTATAAAAAAAAAAAAACCACATGTGATAATCAGAGAGGCTAGATAGATTATTTTCCAAACTTTGACTACCCCTTATTTTTATTCTTTTTAAATAATGATGCATGTATCTGCGTCGTTATGGGCCCTGTGGGCTCTCAGAAATTCTGAACTGATGGGCTCCTAATTTATGGTCGCCACTTTATGTTATGATTACATACTTGGTTAATCTAATGATATGATGCACAATAAATCTGAATCAGAATTATGTTAATTGTTACTATTTGGCACATGAACCGCTTTATACACATAACAAAACAATTAATACAAAAAAATTTCAAAGAGAGATGAACAACTTGAAAAGCTGATCAATGTAAGAGGTATTGATCCTAATTAAATACAAAAATCCAATTCGTCAGTGACAAAAAAAAAATACAAAACCCAATTCGTACACTACATTTTCAGAGATTTATTAACTAACTAGACCTTGACCCGTGCGACCGCACGGGTATTAAGTTTCTTTTTTTAGTTATTCATTAGCTATGGAGGGAATAGATGAAACAATGTCAACTTAGTTTAATAGATGAAAATAATAAATTTATTGGCAGTTTAAATGTTTTAGTTCTCGACCCAAAACCATGGCTAGTAAATCCGGTGATCCGTAAGTAATCCGGTGATTTAACAAAAAAGTTCAAAAACATGATAAAATCTGTAAAAACCCAAAAAGTACCGACACCGGTTAACCCGGTAAAACTCTATAAAAATTATTAACATTTTACGTGTTTGATAAAATAAACCTGTTAAAACTATAACATAAAATATCAACTATAACAAAATCTATCAGATAATTAAATAATATTAAATATTAATGAAAAACATCAAAATTCATGTAAACATTTATGGAAAGAAAAATAATAAGAGTAAGATGTGTTAAATTTATTTTAGTGTTTTAAAATAGTGTAGTGTGAATAGACAAATATGTTCATGTAATGTTATTTATTGGATAGTTAATAATTTTATTGTTATTGATAATCAATAATATTTTCAAGCGGAAAAAAACAAAGAAATAAATTCAGTCGAATTCAAAAATAAATAATTCCCTTATACAAATGCATCCATTTTAAAATTATAAGGAATATAATATAAAATTCAAATGCCATAAATATAGGAGGATGTCTTTGGAAATAATATTTTAAAATTGTAGTCAAAATTTGGCATTGAATTTGAAAATATCTTGTTTTTGTAGATATTGATTGAGAAATCTGAGATATTTTTCTATAATTATTAGTATATTTAGGTTTATCCAAATATATTACTTTATCATATTTTAATATAATAAAATTGTGAAATTTGAAATTACTGACATATGAAAAATAATCAGACAATATGACATAATTCATGTTCAATATTTTTAGACATGTGTAGAAAAAAGTGCAGAAAATATATGATTCATGTTCACTAAGAATCTACCTTTTATTATAGCTATATTTATTTAAGGTAACTTGTATATATAAATATTTAATATTCTAACGATTTTTTATTTTTGGTTAGTTTAAAATAGATCTTTAAGACATGCATTTATTAATCTGTAAAGACAAAGGAAACTAAAAATAGATTCATTAATTGTCAGTGGCATGGTAGTGTAAATAAGTTGAAAAACTAAGGGATAATTTTTAAGTGTACTTCTATTTTAATAATATAGATACTATATGCACCTACTACATCTAATAAGATCATAAAAACATAAAGTTTTTTTCTTTTTCTTTTTTTTGTGCTAATTTTACAAATCTCTATTTGCATATCTTTTTGCGTTACGCTTTTATTTTGTTGACGCCTTTCCGAAAATTTGCATTAAGTATTCAGATCTTTTTTTTTGGTGTGTAGAGAAAATAAATGGGAAAAGCAATTAAAAGAGAAACAAAAAGAGGTTGGTGATCGGAACCGAATCCACAATCACGCGTGTAATCCTCTTCAAAAGCATTCAAACTACACAAAATTAATTAAAAAGTGCATACATTTCACAATCACATCTCCTATATATTTTCGCATCTACCAAATCGCAATCTCACTTAATTTTTTGGCTTATTCTCAAATCTCACTTAAATTTTTTTGTTTTAATAATATAAATATTACGAAAACAGAGGCTCCGAACAAACATTTATCGCAAAAGTTTTTAGTGGTAACAAAAAAAAAAATTAGTCTGGTAATTGCAGTTAGGTACAACAAATACTCACCATCTCCATCTCAGTACCATACTTTTGTTTTTGTTTATGTGTTTTGCTTTGAACACATTCCATCGCCCTCTTTGCTCATGATCATTGTTGTTTAGGTTTCTCGAGAAATCCCATCGCTGCTTGTTCGTTCGTCTACGAGAGAGACTGTAAGTTTTTGTTCTGATTCCATCGCTCCCTTTCCTCACGATCATCGTTGGTTACTTTTGTTTTTTTTTTCTTCTTCTTCTTGCTGCAAACTAGATTCTCCCTATTTAGTATTTGCTTTGAAATCGAAATCGGCTAGGGCTCCGGAAGATCCATTTGATCTGAGTTAGTTTTATTATTACTATTCGCTAGCCAGCGGATCCCCGAGGAGGCTCGAAAACGTCGTCGTCGTGTTTCAATTTTGCCCTTTCTTTCCCCTTTAATGTATATGGATCAGTGGAGCAGTATGAAGGCCCATTAGAGACATAATCAGATCTCGTCGTCGAACTGCACGCTGTGCTACTCGAAATCGCGTTGCCGACAAACAAACTGTGTCGGCGGGATCGCTGAATAAAATCAATCGCGTTTGAGCGAGCCATCGGGCTGGCCCTGTTCGCGCGGTCAACTTTGAGAACGCCTCGACGACGAGTTTGTTCGGTGTTTCGTTTTTCTGGTGACAGCTCTTCTTGTTATAGGTCGAAGAATCCTTTGATTAGATTTCGTTATATATTCGAATCATAGAGAGAGCATTATGATTGTTCCACAGGGACCTGTTGATCTGATTTTTTTTTTTTTTTTTTTTTTGCTGTGCTTTGGAGGATCAATTGTGTTGAGTGATTCTGAGCTGATCTAATGTGTTTCCTCTTAATTTTTTTGTAAACATAGGTGTGGAGAGAGAGAGAGAGAGAAAGAGAGAGAGAGAGCTCTGCTGGAGTTTGAAGGCTAAGTGAGTAGGAGCGGTTGTCACAGCAATCATGAATATGCCGCTGTTGGATATTCAACCACGAACATTGAAGTTTGTTGGTAAGATTTTTCATCATGGGACTCTGATCCTTGTTTACTTGTGCCTAATAAGAGTACCAACCAAGTTCTCTGAATTGTCAACTATTTCCCTTCTAATTAGAATCCTTTCATAGTGGTGGTGGTCGTTTATGGGTCTGTCTTATCGTGTAAGATTGTGTTGGTGTGTAATGGTAAGATGGTGTCTGTTGTGTGTTAAGGCACTTTTCAATCTACTTCCTGCTGCTGAATTTGAGTGGGGTGTAATTCTGTGAAGTTGGAAGTTGCTAGAAGGACTTGCTTTTCAAATCATCTGTTATGTTTTTAATACTAACGGGTTTCCTCTTTTGTAGTTGATTTGAAGAAGCAGAGTACCTGCGTGGTACAGCTAACCAATACAACCAATCATTTTGTTGCATTTAAGGTCTCAACACACATTTTTCTCCATATTCTTCAATTTTTTTTTTTTTTTTTTTTTTTTTTTTTTTTTTTTTTTTTTAAAAATTCTAGCTTCAGGATATCTAATATCTTTAACTTTTTCTGAGACAAAATGTATTTCTGGATAAGAACTAAATTAGTTGTGGTTTTGGTATTTTGACAGGTCAAAACTACATCACCAAAGAAGTACTGTGTCCGTCCAAATGTTGGCGTTGTTGCACCGAAATCATCCTGTGAATTCTCTGGTATGTCAACCTTCTTACATCCTTTCGAACAATACTTGAGTTTCTTGCACCTACCTTTCTTTGGTTGGTGTTATAAGTTGTTGCATGATGTCTGCTAGCGTAGGAAATGAACTGCAATGTTTATATTTTCATAAGTTTTCGTTGGATTTTGCACAGTGGTTTTGACATTGTTTTAGGATCCTAGGCTTTCAGAGTTCACATTGTACTTGTCCAAAAGGGAAAATTAATATAATACAGATGGATGAGTTCAAATTCTTTCTCACTTTACGTATCCTGCTCTGTTGGGAAATTCAGAATTTGTTTCAGCATTCAAAGTTTAAATTGGATGATGAATAGGTCCTTGCAAGTTCAAATTTAGTCAATGCTTTGGGTTAATGAGGTTGCATGTTATTGCAGTCATTATGCAAGCTTTCAAAGAACCACCTCCAGATATGGTTTGCAAAGACAAATTCTTAATCCAGAGTACTACTGTGCCTGCGGAAACAACTGATGAAGACATCACAGCTAGCATGGTAATCCCTTTGATCCTTTCCATCCCCAAATTCTGTTATTTGGTATGTCAAGTATATCTGTATGCTCATTCATCTATTCATGGCAGTTCTCCAAAGCGGTAGGCAAACACATAGAGGAAAACAAACTGAGAGTCACTCTCGTGTTGCCCTCTGACTCGCCTGAACTATCTCCAGTTAAAGGGACACTGAAGCAAGAAGCAGTATTTGAAGATTCCATCCTCAAGGATCGAGTATATGGTCAATCAGAGACCCTTCGTCCTCCACAATATGTAAGAAAAGTATTTAGCCATTTTCACAACAGAGTTTTTTTTGTTGTTGAAATTTTGGTAATATGTGAAGAGTAAATCGCAAAGAAGTGATAAAGGCAGTTTCTTATTCTTGTTTGTTTATTTTCAAACTTCATTTTTCTAGGAGAGTGAAATTGTCAAGGAGCCTAGGATGGTTGGACATAATGAGTTAAACGCACCCGATGATGCAAATGAGTTAAAGCAACCAATAAAAGGCGTGGTGGATTTTATTGAAGATTTGAATCCTGCTAATGACTTAAAGGCAACTAAAGGTGGCTACAATACATTGGACATGGTAAAAGAAGCTGAATTTAATCGTACTAAGTCTCATAAGGATGCAGATGATGGAAGGGGGATAAAGCCAACACATAATTCGGATGCTCCCACGAATATGGCCATGGATCTTTCTGGGGATCAAGGGTTTGCTAATGGAAAAACTTCGGCCAAACGTGTGACTTATTCTGATGAACCAAAGATACCTAGGGACAGAGACGTTGTCCAGATGCAGCAAACCGATGCTCAGAATATCAAAGCATTGGATGAGTATAAGTTGATTAAAGACATTGAGGAGCTGAAGCTGAAAGTCAATGCCCTTGAATCCAAGCTCAAACAGGTTTGGTTATCAAACTCAGAAGTCCATAACGCGGGTGCAATCTCTTAATCTCTGTTAAATGTGCTAAAGAGTTTAAAACTGATATGATGCAGGCTGATTCAACTGTTTCGAAGTTAACGGAGGAGCGGTCTATAAGCTTCCAACATAGAGAAAGCTTGCAACAAGAGCTGGTGAGAGTAGCAAGTAGTAGTAACTGGCGACATAGTGTCTCTTTTATAAACGAGTAAATAACAAAGCTTGTATTTATGATGATGATGCAGGCGGAACTGAGGACGAAGAAGATAGTGAAAGAAGTGCACATTGGGTTCCCTCTGCTGTTTGTATGCGTGGTGGCATTCATCAGCATTGTTGTCGGGTATTGTCTGCGCACTTGACTGCTCGGCCTCTCTCTCGGTCACACATATCTTTTATTTCTCTTATTAGCAAGTGTGCAGTCAGAAAATATGGACAAAGGAAGCGAAATTAAGGATATGTCTCGTTTTGGTTCTCTTTGGTTTGGAGAGAGTTTGATAAAGTTTCTCTCCAGACACTTTTAAAATGGATTTATATAGACTGTATAGCGTTGGGTGTTGTTAGTTGATACGAAGGAAGATATGGTATGATGATGATATGCTTTGTTTCTTTCTCTGCTTCTTTACTAAGCTAATCGAAGCAGCTTGTATGGATTCGTCTCCTTTTGAGTTTCGAGTTTCTTTAGTGTTCCGGTTATCTCCTTGGTTTATTCTTTTGATTATTCGGTTTAGTTAATTTAATTTCCAATTAGTTTATGTTGGTCATTGTCGTACCCCCACCATTTCAACTACCATCACAAAAGTGTCATGTAGGTTGCGAGTCTTGTTCGAGTAATAAATTGAAGAAATGTCAATATGTTTTATTCGTTCAACACGTGATCCACGCACGAACCCTCCATCAATTCCGCAATTATTAAAAGTGAATTACAATTTACAAACGAAAGTTCCGTATCGAGCAATTTATTTTCACCGATACACTTTGTATTAACCTACGATCTGTTAAAGAGTTCCTTTTATAGCAACATTCGATGACAAAATAATATGGTGGATCGTTTACTAAATAATTTAGTAACGCTTTCGTAGGGGAGATGAACAATTTTATGGAGCTCAAACTATCTTCGTTAATGTGACTTACGCAAGATAGACAACGGAAAAGGCAGGGTGACCTGTGAGCTTGGTCGATCCAAAAGAGGTTGTCAAGAAAAGCACGTTTTAAAAAAGTTCTTCCCTCTACTTTAAGTCACCCAATTAATTTCACCATATATACATATACATACTGCATTAACTTCATTTGTGTATATATACATCTTCACACATCTATAGAGAGTAGCATGAATTAAACTCTAGAGCTCTAGAGATCTAGAGAGAGAGAGAGAGAAAGATGGGAAGGCCTCCATGTTGTGAAAAGATAGGGATCAAGAAAGGACCATGGACTCCTGAAGAAGACATCATTCTTGTTTTTTACATCCAAAAGCATGGTCCTGGAAACTGGAGATCTGTTCCCACCAACACTGGTCACTATTTTAACATATTTTCTTCTCCCTTGTTGTTTGCATATGTGTCTTGATGTTTTGTATCTTTTGGCTTTTTAAAAGGGTTACTGAGATGCAGCAAAAGCTGTAGACTGAGATGGACAAATTATCTGAGACCTGGAATTAAACGGGGAAACTTTACTCCTCATGAGGAAGGAATGATCATTCACTTGCAAGCCCTTTTGGGTAACAAGTAATCTCAAACACACAACATCTCTTCATCTTTTTAATGCTCTTTTTTTTGTTATAGTATTTGATGATATGAACCTCCTAACTCGTCTTATTTTTTATATATATGGATGTGGTTGAAACTTAAGATGGGCGTCCATAGCTTCATATCTACCACAAAGAACTGATAATGACATCAAGAACTATTGGAACACACATCTGAAGAAGAAGCTCAACAAGTCCGAGAGTGACGAGAGAAGCGTTTCAGACAACACGGCGTTGCAAACTTCAGCCACAATAAACACCATTAATCATAGATCTACCTATGCTTCAAGCACCAAAAACATTTCTCGCCTTCTTGAAGGTTGGATGAGAGCTTCACCAACAAGTAACCACACGGTTAATTTCTTGGAAGAAAAACTGCAAAACCGGACGACCAATCTCATTGATCATCATCACAATCAGTTTCCATGCGAGCATGTACAAGGTTCTTGGGAAGAGGGTCACATCAAAACAATCAATGGGGATAATGATCAGGGAATCCATGTCCATCCAATGGAATCAGAGAAAAACGTTAACTGCAATCATGATGTCCAAGAAGATGGTGATGATCATCATAGTGCTAGTCCACCATTGACATTTATTGAGAAATGGCTTTTGGAGGAAACAAGTACTGGGGGTCAAATGGAGGAGATGAGCCACTTGATGGAACTCTCTAATATGCTGTAATTTAGTTGTCACTTTCCCCTGTGAATCTTATTAATGAGACTACTAAGTCTATAGACACAAATAAAGAAAACCAGAAGACATACTATCATATATATATATATATGGCTTTGCATAAGCTGCAAGTGTAACTAATCTGAAGTGGTCTATTCATTTATCAATAAACAATACCCTCCGTTTCATTCTAGTTGTCGTTCTAGGCTTAGTCACACATAATAAGAAATCATTTAATTTTACATAATTCCAAAATAAGAACATCATCACCAATACACCTAACCACATTTCAACCAATAGAAAAATAGTGTAGAGAATATTATTAATAAATTTTGTATTAAAATCATAAAACAATACTTATTTTGAAACGAAAATTTTGCTGTAAAACGACAAATAAATCGAAACGGAGGGAGTATTATATTTAGAGGAAAATTACCTGCATCTTTTATTTAGAGAAAATATACACGAAAACGTGTGATCTTTGTATTTGAATTGAAATAATAATGATTCGAGAAAAACGTCCTCCATAGTAAAGAAGGTTTTTTTGACAAGGTAAAGAATGGTTTATGTAGGCCTGGGCTTTTTAACCTGGACCCAAAAATCCGAACCGGAACCGGTCCGAAAATACCCGATCCAAAACCGAATCAAAAATTTACAAGTATCTATTGGATCTAAACTTCTTTTACCCGAAAGATCCCAAACAGAAAAAAACTGACCCGAATATATCTGAATCCGAAAAGAACCGAACCCGAATAGATCCGACTCGATAAGAACCGATTCATACCCGAATTAAAAACATTAAATCCAAAGCTATGATTTTTATGTTCTATTTTATATATTTTATTTTATGATTTAGTTAAAATATTTTTTATTAACATTCTTTGCTATTATTTTTGTAACATTTTTAAGTAATATAAAATTTTAAATGTAAAATCTAGAGTTAAAAAATGTTTTATTTTAATTATTAATAGTTTATTTTAAGTTATTTTGTAAAATTTAGATATATATATGACAAATTTTGACTAAATTTGATGGAATTTGACTATTTGAGTATTTCATTTTCTTTTTAGATTATAAATGCTAGGCATGGACATTCGGTGGAACGTTCAGTATCGGTCCGGGTCTTTCGGGTTTTCGGTGTTATGCTCAGAAGATCCATTCGGATTTTACTAATTATCGGATCGAGTTTGGTTCGGTTCCTTCCGAATTCGGTTCGGATCGGATGTAACCAATGTTTAAAATCGTCCAAAAATATATTTTTTAAACCTCTAAAATCGACAATTTGTTTTTCAAAATATATAAATTATTTACAAATCTAATTAAATATTAGTTAAACTATCTAAATTAGCTAAAAAGTATTCAAAATAACAAATAAAATAAACTACAAAAATATTTTGAATACTCTAAATTATCTAAATCACCGTAAAATATATAAAAACATTAACATATTTAACTAATTTCAGATATTTTCGGATCCTAGTTCGGATTTCAGTTTGGTTCAGATTATAACCAAACTCCAAATAACTAAGTTCATAAGTCCCGTTCGGATATTTTTGTATAACAGTTCAGATTCGGTTTTGGTTTTTCCGGTTCAGATTTAGGTAGCTACTTCGAATCGAGGTAAAAATACCCAGACCTACTCAATATCCAAACCCGAATCGGATCTAATACGGACCCGAAAATTACAGATATTTTAATTAAAGATCCGAACTGACCCGGACTGAAAAGAACCAATCCCGAACCAAAAAAATTACAAGTACCTATTATATCTAAATGTTCAAGACCCGAAAGATTCAGATCCGAAAAAACCTGTCTGAATCCGACCCGAATGCTTTTATGTGTATATTAAAGAGAAGAACCCACACGTAATTATCGCTGAGCATCCTCTAATAATGGCTATGTGGTCATGTTTGGGGCCAGAGATTGGGCTTAGGCCGGAGCTTTGATCTTGGGGCCGATGTTTCAAAATAGCTACTTGAAGATTAAATTGGTTACACTTTTCTTTTTTACAAAATTACGATTCCAACATATTCGGATAGCTGATAGTTTAATTTTTTTTTTTGAACAAATGTTTTTTTTTTTAATGTTATAAGCCATATATTCAGTCAAACACCACAACAATACCAAAAAAAAAAAAATCATGTTTGTTTATGAAAAAGAGAAGGAGACTTTTGTTATTGTTACACACTAGCTTTATTTCTTTCTCGAATGCTAACTTTCGGCAGCCATTTTTCTAATCAGTAGCCGACTTTACCGTCCCTATCAGTCTCCACGTTCATTTTCATTCTTCCCCTACCAATTAATGAGTTTTTTTTTTTGAACTATACAATTAATGAGTATTCATTAGATCGTTACCAAAAAATATAAGAGTAAAGTGTAAAACGGATAATTATTAATCAAAAATGTCAATTATAATATGTATCATCAGTTTCAAAAAAAAAATTATAATATGTGTCAACTACATTTATTTTTATTTTTTTGCTTTCCCCTTGGTGTTTGGTTTGGTCAATAAAATAGATCTCATTCAATGTTTTTAAAAAGGAATAATTTTTGGGTTTTATTTTATAATAAATCGTAATTTATTGTGAAGAAGAAGACTACGTGCAGTCCTTGCTGGGTCTACTATGTATGGGTTCACCTTTTTCCAAGTTAAAAAAAAAAGTAATATAAATGGAATCAATGTTTTCTGGGCAAGTCTCTCTCACAAAAAAGAGTAGAATTTGGATTTATTACACTTTCAACTCTGTCATCAAACCTTGGATCCAAAGAAATATACTCTCTTCCTTCCAATGACTCTGCTGATCATACCTCCTGATCAAAAGGTTAGTTCTTTTTTATATGTTATAGAGAGAGAGAGATAGGCTTATGTACATGTTTTTGTTCTTCATTCATATAAATTTGTGAGTCTCTTGATGCTAAGATTGATCTTCTGTAGTATATTTCTGATGAGAACGTTCTATTCTAATTTTGATCACTTCCCTTTTTTTTCCCCCAAAAAATTGTAAGTTGAGCTGTCAATTAGATCTCTTTTCTTTTTGTGGCAAACACTTGATTTAGATTAATACTTCAATTATATATAAAAAGTCAGTTTTTTTTGTTAGAAAGAAATGATCTTTTACTGCAGAAATAGACAAATCTCCATGTATGTTTGGTCAACTTTCTCTTGTCGTCTCTGTTTGTTTTTCTCTCATCAATCTGCAATATTTGTAGTCTAACTAAAAAATGTTGTGATTTGCAGATTTGAAAAACCTGCCTCTTGATTGATTGATTGATTGATTCTTGATCTTTTTATGTTTTGTACCATACCAACAAGATGGCTATCTCTCAGACAAGTTCACGGAGTTTCACCAGAGCTTTGTCATTAGCCTTTAACGAGTGGCTACTTATGCTCATGCTCTTTATCAACTCCATCTTCTCCTACGTGATCACGAGGTTTGCAGATTACACCGAGCTCCAATCTCCATGTCTGATGTGCTCTAGTCTTGAACAGATCCTCGGGAGGAGGACAAAACACTTGAAGAGATCTCACTGGGACACGGTTTGCTGCTCCAAACACAAAACAGAGATCTCTTCGTTGGTTTACTGTCACGCTCATGGCAAGCTCGTTGACGTCCGGGGAATGTGCGAAGCTTGTCTTTTCTCTTTCGCTACGACCAATAAGTCAAACGCGGAGACCTACAGATTGTTGGTTGGGAAGTTGGGTGAAAACTCTCCCTCTGGAGGATCCAAGAGTGATCCAAGCACAAGTCCGAGATACTGCACGTGTTGTCATCAGCTGTGGATGCCACCCCAACAAACCGGTTCTACTGATCATCAGGAAGTGGTGGCTAAACCGGCGACGCTACCAAAGATTCGTGTGGTTAGTAATCTGAGAACCGGGAAACAACAATCTAATACACCAAAGAAAAGTGTCAGTTTCAATCATTTGCCTGATGTTGGCTACACCGAGCTCAAGGTTCATTCAGACACTGAATCAGAAGCTGTGTTTTCAGAAGATGAAGGTGGTGTAGCAGCAGCAGTTAAAGAAAAAGATGATCATAAGTTTCAAAACGTGGAGCTGGAGACTCCTCGAGTTATCACCTTGCCTTATCATATGGCTACCGATAAGCTGCTAGACCTTGACTTCTCTTTGCAAGAAGAGATCGGTTTGAGAACTTACGGTGATTCCTTTTTTCCTGAGTTTATTCAAGCTAATAATGACGTGCCTGAAACGTCAGAGAAGGTGAAAGAGATCAGTTCATTGGATAGTCTTTTCTTTACATCAAACACCATGCAGCATTCTGATTCTGCAGCTGTTCTGAAGGAGAAGGAAGATCTGATTCGTTTTAAGGAGACAGAGGTTACTTCAGTTAATGTTGTCCCTGAAGAAACGTCAAAGAAGGTGTTAAAGGAAGAAGAGATCATTTCATTAGATGATCTTTTCTTATCACTACGCTCCGTGGAGCCTTTTGCAGCTGTTTCTAAGGAGACAGATCTTATTAGCCTCAGAGATATTATTTCAACATCATCAGTTGCAGCTGAAGCAGCTCTCTTAATGGGAGAGGCTGAGGGAGATCTGGTTCACCTCCTAGATATTTCATCAACACAAGAAACTCCTGCAGATGCATCCGTGGAGGAGGCTGAGCAGCTTATTTGCCTCAATGATGTTACTACTTCAACATCATCAGATGCTGCTGAAGCGCCTGGAGATGATGATGTGTTAATGGAAGAGACTGTGTCAAAGGAGAGAGAAGATCTGGTTCACCTTCAAGATAGTGAAGATTCTGAGAAATCCCCTGCAGATGCCTTGATGGAGAAGACTGAGCTTGTTTGCCTCAATGATCTTACTTCAACATCATCAGATGCTTCTGAAACTCCTGAAGACGTCTTAAAGGGAAATGAACTAATGCCCCTCCATGCTACAATATCTCCAGAAGAGGCTCCTGAATCATTCACTGCGAACGAAACCTCTGTTGAGACGTCAAAGGTGAGAGACACAAACCAAGATGATATAGCCTCTCTGGAGTCTGAATATGTAGTTGTATCACCTTCAAAATCTGCAAAATCCATGCCTGAAGATTCAACCGAAGACTGTAAGTTTTCTCTCCAGCTTTGCCTGTGTATAAGCTTCGCTTCAAACTATTGTCAAATAATGGGGAATGTAATCGCTCTTGGTCATTTCAGGTGTATCAGAAGACAAGGAAACGAAAGAGACCTCTGTATCTGAAACGGCTGCACACACAGAAGCTGCTCCTGAGTCAGAATCTGCGTCTTTCAACTCAATGTCGGTGGCAGCAGATACAAACGTTGGTTCAGGTGAGTTACTGGATCTTGCTGGTACATACAATTCCATCTCACACGACGAGGGTAGCAATGATGAAGCACACATAGAGCAATGGGTGAAGAAAGATACTTCTAGAGTTAGTGAAGACCTTAAAACATTAATTACTCATATCTCAGCTTCTCGTGGGATAGAGCTTCTGTCGCCTAGAGGTATAAGCCCCAAGATATCTAGTGATCAGGAGACAAAGGACTTAGATCTTGACATGCAGCTGCTAATCCAAAAGAGAATGCTCGAGAGGAACGAGAGCAACTTATCGTTAGAAGAAGTTTCTGTGAGTGAGATAGAAGGAGAAAGCGAGAGTGATCGGTTGAAAAGACAGGTTGATTATGACAGGAAGCTGCTTACTGGTCTGTATAAAGAACTTGAGGAAGAGAGAAGCGCTTCAGCGGTTGCTACGAACCAAGCGATGGCTATGATCACGAGGTTGCAGGAAGAGAAGGCGTTGTTTCAAATGGAAGCTTTGCAGAACCTTAGGATGATGGAAGAGCAAGCAGAGTATGATATGGAAGCGATACAGAAACTGAACGATTTGCTTGTTGAGAAAGAAAAGCTTATTCAAGATCTAGAAGCTGAGATTGAGTACTTCCGGGACCAGACCCCGCAGAAGAAGCTAGATGCTGCAGAAAACGTAAACAAGATTCAGAACTGTTTAACAGGGTTCAACGAAGAGAGATTATACATCACCAGTTGTTTGGAGAATCTTGAGAGAAATGGTGAGGCTCATGGTGATAACCTAGCAACACAAGAATCTGTTTCTGAGCTAAGTGAGAGAGTAGAGAAGCTGAAGGGAGATTTGTACTTTCTAGAACATGTTGTGAATTCTCTCGGGCATGGGGATGAAAATGTAGAGTTTGTCAAGGAGATAGCTTCTCATTTGCAAACCTTGAGGAGTCTCAGCATGAAAAGACGTAATGATGCAGAGAGTTGATACTGCTGTCTACATGTAAAACAAACCTTCGCAAAGGTATGTATGTATGTCCTCTCTGCTTCTCTGATTGTTGTGTTGTTTCAAGTTCTTCATATGTGGTTCTGTTTTGTGTTTGTGTTAGATAACTTGGTGGAGAAGATATTGGAGAGGAATACTAAAAGAAGATAAAGAGTGGTGAAAAAGCTGTACAGCATCTTTCAAGATTACCCTTTACGTATACAATAACAATCTCAGTATTTTTTTACAATATTTTCAGGAATGATTCATAATTTTGGGGTTTGGGAGTGTTTATAATTTTCCTTGCGGGGTTGTTTTGCATTTTTTCTATAATTTTTCTTGTGATGAAGTTCTCATTTAACATTCTTTAAATAGATTTGATACTTTTGTTTACCATGTCAAAAAGTCATGCACCTTTCTTAAGCTTGCTGAACGTTTGTCGCGTATAGTATATGTTCAAATTCATACTCATTTGCTTGTATATTACTAGAAAAAGCTAAATCAAGAATATCGAGTTTGTAGAAAAACAAGACATTCATCATCTTTTCTGGATTAAAACTCGCCTAAAATAAGGAAGTATATTGTGACATTTGAAAAGAAGTTTGATAGAGGACAAATTTACTAAAGATAAATTAAAAGCAAAAACAAAACAAAACAAAAAAAAAAAAAAGAAAGAAAGAGGGAAGATGGAAAAGGAAGAGAAGTAAAACCCCTAATAATATATCTCTATAACAGAATGACTCTTCTTATTTGGTAAATAAAAGTTGGAGATATGCAAAGACGACCCTCCCTCATCCATCTTCTTTTAGTTTGAAAACTTCAATCATGTGCCCTTCTCTGCCAATCGTCTCTCCTTAATAAAAACTCTCGTAAGCTTCCATTATAAACCCCAACACTTTTCTTTGCCTATTCTCATTCATGATATTCCATTCTGTGAAAATCCATCACTAATTATGTTGTATCACAGAACATGCCACAGCTTGTGCCCAATGCCTCAGCCTCGTTTTAACCTGCTCTGGATTATCTCCTGCAAGTTTTTTACTTTTTTATCATTCCAACACTTGGTTAACTAATAATATTCTCTGTTTATATAAAATTTTATGCCTAAAAGCACAAAAATTAAGAAAATTAATTTTCTATTAAATAAATTTCTATTAAAAACATCATTAACAACAATTTTTTTTTTTATAAAAAAATACAACTACTCGCAAAAATCTAAACATATTTTCTTGAAAAGTTTTCAATAAAATTAAAGTTAATATAGAAATAACAAAACATCTTATATTCTGAAACACTAAAACTTTTTAAAACATTATACATTATAAAACATAGAGAATATGACGACCACTTTTTAACAATTATAAATTGTAAATATTGGAAATGCGTTTAGATAGTGTGAAAACATGGGGAAAAATGGTTACCTGGAGACATGACTTTCAATCCATCAGAGTCGCTTATTGGACTACCAAAAGAGGAGGAGGAATGGTCTCCAAGAGAAGTAAGTCGAGAGGATGTAGATCCACTGCTTCCTGGTGTGGAAACTGGCGAGATCTGACGTGTCACAGCGAAGTAAAGGTCTAACGCAGGCAACGTGGTTGTAAGTCGTTGCCCTTGCTCCTCGTTAAACCCAAAACCTAACTCGATAGATCCTTTTAGCTCACTCAAGTCCTCGTCCGTTAAATCATCACCTCCTTCTTCGTTTATTATTTGCTTCCTCTGGAGGTGATGGAGCATCTGGCGACGGCGACGCTCCCATGCGATGTCTCTTTTGGTCTCCAGCATTGAGAGTTGCTTGGAGAGACGTTTCTTGGGCTTTGGTGGTTCTAGTGACATCTTTTGAAGCTCTTCTGCTTCGCTATCGTAGAGAGATGAACACGATGAGGTTGATACGCTCAATGCTTCACCAACCCTCACCATTATTTTTTCGCTCTTGTTGTTTATCTCTAACGTTTTGGTTATGGTGCTGGACACGAAGAGATCAATGTAGAATGATGCAAGAGGAGATTAATCACAAAGGGTTTCTTGTGAAAATTAATTATATGGTAGAATAGTAGAAAGCAGAGGTAATAAAAAGAGGTTTTGGTTGGAGTTTCTACCGCATGTTTTGTACTAATTTGTTTTTTAAAAAGTTGTGTTTCTGTTAAAATGCCTGGGAAGATACTGGAACTGTTTTATTCTTGTGAGAACTCAGAAACAAACTTTTTTTTTATCGGATGTCACCGAAGGGACCTCAGAAACAAACTTGCATGGTGTTTTGTTGGAATAACCAACCCTTTCTTGATTTAGGTTTGATCTTCATTTTAAACGTTATGCTTTATATACACTTTTTATTGTTTTTTTTTTGAGTGAGGTCTTTTTATTGTTAGGCTACAAAAGAGTTAATATTTTTGTGTATATTAATTGGTTTTCTATTGGATAAATAAAAATATTATATGGTTATTTTTTAGGGAATTAACTAACTTATACGTTTGGCATTAATTTTTATTTGCAGTTTTATCCTCTTTTTTCTAAAGGAAATAATTAAGGGAAATTACACTCAATATACACACAAAAAACCAAAATTTACTAACCAACTAAAAACACCCTCTCTCTCCTCTTTTCTCTTCCTATCTCTCTCTACCTTCTCTCTACAAATCTAATTTTCCTTTTTTTTAGCTATTTCACAAATAACCCCATAAATTAATTAGATACGAGTTCACTTACACCTAATAGAGTCATACACTAAGTATATCAATTATATCAAAGGAGTTGTCATCGGAAGGTTTATTCAACCTTGCATTATTATTTCTTTTTTAAAAGAAAGAGTAAGCAAAAAAAGAAGAAGAGAAGATAATCTTAACATGTTTACCAAAGAAAAAGAAGAAGATAAAATGCAATAAAAATCGATTTACGTAGAAAATCATAATTAAGTTACAAAAAGGTACACTCTTCTACATTAGATACACGCTACCATACATACGCTCTCTTGAGGTTGCCCTCGTCACTTTTGTGTTTTGTCCCAAACACAACAAGTTAAAAAAAAAAAAAAAGAGGACTTTTCAATTTGTTCAATCGCCGAGAGAAACAAAGAAAAATGCAGCAGCAAGTAACGAAAATCTCAGTTTCCGATTGAAAATTTTCTCAATACTCAAAAAGTTTTCTTTCTGGTGTATTGACAATGGGTGTGTGAATGAATGCAGGGAAAGAGCAGTGGATCTGAGATGGAGGTGACTTGGGAGGACCAGCAGAACATCAACACCTTCAGCCGCTTCAACAACAGATTCCATGAACTCGAAGACGAAATCAAATTCGCCAAGGTACTCCCTCCCTCCCTCCTCCAAATCGTTTTTGATTTTGGGTTTCTGCTTCGATTCTAGGGTTTTTATGATTGATTAGAGGTTAGGACTATTTCATCAGTAATTAGGATTCAAACCGGTGAAAATCTTCTCTATTATACACATCGATTTTGCTCAATTTTGTTTTCACTGCTTAGTTTGCTCTCTTACCTAACTAAGGAACTGTTAGCACATCTTTATAGCTCAAGAAACAATATCGCTATTTATGATAATACTCAGTGATGTCTGTTTCATGGAACTATCGTAGGTAAGATTCAATCTCTGAAATTGTTTTCTTCTTTCTTTCTTTGGGGTTCATGATCCTCCTACTAAAATTTTATGATTACGCAGGAGAAGTGTGATAATCTAGAGGACGCAGGGAACGAGCTAATCCTTGCTGATGAGGAGATGGTGCGGTTTCAGATCGGAGAAGTCTTTGCTCATGTTCCCAAGGATGAGGTGGAAACAAGGATTGAAGAGATGAAAGAGGCCACCTGCAAAACCCTTGAAAAACTCGAGCAAGAGAAAGAATCACTCGTCTCACAAATGGCTGAGCTTAAGAAGGTGTTGTATGCTAAGTTCAAGGATTCCATCAACCTCGAAGAAGATTGAAAGAATCATACATTGCTGCTTCCAACCAACTCTGTGTTTTTGTCTCCCACACTCTCTGTGTAACCGAGTGTTAAACATATTGGTTTTTGTAGAACATTTACATTTTCATTTGCATTAAATCTATTATTAATCACTAGAGGGTTATTCAAATTTCATTTACTTAATAATAGGACTTGTAGCCAAGAGTTTGCAATTCATTATTTAATTTACCAATATAAAAGCCAATTTCAATTATAAAACCAAAATTTCCCGGAAGTCTTACACAAGTTCAAACGAAACACACAAATATGATACAAAGGAATCCTGGAGAATATCCAAAAAACAAACCGAGCTTGGTTTCCATTTAGGCATTTACCACCCCCCAAACCAAACTTTCCTTGCCTTCAAGCAAACCACAACTGATGTGACTAGACCGGTAAACTCAAATTGGGGTATAATTTGACGTTCCCCGGTTTACTGAACCGGCGGAGACCAGCCCATCTTGGCGAGCGGATTCTTCATCAAGAAACATATCATCGGCATTACGTACAGCAGCGTGAGCTCCGACGATGAGCAAACCAACGATGAGCGAAACCAGAACGTTTTCGCCTACATCCGTATAAACCAACGCCAAAACCGTCGCCACGCTAAGCAGTCCCAGCACGATCCGATCATCCACCTCTCTCCCCGATACCACAATCGGATCGCTGCCGTCGCGGGAGAAGTAGAGGAGGATCCAGCCGATGAAGACGACGATAAACGCGACCATGGAGATCGGGTGGTAAACGAGGCCGAGGAAAACGATCCCGAGGACGGCGAGCGCGTAGTTTGCACGGAAGTAAGAGAGGTTGTGCCTCAGGTGCGCCATGGCTTCATCGTAACTGCGAGGGAGAGAGAGCGCGGACAGATCCAGAAGCATTCGCCATGGACGGAGCGTGGCGATCACCGATTGCGTCGTCTGCTTGGCGCGTGCACTCAACGTCCCGATGGTCGTGTTGGAAGAGGAGGAGGGAGAAGGTCCTCCACCGTTACCGGTGCCGTAACCGTACGGCGGAGGAGGAGGCTTTTGATTCATTGGAGGAGGAGATTAACAGATCTGTTACAAGAGTCGACAAATGAAAACAGGCTTGCTATTTTAAAGTTATTAAATTTTCTTTTAGGACCTTGTAAGTTTAATTAATTACAAAAATACCACAAACAAATCAAATATATCATTTTTTTTTATCTCTTTGCTTTGGTTTCGATTGGTTTGGGTCTAGGAGAAGAGACGGAGCCACCACTACCACCAAGTGCTGCAGCTGCTGACTCCACATGTGTGAGGAGATACTCGTATATCTTCTTACGTAACCGGTCTATTGTTTCCTTTGACACTTCTTGTAACCCTTCTTCATCTTCTTTTGAACCAATCTCGTCTAACCAGTCATTCACACTCTTCAGCTGCGACAGCATCCCAGCTATCTGTCCGTTATCAGACAGGTTCGAAGATGTCTCCACAACGTCTGCGTCCAAGAATCTCTCCACGAAACCCAAGAACCAATCTTGCGAAACCGTTTGCAACTTCTCTGCTAGATCAGTTGCCTCGTTCAGACCATTCCCTTTCACCCAGTTTAGCGGTGGAGACTCTGATCCTGCTGCCACCGTGTTGGCCTTTTGGCTGCTACTGTTCTCCCTGTGTTTACGGATCATGCCTTGTGCCACGAGTTTGGAACCAATCGTTGGCCGGTTTTGGACGTTTCCACGTGGTTTTCCGGTGGAATTACTGCCCGGGCTCTCGAGTATGATCACGGGTTTGCTCTTGGATGCAGCAGATTTGGTTGGTTTGTTGGTGTAGACAGAGAAGGCTGATAAGTTAGTGACCAATGCAGCTTGGACCCAAGAGGCTGCTAGTTTCTGCTTTTCAGATGCTGCTTTTAAAGCTTCCTCAGATTTGTTTTCTTCATTTTCTGGGGAAGATGTGGAAGAAATTAATCTAGACAATGACTCGGTTGTTATTTGAACGTTCTTCAGACCGGAGTGGAGCTTCAAGAACTGCTCAACAACAGGCAATGGATCATCTTCCTTAGCCGCTGACATAAGATCGTTGTACATACTACAAAATGGAGAAGCAGTATAAACTTTAGAAACAACCAAGGCTGAAAAAAAACTAAATTCAGCATTCACCAGAATCAATGAATAGCTTTTGGTAGAGATTACGCACATGAGGCACTGAAGTAAGCTCTCAGAAGCAGAGGCTTCTTGCATGGCCTCTATTGCAACAACTTGAGCAGCATCTCTATGCCTCAAGACTTCCTGCAAATATTGATATCAGTAATGAGCCAATAGGCTTGTCTTAAAATTTTATTACGATGCCAAAGACTAAAATATAAGATGCATATGATACACTAAGAGGTTCTATAGGTTCAGTTCAAGTGAGAAAACCCATACAACAGCTATCTACGAATTATTTAGATCCTCTATACAGTCAATATTTTACTTACAGAACTGGCATTGGATGAAATCATTTATAAACTGGTCGTTTCAAATGTCCTAATCACTAGATATACTTCAAAGTACGAAGCAACACACATATGGTATGAGGAGAGGATCCGAGAACAGTCAAGCTCATACCTGTCCTAGCCTTGAAAGAGATGAAGGGAGTGAGCTCCATTGGGTATTAGCAGCAGCTAATCTTTTACTATTAACAGAGACTTTGACCAAATTCCCTGGCAATCCATTCTCAGCAGTAGATTTCTTGCCAACGGATGTAGATTTAGGCTTACTCGTTTTATCTTTGGTGTCAACTATTCCTGCACTCTCGACTTTCTTGGTTGACTGGGTCTTACTCTGCTCCTTGGATGATTTTGCAAATACATTAGCCCTCTCCTGTTTGCTTGGCAACTTCTCACTAGATGTGCTTTTCCGAGGACCCTAGAAAAACCAAGATTATACAAGCTATATTCACTTATTCAGAAGATTGAAAACGGAAACAGATGAATAAACAAAAAAATAAGGAATATCATTGGTCTCAAACAACTTGTCAGAGAGATGTCAGTTCCAAATCTCAAGTGCTCATATCTATGAAAACGATATTTTGATTAAATGCAACTTTCTATGTATAAACGCCACTAAAAGCTATTAAGAAGAAAGAAGCTTTACTGTTAAGCTCCGAGAATCAGGGGTCGAATCACGTTTAGCAAGCTTCAATCTCGAACTATCAGAACTCCTTATATCCAAATTCCCTTCCCAGCTTTTCCTCAATGCCTTAGCCCCAAACTCAATCCCCTGCACGAAGTTCTTAATCATGGGAAGCTTCTTCCCAACAACGCTCGGACTCTCCACTCTAAGCGGAGACCTCCCTCTCTCCATCCTAGGAGAACCTTTCTCCAACACCACCACCTTCGGCTTCACATGCTGCTGATGCTGTTTAACCCCATTCGCAAACTTGGCAAAAGAAGTAGGCAAAGAATAACAGCTCGTGGGAGACGAAGGTATCGACTTCGAACCACCGGAAGAAGAAGAAGTCTTGACCTTCCCCAAAGCTTCCTTCTTCACATCCAAAACCAAACTACTCGTCGTCTTAGCAGACTTGGCTCTGAACAAAGCCTTCTTACTCTTCTCAGAAGACTCATCCTTAGAACTACTAACACTCACTCTACTATTATTCCCTACTGGCCTCTCAACCTCCGCCTTAACCTTGTTGTTACCATCACTAAGGAACCCTAACGCATCCGCAGCTACGATATCTTCGGGAGTGCCGAGACAAGGATGCCTACCGGGAACAGGCCTAACGCCGCGGAGAATCGGAACGGGGGAAGAGGATTCGACCCTGTCCACGTGTATGAACTGACCTAATTGGAGCTTATCGCTGAGGATCAAATCGTCGTGCTCGTCGGGGAGGGAGACGTAGGTGGCGTGAGAGGAGTCGGAGACTTTGAGGTAGAAGCCCTGGTTGGGGAAAAGCTCGCCTCCGGCTAGCGCGGGGACGATGCTGATTACCTGCAGGAGGGACGACCTGTGTTCTCCGGCGATTTTGACGTCGGTGTTCATGTGCTGGAGGAGCTTGAGGAGGACGCCGGGGACTAGATTCGCCATCACCGACGGATCTAGAAGGTCAGATCTCGGAGCTCCAGCGAGAGTCCCCAGGTGATTTTACAAATTGCAAAGCTCAGAGAGACAAACTTAATAATTAATATTATGGCCTTGTGTTGTGTGAGAGAAGAAGAAGATGCAACAAAGCTTAAAGAAAGAGAAATTGTTTTTAAAAAAAATTTAATCAAAAGATAATGAATGAGAGAGAGAGTACAGGTAGGTTTTGAGAAGCAAGAGGAATGTGAAAATAATGTTGAGACGGTTGTCTTGTTGCTGTGTACCCATGATGCTCCCCTTTGGTTTTTAATAAAAGAATGAGAGAGTAGTTAAAGAAGCAAGTATAGAGTCAGACTCAGATTCAGGAGATAGGAGAAAAAGATAGATAGGTGAAGAAGATTCATTTGTTGCCTTGTGGCTTATGTGGATGTTATATCTCTTTTTTTGTTTTTTTTTTATATATATATTTGAAGTAAATAAAAACTCTTACATAGTTTGTTGGGGTTTTAACATCATTTCATCATGTTTATGGAATTCATAATCATAAATGTATGTATCATGTTTCTATTACTCTCTAATGATATACACAGTAAAAATTAACTGAAGCATATTAAATGTTCCAATTACAATCACTCAAGTAATTAACTGGAACTATTTGCAGGTCAAAGTCAGTTTATGTACAATATTAGCATAAACTGATTAAATTTTGGGGAAGAATATAACTTACAGATACTAGTCAGCTCTGCATAAAATAAAAGTCATCTAATCTACAGACTATGTGGCTTACATTTGTAGTGGTAACTTTTGCATTAAAAGTGAACAACAAAGAGTTTTAAAAAATTGATATCAGCATGTGATTGGAGTTTTGTTTTGCTATAACAGAGATTAAGTGAAGTGGATGGATATCATGATGAAGATCATCCTATACTAAGAGCTGGCTCATAGAGCGTCATCATAACAAAGATGATGACACCATTACAGCGAGAATCATCACCGCTATGCTGAGGTTAACCACTGTATCCACATTTTCAATCTTCTTCAGTTTCTCGTGGAGGTCTGCCCGCATTTGTGAGTATGGGCATTTTTGCTTCTGCAACAACAAACATAACATATGAATCTCAGTTCTGATAATTCAATCCAGCAAAAAAGGATGAACACAAAGCAGTAAGCGAATATGTTAATCATGCTCAACACCCTAAACCCAGCTCAAACTCATAAACTTGATTATAATATTTTCTTTTATGTAAGAAATTACTCCAAAGTTTGGATATTTTGCACAGCTCTACTTTTACTAAAATCAGTGAAGGAGTTTAGATAGTAACCTCAGTTTTCAACACATCGTTTTGGTTGTTTGCACTCTGAAGATCTTCTTTAAGATCTTGCTCGGAAAGCTGATTGAATGGCATATCGGATTTGATCTTGCTATTGAAGATTCTACCTGAGAAGGCTTTGTAAGCTGAATCAGTATGAATCGTCTCCATAACTGAACCGAAGAAATTTGTGACCGGTACCTAAATCCCATAATAATGGAACTTGAAGAGTGAGTAAATTAATCATCCGAAGACCGATTCAGTTCATTAAAAACGGAAAGGAAAAGAAATCCGAAAGGTGCAAGTTCTTCATCTAAATCAATGTTAGTTTCCCTGACACGTAATGGTGAGCTTATGGACAAACCTACACTGTTCAACCCCTAAAGAACACGTACCTAAACTGAGTATTTTTATTCTTGATTGGTCACAACAGAATAGTAATTTAAGCTAACATAAAAATTAAAACGCGACATGGTGCAATCAATTTCTTCCTTACCTCCGTCAGCTGTGGCTGGTAAAGATCAGTCCGGTAGTAGGCAGTGGACATTAGCTGTCTTGGATCATAGGACCTAAACAAACTGCCAAATAGGAGGTGAACGGGTGTTTATAGCTAAGAGAGTTCAGCTAAAGGAAAATCAGTTTTTAAATGTCAGAGGTAAGACATACAGACACACATTCTAGTTAAAAGATCATAAATCAGGCACAGAAAATGCTAGCAGAATGTTGGTAACAAGAGTTGCATATTTATCGAAGACTTATCGTACCTGTTAAGTGATGCATTGTCATAGATATTGAGCCTCTCAAAGAACGCAAGTGTGTAATATGTAAACCGATCTACAACAGAGACACCAATCTGAAGCAACAACATAATTAAAACAGGAGATTAATACAATGATATAAAGAAGAAACATGCTTTCCATTCATAAATAGTTCCCTGCACTTACATCTGAGTCCAGGTGATGGGAGTATGAGTTCTCTCCTTTAAGACTGCTACCAATAGTCAAAACACCAGGGGATTGAAGCTACAAAAACAATTATTTTAAAATATAAGAGAAAAAAAACAAATGTTAGATTATATGTCAATTTTCTTACACTGTGAAACATAAATCGGAGTAACTAAATGCTAAGAACAAGCTCCCCGGATAAGCCGTAAAGATACCATGGATATCAGAATCTTTGGTTTACGAATTACGAGAACGTTTTTACTGAAATAGAAAGACGAAATTAAATCTGCAAAAGTGACACTACTAAGATGTACCTGGTTAAAGAGGGTGGCAGCTTGGCAAGTATCAACCATTATCATCAGCTCCTTGAATCTGAACTAGCCGAATAACGTTATTAGATTCTCACAACAGATGACTAATGTTTGTTCCACCAGAAGATGGCTGACCCATGGAAAAAATCTATGTGCAGGAAAAGCCACACTAAAAACACTGAACGAATCTAATGCAAAAGAAACCAAGTCACATACATATGACTTAAAAGAAACAGGATAAATGTGAAAACATATATACCTACGCTTCTCTTTCATTTGCTTGACAGCGTCAGCTAAATCGTGACTCTGGAGTTCTTCAGCATCTTGAAACTTGAGAAACTCATCACCTCCATGGCCAGTCATGTAGAGTAGAATATGGCTACCCTCATCACTGAGGAGACGCTTCGACCTAGGAACAGCATTCTCATGACGCCCAGTCAAAACCCGCAGGAAATTTCCAACCGTTACCTCGTAGCCACGATAATCCACCTGATTCAAAAAAAAATGAAAATCAAACAATCAAACATGTTATATCATATAGCACAGCAGTTCAATGATAAAGGCTATGATGGATGGAGATGCAGCTAATACACCTACTACTCAAGAAAGAAGATTCACTACTAGACATTAAACACCTTTTGCAGCCAGAAAAAAAGTTACCTCGACGTTATCTCCGTAGAGGTTAATCTGGTGGTTCTCATTGTTGAAAACTTGAGCAGGATATTGATTTCTGGAATTACAGGCCATATCATCAGCGAGCATAAGGATGATCCTTTCATCAGGTATTCCAAGTCTCTTGACTGTCCTGTAAACACCCAAGTAGTAAAGAGAAACAAGACGTAAGAAACACAAATGTGAAAAGAATCTACCCTTCATGAATGAATGGTTAAAAGGGAAGAAATAAAAAAAAAAAAAACTGAGCTTTCACCTATAGAGGGAGAGTGTATTGGCCATGTGCCGGTAGTTAAACCTGAGAAACAGCAACAGATCGGAGTTTAGTATTGTGAGAAGAATATCAAATCAAATTTGGTGAGAGGAATGGGGGATTATTTGACCAGAAACGAGAAGTGCAGACCAAGACAGCCCAATTGTTCGTGTGGATAGTCGTGTCTCCGGAAGAGGAGGCGAACGAGTAGGAGAGGAGCATTACTACCAGTATAACAACAATCTTCATTTTTCTAAAGAAAGATCTGGAAAGGGAATTGGAAATCGATAGTGAATCTGATTTCTCAGATGGGAAACGGAGTCTGATAGATATTTCACGAAAATCCGTCGAATGAGAGATGTCGGCGATGAAACCCCGGTCAGAGGCTAAGTTTGCCGGCGGTGGTGACAGGGACGCGTGGAAGGAAACGGAAGTGAAAAAAAAAAAACTGTGTATAAATCTATAGTAATGTATTGGTTTTTGTTTTAATTCAATCTAGTCATGTGCTGTTATTGGATCAATTATTATTTCAAACTAACTTATACTGTCAAACTTTACGTTGTTAATGATCATGGTGTTATTTAATAATTTATAGTTGATTACTATTGAACTTTTTAATCTTTGGCAGTGTTTTCGAGTAATAATCATCTAAAATTTCAGATATTACGATAGATTAGGTTCTGTTGAACATTATATTTCTAATTTTCAGCTAAAATTTACATTATTAGTTTTATAATTCCTTCGTTAGATATGAAATAGAATTCTACTGTAGTGAATAGATGTTTTATATTTTAGTGTTACTTCTTCTATTATGAAAAAAATTAGCAACAACAAAAAGAAGTCCTTTATTATTCCCTACACAAAAATCAGAATTAGTTTAATAACCTATGAATTCAACATATATTATTCAACTTTCACAGAGGAATAACTCAAAACGAACATTTGAGACATAAATCACATATCGAATGTAGACGTAGTCCTGAACAAGAATATAGTCTCCTTTAGAATTTGAAGTTAATATTACTGGAGTCAAAAGCGATCTAACTTTGGTAAAAGGAAAAAGACACTAGAGCTAACTTTGGTTCAACAGAGACACAAGTTATTAGATGACAATGTACTTCTTCATCTATGCTTTAACTACTCTACTTCTATATGGTTCTGATATGTTTAATCGATCAAACAAACAGCAGGTTTCTGATACGTACGAGTCTCGTCGCCCTCCGATTATTCACCAGTATGCGAGAAGAAGGACCCACTTGTCTAAAGCCCAAGAGAAGGGAAATGCGTGAGGAGCAAGTTTGAAGAGAAGGAATCATCCTAGAAAGTAGTAGTAGTAGTAAATAAAGTGGTGGACATCAGTACATGGGGTGTTGGGTCTATCGTTGGTAATACGGTATGCGTGTGTGCATTACCGTTTAGGAAGAAGACAAAAGGCATGTGGGTTGTCGATTGTCGTAGGTGACGCGTTTGTGCTGAGCCTTAGTAGTATAAATGCTTTGTAGGAGAGTATGAGGATGCCATCATGTTGGATGATCATTGTTAGTGAGAGAAGAGAGTCTCTCTAGTGTGGGGGATTCGTAACAGTGTTATTCAACTTAAAGCATCTTTCTTTCGGATCCATAAAGTTCTACTATTCCAACCATAACATTTTCTCTATACATAATGCACCTTCTTTCTAATAACTATATCTTGAATGACTGATTTATTCATAGTCTTTATCTATACATAATGCACCTTCTTTCTAATAACTATATCTTGAATGATTGTTTACATCATAGTCTTTATCTTTGAAGAGATCCATGCGAAGAGATGGCTGTTTTATGCTCCTTCTTCAATCGAAGAGACTTCTCTCGTGCTTCCATGTCATCTAAATAGAGACGTCACCGCAGAAAACTTCTTGAATATCGAAAGCATTTGAAGACCTTCTTTGAGTTTGATCCCTCGTATGAGTAACTGACTTGCCCTCATTGTTGTCGAGTACGATATGGATAGCTCCCGTCTTTCACCACATGCCAGAAGTCTAGATCCTTGTTCATGTCCACGTATCCAACCATCTCTGCTAGTCCCCACCTAAGGAGACAAGACACATCTTTAAGAGGAAAATGGGACGTGTCTTGCCGTCAACGAGTAGTGTAAAGAGATGTCTTAACTCTCATCGAGCAATGATTGATATCATGTAAAGAGATGTCTTAACTCTCATCGTACGCATCAGTGTGCAGAGATCTTTTTGATACATTCATTGATAAACACATCTGAGACCCAATGTTCCTCTAAAAGAAAAAGAATGTCGGGTCACCAATCATTCAGTCTTTTTCTCAAATTCCAGACATAATATGACAAAATAGATGAATGCATAACAAAGTCAATTTTTTTTGTAAGAAAAAAAAAGAAAGTCAAGACATAAGTGCTGAACTAAACAACGTGCGAAGACTAATCCACTTAACACACAAAAAGCACAAAAAGCACAAAATGTACTCGGATAAATCACTGATCAACGAGTGCGCGAAGAAGAGCGGATGCCACGTTTCCTGTAGACATCGAGCCCCAAACGCCAGGCTCCGCAAGCACCTAAACGTTTCTTGACCAGTTCAAATCTCTTCTTCTCCCTTTTTTTCTTCTTCTTCTCCTTCTCCTCATAAAAGCTCCAATGCTTACCCTGGAAAGTCAATGATCCTGAAGACTCATCGTAGACCCGTCTAATGATGGCTTTGCGGTAACACGGCTCACCAAGCCGATCCTTGGCCAAGTCTTTGTATACCATGTAGACGACAACGCTCTTGGAGTCGAGTCTTGGCGGCTCCGCACCACTGAGACTTCGAATGGCCACTTGCTCAATGTTGAAATCAGAGAGTTGGCTCTGCAGAAAAAAAAAAAGACAATTGGAATTTCATGATCGGCAATAATCAATTGAACAAACAACAATGCAAAAAAAAAAAAAAAAAAAAAAACTTACCTCATTCATACCCCTATCGCAGGTACTGTGTGCAAGATCCAAATAAATACGAACCCAATCGGTGTTCCGCAGCTCGTGTTCATTCAACTACAAAAGTCACACATGAATAGGGGAAATCAAAAGAGTGTGTTAATTCAAATTGTACTTACCATGTAAAAACGCCGCTGGGCAAACATCTCTGAGGAGGGCCAGCGAGGCAGAGGACTACATGTGTAGGTTGGTCGGCAAAGTCGAGGCTGCTCCTCATTTGAACCTCGGGGTCTAGCTATGTTGACCGAGATATCCAAACGACCGATGCGGTTTTCACGAACAAGCGCATGGAAAGGGAGCACACCACCAGAAGAATTTGGATCGGTTGCAAACAGGGTAAGGTAGTACGGGGCAGCCCCAGCATTCCTACCCATGTTGTAACTTTGTAAGCAAGAGAACTGGTAGTTTGTCCCCTGAAACAAAAATAAAATCTCAATGAATCTGATAAAAGAACGATTGAAAACAGGATTATTACACCTCCAATAGATTGTAACGATGAAGCCCCAGCTGGGCATAAACCTTAACCAAGGCCTTATTTGAAGGGTACCAGTACCGCGCGTGCTCCAAGTGTCTCAACCCATAAGATGAGATTGGACCGACAGTGGGTAAATCAAAACCCTAATTAAGGAGAAAAATTTATCAATTTAGGTTTCTAGATCAGCGAGAAAAAAAAAAACTAATGGATTCAGGTTAAGACTTTACGTCAAATCGGCGGGGAGGATCCCTCCTTGAAGAGTCTCCTTGCAAATCGGTACCAATTGGATCGCGGACGTCGTATTCCTCACCGGTAGTGACGGCAATCTCCTCAAGCCTAACCATTGGAGTATCCCCATCCTCGTTACCTCCGGTCTCTTCCACGTCTCTGTTCTCGTGCTCGGGTTCGTTGGTCGACATGGTAGAGAGCGGGAGAAGGGTTAGAAGTCAGAGAAAAATAAGAGGAGGACATCTTATAATTGTTTATTTATTTATAGCACGTCGAATTTGAAGTTAAAAAATGGGCCTATTTCTTATGAATAAATTTTGAGGCCCATACAAGGCCTTGTTGTCGAGGCTTTCCAATATATATACAAGTTCTTTTGGCAAGATACATATATTTTGTAAATCGATAATTCGGTGGAGATTGCACCATTTATCGAATTGTCAGGGAGAATAAGAGTTCATATGCTGTTTTTACTTACATTAGATGAATTATTTTAGGTAAAACTCTGTATAAATAACTTAACTTGCACATTACGGTATAACATCTCATTATTCTAAATATGCTTTATGCTTTACTTTCTTGAAGAAGAAGGCCATGAGAAATACTCTTTGTAATCTATTATGTATATAATATGTTACATGTCGTGTTGATAAATGGTGCGTTCATTTGGAGTTAAAACTTTGTCCTATGTTTATCAAAACTCACAGCAAATCATAAAAGAATAGTCATCCTAATTTCTTCAGGACTTTTACCGCACAATAAACATCAACTTTAATACTTTGGCCAATACTATTTCCAAGTTCCAAATTCTAAGAAATTACAGATATTGGTTCTCACTTACCCTTTTCACAGTTAATTAGCAAACCGATCAAAAGCAATCCAGTACAATTAGAAGGTACCTCAGTAGCACCCAAGTTCTCGATTACAGGAATCTTGTTTCCTCAGCAAAACAGAGGATTAGCGAGAAGCAGATGCGTTTAGGGTTAAAGAAACCATAAGAACGGTAACGGGAACGATTAAAAAAAAAAAAAAGCTAACCTCGTAGCTCCAGCTCTCGCTCTTTGATGGCATTATAAATCACATAACGAATGTGGACGTACTTAGTCCTGAACAGAAGAATATAATCTCCTTTAGGATTTGAAGTTAATATTTACTTGAGTCACAAGCGATCTAACTTTGGTAAAAGGAAAAAAGACACTAGAGCTAACTTTGGTTCTCGTTGGTGTGTAAAGGTAGAGAGACGAGAGGATCACTCAGAGACGGGCAATAAAAAGCTATATCCAGTTGTTCTCTCGAATTAAAGGTGGCGGTTCGATATCAGCAATGTCAAATCTCTCCATCGACTTTGACAAATCATCAACCGAGAAAGGAATGCTGCAAGAAATATCATTTTAAAAGTAATTAGAAAGTCATCATCGAACATTTTCAGTGCTCAAGGAGAAGTTCATGGTCATTATAGCAATGCATGGAACTAAAATGACAGTTAATGACATTTAATGAACATAGTAATGTGTTGTTTTTGTTTTAATTCAATCTAGTCATGTGCTGTTATTGGATCAATTATTATTTCAAACTAACTTATACTGTCAAACTTTACTTTGAAACGGATTAATAGCGATAAGGATGTTTCCTGTGTATGTCTGTCATCAGCAGATAGATTCCTAGTGAAGACAGTAATATAGTCAAAAGGTCTTTAACATTTTGTTAAGTAAGAAACAGGTACTAACATAGATCTCATTAAGCTCATATCTGATCTTCAAGTTCTGAAGGACACCAGGTTCATGCAAGTAAGACAGCTTTGTCATGTCATCAACACCGCCTGCAGGAGCTTCCACATCCTTTGGGTATATCTTTGACAACTTTGCAGTGACCTATAACACATGGATATAAATCACTAGTTTGGGATTACACCGTAGGTCTCAGTGAGGTGGTTAACCTTCTTTCCACTTGTGGCTTGGATCACAACTTTTTCTCCATTGATCTTTTCAACCTCACCATCAATCCAAGCCACATCTGAATCTTCAACCCAAACATGAGAACCTACAATGATATTTACTGGAGTTCCCTGCATTTTACAAAAGCATCATCCTACTGAGTTGTTAATATGTTTTAACATGCAACGGAACAGCAACAATCTCGACATGAATAGCCATAAGGATACCAATACTAATATGAAAACTACCCTGCAGTGACCTATGCAACAGAGAGATCTAAAGGAAAGCAAGACATTCACGTACCATCGTTCAATATTGGTTAGTCTTTTATTTTTCACAATGATCACAAGTCGATGAAATCCAATCTCTGCACTTCTTACGCAAGAAATCTATAAAACCAGTAGATTGCGAGACACCAACAGACACACCGAAGAGAGATTGGGACAACAATTGATTACAATTTTCGAGAAAATCAAATAATGTTACCACAATCTCAAGACGCTCTGAGGAATAAGGCTCATCAACCAGAACAAAAAAACAAAACGATGAGATCACCAGAAACTGAATCTGGGAGGAGTCGAGAATCGAGACGAGATCAGCAGGTGGGAGAGAGAGAGAGAGGAAGAAAAGAGGTGAAAGAGTGATTATAGGCATGAGTAAATTAAAAAACAAGAGAGAGAGAGAGAGTGACGTTGTTGTTCGTCTGAGGAATCCTTCTACTTTGGTGAGTTTCTTCATACATCCCCATGGAGTTCGCGCCAATTTGTGGACCCTTATCACTCACTGTCCCCTTGCACACCACGTACACTCTCTCCTTCAACCGTATCTATTATACCATCGAACCGTCAGAGGACCGGATTGTTTTATTGGAATGATATTTTGCAGTATTAGATCGATCAACCAAAGTACCAATATTTCAACAAATAAATTTTATTCATGATATTGCAGTATCAGATCAACCAAAGTTACAGACTCGACCACAACATTCACTTCTGTAACAAGATTCCAACGTTCTTGCTAAAAATTCTAATTGGAAAAGAAACAACAAACAGTAATAATACAACAACAACAACAACAACAACAACAATAACTCACAGCGTTCTCTATCTGTCTCTCTCTGGAATGGTTCAAGCCGGACCATCATTCTGATTCTGAGTGTAACAGCTTCTTCTTGTTACTGGGTCTTGGCGCCGGAACTGCTATTGCCGAATCCAGTCAAGAGTTCGTAAGTATATTAAAAACTCACATTCCATAACACGACTAAGATACTAGGAAGATCACAAAAGATTAACAAGTAAAATCTATAAGCAAAAACATTAAACATCATACATTTGTTTTAACTACCCATTTAGGTTGCAACAATATTGATCTATGTCTAGAATTGTATAGTACAGAGAGTCCTACTACATAAAGAAAAATGAGTCATGTTTCACAAAACTTACAGTTAATGCTCGTTTTCAACTTCTTCCTCTTGGCATTACTTGCTTGGTCTCCACTACGTATTAACTTCTTATAATCTCGTAAAGGATGATACTTCATGGACTCTAGCTCTTTCCTGGCCATGTCAAATCGTTGTTTTACCTCCCTCTACAATGTAGAGAGAAAATGCATTCTAAGAGACGGTTAAAAAAAGCCAACAAGAGGAACACGCTAAACGATACTCACACGTGCCCTATTCACACCCGTGATTTGCTGTTTGCATAACTTAATCTCCATCTCAAGCGCACGCAACCGTCCCTCGACGGGAACAGCGTTTTGCTCAACCATTTGTTTTTGTCTGCCGCGAACAACCTCCGGCTGCCAAACGTTCAGAGCTACTGATGCTTGCCTAAGAGAGCCCAAAACAAAGAAGTTACATCCATCAGAAAGATGAACAATATATATCAATTTGATCAACAAAGAAACATCTTTTCAAACTGTAATTCTATTATTAATTCATCAAAACAACAATAAAAGGAACAAACTTTCTGGAATCAAAACGATGTTCTTCACCAGTGGATTAGTGAGACTACCTGACTCTCTGCAAATTTGAGAACTCCACAGAAGCAGCCTGCAACCTCTCTGCCTCCTCTGATAACCGAGTCTCCAATTCACGAATCCTCCTGCCCCATTCTGAAATCTCACTCTCCTTCCTCAGTACAGCTCTTCTATGCGCAGCTAATCTCCTCTCCCTTTCTCTCTCAAATCTATTACTTACTCACAAATTAGAAGGGTGCTTGACTTGTGATGATTTCTACAGTAAACCCATATATGAATACCTTGTCCTGTAGATAAACTTGGTGGGAGATTGAGGAGAAGAAGAAGAGGAAGTAGAGTCGATTTGGGTGGGGAAATCAACGACGAGAAGAAAGCTCCAGAGGGAATCCTCGGAGGATAAACGGCAGAGACGGCGAGAGGAGATGGAGATGCAGCAGAGGTCTTTGTAGGAGAAAGTCGATGACTTTACGCCAATCTCTAGTATCTTCCTCCATAGCTCCTCGGGTATCTCCTCCGCAGACATCCTCTTGATTCCTTTTCTGGGTGTGCGCAAAATCAAAACCGATAAAAATCTTGTCTTTCCTTTATCCCGAGGCTAATTTACAAAGCATTTATAATTACAAGGATCTGTTTGCAATTTACCTTTTTATTAATTGGTGTCCGCAAAACGATTAGAAATCTTGTCTTTCCTAATTTGTAAAACATTGATAAATACAAGGATCTTTTTGAAATTTCCCTATTTATAAGTGGTGTTCGCAAAATGCGAAACGATACAAATCTTGCCTTTAATTTGTAAAACATCAATAAGTACAAGGGCCTGTTTAAAATTTACCTATTTATAAATGGCTGGTGATGAAAATATCCGGTTAACCGTGTAAAAACGAGCTTAGTCTCTCCTCTCCTCTCCTCTCATCGGTAACACAAATGGAGTCTTCTAGTAGCATCCTCGATTCCCTCGGAGTCGAGATCATCGGCGTGATGGCTCCCGTCTCCATCTGCATGTTCCTCGTCGTCCTCCTCACCTACTCTCTCTCCGTCACCTCCGACCCTCAGATCCGCACCGCCGCCAACCTCATCTACGTCGAGAACCCCTCCGACTCCGCCACGGTCAAACTCGAAGGCAGCCTCGAGAACGCGATCGTCTTCGTCGTCCTCGTCGCCGCCGTCACTTTCGTCCTCGTCCTCCTCTTCTACTACAACTTCACCAATTTCCTCAAGCACTACATGCGCTTCTCCGCCTTCTTCGTCTTAGGTTTAACACATTTTTCGCAACGCTTTTTTTTTTTTGCGCCTCATTGTTGATTGTTGCGTGCTTTGTGTTTTAGGTACCATGGGAGGCGCGATTTTCCTGTCGATCATCCAGCATTTCTCGATCCCCGTTGATTCAATCACGTGCTTCGTACTGCTTTTCAATTTCACGGTCTTGGGGACGTTGTCTGTGTTTTCGGAAGGGATGCCGATTGTGGTGAGGCAGTGTTATATGGTTGTGATGGGGATCGTTGTTGCGGCTTGGTTCACTAAGTTGCCTGAGTGGACTACTTGGTTTATACTTGTGGCTCTTGCTTTGTATGATTTGGTTGCTGTTTTGGCTCCTGGTGGGCCGCTTAAGCTCTTGGTGGAGCTGGCTTCGACTAGAGATGAGGAGCTTCCTGCTATGGTTTATGAAGCTAGGCCTACTGTTTCGAGTCACCGAGGGAGGAATGGTGGTGGTGGCTCGAGTTTGAGGGTTTTGGTTGGTGGTGGTGGGGTTTCTGATTCTGGATCAGTGGAGCTGCAAGCAGTGGGGAATCATAATGCAAACCTGGATTATAACGCTGTTTCAGTGATGGATATAGACAGTGGCGGTGATGGTAATGGGGACAGAGATGGTGTTGCGAGGTCACCTCTCGCTGGCAATCCCAGGGAAAGACACTTTGCATCTCCCGTATCTTCAGAGCCCTCAACGGCAAACAGAGAAAGTGTTGCAGAGGAAGAAATGTCACCTCTGGTTGAGTTGATGGGGTGGGGAGATAACAGGGAAGAAGAGCCAAGAGGTTTGGAGGAGTCGGATAACATCGATAGAGGCATCAAACTTGGTCTTGGAGACTTTATTTTCTACAGTGTTCTCGTTGGCAGAGCAGCAATGTATGATCTGATGACGGTGTATGCTTGTTACCTTGCGATCATCTCCGGGCTTGGATGCACTCTTATTTTGTTGTCCGTCTACAACAAAGCGCTTCCAGCTCTTCCCATTTCCATCATGCTTGGCGTCGTCTTCTACTTCTTGACGCGATTGTTGATGGAGCCGTTTGTTGTCGGCATGACAACAAACTTGATGATGTTCTGAGTTACCAAGATTCTAGTGGAACCCAAGTAAATGATATCCTGGTTATGCTGCTTCAATCCATGTTTTGCACCTTAGTGTTTGAGTAATGTTTCTATGGGGAAAAAAAACTGCTAATGTAACCCATATTGATTTGGGTTTTTAAATGGATAGTCTCTGATTTAGGAGCTGTTTGTGTAGAGACATTGAATGTGAACTGTTTTAGATATGTGAAAGTGTTAGCCAGCGTTGGACCGACAAAGAAGTATAGTTTTTGGAAGAGAAGATCAGTTCGACATTGCTTCTTGGTTTACTCGGACGTATTCATGGCATTCAAGTCCCCTTGCAAAATACAATCAAAACTCAAACGTACAATACAGCTGAAGTTGGTTTCGAACTAAGAAATAAACACAATGCACGACAAGAGTGGTTTCTTTTAAAAATAAAAATAAAATAAATAAGATGCGTTGAAGATGAAGCAGATCGTGGAGTCTCTAAGCAAATGGATTTCCTCCAACATGGCCTTGTGCAGCTGGATTCCTACATCAATATTAGGCAATAAGACAAACTATAAGCTGTCCCACATGAACAAAATATAAAAGTTCTATGCATTCAAAAGGTAACGAAAGTATCATCATCCATCACATTAGCAAACAAAGCACTTCTTCGATTATTCACGGAGTCGTTCAAACTCAAACAGTCAATAACATCATTACAGATTTAACATCATGGCATTGTGAAACTTACTGTAGTTGGGAAGATGATGCTTGCTCTGCCACCCATGCTAAGCCACCTGCATCAGTTTCTCAAGGAATTAGATAATAACCTCACCGGGTGAAACTTGAAATGCAATCGTAAATGTTTTCATTTCCCCCTCGTGGGGAATATTTTCAACCCAAACTTAATGTGATTTAAGCAATTTGCTTACAACTATCCTTCCAAGGGAGTGGACATGGAAGGATACTCGCTACTAACATTTCATGCAACATGGTGTGATGATAATTTTTCCTTGTAAGAATTTAAACAGAAATGAGTATAGTTTCATAGCATGTAACTAATAGTACCTTGTGACCCTGCTGGAGCAGGTAGGTACGAGGGTACAGAATCTGCAGCGAGCCATGGTTGTGATATACCATTAAGGAAGGCTGGTGGCGTCTGGATGTCGGGCAGTGCCCCTTGTAAAGAACTCATGTCCAAGAACTGGCATTAAGCACAACCACAGCAAAGTCGTCAATCATTGGATTCTAAAGGCGGAGCGTGATAGATTCATAAATAACACACGGAAACGTAGGCCATCTTGCCTAATCTATCTTGCTTCTTATCAAACTCTAAGCTAAGATGGCCTTCGGACTGTCTATGTTGAGAGGTTATTTTCTAAAAGTGAAGCGGAGTTCTCACAGTCAAGAAAATTTTACACCATACAGATCAGGCAAATTGCAGAATCGGAAATAGAATGAGAAAATAGTTGTTAATCAGACAAGAATATGATACTTCCTCGGAAACTTATTTAACTTGGATTCCCTAGATTTAAACAAGATTACACCATTGCATAAGGTGTGAAATCTGATTTGCTTACAAGGCATGTGTGGACAGGGCTGTACATACCATGTCATTTGATTCATACTCGGAATCATAAGGGAGATCAAAGGGATTAGCTGACTTTTGATCATTTACAGGCTGCCATGATTCTTCCTGCAAATGAAGATTTTAAATCGATCAAAAACAAATAACTGATAAGTTTGAAAAAGGGTGATTGGTAAGCATCTAAGATCAACTGCAAGGAAAAAGTGGAACCACATAAGGAGAGTATGCTGGTGCCATGACCATGTTCCCTGGAAAGCCAAAACCAGAAGAGCCACCACTTGTTTGGGTACCATCATTACTTAACTCCTGTGACACGACATCATGAGAAGTATTAATGGAGAGATTCATCTAGAATACACTTGCATGATAAGGGAAAATACAACAACCTCAACTTGCGGTAAATGGTGTTGATCACTGTTAGATTGCGAAATACTTGGTCCATGTTGGTGGAAATGGTTAGCGTTGTCCATAGAATTGGCCTCCACAGAGTCGGGAAAGGCATTCCAGGGCTGCTCAAAAAGGTCAACTAGGAGTTAGTTTATCACATACCTTGTGGAATGCTAATCATTGACCGTATAATCACGCAAGTAGTTATAGTATTAAATTTCTCGGATTACAGCTTGCCCAACAACATTCATACAGTATGAGGTCAACCACTTCGCTCAGCCGAAGATGAACAAGATCATCACAGTTTTCAAGATATAAAGAAGTACTATCTTCAATGTCTAAGATGAGATATGTCCATGTGAGACATGGAAGCATGTTCCTTTTTAGTGTCTCATGCTGCAACCTAACTGAAGTAACTGAAAAGACAGAATAAAAGAGTAAGGACTAACCGGGTTATCTGCGACATTATTTGGAACCTTTGAGAGATCATCCTGCCACGGACTTGATACCGACAAAGCATGCTGCTCCACGATTGATGGATAAGGTGGCCATTGCATGCTTGTGCTAGGCTGCGAGATGCCTTCAACTTTCACTTCCAGCTCGGGAACTCCTGCGGAGGTAGTTATGTTTGTAGATTTTGCAGCAGGCATTGGATTCTCAAAAGAAGCCCACCCTTCATTGTTAGGCGCAGGCAAGTCAGGTGGTCCTGAAGTGGGTTTCTGACCCAAGTTTCCAGCAAACAAATCTATTGGAGTGGAAGAGTACGTCTGCAGAGGTTGATGAAAATTCACAGGTGGAGATGGAGCTCCTACTGAAGGTTGAAATGTACTGACTGATTGAGCCGTTGGCGCTCCTGGTAATTGAAACAAATCAATAGGAGCCTTTGTAGACTCTGTTACTGAAGGAACAGGAGTAGATGTTTTATCTTGCTGCTGGCTTCCTATATTTTGAGCATTTTCAGATACGCCTTCCCCTAAACCGCTCGAAGTGTATGACTTGATAGACATGGAATTACTGTCAACTGATCTGACACTCCCAAGAGACGTCGTTCTCTAAATGAGGAAAATGAAAAGAAAGATTGACACGTTGGAACACCATGAATATCATTTTTAAAAAGAAGGTGGGTTAAACTTTACCTGATGTTGCTTGCCTGGAAATAAGTTTTCACTTGGAGGGGCATTTGAATGCTGGGGACTACGAAACCCACCTTCTTGCTGGAAATTGGGAGACTGTATTTCAGACCTGAAAGTATCTCCACCACTTGACACAGAAAAATCTGAAGCCCTTGGAGCAGACCTCTCATTTGCGAATTGGTCTTCAAGCGTATGATCACTAAAGCGTCCAGGGCTGTATACAAAACTAGAAGCTTTAGAATGAAGACCTTTTACTGAAGCAGACTTGCCGGTAAGTCCCAAGGGTATTTTTCCGTAACGCCGTTCTTCATACTGATAGTCGTAAGGAGGGCTTTGGGAGTAAGAATGATACGAGTTGGCCCGTCGAGTCACATCTTCAGAGCTTCCATGGCTCTGTCAATTGCATTACAGGAGAAAGGAAAATGAATAAACGTTTGATGCATGCACGATCATAGTTAAGTATCAGAATTTATAAGATCTATATGAGCCAAATTGATAATTACAGGATTCTTGCCTGATTATCATTAGGAGGCTTGTCTGCAGCATTTGCTCCTGCATATTTCTTTTGGACATACACATTTTTAATAAACTCACGAACTCTCTCAGCATTACTGCCAAAGAAACAACAAAAACATGATACCATGGATATTAAACAGATCATATTTTTGAAAGAAAAGAAACAAAAAACTATGTTTGTCGCTGCTTAATCATGAAAAGTAATTGATTTAAACCTGTTGTCCGGAAGTCTCTGCCGTTGATGGTCCCAGTTTTTCAAATATATTTCTCTGGCACGCTGAAAATATGAAACTCTCATAAGCTAGCTACAAAGAGAAACATCCATCTCCAGAAAAAAAAAAAAAAATCAAAAACTAGAAAACTAGCATCAATATTTACCTGATTACCACCATTTTGAAGTACTTCAACCTCTTGAGAAGTAAACTTTGACATTGATACAGACTTCACACGATGAGTAAACTCACGACTGTAAGGTATCAAAAAAAAAAAAAAAACAATGATGAAAAACTGAAACTAAGAGAGAGGACAAGAAAAGGTTATTCACTACATAAATCAGAAAGAGGAGGAAGGTGGTGCTCACTGAATGCCACTACAAGGCATGCAAACGAAGGTCCAGAAAGTGGTGCAAACATATTGAGGACCCTGCACCAAAAATTGAACAAGTCTTTACTATATAGACAAAAAGAGAAACCAAACCCAAAACCACAAAATGAACGTAAGTTGAAAACTTTTAGCTAGTCCAAGCTTATGTCTTTCCATATTCCGAAAGATAAGAAAATGACGACTTGGGATTTGCAAATTCACTTTTCACTTAATTTTAGTTATAAAACCCAATCAAGGACAATAATCAAAACGTTTCCTATGACTAGAAGCCCTAAAACCTATAATCATCAAAATATAATAGAATGATAATAATCCCAGAAGCTCAAGTCAAAGACCAACAGTTCGGAAACTCAGTAGAGAGACAAAAAAAAAAAAAAAAGAGACTCATTGTTATAATCAAAAAAAAGAAAAGGGATTCTACATACAAGGCTATTGCAATTGATACAACGACGATTAGGTGGGAGCTTCATAAGACCCCTAATAATCTTCTCCTTCCGTTCCTCTTCTCTTTTACTTCCCATTTCCTCAAACAAACAAACAAAAACAACGAGAGAGAATCCTCTTTTGACTCCTGGGGGTGGGTGGCGATTTCGTGAAATCGGGGGAAAGTTTGGCTTTAAGTCGCTGCTAATCAATCGATTTGATTTTGGGCAGCTCTCTGGGTTTTCCAAAAGCTCCTCCAATTTGAATTTCACAGCAAGATGAACGCCTTTTTGTTGTTTTGTTTTATCCTCTTTGAATCAATCAATCAATCAATGAGAAAATAAATGTTGTTTTTTTTTTAACGCCTCGGTCTTGCTAGTGGGTGTGGGCTTTTTTAGATAAGAGCCTAATAGAGACCCACATCCATTATGATTTTAATAAATGACTTTTAATTTAGTATAAGTAAGCATATAAACGGTTGATCATTAAATATGTACTCCATGTAGTGATATACAAACAAGTTTTCATTGATATGACTTACTATCATGCAGTCATATAGAACACAAGTGTTTCAATATTTGGATTTATATCATTTTAGTTTGGACATTGGATATGATTCTATTGTCGTATTTTAAAATTTTTAATGACATCTCTGTTTTGTAAAAATATTTTAGTTTAATGACATTGTTACTATATAAACATGATTTACAACTTCAAATCCAAAACGATAATTCTTATTTAAGTAACTTATTTATATGGTATAAACATTTGTTTATGCTGATTGATATATGTGATCTTTATGTTTTATTGAATCAAACTTATACATATTAAAATTCATATAATTTTATAACAACTTAAAATAATTATTAAATGTTGACTAGCGGAAGTCAGAAAGGAAAAGACATTGAAATAGAAACGAATCCATAATTTAAAAGTTTGAGTTTAGGTTTTAATCTGGTAAACCAAACCAAATTAAACTAAAATAGAAAAACGTGATTTGATTTGGATTATATGGTAAAAACTTCATATTTTCTTTTATAATCTACAATATGATTAGGTTATGATTAAACTATCAACCCAAATAAAATTAAAAATCCAATAAAATAAAATAAAATAATACATGTGAACTATATAGTATAAAATTAGTTTATACGTAAGTAATTCTATTTCATATAATATTACTATTTACAGTTTATTATCTAATTTTAAGTTCAAGGTTATTTTTTGTTGATTTAAAGAATTGATATATGTGTTTTCTTTGTTTTATTAAATACAATTTCCACAATACAGTTAGAAATTCTTATAGTGGTATCATAACCTAAATATTGTATGTTATGGTCAAGGTATAGATTGACCAAATCATGTACATTTACAAATTTTGCAGCTGGTTTGGAACTCCATTTCCAACATCTCTTCATGAAACACCTTTCAAAAAAGTTGTGTTAGCTATATTGCAAATACATTATTTAGGCGACTATGGTCTTTTATCCCCCAATTCTTATGTCACGGAGTGTTCAGTAGAAGATTACAACGGAGAATTGGTTGTTATGTGCAAATCTCCCTTGAACTACTTTTTCTACTCTCGTGGAGAAGGGTTTATGTTCTGTTAGCATCGAACATGAAGGTTTTATATGCATTTGTGCCCAGCTTCAGGCAGCCATTGGCACGGAACCCGTGGGTGATCTCAGTTTCAATTTTGCAGGTTTAGTGGTGTTCTTCCTTTGGTATGGTCCATGCAAGACCTGGACTTCACGAATGGTCAGGGACGTTCTTGGAAACCTAAACATATCGACAAGGTTCGTAACCAGAGGCAACATTTGATATGGTTGGCTTATGCTTCTGGAGACCTTGTGAGTGCTGCAAGAGTCCTTGGAAAACTTGACCTTAAATTCCTTGTAAATAAATGATAAGTTTTAAGATTATTTCTTTTTTGTACTTCAGTTTTAATAATTAGATAAGTAAGCATACAAACGTTTGATCTTAAAAAATAAAGACAAGTTTTCATTGATATGACATGCTGTTATTTAGTCATATTGAAATAAGTGTTTTTTTTTATTTTGAGAAAATATAGAAACAAGTGTTTTAATATGTGGGTTTTATTATTTTAATTTGGACTTTGGATTATGATCCTTTGTCAAAATATTTAGGTTAATTATACTGCTACTATAAAAACATGATGTATAACCTCAAAAACAAAATTTAATGATTGAGGAAATTTTATTGGAGCAAGGCTTTGAAAGAAGTTTATTTTTCAAATATTTTCTTATTATATCTAAAATATATAAATTCTGTATGAAATATAAATTTATTAGATTAGTCATTTGTATAACTTCTCACAAATTTTAGCTTATTGAAAATATGTATTTTATGGGATTTGATGATATTTTATAGCAAAAAAAGCAATATATAGAGATATCATCTCTTATGATGGTATTTGAAACTTTTTAAAAGTTAAAAAAATTACTTCATGTTTAAAAATGAAAACAAACTGTTTTAAATGAAAATAAAATGAACAATTATTTGAATCGACTTTTAAAATAATAAAATATCAAATTATAGTAATTTTGAAAATGAAAAATATTATTTTAATTAAAATATATAAAATTTTGAAGGCTTTTTCAAAAACACTGAAATTTCTTATAAAAATTAGAAAATCTATAATAAATCTTTATAAGATTTTTTTTCAAATTTCAGATTTTCTTAGATTTACTCAAATTTTGAATTCTAATTTGTTCATTTGTGATTTAATAAGACTCACTAGATTATGATCCGCCCTTTAGAAGGGCGGATATATATTTTGTTTTACATATTTAAAAAAAAAAAATTCAGAGTTGTATCTTTCTTTATAATCATATTTAAATATATTTTTTGTAATCATATTTGTGTAAAATATTTCTTTTTCAAAAAGTTATTAAAAGATGATTTCACCTATTTGCCAGAAAACCAAGCATTTTAAATATATATATATATATATACCTTTTTAAAAATTATTATTAAGAGATTTTGATAATTGTATTGAATTTGTGATGTTGCATAACTATACACTTGTATCATAGTCATTACCCACATTAATTTTGTATTTTATTTTATTCGCAAATAGTTATTAATTTTTTAATAACAAAGTATAGTTATAATTTTATTTAGTAATCAAATAGTAACCAAATAGATAAAGTTATATGTTTTCATTATATTTTCATGATTTGATTTCATATATAATGATAATAATGTTAATATTTCACATAATATTCCACCAAACAAAAAATATTACAAATAATTTTTCATGCAATTAAAAATGGATTTTTTAAATATTATTAAAGATATAAATTAGGCATAATATTAATGTAATAGATATGTGCCATATTATTACATAACAAATAGGAGTAAAGAAAAAAATACAAAATATATTTACCTTTTTGTATTTAAAAAATAACCCACGTAGTATTTTATGCAGTTACAAAATAATGGTTACATTAAACATATATATCAATATTTAGAAGGTGATTATTTTGATGCAGTTATTTAATAATTGTTGGACTAAACCTATATTAATAGGTCATGATCCAAATTTAATAGTATTGATTTTGCTATTATTCGAAGAGAAGCGCCTCTGATTATTTTATGGTCACGTGAGAAGGTCACGTGAGATTTCGTCTAGATTTCTGTCTTTCAATGACAGTACAATAAACAGTTCAAGATTTTTGAGCCACTCGAGTTCAAGTATAATGTTTGTGAGGCACTTCTCCTACGGGAGCAGGTTCGTGCTTTCTTTCTTTCCTTCTCTGGTTTAGATCTTCTTGTTTTGGAGAATGACAACTTCTCAGGATTCTTATGTGTTTGAGTAACGCAGTACCGCAATATGACTACAGTATTGACTAGAGAATACCTTGATGTACGCCCTGATGGATGGTTGTACTATGCAGCTTTGAGCATTGCACAGCTGTATGATCCCAAACGTCATGTGTAATTTGTTTGCTTGTGTTATTTGATCTTTCTTGTTGAGTTTTCTTCTTTTTTTTTTTAATCTTTCGGGTTTCAGGGGAGCTGATAAGTGTTATAATCGTACGTTGTGTGAGGAGCATCTTAACGTGATCCTTCCAGCAAAGCCTCCTTTCCACCCACGGCAGTTTCATAAATGCGCTGTCGTTGGAAAATTCTGGAGATCTGTTAAAAACAGAGTTCGGAGAAGAGATTGACCAGTCATGATGCTGTATTCCGAGACAATGAAGCTCCTGTCAATAAGGTAATATATGTCTAACTTATGATTTCACTGAGGTTTACTAGTTGTCGTTTCCACGTGGTCTCTGTGATTTTTGGTTGCTGGCATTGCTTATATTCGCGTTATTTTATTGCAGAAAAATATGCCAAGTATGTAGGAGTGAAAAGGGATTTCCGACTAGTTGTTCGTGGTGCCGCTCGTAACATGGTTAAGATTCTCAATGGGTCTGGTTAGTATTCATATGAGAGAGATATTAGTTCCCTTTTGTGATTTATTTTTCTTCGAGCACTCATTGTAGCTCTGCCCGAGTGATGGAACCTTCTGTAACTGTCATTTACTGCAGAGACCGAGGTGCTTATAATCAAAAGTGTGACTCACCGTGACTTCAACGAAATGATAAAGGTATGGTGACTGCTTCTTTCCTCCTTTTTTTCGATCATGGCTTATTTTCATTTTCCGATTTCCACTGTGGTCGTTTTTTTTCCATCATGGTCTTCGAATACATGATTTTTTTACAAAATTTTCTATATATCTTGTAACAGACTATACCAAATCCTGTTTATCTTTTCCAAGGAATTGTCCTACGTAGAGGTGCCAAAGGAACGGGGATGAAATCCGTTGAACTAGCATTGTCCATGTGCGATATTGTTGACATATATGGTTTCACAGTCGATCCTGGATCCTGGAAAGCAAAATTGTGTAATAGGTGTTAATGAATTGTTTTTACCATGTAAAAATGGTGGGTATCAGTAATCATCTCTGAGGAGGGCCAGAGAGGTAGAGGTAAACTACGTTCGCAGCCTGGTCGGCAAAGTGGAGGTGGCTCCTCTAAACCTTGAGGTCTAGCTATGTGGACCGAGATATCTAAAACTCCAATAGCTTGTTCACAAACTAGAGCATGGAATGGTTGTAACTGCCAAGTAGCTGGGTTGAAACTCTTTAAGTGAAAGAGTTCCCAGTTAGTACCCTGAAACAATATAATCTCAATGTATGAGAAAATAATAAACTGATAAAAAAAAGAGTGTAAAAAGATTCAAAATATGATTATTAACTCCAACAGATTGTAACGATGAATCCCCAACTCGGCATAAACATAGACCAAGACACGATTTGGATTCCTAGGAGTATTGTTCTCATAGTCAAAGTGTATCAACGCTGTGTCAGGAATTGGGCCTTTCCCTTACATATCCCTCGATTCACAAACAAAAATTTCAATCAAGGCCATCCCTCAAACAAATGAAGCTAAACCCTACGATAACGCCGATCAGATGACAACTAAGTTGAAGAATACACTTACGGATCGCCTTCCACATAGCCATCACTCAAGAAGAACGATTCCAGTACCCTCATCCTCCTTATTTCCGGTCTCTTCCACGTCTCTGTTCTCGTGCTCGGGTTCGTTGGTCGACATGGTATCTACAGATCGAGATTTCTTGTTAGAAGCAAAAGGAAAAAAGAAAAAAAAAGGACCATCTTATACGGAGTTATGGCGGGCGAACAAAAGCTAACGGTGGGCCGATTTCTTATGAATAAATTTAGAGGCCCATACAAGGCCTTGTTGTCGAGGCTTTCCAATATATATATACAAATGGGACTGAAAAGGGATTTCCGACTAGTTGTTCGTGACATGGTTAAGATTCTCAATGGGTCAGGTCAGTAGTACTCGATCGTAATTACAGAGAGATATTATCTGCATCTTAAAGACGTCAAATTTAAAGTACTTCCTTTCGTCCAGCTATTTCACTAAACAGATGCTCACTGCCCTTCTTTGTGGCACAGCAGATGAGAGTAGGAACCATCTCTACTTTGAATTTTACTTCGCTTGGGACTTGTGTCTGCAACGGCGACAAGATTTAACTTCAATACAGGTAGAATCTGGAATGACTACTTAGATCAGATGCATGCAGCATCTCCCGCTCTCCCCCTCGCTCTTATTGATCATCAAATAAAGGATCATATTCATAGCCTTTGTGATTCTAATCCAACCACCGCATTTAAAACTTCTATACAAAATTTATTTTTTATTAATTAATAACAGTGAATTGCAAACTTTTTTAAAAAAAATATATACTTTTTAGAATAGTATGATTTAGAATTATGAAAAATTGATAATACAAAAATTAACATGTCGTAAAACACACATAAATATATATACTTTAAAAATAGAGAATATTATTCAACATCTGCTCATGCACGCGGTACGCCTGACATATCCTTATGCCTAAAATCAGTGTGTTATCTAGCATAACATACAAGTATACAACTAAATCCAAATTTTACAGTTCAAAAAAATCCAAATTTTAGTCAATAAAATGAGTATTAATTCAACGACCATATGAGTTCGTTATTTATCGGTATTTTCCTTTGTTTCTTCTAGAGTAGTACATTGGTTAGCGCGTGATAGTTTATGCACCACGTGATTGAATTTTATGTTCAGACTTCTGACTTCTGAAGCTATTAAATTGCGTGAACATCTCTCGGAAATGTCGACAAAGAAAAATACTACATATTATACGCAAACGCTACTATCCAAAAGAAGATACTTAAAGAAAGATAGCTTATCAACCACCACGTAGTTGATTCTTCGGTCGACCACATGACGTGATCTGTCAAGTTGCTGATCGCAAGTCGTTAATGGGTCCCGTTTCTAACTTTGCATTTGGCTTTGACGCGTCTTCAAAAGACACTTCCACAACGGCACAAATTATTTGTGGGACTCGTCTATGATTTTGTTTCTACGTTAATATTATATCTGTTTCTGCGAAATTTGTCGCAGTTAGGAATCGGCTAAAATGTTGAGTTTTTTTTTTTTTTGTCAACTGGTAGTTTATTAAAATGTTGAGTTTATTATAATACTCTGACAAGTTTCAAGAGAATTTTAAAGCTTTACGTTCTATCTTTCGTGTGTTTTAACTTTGCACCATATGGTCTTAGCAAAATGGCAAAAAAAAAGTCGCCGTTGTTATGCTAAACTCTAGTAGCTATGTTTGTGGTTTAAATTCTTTAATTTTCATGACATAAACTGAAAATTTTGAATCTTACAACTAATATTAAAACAACTATGTATTAAATTACGAGTCGCCACGAATTGTGGGTCTATTCAATACCCATAGCAACACCTCAAGAGTCATCAATGAGATATTTATCCACTAAGCTAACCGTACCACATGGGTAGGTCCACAGTGTGATGTTGTATTCTCCCCTCGTTGTTTCTATCAAGTTTTCTTTTTCTTTCCAGCACCAAATTTTGTTTTATTTGATTTGATTCTACTTATTGAAATTTATATTGTTTCCCCTATTTTATGAACACTCATTTCAGCGAAAGATTCCGCTTCTTACGCTATGCAAGCTTCAACCAGAATTAAATAATTATGAATTCTACACAAATAATCTTTTAATTAGTGGATTCATTGCTAGACTCCAATATATCAAACTGCATTAACGCCACGCAAATACGTGGTTAATTATTTTAATTGGAATTAGTATTAAATAATCGGAGTTAGTGATTTGTAGTGTTTCGGGATGATATTGCATGCAAATAGCACACTATGTCATTGGGCATGCGATGTATCACGCAGTATGCAACACACTGCCAAAGTACGGTTAGTCATCTAATATAGCTTTCTTCTTTGTATATAATTCCGTTCATATACATGCGTCCTTTGTCTTATAAATCCAAAGGGGAATTTTACGCGTTCACATTTATTTCATAAATAGAAAAACAAGAACATAAAAAATAGAGATAACAACAATGTTTAAATTGTTAATTTAAACAATAGTAGTTTCCACTCAGTCAGGAAGATTCATAAGGTCACGTCAAAACTTAGAGTCCCCTTCAAGAAAGGAATACTTAGAGGTTTGATCCAAGGCATATGCTTAATGGAGATTGGAATCTTCATTGGAGTTGATTTTTGAAAGAATATGCTAAATAATATGCTAAAATCGAAATTTGTGTTTACCTTATGTGTGTTTGAATTGTAAAGATCCTCCAATCTATGTTTGGGACAGGAAAATAATAGATATGGAGATGTTTGAAAACTTGGACTTTCCTTTTAATCTGACGTTACAAATGTTAGGACAAAAATGGCTTCGATATGTGATCAGAATTGTTAGGATACCGTACATCTTAACGTACGTACATGAGAGACGTGAACGAGTGAAAAAGTTGTTCTAACTTTTTTGTTTTGTTTTCATTCTTTTTGAAATAAAAGTGGACGTAAAATTAAAATAGGTGGAGTCTGACTGAAAAAGTTTGGGGGGCTCTAAAGCAAGTTAGTTAAATTTAGAGAAAATATGACATGTCGATAATAAAACAAACACATGAAATCATATTAATCTGTGGGTAGGTATAATTTAAATCCATGTGTCAAAACTGTAGAACAAAATACGCATAGGCTAGATGGAAGCTATTGGTTATTGTATATGCATAAAATTTAAAGTTAAGGTAAGTTATCTATTAGATTTGTGATTGTGAAATGTTTTTAAAATCCTACGTTATTCAGTCAACGGAAGGAAAAAAATTACTACTATTTTAGTGTTGTTCAATTCTATAAATTATTTATATTTGATTTTAGAGTGATTTTTAACATATTAAAAAGAGGGATATAATACAAGTTTGTATGAAACCCATTAAATTTACATTGATTTATTAATTTATATGGGTTTTCAAATCAGTTAAAGATGATGATAGTCTTTAGGATAATCATCAAATAAGACAGGGCAATATGTTTAAAAATAGTACTATCACTAATCATGTTTCTCTCTTTTTTTTGTCAATTAATCATGTTCTCTTCATTATCATCGAATGTATGAATCTTGGACAATGAACATCAACTTATTTTATTGAAAAAAAAAACACTTATTTTATTGAAAAAAAACAACTTTTTTTATTGATAAAGCAAAAAAAAAAGAGTACAAGCTTTCTCACACCCTTTTACACATCCCAGAAGGAAAAAAAAAAACCGTAAAAGGCGGAGAAGATCGTTATACTCTATACTAACGTCTACCCTAAAGACTTTATCAGCTTGCAAGCCAAAATTCACATAAAGGAAAAAAAAAAAAGCTCATAGCCAAAGAAAAAACCATCCAGCTTGGCATCAAGCTCCATTATTTAGCTCCGTTTTTTTATGCCTTCTTCCAGAAGAGTCTTCTGGCGGAGTTAACAAAGCCAAAACCCCAAATTTACATGCCGACACACACACACAAACCTGTTAGACCGCGATAAGCACTACTACTGATGATGATTACTACTCCGTTACTACTTTATTTATTCTCTTCGATTCACTTTTATTATATATCCGAATCTCTCTTCAAAACAACATTCTTTTACATGAAACTTTCCTCTGCTTCTCCTGCTCTTTGAATCCATGGATGTCCTGCAATAATTAATAAAAAAATAACACAATTATTTACTTTTTATATAAATTTGACTTTTTATTGCTTCATATCCGGATCAATGACAGCAAATTCGGGATTTGTTGGAAAAATGAAACAAAATATGAATTTTATTTTAAAGATAAAAATGTAAAAAATAAAAAAAAACGAAACTTACGGAGAGCTTGTTCGGCTGAGAATCTTCGAGAAGCATCCTTACAAATCATCTTCCTCAAGAAATCCTTAGCCATCGACGAAACTCCCCTGAACACCTTCGGCGGAAACCTCAGGTTCCCTCTGAGCACCGCCTCGAAAATCTCCTCCGCCGTCTCCCCGTAAAAAGGCGGAGATCCGGCGAGCATCGTGTACAAAACAACTCCAGCACTCCACAGATCAACCTTCTCCCCGTACGAATAACCCATCAGAACCTCCGGCGCCACGTAATACGGCGTCCCCACGACACCTTCGGTGGTCTCTCCCTCACCCAACCAAACCCCAGACCCGAAATCGCAGATCTTAACCGTATCGTTCCTAAGATCCACCAGAACGTTCTCCGGTTTAATGTCCCTGTGAACGACGCCGTATCGGTGGCAATGCGCGAGCCCCTGGAGGATCTGTCTCGCGAACGACGCGGTCTGGGACTCGGAGAAGGTTCCGGAAGAGACGAGGCGGTCGTAGATCGAGACGGAGGGATCGACCAGCTCCATGTAGATGGAGAGGGTTGAGTCGGTGTCGACGAGATCGTGGATTTGGACGATGTTCGGGTGAAACGACAGGAGAGCCATGAGTTTCGGCTCGTTGTCGATGCACGCGCGGTCGAGATCGTCGGTGAGAGAGCTCTTCTCGATGGTTTTGCAGGCGTAGAAATCGCCGGTGGCCGGAGCGTAGACGCGAGTGACGGTGCCGAAGCGTCCACGACCGATCTCTTCGCAGATCTGGTACTTGGCGTTGTTGTTGTTGTTGTTGTGTCCGAGTGTTTGGCTGTAAGTCATAGTATTTGATTTGATTTTTTTTTTTGGTGGTGGTTGTGTTGTTGTTGTTGTTGTTGTTGTTGGGTGTTGAGTTGTGTTTAAGAAGAAGAGGAGTCTTCGAGTCGGCTGTACGTTATTAATAGCCAAAATTCTTATGGAATATTCTTTTTGATGCCTACAGTTTTTTTTCTTTCTTCTCCATCAGATACGATTTTCTGTTAAACTTTCTTTTTATTACTTTTGTATTTTTAGTCATTTTAATGGAGTTCTCAATTTGAAAGTCAATTCATATAGTCGGTGTAATTTCCTTATGTACTGATTAGCAAATCAGGTATGCTTTTATTTGTTTAGATATTACTAGGAGAAGGTTTGTAATACTATATTTATATTTATTTATAAACGTATTTATATGGAATTTCAGTCACTTTTTATATTCTTAATAATATGTTGACAAAGGAGAAAAATTATCATTATATATTTTAAATTGGTTTTGTAGTTGAGAAGGAATCATTTTATATTAGTATAATATTTGTATTATTTTATCTGATAATTCTTTAGCTAAATGAATGGGCAAATTTAATATGTTTGTCGTAAGGTAATACTAAACCGTTTGGAATGAGTTTTAGTGTTTTTATTTGGTAACAAATCTTTAGTTTTAAAACACTACTTGTATTGAAAAAGTCTTATAGTATTTAATGATGAACAATAATAAATAGTGTTCAATCGGGATCTTTATACATATTCTTCTAGAACTGCGACTTTGATGATGATGTATATATAGAGAAAATAGAAAACGGCATAAGTCATACATATGGTTTTAGTTACTCTCAGATTGGTTTCATGTAATTAAGAATAGTATTTATTTTGACCTCTGATAGTTTCGTGTTTGAAGGTTTCATGTTCTCTTTTCCTATATGCATGCCTTTGTGACTTTGTTCTTGGTTTATTTATATCCTGTGGTTATTCTATAGTCAATTAGTTGTGGTGTCGCAGATCCTTTGCTCACTAGGTGTTGTAGGTATGTCTCACACCCTCGCTTGTCTCTACTTTTTAGTTTTTACTTTTTGTTATTGCTTTCCACATCATTCACTTACACAAGTGTAAAGGTATTTTTTTATTAACTAGAGAGAAAATGGTTGTTGCACAAAAAAAAAGAGAGAAAATGGTTATAGAAAAATAGAGAGAAAATGGTTATAAAAAAAGAGTAGAGAGAATAACCTGTAAAAATAGAGATCATGAAAATCGTGTTTATTTCTTGAAAACATCACATATGATTTCAGTGGCGGATCCAGAAAATTTTTTTACCGGTGTCAAAAATATAATTAATTAATTATTTATTATAATTATTAATATTTAATATATATTTTTAATCCAAGTAAAATGATAAAAATCAATTTGGGCTTAAAGTTTTAACAAAACCTAAAATGAGTTTAAACCGTAAGCCCAAAAAGAAAGAAAAAAAAAATTAAAAAGTGGGTGCAAGAGAGGATTGATTCCACGTTTAAGGAGTGTCAACTTCAAAGTGTAATCCAGCAGAGCTAGCAAAAACAACAGGAAATGCCTTACAACTAAACATTTTATCAGTTTAACCGGTGTCAGTTGACACCCCCACCTCCTACGTGGATCTGCCACTGTATGATTTTGGTTGTGCGACACCTTTTTGGATGTTGTATGGAGGAATCCGAATCCATTTCGTAACAAGCAAACCAAACAAACAGAAATAATTTCAGACGCATTCAAATACTACACATAATATATCACACGTAAAGTAAACATGCAAACTAAGTTTTATAGATTTCGTCGGGGTTACCTACCTGACCACCATTATCTCCAACAAAATAGCTTTCCGTTTTTTTCTAACGCTGATTTATTATGATATTACAATTATGAGATGAGAAAGATTACATAAACGATTTGACAACCGACAATACTACCTGTGTTATGAGATTTACGCTATGTTGTAGATCCCTTGTAAGCCTTTTTCCGTAGTCTACAATCGCTTTCTCCGGGATTTAAAATTTGGATTTTCTATAATCTATAAAAAATTGCATAGTCTAGAACTCGAATCCCAAATCTGGGTGTAGAAACCTTTTAACCTTAACCAAACTACGTGATTCCACACATTTTAAGTCCCAACATATTTTGAACTGATAAAACAAAACATTTCATCAATGCTTCGATATATGGGTACAAGTGAGAAGTGTAAGTGGCCCAAAACGAAGTAAAGCCCAAGTCGTTGCAATGGAATCATAACCCATTTCCCGTATATAGCCCAGAATGATGGGATCAGACGTAGTCCGTTAATCGATGACGATGGCATTCGAACTCGTAACCTCCCTCTCTGGAGGCGAGCGCCTTACCCATTAGGCCACGCGAACTTATTGCTATACCTAAGCAGTCTTGATTCGCCGGCTCTCGCGTTATCGACTACGTCTGTGCCCTCCTCCTCCTTATCCATCATGGCTTCCGCAATTTCCAACGCGTTTCGTCACCCTCCTCCTCAAATTGGTCTTAGGAGCTCCAATACTACTCTTGGAACTCCCAAGTCGCCGTCTTTTCTCAGCAGGTAGTTTCTTTGTTGCCTTCAAAATAGCTTAGCTACTTCTTCCGCTTCTTGCTTAGCAGCATCCAGGATTCAGCAGCTATTAGCGTTTGTCTTGTCTAATTAGAGAGTGAGAAACCTTCTTTATCTTTGTCATCATCATCATCCATGAGTTGTTAAATGAGCTTCTAATCTAATCTAGGCGCTTGGGCCACAAAGTTTACAACTTTCAGTTTCTCACTTTAGCGAAGTTCCATTGTTGTGCTCAACTCTGTTCAGACCATTCCTTATTACTGTATTGAAAAATGTTCAGGCTTCCTCCTCCTAGAAGGGTGTTGCAGAGCAGGATTGTGATACGTGCTTCTGCTGCTGGAAATCCACAGTCTGATGGTGACTTTAACCCATACGAGGTGATTCATCCCGACTTGCTTTTTTTTTTTTTTCTTTTTTGTTTAACCAGGGGTAATGCGGCCGAGACCAACCGACTAGTCCCCTGAGACCCGCAGCAGCCACGTCATTTCTATCCCAGAAATTAGCAGGATAGGCCCGGGTGACCAGCGGAAATCGAACCCGGAACCGTATTGAGGCCGAAGCTCTCTCAAGTAGCACTAGGCTAACCCCGCTGGTTGATAAAAAAACTAACAAGAGAAAACTTGACTTGCTTTTTACTACTCATTGTCTCTCTCTCTCTCTCTCTCTCTCAAGCCATGAATCGAGTGGATGGATTACCTTGTCAGGTTCTTGGTGTTAACCCTATAGAGGGATTCGACAAGATCAAGCAAACTTACGGAAGAAAACTTAAAGATGCTCAGAGGAGTGGTGACGAAGCCACTGCTGCTCTTGTAAGTTTGCCTCTCACTCTCTCATTTTTGTTTTCTTTTTTTTTTGTGTTAACACGTCTTTGTTTTTTTTTTCTCCTGTTGATAGCTTGAGAAAGCATATGATAAGCTCATGTATTCCCAGTTGATGGATAGGAAAAAGGGTGTGACTTTCGGTTCGTTTAAGGTTTTGTACCCTTTCCTCCTCCTCCTCCTCCTCCCTTCTTCTAGCCATATGCTGTCTTCAACTTAACCTTTCTTAAATCCTGGGTCATAATTCAGGTTTCCAAGGACATTAGATATGCTGATAAGCAGCCCATAATACCATGGGGTCCAAGGTAATAAGAGAGTTGTTGTGGGAGTTTATTCGGATTATTTATGTTCATCCTTCATAAGCACGTTATAATTATAATCTATTGACTCATCTTGTTTATAGGTATTCCAAGTCCCCCAAGAACGATATGTTGATCAACCTAGCAATATCAGCTGTCTTTGTAAGTACTATTTTGGAAGAATGAGGTTTATGTTTATCCTTTCACAATCATATATATATATATGAATATCTCTCTCTCTGGCTCTGTTTCTCTCTTTTTTTGGCAGAGTGCATGGATTGCCATACAACGTAGTGTTGAATACAAACCGCTGCAGTTCATGTCCTTTGTGTTTGTTTACAGAATTTTTGAGAAATTAAAATCCTTTGAAGCTCCTTCATCTCCAACATATAACGTGGGTTTTGAAGAAAGAAAAAAAAAATGAAGCCTTATTGTTTAATGTAGATACATATCTACCTCGTGGTTATTCTGGTTCTGATTAGTATTTGATGTTGTCACTTGGCTGCAGGTGGAAGGCGAAGAAACTGGACGGGGATTGAAAATGGGAAAGAGGCTTCTTCGGTCTCTTTCACTAGTTTTCGGATCCATACTCGTGGCATCCTTGGTATGTAAAAATCTATTAAGACTCCTCTGTTGCACTAGCTGCTGCTACTATACTAGTTTCAGTTTAACAAACAAAGAGCGGCTTACTAGTTTCACTTAAGTTCTTTTACTTGAATATATATGCAACGTTTTAACTCTTAGTGAATCAATGCTTTGCAGGCTTACACTGGGATCTTAAATGTAATTGAGTACATGGGCAGCTCCATACCCATAGCAATCTACAATAACCAGGTTAGTGTTCTTGCCTAACCCCCCATCTCTCTTCACCGGGTCCCATCCCTTAACTTAGTCCCATACAAAAATGATCATTAGGTCTGAATATGATTTAATTTGTTGCATCTATATATGTTTTTTTTTTGTCAGCATCTATATATGTATTATGGTATGTGTACTTCTACTGATATGAAAACTAGACGCATTAATTTTAAGCATGAAAATTAGAACTTCCATGTTGGATATATATTTTTCGCCATGCTATATCTGAACCCAAAATCTTACAAAGAAAAGGGGTCTGGTCTCTAAATCTTAATAGTTCGATCAGAGATAAGATATAACCATAATAAATCAGGCTTTTCTGATATTTCAACAAGAACTAAATCAACAATTCTGACGTTGATACCGGATTGCAGGAACTTATAGTGACTGCTTCATCGGCTTTGATGCTCTATGTCATGGCGTCATATTACAGATAATGCGAGAGAACACAAAGAGCTTGCTTGAACTACCAGGAGGTTTTGGAGAAGTTTTTTGATGTATAACTTGTTGCTGCTGGATGTTAACAATTGAGATAAAGTTCTTTTCTTTTGGGAGAGATTGGATTCTATCTTTATAATATTTTGTTGTGGAAAAATCAAAGAGACTCTCGCTTGCTGAAAAGTTTCGTATCAAAAATTGTGATTGGTTCGATTAGAAAAAGTGCCAGGCGGCTTAGACTGAATTAAAAACAACTATATGAATTATATATATTACTTTCAAAATTATACATAAATCTCATGTAACAAGGAAATAAACAAAATAAGAATTCTCACAATTTGGTTTGTTTACTTTAAATAGAGAAAAGATGAAAAAGGACGAATCAAAGCTTGGGAAAAAACTGATAGAGACGGAGACGTGACGATGCATGAGTAGGAAAGACACGTAAGAGCTGACTCAGTCTCTATCACAGTAACGTCTCTATAAATAGAGAGAGGTGCGTAGTTACAGCTTCTCCACACTAATTTTTTAGACTCTTTCCAAATGTATTGAAGAGTGGGTGATCAGTTACGTCTGCTACTTGTACGCCTTTCTTTTACTAATAAAGTGGTACGTTCCTTTTTCTCCTCCTCCTCCTCCTCCTCCTAGAGATATAAACAAACTTTTAGCTGTTTTGAAATTATAGTGGTAACATGATTTCTAGACGACGTTACCTTTACCTTGTGCTTCAGTTTTAGTATTTGTCTATCTACAGATGTTTGATATTTATTATCTGAAAAGCCTATAATCATATTATCGATCCTTATATTCGTAACACATGATTCATATCATATATTATGAATTTGATAAAGGCTATCGAACCTATCAATGACACGGCCTTAATTAGATGAATTGAAAGTGAAGGCTATAACTTTTGGTTCATCGATATGTCCGAGGAGGATAAGAAGAAGACAACAATCTCGTGAATAGCTTTGTTTTGCCTTGGACACTTATGTTACGTGTGCTTCCCATGCACGACACAACTTCATCCTTTTCTCTTGATGATCGTTACATTCCTGATAGCCAATTGGTAACTTTGGCCTCATTATATATGGATGTATCATGTCATCGTAAAGTATCCACGTGTCTCTCTTCTAACGCAGTTAATTACCACGTATCCTTATTTTTTTGTTATGAATTACCACGTATCCTGAGAGCTAAATATTAGGGTTGACTGGAAATGGATGTAATTGTTTTGGACCACAATTTTCTTTTTTTTTTTAAACATTGTTATAAAGTAATTATGTTTCAAGTTTAAAAATAAATTTATAGTCAAAAAGTTAAAAATTTATATCTGGAACACCAAATAATGAGATTTTTAATCTATAAGTTCTTGTTGTTCAAAAAAAATCTATAATTTCTTTACATTTTTATCAGACTACAAAAATAAAAATATATATAAATTTTTGAAAAATATTTCTTATATATCATGATTTTTCAAAAATAAATCTTACAAATTGGTATTTATTTTAAAATATTAAATAATATTTAAAATGAAGACTTTAAGCAAGATAATATATATTAGATAAGAAAACTTAAAAGTACTTTTTAATATAAATCTATTTTGACCAGATAATTACAAAAAGATTTTTAGCTAGCATAACTTTAAATATTTTAAATAAACTAAAAGTATTATATTTTACTATATCGGAAAAGCTTTGTTTTTCCTTCATATTTATTTTGGTTTTGCTTTATTTTTCATTATATTTGTACAATCTAATATACACATAATAAAAACACCCAAGCAAATCTAATTCTTATAATTAATATTATTTATAATAAATTTCAAATTATGATTATATTCATTTATATTATTTAAAATTTTAATGATATTTTAAAAAAAATATCACATATCAATCAATATTGGTCCAATAAAATGTTTCTGTTTTATAAAAGATTTTTTTAATGCTTAAAGCAAAAAATCTTTTATTCAGTCTGGAATCTCTGTTTCAGATTCTAAAGCAATAAATCTGAAACTTTCCTTTTTGTCAAAAGTTTTAATTTCAGATTCTAATAGCAACAAATCTGAAATTTTCTTAGCTTTTTTTTCTTCAAAAGTTTTAATTATAATTATCTGCTAATTTGATGGTAGGTCTCAATAGAGGCTATATAAAGTCTATAAGTTGGAATCATAAACAAGAGCATCCTTCTTCATTTTCCACAGGTACTCTCTGGTTTTATGATTATATCCAAAACCTTTAGTGTTAGCTATTTATATCTCAATGTGTATCATTTTAGTTATTCAAAATCTCTGGTTTTATTTACTAACTGAATCATACACATTTTAATACTTTAACTTGTCTGAGGGAGTGTAACATAAAATACACTTCTATGCATGATCATCTGGGAGTCTGTGATTCAATCTCAAGTTCTCAACAGAATGATTAATATTCCATATACTTTAACTACTACCACTGTTTTTTTTTTTGTATCATATTTTTGATTTCTGACATTCTTTATTACTATAATAAATATTATTTTAATATATTTCACGTTTGTGAAGAAGAATCTGAAGATATTCCAAGTTTTTATCTCGTAATGATGATGTTAAGAAGGAAGGAGACATTTTAATATCCTCCTCATTCTAATTTATATTACCTTAAAACAATAATTAATTACTGAGATTCATACGGAGCTTTGCGAGTTAATAGGAGAGTTATTGTGCTGTCCCCAATAGACCAGTTCAAATGTTCTTCCTTCTGGTCTGACGTCAAACTGTTATAACAAATTATTTAAGATAAATCATAAACGATTAGGAGAGGAGAGTTACCTTATCTAACACGTTAGGGCTTAAGTATGTTTATCCTTTTTTTTTGGATTACGTTTCCGAGTCTCATTAGGATTGGTGGCGTTACAAATAGGCCTCTAGTGTTTATATTGCTTCTGCTGCATATGACTTTGTAACCAAAAGAAGATAACAATTAATGTGTTATATAGGTAGATATTGGTATCAAGATGGTGATGAGAATCGTGGATCTACGTTCAGACACCGTGACAAGACCCACTAACGCAATGCGCGAAGCAATGGCTAGTGCAGAGGTGGACGATGACGTCCTCGGCTACGACCCAACGGCTCGACGTCTTGAAGAGGAGATGGCCAAGATGATGGGGAAAGAGGCGGCTCTGTTCGTGCCATCTGGTACAATGGGGAATCTGATATGCGTTATGGTTCACTGCGACGTGAGAGGCAGCGAGGTGATACTTGGTGACACTTGTCACATCCATGTTTACGAGAACGGAGGGATATCAACAATAGGTGGAGTGCATCCCAAGACAATCAAGAACGAAGAAGACGGGACAATGGACTTGATGGCTATAGAAGCAGCCATTAGAGATCCTAAAGGAAGCACGTTTTATCCATCAACAAGGTTGATTTGTTTGGAGAACACACATGCCAAGTGAGTGTTAATACTTTCTCAATACCGACGAGTATGATTCTTTTTTTGTTTTGTATTAGTCTCTTATGAGGATTTGTTACAGCTCGGGTGGGAGATGTTTGAGTGCTGAATACACTGATAGAGTTGGAGAGATTGCTAAGAGACATGGACTGAAGCTTCATATTGATGGAGCTCGCATTTTTAATGCTTCCATTGTAATACCAATCATCTGCTTTATCTCAATATATGCATTATATATACATCACAAACCACTAGACTAAACTATTATGAAATCTTTTTTTTGTTTGTTTGTTTGCTGTAGGCACTTGATGTTCCAGTCAATAGGCTTGTGAAGGCTGCTGACTCTGTTTCGGTGCTGTTCTCTTATTTAACATCTCATGAAAAGTTTTAAGATAAAAGATAGTTGAGGCCCTCTTATTCACACATGTACACTATGTGTTCAGGTGTGTCTCTCTAAAGGTCTTGGAGCTCCGATAGGATCGGTAATCGTTGGTTCACAGAGTTTCATAGAAAAGGCCAAAACGTTAAGGAAAACATTAGGTGGAGGGATGAGACAGATAGGCGTTCTGTGTGCAGCAGCTTTGGTCGCACTCCAAGAGAACCTCCCAAAGCTACAATCTGACCACAAGAAGACAAAGTTGTTAGCTGGTACGTATGCACCAACTCATTTACCCTAATCACTATAACCACAATTAACCGCTAAATATTTGCAGAAGGGTTGAACAAAATGAAAGGGATTAGAGTGAACGTTGCAGCCATGGAGACCAACATGGTGCGTAACTCTTGTTTTTGTTATCTACAATAATAAGGAAAAAAACTGTTGTTTGTTAAATTACTTTGTACACATCATCAAGTTCAGATATTCATGGATATGGAGGATGGATCAAGACTTACCGCTCAGAAACTCCGCAAGAGTCTAACGGAGCATGGCATTCTCGTCATCCCTGAAAACTCTTCCCGGTATGTTGCATTTGCGTTTGCATGCAAAGAAACACGTTTCTGAAAACTTTTATTATGTATCCTAGAAATGTTAAAATATTTACGTGTGATTGTGGTTTTTCAGGATCAGAATGGTTATACACCACCAGATAACAACAAGTGATGTTCATTACACATTATCTTGCTTGCAAGTAATATCATCATCATCATCATCTCTCTCTCTCTCTGTACTATCCACTTTCTTTACTGATGTTTAAAGAATTGATATTTTCTTTGGCAGCAAGCGGTGCAGACGATTCAGGAACCATGCCAAAACTAAATTGGGGAAAGAAAAATGCTATTTAAATATTGTTTGTTTTAAGTGATTTTTAATTAAAAGCTACAAGAACCGATCTATTCTCTTAATGAAATTGTCATCCCCCTTTCCTTCATCTTATTATTTTCGTTTTTATATTTTACACATACATAAGCCACGATTAAACACACTCACAGACAATTGCAAGAAAAATGATTATCTACTAGTGTGGTTCTTGACACTACGTACCACCAGTAGATAATCGTTTTTCTTGTAACGGTGATACGTCGATTGTAGGAGTCTTTGAAACTAGAAAATGTTGGTTATAATCTCTTTAAATTAAATGTCCTTTGGACTTTCAAAACAGAGGACCAGATGGGAATACTAGTAACGTGATGTTGAATTGGAAACAAATCCACATATGATGAACTTGTAGTCGACTAGTAACCAAAACTAATGGTTTTAAGAACCCTTTCTTTCTCCTTTCTTTCTTGTTGTTTTGAGAGACAGGAAGGAGAAACAGGGGTTCTAGTTACATGTTTTCCATCCTTCCTCTGTAAGGGTGTCCAAAAAGAATGAGCAGGGAGGGAGGGAGCGAGCCTCATCAACTCTGTATGTACACAACTAAAATCAATCTCCTTCGAATCGAATCAGCTACGATTCTGGATCTCTTCCTTCACAAGTTGGGTCACCAAATCTATGTTAGACGACGCACTTAAAACCTGTTGAAGTGAGCTTAGTTCCTCCATGTTAGCTTTCTTAAACAGAACTTTGAGAGCAGAGTTTGTTCCAGCAGGCAATTGACCGGGGGCTTTCTGGAGATATCTCACATCCGATGATGATGATTGGATGCTTGTGTTAGCTTCTCTGGGAAGAGGATTTGCAGGGAACTGAACTTGTGGCCTCGAATAAGGCCTTGAATCCCAATACTCTGTGCAAACTCGATTTACGTCTAATGCTTCGATAGCCTGTTTATCACATTAGAGTTTATATCTGTCAAGCTAGATTATACAGATGAAAACTCTTTCTACGCATCATGGAAGATAAGACAGTCTCAAAACTGATTTTAGTATTCGTTTTGGTTATATATAATTAGAAAACCAGATATATAATAAGTCCAATGCAATTTACAACAACAAGCATATAAAATTATTCTAAGCCGTTACATTCACAACTTGTAAAGAATCTACCTGTATGATTGCGGGTGACGTGTATCCAAACATTTCAAAACCGTCAGGACTCCCAGAGGGCTGAAGAGGAGGAAGATCTAATTTACCGGCTTTGTGTTGCTTACTTATCTCTTGGTTTACCCTTTCTCTTACCATCTCCCAGCATCTTGTAGGCGACAAGTGAGCAAACACCTCACTCGGATTAGTCTCCAAGTAAACCTGACAAGAAGAACATACCACACACTTGAGTTTTTGGTTGAGATATCATTCTCAGTTAGACAATAGATAGAGAATAAAGAAAATAATATCAATTTACCATGAACAGCGGACTATTGCGTCCAGCATCAAGAATTTCTGAAATGTAGAAGCTCATGTTTGTTGGATCCAAAATATTTATGTACCTAACCCGGCTACGGAATCCTACACCAGAGAAGAATAGACATTAAGCACTAGCAAAATATCTCTATGTATATTGTTCTCGTGTTGCAAAAAAAAATACATGTCTACAGGTCGTCGTCACCTTTGGGAAAAATTGCTTGGCGGTTGCACCATGATTTTCCAGAAAGCACACATCCATAACTTAAAGGCTCTACTTTGCATTTGACTCTCCTCACAACTTTTGCTATACGGGGACCCTTTTGGCGGATGATCCTATCCGGACTATTGTTTTGCGAACAAGATGGTGTACCTGAGTTACTTCTTGTCCCATTATTTTGCGAGCAAGATGGTGTACCTGAGTTACTTCTTGTCCCGTCAACCACATCCAATATAGCCAAACCTCCAGAGATTTTGGATTTACAGCTAGTAGGTGGTTTTTCACCACCGTGGTTGCTAATATCCATGCTATTACATATATCACGAGCAAGCCCATTAGCAACGGCATTAACTTGAACATGCGGTACAGAACTCGGTACATTACTAGGCAATGATATAGTCTTTCGTGTATCAGGCAAAGACTTTTCTTGTTTTTCGAAATTTGGAGCAGGAAGTTTAACAGTTGCTTCCAACGCTAAAACGTGAGTTGGTCTTTCTCGTATTTTCAACTGCTTGCCAGAAGAAACTGAACCTCGTTTCCTAGGTATGTCATGCTGCTTATCACCACTGAGGAGTATCACATCATTGGGTACATTCTGTGAAGAATTCTTTTTACCACTAATGGACTTAGAAGCTGCCACAGAGACCGTGCATCCTTCAGATGGTTGGCAGTCTGAAGCTTTTGGAACAGAAGAATCATAAACAGTTTCTTCTTTAACAAGCTTCATACAATGGTTTGGTGTTAACTGCTGCTCCTTGTCTTTCAGAAGTAAATGAACATCTGATAAATTACTCGTCTTTTCTAACCCTTTTCCTTCTTTATCCATCTCCATCTTGCTTCCTGAGACATGTGCACTTAAAGCCAATCCTAAATCTTGACGCGCCCATCTATACACAGCACTAAGCTTTCCTTCCACAGCCTCAACAAGAACACTCAGTTCATCGATATCATAGCGAAACAGAAAATATTTACTAACCCACGGACACGAACACAACTGCTTCACATGAGTCAAACATGTATACTTCTCTGGGGAACAACGGCAACCAGCAGCGGACAGGTGCAAGTCAAAGAAGCATATACAACACTCTCTCTCGTTGGTAGCATCAAAATTACTATGCATCTTCAACGCAAGCGAAGAACTGCACAGAAACTCTCTTCGTGTACGTTCTATGTCAATGCGCGCCTTGAGTGTTTTTGCCAAGATTCCATCCTTTCCGCTGAATTGTTTCCACCTCAAGTTATCTACAGTATTTTTCTTCAGTAAGTTCAGCTCCCAGTCGGCTTTCACTACTTCTCTTGCTGCCCCAAGCAACAATTTATCGTGTGAGATGGACGTTTTTCTACCCTGTTGACAGTATAACTCTATGGCAATCTGCCCATGAGGCAACCAGTCAACTGGTGCTACATTCACAGCTTCAGCACAGTTGAAACCACAGTTAAATCCAGCATGATATGCCCGAGGAAAAGTCAAGACAAACTCTCCAGCATGCTGGACGCAGCGGTGCACAGGTACTCCTGCGGTTTTCAGTTTTGACGGGGAGAGTTGTGTTACCTACATGAAAGAGCCATAACAATGATGTGCAAAAATAATGTAGTGCAATCAGGTGCATATAAGTTCCAAGCGAGTTATGATTGTGTGTTTATAGAGTTATGATTCAGTTCATAAAAAAAATCTAACACTTACTAGCTTATGAAGCAGATCAGGCTGTTCTTCGAAAAGGTCAGGCAAATGCTTTCTCATCGCCTCCTCGAGTTTAATAGCATCCTTCCCGGCAACACCATACCACAGTTTTGGTTCACCCCAGTGCATATAATTTAACGAATACAAGTGGTGATCTTCAACATGCTATTTTGGTAAAAAAAAAAACAATAACACAAGACATGTGAGTAATAGAAAATGTTAAAACAAAATAGAAGGATGTAGAGTAACGAAAAATACATCCAACTAAGAAGCATATGCTACTAGCAAATTATAATTATGCAACGCACAGAGATTAATCTTTTACCCAGCAGAAAGAAGAAAAGCACATCCCAATATACAACCAGGGTACAAGGACACCAGAAATATCACTGCCTTCGTGCTTAAGGAGAGACCCTGGAAGCCTTGGAAAATTATTTAGGTTCCAGCCCGATTTTGCATATTTTTCGTCTGAAGAAGAAGCCTCCTGACTAGTTGATATCTTGGGGAATCCGCTACCAAATACCCCAGTTTCAAGGTCGGCACCATATAGCACCTATATAGGAGAATCAACGTGTCATTCAGGAGATAAAGAGGCACCAGATAGACTATATAACCCCAAATGAAAAGGAAAAACAACAGGGAGTAAACCTTCACCTCTATCTCTTCAGTTGCTTTATCTACTATACGCCAATATTCACCTTCAACATCCTCAACTGCTGGCTCCCAGCAGTCTACGGAGTTACCAACGTTACATACATTGTCAGAAGAAGTTTCACTCTTTTTAAAGTACTGAGCCTTGAACTCATCAGCATACTTTTTGAAGTCTTCAAGCGTGAACCCTGGACCAGGTTCAAACCCAAACGTCTCGAGCTGACTCATTTCCGTGCTTGCAGAACCGGGATCAATCTTGCCATTAGTGACAGTATCCACTCCCGTTTTCATGCACTTTCTTTTCTTCCTTCTCATCTGATTAGAAACCTTCTTCATTGAACTCCGATTCTGAAGTTTATCTACTCTTTGAACACGTGTGGTAAATTTAGAACCTTCCCATACTTGCTTTTCTTTCAGCGGGCAAGGGGGTTTCCATGAGGGAGGAGGAACAATGCGACAGATTCCATACATTTCAGCCCTTGGTCTTATTTTAGCTATATAACTCAGAGTGTCTTCAAACTCCTGGAAACAGGTGTGCACAGTTCATGTCAGAAAAAATAAGGATCTAATCTTATACAGAGTAGAAAGTATAGAATGCAAACAAAGACCTCTTCGCTAGGGTAGAATATAGGGGCGTCTTCAAGGTCAGGTCTACGAGCTTCATCTGGATGCCATGTCGCAGTAACCTGTGAATATGTTATGAAACAAGAAAAAGTAAGACATCTAATGCTCAAGCAAATGACATCTGTTAAAGTTATTTCAGAAGTAAGCACTGATTGAGATTGTTAACCTTTTGGCAGTCATTACATTCTTCACATCCTCGTGTCACACCCTTTGGTAGAGAAGGCTTCTGCAAACGACGCAATGAATTTTGAGAGAAAATGCGATGAAACACACACAAGTTGCTGCAATGCATAAAGAACAAAAAAAAAAGAGAACTAACTTGATCAAGATTATTAGAAGAGGCATTGTCATTGTTTGGTGCAGTAGCATCATCATCACATCCGGCATAGTTGATCCAAGGTCTACGCCGTAGAGACCGAGCAGCTTTGAGTTCATCGGATTCAATCTCCATCTTCTTAGCTTGATCGGTTACAGAGGAAACAGCACTTTCCATGGTTTTATCAGCACCACCACCACCACCACCACCAGGGAGTACTCTTTTAAGAGTGAGAGTAGCATATGATTCAAAGCCAGGAGGAACAGATGGCAAGTCATCAGTTTCTTCTTTCATACAGACTCTCATCAGCTCTGTCCCCATTACATACTCTGCCAACACCAAATTATCATTTGAAAGGATCATCATGTCTCAAGAATATCACAACAATTATTTATTAAGAAAAAAACAAATGAAAATACTAACAATACATCACACGTATAGGTATATATGTATAACATTTTATCGCTTGATATCTCAAATCTTTTTTTAAAAAAAGACTCATAAAACAAAAACAAAAAAAAAGGAGAAAATTTGCTTACATAGTTGAATCTAGGGTTTCTTGAATTGGATAGTCAAAGGTCCATCAACCGCAGCCAGAACTCAGAATCGGTCACAAGGATTTGAAAGATCTGAGGAACCCTAGTAATTTACAAAATTAGTAAATATGTATTTTTAAAAATCTAGATTCATCAGATCTAACCCTAAACTCGACCAAAGAAACAGATTATTATCACGAAATTGATGAAGAAACATCATCAAGCATATCCTTTTCCATATTTGCATATAATAAAATACAAATCATTCAAAGGTACAGCCACAAAAGTCCAAATACTAAACCAACCTTTTCTATATTCCCAGAAAAAAAAAACACAATCAAGGAAGGGAGGGATGAAGAAGAAAGGGGCAAATTGGGAATTAAATCTACAGGTCCAATGTTTGGTATCTATTAAAATCACTCAAGAAAACAATATGAACAACAACAACAACAAAAGCAAGCACAAGATAACATCTTTCTTCACTAAATTGATTGTTAAAAATTAATCACCTTTTTGTTTTTTTTTCCTTTTCAATAATTTTTCTAAAGATTCATATGAGAGAGGAGGAAACAAACATGTGTCTTGCTTGCTTGCTTATTTGCTTGGCTATGGTAAGGAAAAAAATTCCTAAACTTTTTGATGTGTGATGATGTCTGTCTTATTATAAAGTCAAATAATAACGCTTCAAAAAAGCAAAGAAGAAGATGCAATTTCCTATGCACCTTGCTTACTCTAAATCTCGGATAATAGTGTTATTTGTTTTCAACCATCAAAGGTAACTAAACATATTAAAAGCATTAAAAACAAGTTTTTTTTGAGAATATAATTGTGGCTGGCTTTATAGTAAATTGGTTTGTTTATCAATCGTTGTTGGCTGACATTTTTTTATTCACGGGTGGTGGACATTACTACTGGAAATCCACACGGCACTTTTGTCCAACAGATATAATATTGAAACAATTACTAATTTAGATAGTAGGTAATATTTTGTAAAATACTAGTGATTTATGATTCGCCCACAAATACAATGAAACCTCTATAAATTAATAATGTTGAGACTATATCAAAACTATAATTTTATTAATTTATAGAAATTATTCATTTATATTAATTGAATCAAAAATTCAATTTAAGATTATAACATTATATTATTTTATAGAAATTTTTAGTGTATATTAATTTATAGAGTATTAATTTAAAGAGATTATACTGATGTAAGTATATAAACATATATATTTAGTAAATTTGGTATTTTAAAGAGAAAAATATTCCGATGAGAAATTTAAATCTATGGATATTAGGTTAGAGTTATTCTTGGGTTCACCAACCAATAGAAAGTTGTCATTTTAGATTCAATATCTTTTAATTAAGGAAACCAAATAACTTTCCAAATTATATTATCTTTTCAAAATAAAATTTAAAAATAAATAAAAATAAAATAGTATATAAAAACGAATTTAAAAAATTAATGTTATCAACAAAACACTAAACCCTAAACTCTAATCCTAAACCATAAACCTTTGAGTAAACCCTAAACCCTTAGGTAAATCTAAACCCTTGGAAAAACACTAACATTTGGATAAATTCTAAACTATAAATCTTAAATACTAAATACTAAATCTTAAAAATAAATATTTTTTAAAAAATAATCTTTTTGAGAACTATTATTATTTTTATTTATTTAATCTTTTTTTTAAAAAGTATATTATAATTTGACAAATTATTTTGTTTCCTTAATTAAAAAATATTAAATCTAAAATGACAACTTTCTATTGGTTGGTGACCTTAAGAAAAAGTCATCAGGTTATCAAAAGCAGAAAACTATTTTAATATTTAGACTCTGAAAAGGCAAATGACGTTTCTTACCCATTGTGAATGGTATCAAGTATCAAACCTAACAGCTGGATTATTATAGAACGTTCATTATTATATAAGGAATGGACTTTGGAGCAAAAAGCAAATGTTTCCTCATTTGAAGAAGAATATAAATAAAATGAGAAAACTTTTAATGTTTTAATCCGCTTTTTTATCAAGCGTGTCACAATTTTATAAAAAACAAAAATATATTTTCATAATAGTTTGGTTGGTATAGCTAAAATCTTAAATCCATTTAAAAAAAAAGCAAGTTGACCATAATTTGGTTTGGTTTTAACTTGATTTTTAAATATTGTAACACAGAAGAAAACTTAAAAAGCCCAATATTACAACCTAATAAATGGACCCAAACTAAAAATAGATACAAGGATGAATGTTGGATGTTATACAAATAGTGGGAAGTAAATGAAAACTTTTAGAGAAATAGAGGATGTACTTCATAAAATAAGGATAAACCCTACTTATCTTATAGTATCAAACTTAGTCCGTGGTCTAAAGCCAGAATAGATCTGTTAGTGTGTGTTAAGTCCCACATTACTAGTCTAAGAATTAGTTAAATAATATATAATACATATGAGCCAATTCATCTATTGTCTTAAGGTTTTGGGTTGAAAGCTCTTATTATCATGGTATCAGAGCGTGTTTTGATCGTTGGGAGTATCCGTGGATGTAGTAGTCCCACAAAAATATTCCATGCATCAGATGGTCATGCTTGAACGTGAAGAGGGGGTGTTAGTGTGTTAAGTCCCACATTGGTAATCTAAGAATTAGTTAAATAATATATAATACACATGAGCCAATTCATCTATTGCCTTAAGGTTTTGGGTTGAAAGCTCATGTTATCATGGTATCAGAGTCAAGGTTTCATGGTCCTTGGTTTGAGGAGAAGATTGTCAGAATAAATAAAAAGGCAATCCAAGTCCCACATCGGATATTAGACAGAAAAATGTCTAATATATATAATTGGTCCAATTCCACTTAGTATGAGGCCTTTTAGGAGTAACGACCCAAGAACAAATCCGTGAGAACTTAGGCTCAAAGCGGACAATATCATATTAAGCGAGGGGTTGGACATCTGGTGACGGACATATGGTTCTAGTTGAGCGTCTGGCCTCCAGCACGGACATCTGGTCGGCTCGAATAGAGCATCTGGCCCAGGAGTACGTCTGGTCCATCACAAGAGATTGGTATCAGAGTCCACATCGGTAAACTAATACACATGAGCCAATTCATCTATTATCTTAAGGTTTTGGGTTGAAAGCACGTGTTATCAAGATCAGATGGATAAAGCAATGGCTATCTTGAGAATCATCGTAATGTCGGGTGGAGTTCCAGATACTATTACCTCTAACATGCTCATTGGGAATCTTTTGCAAGATTTGGAATCAGCCTTGGTCCTCTAAGATGATGAGTTTGAGTGAAGGCAAAAAAGGGAATGGGATTAGAGGTAGGCTCCAAGGGCTATGCAAGAAGAAAGAGAGAGAGATGGCCATACAAGTTGTTGAGGTAATGCTAACAAGTGGATGCAAGCCAGATGAGAGACTATTTATATACTTCAGACTGAACAAACATGTCGAAAGTTGTATATTCGAATCTCGAACCAGAGTGATGCGCAAAATTCAAAGTAGAGAAACAAAACCTTGCAATGATGATTACTCTTACAAATTTTCAAATCACTTTAGATTTACAAGACACATGTTCCAGCATGATTAGAAAGTAAACACACTAACAAACGCTCTGATTTTGATCTCGGCAATGGAACTATAATCTAAATCATCTATAAAGCTAAAAAGGAATGTCAAATGTTACTATTCCCTCATAATTCGGTTTCAGTACCGTACTTAAAAAAAAAAAGTAAACTCTCTTTTGCAATGTTACATTTACTATTTAGTTTACCTCTGATGAGAGTTTGGGTGCAGGTAAAACATCTTCCCACGTGATGACGCGCCCACACTCCCCACAGATTGTGCTGCTACCCATTTTTCTTCCTTGGCTTATGAGTGTAAGCTGGTGGGCGATTCTAGTGCACCTTCGGTTCACAAAACGACTTCTGTTGAAGCCCCTCGGGTGGCGTAAGGGCTGTGTTTGTGCGGAAGCCGGAGGTTTTTGGAGCACAGGTGCTTCACTGACTGGAGCTCGTTGAACTTCTTCCCACTGAAGTGCTTTCCTATAAACTTCCCAAGCCATGTCTTTTTCTTCCTTTGTCAATCTTTCATCTTCGTTTTCTTGTAGCAATGTCTCGTGCTCATGGAAACTAGAAATCCAGCTATAATAAAATAAATGACAGTGTGAGAAAAACCAAAGAAGTCAAAGTACAGACTGTGAATCTGGTTACTCTAGCAAACTTACTCGGGGCTGTGTCTCTGTAGTAAGTTCTCCATCAATTTGTCAGAGTCGCAACCGACGCGAGATGAAGTGGCCTTCTGTTTCTGTGAATTCTCTGTCAACAATCTTGAGCTTTGGTTATCTGCCGGTTCGTTTCGCTTGCTTATCTCAGTGACGGCGTCAGCTTTTTCATCGTCATCGTCAAATTCAAACAGATGTAACATCTCTTCTTTGGAGATAGTCCTGTGCACTTGTTGTCTATCCACCACTCTCGCAGCGAGACCCTCCTTGTTCACCTAATCATATTTTTAACATATTTGATTCATGAACGTCTCCTTAAAAGAAGAAATACTGAAAACTCGATATGTTTTGGTTCTTTCAATACCTGCCGTTTATATATTTTTTCTTCGATGGTCCCACGCGCCATCAACCTGTACGCAAATACTGGCTTCTTTTGGCCATACCTGCAAGCAATAAGTTCCACGTAGATGCTAAGCCACATTTCTTAATGCTGTGTGTTACAAAATTTAAACTCCATGGGTAGTCTAAGAAGTACCTCCAAGCTCGAAAGATAGCTTGAAGATCATAAGTTGGATTCCATGAACCATCGACGATGATCACACGGTTAGCAGCATAAAGATTAATTCCAAGAGACCCCGCTCTGGTTGAGATTAGAGTGCATTTCACCCTTTTGTTTTCAGGCTCATTGAACCTATCAACCAACTTCTGGCGTTCTGAGCTTTCGGTTTTTCCATCAATTCTGCATTCATGCAAAAGGGAAGTTAGAGCCGCCATTATGGTTCATACAGCATTCATGCCTATTATGAAAGAACTAGATACCAACCTATACCAGTCTTTGCCCTTTTTCCAGAACTTTCCTTGTTTACCACGACGAGATACTCTTGAAAGATAAAGTTCTATGAGATCCAATGTCGGGATACTCTGGCTAAACACGAGCGCCTTGTCACCCACATGAGCGCACATGGATAATATATCCAATAGCAAAATCATTTTGCCACTATATTCCGAGACCATATAATTATTTTTTTGAAGTAGGTCGACCCACCAATCCTGGCAAAAAAGACAGGATTAGAATCAGAGCACGAGTGCACTATTACGTTGTTTACTTTAAAAGTTGCTGACAGTAATTACTAATACAGTCAAGCTGAGTAATCTATAGTTACCTTCTGGAGGTAGCCATCAACTTTATCTTGCAAATCACTCATATTCCTCTGTTTCTCTGTCAGTATCCAAAACAATGACACAATGTGTTCATATGTATTTTAAAAGCTAATGCATGTAAATCAAGAAATATCTCCTGCAAGCTCAGTCAAATATGTTGAAGCTTGAAAACATACATGCTTCTAAAAAAAATTTATCGTTAGTAAGAAGATTAAATCAGTCCTCTAGCTAGGAGAAATCTTATTCAAATTAGAACAATACAGAAATGTTTATTTCTACTGCACCTAACATTTCCTTGAATCAGAGCAAAAATAAAATATATAAAGTGACTAGTTTAAACAAAACTTAAAAAATGTGAGCAGTTAGAATTAAGAGTTACCTCCCACAACCATGTTGCAGTCTAAATTTTCATCACTTGAACAGTCATCTGGAATATCAACAATGCTACCGCGGCGACCTTGTTTCTTATCTTCTCTTCTTAATTGCGGAATCCCTGGATGATTCAAAATCTGGGAAGCGCAAAAACAACAGAGGGATAAGAATATGAAAAAGGATACCAAAAAAAATCTCCAAAGTGGTGTTAATCAGTGCTTTTATGAAGAAAAAAAAAATCAGCTAAAAAATCACATTTATACCTGAGCCAAGACCTGGTAAGCAGCAAAAAAGTTCTTTCTCATTCTTTCATCTGCTCTTCCATCGTTGAACCCATATAGCTTGAGAAATCTCTTATACAACTTCCGCTGCAAGGGCGATAGCTTGACAGATATTACGAAGACTGTTTTGGGTGGCAGATCCTTTTTCACAACATTCATATCCATTCTTTGAACGAATCCTTTCAATTCCTCATACAGGATGTGTGATCTCTGGTTCATAATTTTCACGTCCTCTGCAGTTGAATTCATATGCTGTCCGTTTTCTATTGGATTTTGGAAGCTGCACGCAAGGTGAAGCACGATTAAAACTCTAGAAACATCACATGAGCACAGGCAGATAGTAATACACTGGTATGGAAGACTAACCGATTTCTAAACTCAGGGCTACTTCCCAAGAATCCTTCTCTTACAAAATCAACCATCTGTTGCAGTAAAGACATCAATTAGGAAACAGGGGATAAGAACAAATTAGCCACAAGTTTACATGGTTCCTTCAGTAACTTACGCAATAATATTCCATGAGATTGTTTTGAAGTGGTGACCCTGTTAAGGCAATTCTTCTCTGGCATTTAACTTGCTTCAATGCTTGGGTTGTGTCAGCCCTGGTGTTCTTGATAATGTGAGCTTCGTCACAAACAAGTATATCAGGTCCATCCTGCAGCCACATAGGTTCAAATAATTGCAAGATTAAAACATTACAAGCATAATCAAGAGAAAACATGAGAACAGAAAAATTTATGATACGGTAATGCCACAAGATAGGCATCACAGTTCACAAAAGAACCTGAACAAAAAAGATTAATCTTCAAATAAAAGGAATTTGTAACCATAAAAGCAAGAGAAAAGTTAAAAAAGGTACATTTGAAGCAATTTTGCCAGTGAAATTATAGTCTTACCCTCAAGGCACTGCATAATTCTTTGGCCGCATTTATATCCTTCACCCCCCTCCCAAGAGATAGGTTTCTAAAAGCGGCATATCCCATCAAGAAGACCCCACCCTTATTTCGCCACTTCGTTAGCAAGTCCAATCTCCTCTCTCTTCAAAAAAGGAAAAATAAAAAATTAGCGCAGGAACTGAGTTGACAAACTGTCACCAAAAATACACTTGACATAGGCCAAACAAGAAGTATTTATATATGGACCCTTTTGAAAATTTTGTAGGAACACAAAACTGCTGAGATGTTCAGAATTTGGACGAGAGGGCTTGCATTCATAAAAAAATCTATACCTTGAAACGTCTTCAAGCATGAAGATGCGAAGTGGTTTCACTTCTGAAGGCATCCACTTCGTAAACTCACTTCGCCAATTGTGCAACACATTTACAGGAGTCACAATAAGAGCAGATTTCAAACCCAAATCAACACATCTCATTGCAGTGTACAGGAATGCTATAACCTGATAGATTTAAGTGGGAGAAGAGATAATGAGCCAGTAACACCACACATCATATTAACAATTAACCATTACTAGTGTGCATTACTTAGACAGGACGATAATAAGATATATGCAAACAGACTCGTGCGTGGAAAAAAATTAAGCACCTGAAAAGTTTTCCCCAGGCCCATTGTATGTGCTAGAATGCACCCAAGACCTTTATCACCAGACTTCACACTGTTGATAGACTGAATAATATTTTCCCACATAAATCTAATCCCTGTAACCTGAAAGTAGAAACAACCAATCTTAGAGTAGAAGTCATTTCCATAATAAGCATTTCTAGAAGAGATGAGTATGTTTAATGCTCAATGGTGCAGGTGACAGGACTCGACTATTCACTTATTACAGATGACTTTCTAAAAGAGATGAAGTATGTTATAAATGGTTTAGGCTTAACAAAGGATGCACACATCACATATGTCAATAATGCTAACCTGATGGGGTTTTAGTTTGGCAGATATGCTACGAGGAACTCTCACAGCTTCTTCACCAATCTCCCTAGCCACATTCACTATGTAACCAGTGTGCGCATCACCAAGAACCTCAGCTTCCGCACCTTCTGGAATTTTCACGTCTCCCATAGAGCTAACTGTTTTGTATCTGGCAGAAAACTGCAAGGCCCTTAGGCGCTCCTGTCGTTTCTACGAAAAAAAAGAACCAGATGTACAATGAGTCAAGGACCAAAATAAGGAGATATTCGAAGTTCGTATACAATATAACAAATATAACTGCGGAGCAAGTTAACACCTTCTCAATTGCTATTTTGCTTCTCGTATCTTTCCCTAGCTCAGCATCATCAATTATCCGCCGGATTTTCTTCTTCAATTTCTTCTTTGAGCTAAACGAAAGAAAAAAAACTCAAAATTAGTTGAAGAGATGCCATGCCGGACTTTTATACCCACTATATATATATATATATATAATATGATAATACCTTACTGCTACATTGGCATCAGCATCTGTATCAACAGAATTATCATCAGAGCTGGAATCAGAGCTGGAATCCGAGCTGGAATCAGAGCTAGACTCCATTGACTTCTTATCTCCCATGGCTTTCTTCAGTTCCTGTGTCAATCTTCGCAGGGGAATTGGAGCGCAACAGCAACAATCCCAACCAGAGGATTGAGCTTCGGACAAGTATTCGTCACCAATATTCCTCTTTATACATGATGCACAGAAAAGCTTTTCGCATGACCTACAATTTATTAAGTCAGCATCGTGTCCACACCATTCACAGTGACGTTCCAAAGAGGCATCAAGCTGCTGGTAAGAGCCAACGTTTTGGTTAGAAAGAGAAATATATGAAAAGAATATTTGTTAGATTACGGCAACATTTCTATGTGATCCTCCTAATAACAAAAAGTAGTATATGCACCAAATGAAGGTAATAAAAATGAAAAACTATTTGACAAATCTATGCAGTCATGAATCTACTACGACAAAAAAAAAATCCCTTCTAATTATGTGTCTATATCTGGACCATACGCCAATGCATTGTAAGTCATATAAAAATGGAAAGAGGAAAAAAACATACCTTAGCAACTCTATCTTCAATTAAACGTTTGCAATCCATGCAAACTATTACGTCTAAAAGGGGATGACTGTGGACTTCCACAGCCACGTTATTACAGGCAGTACACCTAAAATTGCTTGCTGGATTCTGTGAATCATCTTTCATGGTATCTACATTAGCATCTGTGTCGGAGACCATCTTATCTGCATCTGAATTAGACAAATTCCCGTTTTCCCCTTTGTTAACTTCATTATTTTGAAACTGAGTGCTATCCTCCGGATATTTTACTTGATCTTCAACAGGTTCTGGGGCAATCGATTTCCCATACAAATACGTCGAATCATCATCCCTTTCCTCTGCCGTGTGCCTGATACCCTGAAATAAAACCAAATCAAACTGCAACGTGAGCCAAATGATAATTCCTTCATACCAACCAAACCCCAGTCACTGCAATACTGCATGCCTCAAATCTAGCTTTCACACAATACAGAACCGTCACTGACAATCTAGCAACAAGTTGTAACAGCTAAATAGCAGTCAAATGACCATCTTACCCTAAAAGTATATTCCTCATTAAATTCATATCTAATAGACATGAACTTACCACAATATTAACTAGACATGATTAATAGCAAACCACAAACTATACGTGACTAAACTCTCGAGAACCAGGCTCACTAAGACCGATATCCCATTATACTCTATAGATAACCGGTGATACTCTATGTAACTAGTAACCCCAAGAAGTCTTGAATAAAATTTATGCTACGCTACAAGACGAAACTCAACAAATATGCAAAACATACCTGCTTAGATATTTTCTTGCGTCTCTTCCGTTTCAAACGAAGATGAAGTTCACGATCAACATTTATATCATCCTCTTCTTTGACCTGTTGGTGATTTGATGTCATATTCAAGATCACAAATGGAAAGGCGGGAGTAGGGAGAAATCTTAAACCGTATAAATAATATTTATGTCATTGCAAACTCTGTAAAAGCAGGAACATAAAGAGCAGCCAGAACAGGTAATACTTTCAAAAGTAGGATGCTTATTCACAAAAATCAAAGAAGTCAAAATATAATACCCTTATATAGTTTTTCTTTTGTTCTTCAGTGAGGGCAAGTTCTCTTTCGTTTTCTATTGCATCGGCGAAAAAAGGGTCTGCCAAACTTTCATCTATCTCTTCAATTTCCTCCACCTGAAAGAAAAAAATAATAATTACAGTGATAATCAATCTGAAGTTATATTAAGTTGTCTTCCAGCAGTAGGATGGCTATGATCTAGATAAAGACCGATATGTCCAGCTTTGTTGCACTGGCTTGAGAAGGAACATGAAATCTTCAAACATAACTTGCATCTCAAGGTAGCAAATAATGTCCTGTGCATCATCTAAACTGCTACAACTAATGATAACCAAGTTAATGCTCGAACTTTTCAATCCTTTTAAGACCTGAGAGCTTAATGTTTTATTCATTTAATTTTTGACATCAACTTGGCTTACTATTTTTATGCTAATGAAATCCTACAATGTAGAGTGAGTAATGTTTCCTATCCTGATCATGGCACAACATTGGACCATAAATTTATTGACTTGCAAGCAGAAACTAACAAGGAAAAAAATGCCTGCTTTCATAAATGTATTATGGGAAGTAGGTCACCCAACTAAAATCGTCAAGAAAGGAGACGCTTAACGCTTTTACTTGAAGTGACGAAAATTCAACAGATAAAATATACGCAAATCATCATCAGCATCAGGGCTATCAGAAAATATAAAGTTATAGATGAAAGTTTAACCTCATTGACCCCAGGAAATTCTAATCCCATAGCTGCAGCTTGTTGTGGAGTGCTTGCCAAGTAAACAGAAGCCCAATGCTTACTACCGAAAGAAATAGCCTCATCTCTTTTTTCCGAAAAAACTTTGTTGAGAGACGACCAGTCAAGCTCAGAGTTTCCAGTTAGACACTCTTTAACAGCATCATCAGCAAACTTTTTCTCCAGAAACCCACTAGCTCCCTCCTCCAAAAGTTTTCCATGTCGTCTACACCAGAAAAAAAATGATTAAATATACACCATTGAGTAATTGCACTAACCGAAAATTGAAAACAAACAAAACAAAACCCTACTTTCTGACAGGCCGGTGAGTAAGAAGAAAACTCTCTGCGTTAGCCAATGACTCCCCAGTTTCTTTTGTTACCTGAGTCCCAACCCAGTGGGCTCTTTTTTTCCAAGCTTCAGTATAGCAACCATTAGGGGCTTGACTTTCGATCATTTCGTACAATTTTGGAAGTTCAATACCAGCACCATCGAGTTGCTCCTTTGAGAAAGAAACAAAACGGGAAAATAAATTTGTGAGTTCTTTTAGAGTAATAAATAAACCTTTGTATTAAATTTTATGAAAACAGAAGAAGCAAAAACGAGCATACCAACAAGTTTGCACTTTCGGTTTCAAGCTCATCAAGAGTTGCCTCCCATTCGTCTCTAAATGTCATCATTTCAGCTTCCACAGCTTTATCCAGCTAAACCAGGCACGCTCTAAGATGTTAACTAGGAAAAAAACAAAGGAACTCGGAGCTATGATAGTGAGAAAAAGAAAATTAACCTCATCGCCATGGAGTGTCTGTGCTAATTCCTCCCTAACTTCACTCTCTACTCTAGAAAGAGACTCCTTTTCAAGTGCTTCCTGAGCTTCTGCAGCCTAAACACCAATGTGGAATCATACTGAGTGAGATTTAAACCAGAAAGACAAAATCGGCCTACCGAGAACTCCATCAAGCAAAAGGAAGGAACAGATTCAATACCTTACTCTCTACACCCAAAAGATCTGAAATCAACTCGTCTACTTCTTCCTCGCTCAGAGGTTTCTGCATAACAATTAGTAAAAAAGGCATATTAAGTCATACCATCACAACAACAAAAAAAAATGACAAAAGAGTTATCCACAAGCTACTTACCTCAAGGTCCAACTCATCATCATTCCCTGACCGCAAACCTTCCTCTTCCTCTTCATCTGAAACAGAAACAGAACTCTCAGATCTCAAATCAGTATCTTGCATCTCCTCATCATCTTGATTGTTGTTTTCTTCCATCACTTGATCATCATTCTGCTCCTCCCCTCTTCCAACTCTTGCCTCCACCTCCTTCTCAAGCTCCACCTCCATTCTGTCTTCTTTTCCCTCCATCGTATCATCCTCTCTTCCCTCCATTCCTACTGAATAAGCATTAATAATCCAAAACATAAGATAAACAACTCCTAACAAAGAACCAAAAATGCAATAAAAGGAAGTAATCAAATTCAATGGGGAAAGGTATTGATTGATTCTTAGGGATGGATCAAATCAAAATCATGCCCTATCGTTATCTACATATTAAACCACTCTTTTTAGGATCTACGAACCACTCCAGTCTGATAGCAGAAGCGGAACAGACTCGATGGAGCACAGTGAAATTAAGTGAAACGAAATTCACGCCAAGGCGAAATTGAAGCGGAGGCTAAGAGTCTTAGGGGTTACCAAAAGTGGGAGAATCCTTAGTGCAGAGAAATCACGAAAGCGATGAATGAATATTATTATTAGGGTTTGTTTAGGGGGAGGGAGAGGAATCTCCGGCGACGGGGTCGAGACGGTTCGCCGCGGTGTTAAACCAAAAAAAAAAAAAAGTTATTGGGGACGGGCGAGGAGGAAACGGGCTTGGTAATAAAACTTACAGCCTTTCTCTCTCTCTCTCTTTTTTTTTTAATCTATCTCCAAACAGTGCAAAACTATTAGATTATGATAACTCTTGGTAGTGAGAGGTATTCTTTTATACTAAACTGGATCAAGAGAATGTAGTCGATGTTATTTTTGCTAACATTTATAAAAAAGAGAATATTAAATTCCTTACTCTATATATAATCGAATATTTAATTGTAATAATATATATATAGATTTAGTAAGAAACGTATAAGTTAGAAAATATAAAAATATCTCATTAAAATAAAATTTGTAGAAAAGATATAAGGAAATGTAGACCATCTAAATATTATCCCCTAATTTTGTAGCTGTGTGTGTCAATGTCCAGATTACTTTTTAATGGTGAAATCTGTCTTAAGTGTTATGCATTTTTTATAGGTTGATTTAGACCTTGTTTCGTTTTTTATTTCCTGAAAAAAATGATCATGTGTTCTCATTGATTTTTATAATCTTGTATATAATATAGAGAATCAAGTGTTTTGTAAGAAGCAGAAATGACTGATTTAGATGGACTCAACTAGTAAGATGTTTTATATCTGAAATCATGTTATCTAATCGAAAGTGTATATTAAAACAGTTGTTAACTTTTTATATGAAGGATTTTGCCTATCAAGATGATTACTCTATTTTGGTTTGGGCGAGTTGAACTGAACCGAAGAGAGTCGGCATATCTGAATCTAATTTAAACCGTCTGAATAAACAGAAAAAGATGGTTCGACGATAAAAGATACAGAAAAAAACCAAACGAAGTTTGTGAAAGATATGAAAAAGCCTAAATATAGCCATCTTTTATATAGTATAGAGAATCAAGTGTTGATGACAAAAAAAAAAAAGAATAAAGTGTTTTATAAGAAGCAGAAATGACTGAAATAGATGTACTCAACTACTAAGATGTTTTATATGTGAAATCATGCTATCTAATTAAAAGTGTATATTGAAACAGTTTTTAACTTTTGATATTAGGGATTTTGTCTATCAAGAAGATTACTCTATTTTGGTTTGGGTTGAACCAAACCGAATAGAGTCGGGATATCTGAATCTTATTTAAACTGCCTGAACAAATATTATAAAAGAGAAGGTTGGGAAAATGAGCATTCTAATTCTGAAGTATTTAAAATTGGTAGTTTTAATATTTAAGTAGAATTATTTCTCAACTAATAGTTGACTGCGCAAAATTGGAAACGAAATACTCAACCACTAACCGATGAACGAAAAAATAAAGGTTTCTGTCAGCTTTTTAACGGTTGGATATAATCACACTTTTGTGCTGTTAATAATTAGTTGGGAAACAAATATACGCATATAATACTAGACTTTTTAATTTGCCTATTGAAAATATTAGAGGAATTAAAAACTCATTTTTCGTTATGTTCTTTATGAGAATGAAAGTCATGAAAATCAATTCCTTTTCTAAAAAAATATAATTAAAAGTATTTTGAGTTAAATAAAATCATTTTACGAGATATTTGCATTTAGAAAAAGATTATTGATTTCTTACAGTGACATATAAAAGAATACAAGATAATTACAGTTAGATCGTGTTGTTGATGTACTTCGTGTTTATAAAATCACTTTAGATGATTTCTAAAATAATTCATAATTAAAAAATATTCAATTTGAATCAATATACAAGATACTTAATTCCGGAAAAGGATTTTTTTTTAAAAGTTTTAAGAGCATATAAAATAATTTAAGATAATTGCATTTGCATTGTATTATTGATGTACAATATATGATTGTCGAAAGTAGAGATAATTAAATATGATGTTTTAAAGTGAAGATACAGTGTACAACATATGATTTTCTATGCAAATATGAAATCATCTAGAAGTGATTTATAAACATGAAGTACATCAACAATACGATGGAATATAATTATTTGTATTATTTTATACGTCATTGTATAAACTAAAAAATCTCCTTCAAAAGGTAAAAAATCTCATATACCTATTATATCTAATTTGAGAATATTTTAATTCCTTAAGTATTTTCAACTTACAAATTGAAGTATATGTGTATATTTATTCTCCAACTAATTATTGACTACGCAAAATTATGTTCAGAATATTCAACATTAAAAAGTTGACAGAAACTTTATTTACAACTAGATATGACCTCGTGCGTTGCAACGGGTTTTGTTTGATGTTTTAATTTACTAAAGAATACTATTAAATACACTTTTACATTTTTAATGTCAATCTAGTCAATCCTAGACATTTTTTAGAAAAATTCTTTTTGTTAGGATTTATTTTTTTAAATGGAAAACATTCTATTTTATAAATCTCTTTTTATTTACAATTAAAAAATATTATTAAATACACTTTTATATTTTTGTTTAAGATTTTAGAAAAGGAAAATTATTGTCATATAACCTTTTACAATTTTTTCTCTTTAGAATTTCAGAAAAGGTAAATTGATATTTTTACAATTTGTATCAATACTACTTTTACACTTATTTTGTTAATTAAATAACTTTTAGCATCATGTCCATCATCAAATTCTCTTTTAAAAATGTTATCAAATAACTTTTTACGATTCTCTTTTGTTTAGAACTTAAAAAATATGATACAAATCTCTTTTGTTTAGGATTTTTTAAAGGAAAATAATTAACAAATATAATTTTACAGTTTTTTTAGGATTTTAGAAAATGAAATTAATATTACATAATCTTTTACAATTATATTTTGTCTAGTATTTAAAAAATAAAATTATTATCAAATAAATATTTCCAGTTAATATTAACTATTTTTAAGAGTTGTCATTTTCAAAATTCATTTTTTTCAAAATCACTAATATTTTTACATTTTTCTTGTTAATTAAATAATTTTTTCTTAAATTTAATTAAATAATTTTAGTATCATGTTTATCATTAAATTTTTAAATAAAAAATTACTACTAAATTCTCTCTGGTAAGGATTGAAAAATAAAAATAAATTTTATTTGGTTAAGATTAAAAGGAATAAATATTTTACAAATCTCTTTTATTTAGGATTTTAGGAAAAAAAGTTATTTTCACATAATGACAAGTTTTTATTTACACATTCAAACCCGTTTTTTTAATTGACACTTGTCACAATTTTTTCGGGTGAAATATTTGAAGGTATTTTTTTGTTTATAATTTCTTAAAACAAAATTTTCTATTAAAAAGTAAAGTTAGTTAATTATAAGAAAAATAAGATTATTTTTACAGTTTTATTTAATTTAGACTTTTAAAAAGGAAATTACTTATTTTATAATTAGTTTTTCTTTATGATTTTTATACAACTAACTTATATTTTATAAAAAAGTTCTGTTTTAATTATATGTTTTGTCTTACATACAAACACATGTTCATCATATTCACACATACTCATGTATGATACAAAATCACAATTAAAAAATTATGTTAGCATCATAAGATGTATTAAGGATAATAAAAAATTGAGTTGTATCAAAAAATTAAAAGAAAATACTCAGGTCTTATTTTTCATGTAAATAATATTTTGTTTTGTAAAAATAATATGTGGAGACTTAAACCTAAATATAGATGTGAAATATTATTTTTCATTTTCTACAATCCTAAATAAATTTAAAAGAATATTTGATAGTAATTTTCTTTTAAAAAATCCTAAACAAAAAAGTACCTTTACAATTTTATTTTGTTTACTCTTTTGAAAAAGGATATAATTTATTTTATAGTTATTTTTCTTCCTTATTTTTAATAATTTATAATATTTTTTCTTAAAATTTAATATTTATCTTTTATTATTATATTTCTTTGGCATCCTTAAAAACAAAAATCTATTTTTTTGTAAAAAAAAGAAAAATTACTTTCAAATATATTTTTATAATTATTTTTTTTAGATTTAAAAAATGAAAATTACAATCAAATTTTTTAACAATATATAATTGTAAAAGATTATGTAATAGTAATTTTCTTTTTCTGAAATCTTATAGAGAACTTTAAAAGATTATTTTTAATGAGAATTTTTCTTTTCTAAATCTCTTTTAAAACATAAAAAAAAGAGGAATGTAACATATTTTTGACACATGTCACAATCATAATAATTTATTGACACATGTCGTAATCATGTTAATTAACAACTTTGAAGAACCAAGCTTTATATCATAAGACTTTTTTTTTAAATGAAAAACACAATCAAATATTTTTAACAATATATAATTGTAAAAGATTATGTAACAGTAATTTTTCTTTTCTAAAATCCTAAAGAGAATCTTAAAAGATTATTTTTGTGATGAGAATTTTTTTAAAAAAATCTCTTTTAAATCCTAAACAAAATAGAATTGTAACATATTTTTGACACATGTCATAATCTTAAAAAATTATTGATACATGTCACAATCATGTTAATTACTAACTTTGAAGAACCAAGTTTTATATAATAAGATTGATCAATTAACAGTTGTTTATTCCTAATTTTGTGCAGTTAACTATATTTTGAAGAAAAATTCTGTTTGAACTATCTATACTATTATTTATGAAGTGATTTTGCTGATTTGTCACATTCTCCATGATTTTAGCTAACTTTGTTTATTTGTCATATTCTTATTAGTTTTTAGATTAAATCATCAATTTATTAATTTAGATAATATAAATATTTTGAACTTTCTAATTAATTTATTAATTTAAATAATATAAATATTTCGAAATTTCTAATTCATCAATTTATTAATTTAGATAATATAAATATTTTGAACTTTCTAATTAATATATTAATTTAAATAATATAAATATTTTGAAATTTCTAATTGGAGTTATGATTATAATTATTTTAACTTTCACAAGATTCTTATTTGTTTTAAGCTTAAATCATTAATTAATTAATATATACTATCTATAAAGTGATTTTTCTGATTTGTCACATTCTCTATGATTTTAGCTAATTTTGCTTATTTGTCATATTTTTATTAGTTTTTAGATTAAATCATCAATTTATTAATTTAGATAATATAAATATTTTGAATTTTCTAATTAATTTATTAGTTTAAATAATATAAATATTTAAAATTTCTAATTGGAATTATGATTATAATTATTTTAAATTTCACAAAATTCTTATTAGTTTTTAGCTTAAATCATTAATTTATTAATTTAAATAATATAACTATTTCAAACTTTCTAATTGAAATTACAATAATAATTATTTTAAACAAGTTAGGACCAATTCTTATTTTCATATGATGTAAGATGTTTTAAACTCTATATAGTTTAACTTTCTCATTCATTCCAAGTTGTCTCGATTATAGTTGATATCTATATTTATATACTTGTGATATTTGTTTTTTTTAGTTTGAAAGACTATGAGTAAATTGGTTTTGTTACATGGAATTTGGAATTATGAATCAGGTATTCTGAATGGTTTCTAGAGTTATTTCACGTGTATGTTTTATTACTGTTTAATCTATAACATAATATGCTTTTATATTAAGTTTAAAGAGTTGTCTATGTAATCATGTTATGAACATGTGTTTAATGGTTTAGTTTCTAAAACGGCTAAAATAAATATATTTTTAATGAATAATTAGATTTATCACTATATAATTAACCATAAATTAACTTTAATAATAAAACTATCATTATCTATTTTTTCTTTTATTAAAAGTAAACTTATGAAATATTAAGATAATTCAATGTATATACTGATCAAGTAAACCAATGAAATATTGTCATTATCTCAATTAGTTTTTTTTTAAGTTTTCTTCTGAATTGTTTTTGAACTTCAGTTTTTATTTACTTTTTATTTATTTTGTTCTTACTTGGATTTTGTGCGTTTTAGTGTTTTTGATAATTTAACATATGTTTCTGGTTCAAAAATACAAAGTAGATTAAGAGTGACCAAAAGTTCACATTCTTACTTTACTTTACTGGGTGGAATATTTGATATGTAATTATGCTCTTATAGTCTCATAGATTTATAACTTCCTTTGTGTTAAGGAGACATAGACCGAAATAAAAATCGAAGAATACTAAAATGATTAAAAATATAAAAAATAAGTTATTATGAAGTTTAATTCATAATATATATATTAATAATTATTAGTAAAACGATTATGTCCGCATGTGCGGATAAAACACCTAGTACTTAGATATTTAAATATTCCGGGAATAAAATGCTCATTTAATCAACGACGGTTTGATAATAAAAGATATAGAAAAAGCCCAAACAAAGTTAGTGAAAGACATAAAAAAAATCCCAAAAATAGCTCAGGCTAACTGTTCGATTTTAGGACCAAGTTCTTTTAGGTTTGAGAGCTTTGAAGTGGGGGGGAGAGAGGCGTCCGTGGAAAGCTTTAGAGGTTTTTGTTTTGTGGTAAAGATGGCGAAATACAACGAGATAGCGAAGAAGAAGAGAGAGGCGAAAGCGGATAGAAAGCGAGCTATCCACGGAGATCCACTCACCAATAAATTGAAGAGCAGAGCTCCGGTTGTCTCCGTCTCCGGAAAACGTCAGAGAAAACTCCTCCGAAAATGGCGCCGAGTATGAACTTCCTTTCTTTTTTTTTTATCGTCTCTGATACATGATATTGCCACTAGTCTTTAAAAATTTTAATTAATTTAAAAAGAGTTGTTGTTGATTGATAACAGGAGCAGAAAGAGATGGTGGAGAACGGTCTTGTAACCATGGAGGATGTGGAGATGGCTTCTGCTGATGGTACATTTTTTTTTCTCTGAGCTTTTTTTTTTTTTTTTAATTAGTCTATTGGACTTCACTGAGTTTTTTTAATTAGTTTAACAATCTCTTAGGAATAAATCTTTAATACTTACTGTTAGAGTCAAAGAAATGTTCATTCCTTTTGTCCTTGTGACTTCTATTTGTTGTGTATTTTGCTTCACTGTATGTTTTTCTACTTCTTCTCTCTGATTGTAGCTGCATCAGAAGAATCCAAGAAATCTCCAAGAAAGTTTAGTGTGAAGAAGACATTGAAGCTCAATAAACTAAAGAATAAAGGTTATCATTGTTTTCTTTTATCTCAATGCTTGTTATTTTTTTTTGTGCAATTTAGCCGATCGTGGAAGTAACAAGATATTGTCTACTTGTAAGCAGGCAAGAAGAATAAAAGTCAGAAAGCCGTTGGCCAAGTATCTGCTGATCAGATGCTGGAATGAGCGTATGTTGTATAAACCTTGAATCAACAAAGACACGAGGAGTTCGGTTTTGATAGGATTTCGGTTTTGACAAGTTTTCATGAATCTTTGTTACTTCTTCAAATATGTTGTCTTTTAGAAAGATCTGATTTTGTATTCTGGCATGAATAACAACTATCTGGTTCCTCTGTCACACTATTTCAGTCTCTGAACCTTTTCTACCGTTCCAGTAGATCGCCTAGTCGGAAAATTAACAGAAGCCTTTAGACATCTAGTGGCTATTTATTTCCTGATTACTCTCACAAGCCAAAAACTCTTTGATCAACCAGTAAATTAATTACCCGTGTCTTGCGTTCTATTTGTAAATCAGAGGAAAGTTGTAAACAAACAACAATACAGTTAAATCCATAATATGAAAACAGAAAACGTGCCAACCGCCACATTTGAAAACTTGTAATCAGAAGCTTAAGAAAAACAGCGTAAAAGTCTTATTTAAGATATCGATCGCCATAATTTTCTATATGGATATTTTTACTTGCATAGAAACACCTTGAAGCAATAATAAAAAAACAACCCAAGAAACAAAAATCCTACTGAAGGCGATTGAATTAGAAAGCTTTCCATTGTGCCCAAACGCACGAACTTCCAACTATCACTCCCTCCCATAAGAACTGAGCAAAACTCGAACTGGTCTTGCTTTAGGAAAAACCATTAAACCGGTTTTGCTCAGGGGACCCCAACAGAAAAAACTAAACCCCATTAAACCGGCTGCTCCAAGAACAGACGACTGCAATATATATATCCAGTTGCTAGTACTAATAATATCATGCAAACTGTACAGAGAAATGTTTATTTATCCCTCTCTCAGAACCATATCACCTCCCTGCGGAGACCAACGTCTTTTCCTCATTGGTGCTCATCGATGGATGACGAACAGGGTCGGAAGTGGTGGGGATAGCTGCTTCTTTCTCAACTGGTACAAGCTTCGGTGTGTAGCTAAAGTTGAGTTCTCTGTTGGCTGCAAGTGCCACAAGCTCTTTCTCTTCAAGCCCTTTGGTTGGTCCAAGGCTGCACCTATCCGGACTATGCTTTGCCAATGCGTCTCTGAATTTCTTGATCTGAAAAACAAGATCAAAATCAAACCCTCAAGACACGATTTCAATTGATGGTGAATGTGAGGGAACGTTACCGTAGCATTGGTACAGCTAAAGCTGCAGACACGACCGTGAGCGCCACGGTAGAACCGGAAAAACGGGAGGACGTGGACACCGAGACTATAACACATGGACTTGTGCTCCTCGTAGTTCACCTGGAGAAACTGCACGTCAGGGCTCTGCTCTGCCAGCTGGCATATCTTAGGATGTAGAGCCTTGCATCCGCCGCAGCCAGGAGAGAAGAAATCAACCACGACGAGCTTATCGCCAGCGTCGGTGGTGAGAGAGTCGACGAGCTCTTGAGCCGAAGAGATCTCTCTCATGTTCTCTTGCAGACCTTTCTCCCACCATTTCTGAGCTGTCCCAATCCTCAGCGTTGACTGTGTATAAACAAATACTATAACATGTTAAAGATCCTTTCCGACAGAAACCAACAACTCAACATGTCTGAATCTTAAGATCTACGCATGTGTGAGTTATAAAATTTTACCTGAGCGGTGATGGATGATGATCGGAAGCTCCTGTTGAAGGTCTGTGTTTGCGTTTCTAGGATCTGTTTTCCATGGAAGTCACTTCTGAGAAGCTTCTGCTTGAGAGATGAGAAACTCTTTTTCAAACCAAAACTCACCGGTGAGACAGAGAAGTCATCTACGTGGTTGTGATTCACACAAGCTCCTCCGAAGAACAAACTCGTTTTGCTGATTACCTCCGCCATTAGAATTTAGAAGAAAAAGTATACAAAAATTTAGAACCAGAAGATGAAGAAGAAAAGTAAGTCTCACGGAGACAACGTGTCCTCTCAGCAATCTTTTAAGTTTTCGCTTTTTTTTCCTCTTTCACAGGAGAAAATTTATAAAGAAAAAATGGAAAGGGAAAGTGTATAAAGAGATTTCTGGTAGGACGAGAAGAAAGTGTTTTTCTTTTTCGCTATGTGATCGAGACCGTTGATTTTGGATATGGAAAATTAGGATCTGACGGTTAAATTGTTATTGTGAGTTGGAACCAGTCTCTCAGATTAATGGATAAGGTTCACACGAATTCTCGCGGATAACTTGAAATCGGATTATGTATTTTTAGCGTGTTTTGTGCCATTACAATTGTTCTTTTACCAAATGAAAAGTATTTTTAGTAACTACTTTACTAAATCGATATTTAAACACACATTTATATTAACAGTTTCTTGTCTTATAAAGTCGATGTGAAATTAAATTAAAATGTTACTGAAAACGAATGGTATAAAAATAAAAAGGTTATATCCGCCTCGTACATATTTGTGTTGTATAGGTAACGAGACATTTTGAAATAAATTAGTGATCGATATTTGGATTTGGATTTTAAGGAAGCCAATTTGCCAACACATCACACATGTGGGTCTCACTCTCTCCACCAAGTCCCCAAATCTCCCCCCTTCAATCACCTTCTTTCTATATCCCCTAATATAAATATTACACAAAAGGCACCTATTTAACTCTTGTATCGAAAATAGACCTGTGTTAGTTTATCTTTCATACTTATAACCCCGCTTATGACAATAAACACAATACTGTACAAAATCAAGAGATATTTGAGAAATGAGAAGTTGACATGGACTATAACATAAAAAATGTGGTCAGTGACTTAGTGTTGATAGGAATGCACACATATGTGGAACAAATAAATATGACCATTATTATGAGAGTAAGTTTTGTTTTGCAGGGATAAATAGTTTTATGAAGTATGATAGTTTAATTGGTGAATTAATCTATTTTTAATAAATAGTTTAGAATGTGATTTTTTAAGGCATTGATTATAAACATATTTTTTTTGAAACGGCTAGATGAACAAACAAGATTTTCCAACTTTTCAAGTATTCTAATTTGAATTGCTAAGATGAAAAAAAACATGCTTACAAATATTCTAATTCTAATTTATGTTATAGTCCATGTCAACTTCTCATTTCAAATATTCTAATTCTAATTTATGTTATAGTCCATGCTTACAAATATCACATGTGGTAATGTTTTTTTTCATCTTAGCAATTCAAATTAGAATACTTGAAAAGTTGGAAAATCTTGTTTGTTCATCTAGCCGTTTCAAAAAAAATATGTTTATAATCAATGCCTTAAAAAATCACATTCTAAACTATTTATTAAAAATAGATTAATTCACCAATTAAACTATCATACTTCATAAAACTATTTATCCCTGCAAAACAAAACTTACTCTCATAATAATGGTCATATTTATTTGTTCCACATATGTGTGCATTCCTATCAACACTAAGTCACTGACCACATTTTTTATGTTATAGTCCATGTCAACTTCTCATTTCTCAAATATCTCTTGATTTTGTACAGTATTGTGTTTATTGTCATAAGCGGGGTTATAAGTATGAAAGATAAACTAACACAGGTCTACTTACCACATGAACAGTGCCGGACTAACCTTTTATACTGCCCCAATCAAAATTTAAAACTATGTCCTTGTACATATTTCATTATCGCAAAACAGTGCAAAAACAGCTCAATTTTTCGTTAAAAATTATATAGTTTACTTATAAAAAAATAATATAATGTACACTTATTGTGGAATTATAGTTCTTCTTATATTTTTTCTACAAAATAAATTCACCAGACTCATATAGTCAAGTCTTTCAACTATAACCGTTTCAATTGATAACATATACAATCCATTATAATCTTTTTGTAACATGGTATACCGCAAATAAATTTTTATCAACATCAACTTCGAAAAACTTCTTTCAGCTGTGGCGACTACACCAGAATAATCAACAATATGTGATTAGCAATTTATGTGTATTGATGACAATCTTACATTTTTTCAAAAAAAATCGAGTACTTCAATAGGTTTTCGAACTTTCTCGGGCATTGATTCTCAAAGAAACTTTAGTTCCTTAAACAAATCATTATCAATTATATATGAATACATACAATTCCTTAAAGAAACTTCCAGATTCAAACATGATAACCTTAAAATATCTTCACTTGCATCTTTAGCTTTCTTAAATTAAAAATAAATATATAAGTTTTTTTTATACTTTTGAAATTGTTCAAATCTGAATTCAAGGGAAATTAGAGCTAGAACTTGATATGTGTTAAATAATCAATTCTTAAGCTCTCTTATGTTGATAATTTATTATATATTCAATCCTAAAAGGAAACTAGAAATGTATTAGTATATTTAACTTTTAACCAATTTATAAATATTGTTGAAAGTTTTAACAAATTTTATTCTAACCAAAATGCCTAATAAATAATATTTTAATAGAAAATCCTACAAAATTTCCATTTGTTTATATATACTACTAAGAATTTTTTTTAAAAAATATGCCCTACTAAATTGGATGCCCTAATCAACGGCTTGGGTGGCTTGCCGTCTGGGCCGGCCCTGCACATGAACATAAACACACAATCTTTATATATAAAGATGAGTTCTCCTTCTCTCCAATGATGTCCAGCTCAGCTGCCACGTCAACAATTATGACTCATCAATTGGACTTTACTTTCATTTTCGCTTTGGACATTAGGCCCATCGTTGATCCGTGAAACTGGTAACCCTAACTCTTCGTGTTTGTGTGTCTTCGTGTTCTCCGTAACTCCGCCGGAAGAGACGATGCAGATTCCTTACGTTTTTCGTTTGAGTTTATGTGTCTTTATTCCATTCAATTCGTTGTTCCACTATGAAGCTCTTGATTGCTCTTAAAGTCGGCCAAAATCGGATATAAATATGTATAGATCCCTTCGAGACTCACTCACCGTTTATCTCTTCAACTCATCACTCTCATCTTCTTATAAAGATCTCTTCAACTCATCTCTCTCATACGCTATGGCTAACACGAAGTTTTTTTCTTCCGATCTGAAATCCGATCGTTGTTCATCGGTTGTTGAGGCGAGACTGCTCCGTTTCTGGGAGGCCAGAAACGTTAAGCTTGGCGGGGAGCTCATGTGGATGGATTTGCTAATGGTTGATGTTAACGTAGTGGTTCTTTTCCGATCGCCTATATGATTGATTCTCTCTGATATCTTAGATGTATCAGTCGTTTGTGTTTATAGAACTAGATATGTATCAGTCGTTTGTGTTTATAGAATTAGATATACTGGTGTGCATTACTTACACTGTACTTCCTGTAACAGTGCTGTGTCAGTGACGTTGAGTATGTTCGACTCACAAGCTCTAGCATTTCATACTGACGTTGAGTGTTGTGTCAGTGACGTTGCAGGCCGTCTGTTCTTGAATGCCATGTCTGGTACACAAATATACTTTGACAAGGAGACTAATGCAGGAGAGACCTACTTTTACAAGTAAGTATTTGGTAGTTCTTACATCCAAATCCGGTTTGTCCTAATACTAATCTTGAACATACTATCTCCAGTTTTTGTCCATCATTACAGGCTGGCCTCCGAGGATACTGGGAACACGTCAGCTGCTTCATTAATTAGGGGGGTTGAGCCTCTGAACATAGCTGATTTAAATGAGTTTATCATCACGGCCCAGCCTCAGGTTGCACAATAATCTTTTGTGTTATTGTATTCCACAGTTTTGAACTTTGTATGTGATTCTGCTTATTTCAAATGTAGGAGCTCGACTTCGTCTGCACCGGGAAGGTCACCAAATTTGATGCAGACAAAGGATGATGCTATGTCTCTTGCTCTAAATGTACAAAGAAGCTCCAGCGGACCTTTTCTTCCTTTACTTGCGTAATCTGTAATAACCCCAACGCTGTTGGTGTCCTCATGTATGTTGAACTCATGCAACTTGATCTTCCTTTCTGAACTTGATCACCCAAACACTCTCAAAAGCCTTGAAGAAAGCAGATCATCGCAGAGATGCCAAACGATCTATTGTAGATTTAATCCATAACAAATCAATAAACTTTGTTCTACTTTTTTAGCTTTGATGATTGGCTTAGAATTTAATTTTCTTTTTGCAGATTTATGAGATCTTATAACAACACAGGGTTCGAAGGACACCATCAAAGTTACTTTGATGGCTCTTAAGCTTTTTTTTTTCACTCTTAAGAGTTACCTGACCTTCTCTGTAGAAATCAATAGTTTGTGTTAAGCTACAGAGAAGATGTCTCTCTGTTGCACTTAGCCATTAAGTTTACCACTTTGGACTTGATCCAAATTCTAATCAACTTTGAAGGACGCGATGCAAGCGTTGATTGATGAATACTACTGTCTTCAACGTCTCCTTACGTCGTGAGCTGATTCAGAGTAAAGTTAGATTTCTATATTGGTCATCTCTATGTATACTTCACTGATCGTAAACATTAATATACTTCTACGGAATACGGATTGGTGAATGAGTATCAATATGCCTTTCATGTAAGAAACATTATTGTTAAACTCTTTCTATATAATCTTTGTTATGGTGATTCTGCTGATATTCTTATGAAAACATACCCATTCACGCATGTATATAGGAAGGCATGTGATGTGTGTGTAATGTTATAAATGTGTGTGGTTGATCATTTTAAGTTAAAAATTAATTTATACCAACAACTTATATTCCACTCAATTTGATCATTTTATTTTCCGAACTTCAAAACTGAAAAAGAGTAATAGATTAACAGTGTTTACAAAGATAAATGAAATAATCCATAAGGAATTCAGAGAATGAAAATGGATATTATTTTGGAGTTGTTGAGCACTCAACCAAACACTCTGTATTTTTAATTGAAAAGAAATGCGAAACGTTTTGACTTTTTTTGATATTCAAAACGTCAAAGAGATGATGATAAAATTGTCTTGAGGATGTATCAGCGAGAGAAATATGACCATTGATTATCAACATAGTTTGCAGAGTATTGTGACAAGGTTAATTAGGTTCTTTGGAATCTTTGAAGAAAATTCCAGTATTTTGCCTATGAGCCTATAAATAGACAGGTCGACCTGCCTCGGTTTTGGAAGATCAACATGGAGAATTTTCCTTGAGAATGAGTTGTTTCAAGGTTCAAGACTCTGAGTCTGGTCGAACTTGAAAGAGAGGTTGGAAACTTGGGATGATTACCTTGAGTTCATTGTTACAAATATCAAGAGCCTTGAGATTCCTTAACTTCAAGAAAATCGTTGGTAATGGATTCGAGAAGTGGTTAGTTTAAGATAAAGATGAATCAGGTTCTTGAGGTTAATGATGTAAGAAGCTGAATTTTGTTTCTATCTGCAACAAATAATTCTTTAGCTAGAGAATTTTTGCAGATCAAAAATGTGTTATATATTATGAACTGGAAGAGAAAATGTATGAAAAAGTACAATGACTTACATTTTTTTTTAAAAAGTTCAAAACTAAAAAATATTGATGACAAATAATATAATTATATATTGGTGGTAAGCTAACTAAATGATTTCTAACAAGGATAATATAATAAATAGTAAAAATTGTAAGAGAAAATAGTGAGAATAAAATTAAAACGAAATAATTTCTTGGTTAAGTCATCATAACTTAGTAACATCATTAATCATACAAAATAAGTACTATTATAAGTTCAGACATTTTTTTGCCACCGTCTCAACAAAAAATAAAAGAAAACATGATACATCAGTGTAAATTTTTAAAATTTATAATAAAATTAACATTTTTAACATTTGAATTTTGAACAATATAATATTAACAATACGTCAAATACTCCATAAATAATATTTATAACTAACAATACATCAAATAGTTATGGTTGTTTGTTATCTTTTTGGTTAGCCTAAACTTTGGCTGTAAAAAAAAATGAAAACAATTTCGGAATTCATTATTTTCAAATTTTTGTTAATGTGAGTTTGAAGAAACATAAAAAACAGCATGCATATATTTTTCTCAAATACAATAATACATAAATATATAATATAAATATTAAAAAATAACAAATAATATCGAATTTTTATACTACTTGCCTATTTTCTAAAAAGATAAAAATTGGCTTTTCATTTTTCGATTTTTAAAATTATAAATTTGATAAGAAATGTATTTAAAATCCATTAAATTCAAGAAAAGCAAATATTGTGAACAAAGTAAAATATTTATATTTTTATGAATTGTTTAAATATAGTAACAAATGTATAATTTCAGAAACAAAAGAAATAGTAAAAAACATTTGTAGTAGAAATAGTGAAAATTATAATAAAAACAAACTAAAATTTTCATTAAATTTTAAATTCTATTTGTATTGTTTCGTTAATTTGCTTACCCGCCCATAGGGCGGGTCCGACCCTAGTTTTGAATAAATGGTGACAAAACAGAAGAGCCAGCAATGAAAGTCGACCAAAAACGCTTTATAATATAATTTTGCAATGTAGTCCCTGTAATTTCTTACGAGTCACAACGAAATAGGAAAAACGGCCTCAATTAGGCCTGCGACTTTTAACCGGATCCGTTTATCTGAACCAGAACCGACCCGAAATTGAACCGGTTCGGATCGGATTGGGTAAGGCAAATTAAACCGATGGATAATGTTTATGAATACCTGTGGATATCGGATCGGTTCTGGTTTTTACCCGGAACCGATTGGATACCCGATTAAACTTTAAAATATATGAAATTGTATTTCCTGCACCTAGAACCCGGGTTGGTAAGGGAAGAGACAACCATTTTTATCACTGGACCATTCCAATTTCTTTGTAATTACATTCAGACTATAAATATATATTGGATTTGTGTTCAATTTTTTTTTTAAGTAAATATTAAATATTAAAAAAATAAATAAATAAATAAAAATATATAATTTCGGGTAAATGTTTATATACCCGAACCGACCCGGAACCGAACCGAATTCGAACCGAAATACAATCGGATATTATTTGGATATACTTTCTAAATAACCGAAATATCCGGAACCGAACGGATTCTATTCGTAACCGAACCGATTACCCGAAGTCGCAGGCCTAGCCTCAATCCCCAAGTCGGCCAAATCACTTTAATAGACAAGTAATTACAAGTTAACCCCTATATTCTTCTTTTCCCGTTTCAAAACATTTCACAAATAGAGTTTCACTCAATTAACAAAACCAATAATACATATATCTAACGGACACATCTCCAAATATAGCCGTTGAGGAGAAAGAAAAACAGTAACGGCTATATTTCCTCGTTGATTAAAAACGTTACTTCTCAGATCCTTTCTTCACACCACCAACACTCATCTATCTTCTCTCAAACTCTCTCAGGCTATTGTTGATTTTTTGAGTTTCAGCTTGAAAAAGATGAACGACCTAATGACCAAATCGTTCACGAGCTACGTCGACCTAAAAAAATCAGCGATGAAGGATGATCTCGAAGCAGGACCACCACCGGACTCCGATCTCGAGATGGCGGCGAACAAGACGGACGAGAATCTCTCCTCTTTCCTAGAAGAAGCCGAGATCGTGAAAGCAGAGATCTCTCTGATCACCGAAACGCTCTCTCGGATCTCACAGTACAACGACGAGAGCAGATCCGCGCACAAGGCGGAGTCCGTGAAGTCCCTCCGCAACAAGATCTCCAACGAGATCGTCTCCGGTCTAAGAAAAGCGAAATCGATCAAGGCCAAGCTCGAGGAGATGGATCGAGCGAACCGGGAGATCAGACGGTTATCCGGAACTCCGGTTTACAGGAGCAGAGTGGCGGTTACCAACGGTCTGAGGAAGAAGTTGAAAGAAGTGATGATGGAGTTTCAAGGGATGAGGCAGAGGATGATGAGCGAGTATAAAGAGACCGTTGAGAGAAGGTACTTTACGGTTACTGGTGAGAGACCAGACGAGGCGATGATTGAGAAGATTGTTAATGATGGAGGCGAAGAGTTTCTCGCACGTGCGGTTCAGGAGCACGGGAGAGGGAAGGTCTTGGAAACTGTGGTTGAGATTCAAGACAGGTACTAACTGTTAAGTTTCTTGTCTTTTAATTTGATATGGTTGTTGTTGACTCGTTTGTGATAAAAGGTATGATGCGGCGAAGGAGATAGAGAAGAGTTTGTTAGAGCTTCACCAAGTGTTTCTAGATATGGCTGTGATGGTTGAGGCGCAAGGTGAACAGATGGATGAGATCGAGCATCACGTGATGAACGCGAGTCATTACGTGAAGGATGGTGCTAAGGAGTTGAATACCGCAAAGAAGCATCAGAGGAACACTAGGAAATGGATGTGCATTGGTGTCATTCTGCTGCTCTTGATCATTCTTGTTGTTGTCATCCCCATCATTACCAGTTTCACCTCTTCTTGAGACTTTTTTACTTACCAGTTAGTGCTAAAGGATGTCTTAATCCTTGTGTGTTTTGTGTATCCAATTTTATGAAATGATGAATGTTTTTTACAACAGTGTATGTATAATAATATAGTTTGAACAACGTTTTCTTCATCTTTGACTATCTGAACTTTCTGATGGGCAAAGCTTTTCCGAACAATTTTTCAACCTCATTAGCTTCCATCTTGAGCTCATCCAACAACTCCATCTCTTCTTTACTCAACCCTCTCAAGAAATTCTCTTCGTCTTGCTTTAGTTCCTCAAACCCTTCAGCTAATCTCTGCAACAAGGTCATCTCAGTCTGACCCACTTTCTCCACTTCCTTCTCTACTTCCTCTTCTATCTCTTCAACCTCTCTAACAATAATCTTCTCCCCTTCTTCCACCGTCTTCTCAAGTCTCTCCACCAGAGGAGGTTCAGGACCACACGTGTTATCCGTTTTTATGAAAGTGCTGAACTCTCTGCCTATGCTTTGAGCTGCTTTCTCAAGCTCCGGTACAATGCTGTTGGGCAAAGAAGCGCTTCTCGTGTACACAACCGCACCGCCGTATCCATCCCAAGCATCGTTTCTCCCACGGTAGTACACAAAGATGTAGTCGTCAGGTTTGTTCTCTATCTTTGATGACAGGATATACCTGCAAAGAACCATGTGAAAAGTTTTAAGAAGAGAAGCAAAAGACTTAAATAAATCCCTTGTTGTTGTTGTTAGTTTACCAGTCATCTTGGTAGTGAAGGTACTCGTTGTCGTGATTGTAGAAAACAGCAGGTTGGTTAGGATCTTGCACGAACTTCTGCACGGCAGACCTAGTGAAGAAACCACTGTCTGGAGTCTTTATTCTCCACGAGATGTTTCCAACGAGCTTGCCGTCTTCTGTGTGGAACTCATGGAGCTGGCAGTCGAAGGCATCAAAGGTTGGATTCAAGCCGCTTGTGATGTACCACTTGCCGTCAAAGTCCTTGATGTTGAAGTTCTTGACGAGAGCAGAAGGGTCAGGGGCAGGAAACTCTCCGAGGTCGGATTTTCTTGGAACGCATTTTTTTCTGGACACAGCGCATTCGTTGAACTCATCGACTACACTGTTCTCGAACAGATCACCACATTTAATCTGAAACATAAAGCACCAATCATTCATTTGGTCTCTCTTCTCTCACAAGCAGCTGGTAAATTATTATATTAAAGATGGATAAGAACCTGGCACTCGGTTTCATCTGGACGGTTGTTACAGGTCTGGAGGCAAGCAACATTGGCTGCACAGGAAGGGTTGGCAATGCACTTTGCGAGTTCTATCCTAACAGATTACATGCTCGGACAATGTGAGATACATAAAAAAAAAAATCAGAAAGTGGTAATCAACTCTTAAAATCAGCTCCATAGAGGCACTAAGCTTCATCTAGATGCACACTCTCTTCGATTAAAAAAAGGTCCCGTCCCATACTATTCAAAGCAAATGCAAGTTCAATATATGTGCACACTCTCAACAATATACCTGCACCCCTTTAGTAAGCATGCACAAGTTTTGAGTGCATCAACAGCATCCGCAGATGGAGCTATGAGAAACGCGCAAGCTACAACACCCGCAAGCTTTAGCAGCAGCGGAGTGGTCATATCTTTGAGTGCATTCTTTGATGTCAGTGCCACAATATCAACTACTCCCTGACATGATAAGCATTACAAAATGATGAAGGACTGAATAAAGCACGGAAAAAAAAAACATTGAAAGAAACAAACTTTAAACTTTTTTTTTTTTTTTTTTACCTTAGCGATGATGCCTGACCTGAATCCAGATAAGGGTCCTGAGGATTTCGCAGTTACTCTTAGATTGGAGGTTTGGGAAGAGGGAAAAATCTTGACCAAGAAAGTGCCTTTGATTCTCTTTCTTAGAAGTTTATTGCCATCGTCGCTTGAAAAGAATCTCGTACGGTCGTGACAAGGTGAAGTGAAACAATGTGTAGATACTGACATACTTGAGACTGAAAGCTCCGCGGGAAGCAGAGGAAGAAGATAGAGAGAGAGGGAGAGAGAGGGAGAGAGAGGGAGAGAGAGATACAAGGATGTGAGGAAATGCCTTTGGATAAGACACGGAGAGTCTTCCTTTGTGGACACTTAATTATCTTCTAGTTTAAGATATATTTTTTTTTCCAAATAAATATCTTAGTTGTTCTAGTTACACTATACTAGTGTATCGTAAAATATAAAATGAATGCAAAGAATTATGAAATCATTCGAGAAAGTTTATACATATGAACTAATGCCTGTTCTTAATTTTTAAAACGTTTTTAGTTAGTTATATAAATATATATACATACATATTAACATATGAAGAAGTTTTTTTTGGTTGCTACCATGTAATTTTCCTGTCTATCTGTTTCCACTATTGAAGGGCAAATAAGTTGTTTATTTTTTTCTTATTTGTCTATAGAAAGTGTGACATTTATATAGTATCGTACATATGATTTCACCTGCTTTGGAAATTAAGAGTGCATCTGGTCTCCACAAAAATACTATTCTTCCTTTTTGACATTTAGATAATATTCCATTTCGAATTAATTAGATAATGCTTTTAATTTTTAATGTAACGTTAATTAGTTTATAATCATTTGTATTTTGTATTATTACTAGTTGATGTGTTTAGATAGATTATAGACTGTGATTACAAAAATAATCAATGATGCTTTTGTTTAAAAACTAAATATTTTCTTAATATTTATGTTTAATTTAAAAAATGTCAAGTAATATAAACGAGAGCGCAAATGCTAAAAAAATTGTTATTGCTTGTGAAATGAATTTAACTCGGTTTCTATGCACAACACATATGCCTTAGCAGATGACTATGATTCTTTTGTTTGTGCAACTAAGTACTGCTGCAAATGGTTGTTTCTCTTCTTGTTCTTGAGCTTCCTGAAAGCAGAAGATTCAATCTGCCTCACTCTCTCCCGGCTCACACCCATCGTCTCACCGATCTCTTGCAACGTCTTCATCCTCCCATCCTCCATCCCAAATCTCCAACGTATCACCTGCTTCTCCCTCGTACCCAACGAGTCCAGTACTTTGTCCAAGTCCTCCCTCATGAACTGCTTCATCAGTATATCCTCTGAAGTTTCCGCTTCAGGGTCTGATATCACTTCCTGCATTCACAACAACACATGTCATCAACACACAGAAGATTATTTATATGTATGATGTGTTATGTCAAGAGGACAAACCGAAGGTTTGAGGTTTAGATTGATTCCGATCTTCTGGTCTAGCGACCTCGGAGGCTTAGGAGAGAGCATAACCGCCATGAGCCTCTTCATGGACAGCCCTGTAGCCTCTGCAACTTCTTCATTCTTCGGTTGCTTCCCCGTTTCACTATACAGTTGCTTTCTTGCCTCTTTCACACGGTATGTTGCTTCCACCATGTGAAACTGCCAAAATCATCCCATTTCAAAATGTGTAACATCAGAACCTTTGTTTAAACATTTTTCAAATTTACTGCAGCGACTTACAGGCAATCTTATCATTCTGGACTGATCAGAAAGAGACTTCCTCACTGCTTGCTTGATCCACCAATGTGCATAAGTTGAAAATTTAAATCCCTTTGTAGCATCAAACTTCTCTGCTCCCCTCACAAGCCCTCTGCATCCTTCCTGTGAGTATGATGATGTTCAGTATTTTTATCACTTTCCTCAGTCCTGTAAACATATGTAAATTATATTACACAACAGATAAGGAGCGGGAAAACTCTGAACCTGGACAAGATCTTGGAAGTCCATCCCAGCTCCTTGGTAATTCTTTGCAATGGAAATGACGAGACGAATGTTGCTTTTAATCATTCTGTCCTTGCACTGTGTGCCGTGAGTTATACGTTTCCTTAAAGTTTTTTTATCAATTCCAGCAGCAGAAGCCCACTGTGAAAAGGTTGGCTGATGGCCACAACGCTCAGTAAGCTCTGCTTGAAGTCTTTCCAGCTTCAGAAGGTCCTAAATGAAAGACAGACCCAAAGTTTGTGATCAAGAAACCACAACAAAGAAGATAAGAAGAGTTGCATAAACAGAAAAAAATGTTTCAAAACTGAAATCTACCACTAATTTCACCACTCTCAAAATTAGAAAATTTAAAAATTTCACCACTCTGGAACCTATTATCTTCGAACCTATTAAAAATTAGAAAATCAGTTAAGTTAATGGTAAATTTTTAATTACAAAAACTTGAGTAATGGAAAATATGATTTTTTTCAAAATCTCAATATCAAAACCACCCGAAATAACCGAACCGGAACTAAAAATATCTGAACCCGACCTATATGTAAAAATAACAGGTTCTAAACCATAATATTGAAATACCCGAAAATTCGAAATACCACTTCAAACCAAAGGGATACCCGAAACCTAGGCCTACTAAAAAGGATGAGCTTATATATTTATCTGACTATTAGGAGACATGCATAGAAAGGGAAGTGGTTAGTTACGAATTTGGATTTATCACTGACAAACCTGTATTCCTTCAGACAGCTGTTGTTCTTCTCTGGCAGTGAGAAGCTTGGAACTGCTTGTTGTCATTCTTAGATAACGCAAAGGATCATTATGGTCAATCTCCTGTGAAGCAACACGTTTCTTTCTAGAGCTCGAACCAGTCTTCACAGATTGCATACCTGATGCAGTTTTCTCTAGCCCTTTAGCCCTCCGAGCTTTCCTCTCGGTCTGGCGTGTAGATCTCACAGCTGAACTCACTGAAAGAAGCTCCTCCTCCAGAGGCTGAACATCTTGTTTCTCTGGTGTTAAATCATCAGACGGCTGTTTCTTACATTCCGATGCAGGTGCAGTGATTCTATCACTCACAATTCCAGTGTCTGAAACCGCTAGGTGTCCCAATATGCCAGCACGTTCCTTCTCGGTAAACTGGTCCCACTTGGAGCGTCTGTCGGCCGTTGATGAAACTGATAGCTTCGTGTTGGAACTGTTTGTAAACAACGTGGCATCTTTGGCAACTTTGAGAGCAGCTCTGGCAAGGGCGAGTGCTTCAGCTGCTGCTGCCGCAACTACTCCTTCATCGCTTGTGAGAAGTGTTTCAGAGGCCAAAGCTTCTAAATACTTTGCCTACAGAAACATAAAGAAGTTTTATCAATAATCTTACTGAACTGAACCTTTGGTAAGCATGATTATAACTACCTCAGTGGAAGGACCAGTGGTTCCTGTATAACTCCATTGCCTGTCTGAAATTCTGGAATCTGAATCGGTATCGAAAGAAGGTAGTCTAAGCTTGGCAACATCAAGCGTAGAAGTTAATAACGGCGGTGAAGTGGATACTGCACATTGCGGTTGGAAGTAGACAGAACTCTTATTGTGTTTTGCTGCATGTTCCAACATCCAATCATTTGAGAGATCAGATATATTTCACACTGATTTAAGATAACATATATATATCCTGAGAACGTGTTCGTTTTGTAATCTTTGGTTGAGATTCTATCACCCTATCAACTAGAAATGGATACCATTCAAAACATACGGGAAGCTCTAGCCTAATACAATTAGAACTAAAGAGAGATTAAACCCTGCAGTTTCCAACTCAAGGCTACCTTAATATTGGAGGAAGATTCTGGATATATTCAAAATTCAACATTGGTATATAAATGAGAGGGAGAGAGAGAAGAAGAGAATACTTACAGACAGGGTAAGAGGTTCTGAAGTGAATAGAGAAAGAATCAGGTTGGCACTTGAAGTTAGGAAGAAGACAAGAAGACATGCTCGAAAAGTTTTCGACTAAATTCGAAAGCTATGTCTTCTGACCATTGATAGGATGAAGTGAAAGCCGTTAAGAGAGATTGTAGAGAGAGAGAGAGAATGGTGTGAGAAAACTGGTGATAGGCGGATGAAGACGATAAACGGATAAAGCTTGCCAATGGTTTCACACTGCTCATTGTTACAGTTAGAGGGGCCTTCATTTGGCCCATTAGTCCGTTACACTTTCAATGTAGGCCCAAGCTCAATTATGATGTCTACCAGAATTTAAAACAAAATTTACGGAGTCGAAGTGAATATACAAATTTAATAGATTCCAGTTTTAAAAAAAAAATATACTACCAAAAAAATTACGATTGTTATGAATATTGTAGTGATGTCATTGTAGAAAATCCTAGATATATTTGTTCCCTATTCCAAGTTATTAGACTTTGTCTCCAAGCTATGTAATCCTATGTAATCAGTACGAAATCCTAGATATTGAGCAAACCCTAGTGATCAAACAATACTAGTATGATTAAAAGTCTACTGCCATCATCTCCGAAATCATCTTTATCAAAGATAAGTGATTTAGTTTACTTAGTTTACGTGTTACAAGATTTTATACATGATTTGAATTTCATAGTTAAGATTTGACATATATTGTGCTGGTTTGTTTATTTGAGAAAGTCACTAATCTCTTTCACAACTAAAAGATGTAAGTTCATATAACAAGAAAGAAAATTATATTAGTAATTTTTATAGTTACGAATGAATAACTTGTATGTACGAGACGAATGTACGTAACGACATTGTTTTGAAATCCAAATAAACCAAGAATTATTGTCTATATCAAATGAAAATTGTGGACCAGAAGTTTATAGACCTTGAACACTCTAATGGAAAGAGTTTTATGATATACTCAAATCTTCAAAAGAGATTTATTTGATTGGAACGCATATCCTAAAGATATTGTTTCCAGGGGAAGAACTATGATAATATATGTGATTGTACTCTTTTTCTTATCATGGTTTTTATCTCACTGGATTTTTCCATGTCAAGGTTTTAACGAAGCAACAAAATTAAAAATCTATCATTGTAGCTCAGTCTTTGAGATCAAGAGAATTGAAGAAAGAGATCGAATCATAGAAAGACTCATGCATTGCAGACGAATGGCGATGTTTGTATCCTACAAATTCATTGAAGTGGAAATTTGACTGATTTATTCACAAGACGCTACTCGCTGCTACTTTCAAGAAGCTAATTCATCTTATGGGATTACGTCATCTCAACGATCTCGACATATGTACACTTGAGAGGAAGTCAGTGCGTACTGCACTATTTTTTTCATTAACCTTGCTTTTTCCCAATGGATTTTCCTGATGAGTTTTTTATCGAAGCAGCATCTTACACGCATAATGGACAGCAAAGAAAAGTTATGAATATTATAGTGATGTCATTATAGAAAATCCTAGATATACTTGTTCCCTACTCCAAATTATTAGATTCATCTCCAAATTATGTAATCCTATATATAAAAAAACTCATTACTCATGGAATAATACACACCAATTCCTCTTTTCCCTTCTTTGCTATAACAACGATGTGTTTGTGTTGCGTCATACGATGTGTTATATCATAAAAATTCTCAAAACTTGCAAAATAAAAATGAAGGAACAATGAACTAAAGTGAAAGCTTTTAAACGTGTTAGGAATCTTCGTCCTTGTCACCTCCGGTTATAATGTTCATAAGTGTCTTGGATACTCTGCCTATTGCGTGAGAAGTCTTCTTAGCTGCACCAGCCACAACAGGTTGCAGTGATATCTCTGGTAAACTTGCTCTCTCATCAATCATAGCTGAAAAACCAAATATCAACGCTGACCATTAGATCACAACTAACTTGCTGTTGTCACCAAGAACATAAAAGAAAAGAGAGAGAGAGAGAAGCTTACAGAGAGTTTGCTGGTGTGCAAGAGTTCCAATCTGTCGGATTCCAGCTTCAGCCGCTTGAACCGCTTTAGCTGATTTGTTTACTCCTTCGGTTACTTCATGGCTGAAACCATTTTCACAGCATAATCATGATATCGACCAGATGAAAAAGGTTATTAACTAATAATTCTGGGGAAGAATCAAATCTAAAGCAACTGTGGTGGAAACGTGTAGCTTTTACAAGTTTGGATGATCAGAAAAGAAAAAGAGCGTTTAGTGATTACCTTAACTCACTTAATTCAAGAGTAAGATCGCTTATTTCCATGCCGGATAGCCTTATGGCTGCCAAGGTACTAGGGAGTTCTTGGCGGGCTGTATCTGCTAACTTAGCAAAGGAAGACGCAGCTCTACCCATGGCCTGAGTTGAGATAGGATAATAAAAACAATTGCTTTTGAGCACATATCAATTCAAGAGCAGAAAGTACAAAGAAAGACAAGGGCACATCTAAAGAAGACTGATGAGGGTTTTATAGTTCAATGTATTATATCTGTTACTGCACTCTCGTGTGTTGCTTTCAGTGTGAATATTTAGCAAGCAGCAAGTCTGGATGCTGTATAATACAAACTACTCTAAATCCACTTACATGCTCACTCTCTTATAGCTTTCTAGTTAGAGCATCTCTGGATGCTGTATAATACAAACAGCTTTTATATAAAATGAGTGATGAAGCTACAAAAGAAGCAAGATGATTGAGAGACAAATAATATTCTAAAAGTTGTAATAAAAGAGATGGAGAGAGTTACCAAAAGCGTGGGAACTGCTGTAATAACAAAACTTGTAAAAGCAACTGAAGTCTGCAACACATCAAAACCTCGACTTTAAAACAAAACAGCGAAGAGCGAAGCGGTCGAAGAAGACAAAAAAAAAGTCATCGTCTTTATTACCGTGCAAGCGATGAAGGCCAAGAGAAGAAACGCCTGATCGCCTTTACTCATTACCTTTGCTAATGGAGGAGAAACAGAGCTGTTAAGTTTCATCTTGAAACTGTCAATGGATTGATCTTCCAACACACTGATCGATGCCCTAGAAATGAGGCTTCCACTAGAGCTCTTCTCTGGGATTGAATGCAAAGACATCATAGTGACAAAACCACCACCGCATTTCTTTGCTGGAATCTTGAAAATAACTCGAGTTCGAGAGAGAGAAAGAAACGGAATAGGAGGAGGAGGAGCTGTAGAAATCAAGCGAATAGATTTCATAGCTGTTGAATGAATGAATGAATGAATTTGGTTTCCTCTACTGCAATTCTCTCCTCGAAGTCCCCGCTTCCTTTTCCTTCGGTCTAGGCCGGTTTAGCTTTGGAATGGATTGATAAAGGACAATCTCCGGTTTAGAATTGGATGGAGTCAGGAAGATCTCCGGTATAGAATAATTAACGACATGTCATTTCATTTATATCTTTTTCCATGTTTGATGAATGAAATGTGTTGGTTGGTTGGTTGGGTCAAAAAGGAAATTAGAATGTACAAAATGTAAACCGGAATCATAAACCAAGTACTGCAGACAAGTGAGGGAGGTTTAAGAGTTCTTCAGAGCTGATAAAGCATCTTTAGTGGTGGCCGAGATGACAGCATCCGAAGCATTTGGCAAGTAGTAATATTTTCCTGCCATAAATAAACATTCCAATGCTCAGATTTGTCTGCTTTAAAAATCAGGAAAAAAGATGTTGAACCAGTTCCAGATACAAACCTTGAGCAACTCTTGCGATCTCCTTGGCAAAACCAGTTGAAACAAACTTGTTCTCTGTATCAATCACTAGCAGAGACATCCCAGCCTTGTATATCTTCCCAGCAACTTCTAGAATCTCATCCTGTAACCGATACAAAGACCACCAATAGAGTTAATCACTGCATCATCTATAGCTTCTTTCATATTTTTTATAAGAAGCTTTTGATTTTTTAACCTTCAGTTCTTGTGACGAGGGCCTAGGAGCATCTGGGGCAATGCCCTCTGGATCAGTTGATCTTTTCAGCGTAATGTTGGCTCGACCGTCTGTTATTGCAACAATCATTATACGCCCCACATCACCACTCTTCTCTGCGTTAAGTCCCACTCTTACAGCCTAACAAGAATCAACTTAGATATTATTATTATTATGCTAACACACACATACTGATTAAAAGGCCATAATATATGGCATACCGTCGTTAGACCATGGGCAAGAGGAGAACCACCACCACAAGGAAGTCTCTCGAGACGATTTCTTGCCATTGCAATTGATCTAGATGGGGGCAATAGCACTTCTGCAGCATCTCCTCTGAATGGAATAATCGCAACCTATACCATATCACTAGAGTATGACTCTCATCCCCAATGGATCAACAATCAACAATCATGTTACTGTTCAATGGAGTAACCTTTTTACCTGATCCCTGCTAGTATAGCTCTCTGCCAGCAATTTGAGTGCAGCACCTTTGGCGTTTTGCATACGATTCAATGCCATGCTGCCACTTGCGTCAACCACGAAAATAACCTGACATACAACAATGGCATGCCAGAAGCGTAATCAGATATATATATATATATATCTCTATTTTCACTATTCTATAGTAAATTGAATAAGCCACATCATAGAAGCGATTTCGACATTCAAGCATCTATGTCAAGCTTCACCCATTTTCTCAAACATAAGTGAGAATCATTTTGACTCAAGGAAACTGTCAAATTTATATAATCTTTCAAAAGAAATGAATGGAGAAGATTCAATACCAGGGCTCCAGCTTTCCTTGCCATTCTTTTGGCCCTCATATCTGTTTTCTCGACAAAGACTTTCCTAGTTCCTAAAATATCTTTCTCTCTGCGCAATTTCTGGTATGGTGCAGCTGCTCTAAGGGTTGCATCCACTGCTAATCTTTTTACTGGACCCTGTCGAAGTAAAATTTGTTAAGGACTATGCATGTTTGGGAGCCTGATCACTTCTATTTCTCGACACTCAAGTGGCAATTAATCTAATGATCAGAAGGTGTGTTCTACCAATAAATCAAGGTAAAAAAGGATTTGCGCATGAAACAACGAAATGTCTCTGCAAATAATTCAATTAGCCAGATTAAGATGAACCTAGAGAGCAAACCTTTGGCAGCATTGGCTTTATATAGCGTCCTCTATCTTCTGAGAATATGACATTCTTTGCTCTTCCAGCTTTACCCTTACGTCTCTGAGCTTGTTGAGCAAAGAAGAGGAGTTTCTCATCCACCAGACCACCCTCAGCGTCAAATATAAACTCATCAGGTATTTGATCCTGCTGCTGCTCATTTTCGTTTTCTTCATTGCTTTCATCCTGCATTGGTAAAGGATTTATACTTTAGAGAACCTAGTTCGTGTGTCCAGCAACAGACAATAATGTATGCACAATCCACTGACCTCTTCTTCTTCTTCTTCTTGATCTTCTTCATTTTGTTCTTCTCCAGCATCATTACTTTGTGGAGGAGGTGGAGGAGGCGGTGGTTGGTTTTCTTGATCAGGTGGTGGATTCTCAACTACGTCAGAACGAGGAAGAATGACCAATTCAACCTATTAAATTAGACAACAACTGCCAATCAGTATCTGAAGAATTATATAAATACTACATTCAAATCATTATAATATGTCATTCCAAAATGCCAATTAAAGCTTCTGTTAAGATGTTCAATAGGGGTACTTAACGGCCTTTCTGAGGTCATCAATGGTGACTTTTTCTCGCCCTTCAAGTGCAGCTAAGCACTTCGCCACACGGGCAGCATATAGCTCGGCGCGGTGTCCCTGTATCATAATGAGGACAGAGTATAAAATTATTTCCAGGTTGTCATCAACAGAAAGAAAAGATAAGTAACTAGAATCATGAACTAAGCACTCCAACACTACACATCATAGTGATTTGATCACAAAACGGTGAAACATGCAGTCCATCGCCCTACAAAAACACTCAATGACAAGCACCTCGTTATCCAATTCTTTTATATAGAAAACCAACTCTGTCTATATTTAGAATACGGTGATTATCTTTCTGCCTGCTTGAGCCATTTCTTGCATTCTTTCTCATACCTTATTTATCTCTGTGTTCAGGACTACGCTAGTTTGAAGTCTATAATCGTGACATTATCTTACATGCATCTTCTCCTCTCTTTCATGTTATCTACGTTACTATACGGTAATTATTCTATACACACAAAAAAAGTAGTTAAGAATTTGCATAACACCTGACAACCACCTCGCATAGCTTCCAGAACCAGATACTTCAATTGATCTTTACTTATCTTGACATCTTTCAAGTATTCTCTAGCCAATATAATCTGTAGCAATAGAAAATTCACTGAGTTATGACTGAGAAAAGTTTGATAAGAAGCATAGCATCCAATCCACCTTTTGCTAAAGGGGCATTGTACCAGCCCTTTATCTCTTAATTGATTTTGAAGGTACCTGCGTCTTTGCTGTTTCAGTCTCTTCATCCACCATTCTAAAAACCTCATCGCTGCGTTCCTGAAACTGTGTGGCAATGCCAACTGCTGCAACACGATCTTCAAAACTCATAGGAAGGTCTGCACTGCAAATGTTAACATCGTCATGTAAAAAGAGAAAAAAAAAACTGGAAACTACCGACAAGAAACAGACCACCATATGTTTCACTCGTGATTCAAAAAACTAACTCCAGCACTACCTTAAGTTTATAGCAACACGGTCTAGCAGGTGCTCTCGAACAGCACCTTCTTCAGGGTTATAGGTTGCAATCAATAATGGCTTACACGGATGCCTAAAGCTGATTCCTTCTCTTTCAACAATATTAACACCATCCGTCAATACATTGAGAAGCAAGTTACTAATGCCCTCGTCTAAGAGATTGATCTCATCAACATACAACACTCCCCTATGTGCTTCAGCCAAAAGACCAGGCTGGAAAACAGTCGTCCCCCTTTTGACAGACTCCTCAACATCAACAGACCCAATGAGTCTGTCCTCTGTAACTCCTAGAGGAATCTATGTAACACACAAATGACGACAACTAATAAGAAAATGTTTCAGAAAAGCGATCGCAAAAACTAAAATATACCTGAATGAAAGGAGATTTGACAATCTCAGTCTTAACGGTATGATCAGCATTGTACTCAACTTTCTCAGCTAGTTCGTCTTCCCACCTACATGTATGTAATCATAATTAGACAAGAGATATAAGGACATGAAGTGAAGGGGGAAGAAGATAAAAAAAAAGATTCATACTCATCAGGGGAAGCAGGGTCAGCGTTTGAGATAGAGCCAACAACAACTTCAATAGGAGGGAGGATGGCATGAAGGCCACGAGCCATGATGGTTTTTGCAGTCCCTCTACGACCTGAGATAGCAATCCCTCCGATTTCACGATCAACCGCTCCAAGTAAAAGAGCAGTCTTTATGCCTTCCTAATAACAAGAACAACAAAGAGAATCAACTAAAGCCTGCACATTTACATTCATCGAATCTATTCGTATGTGCACTTGATTGATTGAGAACACAATTATGCAAACGAGAGTCTTTGAGAGTTCTCTGACCTGGCCAACGACGGCCGCCAAAGGGAAGAACTTTCTGCCGTATTCGGAGCTGTCGGTGTCCGAGTTCGCCGCAGCTACTCCGTTTGGGGATTCGACGATAGCATTCGCGGAGGCACGGACGGTGAAACGGTACGATGAGCCCCTGTTCCGTTTGGTGGTGAGGGAGAGAAACGGAGGCTTAGGTATGAAATCGGAGCGGAACAGATGGTATGTTGAGACTGGAGATGATGCAGTGACAGGGGTCATCGCCATTGTTGAAGATATGAGGAGGAAGAAGATGAGTGTGTTTTCTGCTGTTTTGGACCTTATCAGCTTTTTATTTTGGTTCTATCCTTTATCTCCTCTTCGCTTCCTGATTGGAGCACAACGCTATTATAAGATTTTTAATTAAATTAAAATACTGACTGGAGTATCATTTTTATATAAACTTTGTTTGTAAGATAATAATTTGTTACCTTCTAAAAAATACTGATAGAATTAAAGAGTCGAATAATATATTAGTGTGAATTTGAATTAACTTTGAAAGACGAGTTTTACATAATATAAATGATAATAAAACCTAAAGCAAAAAGAAAAGCATAGAAAGACAAATGTATCACACTAAACGAAGTTTCAGAGAATAGACGAAGGGATGTCTTCGAGTAGGATTTTGATGTTAGATGACAAATATAGTGTTAACTAGGTGTAGGTCCGCACAACTTGTGCGGACTAATATATATCATATAAATTTTGATTAGTGTTAATCTTTATTTAAATTTATATAAAAATTTAAATTAATATTACAAATATCTAACTTTAATATCTATATTGACAATTGATGTATTAAACTCTGTTTTTTCTTCACTTTTTTACTTACAAGATATATATTTTGGATCAAAATCTTTTCTAATAATAATCAAACTATCATTAAGAAACTTGAATCTAAAATTTAACATTTTTTTTGTAGATGTAGATTGAAAAGAATCTCAGTAGCACTGGAAATACATTGAAATACAGACCTAATATATATATCAACTTGAATCTCATTGTATTTATTTAGTATTTAAATACATTTTACCTTTATATATCAAATTATGATATCCCTAATATTGTCAGAAATATTTACGGTTCGCTCGATATGCAAACCATCAATATTATCGCTAAAGAAGACGCAAAATGTTGATTTAGTTATCTAACTAAAAATTATGCTGGTATTATATATCATAGGTAAATTTTATGCAGATCCACCTCACGTAATTAATCTTTTTATATCTCTTAATCAAACTTTTTGTTCAGTGCATGAATCAATATAGATTTTAATCTATAGATGTTGATGGTTTGGCCAATTTTAAATTGATATTATCAGTTTAATACTAATAAAAGATAAATCTAAATACGATATTATTGCTAAAATTTGTTAATTATATCAAATATAATGACAAGTCATCAACTTAATCTGACAAATCAGCAAATTCACTTCATAAATAATATTATAGATAGATAAATTTTTCTATGTCTTAATTTCTTATAATAAAAAATATTATTATCCAGATAACAAACATACATATATAAGAATTACTTTATTATTTTTAGAAAATATTTTTTTTTGATAATGTATCATATTAATTTATAATCAATTAGGTAATATACAATATAATCTGATATTATTAATATAAAAATTGTTTTAATTATATAATAATTCAAATACCTAAAATCATGTTTATTGTTGTGATAAACTTTTAAAAGCACACTTATATATTAGAAATATTTAGAAAATATTTTATAAAAATATCTTTGATTGATTAATATTTAATTATAAATTGTATTATATCTTAATGTTTTATAATAAAAATATTATTTTCAGATAACAAATATATATATATATATAAGAATTATCTTATTTTTTTAAAAAAGTGTTTTTATTTTGATGATTTTATCATATTAGTTTATAATCAATTAGCTAATATAATTTATAATCTAATATTATTAATATACAATTTTTTTATTATATAATAAAAAAATACCTAAAATCATGGAAAAATAAAACATAAACAAAATCACTTTTTGATTGATTAATATTTAACTATAACATAAACAAAGTCATCGTACTATAAGATTAGATTGTTCTATGTCTTAATATTTTATAATAGAAAATAATATTTTTCAGATAACAAAAAATATCTATGTAAGAATTATCTTTTTTTTTAATGTTTTGTTAATTTTGATGATTTATCATATTAATTTATAATCAATTAGGTATTAAAAATATTATCTAATATATTTATATAAAATTTGTTTTAATTATATAATAAGTCAAATACCTAAAATCATGGAGAGCATGACACATAAGTAAATTCACTTCTCAAAAAATTGTATTATATCTTAATGTTTTATAATAAAAATATTATTTTCAGATAACAAATATATATTTATATATAAGAATTATCTTATTTTTTTAAAAAGTGTTTTTATTTTGATGATTTTATCATATTAGTTTATAATCAATTAGCTAATATAATTTATAATCTAATATTATTAATATACAATTTTTTTATTATATAATAAAAAAATACCTAAAATCATGGAAAAATAAAACATAAACAAAATCACTTTTTGATTGATTAATATTTAACTATAACATAAACAAAGTCATCGTACTATAAGATTAGATTGTTCTATGTCTTAATATTTTATAATAGAAAATAATATTTTTTAGATAACAAAAAATATCTATGTAAGAATTATCTTTTTTTAATGTTTTGTTAATTTTGATGATTTATCATATTAATTTATAATCAATTAGGTATTAAAAATATTATCTAATATATTTATATAAAATTTGTTTTAATTATATAATAAGTCAAATACCTAAAATCATGGAGAACATGACACATAAGTAAATTCACTTCTCAAATAATAGTATAGATCAAACATGATTTTTACACATTACTTAAAATCCAATATTGTTAAACGTTTCATTTAGTTTGAAACTAGGTAATTTTGCTGTGCTCATACACGAGTATAAATATTTATAAAGTAAATATATATTATAATAATTGATTACTATTTACTTTTAATTTTAAATTAATTTATAATTTTATGCATAATTTATATTAATTTAATTAGACATATAATTTTAGATATGTTATATCTAGTCAGTTTTGTTGTTTTTACAATCGGTTTATTTATCATTTGGATATATTAGATTGTATTTATTTATCTGAATTCAATTATAAAATTTTTAATTCAAAATATATTAAATTTTTATTAATTTTCTTCTTTGTATTAGGTTGGTTTTTGTTTAAGATATGTACATATAATTTAGAAATATTATTTATAATTTAAGATATATTGTGCTTAGAATGAAGTAAAAAAATAAACTAAATTTTTTTTGTTCCAAATTACGTAAATTAATATAAAGATAATATTCTGCAAGCTCATGCATATATATAACAAAATTAAAACAATTGCTTAATATTTTATTTTCATTTGTTAAGGTGTTTTGAGTCATCTTATAATTTATATTTATAAAATAAATTATTATTATTATTATAAAATTATATTTTCTTATTATAGTTAAATCTATGATTTTATATATAAATTAGATTAGTCGAGTCACTCATGTTGTGAGTATCTTAAGTTACATATATTCTTTCAAATTCAAACAGAGGTATAATTATTTTTATTATAATTAAGTTAAGTCAAATTAATTTTATTTACCGTTTAAATGTGCATGTATTTTCATTATATATATATATATAAATCAAATTAAATGTTGATTTAAAAAAAAATTAGAAAATAAAACGATGATCTATAGAAAGTTACATAATAAGTAATTGATACATTTTTGGAAGCTCATAAACACATATCAATATTTACAATAATTAAAATATTTTTATAAATTATAAATGATTTATGCCTTTTGATTATGGTTATATTTGATATTAGGAAATCCTATATTTTTAATAATGCAAAATATAATATATCTACCTCATTAAAGTGTATAGTGTGATTTTAAAATATTTTGTTATTTGATCAAAAGATGTTTATTGTTAAAATTTATTTTTCGGTTTTAATATCTCTTAAAAATAAGCAGTAAAAAATTGTGATTGTATTTGAGAAATCTTATTATATAAGTAAAAAAATTTATAGATATTTTTTGCTGTAATTGAAAGATATTATGGTCAAATAAATATAAGAAAATACAAATAACATTTCATTAATACTAATTATAAAATATTTTAGTAAATAAAACATATATCAGTTTGTGTTACTTAATTATCTTATGTAATTATCTAAAAAATAGATAAATATATTAAAAATATTTATGTTACTGTAAAAATATATATTGTTGTACTGTTTAAAATTATGTTTTAAAATAAACAAATTTTTTCTAATATCAAAATCATCTGTGAAAATATAAATATAAAGAAAGTATATTTTCTGTTATTTAAAAATATTTTAAAATGGAATATTACTATTTTGAGAACTTTCCTTTTTAATGAAATCAAATTATTTATACATATATTTTCGTTTTTAAATTCTCTTTATAAACTTTATAATATTTCCTTTTTATTATATACGTTATTTGGAAATTATTAAAAAGTAATTTAAATAAAAAAATCAATAATAGTGTTTAAATATAACATTTTAATTCATTAAATGTATCATCGTAATTAACCATTGTGAGAATTAACGTGAGTGCGACACTTAGAAAACTGACTTCTCAAATAATATTATAGAGATTATGTTTTAAAATAAATAGTTTTTTCTAATATCAAAATTATCTGTGAAATATAAATATAAAGAAAGTATATTTTATGTTATTTAAAAATATTTTAAAATGGAATATTACTATTTTGAGAACTTTTCTTTTTAATGAAATCATATTATTTATACATATATTTTCGTTTTTAAATTCTCTTTATAAACTTTATAATATTTCCTTTTTATTATATATGTTATTTGGAAATTATTAAAAAGAAATTTAAATAAAAAAAATCAATAATAGTGTTTAAATATAACATTTTAATTCTTTTAGGGTATCATCGTAATTAACCACTGTGAGAATTAACGTGAGTGCGACAAGTAAGAAACTGACTTCTCAAATAATATTATAGAGATATACTGCATTGAAATTTTGAAAACTATAGTTTTTAGAATGTTTCTAATGGTTTGAGTTTTTAAGTTATAAAAATAGAAATTTAAATTCATGGTTTGTAATTTTAAAGTGGGTTAACTAAAACTATATTAATTTTTAATACGCTTATAAATTAAAAATCAAATCAATTAAAATTTTAAGGCGGTCTCGAGGTCAAACAAAACAAGCAAACACTTTTTAATTGCAGAGAGTATAACCTTTAAAGACAGTCCATATTTCAGAAAAAAATATACAAATCATTCATTTTTCACTTTTTAATTGCGATCTTAAGCAAATATATGAATTTTAGGACTGGTTCTAAATATGTAAAGAACACACCCTCAAAGTATGATTAAGTAGGCTTGTTCATATGTATCTCCAAGGTATACATATCATAGGTTTCCTAGATTTTCTCGCTAACATGTATCGCGGATTAGTACTGACATCTTCTTATACTTAATCAGAAGAAAACTATATGCACACTGACAAAGTATGTTCACAAATGTCAATTCAGTATCACATTCTCCAAAATGCCACACAATTTACTCTATACGCTTGGTTCTATGAAGGAGCCGCATGTGCATTCGCAAGCAGCCATAGAGGAATCTAACGAGGATACTGCAAGGGACTAGCTAGAATCCCAAGGACAACGGCTACATAAGCTGTGAAGAATTTAAGGAGAAGAGTTTTGGATAAACATTATGTTTTTAATCAAAGGAACATCTGGTAATTAAATCTCTGTGAATTAAAATATATATTATATGGAATGATGTTTGTAGTGAAATAAAATGTATATGTCCGTTGGTTGGTTGACTCAACGTTCTATAGATTTTAAGGTTAAACACTGCATAACGTTAGGTTTTTGTGTTAAATTGTTGTTTTTGTTTCAGCTTTAATAAATACACACACACACAAGTAATTGAAAGAGATAGATGCACATGTACCTTGTTGTTGCTGCTCTCTCTCTGCCTACTCACTATTATTACAAAACGTCGGTGCCAAAGTTGACAAGTCTATGCAAACACAATCTGATAAGTGTCTTTTTCTCTACAACAAATATGTTATGCGATTGGCTAGTGTGATTAGCAATCCTCCCTCCTCACATACAGGAGGAAATGAAATGAAATGAAATCAAATCGGATTGAATTTTCCACGGAAGCAAGCAAATCAAGTCTTGCGTGCTACAATCAGAGTCACCAATGTATTTAAAAAAGGATTAGATTAGCCTGGTTAGGTTAACAATCTTGTAACAAGAAAAGGGTAAAACGGGAAATATAAGAAATTAAAATATTTGTTTTTGAAACTACGAGAAGGAAGGAGAAGGCGAGTGCAATATATATATAAAACCATAAGAAAAGCCCTCTCATCCACATCTCCCTCTCTCTCTCTCTCTCCCCCATTTTTTAGCTCTCTCTCTCTCTCTAAGCACAAAATTTTAAATATTTTTCTTTACAAAAAAAAAAGTATTGAGAATCGCAAACAAAAGTAATAAATTAACGAGGAAAAAAAAAGTTTAAACAAAAGGAGGAGAGGAGATCGTGAGGGAGGCACAGCCGAAGAAGAAAGGAGATAAACTTTTAGGGCTTGGAGAAAATTAGCGTTACCCATTTTTTTTTGTGATTTCATTCTACACCTGAAGGTGGATAGCATCTCTCTCTCTCACCTTCGTCTGTTCTTCCTTAATCTCTTCATCGCTTGGTTCGGATTCGTTACCTGACAGCTTTCAAATTCAATGCTTTATGGAAACTAATTATATTCCAATTACCTTTTTCTAATTTTTTTTTTAAATCTTATTTTTTATCTGTGTTCTTTGTTGTCTGGATTTCAGATCTGCCTTATTTCTCTCCGTCAAATTGATTTTGGATTCCTTAATCTGTTTTTGCGAATGTTGAAAATGAAATTAGCGATTTTGAGCTTCAGCTGACGATATCGACTGTTTTCTTCAGCTACGATTTGGATTTTTTTTTTAACTCTATCTTGTTCTTCTTGTTACACGGAAAAAATGTTTTGTTTTTTTTTTTAATCTATTGTGTGTTTAAAGATGTAGCCTTTGTAATAATATGTCACTCACTTTTCTTTTGTTTTTGTTCTGTGGTGTTGTAGTGTCTTTGAACGCTCGTCTTCTCAAGTCATGGTGGCCACCTCTGCTACGTCCTCATTCTTTCCTCTCCCATCTTCCTCCCTCGACCCCAACGCAAAAACCAACAACAAAGTCACCTCCACCAACTTCGCCGGACTCGGTCCAACGCCAAACTCTGGCGGCAGGATGAAGGTTAAACCAAACGCCCAGGCTCCACCCAAGATCAACGGCAAGAAAGTTGGTCTCCCTGGCTCGGTAGAGATCGAGACCTCACAACAACAACAACCCGCACCGAGGACGTTCATCAACCAGCTGCCTGACTGGAGCATGCTTCTCGCCGCCATTACGACCGTCTTCCTAGCGGCTGAGAAACAGTGGATGATGCTTGACTGGAAACCGAGGCGTTCCGACATGATTATGGATCCGTTTGGTCTAGGGAGAATCGTTCAGGATGGGCTTGTGTTCCGTCAGAATTTTTCTATTAGGTCTTATGAGATAGGTGCTGATCGCTCTGCATCTATAGAAACGGTTATGAATCATTTACAGGTATATATATAGCTAGTAGCTAAAATATATATATTCATGATTTTTAGCTCTTATTCTCATGACGACAAGCTCTTTTATGCTCATGACAGGAAACGGCCCTAAACCATGTTAAGACTGCTGGACTGCTGGGGGATGGGTTTGGTTCTACCCCTGAGATGGTTAAGAAGAACTTGATATGGGTCGTTACTCGTATGCAGGTTGTTGTTGATAAATATCCTACTTGGTAAGCTATTCTCACTTCTTTTTGTGAGTTATCTAGATGGTCTTGCATTAACTTGAATATGCAGCAGGTTCATGTGCAATTTGCCTGTTGCAACAGCACAGATAATGCTCATATGACTTTTTGCATCCCTAGATTACATGCTGTGCATGCGTATTGTAGTGTGCACAGAATCATTTGCTTATTCAAATATCTGCCTCACAGGGGAGATGTTGTTGAAGTAGATACATGGGTCAGCAAGTCTGGAAAGAATGGTATGCGTCGTGATTGGCTAGTCCGGGATGGCAATACTGGACAAATTTTAACAAGAGCATCAAGGTTCGATTTTAGTTTTTTTGGTTTATTCCAGCTATTATAATTTATTTCTGCGTGTAACAGTTTAATCGGTATTTGCTCTCTTTTTTGTATTGTTTGCTAATATATGAATCTTGTGTTTGATATCTGATAATTGAGTTTATAATCATCTCTGTGTTGCAAAATATTCTTTTTTGCAGTGTATGGGTGATGATGAATAAACTGACGAGAAGATTATCAAAGATTCCTGAAGAGGTTCGAGGGGAGATAGAGCCTTACTTTGTGGATTCTGACCCTGTCCTTGCCGAGGACAGCAGGAAGTTAACAAAACTGGATGACAAAACTGCTGACTATGTCCGTTCTGGTCTCACTGTAAGAACAAACATTTGCTCTATGTTTCAACAAAGCATATAAACTTCTGAGATTCTTACAGGTTTGCTAATTAACTGTTTGCAGCCGCGTTGGAGTGACTTAGATGTTAACCAGCATGTTAACAATGTAAAGTACATAGGGTGGATACTGGAGAGTGCTCCAGTGGGGATGATGGAGAGTCAGAAGCTGAAAAGCATGACTCTGGAGTATCGCAGGGAGTGCGGGAGGGACAGTGTGCTTCAGTCCCTCACCGCGGTTTCGGGCTGCGATATCGGTAACCTCGGGACAGCTGGTGAAGTTGAATGTCAGCATCTGCTCCGACTCCAGGATGGAGCTGAAGTGGTGAGAGGAAGAACAGAGTGGAGTTCCAAAACACCAACAACAACTTGGGACATTACACCGTGAAAAAAAAAACTCGCAAAAATGGGTTTCTTTGGTTCGTTTGTAAACTATATTACCTGCTTCCAACCACCACCACCACCATTTCGTTTTCCTAATCAAAACAGTTTGGGCCACCTTTTGTATATTTTTTTGGTTCTTATTTTTCTTCGAAGGAGGTCCCTTTTATTATATTTATTTTTTTTCTTTTGGGTGCCAGACAAAGGCAATAACTCTCTTATCCTATTATTTAAAATGTATTTTATTTTGGGGATTTGTAGCTGTTTCCACCTAAACAAAGACGTGCACCATGTACTTTTGTGACCTGTGAGGAATGTCATGCTTTGCATCTGTCAAAATTATTGGAACGGCTATTAAATAGACACGAACAACTAAAACGGTTTATAGTTTGTAGGGGCATTAGTAAAGCCATAAAGCAACAAATCATTATTACAAGGAACCGAGAAAGATAAAGAAATTAATCCAGAAAGTCAAGTCTAGGAGACGTGTGTTCAAGAGGGAAAGAGACAAGGACTATGGAACTTTCATGTAACAATATGAAAGTTAATCACATGTATTTAAAACCAGGTTTATTTGTTCAGATTTTTCTTTGCTGGGTAGTAAGTAGTTTTTGTTTGACTTTGGGGTTTAGAGATTTCTTCACCTCATTAGATTAGCTTGATTTTCAAGGCATATTGACTTGAAACATAGACGTAAAGTTATGTTACTCATCTTGACTTCCAGCTTAATACTATAATATTGCAGACTTGCAGTTCCACTCTGTATTGAATTTTTAGATTCAAGTCATGATTCATGAGGAAACACATCAGTGAGATGCTTGTCATTTATTTTTCTCACGCTTGCTATCCACTATCACCAATCTTATATATTAAAAAAGAAATCATGACTTCTTTTATGTATGATATTTTGTAATGGATTTTCTCTTAGAAAATCATTTACATTATTATTTTTAATTTGCATAATCAAATCCTAACAATATATTAATTCCATTTTTTATTCCATCAAATAAGTAACAGAAATAAAAGACATATGTAACTGAACCATTTTAACAAAATCATAACGTCTAACATGATCATGTGTATACATTTAATATATGTAAAGCATATTCATTTTGTAGTTGTTTATTCTAAAAAAAATAAAAACATATGTATATATTTAATTCTTGATCATTTCATTCTGTAACTTATTATTCTAACAGAGACTGACTTTCTTGGTTCATATTATTATAGAAAAATCGTAATTATCATGGTGTATCATACTGTAGTATCATACTATAGCAAGTTTTGTACCAAAATAAAAAATAAAATAAATATCGTAGCAATTTCTTGATTACTATTAATGGTGTATACCATAAACCAAATTAATAATGAAAAACTATAGGACCGGTTCGTTTAAATACTTTATAAGTAAATCAAAATCAGACATAACCGGTAATAATAAGATTGACTGCATTTTCTGAACCTAACCGGTTCGTAATAAGTTGGACTGTATTTTCTGTACCATCCCTCATATATTTTTTGAAAAGCATTACAACATTTGAATGATACTATCTATTATAATTGAATGATTTTTAGAATCTTTAAAAAATATGTTGGTTCATCTAAATATTACTATACTTTTCATTAAGCTAATCATCAAATTAATTATTAATGTATAAAATTAATTTCTTCCTTAAATAAAAATCACGAAATTATCTAATATGATTAAAATATATAACACAATTACTGATTTTAAATAATAAAGATTTGATAATAATGTGTGTATCATCTATCATTTTTAAACTTTTTTTTAACAATATGTATTAAATTTGTTAAAATGATAGATGTTAAAGCAACACGACATGAAAATATAAAATTTCTTTAAAAAGTATTCTTTCTATAGTATAACTTAATTTTTTTAAAAAATGATTTGTATGCAAACTGTATAAATTAAAAAAAGAATATATTTTGAAGGAGAATTTGTATTTGATTATTTCAGATTATGAATGTATCATGTTCAGCTCGAAAAATATATTAATATTTAATAACAACGTAAACTGTATAAAACAAATCATTATAATGTCAAATAAAAAACATAAACAATAAATTATAGAGTTATACGATATAGAACACGAAGGTGTAAAACATATATTCGAAGCGTTTACAAAAATATCAAAGTAACACATTTATAAAATGAATTAAACATCCGCGCGGTTGCGCGGATCGAAATCTAGTAAGAGTACTATAGTTCCAATTTCATTATTTCTCATTCCCTATGATACTCTTTTTTTCTGCCGTCTTAACAAATCAAGGCAGTGTAAGGCCCATATCGGCTCATAACGGCCCAATATCAGTAAATTATTGGAACGGCTATTAAATAGACACGATCAACTAAAACGGTTTATGGTTAGCAGGGGCATTTATAAAGCCATAAAGCAAATCATTATTACAATTTACAAGGGACAAAAGAAAATAAAGCAGTTAATCCAGAAATTAGAGTCTAGGAGAGGAGTGTTTGAGAGGGAAAGAGACGAGTAATAGGTGAGTTTTACTTTCATGTAATAATATGAAAGTTAGTCACATCATGTGATATCAACACATATACGTAATTAGGCTTACGTATGTTACTCATCTTGTCTTCCAGCTCAATACTATACAGTTCTACTTTGTCTTGATTTTTTAGATTCAAGTCATGACACTTGGGAAATATTACCATAGGGATGTCAACTGGACATTCTGTCCATGGACGGTCCATGTTCAAATCGATATGGACTAATATGGACACGCCCAAATCCGTCTGAAATATTTTGTTGTCCAAATGGACTACACTCAAATACGTCAAAGACCAATGGACAAGACTAGATGGACATGGCCGTCCAAATCATTAAAATATCTAGGGGAAAATTCTAATTTATTTTTCATTTGGCCGTCAGACTCCAAGAGCTCTCCATATCTCGAGCTCTCCATCTCTCTGACGAAAACCCATCTCCAGAGCTCTCTCTCACATCTATGTCGAGGTTTCTCTCTTCTTGGACGAGCTCTATCTCTTCTCCGACGCGAGCTCTCTCTTCTTCGATGGAAACCCATCTCGAGCTCTCTCTCTCATCTCCATCGAGCCCTTTCTCTTCTCTGACGAGCTCTATCTCTTCTCCGATGTGAGCTCTCTCTCTCTTCTCCGACGAAAACCCATCTCTAGAGCTCTCTCTCTTCTTCGACGAGCTCTATCTCTTCTCCGACGCGAGCTTTCTCTCTCTTCTCCGACGGAAACCCATCTCGAACTCTCTCTCTTTGAGGTATTTTGAAGATTCAAGCTCTCTCTCGTTTTGTATCTCGACCATTCACTCAGCTTTTTGAATGGTCTCTATTGTTTACAGGAAGAAGACTACAGTTGTTCCTATCCAGATTACTCAGACTACCGCTGTTCCTCTCCGGCTTCACCAGGTTCAAGGGTTTGCGATTCTAGGTTTACAGATTCACCGACGGAAGAATAAGAATAAGAGAAGGAAGGTGAAGAAGGTGGAAGAAATAAGAGAATAAAGCATGAAGTTGATTTTAAATTTTACTATCTTTTGTAAAATATGAAGTTTAATTCTAAACTTAAGTACCCTTTTGTAAAATATGGAATTTAAATCTAAGTATCTTTTGTTATATATGAAATTTAGAATCTGTACATTTTTTACATTAAGTGGGCGTCTGGACTCTATGGATAGTCCAACTGATCATGGTTCTATTTGGACATGGACTATTTGGACATGGTCTTATTTAGACATAGACTATTTGGACATGGGACTATTTGGACATGGTCCTATTTGGACACAAAAAAAAAAAAAAAAGTCCATCGGACACGTCCACTTCCATCATTTATTCTCACGCTTACTATCCATTATTCCATTCATATCACCACCAATAGGAGTTTAAAAAAAAATAGAAAAAAACAATAAAAGCTGAGCATTAACTATAGAAAAAAAGAAGGAAAGTTTCATAGCACAAACGGAAACAGAGCAACATAATGACCCAATATCACTTCAAGGTCTTATTACGAACAAGAAACAAAAGCAAACAAACAGAACAGCAATGTCCAAAGATGTAAGACTTTTTATTCAGTAGGATGAAGCTATAAGCAGAAGCACACTTGATCATAACACCCTCAAACACTGCCATAGCTACCGTCAGCCTTCTTCTTCTTCTTTCCAAAAGCTAGGATTCGTGGTGGTGCGATCTATGAGGGTACCATCACCTTGCTCCTCACATCCACTTAACCTAGCTTGCTCCTCAGACATTCCATAGCTAGGCCTCCCGTCAGCTCCTTCTTCTTCTAGAATTCAGTAAATGTTTATTATAACAATGATCAGCTAGGATATCTGCAAAAGACAATACTTATTAACACATACAAACGTCCGAGTCATCAAAACTAAAGACATTTTGTTATGGAAGAACTTTTACGGCCCTTGACCAAACTAGCATCACTCTCTCAATACTTAGACCGTAAAAGGCCCAAACCGGCCCAGTATCAGTGAAGTAGGCCTTTCACTTTTTATACTGTGGAAACGGTGGCCCTCCCTCCCACTCTTCCTCCGTCGACTTGCTCCAACCACCATGGAAGGTGTGGCTATGAAACTCCCGTCTTTCAAATCCCTCGCTCCCACCGCCATATCCGTCGCCTCTGCCGTTTCCACACGACGTAGCTTCTCCTTCGTTCGCCGCTCCTCGTCCCTATCCGCCACCATCACCGCCGATTCCGAACCCGTCTCTCTCGGCCATTGCGCTCGCAAAGACTTCCGAATACTACACCAGGTAATCAACTCTGTTCATTGATATCCGTATGGATTGGGGATTATCGCTACTTCTTACTTACTGAAAAGCAAAAATTGAGTTGCAGGAAGTGAATGGCTCTAAGCTTGTGTACTTAGACAGTGCTGCGACTTCTCAGAAGCCTGCATCTGTATTGGAAGCCTTGCAGAATTACTATGAGTTCTATAATTCAAACGTTCATCGAGGAATCCACTACTTGAGGTGATTTTTTTTTTTAAGTTTTGTGTGTTAATGAGAGAGGATCAGGATTTTTGATCATCTGATTTGTTTGATAAAAGGTTGTTTGAATGATTTGTAGTGCCAAGGCTACAGATGAATTTGAGTTGGCTAGGAAGAAGGTAGCTCGTTTCATCAATGCTTCTGATAGTAGAGAGATTGTTTTCACTAGGAATGCAACTGAAGCCATCAATCTCGTTGCTTATTCGTGGGGTCTTTCTAACCTCAAACCAGGAGACGAGGTGCGTGCATGCCCCCTTGGTTTCTCAATAGTGTCTAAAAAACTCAAATACGCTGAAAGGGACTGAATAGAATCCCAACTGCTGGGAGTCAATATAGTTAACTAGTTACTACTACTATATAGTCTTAGAAACGGGGAACAGTGTTGCTGCATTGTGTTTCTGTGCGCATAAAGTTTTTTGTTTACTTCTCAAAGTTTCTTTTACTTATAGCAAATGAGATTTGAATGGTGCTAGCTTTTCAGGTTATACTAACAGTGGCTGAACATCATAGCTGCATTGTTCCTTGGCAAATTGTATCTCAAAAGACTGGAGCAGTTCTGAAGTTTGTGACTTTGAATGAAGATGAAACCCCGGACATAGACATGTTAAGAGAAATGATTACTCAAAAGACAAAACTCGTGGCTGTTCATCATGTATCAAATGTTCTTGGTAAATACCTTTCTCATATTCTCATCATAATCAATTCCGTGAAAGGAAACAGGATTTCGTTAAAAAAAATTTGGCGTCTGTTTTTTTTGTTTTCTCTCTGTTTAGCATCTTCTCTTCCTATTGAAGAGATAGTGGTTTGGGCACACGATGTTGGAGCGAAAGTTCTTGTGGATGCTTGTCAAAGTGTTCCCCACATGGTGGTTGATGTCCAGAAGCTAAATGCTGATTTCTTAGTTGCGTCTTCTCACAAGGTTGGAATTGTTTACTTTTCTTCCTGAGAATACATAATAAGCCTTGTGTCAAGCTTATAGTTTTAAAATGATAATCATGCTTCAGATGTGTGGACCTACAGGCATTGGGTTCTTATATGGTAAGAGTGAACTTCTACTTGTCATGCCTCCATTTTTAGGTAAGCCGTCTATCGTATATAGTTCAGTGGAAACAACCATCTCATCTATTTAATCAAGGATGTGACTGGATTAAATCTCGCATTTATTTTTCCTTCTGTTTTTTAGGTGGTGGAGAAATGATCTCAGATGTATTTCTTGATCATTCGACTTATGCCGAACCTCCGTCCAGGTTGGGGTCTCTACTTGTAGTTACTCATTTGTAAACTTGCTGCAGTTTGTGAATAAGTAGATTCGACTTTGTACCAGATTTGAAGCTGGAACACCTGCAATAGGTGAAGCAATTGCCCTTGGAGCAGCATGTGATTACTTGTCAGGAATTGGCATGCCGAAAATCCATGAATATGAGGTTTGATACAACTTGACATCAATGACCGTATACATACAGTATTTTTTTTTCCAGTCACTGAAGTGTGCTCTGCCGCACTTATTTTTCGAGGACTGGCCAAGATTTTTGGATTTTAACATTTACTCTTTTCTACGTGTAATTTCGATTTTCTTATGTTCGTCTAGGTAGAGCTTGCTAACTATTTGTACGAGAAACTGTCTTCACTGCCTGATGTCCGGATATACGGTCCACGGCCTTCTGAAAGTGTTCGAAGGGCTGCTCTTTGTTCCTTCAATGTTGAGGGGCTGCACCCAACTGATTTGGCAACCTTTCTTGATCAACAGGTATGTTGTAAATTGGAGCTATCCGTGTCGTCACATGCTGGTTTTCTCGTATCTTCAATAATTATTTATTCTCTGGATAAGAATTACTACCTCGAGAAGGATAAGGGCACACTAACTTCTACCTCTTGGCATATCTTCTTGATGCCTACTTAGTTTTATCATCAGAATATCCATTGTAGGATGAAAAACTAAAGGAAACTATTGTATGTTGCAGCATGGAGTTGCGATAAGGTCAGGACACCACTGCGCGCAGCCACTCCACCGTTATCTTGGAGTGAATGCAAGTGCACGCGCCAGCCTCTACTTTTACAACACAAAGGAGGACGTTGACTCTTTCATCGTTGCACTTGCAGACACTGTGAGCTTCTTCAATTCTTTCAAATAGAGTGGAGTACACCTTAACACTGGATCTCACAGCTTGTTGTATCCTATATATATGCTTCAAAAGGCTTCTTTATAAACTTCAAGTCCCAATATTTTGAGACCATTACATTATTTGGTTCCTTTCAAATTCAGTTCGGCAAATTTTCAGAACACTCTCCATGTGAGGACATGTATTATTGAGACAAGGAAAACAAACATGTTCTACGAGTGAGAACATAATAAAAAAGGTCTGGAAATGGATTTAATTTTTTATCACATTTCAAGCTGATTGCGATGTAGATACTCTGATCGAAAAAGTAGCAACCGTCTTTGTTATTTCGGATTCATGACCTTCATTGAGATTTGCGCTCCCACCATTCCATGAACTTAACTTGAGCCGCCATTGTGTCCAGCTTATAGAGTTGCAACGTGTGGTTCGCAACTTCTTGCCCAAAGGTCCAACCAAAAACACCTCCTCCTAAGAAGGACAATGCAGTACCTATCGCCGCACCAGCAACAGTATTATTAGAGAGGTTTCGGATTAGCCAATAGAGAATACAAGTAAAGGTTCAAACAAAGCAGTTTAGTATTTGGCAACATGCAATCCGCTGCATAATAGCACTTTCAAAGCTCTATCAATAGTATTTAGCTGACTTGTTGAATATCATCGTTGTATCAAAGATTGAATGGTTAGTCAAAGAGAGAAAACGTGTGTTGTTACCATGGGGACTCCTAGAGTATTTCCAGGCAAAAGCGGCAGTAGATAGAGCTCCAAGTGCAGCTCCGGCAACACCAAACGTCGCAGCTTCCCTAGCTGTTTTCAGCTGATATTGGATGTTACACAATGTTAGCCTATATCTTGAGTAAACCATAGCAAATACGTGCGAATGGGCCTAACAAACAGAAGCTATACACGAATGGGAGAAGCAATCAATCATAGGAGATGTACGAGAATAGCTAATTACATAGATAACGGATCAAACAACAAATCATTCAGAGAGAGAGAGAGAGATAGGGGAAATACGGTGGGTCCATGAACGGGATCGGAAGCTATGAACTCCTCAACGTCGGAGGAAGACCAAGAAGGAAGAGGCGTGTCGCGTTTGGTGAACCTCGTGTAATTCTCCAGGAAAGACAACCTCTCCTCCCAGAACCCTTTGAATCCATCCCCAAATGACCTCGAATCTCCCATCTTTGATTCTTCTTCGCACTTCTTTGTTCCTCCCTCTTTCCTCAGATCGAAAAATCGAAATCGATATCCCCAACCCAACACAAACAATTGTTTCCGCTCACTACTCCTCTACGCCGCTCCCACAAATCGTTTCACTACACTCACTAATAACCTCTCGCCACGTGTCACTGAACATTTTTAACCTGTTTCATTTAATTTCTTTTTTACCTAAAACCATTAAATTGAAAATGTTAAAACCTTCAGCTACTCCCTCTCCGATCATCATCAACTTCCCAACCATAAATCTCATCATCCCCTTCCTCACAAACTCCAACCCCATTGATTGATTGACTCTGAAGAAAACATGGCGACCACGGTCTTGACCAAACTCTCGAAGATCTTCTTCCTCTTCGCCCTCTACTGCGCTCTCGATCCCTTCAAACACAGCTCCATCTCCAAGTACCCGGACTTCCAGACTCACAAGATCGACATGCCGCCGTTGTCGTCTCTCCCCAAGGAGAGAGACCACGAGAATCTTCTCCAGAACTCGGAGATCAGATTCTCAAACGAGGTTCAGGGTCCAGAGAGCATCGCTTTCGATCCTCTTGGCCGTGGTCCCTACACCGGCGTCGCCGACGGTCGTATCCTCTTCTGGGATGGCACTCGCTGGACCGATTTTGCGCATACGTCGAACAATCGGTGAGTCTGTTAGTTCAATTGGAATCGAGTTTTGTGGTAATTTGGATAGAGTGTGTTGGAGGATCCATATAGGAACTGGTAAATTTTTTGGTTTGGACTGATTCGGTTAGTAAAATTATAACCCGTTTATTAATCTGGTTCGGTCCGGTTATTTCAAAGATAGAAACATAAAGAGTAAGTGAACCGTTCGGGAGTATTTGAGGGTTTTGGTCCGGTTATGGTTTTCATTATATCGGTTCGGTTCCGGTTTTTTCTTGCGCAGGCCTATTAGTAACTACCAAGGTGTCTTTAAAAGACTGTGATGTTGTTATGTATGTTTAGGTCAGAACTGTGTGATACAAAGTCTTCACTGTTGGCTTACTTAAAGAACGAACATATCTGTGGACGGCCTTTGGGTCTTCGTTTCCACAAGAGAACTGGGGAGTTGTACATTGCGGATGCGTATTTTGGGATAATGAAGGTCGGTCCTGAAGGAGGTTTGGCGACTTCTCTTACAACTGAGGCGGATGGAGTGCCTTTGAGATTTACTAATGATCTTGACGTTGATGAGGAAGGGAATGTCTACTTTACAGACAGCAGCTCTGTTTTCCAACGAAGGTATGTAAAGGTTCTTATGACTTTGAACTGTGTTTCCTGTGTCTTGTTAAATAAAACTTGACCTTCAGTGAAGCTGTGTTAACCAACTGTGCCCCCTAAGTATTGTTGTGAGTGTAATGACTGCGCTTCTAAACTTTCCTGATTATTGTTTGTTTAAACCCGTTTTTCAGGAACTTCATGCACTTGATCGTCTCTGGGGAAGACACCGGGAGAGTGTTGAAATACAACCCAGAAACAAAGGAGACTACTACTCTTTTGAGAAATCTCCAGTTCCCTAATGGCTTATCACTTGGCAAAGACGGCTCCTTTTTCATTTTCTGTGAAGGATCAATTGGAAGGTGAGTCCTTCATCTTTAATCCCTCACTGTCTCTATCTTAGCCAACAAGTACTATCTCATTCTCATCCTTCCACATCATTGTGTGTTATACATACATTGGCATAACTTCTGCTATCTGTACTTATGACTGAAGCTAAATGGAAGGATTGTGATTGTAGTTTCATGTTTTATCCACCCTGGTCCAGTCATGAGTTTCATGTTTTCTTTTTCTTTTTTTTTTGTCATTTTAGATTAAGGAAATACTGGTTGAAAGGGGAAAAAGCAGGAACATCAGAAGTGGTAGCTCTATTACACGGGTTCCCTGACAACATCCGAACAAACAAAGACGGAGATTTCTGGGTGGCGGTCCACTGTCACCGCAACATATTCACACACGTGATGGCGCATCACCCAAGCGTGAGGAAGTTCTTCCTGAAGCTGCCAATAACAGTGAAGTTCCAGTACTTGCTTCAGGTAGGTGGTTGGCCTCATGCTGTTGCCGTGAAGTACAGCGAAGAAGGGAAAGTGCTGAAAGTGTTGGAGGACAAGCAAGGGAAAGTGGTGAAGGCAGTGAGTGAAGTGGAGGAGAAAGATGGGAAGCTTTGGATGGGAAGTGTGTTGATGTCTTTCATTGCAGTATATGACTTGCCTTAGTTTCAAAAAAATAACTTTTATTGATTTTGCAGATTTATTGTAGTTGCCACGGGATTGCCAACATCTCTTAATCGAACTTTGTTTTTGATGCAAACAATAAATAATTATAGTATTATATAATCTTTTGATGTAAAGTTCTTGTTTCAGGTCAAACACGCACGAGTTTCCTAGATCACATAACTTCACAATTCACAAGTTTGCTTCCTAACTTCCGTCACAGAGCTGTGCTTACCATGTATTTAGAAAGGCATTGACCCTAGACCCCCGAGGAGCTGTGCTTACCATGTATTTAGAAAGGCATTTACTCTAGACCCCCGATTATATAAAAGTTTTTAAGGCCTCCAATTATACAAAGTGAACTGTATCATAACGGTTTTTATTTTGAGTATCAAAACCTATTGTCATTAACCCACGTTCGAATAATTCAATTCATTCTTGTTTTCTTATTTTTTTGGTTGAATTCAAACTTTTATGAAAAACTAATCATATTTTAAATTGAAAATAAATTACTAACAGAAAAAAAGAAGATTTGAATCCGAAATAAATAAAAAAGTAATCAGTTCAATCCTTTGAATTTAAAAACAATTTTCCTAGGTTGATTTTTGAAAGATTAGAAATAAAAAGAAAAACTTAAATAATTCAAATATGTTTTCAACTCGATTATCGTCTTCGATCGTTTGGTGATCATATTGTTTTGAGTTTTCGTTCAAAGTCATCATTTCTTTTACACAGTTATATTTCTTTCTTTTTCTGTTGTTGTTGGTAATAGTATAAAATTTATATGTTATGCTTTTGTTTTCATTCTATTATATTGTTTTAAAACTACATTAAATATGTATTAAAATTTCTATTGAAGAGTCTTGATGTTAAAGTTGTCGTAGGTCTCTAGAAACCTTCGCACGGCACTGCTTCCGTCTGATAGGTTAGCAAAATGCATTTTGCTTATAAGTTGTAGATCACATGAAGTCAAGTCTTCTTCCTAACAAGTGTATTTTGCAATAAATGCGTGTTTCACAATATAAAGCTTAATATAACAGGGTTTTTTTTTTTTTGAAAAAGTGTTTAAGTTTGTTTTTTCTTGCAGAAATTGTTCTTGTTTGTTTAAAAAACCGTGGCCTTATTATTTAAGCGCATGCTCCGAGAAACAATGAAAAATGTAACAATACTTTGTACTAGATAGTATGTTTGACCACCTCAACTAAGAAACTAACAAACATTTATTTTGTTATATTACAACTTTTTGGTTACCCATATATATTTCTAAAACAAAAGGTACATTTTAAAAATAAACTAAAATTTACCTAATAAAAAGAAGAAGAATGAAGTGCATATGATCTTTCTATGTAAGTTGCCTAGAACAAATCTTACTTTTCAATATCGTTGTCTGAATATAGTTTTTCTTTTTAAAGAAACTATTTGTGTGTGTGTTTCTAAAAATTAGTCACTTTTCACTTTTTAATTATGTTCATATATGACATATATACTGTTTGACACTTTATGATTTGATTATAACAAAAATCCTAATGAAAATGGAAGTTGAAAATAAAATAAAACATAATAATGAAGGAAGAAAAAACGCAATGAAAAAAGAAAGATTAAAGATATGTGGACAAGACCCGTCAGAGGGCACAAAGAGCCAAAGACATCCAAAGACACCCAACTAACATGATTTGACGTTTCAGATTCTGTTTTTCTTTTGGACCCCCCTTCATTAAACGTTCTCTTCTATTTCTCACTTCCCTTATTCATTGTATGTATATCCTCTATCATACGCAAGTTCTTACTATTTTTTTTCTTCCTTTAATTGTGCGTGCATGGACGAGAGACGACGGAAGGTGTACGTAAGTGTCTCCAACACTGTTGCAGAGACTTGAAAACGTGACCCACTTCTCTAACCTTCGTCGAGAAATTTATGGTGATGAGAGAGAAAGAGATGGTTTTCATTAAGCATAGCCACAGGCCACAGTTCGTAGTGTCTACTAGAGATAAAAAAGTAGCCTGAATTATCCGGTTTAGTTAAGTGGTTTGACTAAAGTTTAGTTAGTATTTTTGTATTAAGAGGTCTAGGTTTTAAATCATAGAAAATGTAGATTATGCAGATTAAAAGAGAAAATATATATATGAGATCTTTAACATGGTGAAAAAATATCAACATGACATAAAATGGTTTAGGATAATGCAATCGAACATGAATCTTCATAAAACATATAAAATTATCGCATTTAGAATCATTTTGGAATATTTGTCATAGTTTATAATAGTATAATTAACCACCGTTTAAAAGATTAACTAATTTATACAATGAGCTATTAACTACGAAAGAAGTTATCAAAATTCTTAACAAAATTCAAATGTTCTTTAAAAAATTTCATGTAACACTCAAATATTAGCAGTGTACCGTACTATAAAATAATATTTTATATATTTTCTAACAGGGTAAAATTTTATCTATTTTCTTCACTACTACGCATTATAGTTTATTATACCAAGTAGAAGACTAGTTTTTTAATGTTGGATATTTATGATATTACAAACTATGAGAAATAATCGATAGTTCTATCTGTCTTATGAGTATTCGCATCTGACTTCACCATTCTGAGTCTTCCTATGAGATCTACGTTTGGGGGTACTCCTTGCACCATGGTGAATATTTCTTGTAAGTCTTATTCATTAATCTACATAATTCTGCGTTTTTGGGACTCGAAACTCAAATTTCATGGTGTAAAAACATTAATAAACTCTGAGTCAAACCACTAGATTAAAGAGGTTTCCACATTGGAGAAGATTAGTTTTAGTGTTCAAAATTCTTAATTCTCAATATATCATAAATGAATATCAGTCAACCTATGAAAAATTAATTTTTATTTCTTTGCATCTATATATCACTATTAACTAAAGTTAAGAAATATTTATTGTGTTATTTCAAATATGAATATTAAAATAATATATACACATTTAAAAGTACAATATATATTTTTATAACTATATAAATACATTTATAAACACAGTTTATATTCATTCAATATATATATAAACACGGTCTATACATTTATAAATATAATATAGACAATTCTAGTTAATGTAACGATACACTTTTATTAACAAATGCATTAAATTTTGGTAATTTTAAAATTATTATAAAAACAAATTAAACTATTAAATAAATCTGCATGTAGCATAAATAAAATACATAATGATATGATTTATGTGCTTGGTACAAAAAATCATTTAATAAACATTACTTACCAACATTCCAATGAAATTTAAATACTCATGGTTTAGCATAACTCCTTTTAAAGTAAATTCCATCTTTTTGGCAGCATATGAACGTAGTGCGCCACATCGACCAAAAGCGGCTTCCCGTTATGCTCGAAAATCATGGTAATACTTATCATACTTGAAATGACAATGCAATGTTTTCCTTGCTATACTTATTTCTGCATCTGCGAACTCTAAGACATCTGAGGTGTTAAGTTTTAAACCGTTTTTCCTGCAGGAGTGTCGGGGTTCTTGTAATGACAATCATGCTGAAGAATAATACCAGGGCCGAGTTGATTATGAATTTCTACACGGTTGTACTTGCAAGCTGTACCAAATCTGTAATAGGTAGCAAAACCATCATAAAACTGATAAGAAGATTCATTTTTTAGATCAACGATATTCTAATCAGATAATTAATCAATGTGCAATATTCATATATAAATTTTAAACATTCTTATAATTTAGAAAATAATCTGTTTATGTTGGTAACTAAATTAAAATTAGACATGAACTATTTTCACCACTAGTTCTAAGAAAGTTAAATGGCAAAAATATGAGTAACCAATAATAAATTTAGAAAATGAATTAATATTTAAAAGTAATAACTCACCATTAAAAAATATTGAAAAGTCTAAAATGAGCAAGAAATTTAAAATTTATTATTATAAAGTATTGAAATATTTGAAACACTTAAACAGTTAATTTAAGAATTCATGTGACATTATCAAAATTGCGGAACATAATTTAATATTGTATGAATAATTTAAATCTTAACAATGTGTACGGTTTTTGTTAATTGTTATAATAAAATTATAGTGGCTATATTTTTTTTAACATCTTAACTTTATTGATTATATCAAATTATTGTAACTGATTACATGATGTATAAACAACATATTGTAAATAAGAATATTAGACGGCGACAGCAGTAATACGATACTTTTTAACTGATTCGTTACTTTTTCTTATTTTCATTCTTGGTCTTGTATAATCTATGTAATGGCTCTCATTTGTTGTGAAAATGCCTTTTACTTTTAAGTAGATCATAAGATGCGATCCATCTGTTATATTGCAATCCATTCTCAACATTCACGCTGCAGGAGATAACATGTTTAATTCACATGTCCATGATATTGATATTCTTTTGCTTTGAAACCAATAAAGGTATATCTTCAAGTTATTATGATGTATAAGCAACATCTTTTGACTCCTTATGTCTTTGAAGCCTTCGCTCCCCTGTGTCACTCCCGTATATTTTGGATCCAACACTAGATCTAGGAAAAATAATCATTACCTCCGGGTCTCAGCCCGTTTAATTTGACCGTGGGTGGGGCAGGGCGGACGGGTGCAGGTTGAGTATGTTTTATGCGGGTGAGTGCGGGTCGACAAAATTTAAATTGCGGATACCCGCTGATCCACAAAATAAAATAAAAAGAAGTTTTTTTTTTTAAAAAAAAATGTTTTTCTTAAATAAAATAGTAAAATGTAATAAAATTTACAAAAATAATTATATATATATTATTAATAATATTATATGTGGGTCCCGCGGATTACCCGTAAGTTTTGATGAAACGGTACTGGTATAAATACTTTTTTTATGGATCATGCGGATCAGATTTTTAACAAAAAAAAATTCTCGACCCGTAGATTGGTGGGTCAAGCGGGGCAGATTTGACCCGCTATCCAACACTACCATAATCCATTAATTCCTCGTCATCATAACTTCTTAGACTACTTACAATGGAAGTTTTATCAACTGTTGATAAATTTTAACAACTGTTGATAAGCTTGCAATGGTTTGTTGAAAAACATAAAAAAACTGATGCAGCAAAATCAGTGTTGAAACTTATCAACACCGTTGTAAAAAAAAAAAGGGTCCATCTTCCATGACGTGGCAATTATTGATTGGACCAAAATATTAGGTTTGTCTCTCAGATTTTAATTCCAATGAAAGTAGATGGATGAAGACAAGTGTAAAAAACTGATTGGATGCTCATATTTTCTAGTTTTTTTTTCATCTCAATTATTTAACATCAATTATTTCATAAAATTATAATTATATATATATATATAAATTTTATATCAAAATTCATCATTTTTCGTACTGTATAAATAGAGTTTTGTTTCATTTCATTTGGACACAGAAAAAACTCATATTTTTGCTATATTTTTGCTATTAAAATAATATATAAAAAAAACAAAAAAGAAAATTTATTTTATAAATTTATTTAGTTTTCAATTATTAATTTAATTTCAAATGATAATTTTTATTTATAATATGTAATCACATAAGCACAAAAGAAAAGTATGAATAAAATTGGTTGGACATAGTGTTGTAATTTTTTTAAACAAAACCATTGTAGAAAATAAAAATTGAATATGTGTTGAATTGTTGTGTGGAAGAAAGAGAAAATGATGTGTAAGAGAGAGAAGATGATGTGGAGTGAAAATAGGGTGTTGTAAACATACAACCAATGTACATAGTCTTATTGTTGAAAAATTTGAATGACAAAGAAATGAATCCAACCACACACATTATTATTTTTTTTCCAATTTGATACATTAACACGAATAGAGATGTCAAAATGGTTCAAATGGGTCAACCCAACCCATAACCCAAATGAGTTGACTTTTAATGGGTCATATGGGTTAATGTTGACCCATCAACCCAATAATTCAATAAGTAAGTAAACAGAGACTAAGTTAAAAAATCACGTTTGCTATAATTCAATAAGTAAAGAGAGACTAAATTAAACAAGTGCTAAGAAGTGACTCTTATAAATATAAAATCTGGTAACATTGTCTTGCAGAAATGTAAAAACGTCATAACAAAAATACAAAAACTTAGGGAAATTCAAAATCCAACAAAAGATAACAGGCTTGAGCTTTCACTTAGAATCTGAGCTCGGTTCTGCGTAAGTGCCTGCGCTTAGCATTGTACCTGAAAGAACAGAGCAGATAGAGCAGAGCTGATACACAGACAACAACAACACTAACTCGAAGGAGACAGAGGAAGGAGGAGGTACCTGCAAACGAGTACCTCTGAGGCTACCACCAGCTATAGTTCCATGGTACTAACATGGTCTTGATTTGGAGTTGTTAGTGCTTGACTTGGAGCCTCTCGGATAATGACTATCTCATCTTCATCATCTTCACCTACAGTTCATAAGAAACCAAATATTAATAGATTGAGCAAAGAATATAAAGTTTATATAAGATTGTACCTTCAGCATCAACTTTATAGTCATGAATCCAAGACCGAGTACACAATAAAGCTTGCACATTTCTAGAAATAATGAGAGAGAGGCTGAGATCGATGAAGACGAGAAAGAGGCTGAGACTCTAGAGTAACAGTGCTTGAAACCCAAATCGGAGGAGATGAGAGAGCTCGTGGTCGGCGTCGGAGAAGAGAGAGCTCAAGCCGAAGAAGATGGATTGAAACGCGATGAGATGGATTGAAACGCGATGAGATGGAGATGAGTCTGAGATAGAGAGAAGAGGTCTGCGTCGATGTCGATGGAAAAAAAGGCTGGATCTTTTTTTAAAATTTAATTAAACTAAATGGGTTAGAGTTGACCCAACCCAATAGATCTATTTAATCTGTTAAACCATTAACCTGTTAATCCATTAATCCATTGGATAAAAAATAAATAGTTCATTTGGGTTAATGGGTCAACTTGGGTTAGGTTAACCCATGGGTCATGACCCATTTTGACACCCCTAAACACGAATTATTATTTTGACCATTTACAAGTATACTACACACATTTCATGTTTAAAATAACATAGACAAGTTCGTTTTCATGGTTGTGAACGGGAAAATGGTCATTGCGTAGCAATATACTTCTATATTTTCCAAAATTCTATTTGTTTCATACAAAAATTCGCCAGTTTGCGTAAATTAATCAGGCGCGCAACCATTCAAAATAAAAGTTTCAAAGCTGCCGGTGAATGACATTCTAAAAAATAAAAGCGTGACTAATTATAATCATGATATTCAACCGGATTGCGAGTTTTGCGGCTGATAGGAGAACGAGCACTGATCTCTCATCAAATTGTTCTTTAAAAAGAAATAAAAACTGTTTGAATCAAGCAATTTATGTATTCATTGGGAGCCTTTGCTTTCTGTAAAGAATGTTTCTTTGGAATGAGTGATTTTCAGAATAATCCCAGCAGTCAGCACCATAAAAGTTACCATATCATATCCCAAGATGGAATTCATTTTCTTACCACTCTATTACATTCTACTGTAATACTACTGTACATGGGCTTATATGTAGTACATATATCTTTATAATATACAGAAATAACTATGTAAAGTCCAACCACACTTTTATTTACTCATGATTCTTGATAAAACTCCTTTTAATTATTTCAAAATTCTATAACATTAATAGAAATTGATATAAAATCACTATTCCTGTAAGCGTGCGTTAGTAGTATCTACAACTGCTATAGAGTATAGACATCGCATTATATAAATTCGTGACCACACAGAAAGTTACACCTTTTCAGAACGAGGAAAGAGGAAGTGATATTATAATCTTCTTAAAGGAGATTCTTCTTATATAATTAGGTTCAAATGTGAAAACCATATATGGGCTTCATTTATTTAGGATAATATAAGCTAGAAACGAAGTTATAGATGGAATCCACACATGAAAAAGAAAGGGACATACATGTATATGTATGTATGTATATATATAAGTAAGGTAATGCATGATCTTCTTCTTCCTCGCCTTCTCTTCCATTATCATCAGCGTACACATACATATATATAGTAGATAATATATATGTAAAGGCTTCAGTAATAGCCATTAGAATTTTGGCCTGCAACTGTCTGGTCTATTTGCTTGCCTTTTTTGTTGCCATCCAGCTTTAATCCAAAGTGAATGTGAGGAAAATGTGCCCACTACACAAAAAAATGGCAAATTTAGTTCTTAGAAAAGTATACTGTAATAAACATTCCACCACTTGTGCATAGTAGAATCCACTACCATACATTTACTTATATTTCAAAAGTTTCATCCTATCTCACTACAATGAAAAAGATCAAACCCTAGAATTTTCCCAACACTAATTAGTTTATGGCATCTCTAATACTTATCAGAAATAGATGATTTTATCTAATCATGTGTTTGCATATCTGTTTTTAAGATTGGTTATCTAACTTAAATATAAGTTTAAGAAAATAGCGTTAAGAATTACATTTTACTAAGCTTTTTATAAGAAAAGACTACATTATATAGCTTTATAGTTACGGTTTGTCTTTTCCTACTTCAAAATGTTATTTTATTTGTAATTCTTCATAGCTTCTGACATCGTCGGTGCTATAAATTATAAATATTTTGTTTTGAGCTACCTCTCGTAGACTATTTAGTTCATATATACGTGAAAGAATGATAAAAGAAGGAAGCTTACATTTTTTGCAGCTGTGCTAAACGCCTCGCGGTGGCTAATCTGTGGATTACTAGCCTTGATCCTTTGGATTTCCTCTCTAAGTAGGAATAAATAGTTATTAAACTTCTCGTGAGGGAGTTGCGAAAATATCATTTATATAAGAACTTAAAATTACTGTTAACACTTACTTGATGAATCTGTTGTAGGCCGAAGGAACGCGTTGTCTTTTCTCAGGCGCTGCCATGAAAATAAAAATTCGTGACTTATATGTACGCAAACTTCAAATATACTTGTGTATCAAATGTGAGAGGTATAAGAGCGACTTACGGCGAATAGGAGGCATTCTAGGAGCCTCTCGTTCTATATTTTCTGACAATGTGGTCGAGAAATGATTGAAGCTCCTAGAAGATGATCCGTGTTCTTTTCTTGTTACCGAAGAGGTTATGTGTTGCTTATGCTGCTTCATGATTGCAAAGACTATATATATCAGCCATAATTCTACCAAAATGTTGAAGTCATAATGATTATTATGATACCTGAAGATCTTGATGAATGGGAGGAGGAGAGCTTTGATGAAGTGAAACTCCAATGTTGAGAGAGAGCAAATTGGTACAATGGCCACATCTCACCGTCACAACTGTGAACAAGCTTGCGTATGGTACACTTACCTGATCACACATATTAATTTGCAAAATCTCTTAAATCATTTACCTGTACTATACGGACAAGTTATTGTCTTGTTTACCACTATTCTATAATTCGATTGGTTGGTTAGAACAATCTACACTGTAATATATAGGGTTTAACATAATTATACATTGCATGCAATAACCAACGAGGGATTTTGGGATAGTTTTCATTCTATAGAACAGTACGTTTTTGGATTGATCAAAAAAAAAGAACAGTACGTTTTTGGTTAACTATAGAACTAATATTTTCCAGTGTAAAACAAATAATAGGTTTTCTTTTGTTGACTTGTTTAAAAAATAAATTGTTAGTACAATTGAAACGAATAGATTAGTCAGAGAAAATTCTTAAGATCAACTGAAGGTGATTGATATTTAGGGTTTATTTCATAATAAAAATGTATATATATATATTAGTACCTTTTAATCTGAAACATTTATATAGAAGGAAATCAGATAGTATATTTATATTTTTTCCATATGTGCAAGATAGTCCATGGTTTTCTTACATATATCTCTGATCCAGACATTGAAACTTGTCACGCATATGCTTTCATTATATTAATAAATGAAAAAAACTGTGTAAAAGAGTCACTTACGAATATGTATATATAAATATATGAGGGATGTATTTTTGTGTATGGTGGGTTCTGATTATTTATGTCTGACACACAATCCTCAAGGCAATATGATAAAAGATAGTAAAGAGATGAAGAATGGTTGATGAAGGCTTGTAAGGAGAAGACAGTCATGTTAGAAAACGACCTGACCTTAACCACAGCCCATAAAGTTATTAACACGTTATGTGAGGGTACCATCTTATATTATAATCTTCTTTATTTGTGTATGTATCCAATCCGAAGTGGTCAAGATCGGCCATGATTTAACAGTCTGTAGCTTTTGTATCGATCAAGAAATTGTTGCTCGAACTGGGTAGAACAAATCTTTTGTACTTCCCACTACAATACCACCCTTATTTTGTGCAAGACGACCTTCAACATTTTTCTAATAATTGTGCCTGTTTTGTCCCTAACCATAGTGATGCTACATCTCCACTATTATTTTATTTGTAGTATATATAACGTTTATAAACAATCAACTTAGAAGAGTTTCTCGTGATTGCTCCTTTCGAAAAATCTTCTACAACTCAAAAAGATGACTTATATACAAGTTATATATGTCACTTGGGATACCACTACTACACTAGTATAAACTACATTCTGACTACGTGTTCTAGTCACATAAAACTATGATTTATATGTTACATATATATAGATAGATGTACACACACATCAAAATCAAACATTCAAATGTATGGATACTATTAAATAGTCACATAAAACAATTATAAGGTAAACAATATCAAACCAGCAGCCTACGAAGCTGGAAAAAATAGTGACATTCAAATCAAAATTGAAAAAATATTTTATATATATAATAAAATTAGCCTCACCTCACTGTAGGAAAAAGGAAAATTTGAGAACAAAAAAAAAGTTTTTTCTTAAAGATTATCAGCTGGTGATGTGATGTAAACATTTTTACATGGACCACGCTTTGTAGATCAAAGATCTATGATTGATATGATATATGTATACATGTGTCACATAATAGAGTTATATATATACAAAATAAAATGAAGTCAGACTATAAAGCTGAAAAACTTAGTGGAAGTTTTTGAGCCTCTATCACATGGATACAGGCAGCAACTCTCTATCTATCAATTCCTTTTACAGGAAGTATTAATGGCGATTGGAACTTAGGGAATTATGAGTAATATTTAAGAAAATGAAGAATCTACTTTTTTTCGAACATATGAAGAATTTACTAAAACACCAAAGAAAAATATAACTCTAAAGCGACAAAAAAACTTCAGAAAATTGTGAGATCACGGAAAGAAGATGCTTTTGTTGCAGACTATAAACCTACACATATAGCCCTAAATCTGTTCAGGTCCTTCATGAGCTCTTTTCTTTGAGTTTACTTTGTTTGAGCACTATAATTTATGATTCAATTACCGAACTTATTTTACTTATTTGGGTATATATCTCATCACCCGTTAGAGAGAGAGTCATCTCCAGAAAAGAAAAAGACATCTTTAGGGTTTCGTTTATCTTCTCAAATTAAGAAACTTCCCTTATATATCCTCATCAACAGCCAGACGAGTAAGTAAGTTGATTCATGAGACATATGCAAATTTCATCATAAAATATTTATCACCAATTAAGTAATTGATAGAAAGATAACATCATAACTGTTTGAATTAAGTTAGAAAAATGAGATCTATCTCTGAGTTATTATCGAAACACACTTTTCTTCTGAGAAAGATTTCCATTTTTAATAAGGAAGTTTGGAAATAGAGAGAGATTACCGCTAAAATAGTTGTGCAGAAGTTGCAGTGGACATAGCAAACACGTTCAGATGATAGATCAATAGACATTTGTAATTTGTGGCTTCTCTTCAATGATATTCCTTTTCTTGTTTGGGTTACATATGAAAATTCTAGTTATGTAAGTGAGATCAAAGAAGGAACTATTTGATCTTGGAAAAATAACTTAAAGAAAAGGCAAGCAAAGGAGAGATGAAGAAGGATAGAGAGAGGAGAAAGATGGGTGGAGGAAGTGTACAAAAAATCTGAAAAGACTAATGGGGTTTATTTGGAGTGGAAGAGAGACAAGTGGGGACTACACTACAATGTTCTTCCTTTTTTTTTACTTGCAGATATTTTTTTCAGATAAATAAGAGAGTTAAATACTTAATGGTAAAGTGAATATTTGCCCGTGTAATTTTTTTCATCCTTACATCTTTGATTCAATTTGTGTTACAACAATATAATGACATGACTCATCAAAAACCCAACCCATCATCTACTAAACGTATTTCCAATTTTAGGTTGAAATTGTGGTGCGTATTTGCAACACTGATCGAATAATACATTAAAAGCTAAAGCCCTGATGACATTTGTAAAAATATTCATTCATATAGCAGCCGGATTTTATTTCCTCTAATACATGTTAATATACGGAGTATTTGATAGTTTTAGTTCATGAAAGATATGCAAGGGAAAGAAATGTATATTTTCATTGATAGACGATTGATGTATCTGGCCATTCACCAAATGAAAATGTTCGTAAGTTTATGACATCATGAGAGTCAGTTTATGAGTATATATATATATATATATGCAAGTCAACGAGATGCATATATTTTAATTGATCAACTTTTTGACGATTTTATGTGTCACTTCACCAAATGAAGTCCCCTTAAAGTATATGACATCATAAAACTTGTTATAGGAATTTTTTTTCATTAGTTATTTGCTACGCGATCCATTATGTCAATCTCTTCCACTATTAATTTAGGAAAAAAATACAACATTATCAATTATGGATATATGTATATCATATAGTATATAATATGCAAATTAGTTTACAAGATAAATTATCTTTGTGTCTAAAATTTATTTAGAAAAATGTTTGTCAAACAAAATTTCAATCTAACAAATTTGCGAGACGGGACACAAAATCTCGTGAGGATTCTTGAACTCATATACCCGCGAATGAGACATGCATTCGTTAAGATGCCGCTACTTTCTAGTTTCTACAACTATCCGCACGACTATATATTTCCTTGACTTGATAGAATTTCGAAGAAAAAGTTGTTATTGAAAAATACATGACTATACATGCATTGGTTATGAACTTATGGTATATTATATCAAATTTCATGTTCAATTATTTCTTGGTTAGACTAATCATTCTAACAAATTCGATGGTTATTGAAACTAATTTCCTTTTTAATATAGGTAACGTTTTGTGATGTCATTTAATTTTTATCCATTTTTTGGAAATCAGAGTTTGCATTTTAGCCAGATTGAAATTCGGATAGTGACAGAAAGAAGAAAAAAAAACACAAACTATTAACTTACATGTCTTGCTCATTGATGAGAACAAGTTATCAAAAACAAAAATGATACATTATACTGTATATGTAAAATAGAATGCATGCCCGGCTCATAAAAGGGCCTTGTGTTAGCCAAGGTATTTTTAAAATTTATTTGGTAGATCCACAAATTGAATAATTGGGCCAAGTCGATTTTGTTAACAATATCAAATGACATCGAATACATTCCATGATGGTACTAAAAATGTTATCAAAGGATTAGAACAGAGCAACTCCAAAGGAAATTAATCCACAGTGAGAAATTCTCAGTAATATAGACTTCCCCGTAAGCATTGAACAAATTACAAGCAAGGGCGGATCTAGGATAAAACTTAGATGGGGGCACCTGACATTTTTACATTGTATCTAACTCTATAAACAGGTGTTGGGATTGCGAAATCTCATGTCCAACTCTATATTCTCGGATTAGTACAATATTGTCCACTTTGTATCTTAGAGGCAAGTCTGGATGGATAAACTTTTGGTTTCCTTTCCAAAAAGCCTCATACTATTAGAGTTAGACATCTCTTTATATATTAGACACTCCTTGTCTAATTCTCCAATGTGGGACTTGGATTGACATCTCTAATTCCCCCCCTCAAGCAAAGGACTACACACCTTGTGTCCTTTCCTCTAGCGAATCAGTATCCATCTTGTACCATGGTATTTTGGTTTTCTTGCAGATTTTCGTCGAAACGCTCTGATACCAATTGTTGGATTGCGAAATCTCATGTCCAACTCTATATTCTCGGATTAGTACGATATTATCCACTTTAGGCTTTAGAGGCAGGCCCGTATGGATTTACTTCTGGTTTCCTTTCCAAAAGGCCTCATACTATTAGAGTTGGACATCTCTTTATATATTAGACACTCCTTGTCTAATTTTCCAATGTGGGACTTGGATTGACATCTCTCAACGGAGGCATTTTTATACATTATACTTATTACTGCAGGAAAATTAAGATTTAGACGGGGCACGTGACCCGTTAGGGTGACTCTACGTCCGTCCCTGATTACAAGTAAATTCGTCAAAAAAGAATGTAAAAGAGAGAGAGAAGAAAACACTTACAGGCCCATCTTATTTTAACATGGCCTTGAATAAGGCCTTAAGATCCGGTAAGAGGGGATCGTTTCTCATTTACGTGGACTATTAAGACACGATTCAATAAGAGAGAGAGTGAGGTGCAGGCACTATTCTACCTAACTGATGAAAGGTAATTTCGTCGCTTTGTGTCCCTAATGGTAAACAGTAAAAGTGTAAAACATACATTAGTGATAATTTATTGGGTGAAAACGTATACGAAAGTCAAAAAGAAATCTGAACGCGTTTTTATATTTGTTGGGCACAAATGTTAAGTGTACCTTTTGCCACTTTAATTGTACGGTTAAGATCACATCAGCAGAGAGTTTTAGCAAGTAGTAGAAAACTTCTATTGACTCGATACGCATTAACGTCGTTATCACTAGACTTTTGTTTGTTTCTACTTTCTTCTTTAGTGGTTCGTTTAATCTGGAACGTCCTTAGCATTTTTAAGAGGATTTAGATATGGGATTAATATTCAATTGATAAAATATTAATTGCGGAAAGCCTGAAGGCGATGGTGCACGGTGCATCTCAGGAGCTTTTTGATACGTAAGTGGAGCACTCATGATAAGTGAAGCTGTCTATTAAAGTGTTAACCCTGACTTTTATAACGTGACACGCACCATTGGATTCCAATGACTGCTTTAAATATTATATTTATTCTTTTGACATCCTTATAAATATTTATTTTAATTTTAATTCTACAAAACATTTGAATTTCGGGTGTGGTTTTAGTTTTAATAGTGCATCCGGGTCTTCGGATCGGGTTCGGGTCGGGTCTTATCGGGTCCGAATCCTAGAAATTTAGATCCATTTAAGTACCTATAATTTTCGGGTCGCTTCCGGGTCGGGTCTTATCGGATCCGGGTCGGTTCGGATCTATACTTCAAATACCCATAATTTTCGTATTCAAGTCGAGTCCGGACCAGGTTTGGGTATTTAGGATATAAAAAGAAAATAAAATACTCAAATTTCATCGAATTTAGTCAAAATTTATCATATATATCTAAAATTTAATAAAATAACTTAAAATAACCTATTAATAGTTAAAATAGAACATTTTTAATTCAATATTTTACATTTTAAACTTCATGTTACTTAAAAATGTTATAAAATAATAACAAAGAATGTTAATAATTTTTTTTTTTAAGTTTTTAAGTCGGGTTTGAATCGGTTCCTATCGGGTCAGATCTATTCGGGTTCGGTTCTTTTCAGATCCGGATCTATTCGGGTCGGTTCTTTTCGGATCCGGATCTATTCGGGTAGAAGAATTTTGGATCCAATAGGTACTTGTAAATTTTCGGTTCGGTTTGGGGTCGGGTATTTTCGGGTCGGTTCCGGTTCGGGTTTTCGGGTCCAGTTTAAAATGTCCAGGCCTTGTGTTTTGTGTGTACCTGAATGTTGATGGAGACTGAGTCTGTCTTTTCAGACCTAAGTGGTGGATTTATTTCAAGCTTTTCTAAGTTTCTAACATAGGCCGTTGATCAGGTTTAGTCTTCTGAGTGTTGGGCCAGAGCTGCTTCTTTCTTGAGGAGAGCCTCTGACAGATCTTAATATAATTCCTTCTGCTAAACAAATGTTATTATATGCCACTTAATAGTCATCGTCTATTAATATTATTTCCGCAATCCACTGGAAACTTAAAGAATGTGATTGGTAGGCAATTTGTAAGAATAAAAAAATGAAGAAAATGAGTGGAACATAATAACATAAAAAGGTGAAATTCATTTTTACTCTAAAAGAAAGAGAAAAGAAACTTAACTATAAAAACCATAAAAGACAAAAATATTTAATATCTGCTCTTGTTTGGAAACTCGCTATACATTACGCGTAAGTTAGCGAATAAAAAAAATTGGATTTATCCGTGGATTAATCAATGATTAATTTTAAGGTTCTATTTTATTCTTAAAATACAATTGTATACAAAGTATAGTTTATGTAGAATGACACGAAGGTCACAAGTGGTCTGGTGGTTAAAACCTTGACTGATATCAAGCCAGCCCCAGGTTTGATACTCAAAATCAATTTTATTTATTTTTAATATTTTCTTTAATGAGTAGTAGTATCGTAATTTTCTCTTCGTCTTCTATTAGGGTATTTTAGGGTACTGCTGATTCTGTAACCTTTTTCTTTGCAGCTGCCATGGATTTTTTTTCCAAAAAATCTTCATTGTTATGTGTTTTAGATGTTGTTTACACATCAAAACTATAAATCTATCAATACATCGATTTTGAAATCAAAATTGCGAAAAACTAATTTTTTGCATTATTCCACCTAATTGTCCGAATGGTTGCAAATCGACATGGATGAGTGCCGTATCACGCTTTCTCGCTGGAAAATCGAACCTCCGCGCAGCGTTTTAGAACAAGGAGTATGTGCCAATGTAACTCTTTTTATTTTGATTGGGTGTATACTGATGTAACTCGGTGAAAACAGTTTTTACTCTAGAAAAGTTAAGCTAAAAGTGATTTTCAGTTACAGCCAAATTGACAATACTAGGAAAAGTTTGGAGAAAAATATTTTGGACATGAAAAACATGGCATGACACAAATGGGAAATACAAGTATTTTTTTATCTGGAGGTATCTCGGATCTATAGAAGAATATAAACTAATTTTCCTAACAAAGGTGTAATCCACGGATAGATTCTTCCAACGAAATATTCAAATGAGGTCCAAATCATTTTCCCATATTCACATGTCTACATATATTCAATGTCTTGGAATTGTTTTGCACCCGGTCGTTTAACTCACTGGAATGGGCCTATCATTAGACCGACCACTCATGTGTTATTAAATACATATATTTTTGACTTCATCGTACCCTATTTTCCGTGGAAATTATACATGACAAAGTGGTTATATGATTTTTAATCTATATTATCTTTGCACCCATATATTTCTTGAGGTTGGCTCATGTGAGAGAGCCCATTCTCCCTTATTCATAGTTCATTTACCTCGTAAGAAACTTATATGTTGATCCTAACTAGACTCTAGCCGTAAGATAAGAAGGAAACAAAACAACCATTAGTTTCTGCGACTGGTCAACAATTTTTGATATATCAGCATCACATATGATGTGACGACATTGACCATCACCATCGTGAGATTTGATTGGCATGATTCGAGCAATGCTTGGTTCCGGTACAAAAAACCATTAATTTCTCATTATTTTTATTTTTATGTTTTAAACAAGTTTCAATAAAATAATTTTTTAACATGATGTTGAGACTTTTTCCTAAAGTTTTTATTTTGTTAGCAATATGCAATATGTACAAATAACACCACTAACACAAAAATAAACTGTTTATTTTTTTAAAAAAAATTATGTATAAAACTATGAAATATAATAAGTACAGTATAGTACATTGTTTCCAATTGAAACATTTTTCAACGAATGGATAACGGATACTCGTACAACATATTTTTTCTAAAAGGAATTGAAATTAAATAATGGAGACAAATACCTAATGCTGTTTAACTTACCCTCCACTTCAACTTGCCCGCCATTTTGTTCATGAGGTTTGAAAAAGCAGTTTGAAATTTAAAAAAAAAAAGAGCAATAGACAAAGGAGCACGAGCCCGTGAGTTTACGAGAACATGCCTCCTTTAACATTTTCGTAGGGTTTAATAATGACATATCGCAGTGACACTTATCAATCAATTTCTACTAGACAAAAATATCTCTTTGTTGTATTAGAACTTTCGAAGACATAAGGCATACGTCATCTTCTCTACTAAAAGACCAATGGGCAATGGCAGGATATCTTGGGGATACTTGCAGATAATTCTATCCCGACGCTGCAGCTCTATCTGATTCGCTACAGTTTTCAAGTAGCTCTACATTCTGTTTGGAGGGAACGGAATAACCGACGACATGGACAACAGCCGATTCTAGCGAGGCAGCTGACAACTATGATAGATAGACACGTCCGGAACCAATGTCCACTTATCATCTCGAAAAGAATTCGACACCATGAAGGGGTTCTGCAACTCTGGCTCTCTGCAAGATAGTCAAAACAAATCACTCTGTTTTGTAGGAATTTTTCTAGCTCAAGTAGCAATAGCTGTAACAAATACTTTTTCTGAATAAATTTTACATATTATTCAAAAAAAAAGAAGTACCATTTTTATCTATTATAAAATAGTCATACTACATCTACAAATTCAGTTACATTTTTTATTATTTATATTAGTTTATTTAATGTATAACATTTTTAAATAATTATAAGGATATTAATAACAATTCGATTTTAACTATAAATTTAAATTTTAGTTTTAGTAATAACAAAATCTGTTGAGAAAAAATCTGATAAAATCTTTTTAAAAAATTAAATATTTTTTAATTAATGCACTGACTAATTTTTTAATTAGTAGTATAATATTATTATAAATCAACTATAAATAAAATTTTATTATAAACAAATTATAATAAAAGTCTATGCTAATTTTATAAACTTTATAAGTATAGTCTATATTATATTAAAATAGAGGTAATAAATGAATTACATATAAAAATTGTATTAATTTGGTAAACTAATATATTATGAAAAATAATTTTATTTAAAGAAATAAATAAAATATCATTCACCATTTAAAGCGAATAAAATACCTTCACCTTTTAAGGGGATTAAAAATTTTAAATCATACAATAATTTTTACAAAAATGAAATTGTTAACATATGTTTAATTTTTATATTTAGAACTATATATTATCTAATTATTTATTTTTAAAATGACAGCAATATATTATCTGAAAATGATTATATAAAATATAATATACAAGTTTTTTATTTATAATATGAAAAATAACCCGCATGGATGTGCAGGTCAAAAATCTAGTTATTATTATTATTATTTGTTTGTTTGCTTGTTAAAGCATATATATATATATATATATATATATATATATATATATATATATATATATATATATATATATAGGTCTGAGACTTATTATCCGAGATCCGGATTCGATCCGGGATCTGATCAGGATCCGCTCCGAAAATCCGGATATCCGAAGGGGTTGGATCCGAATCCGGATAATAAAATTGTGGATCCGGATATCTTGATTTTTTAGTCCGGATATCCGGATCCGTAATTTTTATTAATAATTATTTTAAAATAGTAATATCTATATATAAAAACTATTTTTGTTTATTATATTTCCAATTCTATAATAGTATATATAACTTTTATATAAAAATTGTAATAGCATAATTAAAAACATTATATACATTTTTTTATTTTCAAATTATTGTTAATATTTTATATATTTTAATAATATTCTTTTTTTATTTTAAGGTTCCAAATCCGGATCTGGCTATCAGCCGGATATTACAATTTTTAGAAGGATATCCGACATCTGGATATCCGAGAACTCCAGATCCGGATAAAAATAGTAAAATCATAGATTCCGGATAAGAATCCGGATCCGGATACCTCGAAATTCCACGGATACCCGATCCGTCCCACCCCTGTATATATACCATGCAACATTCATAATCTATATAAGAAGGATTCTACCTTTTTCCTACGGATATTCGTATCTGCCATCTATATAAATGTGCAACATATGTAACACTTCTATTTACTTGATTGCACACTTTTATTTGTCAACTTAAATAAATTATGAATTAATCTATGATCACTGCTCCTATATTTATTATTTGTTATATGTCATAATTTTTAATGAAGAATTTGATCCGGCGAGTGTCAAAACAATAAGTATCTGTTATGAAAAAAACATGACTTCGTCGTAACTTCGTAATTTGGAAAATTCAGGGACCGATATACACATACAATACTATAGCTTATGAAAAACAGAGATTTTTATTATTATTATTTTGGATTCAATATATATATATATATTACATGTATTTAATTTCACATTTTAATTTTATTGAAGTTTAGTTGAAAAGAAAAAACGATAAACAGAGAAAAATACTTGGTAGAGTTAGACTAAAATGAAATCTTGTTCAATAGAACTTTATTTAATATTCACCATAAGTCCCATCTCCGCCACCCCTATATCGTATAACAAATAGTTAGTTACTGCTAATTTTCTTATTACTACTATCTAAAACATTACTAGCATTAGTCGGACCACATGATACACAACTGGTATGTTCATGTATTTCACCATCTTCATGTTTTTCATGGACTGAATCATCATCATCATCATCATCAATTTTTATGGCGACATGGTGACAAGAGTCCACTGAACTCTTTCCACGAGACTGGTCAACAGTGTTTGATACACCAGCATCACATAGAATTGTGACAACATGATCATCACCACTGTGAGATTTGATTGGCATGGCACGACCAATGCTTACAGAGTCTGACTTCTCTAATGACACGGTCGGCTTCATCTTGTTCTTAAACCTTGCAGCGGATGCAAGCTCGTGTACTGATTCTGAGATCTTCTCGGTTAAGTTAACAATATCGATGAGAAGAGAGACTGTAGTCGTCAATGAGATCAATTGTAGTGGCTCAACATCGTTCAAGATGCCTGATTTGAGTAAAGCAGAAAGAGCTTTGCAGGCAGATTGTGAGTTTAGGACATGGATATGTGAAGAAGATGATTTTGTCATTTTCTTTAGTGAAATGGACATTTCTTTCATTGATTTGCCTGACTCCGAGCTCATTCTTCTTAATGGTTCTTCTAGCTTCTTTTTAATGTCCATTGGGATCTAAAAATAAATAAATAAAGGGCAAAAATTAAGAACATATTATTATGCATAACATTCATATTAAAAGCATCTACTATATTAAAACATAGACTAAGAATTACCATTATATTTTATTTATATTAAATATTTTTAGCAATGTTCAAAAAACGGTATAGACAATGTTTACGTTTCCTAATAGGTGGTAAATCGATTATAAGCGAAACCATTTTAGAAAAATTATTTAAAAATGCTAAATACCTGAAAATCAGAGTTGAGATATGAGTTCAAGGCATCAATCCGGTAAGCACACTGCCTGAGTAATGCAGCCACGGCAAGATATTGTTGCCATGGATGTCTAAATCTAAACTGGCCGTGACGAGGTTCCCATTTTGCGAAATTAGCCTAAGTACAAATTAACAATGTATCATCAATACAAAATTCAATCCCAGTTATAGTATTGCAAAAAAGAGTATAGTTATAAAAGTTAAGCAAGGAGTACACTACTTACCAAAGCCTCCTCATTGCTTTTTGAGCCGAGAACACTTTTGTATCTTTCAAGATTCTTTCTCCTCTTCCCCACCTCTTTGATGTCCCCATCATCTGTCGCTTCAAAATATTCCTCTCCAAATTCTGCCAATTTAAAACTTTTTAATACATGATCATGTTGTTAAAAATACCTCAATCTTTTATATTTTTTAAAAGGTACTACAAACACGTAAATGATCCAACAAGTTTAAGAACCTCATAAATCAGTTGTATGATCATTTTTTTGGAGGGTGATATTTTGAGGTATTATTAATTATATACATAAATGAATTATAAGTAGGAAAGAAGAAAAACCTTGAAGGAAGTGGGAGAGTGTGTCAAGATTAGAGGTAAGAAGAGAATGAAGGTCTTGTCCAGCCCAGACAGGACAGACAAAGATAGAGATTAGGACGCAACTGACTCCTCCCATTATCACTGTCGATAGTCTCTTATGGGCCAAATCCAAAATCTCATCCTCTCTAAACCCCGACACTGATATCAGTGAGAAAGTCAATATGAAAATCAGTATCCCATAATCGTATCTCGCCTTCACCCGCGGGAAGAACCTCACGAACGTTGACAACGCAGCTGCACATATATATTAGCATGTATTAGTCCTCGTTCTTTGTTCTAGATCTTTAAATATATCATGTATGCAAATGAGTGTTATCATGTAGCTTGACTCGTGTACTAGGGACCGTCCAAAGCTAGAATAGCCCAAAGCGACAAGTTCTAGTTTCATCGTTGTTGAGGACACTAAATTAATACTTTTGTAAGATGTATGTTTAAGTGTTTTTAAACATTATTAAGAAAATGTATTAAATTTTGATATAATGATGTATTGTTTTCTATATTTACTGATTTTCAATAATTTTAGATCAATAATATTTTTATAAGTACAACTAATTTTTTGAAGTTTGTAATTTATCATTATTAACTAATAAAAAACTAAAAACGTGAAACACATTTAAAAATAGTAATTTAAAAAAAAAACAATTTCTTTCTGAAAAAACATAGAGGATGTATGTTATGGTGAGATTATGGACCAAAGGCCCAAAGTTTCTTGGTACCAAACTTAAATGGTAAGTGTTATAATGAGAGTTACCTTGCACAAAGACCAAGATGGCGAGAAGAATAGGTTCTATTGTTGGACCGGACAAACTTGCTAGGTGATGAGCTCCAATTCCTAGTCCTCCGGCTACCAATGTTGCCACTGCCCTATTTATTCCTTTCCCAAGTGTGGCACCTATGTACACACCAAATCAAAGTTACAGATACAATTATAGCAACTAGACCATTTGCATTCATTTTTACTTGGTCCCTGAGTATTAGACATATTCAAATGTTAGAAAGAGGATGATTCTGGTCACATGTCGGACTGACCTACAGAGAATTCAAAGACGACAACTACGGTCATGACAGCCCACATTGCATTGACACCGAAGTTATCATAGAGAGGTTGGTAATAGTAGAAGGAAGAGACTAAAGCAAGAGCAAGTCCTACTTTGAAAGCATGAACTACTCTTCTTGGGTCTTCTTTTCCTACTCTCCTCCCTTCTCTCACTATTTCTCTCACTTTCTCCATCACACCTCTTAATGATCATTCACCTCACAAGTGTTCTGACTCTCTTTACTAGTTCAGAAGGAGAGGAGTTGAAGATGACACGCTGTTTTGTCTTGATGGGTCGATGTTATTTATAAAGAGAAACAGAGACACCTATCTTTTTTTTTTCTCTAACTGAGACACCTATCTAGGAATGGGACTCGTGAAATGTTTTTTCTTTATATTTAAAAATATAACTTTGGTGCGCTGTACTCAAACTTTGGGGGTTAAAAAAATTGAAAATGAAAATATTATTTTATTTAGAGACGAGATTATTGTTAATTAGAGGTAGAGTACTTCCGTAACCAAATTCTACTTTGTTGCTATTTAAAAGCAGAGCCATTAGTAGCTAGCAATGCTTTACTTCTCATTGTTAATTTGTTTCCAGAATTGCCAATGAAAGGTCACGCCCAAAGAAATTCTTTATATAAAAAATAATTAGTGCTTTCCAACATTTGATATCCTATTTCAAAGTTGATATATGTCCATTAAGACCAATATTAAATATATATATATAGATAGATGTAGTTCACAACCTCTACAATTTTTTCTTCATTTGACAATAAAAATTTCTGTTCAGAACTTGAAAAAATAATTTCCCAAAGATCTTCACGTAATATATAACATTTTTTAATTGAATTGTTTAAAAATAGTTAGAAGTAAAACTTAGTCTAAATTTAACTTTCACGTTTGAATTACATATAAATTAGTTAAGATCACATAAACTAAAATTGTAAAACGTTCACATTTATACAAATTTCTCGAAGGCAGTGTGAAACTGATTAGTTTCAAATGTGTTATCAAATGAAACATAAACTTATTTCTAATTATTGACATTTGTGAAGAGACAAAATATAATTATAAAAAACATTCTATTAGGTTATGCTGTTGTCTGTTGACATGACCATTCATGAAAAAAAAAACTCTAAATAAAAAGATCGTCAATATGTCATGTATCCTATCGTTTTCTATCTCTCTATGGGTATTCCGTCGATTTGCTCAATCGCAAATGGTATTAAAAGTCCCACGTATATATATATTACTACACCAATTTTAGACCTACCTTAGCTTATTTGACTACTTGTCAAACTTTTTCATTTATGTATAATGACCATATCCACCAGTATTTTCTTTTCTTTTTTTCTTAACTAAAAGCGATATAAAGATTATGAGATTAATGTATCAACATCGTTGCAAACAATATTAAACTGAAAAGGGAAAGAGAACATGGTTAGAACGCGGACGTAGATTACGGATGGTGCAAGTTACACTCACCCAAATGTCCGTTCCAAGCTGGCACCAACGTACGGAACTCATTACCCCAAGTACAAAGCACTTTTTTTTTGTATTATTTCTATTTCTATTTCTCGTTTTGCCCCAAATTATTTCTATTTTTGTTCACAGCTGAAAGATATGGAAATTAAATATCTGCAATATATTAAATATGTAAATTTTTGGCATTTTGTATATAATTTTTTAATATTACTATTTTAGTGAATATTGAGGACTTAATAAATTTGATGAGCGTTCTACTAAATATAGAAATTGAATTGGTCAACTATAGGATGGTTAAACAAGAGAGGGATAACTTGTGTTAATATCCATTCCTCTTTTCACCATTCAATGTCTGAGCTCTATAACCTTATGAAATTCCGCAGCATGTTAATCATTTAGTGAAAACGCTCATGAACTTTATATTATCAACACATGCGTTACAAAAAGTAAGAGCTGATAACAAAATAAAAATAAGACAAAATCCCCAATGTCTATATGATAACAGAGCAAACAAAAAGACAACATACCCACACACACACACACACACACAAACTAACACAGGTGATATGCATGTCGATCATTACCATTCTAACAATTATCCCACTCGCCAAGAAGTGAAGAAGAAACTATACCACAAAACGTAAACAAGAAAACAAGATAATATTATAGAAGCATACTGAATATAAACTGAAAAATGCCCGAAAGAATAAACTCTACAGATCACTACCAAACCACCACCACCAAAACTGACTTCTCCACCCTTTCGTCATCTCAATTTACACCCCGGCTGATATATCTCCAGACCTCATCGTTTCTGTCTATCGCTCATCTTTTCTGTACACAGACATGATGAGGAACATCAGGAGGTAGATGTTACGAAAGTGTTTGTTTGGGTGCGGTATGTATGTGCACGAGTGCCTCTTCGTCTTAACTTACATCCAAGCTAGAGAACCTCCTTTGTCATTTACAGGTTGTGGGCGTCCTCTGGTTGGTGTTGCTGGCCTATTTGCGTTCAGCTCCTGCAAAAAAAACCCAAAATGCCACGTCGAGTACCAATTTTTCAGGTCAAACTGTATGTACTTAAGATTCACTAATGATTAGTAACGAAGTGAAGTTATAGCAACCTGCATCCATGTGTCTTCTATATGACCTTCTGGTGAAGTTTCAGTGGCTGAAATTGCTGGAGGCAACGGATGAATAAGCTTAGGAACCACTACAAGATCTCTCCCCCATACCAAGATAGCCCCAGCATTGTTCGCAGTACCTGAAGGTTATCAACCAAACAAATATTAAAAAAATCACAATTCAAGACTAAGGCACTTATTGAGTCCATGCACACATACCACAACAGTTTGTAGCGGAAAAGAGAGTTATCAAATGCCCCTGAGCAAAACGCTCTAAACCCATCCATCACGCATTCGTGTGCACGTACAATTAATTGGAGATCATTGTTGTTGCAGAACTCCATGACACGGTCCGGCTGCAATTGCCAAGTCCTTTTCGTCAATAACCGAACAGGTATAACAAGAAATACTTAAGCACTAAACACTTCTCCATATGGTTAGTTACTAGGAGCAAAGGAAGATTGCTAACCCCAAAAGCAACCAATCCAGGGCCTCTAGCATTGGGTCTTAAACCTTCTACACTGTCATTTTCAGTCGGATCCGACCTAACAAAATTCCAAATCAACAAACTAGTAAGACTTGGACCAAAAACATAACAACAATACAAAAGACATGGACTGACCATAGTAAATCCATGAGCACAATGAAGCCAGCGTCCATTGTAATTGGACGTTGTATATTCTCTATCTGCTCCACATGATTTATAGACCGACCAATACCCCCAATGCATACATATAATTTTCTTCTGTATCGATGCAGCAAGAGGTTACCAATTAAATAAACGGTTTATTCGGTTCCACACCCAGATTCCATCATGTTCACCCTGCAAAACAACAACAGCATGAGAAAAGCCAAACATGGAATAGAAACAAAAGATTCAGAAAGAAGTGTGCATTATTACCATTCGCTCAATACACTCTATTCGGAAGCCAAAAAGGGCGTTAATATCCGCAGCTTCATGGTTTCCTCGAATTAGGTGTACGTTATGCTGGTACTCAACCTGCAGCCAGCCTGCCTGCAGTAACCAGAGTAGAATGTCGAACCCTCTATGGCCAGTAACTAGAACACCTGCTACAAGTCAAAAACTAGCATAATAAGCTTAGTAATACCTTTAATGCAAGCAGAAGGGAGATAGTTTCTAGACTGTGTTGACCCCGATCAACATAGTCCCCTAAGAAGAGGTAATCGATGTATCTGACAATTACAAAACAGAGTAAGCAATGTCTCATCTAAAATAGCAGAAGTAAAAAAAAAAAAAAAAAGTAAGGGTGCACTTACGATATGTCTCCAGCATAAGATCCCCAAACTGTCCATGGAGATCACCAAATATTTTGATAGGAGCTCTAAGCTGCAATACAGTTGGTTCATTTGAGAAGATACGTTCTGCACTGTCACAAAGATCAGCTATTTCATTGCAATCAAGGAAAAACTGGCGTCGAACTGGAGGCTTCCACCCACGAGGCTTCAGAAGATGAGCTATCACCTATTAACATATGTAAACAAAAAATGTTCACTAGAACCCCTCCCCCGGGAGACACCTGGATCTTTAGACTTTAGGCACACAATTCCCAATTGAACAAAACAGCAGATGCAAAGAATCTTCACGCAGACCCGGAGAAAATATACTTTTACAATAGCATTTGACAACTCTTTCCAATTTTATCATTGCAACCAAACGATACATCAATGCCACAACAAGAAAGCATCGTATAATAGTTTACGACTGTACCATTTTAATCACAAATTTTACCAAATGTACTATTGCAATACCTTTATGTAGAGAATCAAAATATTTACCTTCTTAGGAACACTATTGATTGACATTTGTCGATCTAATATTTTCCTTGCTGCAGTTCCACTTTCTGGTGTCCCGTAACTGACACGTCGTCCCTCATTTTCAAACTGATCAATAGATAATTGTCTAATCATTCCACCCAAGGCGCCACCAGTTTCTGCAGCAACTACCACCTGATAACAAAGTGTCAGAACCATTATAAACCAAGACTTCATATGTTGTTCAAGACATAAAGTATGTTACTCACGGCTCTATGATGAAGACGAATCCCTGCAGGAGTAGTACCGAATGATTTCATAGATGCAGGTGTCCCACTAGGTGTAGCCTCTGCACCACAATCCCTATCTGGGAGCTCGACTTCGCCATTGACTTGTCGTGCCTTGGCAGCAGCCAACGTAGCACTGATCGCTTCTGCTTCTGCCGCTGATGCTTCAACAAGATACCCCACACCCTTGCGTGTTCTCCCACAAATCGTGTTGGATAGTCGTCACTGATTATAACACTGCAGCACATGATAAATCATTTTTTTGAGGAAGTTGACCAACCTAGCTCCTGGAAGTATTGTATTTTCAGAGCTTATATCAGTATGCATATCACCATTTACAGGGGGTGCAACAGGGCTTCCCAGCACAACACCACCATCAGCGGCTGAATCAGACAACTCCCTATTCCTTTCATCTGAAAAACCATACCTTCCTGGTAAGCGACCTGGTGGCGAATCTGTTGCCGCAGCTGCAGCAGCATGAGAAGCAGCATATATTGCCTCTGCCGCGGCAAGATCCTCAGCAACCAATAGGTCATCGAGTAACACCCCTAAAGTATCAACAATTTATAGTTACGCCGTTGTGATGCCACCTTTTGAAACTGAACAGGTGCAAAAAGATTACACGATGGAGTGAACTAACTTGGTGACATCCAAAACTAAAAAGTCTGGTTTAATCTCTCGGATTTGAGCAAAAACCAATACCTAGTTAAGAAATTGTAATTCAACACTGTCACAAACCAGCCATGCGATGTATATTATGCCACATTTAATCAACAATCCAATCATAGAAATCAGTTCCCCATGGAGAAGCATGCAATGGTGGTCTGTATTAGAACATCATTAGGTACATTGACTCAAGTCTTGCCTAGCTTTCCTCCTTACCTCCACGTAAACCGCCATATTTAAAAATCAAATCACCGACTGCCGCAGCAGCAGCATGCCTACAACGCCTGGTCAGCTCAACAGAAGCATCACCACCAGGTGCATCAGCACTGTACCTGCCAGTTCTAGGACTAGTAACAACTGATTTTGTATCACACCATACACCTGCTGCAGTATCCAATACTGTACAAAGACAATAGATGATATAATCAGAGAGCTGTAGATCCACTCAGTACACATATATTATTATAAAAGCATTACCTAGAGCTCTCGTCTATAAATGAGACACATTTCAACAATGGCTAAAAATGTTTCAGTGATTATTTTACGGCTAAAACATCTCATTGGAAACAAACAGCATATTCCTCTATACATCTTTCGTCTATATAATTCACCAATGGCCTACAGTACAGTAAATATGGTGCACCTAAACCTTTAAGAAAACGTCGTCAGTCAGCCGCCGACCAATCGATTTATTAGCTGCACGGTGAAGCTGAATTAAATTTTTGATTTTTATTCCTTTCCTATAGTATATTTTACTAGAGGGTAAAATGGTAATTCTCACCTACAAAACTATTTATTTGCCAAAACAGTTTCAGTTCCTCCGACACGAAACCTCGCCGGCAAACTGCTTCCCCCATGGAACATCCTCGTCCACTGTCGTTCGTCTTGCCACATCCAGACAAACTTTCCGGTGTAGCGTTAGGCTTTCTCGATGGTAACTTTGAGGACCTACGAGATCTCCTCTCACGCGCTTCTCATCTAACCTCTCATCTAAAACACGACACTTCTCATCTAAACGACCGCCTTCTCCATCTCCGTATGGATCTGACCAAACACGCCGTCTCCTGGATCTCCACCTCTCTCTCCGCTAAAAACTCCCTCGACGATCTGAGATTGAGCCTCGAAAGCCTCAGTCTTGTTACATCTCTCCGTCAGTGACTCAAAACCCCCGTGCTTTTTTAGCCATGAAGCTTCCTTAGTTTTTTTTTTCCTGATTGCCTCCAATTCTTATTTATAGCTCGGAGTAGGGACGCTGTCAGAAAGCAAAGGGATCGGGAGTTACAGCAACTCGTTGAGGAGTTGTGTCGGATTCAGAACAAGCGCAGATATCTCGGTGAGTTCTGCTTTGCGTCTTGTGTAACATCAAGAGCTCTAAAGCTAATAAAAGTTATTACATATTACAGTGACTGTCTTAAAGCTGGAGAGTCTGGTTGGAGATCTCGAAGATTCAGTGTTTCATCCTATGAGAGGAAGAAGTATGCTTCAAGTAAAGCTTTTGAATTCCACTAGTGAAAGCTAGATGCTATGTAGAGTCCTGGCTGGTTAATACATGAAGAAAGACTAATGCTTTTATCTTCAAAATGCAGGAGAGATTCAACCATGCCATTAAGACCATGAAAGAGATTGAACAAATCCTTGGTGATGTTAATCACTCACAGTGGCGCCGCCTTGTTGATACTGTTGATACTAGAGTAGACAAAAGCTTGTCCATTCTACGTCCACAGATCATCGCGGAGCACCGAGCCTTTCTCTCTTCTCTTGGCTGGCCACCGAAACTGGCGTTATCCAAGGATGAGGGAGGAGAAGTTTCTAGTAGTATCCCTAATCCTCTGGTACTGATGCAAGGAGATCAAAAGGAATCTTATTCCCGGAGCTTTCTTCTCCTCTGTGGTTTACAGCAACTTAATACCCTCAAGGAAAAACGGAAGAAGCTTCAAGAGAGTAGTGGTGTTGTTGGACTTTGGGTGATCGATGAACTGGTGATACCTGTTGCCTCTCGGATGGAGTATCACTTCATGAAATGGGATGAAGAGCCTGAGTTTATCTTTGCTCTTGTCTATAAAGTTACAAGCGACTTTGCTGATGGGGTTGACGATCTCTTGCAGCCTTTGATTGATAGAGCTAGGTTAGTTAGCTGTAGTGCTAAAGAGGCTTGGGTTTCAGCTATGGTCCAGATGCTATCTTGTTTCTTAGAGAAAAAAGTTTTTCCTCGGCTTATAGGAATGTTCAAGGACAAGAAGCACTTGAAAACTGAAGGTGTTTCCTCGTGGTTCCATCTTGTTGATCAGATGGTTACATTTGATAAACGGATGCAGTCATTTGTGAATTCAGACACTTGTTTTTCTTACGAGGGCTCCTCGGTAGCAGCGTTTTCGCAAGGTATGTCAGTAATGGGACTATTTTGTAAGAAACCTGAGTGGCTCAAGACCTGGGGCAAGATTGAGTTAAAGGATGCTTATAGAAAACTTAAAGAGGATATCAAGAAGGAGAAAGCTTGGGGGGTTGATAGTGAGGGAACTAGACTTGGTAATGAATCAAACTCGCAGTCTGCAAAGTATGTTCTGTCTACAAGAGAAGATTATAAAGCACCGTTTGTAGCAGAGACTTTTATTACTAGGACGTGGACGTTGATAGACCATGGTCTATCTCTACCTACCATTCTCCCAAGGATTCAATTTGTAAGAGCTACTGCCACTAGGTTTCTCTGGTATATATTCAAAACTCTGTTACTGGAGTTCAAGAAGACTGATCTCTCTGACTATAGTTCGTTCGAAGATTCACTGATACAAGCCTGCGGACCGATTAACACTGCTCGGTATCTCGAATCGAAACTACGAGAATGGAGTGATGATTTGGTGTTTGTAGAGATGTGGGATGCAGAAACCAATGTCAAAGTTGGTAGAGAAACTGAAGATTCCTGCGAAGGTTGCTTTTTTGGGGAAGAACTGAAAAGTCTTGTTGAGTTGGAAACGAACTGGCTTATGGAGATTATAACTGTTTGTCTCCACCAGTTCGACAATCTTTGCGGTGACCACTTCCACAACAGTGTGGAACCATGGGAGGATGAGGAGGTCATTACAGTGTCCCAAGGTGTTGCAGAAGCTTTAGACAGTTTAAGACGAGAACTCTCTGTTCTTCAGTTAAACATGAACCGAAAAGACTTCTTGGACTTGTGGAGGAATCTTGCTGAAGGGCTTGACCATTATGTGTCTTGTAAATTTTTCGCAGGAGAAGCTGTTATACTGAGAAGAAGGTTTGAGGTGGACGCAGAGGCACTTATGATGGTGTTTCAACCTTACTGTGTTCGTCCTGGTGCATTTTTCCCTCGAGTGAGAGAGATTCTTAGGCTGTTGAGTATGAATGAGGAAGACAAGGCACGACTGAGAGGAGCTCTAAGTCGTAATGGAAGTAGTTGTTTAAGTTCGTTTGGTATTTCTAACCTGTCTCTTCAGCTTGTAGAACAGTTTTGTAGGTGTTACTAGTCATGAGTAGCATTTTGTAACTAAATGAGATAGAGTCGGAGCTTTGGTCTGTAAAGGAGAAGCTGAGCTATGGAGTTGATGATATAAATATGTGGCGTCGGAAGTCGGGATTCAAGATGAAGTTTTCTACCTCTGAAACCTGGAATCTGTTGAGAGAAAGATATGAGCATTGTAGCTGGGCTAGAGCGGTCTGATTTGCTAAAGCAACTCCGAAGTTTGCTTTTATAACCTGGCTTGCAGTGAAGAATAGACTGTCCACCATGGACAGAGTTTCGAAATGGAGTCGGGGGTTGATGAAGTCTGTGTACTCTGCAAAAGAGCGCCAGAGACTCGAAGTCATTTATTTTTTGATTGCTTCTATTCTTCACAAGTCTGGGAGTATTTAGCAAAAGGGATTCTGCTTTTGGATCACACATATGATTGGTCTGCTATTATGCTGATAATTTCGGATGAGAAGGTAGAAGAAAAGAAGAAATTCTGTTTAAGGTATGCGTTCCAAGCTGCAGTTCATGCTTTATGGAGAAAAAGAAATAGAATAAGACATGATGAGAAACCAATGGCTATTGCAACCTTAAAGAAGATTATAGATAAGGGCGTTAGGAACAAACTGAGCATATTGAAAAATGCTGATTGGAAGAGATGGGGTTAAGTATTGCAGTTTTGGTTCAGTACAAGAGTCTAAAAATTGTTATTTTTTATCTGTTGCTTTGAAGTTTTGAAATTATGTTAAAGAGGCCACACTTGATGTAAGAAGAGTTTTTTTTATGAATAAATTTAGCATTCATTCAAAAAAAAAAAAAAGAGAGTAGCATTTTGTAAAACGGCAAAAGCTAATATATATCGTGACTCGATTGATTCTCCCAGCAAAAATAGTCTTATCTGTTAAAACTTAAAACCAAAAGAATGAGAAGAAAACTATGTACTGATCGTTCTCTAAAGGGGCAATCTAGAGAGTTATAGCTTATTGGCTAAAGAATCTAAGAGAACTCTTGAATCAAGGGCTCGTAGAAGAGTCTGTATGCGTCCATGACTTCTAAATACCACATGGCTTCGCGATCTGGGCTTCCCGATAGGTCGACCATCTTATGAACCTGGATATCAGTTAAAGCAAGCAGCACTGACGGTGTGAGTTATATAGCACCAAATCTATACATTGCTAGCATGTGAATGCATGACAACTGAGGCCTGTTGATTATGATGATACCCTCAATATTTAACGTGACAAGAGAAGATGAATCTTAATCACTAGTGATTATATTGCATCTTCATGGCACGCCTAGCTACAACCTAGATGTATGGTTTTACACAACTTGGCACAGAGTAGAGTTTACTAAGCATTTTAGATTGCTATTAACACAAGGTCATGCTGACACAATCTTAGGAGACTCTACTTGAGCAAGAGGGTTCACACACTGATCCAATGTGCATATGAGGAAGCATATGAAAGAGCTAAACTTTGAATATCACCATGATGATGAAGCGAAAGAGGAAGAAGTTAACCTTAAGAAGAGGCATCTCTCCCGTACGAATATGGTATACACCAACAACCATCAGGTACATCCCTGTGCACATAGATAACTCTTGACGGTTTGATACAAACAGTAGCAGCCACTAATACATGAGCAAAACCAAAAAACTGAAAATTCCAATCGAAACCTGATTTCCACTGGCGGAGGGCAAAGTCATTGGAGAGGCCGAGCTCGACAAGGCCTGTGCCGTCATCTAGGACCATACGTCCACCGGAGGTGATCGGATCGGAGACCAGAACGCCCTACAACACAAGATTCGTCATCGAAACAATTTAGTAACGAATTGAAGAAACTGAGACATTGCGAGGACGATAGATCGGAACCTGTAACCAAGCGCGTTGGAAAAGCACACCGCCTAGGGCGGTGGCGTTCTGCGAAGGCGTCGGTTTAGCGTCCCGGAGCTGGGAGAGGAGCATCTTCACCGCCGCTAAGCTGTAGTCCATTTCCCCCGCGTCAGCACTCTTCTCGATCCCAAATTGAGTTTTAACACTGATTAGTCATGTCTCTAAAGACTCACAATAATTAATTTAATTATTATTTTTTGTTAGATTTAATTATTAATCTTTGATTTGTGAAACAATCACCATCGTATAAACTCATCAATATTTCAAACTCTAAATGCGTAAAGATTTGTGAAACAATCAAACGTAATTTTAACATCGTATACGAAATAACTTTTAGTCCAACAGAGAGAGGTTTCATTCAAAGTTTAAAGAGAGGGAGAAAAACACTTGGCTAGAAGAATGGTCAGGAGTAGAACAAAACTACGTTTTTAACTACATATTCTACATCAAACCCCCCCACGCGTAGACGCCCACCCCTCTCAGCTTCACGGTTGATGTGCATTTTGTAAAGCTCGGGTCACCATGTCGATGAATTCATTCTCCTGTCAAAAAGCAACTCGTTAGGTTTGGGCAGCAGCTCAAGTCAAATGAATGCTGTAAAAGAACAAACCTGAACCAGCGCTAGCAGGGCTTCTTTCACTTTGTCTCTGTTGATAACTGGGCCACTGTGTGCAGGAGCGAGTGATGCTGGTGGAGTTGGTGGTGGGAAAGGCTGAAGCATCGGAGTACCATATGAGCGCTGCTGGTGAGTCGCATTATTAAGGTTCATAGGAGGCGTAGTGGGCATGGATGAACCAGGAATGAGGTGTGGTTGTGCCATCATCCGTGGGGGCCCAAAGAACGAGGACGGCGTCACCAAATCCGTGTGAACATTGGACTTACTGCTGATAAGATCAGGATTGTTGTCAAAGAGAGGCATCACAGGAGAGGAGGATTGTAGAGGCGGCGGTGATAGTATCTGTGGAGGTGCAGCTGACGCTGCAGGAGGGGCAAGGGTGGGTTGGTGAGGTTGCAGTGGAATCGCTGATGGTTGCTGGTACGGTGTCTGTCCACCTGAAGTGTTCCCAAGAGCCATCGCTGACTGCAGTCAAGCCAACAACATTATTGACAAATTCAGTCTTACACTCTGAGGAGTTCAAAGTAAGAAAATCAACGGCTTGTGCCCCAGAACCTAAACTAGACCGACTACTTAGTTAAAGACAATACAAGAAGAACCTAGAACTGATGCTATCATAATGATGAATGCGACAGTGTGAGTGTGGATCAAAAGCTGTAGAGACTTACGCTGAAGAAGTTGACAAAAGCAGGATCATTAGGGGCATCCCTGGCAGTTGAAGATGGTTCAAGAGGACCATCCATAACTGCCATTGTAGGCACAGCTTCCAATTCCTCAAACTCGCTGCAGTACATAGAAAAGTTTTTAACATATAAGACACGTCCAAAAAAACAAATAATGACTCAATGTCGAAGTCCAAACATGAAGATCTTTTACCTTTTCGAAGATGACGACGTATTTGGCTTCTGGTTTGCCTTGGAATAAGCGCTAAGTAATCTGTCAGGCCAAGGAACCATTAAAAGAAGATATATAGAATACTGAGCATCTTCATGAAAGCACTATGTTTGCCAACAAGAATCTGTCTGACGATAAGTGAATAAAAGGTTGACAACGATATTATTTCAAGATCAAACACTTGATACCTACGTGTGTATCTATGGATCTACTTTTATTCTCTAGATTGTCCAATCACAAAATCAGTTAGTACGTGATAATATGCAGTAGTAGCAAACTATATTCACCTGTCGAAAAGACGAGCAACCTCCTCACATTCACGTTTATTGTAGAACCAAATGCCATTCACTTCTTGAGACGCATTACGGTAAAGTAAATACGGACCTTGGACTTCATACTCAAAATCCCCCAGGAGATCTTCCACCAGGTTATCTGCCCACACAAATACACTCACGATTACGAATAGTAACTCTATAATCAAGAAAATATCAACCAATTTTACTGAAGATCATACTAATCCTAAACCCTTAGTCATTGTTACAGATCACTACTTGTCCTAGCACATCATCACAAAGCGAATTAAAAAAAAATCTGACCTGTATTCCGACGATTCATCACGATAAACTGAAATCGAGGTTGTTTATTTCTGAAATGGATCCATCAGAAATGTTAAACGATTGAAGTTTAACACAGATAACATCACACACATAGTTGAAGACCTACTTACCTTTTGACAACAAACAAAGATCCTTCAACATCCTTACGACTCTGATTTAAAAAAAGGAAGAGCAGAAAACAACAGATCAGCTGGGTAGCAAAGCAAAACGTTCATACGAAAAATGATTGACTGCAACTTACCCATTGACTGATCTCGATGTTGAATTCGTAGAAAGTGACGTGAGCGGCGGTGATGAGGATTTCCTCGATGAAAGGATCGAGTCGCTGGAGGACTGTGAGATTGAGGAGCCTCGTACTGTTCTGATCCATATTTGGTGGGATCAGCTTCCCGTTCTGAGACATCGTTTCTAAATCGAAGATAAGAGATGTTCGATCTGGTTTGGCCTAATCGGAAGAAACCTAGGGATTCTGATTTACGCAAGCTCAGATTTGGGGGGGTTGGAGAAGAAAGCGTTAACTATTGTAACTCACGAGGTCACTTTCGCTTGGACAAAAAAAAAAGGATATGGTTGTTTGGTAATAGTTTAAGGGCTTTGTTAATGGGCTTGGGTCCTAGTTAGTATGGCCCAGATACTATTTACCGAAAATAATTTCCCTCTCAAACTAGCTCCCTCTTTAGAAACAGACAAAAAAAACACACAAATATTTATCTTTGTTTTTGAATATAAATGATTTTTGTAAGGTTTTAAAACATACAGTAACACATTCTGGCGCAGCGTACAAACTGTTGAACGATCGATCAAGGAACCTTTAGGATTCTAGAGACCTGTTCTTGGATCGATCAAAGAGTTTCTTGCGATAGCTTCTTTGAGACCAACTTCTTGATAGATGAATTTAATCAAATCTTACAAGGAATAAGCAAAAGCTCTGTTTTTATTATCAAAAGTCTAATCCATAAAAAACGACAAAGAAGATTATATATAAGCCAAAGCTAAACACCAAACCCTAAGATAAACATGTTTAAGATAAAAGACTTAAAGCCCATAGAATTATCATAATTACAAAGAAATAATAAAAAATAAGAAATTCCTAAGTCATAACGTTAATCACATTAACGTTACTTGTCGGCCAAGCATGATGCCGCTGCATCAGGTCCCACCGAGTTTGAAAGATTCGACCTCGAATCGAAATAGAAATCGCTGCTCCCAAACCTTCAAGAGAGAACCATCTGACTTGCGTTCTTGTCCCTCTCTTCTGAACCACGTCCAGTCTCATATGTCCCTTTAATCTTCCCGGACAAAGTAACTGGTGCTTGATCACACGTACACTCATCTTTTTCCAGCCAATTGACGTAGTAGCTGGTGCTTGATCACACGTACACTCATATTTTTCCAGCCAATTGACGTAGTAGCTGGTGCCGTGGAGAAATCTTGTTCGCCGTGTGCTGTGAAGATCATGAACACTCACCCAAAACTCCAAATAATGTTCAAACACTTTAGCTCCTAACACCTTATCACATTGATTGACAAAACACAGTACTGTTTTTTCTCTTGGAAACAACACATCGAAGTGCATACGGTCACAAAGCTGCAAATACTTCTTAATAATAACTTTCTTAAGAAAAGCTCCAGTAGTAAGTACAGCACCAGAAAGATCTACTATCCCAATCAGAACAAGCCCACAAAGATAACTAGGTGGCCACACCCAACGAAAGAACCACTCCAAAATATTTATATGTGTTGCGCAATGCCAAACACCAATCTCCGTCAAGTCATCATAAGAGAATCGGAATGATGCTGTACGCATAACTCCAAGCTTTCCCACATTCACGTCAAAGCAGATCCCAAGTAGTAACAAATTAAGAGGAAAGAACACTGCCATTCTCCACAAGCGATGCTTCAGCGGAAACTCCTCTTGGTTAGTGATCAGATAGATCACGTAATAACCCACTTGATTCACATGATGTGAAGAAAATTCAACAAAGAAACGAGAATTTTGGACTACCCCAAGTTGCATCTTGACAAAAAGAAGATCAAAAGAATCCATCTTTGTATAATGCAAATCCCACTCAACGCCACAAGCGTATCTCCTTACGTCCTCAAATTTCTTTTCACATGTTTTAAAATCAAGGAACTGGCAGTGGTTACTGATCTCACCATTTATTGATCTCAGAAAAATCTTCAAAAGAGACCAATGAATAAGTGGTTGCCCAAGTCCACGAAGCTTAACGTGAAATAGATGGTAATTTGCTAGAAGCTGGAAAACCTTATTCCATGGATCTTGAAAAGGAAATACTTCTTTGCTAATTACCCATATTAGAGTAGAAAAACCAATCCACGATGGTGGTTGCAGGAAAATGGTGTTACAATGAACCCATAAAACACAACTGTAGGCCTCCCACAAATACTTGCTTGAGACGCAAGTAACGTAACTCCTCCAAGTTGCTGTCGTGGATATGTCAATTAAATTCTTCAGTAACTTACCAACATCCCATATTCTCAACTTATGAAATCCACAATGCAGCACTTGCCAATAAACAACTGACTCCAAACTCTTTTTTCTGAACCGTAGCGGCAATAAGTACATTCGTAAGAAACTCGAAATCCTTGTGATCCATATATCTCTGCGACTCAGCGAAATCTCGTTAATAAAAAACACTGTGATATTGTAAGAAAATCCCAATATTCTCATCAACGCCTTAGGAGCTAATAATGACCAGAAAATCATATCCTCTCCGCCATTGAACACATAAACCAGGAAGGAGCCAAGTGGAGACACCAACCGTCGCGGAAAAGAAACATCATATATAGCAGTTAGGCCTTCCGCATGACGATTCTTTTTGAAAAGGTTCATTGAGAAACTATCACTACTCTCGTTGATGTTCCAGTTAACCATTATCATGTTCTTCCAACACACTATGAAGTCTGTGTTTCTCTCGAACAATACGTTCGCGTAACTATGACTTTCACCGGCTTGTAAGGATCTTCCACTGACAAGCGTCACCATATAGAGTTCATTCTTATGAATTTTGACAAGGATTGAAGCTAAGAACAACTTGTTGAGGCTGAGCGTGCTTTCAAAAGAATGATGATGGAGGATCTCTAACCCAAGAGAGATCATCGTTTGCTCACTACTATCTTCATCAAGTATGGTATAAACAGCTTCCCTCAACTTCTCGTCATTGCAATCCTCGACTTCCCCTTTTCTGACAACTCTCATGTGAGCTTGATGTAGGTTACAGTACGGAGCATTGCTGTGTTTTTGGTGCAAAATTCCAACAAATTCTTCACCAAGCATGTCGCTATGGGTTTGAAGAATAGTAGACATGATTCCCGTACTCCAGATATTACGTACACAGTCTTGATGTTTCATGAGACTTGTCTTGCAATAGCAAGTATACACATTTGAGGCAGTAAGAAGCTCCATAGGTAGATTCGTAGCAGATTCTGAAACAGCACCAGTTTTGTTGGGTTCCACAGAATTACCTCGAACAAAGACAATATGTGAACTTGATGGACCTCCTTGATAACCCAGGCCAGCTGTTGTCTTCTCTGTTCTACCCATACATAAAATCTTGTCTAAGTTGTTGGATCCAGTATTTAACATCCGTATATTCCTGCGTATTTCACTCAACTCATGCTCCAAAGTCTGGTTTTTCTCTTGCTCTAAGAGAAGAGCTTCCTCAAGTTTAGTGATCTTTGCAATCAAAATTTTTGTCTCCTCTTGTTCAGCCTCACGACCTTGGTGTTGAACACGATCCTGTGGCTTGCGATTGATGTGTCAGTTAAAATTATTTCTCCAAGCACCATAATTGATATGTTTCTTCTGTAAATCCAAAAAATTATTGCCAGCTCTCTCTTCACAGATATGAATAAGTTCTGGTTTTGGAACATCCATGTGATCTTCTCTTTTGTTGGACCTACTGCTCTTCCAAAAATAATTATCACTTCGCCCAACCGTTGTCATCATAGTTTGGAAGGGAGGAGAAGTATCCTTGAGATTGAAGTCACGTATAACCTCATTACTTGTCGCAAAATATTCAGGAGATAACGTTGGAGTTCCTTGAGCATAGACATATTCATTAAATTTAACGCTTTGAACTTCCACTTCTTCAATCGTAACTTGTTCCATCTCGTCGTCGTCAAACATGTCATAGATTGGAGAAATTTCTGCAACATCTACATCAGCCATGTCATAGGTTGAAAATTTTTCTGTAGCATCTTGATCAAACACATCAAATATTGGAAAAAAATTTTGCTCTGAATAATTTTCATCGTCTTCTTCTGTATAGACGTCAAAAATTGGATCTCCAAGTTGAACAACATAAGAATTCTCATTGTTTCTTGTGTCCTGAACTTTTGCATCCAAATCCAAATCCAAATCTGAATCATTGTTTTTGTTGGGGATAGGGGGTTGATGACGAAGGCGAGACAAAGGATTTTCGTCCTCCTCAAAGTCGTCACTGTTATCAGCCTGGGGGTTGCGTTGGCGAAATACCATAGTCGCGTGCTGTGTACTCAAGGCGGCCACTGCAGCTGAAAGTTTCTCGATTTGATCTTGAAGATCTGCGACGGCTCGTCGCGTGATTCCAGTCTCTGTTGGAGGAACAACTTTCTTTAGCCTCACCATTGAATCGTAGGACCGTAGCGAAGCTCTGATACCAATCTGGCGCAGCGTACAAACTGTTGAACGGTCGATCAAGGAACCTTTAGGGTTCTAGAGACCTGTTCTTGGATCGATCAAAGAGTTTCTTGCGATAGCTTCTTTGAGACCAACTTCTTGATAGATGAATTTAATCAAATCTTACAAGGAATAAGCAAAAGCTCTGTTTTTATTATCAAAAGTCTAATCCATAAAAAACGACAAAAAAGATTATATATAAGCCAAAGCTAAACACCAAACCCTAAGATAAACATGTTTAAGATAAAAGATTTAAAGCCCATAGAATTATCATAATTAAAAAGAAATAATAAAAAATAAGAAATTCCTAAGTCATAACGTTAATCACATTAACGTTACTTGTCGGCCAAGCATGATGCCACTGCATCACATTCAATTCAGGGGTGAAGGAGAAATATGTGGAGAGGTAAAGAATGAATTGGTACAGAAATTTTTCTTTTCACTTTAGAGAATTATTTGTTTTGTTGAATCTTCTTCATGAACAAATAATTCAAGATAACATAAGCGACAAAATCCATCAACCGAAGTCACTGTAACACACTTCTTACAACCTTACAAATATGTCTGAAATAAAAAAAAGAAAGGGGCAAGTGTATTTAGCAACAACTGAAGCAGCGGCGAGAGCTCAGAAGATTCTTTGTGGTGGTCCCATTGTGCTCTTGAGGTATAAACACCTCACCTACAGGTTTCACGAGGCAGCAGATATATAACAAGTTAAGATAATGAAGAAAGGAAACAGTATACAAGAAAGGGAAAAGTGGGAACTCGATCCATACGTTTTGCCAGTTCTTCTTCAAGAGAGAGACGAGGAAGTTGACACTCATCTGGACGTTCTGAAAGATGTGCTTCTCCTCCATGGAGAGGTTACCAACAGCAACACCCATGCACAGAACCTTCTTCAGCTGAAACTTGACAGTAGCCTTTGTCTCATTCACCTTCCCCTCTAGCGATTCCTGGTGGCTCACAAGCGTAGGGATCACTTGCCTGCCTTGTTGAGACCAGGACCAAGAAGACGAGGAATCTGCTTAATGACAGATTCAGAGGCCAAGAAAGCATGGTACTTCTTGGCAAGCTTCTTGACGAGCTTCTTGTTCTTGTTGAGCTTTTTTAGAGACTCCACATCCATAGAGCCTAGCCCCATCTTCTCAGCCTCCTCGACGTGCTGGGCATCTCCGAGCATGCAGATCTTCATCTTGGGACGGGGAATGTGTGGTAATTTGACAGAACCACTGAAACGCTTGTCCTTTTGAGGGTCATAATTTTTCAGACCAATCTGGAGCTCGAGAGTCTCCACAAAGTTGCGTTTCTTCTCTTCTGATTTCCCTCTGATAACTGTTATGGCTTCTTTAACAGCCTCACTCTGAAGCTTACTGTAAGTAAGCCAAGTGCCAAGAAATATTGAATCAACAAACAAATGTGACACAAGTATCATTTTGAGATCTGATCCTGCAAACAAACAAAGACAAAGGAAATAATGAACATCTGAAAGAGGGTAAAAATAAGTTTCATAAACCTAAACGAAGAAGATTCAAGCTGCAAGTGACGCAATCGTTACCTGAATGATGAGACGGAAGAAACCGTATACTCGATTCGAGATGCGAAGATTTTATACTAAGACTATGTACAATGGTTGTATAGATTCAACACCCTAATTTACACTTTTTCATAATCCACATCATCTTCTATTTCTTCCACCTATTAATTCAACACATATACAAATTTTATCTCTACAATGTTTTTGTGTAACAAAATTCAACACCATAATTTATGTTTTTATTTCTATGCCAATAGCTATATATTAATGAAAAAAATTAATTGTAATTAAAATAAATAATTAACATTACATAGTTTTAATAATTAAAAATGACATAGTTTTAATTGAGTTCATAAAACTAATATTAATATAAAAAAGTAAAAACTTATTAAAATTGATATTTTTATTATATATCCAAATGTAATGAAACTAGTTTCTATTTGTAGATTATTAAAAATGATGAATTTTGGTATAATTTTTTTTTAAAAGTATTTTACTATAAAATAAGTAAATTTTAATTATTGGATGAAAATAAATAAAAATAAAAACTAGATAACTAATGAGAATGAGACAAGTGTTAGAGTCGACCCCAATTTATTTGCTTTCAACTAATTGAAAGTATTCAATACTTGTGAATCCACGTGTGTTTTTTTTCAATTCAACACCCACTTTACAATGGTTTCAACAGTTGAATAAATAATTCAATACTCCCATTGTGGATGGTCTAAGAAAATGAGATAAACCTAAAACAGTTGGGCCTTTAGAAAAGCCCAAATCTTAAGCGAACCTAAACCAAACTAAACCGAACCGGAATATCTCTGTAACGTGATTGGTTTTGTAACTATTAATTTTATAACCAGGAACTAAACCGAACTGTGATGTAACTCACTTCTCGTCCGGGTTGAGTTCATCGAAGATGTCTTTTTCACCGTCTTCGGGGAGTTCTGATCATGGTCTACTCTAAAGTCTAAACCAATTAAATCAGCTAAGACCCGCATGAACGACGGGGACTACTAGTGTTTCTAGCTTCCGCTGATCAATTTCATCACCACCATTCAGGTTTGACTTTGTCCATCAACGACGTCGTTTCAGTTTATATCTGTTCTGTACGGTTTTGCTTCAGCTCATGTCAGATTAGAAGATGTATGTTGTTAAATAGAAGATGTAATGTTCTCTTGTGCAGATACTCATTCGTTCCTTTTTGCGAAAGCAGCTCAAGAGTGCCAATCATGGCGCAGTTTCTGCTACAAGTCCTGCTCGCATTGACCTTCTGGATCGGATCAGGCTCTTCGAGTCCGACCCTATACAATGCCGGCGATCATGTCCCTTTGTTCGTCAACAAAGTGGGTCCTCTCCACAATCCAAGGTGCTTTCTCAAATCTCTTTGTCTGTCTTCACTCTTGAGGTTTTTTGAATTCAAAATCTTACATTTGCTAGATGGGGTTTTTACAAAGTGACTGGATTCCAAATGAGTTAGTAGCCTGAGTGAAAGAGATCTTTGTCTTGATTGAATGGTGTATAGAAGCTAATAGATACGGGGAGATCCATTGTAAAGCTTGACTTAAACCCCTTTTTTTTTTTCGTTTCTCTGGTTCTGCTTTGTTTGCAGTGAGACCTATCAGTACTATGATTTCCCCTTCTGTCGTCCAGGTTAGCCTTCTCAAGACAAACTCAGTGATCAGGTTTCACTTTTTAGTTCAACATTGTAATCTAAACATGATAAAGTTTATGCCTTTCTCAACTCATATGTGCCTTCGGAAATGGGAAATTTATCTTTACTTGGAAAATGTATATGTGTGAGTCTCCAGTGGTTGATTTCAAGATTGTTTTATGTTTTTTTTTATTTTTTGTAGAGCCTGTGATTGAGAAACAGGAAACTCTTGGGGAAGTTCTCAATGGTGACCGATTAATGAGCTCCTTATATGACCTGAAATTCAGGGAGGACAAAACTCATCTTGTATTGTGCCACAAGAGGTTAACGTCGAGCGAGATTGCCAGGTTCAGAGACACCATTGCTCAGGATTTCTACTTTCAAATGTATTACGACGATCTCCCCTTGTGGGGATTTGTTGGGAAAGTAGAGAGAGATTATTCTGGTCGTGGTGGGGAGGAGAATGCTAAGTATTATATATTCAGCCACTTGAACTTCAATGTTCTGTACAATGCGGACGAAGTTATTGGAGTAAACAGTTTTAGCGATCCGAGATACCTGGTTGATATATCAGAGAGTACTGAGATTGATGTTCAGTTCACATACTCGGTTTCTTGGAATTTGAGTTCGGAACGGTCTGAGACAAGAGTGAATAAGTACTCCCAGGCGTCGCTTCATCCCATCAGCAAGAAGATTCACTATTTCTCGTTTCTTAACTCGATAAGCGTTGTTGTTTTGGTAGTTGGACTTCTTTCTCTGCTCTTCATGCGCCACCTCAAGAATGAACTAAGAAGGTGACAATTTTTTCTTAGGAAACTGTTTTTGTATTTGTGTAGTTTTAGTATATATTATGGTTAAATTTGATCTTTTGTAGTTAACTTCTCTTTCATGTATTTCAATAGCTCAAACGGAGATGAAGAAGAAAAAAGAGAGGTGGGATGGAAACTCATACAAAGTGATGTGTTTAGATGTCCTCGCAACATCTCCTTGCTTTGTGCCTTCTTAGGAACTGGTGCTCAGTTGCTAATCTTGTAAGCTTCTGTTATCTATAATTCCCTTTTTGTCATTATAGTTGCGATCTTTTCTACTTTTTCCTATCCTTTCTATCTGTTAGCTAAAGATAGTAATACAAAAAGTGATGTAATCACACTCTGTTCCAGTGGCAAGTTTTTATGTTTTTAGTAGGAAACCAAGTTGTTTCATGTCATTTCGTTAAGTGCACTCGCATACAACTATTTTCTTAATATTGTTCCATGTCTCTGACTTGTTTACAGGATTGTTGCTCTCTTTGCAATGGCCTTCACCGGTTTTCTATACCCATACAATCGCGGAATGCTGCTCACTTCTCTTGTCATCGTGTACACTCTAACATCAATAGTGGCTGGTTACACATCTGCTTCTTTCCATAACCATTTCGAGGGAAACAAACAGGTGACTGATTTTTCCAAGTGCCTTCGACTCTTTCTGTTCTCTAAAGATTCATTGTTGGCATAATTGTCATTGTTACCTTTTTTTCAGAAAAGGAGTGTTCGTCTTGCTGGGATCCTCTACACGGTTCCTTTATTCATAATATTTTCTATTCTCAACACTGTGGCAATAACATATGGAGCAACTGCTGCACTCCCCTTTGGCACAATAGTCATCATCATACTTATTTACACTGTTTTCAATGTCCCATTTCTCATGTTTGGAGGGGTTTTAGGAAACCGTTTCGGATTATCAGAGTTCCAACCTCCATCTGCTGTTAAAAGAAACCCCCGGGAGATTCCAACACAGAATTGGTATAGGAGAAAGCTGTACCAGATGTTTCTTGGAGGCCTTGTACCTTTCAGTGCAGTTGCCCTTGAGTGGCACCAACTCTATGCAAGCTTGTGGGGATTCAAAATATATACCTCTCCTGGAATAATGCTTTTCACATTCATTGTGCTCATCTTGTTGTGTGCAAGTGTTGGTATTATCTTGACCTACATTCAGCTGTCCGGTGAGGATCATGAATGGTGGTGGAGGTATGTAATCTTTTACTCTTCTGCATTATTTTCATCCAAACATGTGAACTGGATTTAGACTAGGTATCTAGATTCAAACAATTATAGTATGCGGCCATTGAAGGGTATGTGAGACATGATTGGCGTAGAGACTCTTCCTTTTAGGATCATCATGTGATTTTGTGTGCAGATCGATATGGTGCGGAGGATTCACGGCGATCTTCATGTATGGATATGGAGTATTGTTCTATCTGAGGTCTGACATGACCGGGTTTCTGCAGTTGAGCTTCTACTTGGGATACACTGCTTTGTTATGTTACGCTCTCTTCTTGGTTCTTGGAACCATAAGTTTCCTGGCTTCTTGGATGTTTATTCGCCACATCTACCGTTCTGTCAAACTCGAATAACAACCAAGGACCAAGGGGGTCCTGTCCTCTTCGTCAAGTGATGACTCATCTTTGTATTTGTTTAGATTATCTGATAAACTAAGTTTACAACTGTGTCTTTTTGATATGATCACATGTTTCTACCAAGGAATGAAAGTGATGTTTCTTGCTTTAGTTTTTGCTTTTCATCCCATAGAGTTAAGTCTCATACCATATCACCATTCAACAACAAACTAACATTACTTAGAAGTTACATAATGCAATAAAAATAAAGCAAATCCGAAACACAAATACTTTAAAGAAAAAAAGATAAACTTCACTTGCTTTCTATATGGTTTGGATTGCAAATGAGTGGCTGCACAACTCCATCAGCTCCCTTTGCATCAGATGTAATAGATCCCTCCAACGGATTCTTCATGCTTTCTGACTTGGGGTGGTCATCAGCAACCACTCTTTTTCTCTCTGAGACTTTTTCTTCCTCAATTATGTACACGATATCTCCATTTCCTTCTTCATCCTCTTCCTCTTCCTCTTCTTCTTCCTCCTCTTCATCATCTTCGTCTTCATTGTCTTCTTTCTTCTCGCCATCTTTGGCTTCATTGCTGCATATTGTATCAACCTGGGAAGACGTGACTTCCCTTTCTCTCAGCGTTTTCTCTGTGAGGCTCTTCAGCAGCTTCATCACTTGGACCGCATACATCAATGCAGTTAACGGATCTTTCATCTACACACGAGACCCAAAAGACAGCCAACACAGTTCACAATGCGGAAAACACTATACTTCAACTTAAAAGAAACTTATAAGAGAGGCTGTTGAGTATCATTGTGCATTCTAGTGTTGATCAGAAAATCAATACAATAAAGAGATTGACCTGAGACATGTTAGGGGCAAAGACTAAAGCAAGATTCCGAGAGTTCATCTTGTTAACATGCTCAAACTGAACAACATCAGCCATGAGATTGATGGCCCAGTTGAGTAGAGAAGCTTCTGTCTGAGGTAATAGCCTCACAACCTTGACAAAATCCTCGTCTGACTCACATTGCAGCACTTGCTCAGATGGCAGAGGATCTAGTACCCCTCTTGGTAGCTCTCTGAACCAAGCCTGAACACACACATCATCATAAAGTCCAAGTTTCCATCTAAGATTTAAAGGGTCAAGAAGAAGAAGAAACCTTGATAAGTCCAGCTAGACAATGAACATCGATCCCATCAGGTATCAACCCTTTATTAAGCTGCTCCCTTACATACTCTTCCTCGCTGTTCTCTCCTGTTATTCTGAATATTCCTTCCACCTGCAACCCTCCTTGATCATATAGCCTGCTCTGCAATAGCAAGAGTATTACAGGAACACAGTTCCCTCTAGAATCATATGATAACTGCATTGATTCTGTCGAAACCCCAAACACTGTTGCACTGTCGAAAACAAAAACAAACATGAAATGAGTCCATATCTAAAAACCAATAAAACAAAAAGCGAAAAGTCTCAACCTCGCACTGGGAGCTTTCTTGGGGACATCAGGCTCGAACTCAGAAGGAAGGCCAAGGAAGCCGTTGAAACGATCAAAGGTCACGTGAGCCACGTGCTGTACATCGGTTGGACCACCAATATCCATGGCTCTCCACTCGTATTCTTCCTCCTCCGCCGTCGTGGGGAAACAACGAGACAGCTCCAGGACGACTCGACCCACCGGTAATAACCACCAAAGAAGGGGCTTGCGGCGCGTTCTTGCTCTCTCTATCTCTCCTCACGAGAAGGTATGGGACTAAGGAATGGTCATGGACGGCGCAAAAGATTTGAGAAAAGATTTTGAGTTGGGGAGTTAACACGTTACAAAAGTATGGTGCGCACAGAGAGATTGAGTGGTGGTGAAGAAACAGATTAGGAGGAAGGTGTAACGTGGGAATCACTATGTTATTGTTTTAATTTCTAAGTCTTTTATAACATCTGTCTCTCAACAATAAATAAAAAAAGTTAAAAACCATTAGAGTAGGTTTTAAGTTCCCTAAGTATTGGTGATCTATCTATTTCTTTTAATTAAACGCGTATTAATCAAAATGAGTGAGCAATTTGACCATACTAATTGTCTCTTTTGACATTGCTTGTTTTAACATGAGTTTAAAACTTTCAATAAGTTATAATTTGAAAAGGTCCAAAAGAAAAAAACGAAAAAAAAAAACTCTTACCGCGCGCTGGTTTACATAACGTTATCAGGTTACCAACTGACACATAAGTATTTTTTTTACCGTTTTTCTATCGCTATTGTAGCTCTTTTTATCTTTTTTTACTATTGTAGCTCTTAGGCCTGATGACTCAACATAATATTGGGCCTCAACTAAACTAAACTAAACGAAAAGTAGCCCAAAGAGTAGTTGGGGTAATAACTGAATGGAAGTAAAGATCGACTACAAATTTGACTTGCTTGAACCAGAAATAATTAAGCCAAGAGGCCTAAAACACTAGTTTACTGGGTCAGGTTTATTTCTGGGACCATTATGAAAACATGTCATATTTTATAGGTTTAATAATTTCCAAGTATGTATATATACATTAATTTCAACAAAAAGCATGTATATAAATTATTATTTTTCGAGTAAACGTAAGTTTAATTACTATTGTAAAACCACAATCTTGTGTATCGCATTTGATATATAAATGAATCACATTTAACAAAACTATGTCAATAATCAAAAATATGTTAAATGAGACCATTTCATATTGAAATTAGTAGACTAACCCAGTTTAATTTCTATTATTTTACTTTCAGGAAAAAAGAGTATTGTCATCAACCACCAAATGTATACGCAGAGAATTCTAATATGCACTATCCAAACAATATTGTGATATTGAGCTGATGAGTTGATAATCTAAACACTATTTCAATAGACAAAACTAATGTTGACTAATTAATCTAATCTAACTTTAATCTTGATCTTGAGTTGGAGGATTCATAATGACACATATTAATGAAGAACAATGACAAATTTAATTAGATTTGTAAAAGCTCATTGACTACATTAGCTATACGCGAATCAAAGGAGACATGTAACAATTTCTAATAGAGGAAAGGAATCTGAAATGTGGCATTGAGATATAGGTGATGCCAGGAGGAGTGGGATGTTGACCCATCAACAAAATTATGGATAATACTAAACAAATTCGATTTAAATAACACTTGATAATTGAGATGTTTATAATTATTGATGTTTTCATATGTTTATTTAAAATTAATGCAAGATGGCCGTTTAGTTTTTATCTTATTGGTCGTCTACATAATTTCCATTATAATATAATGAGTATTTTGGTTGAACTAGTAGGAGCGAGATAGTTTATTCAACTTAAGTATGGTAGGTTAACCGAATAGAAGAAGTTGCTCAAACTGATTGTGTTCAAAAAAAAAAAAAAGTTGCTCAGTTTCGAACTTTGAATACAAAACTACTTCTTCGATTTCAAATTATATGATGCTTTAAAATGTTTATGTTTTTATATTATGTTTATGTTTTTATATTTTGAGATTTTAAGGTTAACTTTAATTTTATTGGAAACTGTTCAACTAATTAAATTTATATTTGGTTGAACGATTTTTAAATTATATATTTAAAAGTATTCTTTGAAGAAAGTAAGTTTCTTAATATTTATGCATTAATTTAAAACATCATATATTATGAAAACGGAGTATATGTTAATAAAAGAAAGAATTGCGCTTTGAGAAATTTGTCACATATATAAATCATCAATATTTGATATTATCAAAATAAGAAGACAATGGACTGAGAATGACTTATTACATATGTGTATTTATATAATTGTATTCATATAAATATATATTCATACTATTGTTATCCCCCTTTCGTATCCCAAAGGCCATTTGACAAAAACGAGCTACGGTTTGGATACAGAAAATCACTCGATTCTGCTATTTTTATATAAACATCAACAAGCATTCCTTATCAGACAATATATTTTTTTTTGAACTGATAAATATCAGACAATATTACGTTGTCTTTCTGTTCATTTGTACATTCCTGCTCAAATAGGTATTTGTTATTTCTAAATATATGCAAAGTTTAGCATTAAATGATCTCTCATTGTGTATTACAATCCTGAAACAACATCATTAGATCATCCGCATAAAATAACTTAATAGGTAATCTAGCTGGGGAGAGTTGTATTCATTTAATCATTAGATGCAGAGTAGCTGACTAAAATTATATATCGATATCATAGTCTTTTTGAAAACATAAAGAATGCTACATATTACATTTTGACAAAGTACGCTGTATTTTTCATGCCCATTCAAAGACTCTTGATAATATGCCTATATATTTTCATGTTTAAATTTCCTTTGTGGGGGAGGGTTAGAACAACACACAACTACTTTTAACTTCATGAGACATGCTGCTAGAATATTAAAAGAAACATTTTTTTACGCATGTACTGTACACCTTTCACAAATACAAAAAAAAAAACGTCGTTATGTATAAAGAAGCATCTACGTGATATGAATGATAGAAAATATGATGATAGATTATAAAAAAACTATGTGCTTGAATAAGCCCAAAAAGAGACTTAATGTAAAGGAGCCAATAAACACAAACAGGCGGTTACAAAGAGAGGCAGAGATTGTGGAGTAGGAGTCAGTGATTCTAGTGGGTTCCTCCTCTTTTTCTGCTCTTTTTATTTTAATCTTTACTTACAAAAATACAAATCATCATTTAATATTCTTCTCGATCCCTTTTTTCCTACCTCGATATTTTTCATTGCAAAACTATTTCAACTAGATTTTATGTTCGGTCCAGTTAATCTTGTATCCAATCTTCTTATTATCTTCTACACTGGACAAAGCCCTTTTTTTCTTTAACAAGGATAAAGCTTCTTTTTCCATAACAAGGTTAAAGCTCTTTTTAAGATTAGTTAAGAAAAAAAAAGGTTAAAGCTCTTTTATATTTTATGTTTCCATCTATAACTTATTTATATACTTTCGAATCTGTATGGGATCGATGTATATATAGAGATCGGCTTTCTGATCAAACACCGCAAACTATTAGGCTTTGACCCTTGACAACTATAAAGTTGGTCAAGTAAATTTTCAAATTTTGTTGTACAACTTTTTCAAACCCAAGTATTAGTCAGAAAAAGTAGCTATACACACACAATACAAAAACATAGCCGGGAAAGAAAGTCTGTGAAGGACAAGATCTTCGTGTGATTAACCATGAAATATTATCAGTATCATCTTTTTAAATTATCTATATACTTTTAAGTTAAGCAAGTGAACTTTGTGTTTAATTACTGTGGAAATAGATAGAGAAAGGGGTGGAAAAGGAGAGACTGATGAATCACAAAGGTTTCTTCACATACAAGTAGAGAGAGAAAGAGTAATAATAATAATTAATATTATACAATACAATTACTGCTTATTTATTAGTATCATTTCCCTGTCTAAACTATATGTATACATACACGCTCACATATATATATTTGTATATATAAAATCTCTGAAAGAGAAAAGATTGGACCCTCTTTGTTTTTCTGTTCAGCCATAAAGAAGCTTTTGACGAGAAAGTTTCATTTCTACTTTCTCTCTCTCCTCTTTCTTCTCAAACACCCTCAAAGCAAATAGAAAACCTCACAAAAGGAAGGTAATAAATTAAACACATAATATCTATCTTACTTTCATTTTTTTTTTTGAAAAAATCTATCTTACTTTCATGTTCATCATCAACTAGTGTTTCTTTTTTCATATTCCAATCATTTGTTCAAGAATTAAATAACACTTGCAATATCTCTCTCCTAAGCTCAAAGTTTCTATTAGTGAATCTTTCTCCCATCTTTTTAAGACTAACTAATGTTTTACAGAAAGGCGGAAGTAGAAGAGAAGAACAATAAAGAGGGAGATATTAGATGGCTAACAATAGAGTAATCAACGAGGCCACAAACCATAACCATAATCATCATCTCTCTTACTCACTTCTTCATGGCCTCAGCAACAACCCTCCTCCTCCTGGATTCATGTAACATAAATCTTCTCCAACTCTTTTCCCTTTCTTACATAATTAAAGCTAATCTTTCTTCTTTACATAATTATGCATAAAATCTCATCTTTTTCTTTGTGATATCCAATCTTATAATTAGCTCTATATTTTTCTATGGAGTTTTCTTTTGTTTATCCTCAATTTGACATTTTCTTAGTAATAAGATATATTACACGGTGTCATTAATTCGTATAAGAACATATGGTCAACGTAAACGGTAAATCTATGGGTAAAACAGAAACTTAAAAAATGTACTATAGATCTTCCGAAATAGGTTATATATGTGTAGTAGTTGCAATTCTTGTGAAATTATTTTATCATATGCGTTCGGCTAGCCTATATTTATATATTTTTATAATATTAGTTGGGTAATATTCTTTTTGTAGTGCTAATTAATTAAATAAATCATTAAATGAAACAGTAACCAAGATGGATCCTCCAGCTTCGACTTCGGAGAGCTAGAAGAAGCAATTGTTCTGCAAGGTGTTAAGTTTAGGAACGACGAAACTAAGCCACGTAAGCCCCTCTTCTCTCAAATCCTTGCATGACGTGAGCGTTCCTTAACAAACTCCAATAAAGTTTTCTAAATTTACATAAAAACTTAAAATGGAAAAAAAATAATGATAAAGCTGAGAGATAGTCTGAACAAGTCTTTAGATAGGTTTGTGTTTTGGTGATGATACGGAGGCAAAAGAGAGCCTTGGATGGCGTGACTTGTTTATTTATTTCTATTCTCGTTTTTCCTTTCCTCTTTAAAAAATAAAAAATAAAATAAAATGCTTTTACCAACTCTCTAACCTCCTCTATCATATCCACACAATGACAAGTATTCCTAATTAAATTTGGTAACCGTGTCATGTTATATATAGATCCACGTGATAAATGATGTGTTTAATTCTTAGCAGTAGTTTACAGCAAACGCACACATGCACATACTTATATCATATACTTGAATACTTGATTAAGAGCATATGTTAAATGTAAAAATGCGTAAATGTAATGATGGTAAACTTGCAGCTTTATTTGCAGGAGGAGGAGGAGCTACAACTCTGGAGATGTTCCCTTCATGGCCAATCAGAACTCACCAAACTCTTCCTACTGTACCCTTTCTTCTTCTTTGACCCTTTCTTCTTGTTTTATCTTCTTTTTCAGCAATTCAAAATAAATATAAGTATTTTATTCTCTCCTTTTTTTTTATAACAAATTCTCTTTTATATTTACATTTTACTCTCATTATATACATGTTTTAGCTTTCTTGTTCCTCTAGCTATCTATTATTTTCCCTCGAAACTGAAAGCGATTTTTAAGATTGTTAATTACTCCTTTCTTCTGACTTTATAAACTGGAAGCAATTTGAATCATACCCATTTGTCAATTTACATACGCTTAAGGTCAAATCCTCCTCCTTAGTATTAATCATGCCTTTTCTGACTTTTTATTAATTATGAAGTTTTATTATACGATCATAAGTACGTTTATGTTGAATTTGTATTGCAGGAGGAGAGTTCCAAGTCTGAAGGAGAGAGCACCGATTCAGGATCAGCAAATTTCTCAGGCAAAGCAGAAAGTCAACAGCCGGAGTCTCCAATGAGTAACAAACAGAATCATCATCTCATGCTTCAGCATCAACGTAATAACAACATGGCAAACTCAAGTTCAACATCTGGACTGCCTTCTACTTCTCGAACTCCTGCTCCTCCAAAAGCTTCTGAGGATAAGGTACTCATCATCATCATCATCACTTTTTTAAAAATTCAATTTTTCTGGAAAGAGATATATGCATGTGAAGTCATGTAACGTCCATGATGTGATGTACATGATATGTGGTATATATCCTTCTCTCTCTCTCTTTATGTCATACGAGATATATGCATGCACATGCACATGCATTTCATATTTGTGTATGTCCGATCAAATCTTCCAATAAAACAAAAACCAAACACAGATCCCTAAAAGGAAACGGATCAGAGGAGATTCAGATTTTTGACCTCTCTCATTTCGTTGAAAAAGACAAATTGAATATACAAATAAATAAAAACGCAAAAGTGAAATAAAGCAGAATCTTCCTCAGTGTATTTTCTTTTAGTTTTCCTTTATGTAGGAAAAAAAACAATACCCCCTGTTTTCTTTTTCTTTTTACATCTATTATTATGATAATAATATAACTAGTTATAAATAAATCTTACACATAATTTCTAAATGATTTCACAACTAATATGCTGCTTTTAATTAGCTATATATAAATGTGTATCACATAGTCAACTTAACTTACATAATTTATTTCTGTTTTTATTTTTCCACTGAATTTATTTCTATTTCCATCTTTGTTCTCTGACATTGCAGAGGAAGGCTACGACTTCAGGCAAACTTCTTGATGCTAAGGTACTTTAACGTTTATCATCATTAATTCATACACATTTATTCGTTTCCCCCGAGGAGACATATGTATATACTTATAGTTTCCAGTGACCTTTTATAAGGATTTATTTTGGGTTCATATTCAGTGACAAAAAAAGAAAAAAATTGGGTTCATATTTTCCCGAACTAGCTTGTTAACCTCCTGTTTTAAAATGTGCTTAAAATGGGATTATCTCAGACACTCAGACGTTTGGCCCAAAATAGAGAAGCTGCTCGCAAAAGCCGTCTTAGGAAAAAGGTAACCGTTACAAATCCATATCTGTCACTTCACCTTATCATCATCATTTATTTAATTATTTATATTTTCCTATTTAGCTCATTATTGTACAATAACAAATGTATCAACATATGGTTTGAGCAGGCTTACGTGCAACAGCTAGAATCAAGTAGGATAAAACTTTCCCAATTAGAGCAAGAACTTCAGCGAGCTCGATCTCAGGTTTCACTTGAAAGTTAAATAATTTATAGTCCTATAGTATAAACTTATTGTGCCGGTTAATTTATTTACCATATCTTATTTATGTCGATATAGGGGATGTTTATGGGAGGCTGTGGTCCACCTGGACCTAACATCACTTCCGGTACTGAAACCTAAAACACCATTTTGCAGTATTATTTTATTAAAATACTGGTTGGATCAAACAACTATATATATACATGTGTGTGATCAAAATTACTATTAACATATTCGACGTACGTAGGAGCTGCAATGTTTGATATGGAATATGGGAGGTGGCTAGAGGAAGATAACCGGCACATGTCGGAGATTCGAACCGGTCTTCAGGCTCATTTATCTGACAATGATTTAAGGTTGATCGTTGACGGTTACATCGCTCACTTTGATGAGGTCTTGCGATTAAAAGCAGTGGCCGCGAAAGCAGACGTTTTCCACCTCATCATCGGAACATGGATGTCCCCTGCCGAACGCTGTTTTATCTGGATGGCCGGTTTCCGTCCATCTGACCTTATAAAGGTTCGTCTTCTTTTCATGTCGCTCACATCAATGTAACGTTAATACAAAAACAATAAACTAATATAAGATAGAAACATACTTTAACTAGAGAAACTATATACATTTAGTTATAATTCAAAAGTAAACTAGAGATGGACTTGATGTGTGTGTGTTTTTTTTTTTGTAAAGATATTGGTCTCGCAAATGGATCTATTGACGGAGCAACAACTGATGGGAATATATAGCCTACAACACTCATCGCAACAAGCGGAGGAGGCTCTCTCGCAAGGCCTCGAACAACTTCAGCAATCTCTTATCGATACTCTCGCTGCTTCTCCCGTCATGGACGGTATGCAACAAATGGCTGTCGCTCTCGGCAAAATCTCTAATCTCGAAGGATTTATCCGCCAGGTTCCATTTTCTCACCTATATATCTCTATCTTTATTCTTACTTGATTTGCGTTTATATTAATTTACATTTTATTATGAACATGTATGAAAATACCAACATATTGGTATTCTTTGAACATATTTGAAAATTTAAAATGCAAACAAAACTAAAAGTTTAAAATACATAGAAAAATAATTTGAAGATAATTTTTTTTTTGTATATCCAAATATATTGCGTATATGGGCTGGCTAAGTTTGTCTAATTAAAATTTGATCAGATGTTGCTTTCACGTATTGTCTTTTTGTGGATTATGTCCAATTGGCCATGTCTTTTAAATTCCTTTTCCTTGCCGGTTTTTCCTTCTACCATATAATAATAATATATGTTTCTTTGGTCTTAAATTTAATTATTCCAAGAGCCAAATTTCTTTCACCTACTTGTTTTTATATAAATGGCTCAAGAAAAAAAGCAAACAGAATATGTTAAAAGTATTATACATCTCTTTCAAAGTTTTCTTTTGAACTCAATAGAATTTTTTTCATTATTTGGATCAAATTGTTCTTTTCATTAATCTGTTCACAAGCTATTGACTTTTGTAATACCCATTAGGTGTACCGTTGTTATCTTCTTTATAATTCTGCCAAAAGAATTAGTGTCTTAGAATGTTAATTAAATAAACTGTGATAGCTAATTGAGTTTTTTATTTTATTTCTCAATGACATTGTTAATTCAATTGAAGGCTGATAACTTGAGGCAGCAGACTGTTCACCAGCTGCGACGGATTTTGACCGTTCGCCAAGCCGCACGTTGTTTTCTAGTCATCGGGGAGTATTATGGACGGCTCAGAGCTCTTAGCTCTCTTTGGTTGTCTCGACCACGAGAGTAAGTGACATTTACAATAATTCATTTTCTGCATCTTAATTATAGTTTTAAAAAATTAATTTGATTTTGGCTAATATTAATGTGAATAGGACGCTGATGAGTGATGAAACATCTTGCCAAACGACTACGGACTTGCAGATGGTTCAGTCATCGCGGAACCACTTCTCCAATTTCTGAATTGAAATTGAACCTTTATGACTAAAATGGGCCAAGTTCCTTTGTCTTAATTTCACTCTTCGGCCACCCTGTTTCCGTTATGTTGTACTAGTAATGTTAGGATCTTCCTTCACCTCCTTTTTAAAAACTATAGCTTTATGATATGAAGTTAACGTACCACGTAAATGGAACCAATTTATGTGCCAAGGAAAATGAGAGGAAACAACATTATCCCGATGATTTCGACACATTCATCTTCTGACGAGCGTGTACTTGGCTCGTTTTATTTTACAATGGACAGTATTTTTCTTTGCTTGAAAAAAGCAATGGCCACTTTTACATTTACCACAAACCACGTACAGAGTTTGTAAGGACGAAATATAAAAACGACAAAAGCACTTGATATAAGAAATTGCAGGCCGGTTCTGGGCCAGACAGTTCATAGGCTTAAACGATAAACTCATAACGAAGGCCCAATATAGGCCTTAAAGCCCAATTGATCTATACACAAATGACAGACAGGACACATAGTTGTCTTGTAATAAAAAGGTACATCCCCTGGATAAGGACAACATTCGATTTTTACTTGTAAACAAACAAACAAGCCTTCGACTTTAATTCCCACTAAGTACGTCGACGACTCTTCCGTCGTGGTTATACTAAAATTCTAAACAACTTCTTATTACTAAAGTGACTTTGTTAATCAAAAGTCAAACCAGGTTTGGCAAGAGAGAGAGATTGATCGCATCGCCATGGAAACAGCAAAGCGCAGAACGATAGAAACCATCGTCTCCAAGCTCAGCTCCGTCTCCGAGCAAACCCGAGCCGCCGCTTTAGCCGAGCTCAGACTCATCTCAAAACAAGATCCCGACAGCCGTCCCATCATCTCCGACGCCGGAGCCATCCCCTACCTCGCCGAGACTCTCTACTCTTCCACCCCCTCCTCCCAGGAGAACGCCGCCGCCACTCTCCTCAACCTCTCCATCACATCTCGCGAACCCCTCATGTCCTCCCGCGGCCTGCTCGACGCCCTCTCCCACGCCCTCCGCCACCACGACTCCACCACCTCCCCCGCCGCGGTCCAGTCCTCCGCCGCCACGATCTACAGCCTCCTGATCGCCGAGGAGTCCCACCGTCCCGTCGTCGGATCGAAACGAGACATCATCTTCTCCCTCGTCCACATCGTCAGGTACCAAGACTCGCATCCGAGGTCGATCAAAGACGCGCTGAAAGCGCTCTTCGCCATCGCTCTCTGCCCGGCGAACCGCTCCACGATGATCTCCCTCGGCGCGATCCCCGCGCTCTTCTCCCTCATCGTGAAGGACTCGCGGTGCGGGATCGTGGAGGACGCGACGGCGGTTATGGCGCAGGTCGCCGGGTGCGAGGAGAGCGAGGAAGGGATGAGGAGAGTCTCGGGAGCCAATGTGCTCGCGGATCTGCTGGATCCGTGCACTGGCTCGAGCCTGCGGATCAAGGAGAACGCGGTGAGCGCGCTTTTGAATCTAGCGAGGTGCGGCGGAGACGAAGCGCGTTTGGAAGTTGCGTCAGCGGTTGCGTCGGGTGCGGATGAAGGAGCGATGGAAGGGATCTTGTACGTTGCGGAGAACGGGAGTGTGAAAGGAAGGAAGAAAGCGGTTGATCTGTTGAAGCTCGTTTCGAACGATTCGCGTTTCGATCATCTGATCAGTGACAGTGATAATAATAATAATCCAAGTAGTATCTGATCATCTGCTTATCATCATTTGTACACTTTTGCTAATTCATTCCTTCATTCAAAACACACACACTTTATATGCATAATGTAATTTCATTGTTACAGTTTGAACATGTTTTGTTTTCTACAAATGAATCAAGAATCCTTTTTACAAACCGCAAACAGATCAGACGTTGAGTTCAAGAACTGGTTTATACAGAGTTTGTTCTTCACCGAGCAATAGTGAGCGTAAAATCGCATCGCAAGTGCCATCGTAGTGAACTATGAGATGTCCACCTTGAGGGATCTCGTGGTAGTTGATCAAAGGTTGCTTCTGGGGAACGCATCTTTGAAGTTGAAACGGGACAACTTTGTCTTCCTTCCCATGCCAGATGTGAACAGAGCTCTCTTGAGTAATGTTTAGATCTGCTGGTTCGAAGTCCCATTGTCCGAAACAAGCCACGAAATCGTCTCTAAGAGTGTCGAAAACGTTTCTTTCGCGCAGCTTATCCTATTAGGTAGAGAGAAATACATGTCAGAACTGAATCATCACTACAAATTTTGGTGGAGAAAACTAAGGGAGTGGTGACCTTGGTAAGCATGGGAAAGCCGGTGGTCCGCTTGAGCACCTCCACGTCATGGCTGTTGAAGTAGACCGGATTGCTCTCAAGAACCGAACTATTTGATGGTATGACCTTTTGGACAACCCACCAATGTAACAGTCCAGGTGCAAACCTCGATATCCTTAAACACCATCTGATAATACCTCTCCTGTAATCTTTCTTTATAAGCTTCTTAGGAAGTGATGGCCAGCGATAGTTCACAACCGGAGCAACAAAAGCCACGCCGGATAGCCTGCAAAAGAAGATAGGATACTGTCTCTTACTAGTTACTTAAACTATTCATTTGGTTTTAAGGAGTTGATGATTGCCTGTGAGGTATGTGTTTTAAACAACCCCAAGTTGGGTAAGACCCCATGGAGATTCCAATGAGGAAAAACTTAGGTCCTATCTCCAACTGGTCTGCAAGTTCTGCTATGTCATCAACTTCACTTTTCAGGGAACGTTTCGTGTTTGCATCAGAGTCTCCATATCCAGAACGGTCGTAGAATAGAAGATACACCTTAAGCTCTTGTATAAGCTCCTGAAAAACTAAACCCAGGTCAGTTTTTTTTTTCCCCCAAAGAATGAAAATATAACAGAGGTTTTTTTTTTTTTTTTTTTGTCTAACATCCAGACAATATTTAAAGAGCATGTTTTACTTTTGAGGCAGAGAAGTTCATATCTTTAGAGCTTCCAAAGCCATGAATAAGAATGATCTTGTATTTGGCTTCGTCCTTTGGAACACCACGTTCTCTATATGCTAAGAATCTTCCATCTCGAAGTTTAACTCTATTCGAATTTGCACAAGAATCCTCCATCAAACACGGATAGTCACTAGACAAGCAGACAAATGTTTTTTTTTTTAATATCTCTAACAGTTCAAGATAAATGGCAAAACCAAGAACATCACAAGTTCAAAGAACAGGAAAAGACATACCAGAAGAGGAGATAATTTGCCTTGAATCTGGAGAGTAACAGAGAACAGATTGAATGGTCAAAGATGTGATCTGTTTTTTTTCTTTATGTGTACAAGATAAGATGATAATGATGATTGATAAAGAAGAAGGCTACTTGTTGAAAAAGCAAGTACCCCTCCTTGGTGTATTGAATTTGAATAGGAGGAATAAAGAATTTAGAAGACAAAACAAAATATTCCTCTTCAGATACCTTTGCCTAATAAAAACATTCTCCAGACTTTATCCTGTTCGCTGTCTTTGTTAAACTCCAGACGCCATTATCATAATTCACCAATCTTAGATTTGCTTCTCCCACAAGTTAACTTTTTGCATATGAAATTCGGAAACTTCCCATAATAATTCCCTGGAAATAGAAATTTCCTCAACATCTAAACCTTTTTGGAATTTTGGAATATTCCTTATCTCAAAGGGTTCTATACTTCTAAGTTCTAACTAATAAAAATCTAGTCTCCAAGTCTTGGATGCCATGTCACGTAACCGGTTTTTGGTATAAAACATAATGGGCTTTTAAATTGTCAAAAACATGGGCTTGTATGGGCACGGGCTTGTTTGTGTTCAGTAGATAACTGAATGAATAGTGATTATGGTTACGTGAAGAGAAAGCAAGTAGCAAGCCTCCTTGAATTTGAGTGGATAAACAAACTGAGAAGAACAAACAAAAAATATCCTCTTCTGATTCCTTTGGCTAAACCACCCTTCTCGTTTTTAACACATTCGCTGGCCATCTTTACATCTTAATTAAGTTCAAGCTACTCCCAACTAACCAATCTTGGGTTTTAGAATTCAATTTTGGCGCCGTTTCGCTGATTGGGCATGATAATCATTAACCGCAGATGACCTTCTTGGCATAGCTTGACAAGGTTCCTGTGCTGTGTGAGGATGGCATTACTGTTGCCTAATAAAACATGAGCAATCACGTAACTCTCTCCTTTCTCATTTGCAAACTGCCATTCCTTCACCGTCAAATTGAAAGAATCTTTAGCTGCGGATACCGTTGCTTTCACCTCGATGTACTCTTTCTTCCCACCTCTGTTTTTGATCACTAGGTCATAAGGTAACCCGGTTTCGCTCTGCTCGTTTACCCAACTGACCACAGCCTCCTTGCCGTATTTTGCAGCATAGTATCTGAAAGCGATCTCTTCACCTTTTTTACCAGTGTATTGCAACAGTGTAGCCCGATCTGTGCCGGTGTGAAACTGATCTCTCGTGCTGAAGTCAGTGGAGATGGAGTTGTTCCACTCATGAGCAAGATTCCCTGACGCTGAGCTACTCCTCATGGTATGCAATGGGATTGGCTTCGTAGCTCGTGAACTTGTGCCTGCACTATTATCATCATATCCAGCAACCAGGTTTCTATATGTGTTCTCCATTGGTTTCTTTTCCTCAAGGGCATCTGTTACAAGCTCCCTCTGATTAAAAAGGGGGGAAATACAAAGTTACTATTCAGTTACAGCAACTTTTCCTTCAGCAGAAGGAAACGAAGAAAGACAATGCAGCAGCAAAGTAATAGAACACTGAACTACATGCTTTTGCCACATGACATGGAACCAGATGAGGGTTCTTTTCAGATACTACAAACTTCATGCCAGATTCAGGTGTAAACAGAAACAGCAAGGCATAATTTCATAAATGCAACCAGGTATCAGTCTCAGACATTCCCCTACAGATTTATCACAAGGACCGAATCGGCGACCTGAGATCTTGGAAGGTTTCCATTAACTACTTCAAGAAGAAGATATTGACTGGATGTAGGGACTAGGCGAGAAAAGGGGCGCAACATTTATCCTTTTTTCAGCCTGCCACAGTGACATTGTCATGTGCACATGCAGAATCAAAGAGCAAAGCTGAACTAGGGAAGCTTTTAAATTTTGTGTTACTCAACTCTAAGACTTTGCAACTGGGGTGCTAAGTCTCAGGGCAAGAGTAGGGACGTTTGAACTACACACAGCAAAAAGAAAAGAAAGTGCATAAGAAGAAACAGAAAAAAGTAACAAGAATAACAGCCTAAAACTAAGTAGCTACAGAAGTATGAGTGGAAATGGTCTAGCTTTGAAAAGGAGGTATCACAGAAAAATACTCAAAATAGTGAGCATGTGTACATAGTAAAAAATGAAATATCTTTTCAACTTAGCACAAAAATAACAAAGGGGCAAAAATATATTTACTCAAAGGTGAAACTATCTCGCATCCTTCACTTTTGAGCAAATATACTCACTTCCAATATACTTAAGACTAATACACGACATCATTTGGGACCTTCAAGCTATTTCGCAGAGAAAGAAAAAAAGTGTTTTCAAAACAAGGAGTAGAACAGTGAGGTTTCACAGAGAACGGCAACTTCAGAAATAAAATATGAGGCATTAACAAAAACTGCTAACAACGCTCTCAGATGACTTAATGAAACAAGGAGACAAAGAAAAATGCATCTCAGAAAATCACACAAAGAACAAAAAATGCAGAAAACGTAAAATTAAGTAATATGTCCCCTGACTCACAGCGACATGTAGTAATCCAACAAATGGAAACGATGACATCGCTTTAGCTCTTTTCATCTGAGGTTGTATTTCGGAGCCTCCCAAGTTGTAAAAAGACAAAATCTTCTCGACAAACTACAAAATAGAATAGAGTATTAGAGAATAAACAAACATTCAGTCTCACAAGTCACAACTCTTCCTCGCTTTAGATAATTCACTATCAGATTCAAGCAGAAAGACTTATATCTGATAAATGCGTCGAATCTCAATATACTCAACATGGATGCGTCAAATCTCAATATACTCAACATGGACTTACCGTTGACATGCTTAGCTCTTTACATGTGTCCTTCCAAGTCGAAATGAACAATCTCAAAGCTCCGTCAGAAAGCGTGAAATCAGCCTCATTGACACTGAAGACCTGCTTAGAATCAGAATCATCTGCGAGTTTAGGTATCTCTTGTTTCACATGTCCTCTACGTAATTTAGAGGGGCTTCTTCTAAGCTGTTTGGACAAATCAGATTTTTCATGACTACGAGTTTCTGCCTTCCTTTTCTTAGTTTCTGCTTTCCTTTTCTTTTTAGACCTCCCAAGTTTCTTCACCTCTTCTGCAACAGATGGATATGGACAACTACTGACATGGTCAGAGCTCTTAAATTTCTCAACCTCATAATCACCACTATCATCGTCATCTGAGCTCGATGAATTATATCTTGTATGCTTGCCACAAGAATCCTTCTGATGTAAAGCAGTTAAGTCATTATGCTCAGAGACTGTAATGGATTTATCTTGCCGTTGTTTCTTTGATGAGGGGATGCCATACTTCTGATGAAGTCCAGTCAGCAAGATATCCAATGTTTCGCCTTCTTGTCTCTTCGCATCTTGAATGAAAGATACATACATCCTATAAAACAGTCAGCTACAACCAGCTTATGCGGTTTAAACTAGAAATAAATTGAGAACGCAATCTGGCATCTCTTGCCAAAACCAGATTCGTCATAGAAGACGGAAGAGAGATAAACCCCAAAAAAAAAAAAAACAATATCATACCGCAAGCTCTGAATACGCACACCAAGCTTCTCCTTGCCTGCGACAGACTTCTTCTCAGCAACAAAATCAAGGAAGTCATCGAGCTTAACATCATCGTCCATATCATGAATGCTCAGATAGCTATCAAGAAACGTTATAATCTCCTCGCTAGTGATCTGAACCGGGCCAGTAGAACCGGAGATGGACGGGAAATAGAGCAACACAAGTGGATGCCGCAGCAAAGGTCCCAACTTTAAATCATCAAAACAAGCAACAGACTCGTTTCGGCAGATTGCTACTTCCAAATCATGCAGGGTCACGATCCCTCTAGCGCCAACGAAGCAGTGAATAAATGCATATATCTACAATGAAAGATACATACTAAGTAAGATTCAAAATGGTTAAAAAGAAAAAAAAAAGGAATCAACTTTTTCGCAAATCTTTTACCTTGCCTTCAAGGGTCATAAGCTGGCGAAGTGAAGGAACGTCTTGCATCTGCATCCCCAAGGAGCGCTGAGAATCAGGCTGTTGTAGCTGTGATAGAACAGATTGCGACACTCTAATCGAAGAAACGTTCTCTCCAGCAGCCACCAGCGATCTACGCGTCTCGCTGACGGCCTTATCGATTCGCATTGCAGATTTCTCCGAAGATCCATGGATTCCAGACCAACCACTATCGCCGCTCGGCGCAAAGTGGTGAGGACGGAAGCTTGGGATTTGTTGTGGATGGGGGAAGTTGAGATTCTGCTGGGTCTGGAGATTGTATCGAATGGGTTGTGGGATATTGAAATTGGAGTACACACGAGTGGCTTGAGGAAGATACCCGCCGGTTCCACCGTTTATGGAGGCGCGTTGGGGCCACGAGCCGTCGCGATTCCCTTGCATTGATCGGAGCGCGAAAGCGACGGTTACAAAAAAGAAAATATACTTTATTGGAGTGAAAGAGAAGGAGGATTAGGGTTTAAGGTTAAAAACGTTCGGAGTTAACTCTCTATTTGATTCGGAGGGTTTAAGGTAAAACGTTCCGGATTAAAATCCGGTTCCGGCTTAAGCCGCTTAACCTACTTGGTCGACATAGGATCAAAAAACTTTTCCAGTAACTCCCACTTATTCGTTTAGATCCCCTTCATAAAAAATATAACCTTTCACAATATATATGTTTTACTTTGGTATTTAGACAAATATAAAAATACAAAAAAAAAAACTATAGCATATTTGCACCATTCTGTGGTGGATGATAGACTAGCGGTTTAAGTACGATTCACAAAAAGATAAAACCATAGACTAGCGCGACTCATACCACACTGTGGACCATATGTGTCGCATTAATTAAACCATAGATTTTCCCGTGAATTTATTATAACACACATACATTGAATAAGCTTGTCGTTTCGATTCATGATTACTGTACTGATCAGTTTAATTAATTACATATATGTTAGATCTTTTAAGTATTTTATTCCTTCAGGTATTGACTAAACTGCCGTTACCTTCAACATTTTCTGCGGTGAAGATCTTCTTTTTCAATGTATTTTATACTATAATCTTGTGCTTATAGGTCAAACTCCACTACCAGATCACTCTCTTTCAAAATTATCTTTCCAACTACTAATCCTTCATCATTATTTAAAACCTTGAATCTATAGATATCTTATTTTAATTGTATTTTGGAAGCAAGTATATCCTTGAATTGATTAATTAGTGATTAATCACTCGAAATTCCCAAGTTAGTTTCTACTTAACACCATAGAGATCAATCAGTCTGTAAGATATTAAATTTAGTACAAATTCTATATATGTATAAATATTACTCCCTATGTTCTGAAAAGATGTATGTTTTAGAAAAGAATAACTTCAGAAAATATAATTTTACATTTTCAATATATTAGTTAATGATAAATTGTAATTTCAAAAATTATAATTGTTTTTATTGAAATTCTATTAAAATTTATGATAATTAATTACAAAAATAATACATTAATAATCAAAATTTCATATGGTTTTTTAATATGTACAAATAATTTAAAAACATACATTTTTAAAAACAGAGAGAATATATGTTATGTGTACGTCATTTAACTATTGTGATTAGTCTTTCTCAAACGAAAATGTATACAATACAAAATAGACATCTGTTGGACTAAAACTTTTAGTATGTTGCCCTTTAGGTTAATTTCATCTTTTACAACACGGAGTTGAGTCCTAGAAAACTCTTATAATAGTATAGTACATCACCAAGTTCGTGTAATATCTGCTACTTGAATCATTAAACGTCAATAAAAGAGAACGCGTGAGTTTATAGTAATTCGCTTTTATCATTCGTCCCTTAAAACACGGCTAAAATGATGTTGAAATTGTTGTTTTGATGTAATGATGAAGTTCGTCTTCGCCGGGTCTATTTGCACTTAAGAGATAATTATGACAATAAAATGATGAAATGATATCGTATTCGTTGGGTATAAGAAGTTACATAGGCTAATACAAATGGGAAAGGAAAAGAGTGTAAAGAAGGAAAAAAATGTCTCAATGAATATGAGTCTTAGGATTCTCTTTCATCGAAAAAGCCTTGCGCTTGTGCATCTCCTTTTCACTATATATCAAGTAAGACCCACCACATTATTATGAAGAAAATTACACTCTTTTCTCCTTAGTGTAAACGCGTACGTAGACACGTGCGGACATTATCATATCTAACTTTACGTATTGGGGTAGGAAGAAAGAAAAAAACAAAACCAAGGGACCTATTTTGACGAACCTACACACACATCAGGAAGGTTGATGATTATATAACCTTTTACTACTAATCCTACACATCTTCTTGGGAGGGAGAGAGAGAGAGAGAAAAAGAGAGGGGAGAGAGAGATGAGTTTGAGGAATCTTCATGAGATGGGTTTAAGTTTTGAATCCCCGAGCTTCATTGAATGGCTTAAAGCTCCATCGTCTACTTCTTCTTCTTCTTTGTTATTTCGTATCAAGACCAAAGATGTTATGTCAAGATCAAACCACCAGAGTGTGTTGGAAAGATCTCTGTTCTTATACCAACCACAAGAACCACTCAACACGTCAGTTCAATGCTTGCCTCTTCTAAACAAGCTCATGGAAAACGAAAGCCAGGCTTTAGATGATATCAAAGAAGAGAAGGATGATGATCATGTGGTTACTCTCCAGATCGGGTTGCCTAACTATCAACGTGGTAACTCGGTGGAGGATGACTCTGATACAACATCTGATCATCATCGGAAGAATCACATCAAGAGAGAGATAGTAGATGCAGATAGAGTGGTGGTGATGAAGAAGAGAAGGAAGATGGAGTTCGATGATGAGGAGATGAATGATTTGGATATGGAAGTCTGTGGCAAGAAGTTTTGGATACCAAGTCCTGCTCAGATTCATGTCGGTCCAATGCAATTTGCTTGCTCTATTTGCAGCAAAACCTTCAATAGGTACAATAACATGCAGGTACGTCTTCTCTCTTATCATCTTTATCGTAGATGCTTTGGTATACATCCACTAATTTACCAAATCTTGCATTTTATGTCAAAACATTATCACTGTGTCATATTAACAAACAAAGAAACATTGTGACTATGTTAACTTTACCTTTGCCTTTGTCCATTCTAATGTTCTTAGGGTGTTTCATTTAGGGTTATACTATTTGCTAAAAACAAATATTTTTTAACATACCTTAAATGTTAAACAACATTCCCCCATTCACAAATACAAATACATGATCTTTGTTTTGAACAAAGGAAAACAGATATAGGAGTACTGAAATTAACATCATTACATACAGAGTAGAAAGGATTTTTTTTTTTTTGTAAATAAAAGATTATGAACTTTAATGACTTAATTATTACGGTTATTAATCTCGGTAGGTGGAATCATCGTAGTAGTAGATATACAACCCCAAATCAACTAAGAAGATAGTCGGGTATATAATTTCTGGATTAGTTGAGAAAGCTTCATAAATCTTTTGACTTTTTTCATTTTTTTGCCTTGCCTTTTTGGTTGAAAAGCCAAAACAATTATAGAGTGGGATTTGGTAAAGTATAATTCAGAAAGAAACAAAAAAGTAAGGAAAAAAAAACAATGATCACACTACTTTTAACCGAAATATGCAATCGATTACTTAGCCTAACTAATGATAATATGAGTAAAATCCCTCTTATAAGTATCATTGAATTCTACATATTTTTTTTTACTTAGGATTCTCTACTTTACCATCTAATATAAACTATTTTTTCCTCCAACTTTAATTTTACAAACATTAAACAAACCCTCTTTCTAAGTAGGAAAAAAGTTTTTCTTCTACATCAATATTGTTTCTTATTGAACTTGTGAGTGACATGTATTAGAAATCTAGAAGTGGTCAAAAGTAATATCAAGTTATATTATGGCCGTTCCGTTCCCAAAATATGATCATATTTATAACATAATGGACAGGAATATTCATAAACTGATCAATCATCTCACATATATATAAATATAAGTAAATAAGTTATCCACATAAAAGCAACTAGATTTTGACTAGTACACCCGTGCGGGTGTATTTTTTCAAAAATATGTTGCTATTTGTTTTTCATGTCAATATTAAGGATGGGTGAAAAATCTGAATCCGAAGAACCGAACTGATTTGATCCAAAAAAATAGTATCAAATCCGAACCAAAATTAATTAAATATCAAAATTATTCAAAAGTTTGGTATTTAGAGAACCGAAACCGAAATCGATCCGAACCGAAGTATTTCGGGTATCCGAATGTATCCAAAATAGATATATATATATATATATGTTAATTATTTTTAGAACATATATACATCCAGAATATATATGATACTTTTAAATTAGTTTAAATACTTGAAAATATATACAAATAGTCAAAAATAAATATCTGAAATTGTTAAAATATACTCAAAACACCAAAAATACTTTAAATAATTATTGATTCTCTACCCAAATATTTAAATTAAACCAATTTATATGTTAAGTTTATGTATTATGACATATACTATTCAAATTTATATGTAATATATTATTTTGCTTAGATTTTGAGAAATTCAAAATATATAATGAATTTTTTATTTTTTTTAATAATTTAAATGGGTTATCCGAATCTGAAGCGAACCCGCAAAGATCCGAATCGAACCCGAATGGGCAACGCCCACCCCTAGCCACTATTCTATATCATATTTGAGTCATCATATAACTAATCGTATTTTATACGTACCATCATATAAGTAATCATATAATTAATAGTATTTTATATGTACCATCATATAAATAATTACATATATTATATTTTTAAAACTTAATGTGAAATATAAAAACCATAAGTTGGCATATGAAATTGGGTTTTGTATTGTATTTTTCTTATATATATATTGAAAATAATTTTTAATAATGGTTTTTGGAAAATATTTTAGTAAAAATCAATTTAGGAATATATGTATATTTTTGAATCAATGTTTGATATAAATCAACATTAAATTATTATTTTGATTTGAAATAAATATATAAGTTTAAATTTTGTTTTATTATTATATTAGACAAAAGATGTTTTTATGTGATTGGATTAGCTAATTTTGTATATTTTAAAACCGGCAAATAGATAGTTTCTATAATATAGATGGACTTTCAATTTTTCTTAATAACATAAATCTATTTTTTCTTAATATACTGCTATCCATGTTTCTAAACAAACTTCTTTTTTTAAACTGCTATCTATGTTTCCAAACAATTTTTTTTTTAAATTGTTATACATGTTTTCAAACAAACTTTATTTGTACTTCAGTTGTAATAATATAGATGTTATATTACAACTAATGAATTAACTATAAAAAAAAACACAGATGCATATGTGGGGACATGGATCAGAGTTCAGAAAAGGAGCTGACTCACTGAAAGGCACAACACAACCCGCAGCTATCCTGCGTCTACCATGTTACTGCTGCGCGGAGGGATGCAAGAACAACATCAACCATCCGCGTGCCAAGCCCTTGAAGGACTTCCGTACACTTCAGACACATTACAAACGTAAGCATGGCTCCAAGCCTTTCTCTTGCGGCAAATGCGGCAAAGCGTTGGCCGTGAAAGGAGACTGGAGGACTCATGAGAAAAACTGCGGGAAGCTTTGGTATTGTACATGTGGATCGGATTTTAAGCACAAGAGGTCTCTTAAAGACCACATCAAGTCCTTTGGAAATGGACACTCTCCTCACCCTTCTCTTTCGTTTGGTGGGTTTGAGGATGACACGGAATGTGTCACCACTGAGTGATCAGAACCACGTTAGGTAAACTCGTGGGGGCTGTGGGAGTCATCGGTCCATATAGGTAAGATCTGAATTTTCAAATGTTGCTTCTAAACTATGCATAACCACGTAAAATCTCAAGTCTAACAAAGAATTTCTATCTTGCAAAGGGAGAAATTCTTTGTTAGACTTAGACTCAATAAATCAAAATATAACAAACTTAGCAAAGAAAACGAAGCAACATTTTAAAATTTAGATCTTCTTATTGGCATATATCTTAACGATGAGTCTACATAGAACCTGCTGTCTATCTAACACTTGAGGTCATGAGCGTTTTTAAGTATTTGGTGTGTGTTTTAGTTCTATTACCCCATGCATGTCTAGGGTGTTTGGCCACTAAAAATAACCTTTTTTTTAATAAGGGTGGTTTAAATAATGCTCACTAACAAAAACTTCTCTTTCTCCGAGGGATGTATTTGTCGAGGAGCATTTTATTGCTCGTGTAAACCCCTACTTATCCAAGTGATTAGCACTGTACTTTGATTCCTGTCTTAATTCGGGTTTCCTTCTTTTGTTTTTTTTTTTTATTTGATAAGGGTGGTTATCTTGTGAAGCACGTTAATTTTCTGTTTCTCTCATTCATGTATTTGTACTAGAAGAGAAAATTGGTGCGCTTCACTTCATTATTGTTCGATAATCCTCAATAGAGACTTCTTCCTATATAATATTGTAATCTCTCTTTTCATTTACATATGTGACGTGCTTTCAACCTTTATTTAATCGCGAAGTTAATTACAACAAGTGTTATAGAATGTAAGAGAACACATAATCATCAGAACTACCTCAACTTTGCCTTCGGCTTAGATTGACATCATGTAAGAATATCGTCTAAAATTTACCATACACTTTTCATCAATATGTGTGTGACATGACCAAGCAATAAATCTTCGGGACTTACACAAAATGACAGAGCACAAGCTTTCTTTGCTCGAAGAACAAACTTTCTGACAAAACTTCTATTGATGGTATATATACTATATACTCAATGGTAAACTTTTACCGAAGGGATCTCGAATGCTTTCGGCAAGAACGGAATCGCCCTGGGGTTGTTCTCCAGGTCGTGATACAATCTGTACTCCGCTTCATAGTCATGAAGCTTCAGCTCTGCTTTCTGATTCGTATGGTAATGGTGCTTGGTCGAATTCGACTTCCCGAACCCGAAGACGCTAACTCTCTCACAGACCCCCACCGCGAGCATCACCGCCTGCATACCCGAGGAGTAATGAAACAGAGACCCTTCGTGGCCTTTGCTCCATCCCTGAAACCCTTCGTCTCTCTTCTCTTCCAAGAACTTCTTGACGGAGTAGTACTTGACGATTCTTGCGCACAGGACGTCGAATCTCGGGTCCGTGATGACCAGAGGAGAGGGATGAGAGGGTTTGCAGACGGTGTAGTCCAATAAATGAATGGGTTGGCAGATGTACATGACGATGGGGACTGTTTCTCCGTAAGGATGGCAGTGGCAACGCTCTCTCCTCGCGCATTGGTGGAGAATGTTGCTGTTTATGAAAGATACGCTCGTTTTGGAACCGACCTTGTTCTCGAAACGCTGCGTTTTCGCGTTGTTGAGACGGATCACGAACTCGTGTTTATCGATGAGGTCACCGTGTTGGTTAGTCAGCAACGTACCACTGTTACCAACAACCGCACAAGATGAGTATCTCGAACGCGAAACGACACCGTTTTGATGAGAATCGATCGGATTCTTGATAAGTCTAATCAGATCTAGCATGATGTGAGGGTCGTAAGCCTTTCTGGTACGAGTCCAGAGCCTCAGGTTTCTCCTGAACTCTGACCAGTAACGAGAGACCTGAAGGGAGGAGCGGAGCGTTGTTGTTACCGGAAACTTGGAAGCGACGTATCTGCTTCCGCGGTTGCTGTCGATCGGGTTCCTCGACATGGAGCTGAAGTAGCGGCGGTGGCTTCTCCGAGTGTTGTCGTAGTCGGAGATCAGATCGACTTCCTGGTTGAACTTCGGCTCTCCGGGATCGACGGCGGCGAACTCGAGCAGCGTCTCGTTGAACGCGACGACCTCCTCCTTCTCCTCCGCCGTCGTCATGAATCCGGAGGTGCTGCCGAGCTCGGCTATCGCCGAGCTGAAGGAGAAGCTTCTCCGGCGGATCGCGACTCTGGTGATGAGCGTGGCGGCGAGGAAGCAGAAGAGGAGGGCGCTGAAGAGAGGTCGGACGGATCTTTTCATCGGATCTAGATGTGAATCGAATCTGTAATGGTAACGACTAAGCTTGACGACTGCATTATCAAGAATCTGGAGGTGAAAGTCAACGAGAGGGAGACGACATTTGTTGCTAAATAAAGTAAGGGAAGGTGTGTGTGTGACAGAGATTTGGCAACCCCTAAAACGGAGATCTGGAGAAGGAGGTTAGATCCGTCGAGGACGATTCAACTAACATTAAATTATTCTTTCTTTTTTCTGGTAGATGACGCAGCACCCATGTTGTGTCCCCCTTTACGCTTTGTAGCTAGAGTAGTAGAGAGATAAAAAGAGTGTGTGTGTGTGTGGGTAGCTTGTTATTTTTATTCGTTGATAAACTTCTTTTATTGGATGGGAAGAAATTTAAAATAAAAAGTTCAAATCATAGAAGCATTTTTGAGGCAGATATTTTGATTAAATGATTCGTTACTATTTTCAGACACGAATTTAGAATTTAATTTTTGATAAAACAACTTATTAGCAATGATATATATTAATAGAAAAATTATATCAAAAATCTTGATTTGGTAAAAATAAACGGGAAATTGCACCCACTAACACCACAGAAAAACAAAACTTATCAACTAACCAAAAAACAATTTCTCTTTTTATCTCTCTCTAAAATTTTAATTTAACTTTTTTTGATTATTTGACAAATAAACCTTAAATAAAATCATCATATAGATTTTTTTTTATAAAATAACTCAATGTAATTTTAAAGTAGTTAAAAGTAGTATGAGTAGGATTTCAGACATAAAGTTTAATAAAGATAAAATTATCGAGTGGATATAATAATTTTCTCAACTTGTTATAAAAGTTTTTATAAAACAAATAAGGAAAGGGCCGGGGTTTGATTCGATCTTCATGTAGTCTCCAACAGACAATTTTGTTTGTGGGCTTTGGCCCAAACCACCTTGCAATGCTTATAAAAAACGGCGGGTATTGCTCTTGTCATTCATCGAAACGGTTGGAAACATCCTCTCTTCCACTAAAAGAAAAAGAAACGCCTTGACATTCTAGTTTCACACACACAAACACTCGGCTGTTTTCTCCCACATCAAAGTCGCTTGTTCCTCCTCATCTTTTCTCTAATCATCTCCTTTCCTTTTATACTTTTCATAGGAAAATTTCTGATCATGAATCAACCACGCTTCTAGGGTTTCCTCTAATCATCTTCGGTTTTATTTCAATAAACAACTTTCAATTAATTGATTAATTTTTCTGCAAAACCCTCAAAAAAAAAGATGTACAGCAATTTCAAGGAACAAGCGATCGAGTACGTGAAGCAAGCGGTTCAAGAAGACAACGCCGGGAACTACAACAAGGCGTTCCCTTTGTACATGAACGCGCTCGAGTACTTCAAGACCCATCTCAAGTACGAGAAGAACCCCAAGATCAGAGAAGCTATCACCCACAAGTTCACCGAGTATCTCCGCCGAGCTGAGGAGATCCGTGCTGTTTTAGATGAAGGTGGGTCGGGTCCTGGATCTAATGGAGACGCAGCTGTTGCTACGAAGAAGCCGAAGAGTAAAGGGAAAGACGGAGATGGGGAGGATCCGGAGCAGTCGAAGCTCAGAGCTGGGCTTGACTCTGCGATCGTGAGGGAGAAGCCTAATGTGAAGTGGTCTGATGTTGCTGGGCTTGAGAGTGCTAAACAGGCGTTGCAGGAAGCTGTGATCTTGCCTGTTAAGTTTCCGCAGTTCTTCACCGGTAAAGGGTCTTACTTTATTTGATTTTAGTTGATGTGTTACAAAGAGCTCTATTGATCGATCTTGATTGTTATATGGTTTAGGGAAGAGGAGGCCATGGAGAGCTTTTCTGCTGTACGGGCCTCCTGGAACTGGGAAGTCGTACTTGGCCAAGGCTGTTGCTACGGAAGCTGACTCTACGTTTTTTAGGTAACATATGTCTCTCCAAAGTTTGCTTGCTCTAAAAATTTCAACTTTAAGTGTTCATCATTGCGGGCTTTGATAATATCCCCTTTTACTAAGACATGGCAAGGTTTACATCTATGGCAATTGGTGCAATCGTATATTAGTGTTTCCCGAACCATATGTAACCTGATCTAATAGCTATCCCATAGTTGTTATGTAGTTTAAATGGATTTTATCAGAGGAACTGTATATTTAGCAGTCATGCTAATCTTTGGGTTTTGACGTGCCTCGGTTTCTTGTTTTATGTTTTACTATGTTTTATAATTGAGAATACGTTGTGGCGTTTGAATAATTGTATTTCTTTTTTTGCCTCCCAATTATCAGTGTGTCTTCATCGGACTTGGTCTCCAAGTGGATGGGGGAAAGTGAAAAGCTAGTATCAAACCTTTTTGAGATGGCCCGCGAGAGTGCTCCGTCAATTATTTTCGTTGATGAGATAGATTCTTTGTGTGGTCAGCGTGGGGAAGGCAATGAGAGCGAAGCTTCTAGACGTATCAAAACAGAGCTTCTTGTGCAGATGCAGGTGAAATGCTAATAGAACTATGGCTTCTGAAAATGAATCTATTAGCAGAAACTTGACTTTCCTCTCTCCTTTTCTATCTTTTATTTTAAGGGTGTTGGACACAATGATGAGAAGGTCCTTGTACTGGCAGCAACAAACACACCTTATGCTCTTGATCAGGTGAAACACTGACTGGTTCTCCGAAATTATTGCCAGCTTCAGAATAACACTGAAAACTAGATACCATGTTGATTGTAGGCTATTCGGCGACGTTTTGATAAGCGTATCTACATCCCTCTACCAGATGTGAAAGCTCGGCAGCACATGTTCAAAGTAACATTCATCAAAGATTCAAAGAAAAATCGTTTAGTTTTCAAACCCTTTTTTTGCCTAATGATGTCCGTGTATTACAGGTGCACCTGGGAGATACTCCTCATAATTTGAATGAAGCTGATTTTGAATATTTAGCTCGCAAGACAGAGGGTTTTTCTGGTTCAGATGTGGCTGTTTGTGTAAGTGGCTTGTCCTGAGGTAATTTTTACTAGCCATGTAAAAAAACAAGTCTTCATTATGAATGGTTTCTACTTTGGCAGGTCAAGGATGTCCTGTTTGAACCTGTTAGAAAAACCCAAGATGCCATGTTCTTTTTCAAGTCAGCTGATGGGACGTGGATGCCATGTGGTCCTAAACAATCTGGTGCCATTCAGATTACAATGCAGGATTTAGCAGAAAAGGGGCTCGCGGAGAAGGTACGCAGTTTATCCTTGAAGCTGTTTTTGGTGATGACAGACAGAGAATCCTAATGGAGAGTATGCTAAAGAGCTTATGTTTCTTTCTTTCTCTTTTATCTGTCTGGACTTGAAACAGATTATTCCACCGCCCATCTCAAGAACAGATTTTGAGAAGGTATTAGCAAGACAGCGACCAACAGTGAGCAAGTCTGATCTTGAGGTCCATGAGAGATTCACAAAAGAATTTGGAGAGGAAGGTTAATGATCATATGGTTCAGCTTCTCTAGTGTCAGGGCGAATCTCAAGCTCCTGGTTATGTGTGTACCAATAAGAACAAATCGACTCTTGTTTCATCCACATCAATTAATTTTCTTTATTCTAACTGTAAAAATTATTTCGGATATGAATGGCGCTCTTGGTATATCTAATATAGTACTTATCAAATTAATTATGTTGTCATATACCTTCTTTTTTTAAGAAGAATAACGAGTCAAGATCGCTGATTACGACAAATGCAATTAAAACAATACTTCTAGCTCACAACATCATTTTTGAGTCATATAGGGTTTAAATAAATCTATGCATAATTCTATAACCTACGAATGATGTCTTCCGGTATTGGTTTGCCAGCTTCCGGTGGGATCTAAAATCCAAGATATGCATTCTTCCAACAGTTTAAACTTCTGGCGCTTTGCTATATCCAAGAAAATCTCCATCCTCTTGAGGAACTCAGACCCGCTCTCCTTGCATCTAAAGGATCCAGAACACTCACACTGCTCTGTCAAATGAGCCGCTTTCACCTGATTGCACCTAGTGCAAACTAGATCCTGCATGTGGTACATTCTTTCTCTCTGTCTCACCATCTGGACAAGACTATTCTCCATCTGCTCTCTATCGTAAATCTTTCCACATTGTGAATCTACGCAGCACCATTCTTTTTCTGTTAATAGAGCTGGGTCTCTGCCTATATCTAGGTCTCTGTAGGCATCACAGTTGCTGCAACAAGAAAGAAGCAGTACAACAGAACTCAGTAAATACCATATCAGCTTCTTTACTTCTTGCTTACTCTTGCAAGAAAGTCAAGTATTTGAAACACAGCCTGTCGGAGTGAGATAAAGGTACTGCTAATCTTTTTTTTTTCACTGGGATTTGGGGAGTCTAAGGCAAGTCTCGTTTCTTTTAATGTGACTAAACGCATCCTGCGTGTTGCATACCGACTACGTTTTTGCTATAATGTCAAACAAGGGTGTGCCAGGAAAAGCAGGATATTGTCAGGGATTTTTCGTTTTCTAATTAAACTAGTGGTCAGAAGAAAACTCGATTTCGTAAAACTATTTCTCTATTAACTAGATGTAGAAGGCACCATAACGCATATCTGAATCACGAAAACTGAGCATATCTGTTTAGTCAAGTAATACCTGCACGCCACATTAGGCAAGATAAAGGAGGGTCCAGGATCAAGAAATCCGGCTTCAGCGGCAAACTCTTTAACGTTAATGTATTTCAACAGATTCCTTTTCATTATCTGTAAAGAAAAAAATTATGTCAGCAAAACTGTATGTCTAGAAAACAAACATGCGAAGACAATAGTCAGCACGTATATGAAAAGATACTTAGTTTCACTGCAAAACATAGTTTCAAGAACAAGTTTTCGGAAGGATAGGTGTGAATTACTCAAATATGGTTATCCAATCGAATCAGTATCAGGTAAAGAGGAAAAGGAATGAGTGGAGTATTTACCAGAACCTCTTGCTCGACATTTTGGTCAAGAGCCAGAACAGCACAGATAGTTTGTACGAACTCTAACGTGTAATCTCTTTTGGGAGTTTGACTAGAATCCCGAGATGCATCTGAAACGTCTATCTCCTTCATGTGTGACGTGATATCACCGATTTTTGTAAAAAGCATATTAAAGAAGTTGGATGGTATCTGTATTAAAGAAAAAAAAATGAGACAATCTTTTGAGTGAGTGGATGAATATATATCAAACGAATTGGCTTTAAAACTACCTGTTCCTTTAGATATTCTACCATCTGTGCCTCTAAACTCTCTGAACTGCCTCTTTTTTTCTCTAATGCGAGTTTCCAGGGGTCAAATATAAACTTGGCAACAATTATGACGAAATCCCTCTGCCAAGACAGATGAAATGCATGAGTGTCCAGGAAAAAATGGTCCATGCGCGGACACAAGTTTTTAGTTCTGCAAAATGACCATTGGTTTGAGTGAGGGATCTGTATGCAAACCTGAATATACTCAGGGAAAAGTCGAGCAACACTCCACTTTGGTTCAATAGTCACTTCGTCAGGTGAAATTTCATCGTCGGTAGCTCGGATACCAGCGTAGTTATACTATAAAATGTTGAAGAAAAGATGGAAAAATATCAAGCAACGACAAGATCAAGAATTTATGAAGGAAGATGGAATTTTAGTAGAGTTCCTTGCAACTTTGATATAATTTCTCAACCATCCAGGTGAAAATACTTTTATTTATCAGTTTTAGTTCCTTGACCCATTTTGGTTTACTGGAACCCTGCATGCATTGCAGGTTCCATGGATTTTAGTTTTTCATTTCCTCAGTTTAAGGCTCAATTTTGTGTTCACGGCTTCGCAATTTTACAGTTTAAAACAAACTTTTCCCTGTTTTGCAATCAGATATTGTAAATGCAAGAGGGAAGTATAAGAGATTCAACCTGGTCCATGAAAAGTAATGAGAGCCAGTAGTGAACCGGTTCGAGCGAGATCCACTCAAAGATATCGCTGCCAGTGGCAAAGCATTTAGAACCCGTGACAGGAAAATGAGTAGAGCCCACAATAGATTTAGATTATAGACGTTAAAGTTAGGCAAATAAGACACCAACCTGTTCCCCACAGCTGTGAGCAAGCTGTCACAATAAGCCTTAGCAGCAGATAGATCAAATTTCCCTGTGTCGATAACGATCTTTGAGAAGTCTGCATATATTATTGTAGCACCTAATCTCCGCAAATCAGTCAAAAGCAGCGCAAACACCTTTTGCATGACCTACGATATTAATGAAACCACAAGATGTCAAATGAATTTAGAAATTTATATGCAAACAAAATGTGAATGTAAATGCCAAATATCAAGATCATAAGGCTGCATTGGGAGTTATAGCCTATGACAAGCATACTGCAGAAACCATTTATAATTTGTAAGCAACAAAGTCGACAAAAGAGTTGATTTAAAGAAGAATCAGACAGCAATGCAAGGAGGAATTAAAATAGTTTGCTGCATTTAATCGCACCAACAAATTTATACCTTATAAAAAGCACAAATCATTAACTGTCACTTACCTTGTGAAGCATGAGATGAAGAGCTGGATCATGAAGCTTCGACAAAGGGCTACAATATGAAATTACTGATTGGTATTTAATGAGTTGAGAATAAAGTGAATATGTACAGGAAATGACATAATCATACCTGCAGAGCCACCAAGACAAACGTTGCAAAATGGAATCAGCATATATATTGCGTGATTTACACACATCAGCCAAGCAACTCTGAATCAATTGTTTCAGCACTCGAAAAGCTTGAGCACATCCAGTGGTCTCATCAAAACTGGCGTTAACGTTCGAACTAATTCCTCTAGAATTCCCATCTTGTTCAAATCCCAAAAAGTCACCTCCTTCCATCTCACTCACCAGGTTGCTTTTCAGAAGGGCGTTAACAGCCAAGTGATGGATCTGCACGATGCATGTTAATTAGAAAAAAAAGAATCCAAAAATAGAAAAGATTAAAGCAAAAAAAGTTTAAGACCTTTAACTCCACAGAAACTTTTCTATACGCTCCAGGATATACCAAACTTGTCTGTTGCACCTGTGACAAAAGAAGCATCTCAGTTATCATGTCTCAAAAAAACATGGAGGTGGGCGAAGGTCATGACAAAGCCCACACAAACTAAAAGGCAACAAGGAAAAATCATTTGACATACCTCATCAGCAAAGAATGTCTCTTCATTGTTTAAGCCACCAAGGTCTGGAACACCATTATCTGACACCCAAAGGACCTGTTATACAAATAAAAAATCAATGATATGGAAAATCTGTTTCTCTCTTGAATACATAATAGGCATTTCAGAGTCATAATCAGTGATTTGGAGAGAATAGCATTTTGCCAAGGTTTCAGGTCTATAGTTTCGAAGTTGTACGCACAGAGCAAGAGCAAAAAGGTAAATAATGCAGTAGTTGAACTATTATAACACTCTGAAGTTAGACGGAAAGTAAAAGGAAGAACCTGCTGCTGGTCACGGAGTGCCCTAGACAGGAAGATATCTACAGTGAATGTTAACCAATCTAGTCCAAAATTCCCCAAAGGCACCTAATCAGTTGCATAGGAAATGTCAATAGCTGCAATACAGCAATATTATGAAGAATTACAGATCCACTTTACAAATATAACCTACATGGGCATATCTTGACTGGGAAATCCTCCGATCCAACCACTGAAATGCTGCAGCACAACGGAACATTGCTAATTTTGCTGCCGGACGTTGCCAGGAGACAGGCTATGCATCACAACCACATCCACGCAAACATAGTTATCATTAGTTGATCAAATGAACGTCTATCGTGACGTAAGAAAAAAAAAAGAGAAAAAAAGTAGCCAACTGGTCGATCAGTCAAGGAACCTGATAACTATTGTCATCGCCGTTGAAGGGAATCCTCACACATGGGAAATCATCCAGGGATTTTATACCCTCCTTGATGGAATTAAAGTCAGGGCATTCAATGACTGCAACAGTTGGTCCAGAATTTTCTTCTCTGCAAGAAAAGGAAACAATGAGAAAAGTCAAACAAGAGTGGGATGACCTGATATTGCCTTGCAAGAAAAGTCCAAAATCCGTCCCTTTTCACACCATACAATCAAAAAACTTTGTGCTCAGCAGAAAACTTATACAGTTTATCAAATTAAGAAGTAAGCCAAAGAACTAATTCACGAGGGAACAAATTAATTAAGAAAAGCATGCCCAACTGATCAGCATTAGAAAAACTATGGGTTCATCACGTCATAGAAAACATAAACAGGTTGCACTATTGTAATCAGGAAAATGAGTTACCTGTATTCACTTATCGCTTTTTGTATAATCTTTTCGGCAGCTTCGGCATGGTCAACATAGTCCACCTGATAATAAACATTCAGAAAAGCTTGAAAAGTGCAGGATTGTTATTGCAGGGGTCGTAGGTAACAGTTTTAAATCTAACCTGGAAAACGATACCATCCCAAGACAATGACTCGACTGACAATTCTTGACAACCATCTCTAAACTGTCTCTCTAGTGCAGATGGTAATAATTCCTTGTCGCCATAAGGACTAACAACTACGGCAGACATAAGCTTCGATGCATGACAATATAAAACATATATGGCACGTAGTGTTGAGGTGCTGCAGACAAGGAAAGCATGAGATAAGATATTATCGCATGGATCCGTGAAACATTCACTATGTAAAAAGGAACCTATTTGTGAAAGCAACAGAATTAAACAAATGCTCAAATAATATGACTTGAAACGTAGACATGTAAACACTATAAAACTGTGACTAAGAAATGCACTGAAATTAAATCAGGAAAATGCACTGAACAAAATTTGAATCAAAGCCTTCCTTCAACTTAAATTGCATGTAGTAGAAACCGTCTTCCATCAGAAAAGGGGTCGTCATGTTACTTAGATTTCTACCTGTTATACAAGTAAAGAAGTGGAATTGATCGCTCCAAGTAGTGGCATTCAGTTGTAGTTTTCATATGAAGTTCACCAACTTTCCATCCATCTTGGGTGTTACGGTGCTCGGCTGTGTTATCAATTTTGCATACACATCCAATCTGACATATAGCACTAAACTCCAGCGGCACCTTTGTTTCATATATGCCCTGCCAAAGTCAAATGAGGTTAGCAAGCACAAACATGGTATTCTCCTTGGACCTTGTGAAAATCAAAGTGACATGCATGATCACCAACAAGTTGGCCTGGTGATTATCTGGGTCAGTGTCAGTAAGCACCAGAACAAAAGTTCAATTCCCACAGAGCTAACAAGTCACTGGGCCCCATTCACAGTTCAATCAAATAACATACAAATTAAACAGCATGGCCAGCACACCGTTAATATAGCTACCCATCGCTTGTGAACACCATATCCACAATTTTCCTTACACAGGATACCTTATGCAGCCAAATTTCACAGTAGAAAATTTCAGATTCCCAGACACCATGTACAAGTTGTCTATTCACCAGTTAATCAAACAAAGAAAAGTTTTCCAAACTTTTAAGCCATATAGAAGGGGTATTCGATAAAAGGTTGGGCTTCTGATGCACTATATTACTTTATAAAATATCTCACCTCAATTTCAGGGTCTGCAAGAAGAGCTGCAAGCTTCTTGCTTTCTTTTCTAAATTGTTCTTCCTGAATCTCAACCTGTAAATAAATAAACAAAATTATAACTAACTAAAAGGAATTCAAGGGGAAAGATGCATAGTGGTTGAAAGACATGCCTCAATCATATTATAACAAGGCCTTCCATGAGGAAGAACCTTGTTGACACTCTTTCCAGGGAATTTTCCATCTATAGGAGCTTTGGAATTAATGTAAAACACTCTTGGGATCGTCAGTGGGATTTTAAGCATCAATCCTTCCACAACTACCCAAGCAAAAAACTGTCCGCTCTGTGGACTTGGGACCAGCTGTATTATCTGAAAAAGTCGGAAAGAAAAAGTTACGTAGCTGCAAATGATTAGCAAATATATAAAATACATTGAGGCGACGTGCGTACTTGCCAATGTGAGCTAGTCAAAGCTTCTTCAGGCCTCCTAAAGAATGAACTTACACCTCCTCTAACCTGTGAGACTTTTTTCTTTATCACATGAGCATCAATCTGGTTTAAAGATCTTTGATCACCCAGCCTACAAAAAGAAGGAACACGGAGTCAACGAGTTAATCCATGTTCCTTGTTGTAAAAGCAGTGGATGATCTATTGAACTACATTTTGATCCAAATCAAAACCTTCCTGTTTTTTTTTCTCTTCTTATCCAGAATTCAGTGGATGAACTTCAGGAAAATATATATAATCACGAGAAATTACCTTCGTTTTTTCTTCTTCTCCAGAATTCCTTTCCATTTTCTCTTTCTCACTTCAAGCCAACCTTGGTAATCCACGTTCTTATCAATGTTCTGAAATGAGATATCATCGCACTTTGGATCCTTGCTCTCTTGCTGCTCACGTTCAGGCTGTTCTTTATTGACTTCATAAGAACGCGCAATTGGCTTTGGCCCCTTTACGCCAGGCCTGTTTTCTTTGCAAAAATCCTCAATATCGTCATCTTGAGCCACCGAATGCTTGGCGTCTAACACACCATCTTTGTTTGCTGAGCTGAACATATCAGCTAGTTTTCTCTGGCGAAATTTATCCTCTTTCTCACGGACCTTTTTATGAAGCCAATCAGGATGAAGCACCCTAGGCACCGGATTTTTCACCTGTAGAGGTTATATACAGCGTTAGATATATAGAAAGAACACTGAAAACAAATAAAACTGAGAATAGTTATAGTGAACCTTCTGCATTGCAGCGGGAATGGTAATAACTTTTTGAATAGCTGAACTAAGGCGCTGCTTGTAATACGACCAGTCAACAATTAAACGAATATCAACGTTATGGTCTGAACTAAGGCGCTGCTTGCACCATTTTCCCAGATAAAACTTCATTCTTTCTGTAAAAGTTTGAAGATTTACATCACAACTGAACGTTAAGAACACAATACATAATCACACTAAATAACAGAATATTTACCAGGTTCCGATTTAGATAAGGTAAATATGGCAACGGGAACAGCACGTTCACTTACAGGTGTCCCCTGGTCATGAAAAAAATATTATAAGGATTAAAACACTACGAACAGTGTGGATGAAGCACTATGTTTGATGGTCAGTATATACTTTTTGAGATGCAAGTAACATTCCTAATATAGAGATTTTGCAACATTCTTGACTACGAGAACATATAAAAGATTAGCAGCGTTCCTAACTGGGAGAACCTCCAACAGTAGAGGTTGTTCGCTAATGCAAGCTTCTGCGTAATGGAAATGAAAGACCTTTTGAAGTAACCCAGTTCTAGTGATAAAAGTTCCACAAATACCAAGTTGACAGAAATGTACCTTTGGTTCACAAGCAACAATGTATTGGCAACGCAGTCCTTTATCTTTGACCATTGCGTCACCAAGAAAATCAGCCAGGCGTTTTGCTGTAGTCACGGCACATGACTTCTGCTCACCATAATCTGCTAATGATTTGCTCATGGTGCTTGATTCTGATATATAATCTAGTAGTTCACTATCGGCAATATCTTTTCCTTGATTCTGAAGAAAATGTGAGGAAAATCTATGAGCAAAATGACCCAGTTGCAAATAAGAGAATTTAACAGCACCTATAGGAAATTCTCCCTACTAAGTGAAAAAAAAATAATCCAGATATTTGACATACATCGAGTAGGTCAAGCCACCGATCTGCAACGGCTGCAACAGCGGAATAACACTCTTCAAGAGTTGACCCATGGAGAAATTTGTCAAAAAGCTCAGCCTGTGTACAAAGGAAAGAAAAATAAAATATTGTTCACTTCAGTTCCTGACAGCTCCATGAAGTGTAAAAGTTGTAAAAAAAATTAATAAAACTACGCTGACTTCAATTTCGGGACACTACACATACACTAAATCAGTTTTTAAAAAAACTGCATATTTTATTGGGATACTTGGGTCTACCAAATCATGAACGTCTTACTACATTAGGCAATATATGTGTAACAAGCTCAAATAAAAACAAGAATCCAATAAATAGGACAGAAATGTTTAAACAAAATATATGTAACTAACATTTTGTAATATAGCAGGGATATTACTAATCACTTTGATCTTCTATAAAAAAGAAGGTAGAAGATGAACTCTCGCATAGTTGCTAAATGGTCACCTGAACAAACGATCTAAAACCATTGGAATTATCCCAAAAGGAGAATTAATTTAGCAAAGATATAAGAATTACTGTATTAGAACCCTCAAACTGCTGCTAGAAAGAGTTTTTCATACAAGTAGATCAAGCAAAATACACGCAATCGAATTGAGCTTAACTTTATGTAATTGATGAATCATTACAGCACAAGAAAATGAAACGATACCTGGAAAACTTTAATGAGTTTCAGCTCCCCTCTACGCTTGATCTCAAACCCCTTGAGTTCTGCTAAGGTTCCGTCATGATTGAAAACAGCATACCGCTTCTTAATTAAGATTCCTTCTTCTTTCGATGCAGGTATAATCATTGCCTGAATGGAGAGAATTACAAATCACTTGTTTGTGAAGAAATCAAATATCAGCAAACGACTAAAAGTCATAACGTATAGGCATACCTTGTACGGTCCATCCACTTCGAATTCAATTGAGCATTCACTATGCGACTCATACGTCTTGCGTACAGGATCTACAAGAGTCTGTTCCAACCAATAACAAAAAGGCAAAATGCTTTCAGAACCAAAAAAGGCTACTTCTTTACGGCAGAAACACAAAAGATACTTTATTGAGGGCAGCTCGGAATACCTGATATTGATCATTTGTATTATTTTTGGCCACATCAACATTAAGCATTACACACGGATAAGAGATCGTGAATTTCTTCATGTCTCTGCAGTAGACACAAAAATCATTGATATATATATATATGGAACATACTCCTTGAAATCTAGTGAACCACCAAAATACTGCTATACAGTTTAAAATATAGAACAAGTTCCAAACATGGAGATTGCAAAATCTTACATCGTTTTAAAAGTAAAGTTCTCAGGAAAAGATCCAGGGAGGCAACACCATATACCATCTGTATCCAGCTCAAGTGGTTTCCCAATACGCTCAATAAGCAAACGGGCATTCTGGATGATTTTGGCTCCAGTATAAGTAACTACACCAGCCATTTCCATGGAGTACCATCTTGCACCCCTGGAATTGGTTTTAAGTAGAGCTTTGGGTCAACCCAAATGGAACAAAAAATAAGAGTATAGCCAAAGTCCAGGCTCTATACAACAGATCAGAGGACTCACTTTCGCATGACGTATCCATAGAAGGAATTAAGAATACACTTATGAGCTAGCTGCAGGGAATCGTAAACCACTACCATGTCCTGTCGCAAAATTTTAATGCCAATAACCATCCAAAAGAAGTTCCGGAGATAATATATGGGCAATATGTAAGATCATATACCTGTGCTTCCTGAATCTTAATTGAATTGCCACTTGCCTTGGCCTCTGACAACTTTCCCTTCCAGACCTTGTTAAGTGTTTTGTATTCATATCTTCTATCTCGAAAACTTTAATTACATACAAACACCATAAATAAAAGCAAAACAAGGAAAAGTAATTAGGAGCTGGCTAAATTTTACATTATCATTAGCGTCTATTCACCAAAAAGATTGCTGCTCAAAAAGATAAGCCGTCCAAACAGAGTGTCAATCAAGAACAGGATTAGGAAAACAAAGTCACGCACCTCCTAACAGTGTCTACATAAAACGGGTTTTCTCTCATGCATATCCCAGCCTCGCGAACTTCAGTGATTGGCTTGTCAAGTACACGTCGATATGCCTGCCAGAAGCAAAACGACTTGCCTTCATATCTTGAAATTGTGGAGAAAATAATATTACCGATAGAGGGAAAGAAAGAGAGAGAATACCTTTTGACAATATTTTTTCAGTCTTTCTTTTAGTTTAGATTGTTGTTCCACCTTTGGTAGATCAAGGAAAGATTTTGAAGACTGAATATTTGCACCAGCATCAACCAATTCGGACTCGATCTGCTTCTTCAGATGGTAATAATCACTGTCAAGTCATTTGTAACAAGTTGAGAACTTTAAACTAGACCTACAAAGTATAAATTCATATTTAACAGTAATGGTATAAGTTGAACCTTTTCTTTGCCATGAATGTCACCCCACGCCAAACCCATTCAAGTTTTCTAAGACACGTTTTCCCCGGGCGGTTGAAATCACATGCTGTGCAAACCTCATTTGTAACTATTGATGGTGGCTGGCAATAAAGAGGAATTTCCGCTTAGAATAATATTTACACGGGATTCGTAATCTTGACAGTAACAGTTGTGTTAAGTTGGAAAATATTGATCTACAATTGCATGATACAACATAAAATCCCGAAATCAGTTAAAAACATACAACCGGAGATTTGCTGTACCTGAAGTCTATTTGTTAAGATAATATTTGGATACATCGCTGCGACATCAAGGTGATAAATAAGAGGCCCCTCTTCACGTATAGGGCTATCTCGTAACTTCTCCAGCTGCAAGGAAATAAAACCGCCAAACCATAACAGAATTAAGAGAACTTACTGGATCAGGTAGCACAGGGAAATAATTTATAAAACTTTCAGGACTTATGTTCTTCTTAACAATACCCATGCATGCAGATGCCTAGTTGGTGACACAACTGACAACTACTGTAAATGGAGGGTACTTGATAGACTATCTGATCGGGTTAACTATGTTCTTTCCAGAAGAACTAATGTGGTTACTCTACATGAGAAGGATCGTGATATGAGCTTAGCATATATGAGAGTGCATAGGAAAACTCTCCTAGACGAAATGTGTATGCAGTGTCAGCTTCAAGAGACAAGAGAAACCACAAGCTGGCATGAAACAAGGGAATAGCCATCAAATCACTATCTACAATTCAGAAGAGGAAGCCATTACCTTTTCCTTGATTTCATCCTTCACTACATCGTAATTGGAAACTGAATCCATTCTCATTTTTCCTTCTACAGTGATAGCATATTCCAGATCCCGGTCAAGGTTATCGATCAGTTGCTGGCAATTAAAGCGTGTCCAATATCAGATAGGTGCATTAAAAAGTAACATTTGAATAGAACCATATCAGAAGAAGTAATGTTCAGCAAACAACAAAAAAAGTTATATGGAGTACAAATAAAGCAGATAACTAGCCTGGTATGCAGATGTGTCCAGCTTAAAACTGGTCGGAATGTCAGATCTGAAAACACCACTTTCGAGGCACTCTACATGGCCACCAATATATGTCTCACTTTCGAGAAGATGACTTTGGTAGAACTTCTCAGGGTCAGCTTGATTTTTGTTGGGACATACAACATTTGCCTTGTACGCCTGTACAGAAAATGGAGGACGTCAAATTAACAGAATGTGCCACAGCAAAGATTGCTAAAGACCTTGTAGTAAATGGAAGTCACCTCAACCATCAGAAGCATTTCACAAAGGGTTCCACTTCCTTTACGTAAGACCTCATCAGGGACCATTGGGATGATAGTTGCGAGAGAAAAAATGAACGGATGAACATATGTCATGTATAGGTAATAAGTTGCAACAGCATCAGAGACAGAATAGGAGGCCATTGTCTGCAAAATGGAACAAGAATAAGATATAAGCACCCAGTTCCAAGCAAGCACTGCATAGACTAAAAATCCACAATTATCAGTCAGAACATCTATGTTCCCTCCGAAAATTTGCGTACTGATAAGAAATCGTGTTTAACAGGAGCTATAGAACATTTCAAGCCATAAAGAGACAATTACTTGAATTACTAGATCAAATATCATCGACTGTTACTCCACCCCATTACAACGCCATCAAACTACTACTCTTATTCTTAGGAACCTATGTCATACGGAAATAGCTTGATTAATTTCTCAGCAATACCTGTGGTTTTTCCATTGCAAACTGAACCATGTCTTCTGGGTTCACTTCCAGTGGATCATAGCCCAGTTTGGCCTTTGTAACAGCCTGGCGTTTAATTAAGATACGAGCATAACTCAAAATCAAAATATAAAGTCCTCTAAAAAGGGATATATGAGAGGGATGATAAAAGAGAGAGAATGAACCTTCAGACCATGGCTTCCCTGAGGAAGATAGCTATCCCGTTTCACCCAAGCAAAACAATCCAAATGGCAAACGAATTTAGCTCGGCATTCACCTTGATTATGATCACAACGGAAACCCAACTCCTGCAATCATGGGGAAAGGAAACAAAACATAACAGCCAATTGTAGAATTATACGTGAGACCACATTATCCTCTAGAAACAAGAATAAGATAGGAACTAAAGAGTAAGATCCAAAGAAATGAAAAGAGAAAAAAAAAAAAGAGCTATGGAAATTTTTGAAACAGAACCAAGGTTCAGGAGATGAGTGGCTCCTGCCAACTCTGAGAAGACCTCAGTATTCAAACGCAAAAACACATGTCACTTAAGATGAAAATTTATATTTCACGGAATATGACAAACAACATGTACAAGTAGGCAGGCTGGCGACGATATAGGAAGATTTCAAGCAATGCTACTGTTCTATCTTTCAGCAAAAGCACACTCACAAGGTTACAATAAAATGTCACAATCTTTTTTCAAACAGAATTTCCAAGTATGTCATATATTTCCTTTCAGTCACGGACTCACGACACATGAAATTTTAACATACCACAATGAAGGAAACGTGCTGCTTACCTCATTCATTTTGATCTCATGATAGGATGCTCTCCGTTCTATAAATGGCCAGTCAAAAAAATCACCGTTGTATGTAACATAAATTCCGGGTTTGACGTCTTGCATATGGGAAAACCATTTTCGAAGGAGTTCAACCTACAAGACAAAACCAAGAAAGAATTTTGATTCTAACTTCTAGGTACATCAATGTTTCTGATATAATACTCAAATTCGAGACCTAATATACCTCGTTGATAACGTTGGTGACTTTAAAATATCCTTCAAACTCTGGTTTGGGTGTATACTCCAGATCTTCTATGTCTTCGCCAACACACTGGTTTTAAATGAAAAATACTACGAGTGATCAAACAAGATTGAAGTGGTCCAAACTTTTATAGGAAAGATAGAGCTGAGATATCAACCAGAATTGACAATGACATGCAATGAAATTTAATACAGATCAGATATCATGTTTTGCAAATATACAGAAAAAGCTACAGTTGTCCACAAACAGTCCTAATGTTACATCCACAAAATCAGTCAGGTATAGCAGGATAAGCTTGTATGGATCATTTCTGATTTCCCTGAGATTGGCTTAATTTTAAAGAAATACCCGCTTTATGAGTTTTTCCTCTACTAATTGTTCGACATAATCTAAAAGATGACAAAGCAGGGATATTATCTCTGTTAATGATTTGGAAATCGTGCTCATCCATCATGTACGATATCATCATCTATAAAATCATATTCAATACAGACAAATGTACATAGTAGTTACCTCTCTGTTAACAATTAGAAAACCTTGCCCATCGACCATGTAGGATATCATCATAATTTGATCATATTCAGCATCCGGAAACTTCAACTCAAGCTTTGTCGTCTCTATATCGAATGCACAAACACGGACTTCTGCGCGCTGGAGAATATCTGTCCTCTTCTCTAGTATGACATCGGTGCTGGAAATACTGACATTGTACCATTGCCCACTCCGCACATCTACACACCAAGAAAAAATCATGTTTTCTTTTAATCTTTAGGAATAATAGAAACTTAATTTGACTAAATATGTTACCTTTATCGATTGCAAATCGAACATGATAAGGAACATCGTACTCGCGGAGGTCCACCAAAGAGTCTAAGCAATCTTGAAGACGTTGTTCTCTGCATTCCAAGAATAAAAAGAAAAGTGACCCCGGTATCCGAAACTTGAAAATAACTAAGAAACAAGAGAGATCAAGAGGAAAAATTTGAAACCACTGAAATGTACGTAACTTAAAACAACAAAAATACAGTGTCTTACCGTTTTCCAGCCAATATGGATTCGTATGCTTCAAGTGCGTCAAATTTTGCCTGGTTTCGCTCGACAATATGCGACAGATCCCTCTTGACTTCCATCAATTGTTGTACAGTATCAAATGATACTTTTAGGTATTTTTTCCGCAGGCCAGATAGATGATTTTTCTGCTCAGAGCATAAGAAATAAATAAATTGGAATTGGTAGGTCACAAACAAAAGTTAGAAAGACACACTAAGCGGAATGAAGACTATAAAAGTAATGAAAACCTTCATATCTTGCATACTTTTGCAACTAGAGAACGAGCAATAAACATTTAAGAAAACTAACTTTAACAGTTACATCTCACGTCACATACTAGCAAACGCCTAGACATTTCAGAATATGAATGCAAGATCACATTCAAAATTTTACAAAACCTACTCAGTTTTAAAGTTACAAGAATAGGATAAAAACTAAAGGTTGCAGCAATTAATGTTTTAATATGCGTCTCTATAGAGGAAACAATGACACGAGTAATTTGGTAGATTAACTAAATCACATAATCAGTAAGTCAGACTTCAACTAAAACAAGTAATGCTTTACTGACTTACAAGATCAAGATCCTCTTTTTCAACAATCTCAATATCAGCAACTTGTCTTTCATATCGCCTTCTCAAGTACGCTTCGACTTCCAATTCCATTTTCTCCTGTAATTTCGCAAATGCAGTTTTATTAACATCCAGAACAAAACTACGTGACTGGTTCCAGGAGCAATTCAGATGATGCACAAAGAGAAATCAACATACTTTCGTAGCTGCATAGAAGTAAGGGCGGAACTTGTACTTTGTCTTGAAATAAAACCCATCCTGGAAAAAAATAAATCCTCACAACTCAGTCAAAATTCAGAAAAAAAAATAAGATTCATCAACTTACACGAAGTTGACAGAGTAATGACTAAGGAACAGCTCTCACCTGAGTAACAAAGTAAAGGTCCACACAGCTATAGGTTTTCCCAGTATCAGGATCTTCCCAAGAAGACTGCAAAACGTAGTATAACAACCAATCAGTGAATACCAGTACTAATTAAGATCAAAGGCCATACTTTGTACTAAGAATCGAGTTCGAAACCTACGCTCGATAGCTTAATTGAGTCCAGAATAGAGTTCGACGGAGACTTACTGATGCGAATGTGAGTAGCCACCCGAGGCGCGTTTCGCCTTCGGAGAAAAGCCCAAATCCGAGTTTAGATTCGAGCTGATCTTCCGCCGTGTTCACGACTTTCTGCGCATTCGATCTCCGCGAGTCCTTTCGATCCCATCTTCGATCTCCGCTCATTTTTGGCCTGAGGAGCGGCGATTAGTAAATTACGAGACGCAGAGACTCCTGAATTGGAGCTTTCTTGCCACTGGAGAAGCTCTCGAAGGCGATTTCGTTTGGGAAAAAAATTAGGGTTTTGCAAAATGTTTCGCCGGTAGAGCTTCGTGGATGCAGCAAAGAGAGTGGACTACAGAGAGAGAAAAGCTTATATCATTTTCCCGCGCTTTCGATTTTACTTCGCCCTCGGTTCTGGAATCTAATGGGCCGATGTAGAAGCCCATCTAAGCAACTTCGGATCTGCTCCAACATCTGCTCCCAACCCATTAAATAGTAACTCAATTAGATGTTTAAACCAGATCTCGGTTTACTTCTGGTTTGGTTTGGTTTTCTCTGTTTTCTTAAAAAGAATTGTTATATGGCAATGGTAATCACAGAGACCGACTCATTCACACCAAATTTTGAATCTGGATATTTATGTGTTAGAGAAAACTTTATTTAAATCTTTCTTTACCAAGTTTTTTTATTTCTACAAAAACGATTACAGCAAATGACCAGTCATAAATTGAAATAAAATATGTTCGGTATACGACATTACACTTGGAGAAAGACGGGAAAGTGATTGGTTAACCAAAACACTGGTCACTTGGAAGTGGACCAGGAACCGACCCGTTATCCAAGAACTGTAAACCAAACACCACAAGAATGGCTAGAAGCGAAAGGTATGACAAGCCCTCGACCGCACCTAACAAACCGAACGGCCCATTCGGCAGACCCGACCCGGTTTTTGTCTTGGTGTACAGAGACCAGCCCACGATGCCCAACACCGCCAAGTAGCTCACACCTTCCAACGCACCGATTGAACCGGCCGGGCCTGGAGGTAAACCACAACCAGTGGTCTTCAGAGTGTAGAGTGACCATCCAATCACCGGCGTCGACACTAAACCGCCGGCTATAGCCGCATTCTCCAGAAACCCGCCAGACTCGGTATTGTCCTTGGCCTTTGCTATGATCCTACGTGACGTCTTAATAGGTCGTCGGGAAAGTATTCCCCGGTGGAACGACGATGGTAAAGAGGCGTTGATCGGAGATAGCAGAAGCATTTTAAGGGAGAGGGAAGTAAGAGAAAGATTGGCACTCGTTGCCACAAAATTTTGATACCATGTGTGTAAATAACAAAACTTCTGGATAAGCTTTTTAACAAGCCTTGACAACCGTTTGATCTAAATGCATCATCACACGTTACACAATCCTAAGCAAACCATTAACCAGTTAGGATACGGCATGTGTAAGCGTAGTGGATGTGAAACAAAGGACGATATATAACTCAAAAGATTAATCAACATAAGCATCTTACAAAATGAAGTAACCTGAATCTGCAAAAGGACTCTCGATTGCAATCTTTCTGGATTACAAATTTATAATACATGATACATGTTATTACATCTTACAAGAAGGAAATAGCTGTTATCTCTAACAATGTCTAACTGTTAACAAGATTTGAATATATGTTGCAGTGCCGCCGATGTCTTTCCAGAAATAAATTTGAGTTTTGCTAGTGGTGCATCAGCGGTCTGAAACCCCCGTGTGTATCTTCGGATGTTTTCTAGTGTATGCGTATTCATACACTTGTGGCAATGGCAAGCTTTGAAAAAGTATAGCTGCTCAACTCTTAAGCTACAGATTTTGTTTTGTTGAACAAATTAGAGTTTTTTTTTTTTTGTAATCAAACAAATTAGGGTATTATGATGAGAGAGCCACTAGCGAGGCAGAATACCACTATGAGTTATTAGGTTTGGTTTCTGTTGATAAAATTTATGAACACATTTCGTCTTGATTTTGGTTTAAACTGGACTGTTGATTTACGTATTTCACCCTACACTAGGAGAATATGATTGCGAGATTGCAGAGTTGGTTACAACTTACAAGTAGTTTTCTTCCTCCATCTTTGGACCTTTTTCTCGAAGAAGCTTGTTGTCGTAATCTCTGTCACATGTAGAATTGTAGTATGAATCACTAATTAGCACTACCTCGTCTCATGTCTCGTTCGCTAAAGCGACTACTTTAAATCCAACACCGTGGAACGACATATAAAGCACAATAAATCAAGACGACGACTATAAACTACTCACCCGGATCACAAAAATCTTACATCGTTTGTAAACAAAATATATCTGTTTATACACCAAGCTTCAAGCAGATGAATACAAAAGCTTCTAACGAAGAAGGTCCAGTTACAAGAATCTTGAACAAAATATTGTTTACTATAGATTAGTATACACCAGAACAAAAAAAACTCTGGATTAAACATGATGACACGTGAACAATCCATCATTGAATGTCTATAAATAATTGAGGTGATGATTGTTTCCATAGTTTTTAGATTTTAGTTTCTAGTTTTTGGATTTTGGTTTTTGGTTTTTAGATTTTGAATTTTAGTTTTTGGTTTTTGATTTTGCAGTAGATTTTAGTTTTTATAAAATCATGAATGGTTGTTTTAGATTCTGGTTTCTAGTTTTTAGGTTTTGATTTTAAAGTTAATAAAATAAAAATATTATTAATAGTAAAATATTTATTCTGCAAAAGTAAAATATAAAATACTATTATACAGAAAATATAAATTATTTTAAAATAAATACTGCAACTAAAAGAAAAACTATTGTGAAATATTCCTAATCTTATTTTATACTAATCATATAATATATTTTTAAACTATCGTTAGTGTCACTAAAAGTAAAAAATAAATGAACAATTCATTTTCAAATAAAAAATAAAAGTATCATTAATATAATTGCTGCATTTAAAAGTATTAAATTTTATATTTACAGAAAAATACACAATAATATTTTAAAATACACAATACTTTAAAATTATAAAAAATATGGTAATATCAATAAGTAGACTTTAAATTATTTTTTAGATAATTAATTATTACATTTTATATAACTAATTTATAAGATATACTATTTTCATCTCAGATTTCTTCCATATATTTATATAAATAAAATATTATGAAAAACAATAGTTATATTTTAATACTATATAACTTTACACATAAAATAGTGCACAGTTAATAATTATTTGTTTTGTAAAAACAGGGTTGCAAATTATATTTACTAAGAATTGTTAAAACTAAAATGAAAAATGCGACAAAATATATAAAATAAGAAAATATTCACTAATCTAAAATATTTTGTAGTTTTGGAATTTAAATCTTCAATGATAGACATATTATTTTGTTGACTCTTAGTAATATACAATAGTTACTACATCATCCCTTATCTCTTTTTATTTAATTATCCTATGTTAATGCATAAATATAGTAATATTAATGTTTCAACAAAAAGAAAAAGAGAATAAATACAGTAGTGGACGTATTATTGTTGGAAAAACCAAGAATACATGGTTTTTGGTTTTTGTTAAAAAATTGGTAGTTATTCTAAAATCTGGTTTCCCTAAATTATAGGAAATCTATTTTTCTAAAATCTTGATTGGCAATAAAGTAGTTTTTACAAAATCCAAAACCAAAAACTAATTTAAAATCTGGAAACAATCATCACCTGAGTAAAAATGAGAATATGACGCGCTAACGAAAACTTTCATCCTCTAACATTAATTCCACGTGGGAGTGTGAGTAACAGGCGTTGAGACTGGAAGTTTTTTTTTTTCTTTTTTTTTTTTGTTGGCTATACCGACGAACCCAAAAGCATCCATCAATCCACATGTCTTTATAAATCCCTGACTCATTGATTTCCATTGTTATCTTCGTTGCGTGAGAGATCATCACGCGGCTTCTCTCTCTCTCTCTCTCTCTCTCTCTCTCTCTCTCTCCACCGACAGAATATAATGGCGAACGGAGCCGTTAGATTGGATCTGGACGGCAAGCCGATTAAGCCGATCACGATCTGCATGATCGGCGCCGGTGGTTTCATCGGCTCTCACCTCTGCGAGAAGCTCCTGACCGAGACTCCGCACAAGATCCTCGCGCTCGACGTGTACAACGACAAGATCAAGCACTTGCTCGAGCCTGATACTGCCGAATGGGCCGAGAGGATCCAGTTTCATCGCATCAACATCAAGCATGATTCTAGACTCGAGGGACTCGTCAAGATGGCAGATCTGGTAATCTTCTTCTCCGTAATTGTTGCGAATGCGAAGCTGATAGTTAGTGCGTTTGCTGATTGTGATGATTACACACTCAGATCTGAATTGGATTTCAACTTTTAATCTGTTGTTTTTTTTTTTGCGTTGCAGACGATCAATCTCGCTGCGATCTGTACACCGGCGGATTACAATACGCGTCCTCTTGACACTATCTACAGCAATTTCATCGATGCTCTCCCTGTGGTATTATGCTTAAGATATATGTTTATTTTTTTTGTGATGCCGATGCTTAAGATAATATGTTTGCACTGTGAGATATTAGTTGTGTGACATTGAGTGGGTCAATGTAGGTGAAGTACTGCTCAGAGAACAACAAGCGTCTTATTCACTTTTCCACCTGTGAAGTCTATGGCAAAACTATAGGAAGCTTTCTTCCAAAGGATCATCCTCTGCGTCAGGTCTGCCTTTTCCCCCTCTTCACTCTGATTATGTCATTCTTTTCTGTTAAGTGGATCAAGGAACTATGTGTTTTGTACAGTGGCACACCATCTGAAGATGGATTCGGAAATTTTATATTATATGGTTTTTGTTGTTGGTTTGACTTATTATTCCGATTCATAAAGTCAACTAGTACTAAAGTCTAACATCTAGAAAATGTAGTTTTCCCCTTGCAATTACCTGAGAATGGCTTTGAGTCCCAATTACTACATGAAGATTTGTGTTTTTTTTTTGTTTTCTTAGTTTTCTTATGCCAAGTAACAGTTAGTTTATGTCACGTGGTTCTTGTTACTATCTTACTCGAATTTGTTGTTTAGTCACCACTCACGAATGATGGTCGTATTGTTTTCTACAGGATCCTGAATTTTATGTACTCAAAGAAGATTCATCCCCTTGCATTTTTGGTTCTATTGAGAAGCAGAGGTGGTCATATGCTTGTGCGAAGCAACTGATTGAGAGACTTGTCTACGGTATGCAGTTTTTCTTTTACATGATAAGCAAATTCAGTGTACCTAGTAGTAAAGAGGTTCTTATTTCCTTTTTTTTGTCTTTGTGGTTGCAGCTGAGGGTGCTGAGAACGGACTTGAGTTCACCATTGTAAGACCGTTTAATTGGATTGGACCTAGGATGGATTTCATCCCTGGCATTGATGGTCCTAGCGAGGGTGTCCCTCGTGTCCTGGCGTGCTTTAGCAACGTAAGTATACAGTCTCAGTCCAATAATCCGACTTCTTTTCGTCGCTGCAGCTTAATTGTTTTTCTTTCTAACTTTGTGGGGGACATTCAGAACCTTCTGCGACGTGAACCTCTCAAGCTTGTGGATGGTGGAGAATCGCAGAGAACCTTCATCTACATCAAGGATGCTATTGAGGCTGTCCTCCTGATGATTGTGAGTTTCATTCATTACTTATGTTATCCCTGATGGTATTCCGTTTGTTGCACTGTTATCAAAAAGTTGCATGTCATCTGAATCGCTTGCGGGGGGATCTTTGACAGGAAAACCCAGAGAGAGCCAATGGGCATATCTTTAATGTAGGTAACCCAAACAATGAAGTGACAGTAAGACAGCTTGCTGAAATGATGACTAAGGTGAGAACACTTGTTCACAAATAAGTCTGATTGATTTTGGATATACTATAGCATACTCAAAAGCTACAAAACAAAAAAAAATTGGACAGGTCTACTCAAAAGTGAGCGGAGAGACAGCAATTGAGAGTCCAACGATAGACGTGAGCTCCAAAGAATTTTATGGAGAGGGTTATGATGATAGTGACAAGAGAATCCCGGACATGACGATCATCAACCGTCAACTTGGTAATCTCCTCGTGCTTTGTCTCTTCAAACACAATACCAAACAAATTGTGGATCTGATATTTTTTTGATGTGGACAATAATTAGGATGGAACCCGAAGACGTCTCTTTGGGACTTGCTTGAGTCGACCTTAACTTACCAGCACAGGACCTATGCGGAAGCTGTTAAGAAGGCCACCTCAAAACCAGTCGCATCTTAGAGGTCCATCATCACCTCGAATCTGGTGGCTGCTATTCGATTCTTTTTGTTTTTTGTTTTTTTTTTTAATTCACCCAGTATCCCTTAAAACAGGCCATTCTAAGCGAGTGAGATCATGGTCGTTGGTTCTAGTTTACCCGTTATTGCTATATTAGTATATGTTAATGTCTTTACATTCGTTGTTGAAGCTTTATATCTTTGTACTTTGTCCGTTACTAAAAAGTAAAAAGGGAATGGTTTGTTCAAAACTAAAACGTTCATATGTTACATCTCTCTGCGGTGGATTTCACACTTTAATTGCAGGTTAGTGAATATAATATGATCTTCTTTGGAAACACATTAGGGTCTAACCAAGATTTTAGTGACATAGTTTCCCAATGGATATCACAAAAAGTGCATGCGAAATAGCCATCATGTTGTACTAAAAAAACAACAAGAATTTGACCCAAAAAAAAACAAGAAAAATATACAATACAGCATCACCGAGAAGACAAGAAAACAAAGACATGTTAATGTATTTTAGGAGTACTTGCATTATTTTTTACCTGAAATGCATAAAATAGCATGACATTCAATAAAAACGGGAACTTTTTTTCCACACTCCGACACACATTATATTATTGGTTCAATGTATCTCTCGCCTCTCTTTTCTTTTGTTGTTATAATTTAGACTACAATCAAGGAAATTTTCCTTCTTTCTTAGAAAAAAAAAACAAAAAAAAATTCGAAGCACACCAAAAAAATATTTCACAAACACATTCAGTCGCTACCGAGCGGAAGCAGCAGCGGCAGTAGTACATAATATGCATCGTAATCGCGATCTCCCAGTCCTGTCTCCATCATTACTGTCATCTTCTTCCTCATCCTCAGTATCTTCCTCCTCCACACCGTTCTCATAGCCGTATCCATATCCCGAAGAACCTTTGGCTGTCCTGTTGTTATTGCTGTCGCTGAAGGCAGCATCCATGAGACACGTCATGTGGTAAGCATGACAGCAAAAGAAGACCACCACAGTGTCCCCTCTTATCGACACCGGGTCGAAGCACATGCAACAACGTGTGTCCCCTCGTGTCTTCGACTTCACCTCCGTCATCTTTACGCTCAATGACTTATCTACTACCATTCTCTGTGAGATTGATCGATTATTGTCTTCTCTCTTTCCACGGGAATCGTCTTCTTCGTTGCTTAGGCAGACCCCACGTCTCGCCTCGTTGAAGCACTTGACCAGAAGATTCACAATGTCCGTCTGTAAAATTTCATAAGTACAACCTCCACCACGTCAAATTCACTGGACACTGGTCTAGACTGAAAAGAGGTACATTGGTGACACTAGATTTGTACCTTGAGAATGTCATTGCAACCGTGTCTAAGAGATGTCTCGGTTCTGTAATCTGTCACGATTTTGACCAATCGATCCCTTAGTCTGAAAGCAGAAACAATGAGGATAACATTATTTTGGCACATAATGATTAAAAAGCATGTGATTCGTTCAATGCTCTGTGTGCACACATAGCTTTGTGTAAACCAAAAGGTTGCAACACAGAGAATAGCGGCTATGTATAAAACGAAGAATACGTGATTGAACTAACTCCAGAAAAAAGTATCAGCAAGGCAGGGTAATAGTTAAAACTAACCGAGGTATTTCCAAGCCATTTGGGACCATATTTACGATGTAGAGAGGGTCGAGGTTGCCAACCGTGTGCTCCAACAGCAAGCCCACCTGAAATTGGGGAAAAGGAAACAGAAGATTAAATAAAAGCAATACAAGGACACAAGTTTCCCAAGATGGAGGGCTGATTTGTCGTCATTTGATTCACAAACACAGTTTTTACCATCTCGGGCTTGTTCAGACATTGTTTTATCAGCTCTTCCCAGAGATCATCGTCGTGCTGCATTGATACAAATTCCACAGCCTGCAGTAGATCGAACAAATTTAAATACCATAGTTCGTATTATTTCAAAACAGTCAGCAAAACATTAATTAGAGAATGAAAGAAGACAAGTTACTAAAAACATATTATTAAGACGATTACCTCTTCTATATCCCCTAGTTTATTTATGATGACCGCAAGAGCTTGTTTTGCATTTCCCATCCTCCCCAGGACAAAAACTTGCTCTCTTAGTAGATCTTTCTTGACACAAAGTTCATATGCCTGAGATTTTGCAGAAAATCAAGTTCACATAGACATAACCTAGAAATAGTTCATTTCAGTCAGCTGTCTAGCTTGTCATGTTGACTACCTTTTCTAATTTGTAATGTTGACTGCTGCGTAGGAACGGAAGCAGCATCTTAGTATCGTATTCCGCATATAATTCTACCTGCAACATGTGTATATTTAAGCAAAAGGAGAAAGAGAAAGAAAACATTCAATCCATATATTACTGAGTTAACTACAAATACCTGCATATCATGATAATCCTTCCCACTATTTGGACTGACTTGAAATAACGCATGCAGATATAAGTACAAGTAATATCTTGAATCACATTTCTTGCCAGCTTTCAAAAGTTGTGGGACCACTTCAGATGGAGCAATCAAGTCCCTATTTTGGATAAATAAGGCAGTGGCACGCTTGCAATCAAGCAACATCAACTGGACAACCTACATAAGAAAATAAGGGAAACTTTCACCGGTCTGTATGACAAAATTATGGGAGTTCTATAACATCCCAGCTAACACTAAGGATGGTTAAGAAATTTAGATCGTCAAGGAAAGCCCTAAGTAGTACTTTCAGAAGTCTCAAACTGACCAAAAAAAAAAAATCCTTGTATACCTTTCCACGAATCGCCTCATGCAAGTTGTATTTCTCAATGAAGTCGAACACTTCTGGTTTGAGAAGCTGGATTAAAATAAGGGAAGGAACATTTTAGAGGAATGTCGACGGAAGAATCAGGGTAAAAAAGTTTAACAAATGTAATACTGTATTAGTACACACGTACATCAGCATATAGGGCGAAGGCCTTCTCGTGCTGTCCATCAATTACATACAGCTCTGCCAGCGCCTGATAAATGAAATGATAAAGCAACTCTGACTCTGCAAATGTCAATAAATCTCAAGCTTAACCTGACAGACATTGCTTACCTCTTTGAGGGCATCGGTCATTGAAGATGTGTTCAACTGAGGCTCTATTGCTGAGATAACAGGCAAAGCAGAATATACTGAACGTGGCCAAGATTTAACAGTGGATAAAAGCTCCTTATGGTATGAGGGGTTGGTTGCCAGCGCCACTAGAGCAACCTGCAATATAAACACACAATAATTCTTATGCCTCAATTGTTTCAAAAAAAAAAATTCGCTTACAAGTGAAAATTTTTAGTTTAAAATTTCTATCCTATTTTCTTCCATTAGTTCTTTACTGTATCACATGCATACAGGGATAATGACACGAAAGAAGTGGGATGCGTTCGTACAGCGTAGTTGATATATACAAACCTCATAGACAGTATCCTTGAGCCTTGGGTTATCCGTAGGCATGAATGGAACAAGCACAGGTAGCTGGCGTAGCTGAGCAAAATGGAAAACCCACCTGACAAGAGAAACACAGTATCAGAAATGTAAACAATAACCAAAAACCAAACGATTAGCAAATATTAGATACTAATCTGTTCAAACCTCTCCCAGGCTGAAGCAGATCCTCGTAACAATTTTGGGCACAAAGATGCTGCTTCAGCATATTTTCTTTCCACAATCAAATGATCAAGATACCCAGCACCCACCTAATAAAAAACGTTAGGTTAACTCATATATCATTACACCAAAATGATCCCGATAGAAGAAAATAGGTTGGTCAAGGAATCCATGATGACCCATAAGATAAATATCGCTATGTTAAGAGTTGAAAATCACCAACACAGGAAAGAAAAGTGGAGAATTTGACAATAGTTTTCTCGACCAAGAACTGCCAGGCTTATAAAACCATTGGAACAGAGAATTGTTTGATTAAAATCATGAACGGCTCTTGGCTATGCATTTCATCCAATTTTAGTAGAGAAAATTGTAGAACAAAATAATGAACGATAGTGCAAAGAAAAATAAAAGACTTAGTCATTACTTTTGAACAACTACCTTATCAATTAGTTCGTTTCGTCCTTCACCAGCCTCAACAGCTGCTAGTGCTTTCTCGTGGAATCCATGTTGCAAAAGCCAGTTAATGTGATCTTCAGCATCCCTAACAAGTATCAAACCAGAATACGTAAGAGACCCTTAACGTTGATTTACAAAGAACTAGAATAACATGGACAAAAGAAATAGCAATCACAAAAATCTACCTGGGTTTTGCAATCACAACATCCTTTGGAGACACGATATAATACAGTGGTTCATCACCAGCCGCCCACTGTCCCCCAGCATAGCTACTACCTACACTCGCTTCAAATTTGCAAGTAAGTACTGAAAGACAGGTTTTCATCCCACCCCACCCCCCCCATAAAACAAATTAGTTTCCATACAAAAATCCAACCTGGGAAAGGAGCATGAGCAAGGGAATAGTCTTTCGCCTTGTAATGCTCAAAGCCATGTACCGGAAGAGCATCCATTGTAAGTTCATCACTGTTCCATGATACAATGCGTACTTCAGGCCTCTGGGCATTTCCCTGGATCATTTAGAATCAGACTCAGCAACTGTCCAAAAGGAATAAGAAAATATGTCCCTATTCCTCATATGCAACACCAGGTTAACCACGAGGAGAGAGTACCTGACGAGATAGAGTAGTGGTGCTGCTAATTTCTTTCACACCATCTTCTTCAGTGGGTATATACGCAAGAATGACTAGAGAATCACCAAAGGGAGCAATCCCTGAAATGAAATAGCTAGTTTGGAACGATGCCACAATGTCCACTTGGTTTAGACTAGACATCTGAACCTGCCTATATGTTCCATATGCTGGTTTTTGCTGGTCTGATTTAATCGAAGCAATTTTGACAGATGTTCCCCAACCAATCACAAGGAGAGTGTCATCCTAGCAATAATTAAAAACATAATCCTTTAAATCAAAACTGTTACATTCGTAAACGTTAAGGTGAATGTAAAGAAGTAGACAGATATAAAGAGTTAGGCAGACCAACCTGCCAAACCAAGTGGGGAATCAAAGCCTCAGGCCGGGGACTTCCTCGGGGTCTTTCAATAAACGTAACACGCTGATCTTTGGCTGTATCATAAACTTTAACACCAGTATCATTAGCCCAGGCGATGAGACTTCCCCTCCATTTCACAGAATGGATTGGACCTTCCCCAGAATGCAGCACCTACAAGGTTAGCCTCTATCAAATTCACGATGAGTACATTAATATTGCAAAAACTTAGCTCTGCACAAATTCGCACAAACCTGATCTTTATAACCGAACCACTTCTTTGAGTTCATATACAAGTGACCAGCCAAGCCACCAGCCACAAATCTCTTAGATTGCTTCTTGGTGTAATCCGGATCCAAGGAAATAGCCTTCATGGGGCGATGATAATCAAATCTCAACTTCTCGTCATCAGTGAAAAGGCTGTTTATAACAACAGAGCCATCGTCTGAACAGCTTCCGATATACTCTCCCTCAGTGTCAAAGCTTAGGTCATTAACAGGGGCAGTGTGGGCACGAAACTCTTTCACCTGAACGACCAAAGCATAAAGCAAAAAAAAAAATTGAACTTTACCGAACTAGATTTACTGTTAGCAAGATAAGAAGTTACTAGACAACTCAATAACCAAGCGAACCTAATGAAATGCAGATACCAAAAGCTATCGAATTCGGTTCATTTGCTCATATGACTATCAACCAAAAACACACTAAAACGACTTAAAAAAAAAAAGAAAACCACAAAATCTGATAAAGCTTTTTTTTTTTTTTTGATAAAGCAAAATTGAGAAGAAAAGCTCACCTGATTCCCGAGGAAATCGAGGATGTGGACCGTTCCGTCGTGCGTACCGAGAGCGATCATCCGCGCGGCAACAGCGATGCAGGAAGCAGCGTCGTTAGATAGCAACGAAGGTACGTTGCCACCCATCCGCTGGTACTTGAGCCGTGGCTCCTCCTCGCCTTCTTCTTCTCCGTTTTCCTCTTCCTCTTCATCTTCCTCCTCTTCTTCTCTTTCGTCATCTCCGTCAACGCCGTTTTCAGACGGAAGCGAAGCCATTACCACCGTGAAGTCTAATTCCTCTCCTCCTCCGATCAGAATCTGAGAGAAAAAAAAAGATCAATTAGACGTAAACAGATCTGCGTCCTCCTTCAAAAATTATCGTGCTGGTTTTGGTATCGGTAACAAATTTTAATTTAATTGTTGGGCCGATGACAGAGTAGAGAAATTAAAAAAAAAAAAGATTAATGATTTGGAAGGCGACAAAGAAAAAGGTGCCATGTGTAGGATCAGTCATCAGAGTCTTACCTCTTTTCTTTTCTTTTTTTTTTCCTCCTTTTCAATTTAGATAGAGACGTGGTGTAATGTAACCCATTCGCACTAACCCAGTGAATGAAACTTGGTAGTTTTTTTAACTGTGGTTAATATTTTGCGGTGAGGGCCTCAGGCCCAAACTATATCATCGTACTTAAGCCCAACTTACCAATAAAACCCGATACACATTAGGAACCAATAAACGAGCGATGATTTTTCTTTGACATAAAACCCAATGTACAGCCTTTTGTATCTTATAACTAACTACATTTGTTCGTCTAGAGAAGACTACAATAAATATGTGATCGATAAAAGACTATATATATATTTTTTAAATGATACTAATGTTTTTTTTTATTTATGACATAATACACAAAAGATGATACTAATGTTTTTCTTTCTTTGACATAAAAGCTATTCCATAGAAACTATTTCTTTTTTACCAAAAAGAAAAATAAAAACTATTCCATTAACTGGATGGTAAAAGACATTGTTTAATTTGCTATTTTAGCTATAGTATGGGCCATTCTATTTACTTCTGGAGCGACATGAATGGAAAAAGGCCCTTGGATATTCTGAGCCCACCGATAAATATATCCGCATGTAATGGTTATTTCAAAGTTGTGATCGATGGATATGTAAGTAATAGTTTGTATTTACTATTTAGGGGTGGGTACCAATCAAATTTTCAGGTTGTTTGGAGGTATTCACGATCCAGACTATTCTGTCTAAACAATCAATTATTTGATTTTATTTGTTTTATAGAAATTTCTTTTTTTTAACTATGTATCTGTTTCAATCCATATAAATAATATTTTTTAACGAAAAACTAAAAACTAATAAAAATCTGAAATAATATAAAATAAAAATATTTTATTATAAAATAATAATTACTTACTTTTAAAAACTCTAATACCAAAACTAATAAATATATTGTAAAGTTAAATAGATATAATAATTATAAAATATATCTAATTTTATATATATATATATATGCATATAACAGATCAAATCGAAATATATTTTTTTAAATATTAATATTTAGATTTGGATTTTTAAAAAAGTACATATTAATATAATTACGGATATTAAAAAAATTGATTCTAATCGAAACCGGCAAAATGTATTTTGCCATCCCTATTTGTACTAGTTTCTGCCGAACCTTTGAACTTGAGCAAATTTCAACACACAAGTGGAGGATAATATGGGTATATCTGATTGGCTTATATGATAGGTTGCAAAGCAGTGAATAAGTCCAAGGAGAGTCGGAAAGTAGACGCATCAATTATATGAAAATATATCATATTTTTTAACAGATAACCCTCTCTCAATCCAAAAAGAAAGGGCCTCTGAGCCCAAACCAAGGGGTGAGTGTGAAGAAAAGAAGAGTCACAAAAGTTCAAAACTCCCCTCGCAGAAGAACTGTGACAGCGACGGGACAGAGCAGCGGAGCTACGAGAGGGTCTACAAGAGGAACCCAACCAAGAACAGCGCTCATCCCAGCCGCTACTAGGAGAGGTCCAAATTTTCGGACCGATCCAAAACCTCTTCCTTAGTGAATATGTGCTGGAACTGTCAAGGTATAGGGAGCGACCTGACAGTTCGTCGACTCCGGGAATTTAGATCCAAAAATTCTCCGGATATAATGTTCCTTATGGAAACTAAGAGGAAGGATGAAGACGTCTTCAAGATGTATCGTGGCACTGAGTTTACTAACCACTACACAGTTCCTCCGATTGGACTTAGTGGAGGCTTAGCCCTATCTTGGAAAGACAATGTAACTCTAGAAGTTCTATTTGCTTCCGCCAATGTAATAGACACTAGAGTGACTTTCAACAATAAAAGCTTCTTTGTCTCCTATATCTATGGTGCTCCACAGCGAGAGAATAGACCTGCCTTTTGGCAGACCCTAACGGAATTAGGAGCACAAAGAGACCAAGCTTGGCTACTCACCGGTGATTTCAATGATCTACTTGACAACTCTGAGAAGGTTGGAGGACCGCCAAGATGGGAAGGATCATTCCTGTCGTTTAGAAACTTTGTCTCGCAACAAGGACTTTGGGATCTGCAGTTTTCGGGGAACTCCCTCTCTTGGAGAGGCACGCGATACACGCACTTTATACAGTCCCGCCTTGATAGAGCTATGGCCAATGTGGCATGGATGGAAATGTTCCCTGCTGGAAGAAGTGAATACCTGAGATACGAAGGATCAGACCATCGTCCTATACTCACGCACTTTGATCTCCACCTGAACCGAAAAAAGGGCTCGTTCAGATATGATAGAAGCCTCAGTGAAAAACCTGAAATTCGAGCCCTTATTGAGAGTTCGTGGAATGGAGCAGGAAGCGATTCAGTCCTCACCAAGATCAATCAGGTGAGAAGGGATCTTATTGACTGGGTGAAAAGGAATGCTGCATCTTCCAAAGATCTCATCACCTCTAGCCAGCTAGCATTGGAACAAGCTCTTTCTGAAATTATTCCTAACCCAGGAAGAATTGAGAGCCTGAAGCAATCACTGGAAAACGCGTATAAAGAAGAAGAATTATACTGGCGACAGAGGAGCCGTATCCAGTGGTTGAAAGGAGGTGATAGAAACTCTAGCTTCTTCCATGCTGTAACGAGAGGCCGAAGAGCCCGTAACAAATTCTCAGTCATTGAGAATGAGCTGGGGCAGGCGGTTTATGATGAGGACCAGATAGTCAACACGTTCACTCTCTTCTATCAAGCGTTGTTTGAGGCTGGAGGCTCTGATCCCATCAGTACTGTCCGTGAAGCGCTCACCACAAAAGTCACTATCGAGATGAATCAAGCTATGAGTGCTATGCCGAGTATGGAAGAGGTGCGAGCGGCTGTATTTGCCATCCACCCTGATAGAGCCCCGGGTCCAGACGGATTTTCGGCGGGGTTTTATCAGTCCTTTTGGGATATCATTGGGCCTGATATGTATCGGGATATTTTGTCATTCTTCGAAGACAGCACACTCCACCCACGACACAATGAAACTCATGTGAGGTTGATACCAAAAGGGCTGGGAGCTAAGAGAGTGTCTGATTATCGGCCGATAGCCTTATGTAACACCCACTATAAAATCATCGCCAAGATCTTGACGAAACGCTTGCAGCCGATGCTCCAGCGTCTGATATCGCCTTCCCAGTCTGCTTTTGTACCGGGACGTGCTATATCTGATAATGTGTTGCTGACCCACGAGATTCTACACTATCTGCGCCACTCTGGAGCAAAAAAGCGAGTCTATATGGCGGTAAAAACCGACATGAGCAAGGCGTATGACAGAATTGAGTGGGGTTTTCTGAAGGCAGTACTTGAAACTCTTGGATTTAATCCAGTAGTTGTTAACTGGATCATGGTGTGTGTGAACTCAGTATCCTACTCCTTCCTTATCAACGGGAGCCCACAAGGCAGAGTCAAACCGTCTCGAGGCCTCCGACAAGGTGACCCGCTCTCTCCGTACCTCTTTATTCTGTGTACTGAGGTCCTCTCGGGACTGTGCAATAATGCTCTGCAAGATGGGACTCTCCCTGGTATCAAGGTCGCTAGAGCATGCCCGCCAATAAACCATCTCCTATTTGCTGATGACACCATGTTCTTCGGTAAATCAGACTCCGGTAGCTGCTCTGCCCTCACCTCTATCCTCAGCAAATATGAGGCAGCCTCGGGCCAATGTATAAACCGAGCAAAGTCAGCGATCACGTTCTCGTCTAAAACCCATCCTGATGCAAAGGCTAGAGTTAAGAACGCGTTGGATATAGCTTCAGAAGGAGGAATTGGAAAGTATCTCGGCCTTCCGGAGCATTTTGGCCGCAAAAAGAGAGATATCTTTGCGAATATTGTAGACAGGATTCGTCAGCGATCTCATGGCTGGTCTACACGGTTCCTGTCAGGCGCGGGGAAGATGGTGCTACTGAAAGCAGTGTTGGCAGCGATGCCCACCTACGCTATGACTTGCTTTAAGCTCCCCAAATCCTTGTGTAAACAGATCCAATCAGTACTAACAAGGTTCTGGTGGGATGTCAAACCAGAACTTAGGAAGATGGCTTGGGTTTCATGGGACAAATTAACGCTTCCTAAAAGGTCTGGTGGTCTCGGGTTCAAGGAGATAGAGACTTTCAATGATGCTCTCCTTGCTAAATTAACATGGCGACTTCTGAAGTATCCTGACTCCCTTCTCGGGCAAACCCTGCTGAACAAATACTGTATGGATGCAGATTTCCTTAACTGCACCATTGCAAAGTCATCCTCCCACGGGTGGCGAGGAATCATGGCAGGGCGTGAAGTGCTCAGACAGGGTTTGGGATGGATAGTAGGCAATGGAGATAACATCAAGGTCTGGGACGATGACTGGCTCTCTACAAGCTCCCAAGTTCGACCTATGGGCCCCCCCACCCTCTGCTCGCAGCACTTAAAGGTCAGCGATCTGATCAATCCGAGCACAGCAGACTGGGACATCCAGAAGATACGCCTTCACCTGCCTCATTATGAGGAAACCATTAGGAAAATCATCCCAAGCTCCTTTGGATCAAATGATGAACTGATGTGGCTACCAGAGAAGACAGGAACCTATAGCTCTAAATCCGGCTATGCACTCTCTAAAGTCTACCAGTCAAATATAGATGAAAGCTTCAATTGGAGTAGTTGCATCTGGAACGTTAAATGCTCCCCAAAAATTAAGCACTTCCTCTGGAAAATGAAAAATGATGCAGTTGCGGTGGGCTCGACTCTGCTCAAGAGGGGAATTCAGGTTGATGGTACCTGCAAGCGCTGTGGAGAACAAGAAACATCTATTCATCTTTTTACTCAATGCGCTTTCGCTAAGAAGGTATGGGAGTTGGTTCCATCTTTATTTACACCTGCAGTGAGATCTTGTGTTTCTATTACCGAACTCCTCAGGCTGTGCACAAGACTAGTCAATCTCCCCCCATCTGGTATATCTGTACCTCTTTATCCTTGGATACTATGGCTGCTTTGGACAAACAGAAACAAGCTCTTGTTTGAGGATAAGTCTTTCAATGAATCAGAATTGGTTACTAGAGCCCTGGTGCTAGCAAGAGAATGGCAAAGTACCTCTCTACCAGCAGGGCCACAATCTGATTCACCTAAAGACTCCTCGCATAAACCCTTTGTCCTACCCTCGGGTTTCGAAGAAGCAAGCTCCGATACCATCCATTATTATGTGGATGCAGCTTGGAATAGTGGCTCTGCTGCAGGTGGTTTTGGCTGGATTTGCTACGACCATGCTGGTCTCACCCTTCGTCAGGGTACTTCTTCTCGCCGGTATGTAGCTTCGGCCTTGGTTGCCGAAGCGTTGGCGTTAAAATCAGCACTCTCTGATGCTGTCAATGCAGGTGTTAAAGACTTGATCTGTTTTTCAGACTCTAAAAGTCTAGTCGCACTGCTCTCAGGAAAGTCATCTGTGACTGAACTCCAAGGAATCATCAGTGATATATCCTTGTTGAGCCTATCTTTACTGTCTGTTACCTTTAAATTTGTTCCACGCTCTTGTAATATGGCTGCTGATAGCCTAGCGAAAAACGCTCTGTATGTTGCGTCAAACTCCTTTGAGGAGGATGACTAACCTTTCCGGGTTGATTATTATTGCAAGGTTTGATCAAAAAAAAAATCATATTTTTAAGCCGTGAAATGGTATCCTATGCCAAGCATTTGTATGTATTTATAGACATACTCCATCGAAGATTGACGTGACACATGAGACTTATTTTGGATAAGCGTCTCCGTTAACTTTCAGTATTTTATCACATAATCATCTAGTGTGTTTTCCTTATCAACGAAATTTGAAAATGACAATTAAGTTGCACAAAAAGCATTGAATATCCGAAAATTCATTCAATATTAATACACGGACATGTCGCAAAATACGGAACTCTTTAATTTACTTTTCTCTCTCCCTGCATACCACTTTGTATATTCCCATTCGCTTTATTATCTTTCCTTTTGGAAGGCAAATCATCACACCGAAACTTTCATATTCCATGTGACCATGTCCAACGTTCTCCAGCCCCTAGAAGAAGAAAAAGTAGAAGAACAGAAACCAAGAAACCAAGAAGAGGAAGAATCGAAGAAAGAAGAGCTGTTAGGATCATTGTGTACACCAACTTCAAGTGAGCATAAGATTCCGGAGGTGGACACTTGTCCTCCGGCGCCAAGAAAGCGACCGCGTGAGATTCCTCCGACAAAGAAGAGAAGACTGTCCAAAGATCTTCGGTTCTTTGAAGCCACCGACGCCGGGAGTCACGAGGTAGAGACTCTCTTTGTTCATAACTCAACCCCTGTCCGTAAGAAACGAAGGAGTAATAGCGCCTGAATCGTTGCTGTACATCTGCTACACAACTTCTTTCCGACAAACTTGATTGCGTAGAGATAATCTTGTCTTGTTTATCGATCGCTTGCTATACCTATAATCTTTAATTCGTTTCGTGTTTTATTTCCGTTTATGTACAAACATTTTGTTAATATATATCGATGTTGTTTGTGTCTTACAATTTGATTCTTATGTCTAAACATGATATGTATTTTTCTTCTTCTGAGATTTAGCAATAAAAATAACTTTGAGACGGAAGAATAGTAGGTGAAACATTTGTCTTCTTTTCTAATAGGATGTTTTCTGGTCAATTCTAATAGGATTTTTTTTTATTTTTTTTCTTATTTGTATGCATATTATATGATCTTCCATGTATGTTACTGTTTTTATTTCAAAGATGAACTTTATGATAAAGGTACATATGCTCTAGTATTTTTTTTTACAATAGCAATTTCTAAATATAGAAAAAAAATAGAGTAATGTTATCTTTAATAAAAAGGAAAAAATTTCTATTATAAAAGAAAAACATAAAGAAAATTAAAAAAAAAACTTAACCTTTAAATGTTATTATATAGTAAAATATAAGTGTATTGGAGATATTTTTATAATTATTTGTATATGTATTATATTTTATTATTTTATTTAATCAGATTTAAAATGATATTTTGTAGAGAAAAATAACTATGAGAAAATACTTGCATCTATATCATCTATAAGTAGTTGATTGATGACTCATACATCGAAAAAGGCATCACAACGACTACATTCGCTGTTTTTACTTTATGCTAAGAGTACGAAACTGAACAGTGCTGCTTCAAACTTTTTATATGGCCTCTAATCTTAAAAAAAAAAAAAACTAGATCCTTTGACAAAAAAAACTAGATCCTATGATAAAAAAAACAAGATCCTAGCAATTGATACAAATCTAAAACCATATTGTAAGACTATGTTAACATGGGTTATTCACCTTAACATATAGTAATATACTAATATTTAAGTTAACTAAGAAAAACACCTTTTACAACCGCCACATAGGTGGCAGTTAGCGCACCAACATCACGGTCTTGAATGACACGTGTCACCACATGTCAATCCAAGAATTACCGTTACCAAAAATCCGACGAGCCTTCTTTTATTTAACCGCTGAACATTATTACGGTTTTACTAACGAAGACGATATGGCGCCGAGAAAATCAAAGAGAGTGGTTTCGGTGACGAAGAAGAAGAAAGTAGTGGAGGAAACAATCAAAGTCACTGTCACGGACGGAGTTCCAAATGTTACCACCGACACACAAGAGACACAAGATCTAGAGACACAAGAAACACAAGAGCTAGACACACAGGATCTGACGTTGTCCATTCCCGTCGAAGAAGGAAACGTTACAAGGGTTGAGATTCCGGTTGATGTTCCGGATGACCGGTCCCCTCCGCCACCCGAAACCGTCGCTCCCGCTAGTGAAGGCACCGTGAAGGAGACCCATAAGGTTGAGATTCCGGTGGACGTTGGAGATGATCGCTCCCCTCAGCCGCCTGAAACCCCCGCTCCAGCGAGTGAAGTCCCCGTGAAGGAGACCCATAAGGTCGAGAAGAAGCAGGGAAAGAAGAAGAGGAAGAAGAGTGGGTCTGATGTAGCGGGAGATGAGTACAAGAGATATGTGTATAAGGTGATGAAACAGGTGCATCCGGATTTAGCAATATCGTCCAAGGCTATGACGGTGATTAACATGTTCATGGGAGATATGTTCGAGAGAATAGCGGTGGAGGCGGCGAAGTTGAACGACTATGCGAAGCGGAGGACCTTGTCTTCGAGGGAGATCGAAGCGGCGGTGAGGCTGGTTTTGCCTGGAGAACTTAGCCGACATGCCGTGGCTGAAGGCTCCAAGGCTGTTAGTAACTTTGTTGCTTATGATGCTAGGAAGCGTTAGTTTAGTAGTGTCTCTCTTAGTTATTTCTTTTTCTCCAACTTGACGGTTAGGGTAAGGTTTAACTTAATCAGTAGGGTTTCTAGAGTTGTCAGGTCTCTCTGTGTCTGTAATATTGTAGTTTTTGCTCTGGTTTTGTGTTTCTGTTCTGTGAAATATGTGTTTGCTTTCATGTTTTAAGAAAATAGTTTAAAAAATCAAACTAAGTGACATGATTTTAGGATTTTTTTATGTACATGCAAAAATGTGGTGCGTACTAAGTGTAGATCTTTTGGTTTCACGTACGTTGTACGCTCCATTTCACTCGTCCAGCTAATGATTGGGCTTTTAAGGCCTGAGATTACAAGAAGCAAAGAATTAGAACAAAGAAGCAAAAAGTATGAATCTTCCAGCTTACAAAATTTCTTGATTTATTCACAAGCAATGCCAAATAATTAAAGAATTACATTAATAGTCTTGGGACTAATCCTCACACGAAGGCAAAGAATCTAACTACTCGTGTTAGTCCCCTTATATATAACGAAACAAACCATATCAAAACAATCAGATTAATCATTACTATCTTACCTTTTCCTAACAATTAACCAGAAGTTTTATACCTTTTTATCATATATAATCCTCTTTAACAATGGTTCCCCCAAAACCACCGCCTCCACGAACGCAACCACCGCCGGGTAGGCGTTTGAACCCCGTCCTATGTATCATTGTCGCCCTCGTCCTCTTAGGACTCCTTGTGGGTCTCGCAATATTGATCACATACCTAACCCTCAGGCCAAAGCGACTCGTCTACACGGTAGAAGCTGCGTCGGTCCAAGATTTTGCCATAGCCAAGGACGATCACATTAGCGCCAAATTCAACTATGTGATCAAATCATACAACCCGGAGAAACATGTATCCGTGAGATATCACTCCATGCGCATCTCCACGGCTCACCATAACCAGTCCGTTGCTCACAAGGAGATCTCTGCCTTCAAGCAGCGTCCTAAGAAGGAGACGAGGATTGAGACGCAGCTTGTGTCACACAACGTGGCACTGTCTAAGTTTAATGCGAAGGACTTGAGGGGTGAAACGACGAAAGGGGTGATCGAAATGGAAGTGTATATAACGGCTAGAGTGAGCTACAAGACGTGGATTTTTCGGTCGAGGAGACGTACGTTGAAGGCTGTGTGTGCGCCGGTGATGGTCAACGTTACGGCAAACTCGTTGGATGGGTTCGAGAGAGTTTTATGCCAAACTCGTCTCTAGTTTAAATTACTTAACAACCTGAATTGGTTATATTTTGTGTGCTTATACGTGTGTCAAATTTGCTATGTGCCCTTTATTGATTATGTGCATGTGTGGGTTTCTTTATTTATTTATTTTGTCTGTGGTTTTTATTCTTGTATGCATTTCATTACACCCTCTTTATATCGATCTTTTAAAATACTTTACATTGTTATCAATTTGTTGAAATATGGAATTTTTATTTTATCGACAATTTCGATTAACAATACATTCAAATATGTAAAAAATTAAGATCTTTCTATGCAAGATAACATATTTTTGTCGAGCTTGGTAACGCGGGCTTGTAATCCAAGTGGAGATAACAAGGTGATGAAGATAACATATTTTGTTACTGATAAATAAAAATATAAAATCAAGGAGACTAAATAAAATGAGGATAAAAGTTCATCTGTACATAAAGTGTTTTAAATTGAAGTTTCAAAATGACAAATGAAAAATTTAATCAGTTAATGGAAAGTCTTTAAATTCTTACAATTCAACAACAATATATATATACTAGTTATGAGCCCGTGCGTTGCAACAAATTTTGTTTAATGTTTTAATTTAATAAAAAACATTAGTAATAAATCATTTTATTACAGTCTTAAGATTGTTTTTGCATATGTTGTGTGAGACTTATTAAATAATTAAAAATTATTTTAACACATAATTTTAAATTAATATTTGTATTTTATAATTATGGTACATAGATGAATTGTTATTTACAATTAAAAAAATAATATTAAATACTCTTTTACATTTTTGTTTAGGATTTTAGAAAAACAATTACTGTCATATGACTTTTTACAATTATCTTCTCTTTAGAATTTCAGAAAATTTAAATTACTATCAAATAATTATTTCTAGTTACTAATAAAAAAATTAAAACTACCTTTTTACAATTTATATCAATACTATTTTACACTTATTTTGTTAATTAAATAACTTTTAGTATCATGTTCATCATCAAATTCTCTCTTAAAAATATTATTAAATAACTTCTTGTAATTCTTTTTTTGGTCAAGACTTAAAAATATGATACAAATCCCTTTTGTTTGGGATTTTTTAAAAAGGAAAACAATTATCAAATGCTCTTTTACGGTTTTTAGGGTTTTAGAAAATGAAATTAATATTACCTAATCTTTTACAATTATATTTTGTATAGGATTTAGAAAAATAAAATTACTATCAAATAATTATTTCAAGTTAATATTAACTATTTTTAAGAGTTGCCATTTTCAAAATTTGTTTATTCAATATCACTAATATTTTTACAATTTTCCTTGCTAATTAAATAACTTTTTCTAAAAATTAATTAAATAACTTTAATATCATGTTCATCATTACATTTTTAAAGAAAAAAATAATATTAAATTCTCTCTGGTCAGGATTGATAAAGAAAAAGAAAACGAAATTTTATTTGGTTAAGATTAAAAAGAATTGTTTTTTACAAATCTCTTTTATTTACGATTTTAAGAAAAAAAGTTATTTTCACATAATGGTAGGTTTCTATTGACACATTCACAACCTTTTTTGTTTGAATTGACACATGTCACAATCATTTTGGAAAAAATATTTGAAGTTATTTTTTATTTATAAAATTTTAACACAAAATTATCTATTAAAAAGTAAAGTTAGTTAATTATAAGAACAATAAGATTAATTTTACAGTTTTATTTTATTTAGACTTTAAAAAAAGGAAAATACTTTTTGTTTAATATTTTTCTTAAAAGCTAATATTTATCTTTTATAATTTTCTTTCTTTAGTATATTTAAAAAAATTATATTTTTTTGTAAAAAGGAAAAATTACTTTCAAATAGCTTTTTGAAATTATTTTTCATTTAGAGTTAAAAAAAATGAAAATTACAATCAAATATTTTAACAATATATAATTGTAAAAAATTATGTAATAGTAATTTTTCTTTTCTAAAATTCTAAAGAGAATCTTAAAAGACTATTTTTGTAACGAGAATTTTCATTTTCTAAATCTATGTTAAATCCTAAATAAAAGAAAATTGTATAATTTTTTGACGCATCTTCAAAATTTATTGACACATGTCTCTTATATAATAGTAATTTTTATTTATTAAAAATCTTAAAGAAAACCTTAAAAACTATTTTTGTAATGAGAATTTTATTTTTATAAATGTCTCTTAAATCCTACTAGGTGACCCACCCGCACCCTGTGCGGGTATAAAAATATAGTATAATGCTGAGACAGGAGTATCGATTGAGTTCAAATGTGGGAGTTAGTGGAACAAGTGAGAGTTTCAAAGCTGAAACAAGATTTGCGCAAATCTCTAGGATGCAGTAGGGGTGGACAATTCGTTACTTTTTCGGTTTGGTTTGTTTAGTTCGGTTTTAATATATTTTTTTTCAACTGAAGTAAACCTTATTTAGTCTCATTCGGTGTGGTCTATGTCCGGTTTAATTTATATTCGATTCGGTTTGTTTTTATATCCGTTTAATTAGGCTCTTTGTTGCATAATTTTTTAAAAGAAAAATTATGTTTTAAAACATATACACATAAAGTATGTGAACTAAATTCATTATTAAACTGAAACAAAAACTAAAAAAGTCACAAAAAGTATATAAGAATAAAACAAATGAAAGTTAACTAAAGTAAAAAAAAATTAACATCATTAGTATGTTTTTAATAAAAGTTAACTATTAAAAAAAACAAATGTAAGAAAAATATACAGGAGACAGTGACATATTAAATAATATGATAAAAATCTCATAGATATCACAATCCCATAGAAACCTGCAAATAAAATGTGATAAAAATTTAAATATAATTCATAAGTAATATAAAATAAGAAGAACAATTATGAATTAAAAATCCCATAGAAACCTGCAAAAAATTGTCAATTTTTTTTAACAATTGTACAATAATAAAATAGTTTAATAGATTTTTTTTATTGAGACGAAAATAATATTAAATTTGCATATCGCTATTGAAACAGACTGAAAAATGGTTTGTAGTCAACTACAACCGGTCTTTCATCTGTGTTATTTATCTGTTAATATAAAAAACAAACAAATGTATATATATAGTAAATTATATTTTTTAAGATCCATATATTTATATGTATATATATATAATAAAGATAATAGTTTTGGCTTTTCTTAATCTCAAATCACCATTATATTTGTGGTTTTCTAAATGGATAATAGTTTTGGGCTTTTCTAACTCAAATCACCATTATCATATAAATTTGTGCAAGTAATTGATAGCAAAATAAGGTAATCATCATATTTCCGAATTAACTAATTAGGAAAATAAAGAACATACACATTTAATGCAATATCACATGTATATAGTTACCAATAAATGACATCATAAAAGAACAAGAAATTTAATTAATAGACATATATTTTCACGAAAATTTAACTTTTAAATTTGTCAACTAAATATATATTTAAAAAATACTTCCTAAAAATATTTTTTAGTTTAGAATTATATATAATAAAAAAATTTAGAATATTTCAAATTTAAAGAATAATTACGAATTAATAATCATATTTTATCATTAAGTCTTATGGTTCCTGAAATATTTGCTATAAAAATTCTTGTAAAGACATTTCTTGTGATATATAAAGTCGTATGGTTCTTGTAATATTTGTTTTCTTTTAATAAGCATTAAGCAATTAAAGAAAGATATTAAAAATTGACTGTCATAAATTACAATAATTAACATACCATTTAAGACAAGTAATTGATGGCAAAATAAAGTAATCATCATATCAACTTGCGCAAGTAATTGATAATAAAATAAGACAAGTTATTAATAAACGAATTAACTAATTAAAAACCTTTACCAACAAGGTATATCTTTCCTAATACCATAATATGGGTATAAAATTAAAGAATAATAAATAGTTTTGATTTTGATATACTGTAAATCTATAGAAATATATAATAATTATGTTTTATCACTTATATTTAATATAGAAATTTGTATATAACCGATTTAATTCTAACATCAATATTAGAAATATATATTAGTGTGTAGCTTTTTCAATTATTGGGTTTAATTTAAATTTAAATCACTATATTACATTACTTAGCAGTAACACTAACAAAATTACCTTGTTGTGTGATTAAAAAAAAATTACCTTGTTCGATGGTGTTGAGAACGTTGTTGATTTGGTTTGAAGCTTGAACCATGTGAGCTAGCTAGCGCATGGTGTTGAGATCGTTGTTGATAATGATACATGGCTCGTGCTCAACAAGTTTCTTATCTACAGAGGAAACAGAAACAAGTTAGGATCCAAGTAATAACTCTCAAAACCATAGCTTGTAAAAATAGTATTAAGGTTGTGGTTTATAATCAAAACTTACCTGCATCGTGGTGAAATTGTTATAATAGGGCATCTGTATATAAACCAAAAGAAAAGCCAGCTCTGATGAAATATGTATATATAAAAGCTTAATGATGTAAAATAACAAAAACAATATCAACATAAAAGTTCAGTGACTTCGTTTCTCTGACTGTGAATGTCTTATATATAGTAAATTGGTGGACGTTTCTCAATGATTTAGCTTGCATGATAAGCTAAGAAATATAATATTCTCTAATAAATTTTTGAGAATATTATATATTCTATACGATTAATCATATGAGAAACTGTATATAGAAACTATATATTAGAAACTGTATATTCAATATTAGTAAGGTAAGTTAATAATAACAAACAACCTAATTAGATACAAATCGATAAATCACACTAAACAATGTAATCAATATGATATCAAGAGTGGATTGTTTTCCGTATTTGTAATAAGGAAATTTATTAATACATGTATTAATTAATATTCTTGCGCAAGTAATATCTAATAAGGAAAATTATTAATACATGTATTAATTATTAGTAAGATTAGTAAATAATTAGTGATCGACCAATCAATTAAGAGTACTGATTTCGTTTTTAGTTTGTATTTAGTGTTAATTTCCTTTTTAGTATTGTCGATGATTAAAATACATTTACCTTTCAATCGAGAAAACACAAAAGGTATGTATTTAGTGTTGATTTCCTTTGTAGTATGTCGATGATAAAAAATCTGAAATATATAAGATAAAATATAAATAAAAATCAATTATTTCTACAAATAGCTAATCCAATAATTTTAGATTTTTTAAAACCACATAATCAATTTTAAATAGTTTTATAGATCCAATTGAATCATAAATTTAACCCTCACAGGAATACCTAAGTATAACACTAAATTTTTATCACAAAATATCATATAAAAATTAAAATGACCAAAATATATTTTGCTAAAGAGATAAATAACAACAATAATCTTACTTTATAGGTACGAAAATATATTTAAATAAATACTTTAACAAAATTTAGAAACTTTTATTTTGAAAAAAAATAATTTTGATTATAAATGTATTATTTTTATATTTCTCTATTTTCTATAACTTTAACGAATAAATTTTAGTAAATACAAATAATATCTCTAAGATTATAGTTTATTATTATTATAATTCAAATCTATAATGTACTATTATTATTTAATAAAAGTTTATTGAAAATGTAAGTAAATGAATTTTCTTAAAAAAATATAAGATCTAAAATCATTTTGAAATAGAAATAATATAATTTCATGTCTCAGCATATGTTTTTAACATATTTTAGTATAAAATGTATGTGTGTGTTTTTCTTACCAGGATAAGAAATCACATACAATTTAGGTTTATGAAAATATATTATGTTGAAAAACATAATTATATTTTATATACAAATATAATTTATTCGTATATATATATATATATGTAGTAATGTATGTGAATAGTTTATATAAGTAGTTGATAGTGTTTGGAAGCCTAAAATTAGTGGTTCTAGGTTAATTCTATCATTTAGAGTGTTTGGAAGTCTAAATTAAGTGGTTCTAGGTTAACACTTCCCTGACGATTTAAAAATAAATCAAAAAGAAATTAGCAAAAATCAACCAATAGAATTAAGAGAATTAATCTGAGAGTGTCCTCTATGAGTGCCACATAAGCAGAAATCACTAAAGTGAATTCTCTTTTAATTCTCTTTTAATATATAGGGGGATATAAAAGAGAATTGTATTATACTTTTGACACATGTCACAATCTTAAAAATTTATTGACACATGCTGCAATCATGTTAATTACTAACTCTGAATAACTAAACTTTATATAATAAGATATATATATATATATGTATTAATTGTATTTATAGTATGCTAGTTCTTTTCTTTTCTTTTTTTTTTTTTTGTAAAAAGGCTTTCAAAGTATAGCTTCTTACATGCTGAACAAACCATTCTAGCCAATTTTATTATTCTTTCTATTTGCGAAAATTAAATTGTATTCAACAAAGATGGTAAAATATTTAACAGCAAAGTTAAAATACCCTAATCATACATAATTCGTCTGCAACTTCCGTTAACATAGATTCTTATATTGACAGGAAACATGAGTTGGAGGATGCGTAGATATAAACAAACAAGAAAAACAAAGTAAAAAAAAAACGGCTAATTATAATTAGCTGTGTACTCGAGATGCGCATCTGTTGCTTGCTGGTTATTCAAGTTTTAGTTATTTTCGAAGTCAAGATTGATAACAAACCCTTCTCGTAGTCTTTTTCTCCCCCACGTCCATTGAGCTACAAACCCTAATGAATTCCATTACATCTTGATCCCAAAGCTTCTCTTTGATTCCCAACTCTCTTTTTTTTTCACTTCTCTAAAAATGGATCCAAAATTTTCACACATGGATCACTGGGACGTCGAATGGCGAGGCTACAGTATAGACAAGAACGGGTCTCGCTTCTGCGAGGCACATCCTTACGTAATAAACTCGCAGGGGGTATGGGAGGTAATGAGTTACAAGGCACAAGGGATGAGCTTCTGGGAATATCCTCTCCCCAATCTCGAGATCATAATCTTTTCGACTTATGTAATCTGGCGGCTCTTCGATTTCACATGCACCAAGATCGGTCTCCGAGTACCTAGATTCACTTATATGATGATCGTGAGTTTCTTATCTTAACATCCCTCCCCCCATGTTTTTTCATCTCACCAGCTTACGATGCATTTCTTGATGTTGAAGGCAGGGATAATCTTAGGTCAAACTTGTCATTTGAACAACAAGCTGTGGCTTCATGACATATTTTTCCCTGATGATGTCCGGCCAAAGGTCGCCGAGACACTGGGGGCCTTCGGGTTCCTTTTATATTGGTTCCTAAAGGGTGTGACAATGGAAGCTGGGACGGGACTGAGGATGGGGAAAAAAGCCGGTGTGATTGGGTTCACCACAATGTTTGCACCCTTGATCTGTGGCAACTTCTTGTTCAGATGGAGAAAAAGAGGCTATATAAGCTTGTTAACGACAGAATACAGGTTGATCATATTCATGCAAAGCATATCCGCGTTCACGAGCATCGACACACTCTTAAGAGACCTCAGGATCAAACACTCTGAGTTTGGAAGGATAGCACTCGCCGGGGCCATGGTGACCGACATGTTGGCTTTTATCGTAACGTTTTTGAATGCCATGCATTACGAAAAATATAGCGGATTGTTGCAAACCATATTTAGCTGCTTATTTTTCGCTCTTATGATATTCGTCGTGAGGCCGGCTATGTATTGGGTGATCAAGCAGACTCCAGAAGGGAGGCCGGTCAAGGATATCTACATCTACTTGATTTTGGCGCTTGCTTGCTTATCGTTCATATATTTTGATGCGATTCATTCATATGGACCCGCAGGGTCGTTTGTTTTTGGCTTGACTGTTCCCAGCGGATATCCTTTGGGTGCTGCTTTTGTTCAAAAGTTCGAGAGCTTTAATTTTGGTGCTATATTCCCACTGTTTGGATCATTAACTATGATGCAAGTGGATGTCCCTTGGTTGTTGAAAGAGTGTGGAAATCTCATACGCATGGAGGGTCAGCTTTATGAGGTTGTTTCCTTTATTCTTTTTGTGAATGCCACAAAGTTCATCGCTTCCACCATAGCCGCATATTCTTTTAAAATGCCTTTAAGAGACTCCTTTGCTCTAGCCCTTGTTTTAAATAATAAAGGGGTCTTCGAACTCGCCTACTTCGCGTATGCAGTTGAAATAAAGGTACAATCTACATATATATGTATATCACTAATAAGATTATATGGTTGCCTCCTTTTGTTGACAACAAATCATTGAACTTGTTAAACAGAAAGTAAGGCCAGAGGTTTTCACAATCATCGCTGCAATCTTCCTCTTAAACTCTATCTTCATACCAATGGCCTTGGAGCTAGTCCATGACCCCACCAAGAGGTTCAAAAGCTATCGAGAAAGGAATTTGGCAATCTTGAAAGACGGCGCGGAACTCCAGTCTCTTGTGTGCATCTACAAACCTGATCACATAACATCAATGATCAACCTTTTGGAAGCTTTTAACCCATCAAAAGATTCTCCAATGGCGTGCAACGTACTCCACCTCATCGAACTTATGGGTCAAGCCACTCCTATGTTCATTTCCCACCAGTTGCAAAAACCGGAGCTCGGAAGTATCTCTTGTTCGGACAATGTCATAACCTCCTTCAGTCGCTTCCACAAAAAAATCTATGAATATACATCACTGGATATATTCACTTCTGTATCCATGACCAAACACATGCACGAGGACATTTGTTGGGTAGCCCTTTCCAAAAGCATGTCTTTGATTCTGCTTCCGTTCCACCGAACTTGGTCTGCTGATCGATCCACGGTTATCTCTAACGATGATAAGCTGAGAATAATCAACATTAATGTCCTGAGACGATCCCCTTGCTCTGTTGGAATCTTCATCTATCGCAAACCCATCGTGGAATATCATACGAGTGCCTACCACTGCAAGGTAGTGACAGTTACCCAAATAACATGTTTTATTTTATTAATTTAACTTTAGAGTCTATTTTTAAAATAAAATAAAATAAGAAGATCCTTTTTGTTTTCCAGTTGTGTTTGACATTAAACAAAAGGATAAATAATAGTGTAACCTTACCAAGCTCTCAACCATATGCAGATATGTCTGATATTTAACGGTGGAAAGGACGATAAAGAGGCTTTGGCGATAACGAACCGACTGAGACTGACGGAGACACGCATGAGCTTGACAATCATAAGATTCACGCCAACATTTTCTGAAATGAATAACCAGGAGATGGAGGAAGCCTTCCAAATGGTTAGCCTGAAGGAGACCGTGACTAACATCGTCAAAGAAAAGGATGAATCTGTGACATATATTGACAAAGCGATTTCAGATGGATCTGAGACCTCCAAGATCTTGAGAGCAATGGGAAATGATTATGATTTGTTCATAGTCGGGAGAAGCAGCGGAGTAGGTACTGAAGCTACTAGCGGACTCAGTGAGTGGACAGAGTTCGAGGAACTGGGACCCATTGGAGATTTATTAGCATCACATGAGTTTCCTTCTAGAGCATCAGTGTTAGTTGTTAAAAAACAAGAATACATTCATCATACCAAAAGCCAAAAAAGGAGATCCAAGTGATGCATGTGAGATATATGTATTAACAGAAAAAATTCACCAGACAATTGTGTGTACACTGTTATCATATATGCATATATACATGGTTTAGGCAACAAAAAGAAAACAAACCGATAGAAATGCCAGGTGAATCCAGTTCTGTTTTGCTTGATTTTTGATTCTTTATTCTTCAAACAATTTTAGCATAGAAGCACTTGATGTATTTGATTGGAGAAATTTGACATTCATTCAAAAGAAATGAAAATCCAAACTAATGAGAAAGCTAAAGAACACATACAAAAAGTTATATAATAAACCAACTACTCTAATTGATCAAACCAATGGTTAAGCTAAAAGATATTTAACCAGATACCTATGAAACCAATGATGATGAAAGTAAGAAAAGTTTGATAACACATTCGTTGGAGTAGGAGTGGAAGGGACCATGAAGAAGAACTTTGATCAAAGATTATACAAAGTTAACTACTCTAATTGATACAATAAGTTAACTACTCCAGTTGATACAATGAGTTAAAGGAGAGTTAACCAAATATTATGCAATAAGTTAACTACTCTAATTGATAAAGACAATGGTTAAAAGAAAACTGAACCATAAATTATACAATAAGTCAAGGACTTTGATAACATGTTCAGGTGCCCAGCTCTTTGATTCTGTGTGTTGTCATCAAAGTTTAGTTAATGATCTAAGAAATGTGTGAAATATGGAGTTCAATGATTCTATTTTTCTCTAAATTTTGATCCTTCGCTTCTTGGTTTATCAAAATTAGACTACGTACTTTTATTGCCTGTTTAGGAAAGGTGTTCGCCTGTTCAATTCAAACCAAGAACCGCCAAGGCGCCACTATATGTATCTTCATACATATATTTACCTCTTTTTTGAACCCTGTCTAGAACTTAAGTAACGCATGAGCTGTTGGCAGAGAGCCAGCATTATCCTCTCCAGCTATAGCTGCCTTGCTATCACAATTCAAAAATAGATTCTCTTACGGGCCTGTTTAACACGCATAGTTAAAAGTATTTTTGAGGTCAAAGATGGATAAACATCTCATTTTGTTATCTTACTGATTAAAAATGGCCAGGATTGTTTATTTAGGTTGTCCTAGTTAATGTGATCATGTTATTTAAAGCAATACAACTTACAAGCGCCAAAATAAACAAGAGAACACCTGAACACTATATTTAGCCCTAGTCTCTACTTATTTTAGAGATATTTATGGGAGATGTAAGAAACCCTTTGACCGGACTTCTTAGTTCTCCCTTTGACTGGAGAAAACAAAGAATTTTCATTGATACGATTTGCTCCAAAATGGATGCGCAAGAGGCAGCTTGGCATAAAGAGATGTGGAACGGCCAGGTGAAAAGAACAGACACGGGGACAGATATGTTTTGCGATGTAGCTCCACATATAATGTTGAACTCACACGGCGCCTTGGAGAAGTTGGCTTCTGGGCCTACAGCAATGTCATTTTGGGAGTACCCTCTTCCTAAATTAGAGATCGTAATTCTCTCCACATTCCTATCCTGGCGTTTCTTTGATATCTTGTTCAAGAAGCTAGGTGTTCCTATTCCAAGGTTCACCTCCATGATGCTTGTACGTAATTACGTATTTCGAATATTTAGATATGATCCGGCTATGTTCGGATAGTATAACACATTTTCTCTTGTTCTTTGAAGGTTGGTGCACTCTTAAGCGAGACGTTTCAGTCGACAAAAATGTCATGGTTTCATGATATATTTGTCTGTGACATTTATCTGCCAAGGGTTGCTGAGACCATTGGTACGTTTGCCTTTGTCCTAAACTGGTTCCTAAGAGGTGTGACTACGAATATTGGCATGGTAAAACATTTCAGAAGTAGGAGTACTGTAATTGGAGTCGCAGCAATGATAATCCCATGGTATATCGGAAAACTAGTCTATACCTACAGAGAGAAATCTAGCAACCTAACGATGACGAGTATGGAATATAAGGTAATTATATTAACCACGAGTATGGCTCCCTTCACCTGTATCAACATGCTCCTTACAGACCTCAAGGTAGTTCACACCGAGTTTGGAGAAATCGCTCAGTCTTCGGCTATGGTAACCGATGTGCTTGCTTTTACCATGAGCATATGGTCTCAGGTTAGCCGTGAGTATCATTCGGGTATGCGGATGGGATTTGCTTGTGTGGTCTTCTTTGTTTACTTGTACCTTGTACGACAAGCAATGCTTTGGGTGGTTAGACATACACCAGAAGGAGCACCAGTGAAGAACATCTATATCTACATTGGTCTCCTGCTAGGTTACTTGTCTTCTGTTTACTGGAACTACTTTTTGTTCTTCGGACCACTCGGGGCGTTTGTTCTTGGTTTGGCTATCCCAGAAGGGCCGCCTTTAGGATCAGAGTTTATAAGAAGATTCGACAGTTTCAACGAGGGCATCTTCTTACCCCTCTTTGGATCCCTTACCATGATTAAACTAGATTGGTCATTTATACTAAAGGAGCTTGGAAGCGGAAGGCATCTCCATGGACATACCTACGAGTGTTTCTCATTCCTTTTCATCATATATATGGCAAAATTCACGACTTCTTTCTTTACAGCCATAGCTTCAAAGATGCCTTTGAGAGACTCAGCTATTCTAGGTATCATTATGGGCACCAAAAGTAGTTTTGAGTTGGCTTACGTACTCTACGCATACGATCTAGAAGTAAGAATCATGTTGCTATCATTATATAACTATATAATCATCATCCTCTTATTTTGTATTCTCTTCATTTTATTGTTTCTCCGTCTTTAAACAGAGAATTGGCTTGGAGGTTTTCACGCTCATGGGCATATACATTCTCATCAACTCGTTGTTAACACCAATGGCTGTACATCTCTTGTATGACCGGGAAAAGAGATTTTCATCCTACGGAGAAAGAAGTCTCAAACAAAAGCAGGAACTACAAATGTTGGTGTGCATTAACAAGCCTGACAACATAACATCCATGATCAATCTTCTAAGAGCTACTGCCCCATCTAAAGATGCTCCGTTAATGTGTTGTGTTCTTCACCTAATAGAGCTTGTGGGTAAAGCCACACCCACGTTTATCTCCCACCAGCTTCAGAAACCAAAGCCTGGAAGCCAATCTTACTCGGAAAATGTCATAAGCTCTTTCCAAATGTTTCAAGATATTCATATGAACTACACTTCTATACACATGTTCACCTCTTTAACTTCCGCTAAAGAGATGCATGAACACATTTGTTGGTTTGCTCTTGATAAAAGTTCAAATCTTATACTACTCTCTTTTCACCGGACTTGGGGACCCAATGGTTATGGTATTATCTCCGACGATCAAACCCAGAGAAGTCTTAATCGTAACGTCCTGAAACGAGCACCTTGCTCTGTCGGAATTCTTGTTCACCGGAAACCAATATGGCAACACAAATCCGTAGAATCTCCATGCAGGGTACGTAACTTAGCATGCATGCATCCTACCATAAATAATAACGTGACATTATTTCATTTTGTGATAAGATTGTCAAACACACAAATACAGGTGTGCTTGGTTTACGTGGGAGGGGACGATGACAAAGAGGCATTGGCATTAGCAGACCACATGAGAGGTAACCCGAAAGTGAGTCTAACGGTGCTGACTATGATCCCTTCGTCTATAGACGAGGAGGGAGGCGGCGAGTGGAGTCAGAGTCAAATAGTAGACACGTGCCTGGTTGAGGACAGGCCTGGAGATAACTCCATAACGTACATTGTTAGAATGGTGGCGGAAGGGGGAGAGACTTCAAAGATTCTACACTCGGTGGCGTATGACTATGATATGTTTATAGTCGGGAGAAGTAGCGGGAATGGTACCGAGGTCACCCAAGGACTCGGGGACTGGACTGAGTTCGAGGAGCTTGGTGTCATTGGAGATTTGTTAGCATCTGAAGATTTTCCTTCTAGAGCCTCCGTCTTGGTCCTCCAACAACAAGAATCATGAGAGTTAGTTTCCTCTAGCTTCAGTCTTCTTTTCCTTTCTCCCTTTACTTGGTTTTGTTTGTTGACTGTGATGATAACAACACACAAACGCTAAATTTCATTATTTTCGTGATGAAAAGATAGAATGTATATTTCAAGGTCATTGAAATGAAAAATGTTTTAAAATTTTGAGAAATTCAGAACAATACAATATTGAATATAGTTTTGTGAATTAGTGTTAAATATTTAATTATTGTTGTTACCATCAAACAATGCATTTACAGATGATAACATAAGAATTAATTAATTTCAAATGGCTAATACAATATTATTTATCAATTGATAGTCCTAAAATAATTAAAATCAAATTAGAAAGAGTTAGGAAATAAAACCAAAGAGTTATCGGTCTAGTACTAAAACCCGAGCAGTCACTTTGCCATTCGGGTTCAACTTTTATTGGGATGAAATATTTACATTACTTGTGTTCTCTTAAAACCATATTTTTTTTACCAACAAAAAGAGTTAGTAAAATCCCAAATCTCTATAATATTATTCGAGATGTTAATTTCTTCCCACATTCGTGGTTGATTACAAACATGACCTTAATAAATTTAAAGTATTATACAGATATGTCATTATTAAGAGTTTTTGTTTAATTTCCTTTTTATTATAATACTTAAATTCTAATTTTTTTTATAGTATTTATCACAAACCATATAAATAAAAATTTGGAAATATCTATAGACATTTAAAATAGAAAGAGTATATATAACATAATTTCTTAATTACAAACATAACCCCAATAAACTAAAAATGTTGCACATATATGCCATTATAAAGAGTTTTTTTTTTTAAACTAATATTCTATATTTTAATTTCGTTTATATATTTATCATAAACCATATAAATAAATAAAATGGAAATATTTTTAAATTTGAATGTTTATATTATAAATATAATGTGATTTAGAGACGTAAGTTGCACAAAAATAATCTATATTTTTTCTATAAAAGAATAACATTTCACCAATATATATATATATATCTAAATGTTCTCTTTCAGAGAAAGTCGCCTTATTTATAAATACTCAATATTCACGCATGAGATTTAAATGATTGTATATTAAGTTAGCTAATGCCACTTAATACCAATCATAATTTTAGTTTATGTCTCAGTTCTCTAAAAGTATATATTAAATTATTAAAATTTCACAAAAATATATCTACAGATTTAAGACGAGGAGTCAAATTAAATGTGTGAACGAAATTAATCCAATTTTAACAAATCTGAACTCCAAAAATATTGTTATTGTTAAATCTAGAAAAATAAGTGCAATTAAATATACCCAAAATGAGTAATCAACCAACATAATTACTATTCCTTATAATTTATGAATATATATATGTAAATTAGTTAAAATGAATAAATAAAAATCAACATTCATAGAAAATAACTAAATCAATCAGATTTTTATATCAATATTCATATGTTTAATTAAGATAACAACATTACAATATTTATAAAATAATTTGCTTATTTTTTCCTTTTGTATCATGCATATATAAATTTATCAAAAATAAAATACTAAACCAATTATCATAATTTTTTTTGTTTTGTCAATATTTATAACTTATTCATGATATTTTAATTTGGAAAATTTACATAATTATCTAATTAATTTGATTAATTTGTAATAGTATACTATTTAATAGTGAGTCAACTCATTAAAACCATTAACACATTAATTTAAAAGAGTTATGGATTGATCCAAACCATTAGCTAAATGGATTGAGTTTTATCCATAAACCATTAACTAAATGGTTTATATGGATATGAGTTGGTATGGATTGGTTTATCCATTTTGACATCTCTATTTATAAGTGCCAGTAAAAAGAAACATAAAGGGGTCCCCTTTTATTATAAAGGAAACTAGGAAAAGTCCGCGCTTCGCGCGGAATTTAATAATTATCAACTGTATTTTAAGTTTGTTTTTAAATTATGGAATTGTGTTCGTCTCTGGTTCAGATCAGTTTTTCATATAATTTGGTTGCGATTGGTGTAATTGTAAATTTGCGTTGTAGAAATTATGGGTTATTGCATTGTTTTATGTACAATGATGGTGTGGTTATACCATATATAATATTTGTAATGCTTAAGTTGTAATTAGGACTTGGTATTTGTTAAAATTCAATTTTTTTATCTTTCAAATATTAGTCCCTAACCATGAGCTAACATATTTAGCTTAAGTTATGAAAATAAATTTTATAATTTACTTGTAGTAATAACATGTGTCATACCTATTTTGCTTAATTATGAAAAACAATTATTTACTTGTAATATTAACATACTCATACCATTTTCAAAGGTTCACCAGTTACATATAATCGTTTCTCATATATTTTTATGTTTCGTCAAATAATGTTAAAATATGTTATTCTAATTCCATAAGGTGATGCGTAGATGCAATCCTAACAATTGTTAACTTTTATTTTGTTTATTTATATCCAAGTTTATCTTTTTGGTTTGTTAGCCAGACTCTCTTCCACATAACATTATTATATTGTATAGGTAAATAGTATTGTTATACAAACATTTGGCTGCTCTTTAGATATGTGTAATTCCATTTTTAGTGTTATTCTGTAAAATAATTTTGTATTTCTTGAATGTAATGAGTTGATCATTAGTCTGTGTACTGTGTATGTTGATGTTATTGAGTTTAGTTTATGTAACGGTATTCGCTAGTGATATGTACAGTGTAACCATACATTATGTAGTGTAACAATAATAACCAAATCTAATTAACAAAATATCTTTTTTATTTATTTTTGCTAGTATAGTGTAACCATACATAATCGAATTTAATAAAAAAATTATTTAATTTTAATTTATATGCATATATTTAGAAAAGTTAATATACAAATAAAATATTAACTCATTTGGTTATATACTGAGATAATTTAAATTGTAATGTTATTTTAAAGGTAAATTCGGTTTGAATCCAGTTTCAATATTAAACCAAACAAAATCCAATATGACATGAGTTATTCACAGTGGAAGCTTAAACGAATTACAAATGGGTTCGCACTTCATTTCAATTTATTTATTAATTAATAAAACCAAAAACCATTAAATTCTGATAAAACCAAAAATAACGTTAGATGATTAATATTGTTTAAAATGTGTATGCGTCGATCTGTGGGAAATATAATGCTGAGTTGGCTTTCTAAGTAGTAAACAAACTCTATTTTATTGTTATAGATAGATAGATTGATTGTGTTTCTACTAACAATTAGCTAGATCTTGTATTAAATATAAATATTTATTATTATATAAATATAATGTATTTAAAATTATTGAATTTGTATAATTAAATTTTTAAAACATTATTATACTATAAATCTAGGATGAATTTAAAATTTATCATTTTCCAATCATAAACCCTAGTACTTCATGTTTTGGTATAGTTATGTGCCCGCGCTTGGTGCAATTGTTTGTAATGATCATATGTGTCATATATTTGTAAACGTATATGCTGTATGTATTTGATACCTTTTGTGTGTGATGCTTGTGGATTTATTGGAAGATTTTGTTGTTCGTAAATTCTCCAAGTACTTTCCACATAGGTGAACAGGGTACGGTTAGGGAGATAGATGGAAGGTATTCATAACCTTTCTCAACTGAGATATGTTGTGACTTACTTCATTTTAGTAGACCAGTGTTGAAGAAAATTTTGTAGCAGATCTTAGAAGTAACATGAGGACAAAGTTGACACACTCGTATTAAGTGTAACATGAAAACCACTTTGACTTACCCGTATTTTGCTTACAATCTTCGACAACCACTTTGATTTAATATTTATTTGTTTAAGCCGAGTTGCAAAGCAGTTAGATGGCCCTTCTCCTGCAAAGATTTTTCTCATAATATGTTAAGCCAAAGCAAAGATTTTCATAGTGTGTTGGGCGAAGCTTTTGGTGTGTGGAAGGAGAAGCAATTTAATTTGCCACTGAAGTAGTTAGACTAAATAACAAATGTTTTATGAACAATTAGTTGTGCTATTTAGTATCTGGATCATATATCTGACCACAAAATAAAATATGATTTGAGCAAAAAAATAGAGACATTAATAAGTTACTCTTTTAAGCTTTCACGCTCGCTTAGAATGAAGAACGGCAACTGGCAGTGATAAATATGGAACACAAACTCTAGGCAAACAGCAAAATCTAAAACACACAAATATTCTTATTGATCTTTAATTTAAACATATTGCCATTCATCGGATCACATAGCTAAGTTCTACATCTTCTCTTAAGAAAAAGATTCATTTCAACAAAGAAAAAAATATTGACTTAAGCTCCTCTTTCAATGCATCACCTTTCTCCAGCCAGAGACCAAGGTCTGTGTTTATTTCCCATAAGTGTCGGAAAAGTGGTCGAACATTTGATCTCAGTGCATATTTTGATCTGCTGCTTCCATCTTGTTTTTTTTTTGTTGTTGTTGTGAGCTTTGATATCTCAGCTTGTAGATTTTCTATTGATGTATCATAGCTTTGAAATCCAAATTCTCTTCCTTTAGCTCATTGATATTCAACCTGAACTATTCTCTACCAGAGACATCTTCTCGTTTACGGCAGCCATGAACCCGATGGAATAGTCATTGTTGACACTGGCCTTCCACCAAGTCATTACTGTCTACAGAACCATTTTGCAAGAGGCTCATTATCTCTCTAAGTTCCTTATCCTAGTAGTTCCTGAGATTAGCCGTGTACTCCGTAAGAAATCTCGAACAGAATAGGCCTTCCGCATTTTCAATCAACTCTTACCAATCTCATACTGCAACCCACATATCCTGTCTTGTTTCTCCTTTATACTCTTCAAAACTCCCAATACTTAAGACAAACATGTAAGCTCTTCACACACTCCTCTGTCTGCAACAACAAAATCTCTGCTTCTTTTTTTTTTGCAACGACAATATATCATTATGCAACTTATCAATATCCCCTATAACTTAGGAGCTGCTCCAACCCGAGATCTTAACATTAACATTATTCATTCTTATCTCTGAAAATTTAGAAATCTATATGATCATATAAATTTAGAGGGAATGAAAATTACCTATTTGTAGTTGAAGATTTACACAATGGCAGTAATGGGGATGCATTGAATGACAAATTCCGTGAGAAGTGGGAGATGTTGTTAATGAGGACGTTAAAGACAACGGTTGAGGGCATGACTTCCTTAACGTTCCCGGACTGATTTTGTTGGTGAGTAGAAACCAATCATTTAGATATCGGGGCCAGGTTCTATAGGATATGGTCGGACTCAGTGGTTAACATAACACATACGGTGGTCATATGGACATGATAAGGTTTTTCCCGGCGACAATGGAGGAGAATGTTAACAATGTTGCTAAAGCACATATTAGAGGAAGATTACCTGGTAGTTGAGTGTTTGTGTTGGCAAGACCCTGCATCTCACTGTGATTATGGAACCGGAAAGATTCACCACGCCGGAAAAGTTATAAAAAAATATGAACGCCAAATCTGAATAGACCCAACAAATAATTTCAAAATTTCTCTTTCAGATGATGTGAGACAAAATCTGAATAAGAAAGCTTGACAATGAGGATCTAAAACGCCTGGATTTAAAATAAATAAATAAATAAATAAATATGAACTCTAGATTAAAATCAAAACAACCTGTGAATCCAGTAGAGCATATCCACTCTCATTAGCTCTCCACCACGACGGACGTTTCTGGCTTCCCAGAACCGGAGCAAACGCACCTGAACGGTGGAGTAGCACCGTCCGGACTTCAGATTGGAAAAGAAGATTGATGAGTAGCCATTTCTCAGAAATAAGTTTACTGCGTTATTTTGACAAATTGAAAAGATGGTTTCGACAGGAGGAAAGCTAATCTTTTTATACTCGCAAATACACAACTTTGCCAAAGAAAAACTCGCATTGAAGTCAAGATCGTGGGTGATGGATTTAAGAAGGGGTTTGACTCCATGAATTTGTAACCGGAGGCGTTTCAGATTGTTAAAAGTTGTTAAAACTAAGATCAAACGACGCGATCAAAACCCTAGAATAGATTATTCACGACGACTTCCAAAGCTCAAACTCTCGTACGGCGGAGATGGAAGAGTGGGACGAAAGGCTTAGGGTTGACTTGCCATCAGGCTGAGTTCTATGAGCAAATCATAAAGTCCAGACACAAAACGAAGCCCATATTTTTGACACTTTCAATTAATGAAAAGCTGAGTTTCAATGCTGGACACATGTCACGCTCATAATCAATGATTTGATGACGTGGCAGCATTAGAGAAGAGAGTAGCTCTTCTTTATAGGGCTTGACTGGTTTCCCCGCTACCACACGCAAACGCAGCTTTTGCGGTTGATAGTGGTTGACAACGTTTCAAAACAATCATACGAACCGCTACAAATCGCTTCAAACCGCTCCGAACCTCTTAAAATCAAAAGCTGATTCCAGCTAGCGTTTGCGGTTGCGGGCGGTTGCGATTGGATACACAAATATAAATTATTTTTTCTAAATATTTTAAAATTAAAAATTAAAAATCAAAAATGGAAATATTATAAATAAAAATATATACACAATTTATATATTAATTTAAATTCACAATCAATGTCATAATTTGTTTTATAAAAACTTTAAACTATCTATTCATGATTATATTTTTTTAAAACTTAATATATATACATTTATAAATATATACACATATATAAAACGAAAAAAATATTCTTTAAAAGTTTTTAATATAAATCTTCAAAAATATATATTAAAATTATAATTTTCAACTAATTAAAAAATTAAATAAATAAGCATAATATTATTATTAATCATATTATATGAATAATTATTATATTTTATCACAATAATATGTTTTTTTATATATTTTTATAATGTTATAATATGTTTATATTGGTAATTTATTATTAAACCGCTGTAATATTTCATAATCAATCAGTCATAAACATCCCGCAAACGCAACAATTTTCAAACGTTATACCAGTCATACAAAACGCAACATAACGCTTGAAACCGCAATCACTCGCATCCGCAAACTCCCGCAGCCACAACTGCAACCGCTGCGTTTGAACCAGTCGGCCCATAGTATTAGATAAAGAACCGGGGGGAACTTTGCCGCCATATCTCCCTTTCTTCGAGGTTGCAACACCTGTTAACCCTAATCTCCAAAACTCTTTCCTCCTCACTCACTCACTGTGTGTGTTTTTTGATGTTAACGGTTCGTTCATCGAACTACCACTTCCGATGCATCTTTTCTTCTCTCTACACTAAAACCCTAAATTCTCGATTCTCCTCCGCCGCCTCGCTCTCCTTCAACCGCCGAGTTTCCCGCTCACCCTTCACCTCTCGCCTCCACAGAGCCATGTCTTCCTCTCGCCCCTCTGCGTTCGACGCTCTCATGTCGAATGCTCGCGCGTCCGCCGCCAAGAAGAAGACCCCGCAGACCTCCAACCCTCCTCGCTCGCCGAACAAACGGAAAATCGAGAAGACCCAAGATGCCGCCGATTTGGTCAAGACCGAGAGTACGGTGGATTCCGCGAAACCCGGATCGGATTTGTCATCAATTGGTGAGGATTCGAAGAAGGGTGCGAAAAAGTCTAGGTCTTTGACCCAGACGGATAAGATCGAGGAACTGAAGAGCAAGGTTTTGTTGCTGAAGAAGAAGCCCGGGGAGTTCGATCCGGAGAGAGTGTCGTGTTGGGAGAAAGGAGAGAGAGTTCCGTTTCTGTTTGTCGCGTTGGCCTTTGATCTGATCTCAGCTGAAAGCGGCAGGATTGTGATCACTGACATTCTATGTAACATGTTGAGAACCGTTATCGCCACCACTCCTGATGATTTGGTGGCTACTGTTTACCTCGCGGCGAACGAGATTGCTCCTGCGCATGAAGGGGTTGAGTTGGGGATTGGTGAGGGTTCTATTATCAAGGCAATCTCTGAAGCTTTTGGTAGAACGGAGGCTCATGTTAAGAAGCTTAACACGGTGCGTTGGTTTGTCAAACAAGGTTGTCTGGTGGAATGCATTTGGTTTTGAAGGCTTTTTTTTTTTTTTGGTATAGGAGCTTGGAGACTTGGGGCTTGTAGCAAAAGGAAGCCGTTCGTCTCAAACTATGATGTTCAAGCCAGAATCATTGACTGTTGTCAAGGTTTTCAACACATTTAGACAAATTGCTAAGGTACTTAAAAAAGCCTTTTTTTCTGGCCTTTGAATGCTTGGAAATTTGGGTTATGCTTTGAGTGAGATTCAGTGAAACCTTATTTTGTTTGACTGTGTAATATATGAGTGGGAGTATGGCATGTTGACTATCGCAGGAAAGTGGAAAAGATAGTACAGAAAAGAAGAAGGATCGAATGAAGGCACTCCTTGTGGCAGCAACAGACTGTGAACCTCTTTATTTAACTCGTTTACTTCAGGTATGCAGATCAAATATCACAATTTGTTCTTCTCATTCCTTTGGTTTATTTATTAAGCCCTGCTGAGTTCACCTTTCAGGCAAAATTGAGGTTGGGGTTTTCAAATCAGACTGTCTTAGCTGCCTTGGGACAAGCAGCTGTGTATAATGAAGAGCACTCAAAGCCACCCCCAAATACCAAGTCTCCTTTAGAAGAGGTTTGCTTTCACAATTAGTTTTTGTATTTCTCATTTTATGCTAGAGTCCATTATTTATGAGCTCTATACGACTTTGTGAGAGCTACTATAGAGATGGAGCTGTTTGTGGCTTTAGGCTTTCTGTGTTGTGTTCTTCAGAGGCCTCACGTTTGACCTCCTATGCATTTTTCTTTGTTAAAGATATAGTATAATGTGTTAAATGTTTCGTCATTTACACTTCTTTCCTGGATTCATCCTTGTGCTCCTTTCTTTTGTAGGCTGCGAAGATTGTTAAACAAGTATTCACTGTGCTTCCTGTCTATGACCTTATTGTTCCTGCTCTTTTAACGGGTGGTGTGTGGAATCTTCCTAAAACTTGTAACTTTACATTGGGTGTTCCAATTGGACCCATGCTTGCAAAACCAACAAAAGGTGTGGGTGAAATACTGAATAAATTCCAGGACACCGTTTTCACCTGCGAATACAAATACGATGGAGAACGTGCACAGGTGATTTATCCAATGAATGCTATTTCTAGAGCGGAGTTATGTAAATTTGCTGTTAAGGTTTGGCTTATCATCAGTCAATTACTGCAGGTACATTGTATGGAGGATGGTACATTCGAGATTTATAGTCGAAATGCTGAAAGAAACACTGGGAAGTACCCTGATGTTGCTCTAGCGTTGTCAAGGTAGACTTCTGGTGTAACTTGTTGAAAACATTAGAAAGTACCAATTTCTGAAGTTAGTAAATCTTCTCTATGCAGATTAAAGAAGCCCTCTGTGAAATCTTTTATTCTGGATTGTGAGGTTGTTGCTTTCGACAGGGAGAAAAAGAAAATTCTACCATTTCAGGTAACTCATAAGCGAAAAGCAAGGTTCTGATGTTCAAGTATGGTTGCAATCTTCAATTATGTCTATTCTTTTTAAGTATGCAATTTTAAAGATCTGCCGGGAAATAGATCAACTCTTGATACTCTTTTCGCCTAGATAGATTAATTTACTTTTCTATAAGCTAAGCTACTTTAACTATTTGGCTTGCTGGCTAGTTTTTTTAATAGTTTTGTTTTCCTTTCTCAGATATTGAGCACCCGAGCCCGTAAAAATGTGAATGTCAATGATATCAAAGTTGGCGTATGCATCTTTGCTTTTGACATGTTATATCTAAATGGCCAGCAACTTATCCAGGACAATCTTAATATTCGCCGAGAGGTGAGCCAGTAAATCATTTTTTTTCATGAAGTAGATGCTGTGCAAATATATAATCTCTTGTGTTCACCTTGCTTTTTGCAGAAGCTATACGAATCATTTGAGGAAGATCCTGGCTTTTTCCAGTTTGCAACAACTCTAACATCCAGCGATATTGATGAAATACAAAAGTTTCTTGATGCGTCCGTTGATATTGGGTATATTTCTTACACTTCTCTGATTCTCTAACATGTGCAGTAATTTCGCATTCTCTCTATATTAGTGTCTTGTGCCTTTACTCGCAGAAAATGAGAGATTCGGGTAGATAGCTTATTTTGGGTATTCTGTTATGGTATTTTGGGAATTCGACCATGCCTGTAGTGAATTCCTTTCATTTGCTTAGTACACCAAATGGCGTTGACCTCTGCCTCATTATTACGATGTTGATTCAGTTTTTCACTATGTGTTATGAGACATGAAAATTGCGTGTTTAAGTCATGCCTGCTGTGATTTCTCCACCCTTCTATCTTTCCATATAACATTGGCCTTTACCTTGCTAGCTCTTTGTTGTTCCAGTTTTTCATTTATACATGTTCTGTTGCAGCTGTGAAGGGTTAATCATCAAAACATTAAATTCAGATGCTACCTATGAGCCTGCAAAGCGATCGAATAATTGGCTAAAACTGAAGAAAGACTATATGGACAGGTAAACTTCCTTCAAAAAACCTTGTTTAAATATGAAATCCGAGTCCTTTACTGACCTTAGGGTTAAATATGCAGTATTGGGGACTCTGTGGATCTTGTACCAATTGCTGCTTTCCATGGACGTGGCAAACGCACAGGTTAAAAACCATTCAAACTATATATTGGGTGATACATATACCCTTCAGATTATTAACAAAGCTACATGCTTTCAGGAGTCTTTGGTGCATTTTTGCTAGCTTGCTACGATGCTGACAAGGAAGAATTCCAGAGCATTTGTAAAATAGGTCAGTCTTATGCACCTCTGCATTTCATTTTTGTATGTGTGCTATGTTTAGTTTCCAAAGTTTCTTATACTGTTTGGGCTAACTAATAGGTACTGGATTTTCTGAAGCCGTTCTTGAAGAGCGGTCTACCAGTCTTCGCTCTAGAGTGATTGCTACTCCCAAAGTAGGATTATTTCTTTCTTCTCTTTGGCTGCAACATCATGCTTAAGTTGTTTATAACTGTCTGTAATGGTTCAAATATCCAGCAATACTACCGAGTTGGAGACAGCCTCAATCCAGATGTCTGGTTCGAGCCCACTGAGGTAGGGATTGTGTTTTGATTTGACAAATATCTGCGAAACTGCTTTTTGTTTAACGAATTCTGTATGGTTTTTTGCTTTAAGGTCTGGGAAGTAAAGGCAGCTGACTTGACAATTAGCCCTGTACATCGTGCAGCTACCGGCATTGTCGACCCTGATAAGGTTTTTAGACTTTTTTTTCTCATTTATTTTTTTTGGTTTTGGATCTGTTTGATATTTTTTGATATTGAGCTATTTGATTGAATGTTTCGATTGAAAGGGAATTTCTCTACGGTTTCCTCGTTTGCTCCGTGTACGAGAAGACAAGAAGCCAGAGGAAGCAACATCATCTGAACAGGTTTTCAAGTCTCATCCTAACCACCACAGTCAATGTTGTTATAGACAAGATGATGAGACTGGTTTTGAAGTTCTTTTCTCGTTTCTGATTTTCATTTCTCTTTGCATATTTTTTTTTTTCAGATTGCTGATATGTACCAAGCTCAGAAACACAACCATCCGAGCAATGATGCCAAAGGTGAAGACGACTGAGAACAACTGTATTCTGGTCTTCGAGCACATTTCCCTTGGGCACATCGTGTGTTATTGAGTTTTCAAACCTTTTAACTGCTTATGAAAAGACATTTTTAGGAAACTAAATTAATGTGAGGTTCTGAGTTATTGATACCATATAAGCACATTACGAGATGCTAGGGAACGAAATCAAGTGCAAAATAAATTTTGTACATTCATCAACAAACGAATCGTTCCACATTCCTGAAGTGACTCTGGGATGAATGAATAAATCATGCTCCGTTTGACATCACTGAGATGTCTATATGATTGGCCGAGCTCTGGAATGTGTATAACTCCAACTTTTATCAGCAAAGGACTAAAAGAGGTAAGACTACATTTAACTCAAAGATTGAATGATGATTAGGACTAGCCCTCGGTATTTGGTTCGGTTCCGGGTAAGAACCATTCGGTTCCGGATATATCGGTTAAATCATTCTTATACCAATAGGTACTTATGAGATTTCGGTTCGGTTTCGGTTCGGTTTTGGTTTGATTTCGGTTTGGTTCTGGGTACCCGTTTAATATGTGAATCAAATATATATAAATACAAAATATTTTAGTTAACATGTTAATTCAAGTGGTCTAGCGGTTACACACTTGCATATTCGTCAATTAAACAAGAATTCGAGTCACTAAGATGTTAATTTTATAAGTTTTTATTGTATTTTAATATAGAATTACTATATATATGTATAATATAAGAGAGTAGGTAAAAGATAATGTGGTATGGTGGTAATAATGTTCTCACGGATCCTATCGAACCCGGATTCGAATGCGCTTGATAGCATTTTACCTTATATTAGAAAGTTGAAACTTTATTTTTTGGATATTCGGATACCCATTCGGTTTTCGGTTCGGTTCCAGTTCGGTTCCGGTTTTTTCGATATAGAAATATAGAAACCATTCGGGTATTTGAGGATTTCGGTCCGGTTCCGGTTTCGGATATTTTGCTTCGGTTCCGGTTCGATTTTTCGGATCCGGTTTTTTTGCCCAGGGCTTTTAGGACATTCGGATTTTAAGCCCAATAATATATTTGATCAAATAAGCCCAACAATATATTTTGTCAAACAAGCCCAATAAGCTCTAAAACCTCTAAGCTTACACAGAGATTCCCAGTAATATCGTGGTTTTCTTTTCCATTTTCTCTCTCAACTGAAACTGAAACGCCTCTTACGAAAGCTCTCCCTTGCATCTCTGGTCTGGTTGGAGAGCATCGGTAACTCGCCGTAGTCTGTGTTTCGTCGGACGGTGAACAAATGGATCCCGACAGGTACTCCAATTTATCTATCTATCTCCACTATATCATGGTACAAGGCAATATTGGTTTCATCATAAATCTTTGCGGAATAAACAAATGAATATGGTCTTTTTGGTTCGGGCACGATCATATTAGCTATAAATACTTAAGCTTTGTTTGTTGTTTTTTTTTTCAAGTTGAGACCTTTATTACACAAGTCGAGATCTTGTTGTTTCAGGTAGAATCATGACCATCTAGATTCTTCTCTAGATTCGGTTGAGGATGAAGTTTATGTTTTTCAGAAATATTTCACTTCGGAGTTCAAGTCACTGTTTTTAGTTTTCGAATTGAGTAGTTGAACAAGTTTTGACAACAATATATTTGATGTATTATTATTAGGTTGAATACTCCAAGCACCTGTACAGTAACTCTTGAGGTTTTGGGTCACGAATTAAATTTTGCTCAGGTATGATGATGATGACTCTTATTATATTCCCTTGAGTTCTTTGAAATCTGTAGCTGATACAATATAACAGAACTGAACTCTGATAGTTTGAAGTCTCCCAGCTGTATTTTCCATGTTTTAGTCCTTTAGCTCTTTTTTTTCTTTCACTTTTTCATCTTTTTTTGACGTTTCTCATGTTATATGCTATGTCACGATGCCACAATTCTACGTGGAAGGATCCAAACTCTAAGCATTTAGGAACAACCGTGTGGGATGCGTCCATGGTGTTTGCCAAATATCTGGTATGATCCACTTGATAGTATGTAAAAGAAAAAGGATTATCCCTGGAGTGTGTAGTGTAGATTGCTAGAACTATGGCCACTTAAATAATTTATTAGACTTTGGTAGGTTTGGTTTTGTAATCTCGTTCTTTAAATGATTACAAAACCTATTAAACCTTTAAGCTCTCGACTAGCCGCAAGGTCTGCTGCTGAGCTGGCTAATCTAGAAATCTCCCTACTCAACTTCTTGGCTGGCTATAAGTTGTATAAGACTTCTTGTGGCTTAAAATATTTCAGGGGAAAAATTGCAGGAAGGGAAGGTTTAGTCCGTCTAAACTGAAAGGGAAACGTGCTATTGAGCTTGGAGCGGGTTGTGGCGTAGCTGGATTTGGTATGTAGATTAGATACACGTATGTAATTGATATCATCTTGGAGGTTCTCCTTTCTTATGTATGACTAAAATGGAGAATTGGTGTCTTTAAAAGCGGAGTTTTCTTTCATATGTCAGCTATGGCGATGCTGGGCTGTGATGTTGTTTCAACTGACCAAAAGGAGGTTTTGCCACTGCTAAAGAGGAACGTAGAATGGAATACGTCAACAATCTTGCAGATGAATCCTGGGTCAGGTTTGTGTCAATAATGTCTTTTCAAAGTTGCTATCTACAGCTTTCTTCTCCTTGTTATGCCATGGAGCAACCAACTCGTGATGGAGAAGTCTACTTTATCCAGTTTACAAGAAAATATTGGATTATTTAGCTAGTTTCTGTTGCCATTGCCTGTAGCATCATTTGGATCGCTCCGAGTTGCAGAACTTGACTGGGGAAATGAAGATCATATAAGGGCCGTTGAGCCGCCTTTTGACTATGTCATCGGTACTGATGTTGTAAGTTTACTCAGAATCTTTCGAAATGATTTGCCATAGTTGTCTGGTTAAGAAATGACTGACCTCACCTTATTTTGGTTTAAAGGTATACGCTGAACAGCTTCTGGAGCCTCTGTTGCAGACGATACTCGCGCTGTCTGGGCCAAAGACAACAGTTATGGTATGAACTATAATATGTGAGAGTGACTTAATATTATCAATGAACTACAAGATGATTTGGTTTGTTGGTTTCTAGTTGGGATACGAGATACGTTCGACGGTCGTTCATGACAAAATGCTTCAGATGTGGAAAGACAACTTCGAAGTCAAAACCATACCGCGATCCAAGGTACAAATAGAATCATTGATGATTAGAGTTTTTGTCAAGTTTCGTGAACTATTCCACCAATTATTCTTGAATGAAATATGCAGATGGATACTGAATACCAAGACCCGAGCATTCATCTGTACCTCATGTCACAGAAATCTTCTGCGGAGAGCTCTGGAAACGCGATCCAAGATGAAGCTGTTGCTGTTAACACTGCCGAAACAAAGTGTGAGAAGGAAGTTTCAATCACAGAATGCCTTGATTCACCAAATCTGTTGGAGGAGGAAGACGTTGCTACACATCGTCCTAAACTTAAAGAAGATAGTTTGTTGATGAGATTACGAGATGGAAAGATGAGTGAATGGGAGATGAGAAGGTATGGTAAAGTTGCTGCACAGCTTCTACGTGACGTTAAGATAGATGTTCAGGTGCGTATAAACACGAAATCTATGTGTCATTTACAATAAAACTGAAATGTTTATTAAGTTAAATTTGTTTGGTTTTGTATGTAGGTGAAGAAATGACTTTGCATAAGCCACCTTTCAGAGCCTTGTTCCCTAAGATCTCAATCATTTTTCGTTTTGGTATCATGGACAAATTTATACAATGAAACTCCCACACTTTCTTTCAGTTAATGCTTGTACTTCATGAACCGAGACAGAGACTTAAATCCTATAGAAATCCAGAAATATTCAATGTGAAAAGTGTAGGTATAATGGTAAAGTTCATTCTTGTACCAAATAACAACCAAAATATATAAAGAAACAGATCACATTCATAGCATCAAATCAAACTGGTTTCTTATTGATAACAACTTATTTAACTCAATGTAAAGAAACAGACCACGCTGAATATACTGAGTCGTTTCTCTTATTCGTTGAGACAGAAAGCATCTTTATTTGTATTCAAACTCAGGTGGAATGAACACAGTACTACTTCAAACTGCGTTACCGGTTGTTGTCCCGATGGTCTTGAGATCAAAGATCTCGATCCAGTAGCCATCAGGATCCTTGATGAAGGCTATATTCTTCATCTTTCCTGCCATGTTTACATGGGATATAAGATCAGAACACATTTCCTAAAAAAAGGAAAATTTCATATCTTTAATGGATTCAGCTGGTAATAGTGTAATACCATCGTTAGGTTTCTTGACAAACTCTACTCCCAATTGTTCAAATCTCTCGCATGCCTTGTGCACATCATCAACTGTAACCCCAATATGCCCTGTAGCAATAACAACAATTTACATTTGAGTTAAATCGGGTCTTCTCTTGTAACACAAGCCTCATTTTAACGCTTATTAACTAGTTCATATTAATGATACACAAGTAACACAACACAGCCTTTGTCCAATTACTTTTGAATGTAGAGAATAACAAGATAAAGACTTTACCAAATCCACGAGGCTCCGAGTTCCCATTATGATAGCCTTTAAACTCCGGATCACTCTCTGTACCCCAGTTGCTGAGAGAGGGATTCATATGTAAGGAACTTCCAATGCAAGAAAAGAGACTGAGAAAGAGAGAATGAAAGGGAAATAACATTTGTTTCTTACTGAGTCAGTTCAATTGTTGCAGGTCGACCAAAGGTCCAAACTGTTCTCTCTGTTGGATCCGCTGGAGCTGTTGAAGTATCCTGTACCATAGTAAATTTTGTCAAACCTAGCTTTTAGCTCTCCACTAAAACCAGAAAGGATAAAAGCACCCGAGATATATATATATATAAACTAACAAATTAAATTCACTTTTACAACTTGCTTTTAGGCATTTCAATCCATCAAATAGACTCCCTAATTGTTCGATTTTTTAAATGTGCTGAAAGGTCGATTCATGACTTTCTGGAGCATAACATTATGAAACTTGCAATTTCAAGCTTTGGTTTTTGCAAGATCCACTCTAGCTAGGTGAAGAGTTAAACTTAAAAAGAGTCACAGAACAAAGTTTACCTCATAGCCCAGGAAATACAAGCTGAATTTCATCTCAGAGAAATCTAGCCTCTTCAGCAGTCTGGAAAAAAAAAAAGAAAAAAAGGAAAATATAGAACTTGTAGAGTCCATAAGCCTAAAGAACAACTACAATCCTTTTGTTTCCGTGGGGACCTTAAGGTAAACGAAAGGAAAGAAACCATATGCTTTTGTAAGTTAAGAGAGAAGATCATTCAAGAAAACTTACGACATTCCCAGGACACGTGAGTAGAAGTCAAGACTAGCCTTAGGGTCCTTCACCCGAAACATCTGGAAGTTATAAAAGAAAAGAAAAAAAAGACAGAAAAGTGTCAGTTGCTGAAGAAAAGAAAAAATCCGTGACAGTTCTTTTCAATGGTAGTAATCATGGTTACATCCATAATTAACAGAGTGAAGATAGTATGCTAAGATCAACAACACAATGTCAAGCTTTGCAGAAGATTCAAAAACACTTCTTCACACACCTCAGACAAACATGTACCTATTTTTCATTCAGATAACTAACATTTACAGACACATGGATAAACAAGAGATCAAACGGTGTATCCAAACACCTAATCAAAAAGATACAAACTTATTTCCATACGGACAAATGATCAACTAAATCACATAGTCAAAGCAGAGGAATCTTACAGTCTGCTGCATGATGTACCCTTTTGTAGCCTCATCACGAATCGTAGACAAGCCAGGATTGTTTGCTGGTGATTCCTTCGCTTCCGACGCCATAGAGAACACACGAAGCTGATTAAATCTCTACCAAAAAAGAAAAAAAAAACAGATTACTAAACAACACACACAGAGTCACATCCAAGTTTCCGACAAAGATTAAACCTTTGGCTTCAGGGTTCTGTTGCAAGGACAATTGGTGAAAGAAAAAGCGGTGGAACAAGGTTTAACGAAACGGGTTAGAGGCGAAACTCGAGATATAGCAGTTGCTATTGCGTACGAACCCATTACGTTTCGATAATCAATTCGTGCCACAGAAACTATTTTAGATAAAAATAAATATGGAAAAAAGGAGAGATTTTTTTTTACCGATGTACGATGAACTGACCGAGAAGCAGTGGCTGTGTTGTCTGTGACTGGAGGAGAGTGGTTTGGTAATAAAGACTCGGTCTGCTCAAATGCGGGATCAGTTGCAAAACGACGCCATCCTATGTTTGGGGAAAAAGGCCCAGTGGCCCAGCCTAATAGCAAATACACATTTACAAAAATCTTTGTTGAACCGTTCTCGAATCCGACCATTGAGATTTTTTTTTTTAACTCATCTTCAACTTTAATTCACCAAACATTTGGATACAGACTCTTAACCACAAGAGAATTGAACTACTGATACAATGAGGTGGTCTAGTATTACAATTAGAAATATTAATAATGGGTAAAAACCCATAGGGTACTCTAAACCCTGTTGAAATTTAGAACCCAAAACCCGTGTTTTAAGTTTTTAAAATTCGCGGGTTTTTTCTGGGCGGGTCTTATTTAATTAATTACCCTATCGGATTTACACTGTCGGGTTTCGGGTACCCTATGGGATTTTTTTTTTTTTAAAGTTAAGTCAATCGACGACGTTGTTTCAAATAAGACGCTGGGGTTCCAATAGGTGTGTCTCTTCTTAACGACACCGTTTATAGACAACTTATGTTTTGTATACGTTTCCAATTGTGGCCATGCGTTATTCTTTTCACTCCTTGGGCCCAATATAAATCCATCTTGAGCATTCACCAACTCTTTTAAATTACAAGAAGTTAAATAATGTATATGAATTTTGTAATGGAAGTTGTTGGAATGATAGTATATTCAGTAATCTTTTATAATACGGATGTTAATAGTAAACTATGAAGGAATTGGTAGAGTAAAACGAGCAGAAAATGAATGATATGAAAAATAGAATAATTAGTTATAAAAATTAGTGATGTTATTTTAGAGGGTGTTATTGGTTTATGTATTTTATTGGATTTGGAAATCTAAGTTAAATTCAGTGTTATTGGTTCTATGATTTTAAAATTCATATTCAAATCCATTGTTATTGGTTCAATGATTTTTAAATGGATTTCAAAATCAAGTGTTATTCAATAGTAAGAATTTGTTTATGGATTTGATTTATAATTGGATTTGAGAGGATTTTAAAGTTTTTAGGGTAAAAATACAAATGAGCAAATATTGAGTTGGACCTTGTTATTTTGACTGGATTTGTATTATTTTGTTTAAAAAAAAAACTCTTTTACGCTTAGAAAAGTTTTTAAGTATTGTGCTGGTTAGATTTGTTATAATAAACATGTGCAGGACAACTTTTCAACTTGTTAATATCTCATATTGATAACTATCTGGCCAACTTCTCAACTGAGATGTCAAATTATATTTGCCAATATCTCATATCCATGATAGTTTTAGGAGGATAACCGAGAAAACTTATTCAATTCATGGTGCTAACTCAATGCCTAACTTACTAGTGGTTTTAGATAGGCATGCGGATTCGGTTTCTTCAGTTAGTTTGAAATTTGGTTAGTCCGTGTTGGTCGAAATTCCACCGAATTAAACCGAAAAAATTTGGTTCAGTTTCAAAAATTTGTTTGTTGAAGATTTTGGCTTTGTGGTTAGTTTGATTAGATTTTTGGTTAATATTGAATAAATTTTGAAAATTTTTGGTTATTTCGGTTTGGATTTTGAATGGTTCGGTTAGTACTGTTTGTAACTTTTTTAGAAACATGAACTAACCTATTACCAAACCTAACTGAAAACCACAAAAAAAATTAGTTTCTGGACTAAACCGAACTTCTTCTCTCTTAAATTCATATTAGATCTTTATTTATTTTTAGTTACAAATCCATTGGATTGATTTATAACAATTCACTTATTTTGATTTTGAAATTCATATCAATAATTCTCAAATCCACTTGTTTGATTTGATAATCATTAGATTTATAAATCTAAGGAGGATTTATAAATCTATTAAATAACTAGAACCAATAACCCCCACTTAGTATTTTGAGTTAATTAGTTATCATTGGACCTTGGAACCAGTTACAAGTTCAATTCTTTTGAATTGTTGTTCGACGAATGGCTGATAATACAACCACAATTAAGTTTTTTTTACAAGAAGGTATGAATTATAAAGAACTTATTCGTAACTTTATACAGAATTTTTTTTTGTAAATTGAAAATTATTTAACTTATATAAAAACATATTAAAAGTTAAATATTCAATACATACATAATTATTATAAATTTAGTTTAAAACCATAAATTTTTAATCAAACGGTTTTTCGCGGGTACCTGTGGGTAACTCTAAAGTTCTACGGATTTTTCGCGGGTTACTCTAATGATACCAGGTTTTTTTCGGAGTTTTTAGATTACGGTAATTTTTGGACAGATTTAATTCGGGTTCGGGTCGGGTAGGGTTATTTTACCCACGACAGCATCCCTAATCACAATGAATCACTAGTTTGGATCCAATGTTACCTAACCAACACCCCCATTGTATTTTTGGACCACTATGAGAATAAAATCACTCTAAGATTCAGAATGATTCATCTCTTACACTTCCTAAATTCGACCTTTAGATACAACAATGTCTACTTACTCATGAAGTATAAATCCTAGTACAAGATTACAATTTTGAGTAAGCTAATGGTCTCCAAAAGATTGGCATTACGTTCGTGTTCCAAAAGCAACTTCGCCGAAGGCGCATTCTCGAGCTGGACTTAAACCCACGGTGTTCAAACGTTCGATCCTCAGCCTAAAACCGGTCACAAGAACCGGAATGAAAAGCGGGTCTCAGCAGCAGACTCAGACATATTTCAACATATTCAAGTTTACAGATGCGCGGGCCTCATACCACCGGTTAGAAATGAATTTTTCTGTTCCGGCACTGGGATGTAGAGCCTCTGCCACATACCGCAACTTAATGAGCTCCTCCGGTTGACTACTCCATCGGCACTAATCTCGATACATGTTGTCCCCGAGAACCAGAGGACAAGCCTCTGTCCATGGTCCGACAAATCTCTCCGCCTTTTGTCTCACCGCCATATGAGGACGAAGATCCATGGTGGAGGAGTCGTCTCAGTCCATCATGCGCCGTCGCTGAACCAGATTCGCCGGAGATCTGAGAAAGGGGAAAAACTAGATCTGGTTCCTCTGTTGACCCTAAAAGCCGACCCTCTCCTCGACCGCCTTCCTATGATCTTCGCCGCTACTCCAAATCACGCCCGGATCTTAACCCCGAAGTTACTCGAGCCGAGCTTTTCAGGTAGACCTCGCCGGACCAGAATAGCATGCATATCGGACCAGGTCAGAGTGGTAGGGGAAAAAGCAAAGAAAAACACAAGAGAGAGTGAAGGAGGGGAGCCTCCGGCACCGGAAAAGACGGCCGCCGGAGCTTGGGTTTCTTCTGGTTTTAGAGAGAGGCTAGAGTGTTTCTGATTTTAGAGAGAGAGTCGTACGCATCAAGTTTTAACAAGTTTCTATTATATTAACACCATCTCTTTTTTTTGGGGTTAAGTCTGTTATTACATCTCTAAAAAGTCCAATATCATGTCAAAAGGCCCAAAACCTATGTGTTTAAAGTTAGCATCTTCAATCTGGATTTTGGTACGGTTTTGAGTTTTTTTTTTCTTCGATATTTCGATTTATGAAAATTAGTTAATATATAGGAACCATATCTAATTTGGTTTGGTTCGGTTTATATACCATCGGTTTTTGATTTATTCAGAGGATGATTGTTTGTAGATTTTGGATTAGTTTTTGGTTTTTGATTTTCCAAAAACCATTTTACATCCAATCAAGATTTTAAATTAATAGATTCCCTAAAATGTAGGGAAACTAGTTTTTTCAAATAACTAACTTTTTAACATAAAAACCAAAAACTAATATTTCATGGTTTTTACTAAATCTACGGTGGTTTTCAAATATTTTTTAAAAATTGGTTTCTTACAATTATGCATCAATATAGAGAAAATTAAAAAATGATAATTACTCTAAATATATTGTTTTATTATATTTATGCATTAATATAGGAAAGAATCATTTCCTTACTATTTGACTATTTATTAAAATCGTGATGTATTCTAATAGTAATTTTATTATGTTTAAAAACAAGAGATTAACTTCTGAGTTAATTTTTTATAAGAGATATAAAAACTAATTAATCAAATTTTCGAAAAACTAAATAGATTTACAGAATAAATAAAAACTAATATCTAGAAGTTAAAATATTGCCCTCAAAAATAATATATACTAAAAACGATTTAAAACTAGTTAATAAAATTAAAATAATTATTTAAGTTTTTTAATAAAATCTAATTATTAATAGTCATTACAAGAATTACATATATATATATATATATGTGTATATATATATTTAATAGCTTTTTATTTTATTTAGAGAAATTATATTTTTTTTCTTTAACTATTTGATACCTATAAGGTATATTTTGTATTCATTTGGTTTTACTTAATATTAAATAGGATTAGAAATTATATTTTCCTCTACTATTTCATACTTATAAACTAAATTTCCTATTCATTTAAATCTAACTTAATATTAAATAATATTAGGAATATTTTCTTTTTTTAAATAAAATTTACTAAGTATAGACTTTTAGAATTTTCTATATGAGATTCACAATAGTTTTATTTTTTATTTGCAGTATTCTTTTGAAATAATTCTATCAAATAATCTTATGTGTGTTTTATATAATAGTATTTTATATATTACTTTTGCAGAATAAATATTTTACTATTAAAAATATTTTTATTTTATTAATTTTAAAATAAAAACTAAAAACTAAAAACCAAAATCTAAAACTACCATTCATGATTTTATAAAAACTGAAATCTACTGCAAAATCAAAAACCAAAAACTAAAAGCTAAAATCTAAAAACTAAAAACCAAAATCTAAAAACTAGAAACTAAAATCTAAAAACTAAGGAAACAATCATCACCTCAGTTTTATACCAAAAACCATAAATATATTTATTTTTATAACAGATTTTAGATTATATGAATAGAACAGATTTATTAAAACATAAAAATATATATTCCTTAGTCTAACTTTTAAACATAATATTTTCTATTTTATTTAAATATTAAAATAAGATTAAGAGGATAATAATATCATGATATTATTATATAATTATATTTTAACACAAAGAGTTACTAATAAATTTGGTCTCGAGTTTTATAATGACATCTAAAGCATGATTCAATTTTCGTCTGTCCAACTTTATTTTTAACAAGAATCGAATTCATGACCAATAGATTTATGTTTGACCTCAACTCAACCTAAAAAATAAGAAAAAAAGTTAGAAAACCCTTACCTCCACGATACTGGTACTTGGTTTCTATGTATATTATTGTTACGAGAACATTGTTTGTGTTTTTGGAAGTTGTAACAAAACTAGTTTACATCATATATGTTTGTGCAAATCTCGTTTAACTTTTGTGGGCTTCATTAGCTATTTTATTTTATGTCTTGTTAGACCGCTTGTAGAAGATGATAACATGTTCTCGGTTTATCTCACAATTTGTCTAAAGTGTGCTCAAAATCATCTTTTAATGTTTTCTTCATAGGAAAACGATAAAATAATTGAAAAGGAAGACTGACTCATACGTTGTCATTATGTTTTCTTGATAGTAAGGGCTGTAATTTTTCTTGATAAAAATTAACTCATACGTTGTCATTACGTTTTTCATTTCAACACTACGGTGTAGTAACGTTAGATAAATAAAGTGGGAACTTTAATCTATATATATTTTACCATCAAAAAACTTTGACCTATATATAACTTGCGTATTCTAATCATAATCCAACCAATATTCTAATAATCGGATTATATTAATCCAGAATTCTAAATCTGCCCCGGCGTTTCCAGACTTTAAATGTTAACTTTGACATATTTTTAATTAGCGGTATGAATAATATGATCAAATTGTTTTGCCAGCATCTGAAAGTTGAAAAATATCTCCCACATATTTCTATATTAGTAAATAACAGTGACGATATCATCAGAAAGTTGACTTTTCACATTTGGACAGCGAATTTTTGTCTTTTCTCAGACCTCAACAGGCCTCAACACAGGGAACAGCGGGAAGATTGGTTTATAGTTTATACAAGTACCTGGATATGGTGTACGGCAACTATGGTGGAGGACATTTTACATGCACATATATTATCTACACGTATAGCAGCTCGTTGTCATCTTCTAGTACTTATATAATTATATATTGGTTATGAATTAGTAAAATATAGGAACGTCTACCTATCAATTCGCCATAGTCGATTTGATCCTTTATATATAAAATGAAATCCTATTTTATTTAAGTTTCAAAAAAAAAGAGTAGGAATTGTTTATTCAAATTTTTTTTTTAACTCTATGTAAGGACTTAGAAATTAAATAACGTCACATATTTGTGGGTTTAGTCTTGTTTTTTCCTCCAAACAAACTACATGTGTTTTGTTGTTGTTAATGAAGTAAAACCTCTTGTTATTGTAACCAACAAAGTTGAGTTTGAAAGAAAGTACGTTTTTTTCTTTTGACAAACAAAATGAATGAAAGTACGTTGTGTTAAAAAAAAAAAAGTAAACTACATCCAACCCTGAATGTCGTCGCCTGGATTCTCCCGTCGAAAGTCGCTTTGAAAGTCGTACATAAACTTTTACGCCGTTGGTGGTAGTTAGCCGTGATTGGTTTAATATGCATCAAGTGTCACTTATTCTACGTATAAGTTTAATAATGGTGGGATGTGAAACTGCTAATACCGATCAAAATATATTACATGGTATGGTTGTGCATTTGGCCTTATAATCACACGTCATCTGATATATATATATATATATATATATATATGATTATCAAGTTTTGAAGTGTTACAATAAGTGATCGTATTGAAACTTGAAAGTTAAGAGACAACTAATATGCAGCTAAGGCCACGATTAAATTCGACCGTCCGAGTGACAGCAATAATATTACTCAATAATTCATATCCTTAATAACATACGATATAGACACTTACGTTGACACCCTTCAAATTATTAGTCTGACTGCATAAATATAGAGAATTACAATGACAGCACTTTATTATAATGATTAGAAATGTAGATTTAAACGAGTAGCGTGATGCCAATGTGCTTGTTCCCGTTCCGATAAAAGAAGGCGAGCTTTATATTGAATGCAAGACTGCAACAAAGTAATCACTATTACGCCTTGTGAATTTTAAGATTTGAGTTCAAGCGTACTAAAGTGTTAGGGCAGCTCCATTACAACCGGTGAAAGGTTCTAAAACAAAAAAAAATGTTATCATTATAATTTAATTATGTATTAATTTTACAAAACCAATTGAAACACTAGTGCAATGGCATCTGTCATTTTAAGTTTGCAACCGATTCTTAAAAACTTGGCAATAAGAACTTTTCAATGTTTTCTCACTAAGAGCACATGCAACGGGGAATCCTTCCCTCTGATCTATAAAAAATAAATATTAAAATATTGATGTGGGACCCAATTATTGTAAGGATCAATCCGAAAAATACTAACATAAGAATTGATTCTAGTTGCTTTTGGTCACTGTGTCGTGGACTCCACGATACGCGGCGGTCCAGATCCGTTTTAATTTTTTTTAATTAAACAAAAAAGAAAAAAACTAATAAAACAATTAAAATTTAACTCTGGAGATCGAGCCCCCAGGTCTACCATTGCAATTGCTCTAAGAACCCATTGAAGAGCTTGCCGATGGAGTTGCTCTTAGTATTCGAAAACTGTGAGAACCGAAAACAAAACTGATAGAGTAAGTTCCATGAACTAACAAAAATCTCATATATAATCTGATAAGCTTCGTGGTTTTAGTTTTAAACATTCAACATTTACTTATGGATGGTCTACTGATGAAAAACCGTAGGGAGAGTAACTAAGCCTCTCCGAGTTTAACTCCGACCTCACTATTCATGAACCTAACGATCCTAAATCACATATGTTAATAATTGAAAGTCTGGAAGTTTTGATAGTTAATATATTAACCTTACGATCCTAAATCACATATGTTAATAATTAAAAGTCTGGAAGTTTTGATAGTTAATATATTATATTCTATCTAGACATGTTAAAAGTATTCCACACATAGAGTGAATCATGAACCAGCATAGAAGGGTTAAGTTGTCATTTGAGAGAGGCAACCTTTCGGATAAGCGAGGGGACTAGGCAATAGATTCCTCCAAATAATACCTTAAAATTGTTGTTGTAAAAATAAAAATAAAGTACTAATAAACTGTTAGTTAGCCGTTGAGAATCTCCAAAGAATGCAGTTTTCAAATATGAATCCTATATAAACCCTCGTGTAATCTCCAAACATCAATAAACACAAACTTGAATCAAATATCAACTTGTAAAGGAACCTAGACCAATGGGGGATTCTACTGGAGAGCCGGGAAGCTCCATGCATGGAGTCACCGGTAGAGAACAAACTTTTGCTTTCTCGGTGGGGGATTCAACTGGAGAGCCGGGAAGCTCCATGCATGGAGTCACCGGTAGAGAACAAACTTTTGCTTTCTCGGTGGCTTCGCCGATTGTCCCAACCGACAAGACGGCAAAGTTCGACCTGCCGGTGGACTCGGAGCATAAGGCAACGGTTTTCAAGCTCTTCTCATTCGCCAAGCCTCACATGAGAACGTTCCATCTCTCGTGGATCTCTTTCTCCACATGTTTTGTCTCGACATTCGCAGCTGCACCACTTGTCCCAATCATCCGGGAGAATCTCAACCTCACCAAACAAGACATAGGAAATGCCGGAGTTGCCTCGGTCTCGGGAAGTATCTTTTCTAGGCTGGTGATGGGAGCCGTGTGTGATCTTTTGGGTCCACGTTACGGCTGTGCCTTCCTTGTGATGCTTTCCGCGCCAACGGTGTTCTCGATGAGCTTCGTGCATGATGCCGGAGGCTTTATAACTGTGAGGTTCATGATTGGTTTCTGCCTTGCGACGTTCGTGTCTTGTCAATACTGGATGAGCACTATGTTCAATAGTCAGATCATTGGTCTAGTGAACGGGACAGCTGCCGGATGGGGTAACATGGGTGGAGGCGTTACGCAGTTGCTCATGCCGCTTGTGTATGAGATCATAAGGCGTTGTGGTGCGACAGCGTTCACGGCCTGGCGGATCGCCTTCTTTGTCCCTGGTTGGTTGCACATCATCATGGGAGTCTTGGTGCTCAATCTAGGTCAAGATCTCCCGGATGGCAACCGAAGTGCCTTGGAGAAAAAGGGAGAAGTTGCCAAAGATAAATTTGGAAAGGTAACTATATACATATGTGAACATGTCATCGTAGCGAGCTAGATGATTAAAGTCTTTTAACTCTTAGTTTTGTATAAATTGTGTAGATTATGTGGTATGCCGTCACAAACTACAGGACTTGGATCTTCGTTCTTCTTTATGGATACTCCATGGGAGTTGAGTTGAGCACTGACAATGTTATCGCGGAGTACTTTTTTGACAGGTTTTGCTTTTGATTAGAAACAGAATAAAATATTGTTTTGTATAGTACGTTTGCATGACCTAAGAGTAAATATGGTTTGTTCAGGTTTCACTTGAAGCTTCACACAGCCGGGATCATAGCAGCATGTTTCGGTATGGCCAATTTCTTTGCTCGTCCAGCAGGAGGCTATGCATCTGACCTTGCAGCCAGGTACTTCGGTATGAGAGGACGGTTGTGGGCGTTGTGGATCATTCAAACGGCTGGTGGTCTCTTCTGTGTGTGGCTTGGTCGTGCAAACACCCTCGTCACTGCTGTTGTAGCTATGATCCTCTTCTCTTTAGGAGCACAAGCAGCTTGCGGAGCCACCTTCGCCATTGTTCCCTTTGTTTCCCGGCGAGCCCTTGGAATTATCTCAGGTCTAACGGGGGCTGGAGGAAACTTTGGGTCAGGGCTCACACAGCTCATCTTCTTCTCGACCTCAAAGTTCACAACCGAACAAGGGATAACATGGATGGGAGTGATGATATGTGCTTGCACGTTGCCTGTGATGTTAATCCACTTCCCTCAATGGGGAAGCATGTTCTTGCCTCCCTCTAAAGATCCAGTCAAAGGTACGGAGGAGCACTACTATGCGTCAGAGTGGAATGAGCAGGAGAGGGAGAAGAACATGCATCAAGGAAGCCTCCGGTTTGCTGAGAACGCCAAGTCTGAAGGCGGCCGCCGTGTCCGTTCTGGTGCTACGCCGCCTGGTAACACACCCAACAACAATGTCTGATCATACCAAGAATGTCAATAAAATGAATAATTTCACTTATGTGAAATGGAAACAGACAGTGAGAAAATAAAAAACCTATTTCCTGTATTTATATGCTTTTATTGCGTTTTGCCTTTTGTTCCTATATCTTTGTATGTTTGTGGCTATATGTAAACGCTTTGGATAATTGCTCGTACGTGTTGGGAAATTTACTAAAACTCTATAACTAGAGTTTTAATAATATACGTAAATGTTAATGACATTAGTGTCCGGATCACGAAACGCTCAAATAAACGACTATATTTGTTTAAGATATACTAAGTATAAATGTTAATGCTTCTTTGTGCCAATGAGAAGACGACTATATTTGTTTAAGATATACTAAGTATAAACATTTGAGGCAAATTCTAGTTATCATTATGCATAGAACATCACACGTCATACCATAACGTTTCGTCTGATACTTCTACTATATTTAAAACATTTACGTTTTCATAAAAGTCATGTAGTGTCTTTTTCAGATAAAAAGTGAGCTTTAAACATTTTCTTGTGCAAAATAGTTGTGTTTTCATACCGTATTATGAGTTACAACAAAGTTAAAAATGTCAGAGATAATAATTATAAGAAAATATTAAGACAGTAGAGTAGTTAAACCATCCGCAACGGAGGATCCGCAACGGAGGATGATGAAGAATCCTGAGCACATAAACCTAGATTATTATGAATACAATAATAATATAATACCTAAGTTAACTAAGGATTGATCCGTAAGCAAGGATTATAAGAGCATCCACAACAGTGAGATCCATAGGAGTCCTTAACAAAAAGGGCATTTCAGATTTGGTAAGGATATTTCGGATTTTTTTTCAAAAAAAAAAAAAAAAAAAAAAAGATGACCATTCGCGGGCCGCCACATAGGTAGTAGGGCCCGTGAACAGTGACGAGATCAGTCCTTAAGAAAGGATTTTAAGGACACAATATGACACAAACTCATAGAAAATTGGGCCCCCCACCTTGCTAAGGACTCTTCAAGAGTCTCCGTTGCACATGCTCTAAGGATCAAATCCTTATAGACGTGGCATGTTGCCATTGGGTGGGGAGATTATGCGTTTCCTTTGGCGGAAAAAACATATCATTCTCTACTCAAGACCAGAAAAAAAATTTGGTGTCGGCGACAAAGGCGATTGTGCTCTTGTTGATTAGCCGACCGGCTTGCTCAGGGCTTCACGGGTTTGATTCAGATCAACCCTCCTTCGTTTCCGTGGCTGAGTCATCAGAAACTGAAGCTATTCGACCTCGAGTTCTCTGGTCACCAGTTCTCGAACCAACCCATCAATGGCGGCGTCGAGGCGATTCTCGATATCGGGAGCAGGATTGGTCAAGCCGGTGTCGATTTCGGCTCTGGGTTGAACGTGATGGTTCATCAGTTCTTCAGGAGGTTGTCCTTGCCGTTTGGACACGACGAGAAGGAGGCAGCTGTTTCTATGGAGAGACATGGAGTTTATGTATACGCAATGTCTCCTCTGTTACTATGTCTGAAGAGAGGGTTACAGAATTTGATTTGAGCACTGCAGGATTGCTTAGGAGACCAAAGGTACTTGTTATGATATTTTCAAGGTTACTATATGTGTTAGAGATTTGAGTATGAACATATGCAAAGGTTTTGGAACTGAGATGTTTGGTCAATGGTCAATAAATCTCTAGGTGGTAACGAGGCGTTTTATAGAGGGTCTAGACCAATTTTTTGGACTACTATACCGCTTTAAGAAAAGATCAGTTTGAAAAAAACATTTGGTTTAGCTCCGATTTGTCGTATAGGCAGGTGTTTAGACTATTGATGTTGTGAATCAAGTTACATTGGAGTTTCTTGCTACAACTTACAAGTGAACGTTGTTTACAGATTACAGTTTCTGCTCTATTAATTGTAGGGAACGGTTGAGTTTTTGACAAGTTATGAAAGTAGAACAAGTGGTATGGAACATTCGTTAGCAGCCAGGGGAGATCTTTGGAGAGTAGAAACTTCTTCATCAAGTTCAGCTGCTAGAGATGACAGTTCCTCTCTCTTTCTTCTCCAGCTTGGACCGCTTCTGTTTCTGCGTGATTCAACTCTTCTTTTACCCGTTCATTTATCAAAGCAACACTTGCTCTGGTATGGTTATGATCGAAAGGTATGCTTAGAGTCTTGCTTATGTTAGTCTTCGCATCCTATGTCTTTTCTCTATCATAATACTCTTATGGTAATCTCTTTTTAGAAAGGTATGCATTCGCTTTGTCCAGCTTTGTGGTCAAAGCATAGAATTGGAATTGCCTGCAGAACTGATGATGATAAAATGGTAATGTCAAGTTTCTCTGACATTTTTTTTTTTTAAAATCTGTTTATCAAATGATTCACTCATTTGTTTTTCCCTTGAAACAGGTTCTCATAAGGATGCTTCCGGCTTACTACAACCATGTAAGGGAATATGAAAACACTCTAGCTACCAAGTTCTTCGGTCTTCATTGCGTGAAATTGACTGGCACTGCACACAAAAAGGTCAACAACCATTTTTTTGTATTCATATCTATGCAGTGAGCTATACATTTCCTAAGAATTCTAAATTGGATAATACCATTGGACTTAACATTTTAGTTAGAGTCCTTAACCATTCAAACAAATTTTTTTTTTAAAAAAAAAATAAGAGTTACCACCATTGGAAATGCTCTTACGTACCATAAAGGCAGGCACATATCTTCGTTTTTTTTCAGGCGCATATCTTATTCTTATAATTAAGATTTTCATAAACGATTATTTGTTTGCATCAAATTCAAGATCGAAAAGAAATTAAACTTGTGATTTTCATTTGATTCATGAAAGAATGTACACAAGGGAGTTTTAAATACTAAGTATATAGATTTGAAACTATACAAGTTTAAACGGTGGACTTAAATCAATAAATTAGAACCTCACAAGAGTTCTCAAACAAAATAATATAAATAAAATATTATAATTTAATTAATCAAACAAAATAATATAATAAAATATTATAATTTAATTATGCAATTAAATTATAATTGGAGAAAGTAATTATTCAATAAATGACAGTTGTCATTGGTTTTCTCATGAAATTCTCCAAAATTCTCCTTTAAGGCCAATTCCAACGGTAGGTTTTGATGGGTTTCAAATCAATTAATAAAAAAATCAAAAATATTAAAAAAAAAACAAAAAATGTACTGAAGAAGTTTTTGCGGGAGTCATTTGAATAACCGTTTTTAAACTTTTAAGTACATATGCCAATCTGTAATTGAACCATCCTTTTATAGAATACAACAATTAAATAAAAAACTAAATCATTGTTAAATTTTTATCACTAAGAAACTAATTGAGTATTTACACCATTCGAGGTGCTCTAACAATTCTATCTCATTTTCTCTCCTTTTTTTAATTTTTTTTTTTAATTTCTTTATTGTTGAATTCTGTAAGAGGTTTTCACTGAAGTTGTTCTTAGAACAAGCATAAGCTTGGTCGTGCTAATTCCAAAGAGCCCCTAATGCGAACGGTTTAGATGGTCCTGCTTTTTGTACTTGGGTATCTAGATTGGAACCTTAACATACTAAAGATCTGGTTGATTGGGGGTTTTGGGACTTGGCCCTAATTGACAGATGTAACATACATTAATGATGTAACGTGTGAATCAGGAATGAGACGTGTTACTAGCTAGCCTCGTGATTTATGAGCCTCGGATCTTATCATATGATGTGACATGATTGGAGTCAAGTTGTACGTGAGGTCATTAGTCCATCCACATCAATAATCTTTATTATGAATTTTCACTAAATATTATTTTAAATAACAAAAATTCAACATAAATCTTTCAATTTTTTTTTTGTTATGATATTAGTTAGGTAAATGGCATGTTAGTCTTTCGGGGCTGCTAAGCCTAGAAAATTTGAACCTAAATCTGTAGAATGAAGTTGATATTTTGACTCTACGAGTTCATTAATTTTGAATCGTGTTTTGAGAAAAATACCGAATTGTTTACAGGAAAACTGTAAATCATGGATTGACGTGAAATCATGGACTCATACTTTTGCAAAAATAACGATTTTTTTTGGAACAAAATAACGAATTGTTAAATAAGGTTTTTCTTATAAATTTTTTGTTAAATTAGTTTTTTCTTTTTTTACGAAAAACGGTGTAATGCATTTTTAAAGGAAAGAAAATGTTGAGCTACGGTTTTGTTGACGCATTGGTTGAGAGTTAGAGGCTTACGTTAATTATTATTTTACATACGTGGTGTAGTTAACTCTACAATGAATTGAACATTGGAGTTTGCCAATTCCAATGTTTCCAGAACTTAATGATATATGGAAGTAGTCAAATTAATATCGCAAGAGATATATAAGTATCTTGATTAGAAAAAGATTTCTTGAAGCCGAAAACAAAACAAAAGGTTCTTTAGTGAAAGATACGTAGATACAAAATATAAAAAAAAACTTTCTGCACGCATTGATAACATTTGCATATGTTTTCACTGTGGACATATTCTCTTATCTGCGACAATCCTTCACCCTTTCCATGTGGCTAGCATGATCAAACATTGTTTGGTGTATTCTCAGGCGGCGTAGCAGCAGAACGGACGCGGCGGCCACCCTCGGACTTAGCATTCTCAGCAAACCGGAGGCTTCCTTGATGCATGTTCTTCTGCTTCTCCTGCTCATTCCACTCGGAAGCATAGTAGTGCTCCTCTGTACCTTTGACTGGATCTTTGGAGGGAGGCAAGAACATGCTTCCCCATTGAGGGAAGTGGATTAAAGTCACAGGCAACGTGCATGCAACTATCATCACTCCCATCCATGTTAGCCCTTGTTCGGTTGTGAACTTTGAGGTCGAGAAGAAGATGAGCTGCGTGAGCCCTGACCCAAAGTTTCCTCCAGCCCCGGTTAGACCTGAGATGATACCAAGGGCTCTCCGAGAAACAAAGGGAACGATTGCAAAGGTGGCGCCGCAAGCAGCTTGTGCTCCTAAAGAGAAGAGGATCATAGCTACAACAGCAGTGACGAGGGTGTTTGCGCGGCCTAACCACACACAGAAGAGACCACCGGCTGTCTGAATGATCCACAACGCCCACAACCGCCCTCTCATACCAAAGTATTTGGCTGCAATGTCAGACGCGTAGCCTCCTGCTGGACGAGCAAAGAAGTTGGCCATACCGAAAGAAGCTGCGATGATCCCGGCTGTGTGAAGCTTCAAGTGAAACCTGAACAAACCATGTACAATATATATGTTTACTCTTAGGTCATGCAAAAGTACTATACCAAAAAAAATTTTCTTCTGTTTCTAATCAAAAAAGCAAACCTGTCAAAAAAGTACTCGGCGATAACATTGTCAGTGCTCAACTCAACTCCCATGGAGTATCCATAAAGAAGAACGAAGATCCAAGTCCTGTAGTTTGTAACAGCGTACCACATAATCTACACAATGTATACGAGAACACGAGTTAAACCTTTGATCTATCGAGCTACTACGACATAGGTATTATGACATATTCATATAGATAGAATACCTTTCCGAATTTATCTTTGGCAACTTCTCCCTTCTTCTCCAAGGCACTTCGGTTCCCATCCGGAAGATCTTGACCTAGATTGAGCACCAAGACTCCCATGATGATGTGTAACCAACCAGGAACAAAGAAGGCAATCCTCCAGGCCGTGAACGCTGTTGCACCACAACGCCTTATGATCTCATACACAATCGGCATGAGCAACTGTGTTATACCTCCACCCATGTTTCCCCATCCGGCGGCTGTCCCGTTCACCAGACCAATGATCTGACTATTGAACATAGTGCTCATCCAGTATTGACAAGACACGAACGTCGCAAGGCAGAAACCAATCATGAACCTCACAGTTATAAAGCCTCCGGCATCATGCACGAAGCTCATCGAGAATACAGTTGGCGCGGAAAGCATCACAAGGAAGGCACAGCCGTAACGTGGACCCAAAAGATCACACACGGCTCCCATCACCAGCCTAGAGAAGATACTTCCCGAGACCGAGGCAACTCCGGCATTTCCTATGTCTTGTTTGGTGAGGTTGAGATTCTCCCGGATGATGGGGACGAGTGGTGCAGCTGCAAATGTCGAGACAAAACATGTGGAGAAAGAGATCCACGAGAGATGGAACGTTCTCATGTGAGGCTTGGCGAATGAGAAGAGCTTGAAAACCGTTGCCTTATGCTCCGAGTCCACCGGCAGGTCGAACTTTGCCGTCTTGTCGGTTGGGACAATCGGTGAAGCCACCGAGAAAGCAAAAGTTTGTTCTCTACCGGTGACTCCATGCATGGAGCTTCCCGGCTCTCCAGTTGAATCACCCATTTAAAAATTAGAAGTTTCTTCCAGAGTTTGAGATTTGATTCAATTATGTTGATATAGATATTTGGAGATTACACCAGGGCGCTTATATAGGATTCCTAGCGTTGACAATTTCCCAAAATACACTCTTTGGAGATTCTCAACGGTTAACTAACAATTTAAAAGTCTTCTTTGTGGAATCTATGTTCGCCGCACGCATATTCTTAGTCTCTTGCTTATCTCAAAGGTTGCATTTCTCCTTTCAAATTACCTGTCTACGTATCCTTCCCTATGGCTAGGAACATATGGTTGTGTTAGTAATATTAACTATATATCATCAAAGCCTTTGTCCATTAAATTACGTGGGGCTAAACATAATGGCTGGTTCTATAGAGACTAGTTGAAAGAACCTTGCTTTATAGGTTTTAAGTTTTGTCTGCAGTAACATCTTTAATTTTCATTTAGACCACGCAAGGATGAATATTGTCTTGAGATATTGTACAACTACAAGTCTAGGAGGGTTATCATTGTCATTATCTACACTGAATACATCCACAAAAGGAAAATAAGATCCTTTACTGAATAAACTAATTGATTTCCTGGACGGTCGAGTGGCCTTAGCTGCACATTAGTTGTCTCTTCAAATTGCTTACGATTGCATAGGACTTTAATTAACAGCAATATATTTACAGTGATTCATATTTGATTATATATATATATATATATAATCTTGCAATCGACCTTGAAACAAAAGAGGAAAACACACATTATTGATCGATCCGTGAGGGAAACATTTTTACTATATATCTAATATGTATTTGTTTGTGTCAATGTCTTATTCTAAATCTCAGAGAGATACCTTTAGGTTTTGAAAATAAAATCTATTCTTTACATAAACAGTATTGTAATTAGTATTGTTTAGTGCAAGAGAAATAAAAACTACAAGAAATCTCAAAAGAAGATAGCAAACTAATCTTATATATACAAACCACATGATATATCTAGATTTTGTTATAGCAAGTGAATTTGGATTTTTCATAAGTTCTTGAGAGTACACCAGTTTATTCGTTATAACAACAAAACAAAGCAAAAAATGTTCAAATATTATATAAATGATGACAGTGCATTGATATGTAGATATGCGTATATTCAAAAACGAAATGTGTGTGCACGCAATTTCCGCACTCTCCGCGCCGTGACATCAGGCCAATAGAGCAAACTGTGGTTTGTCGCGAAGGGTATTTGAAAACGTCAAAAGACTAAAGTGCCTTATCAATCAATCTTGCTGACGTGTCTATGTTCCAACAAGTTGGGATATGAGAAACAAACCAAAATTCGCTGTCGAGATGTGAAAACTTGAAAGTCAACTACATTGATGAGCTCATCACCTTTAGCTAGTTAAATTCGTAACATGTGTGCTTTTGGTATATTAACCTGACTTATACAATGGAGACAGGGAAACACTACAAAAATTATTATCCATGTATTATTTATCATTAATCAGGTACTTTATTTATTCTGATTAAAACTAAAGCAGCTCTATTTATGCTGGTCAAAAATTATTTAAGAATTATTTTTATAAAATACATATGTAAACATATATACATAATTCTTTTGACAAAACATATATATATATATATATATATATATATATATATATATATAATATTTTCGATTGAAACATCAACCTTCATTTATATAAAACTAAGAGATGATGATGTATTACAATGTTATATTGTTACCTAAAGTTTTTACTAGCTAAGCAGTATGATGAGAGGACAACGCTTTATAATGTTATATATATATTAGCATTTTTCTGTCAAAATAATTCAACTTAAATCACATTAGGGGCCTTGAGAACACTGCTCTAATTCTCAAATGACATTGCTTGACATGTATAAGGAAAAAAAATCTTCGACTAAAAGAAGCTAAAGAAGGCAGCGAGCCACATAATTATCTTTCAAACATCAGAGGAAGTAGACACAAAGCGTTTTATCGAAGACGATGAATTTCACGACTCTCATGGACAAACCAGGGCTTAATTAATATCACGACTTCGAAGCTAAATTGCATAATCATGAACTTACTTTTGACTTCTAAAGTAAATTGAATGTCAGTTACGTTCGCAGATTCTTACGCAAATGTGAATTTTTAGGCATACATAATTCCAAAATAAGGGTTTGCATGGTCGTCAACTACTTTTTAGTCAATTTTCCTAGCACCAATTACTATTTGAAGAATGGTTATAAATTCAACAATGAAAATTCTAGGGTACACATCTTTCTTTGGACTTCATTATCACTGATTGATTAGGATTCCAAGTCGACCAAGTGGTAGATCCCTTATATTGAGAGTAGGCTATTTGTGCTTATCCGCCAAATAACTGCATAATTGACATTTAATATTTTAGGGTATACACAACTGGCATATGTAGTAGATATATACAATTTCAAGTAGATGAAGAAGTCATAACTCAAATAAACTAATTCAGACATTTCCTAATTAGCGCTTGGGCAGTTGGAGAGACTGTGATTTATTATTGTGATAATGGCTTCATTGACCTGCATCGTGTCCTCCGACTCAATCAAATGCTGGCAATTCAATAATTCAGATATTTGATGATAGATGACATATCATTAGACTTCTCGTATAATTGTTCCCATTTCAGATATAGACGTCCTCGTTGACTCTCGAATATACAAACTACTACAGTTAAACTATATTTATATCTAGCCAAGTGTCTATGTGAACGCTTGTTATTATTATTTATCTGTGTAGACGACATCTGGTAGAAACGTTTGATATGAAATAGTATTTCAATGGTTGTTTTTGAGAAAGAGAAAAAGTGAAGGAGAGAGGAGGGGGGAGGAAAAAAGAGAAGGAAAAAGAAATAGCAAGCACAAAGCCTCCATAAAATTATTAAAACTTTTATAATGGGGTGTTGAATAAAAATCTAATAATTAAATCATTACAATGGAGTTTTGAAAAGTAAAATTTGATGATGTAGAATATTTGGCGCTGAATAGATTCAACACTGAATATGAAGAAAGTGTAAATCACCGACGACACATGTCACTTTTTAAAGATTTTTGATATTTTGATATTTTTAATTATTTAAAACCAATAATTTTACTATAAATTAAATATTTTTTAATTTCTTATATGAAAATTTATCATTTAATTTTTTTACAAATAAAAACTAGATTTATTTAGTTTGGATGTAGAAAAATAATTATTAATTCGTAAATTCAAATGAATTTTATAAAACAAAATTATTGTAGTGTATAAAATTGAGTGTGTGTTAAATGATGATATAGATGAAAAAAAAAATTGGAATGTAAAAAGATGAGATGGAATGTATTGAATCTTGAAATCATTGTACATAGAAAGCATAAGATGAGTTATTGATTGCCTTTTATGGACTTTTTATGGTGGACATGTCGGATGAAATGTTTATATGGACGTCACGGATGAGATGTCCATATGAACGTCTCAGATGAGTGTTGACGCTTAGTATGATTTATACATGTAGATAACATATGGAAGAAATGTCTTCTATGAAATAATATTCATATGGTTGTTCTAGAGTTAGAGAGAGGGAGATATCTACAAATTTCAATACAATTACTCTCCACTAACTTTAATTTTTTTGTGTGATCTTCAACACGCTGAGAAGCCAATTTAAGGTTTATTAAGATTTTTAAAATAAGTAAAATCAAAACTAAGCATTGAATTTCTGTAGATAATAATATTTTGTTTATCTTAAAGATGTATGTTTGAAATTTTTACACATACTAGAGGTTTTACCGCGCTACGCGCGGTTTATTTGTGTATCATTTTAAATATATTTAATGTTAAATATAATGAAAAATATTAATTTTATTAATATCATTTATTTGTTTTAATTTAATATATGATAAAGTAGAATAAACATTTGGAAAGAATTGTTATTTTTTTCAAATATCATTAATTTTATTTTAATATATATTTTAGATGTAAACATAATTAAAGTTGCTATTAATATTTTAGTAATCATGTCTAACTCTTTATTAAAAGTTCAAATATTCCGTATTTAATATATTTTTAAAATTTTGTATTATTTCGATGTATCACATATTTGTTTATAATCATCTGATTTAATAAAACATATCTATAACAAATGGAAAATAATAAAAATATATTTGAAATTTCTTTTTTTTTATATAGAAATTATATATTTTTACTATGTTAAAACAAATATATCTATTTTACTGTGTTTATAATATTTAATTTCTTGTTTTAATAGATTTAAAATATATTTTTCTTAAGTTTTATAATTCTAATAATTAGAAAAATAAAAGCCATATTATTTTTTTTCTTTAAAAAATAAGCAAGTAGCATTAAATATGATATTAATTGTTGTTGTTTAATATTTATAAATATTTTAATATGAATTTATGAGTTATGATATTTATAACATGTTAGGTTATATATTTATGAATTATGATATTCGAGAATTAATATATTTATGTTGTTTTTATGTTTCTTCACTCACATCAACAAAAAAATTGAAAAAGAATTCCGCAATTGTTTTTCTTTTTTTCTACCACAAAAATTTAGGATAAAGTTAAAAAATAAAAAATCATAAGTATTTGATGCATTGTTTAGCTAAGAAGATTGCTCATGGAGTATTCGATGTAATGTTAATATAGTATGATAGTTCTAAGTGTGGGATGGGATGTGATTTATTTGTTGGTATCAAATATATTATTTGTGTGTAAGTTTTTCTGTTATGTTCATTTATTTGTGAGTGTGATAATATTAACTGATATCATAAAAATAGTAGGTTTATTTTCATTTTTGATTGTTTTTCTGTCATCATTATAATCAGTAAATAACATTAAATTACTGAGAATTATATTTGAGATTGAACTTACAAATTATGAATTATTTTTTGTTATTATTTGTTTTGAATCACTAAGACTCTTAGTTTATCTTATATATTTTCTTTTAAATTTATTGGTTTTAGTTAATAGGAAAAATAAATAAATGCTTCACAATAAGTTTTTTTAAAAAATTGAGGTATATTGTATTAAAACATTTATTAAATGAACTATACCATCCAGAGTGATTAGAACATTTTTTAACAATATTATTATTCAGTTTCAGCGTATAATCAGTCACTTTTTTAAATATTATATTGCCTTCTATATTTTTTCATATGTTTTACTGAGTAATCTATTATTTTTTTTTTAAAAAATTACCATAATTTATTATGGAACAAAAATACATATTAGGATATAATATATGTATGATGGTAAAAGTATATCATGTGTTTTGGATCAAGTTACATTCATTTATTGAATAATTATGTGTTATATAACTGTTGTTTTATTTTGTTGTTGTGTGATTAGATTTTATTAATCATTGTTTTTTTATGATTATCTTAATCTTTGTTTGTTTGATGACTATATTTAAATATAGGGGTGAATTGTTGTATATTTTTTATGTTTGAACAATGGTGAGTTGTTGTATATTATGTTTTGTAAGTTCGTTGATTGCTTAGTGGGTCTAATGTTTCTTTGTTATGACTGTGATGCACGTGCTCATGCTCTTTGTTGCGGACGTGTGTGTTGTGGTATTTTCTAGTTACAACATTGACTTGCATTGCAAGGAATTATTATATGATTACGTTTGAAGTCTAATTATTATAGTCCAAGTTTGAGTTTGTATGACCAAATTTTGTTAGCTAACGGTGTAAAGATCTGGAAACATTAAAAGTTAAACAAAATAGGGATAATTATAAAAGAAATTAAAAATTTAAAACTTGGCACTAAACGGATCTTCGGGTTGCATCAAATGCTATGGTCAAGTTATCATCTCCAAGATCATTTGCATCTGCTCGTAGTAATAACAATCAGTGCAACTATCAGAAGCAATGAACATGGCAGTATCAGAAGCATCATTAGATGACATCTCAACCCGGTACAGTGATGAAAATCATAGACCATTTGTTATCTGTCAAGGTAATGAAAGTTGCATTAGGACCAGTTAGAACGGGATAATGGAAAATAACGTTAGCTTGGCTTACCTTACAGCCAAACCGTGTTTTCATCATGGCAGGCTGCACACATGAAGGATGAGAACCCCTGCTGAAATTTTCGGGAGCACTTGGAGCTTGATACATATCACCACCCATTTGATGTTTCAATGCTGACAATTTCCCAGTACAGAGGAACTCAGGCAGTTTATAATTGATTTAGTTAGTTAGAGGCGGATTTAAAACAATATGAGTGTGTTGTCAAGATGGAGTCTAACCTGGGGTGGTGAATTAAGGATATAAGCATTTCTCTCAGATGTTGTCACTGACTCCTCAAAACCCTGTCCAAAACACAATGTGTCAGTACTGAAAAGTTTTAGATTAAACACATGAATAATAGAAAGCTGATGCAAAGAACCTTACCCTTTGAGGTAGCTGTCGCCAGCAGTTCTCTCCCTGTCGAAGTAAAATGGGTTCATGGGGTAGGGTTAAGAAAAAGATCACACCATTGCCAAATTTTCTTTGCATTAAGCTGCATAGCAAAGCCGTCAAAGACACTCGCACGGAACGTAGTACCGCTGCGTTTGGGAAGAGAGGAATGCAAACTCATATCTATTAACACCAACATTAGAAGGTTAAATGTGCTGTGGGCATGACCCGTGAATGACTGAATTTCCCATAATACATTGAATGCTTCATGTTTCTTCATTGTAAGCAGTAGTGATACCCATATATAACTTTAGCAACAACACCCATAAAACGTTAAGAGCTGAGAAAGTAAGACAAAGATACTGAAAGCTATGAAATATAACTGATAAATGAAATATACCTGGCAACTTGGTGTTCGTATTAGACAACATCATCAGCTAATGGCAATTAGGGAAGTGGAACTGTTCCATCGTGATTTACTTACTGTCCTCTGCTAGCTCATTCAATTTTGTTTGATCAGTGAATCGAATAGACACAGGAGCATCAGTGAATCTAGCAGAAATTCTGGATCCTATTCACATAAACACACAATTCAGATTAGCTTCTAAATGCAGACCATTCAGTGTGTGTTTATTCTGTTCCTACCTGAAGCTGAATATTTTTGAGTGACATTATCATTTGCCATCCACTACTAAACGAAGCCACAAGCCTATCAGCATCCTCTGGTACAAACCCTAACCCCGATATCAGTTTACTAACTTTAACATAATCGTATCTGAGTTCACAGCTTGAGATCATCTCTGCAACAAATCAAACTCGTCTAATAACCTCCCCATAAGGTCCAAACCATCAACAGACCCTTCAATAGCCTTCTGAATTTTCTCCAGCTTCTCGGTTAACTTTATCTCTTCCTTGAAAGCACACATGAACTCTTCCGTCACAGTCCTGCTCATGGAAACCTCGAACTCTTGGATCAAGAAAGCGACTTTCAGATTGGGTTGGCCTTGATAACGTTACCTGAATCAGGTTATTGATGATCCTGAGCTGGGTCGTCTTCCCCGCTCCGTTAACGCCTACTAACCATGTTTTCTTTCCTCTTTTCACTTCTCAGGTACGTACTTGAGCACAGTGAAACCTTTGTAGCTCTTCCTTATGTTCTCTAGCTTCACACCTGAGCAAACCGTGGGACCGCCGTTGTTCGAGATAGATATCTGAATGGAAGAATATCGGAAACTTTTAAAAACAATGAACATGATATCTTAGATCGGAACACCTGAGAATATCTAGATTAAACAGTTGAAAATTTATGATATTAAGAGCAGAAACCCACGGAAAACGTTAAAAAATAGAGATCTAAGATCAGAAACCTTCGCATCTAGGAGAAGCATATGGACTCCCATCAACTCCCCACCACGTTTGACTTTTTTAGCTTCCCAAAATATCAGTAGCCTCACTTCGAGGGTGGAAGAACAGTGGCCAGCCTTCAAATCACGAAGAACACATGAATTAATAACCAGTGCTTCCACTATTATTTAGAATAACAAACCGAAAGTACCTGTCTACAAATTTTTTGGTGAATACATTACGAAGTCGTGGAACAAAGCTGCATCAGAAAAAGAGTATACGTCGACAAGCAAAATAAATTCATCCAAGCAATCAATCAATATTATATCAACCCTTCTCAGTCAGACAGAGAGCATAAATCCTACCAGTTTGGGTGGATAGATCATACTCCAACGAAAGGTTGGAGTTGGCTGAATCTGTAGGAGTAACCTTGAACATAGAAGACCAGAGTAACGAATCTACCCAATAGCACAAAATCACGTGCGAGCTAGAATGAACTTAAGCTTTATATTACCTGTGCACAAAGAACTCCAAGAACATGCCTATTGAGGGATCTTCAGCCACTTTAAACATATTTCATGAACTTCAGCTTCATCTTCTTTTGTGAAGGTCATAGAGTTTCCAGGGATGTAAAATCCGAGTAAGGGATTTATATAGAAGTAGAAAAAGGGAGGTGAAACAAAACCATGGAAGAAGATTAAATAAGAGAAGTGAATGATCAAGAGGGGGTCGTAATAAATTCAGATAACAAACGCCGATTTGCAGGGATGTGAAACGATGCCGACGAAGTTAAAGAGCTGGAGTCGATCATCAGTTGCATCAAAGAAGATTGGGTTTGAAAGATATGGGTTAGATGGGCCATGAAGAATTTTAATGAGCCCACACGAAGAAACCCAAAATGTTTCGTTCTTGATCGAAGAGGACCTGACATGGCAAAATAAGTGAATCTGATTGGACGAATTTTTCTGATGACGTGGACCATCTCTCTGTAGAGGATATTCTCCTTTTATTAGTGTTAGATTAAGAAAAAAGAAGAATATAAGTTAAACTCTAAAACCCCAAAGATGACCACCACAGTTCAATGTTTATGTTCTCTTGGCATTAATACCAAAGAGACCAAAGCATGTTCTCTTCCTTTTCCTGAACTACCAACTTACTATTCATTTACTCGGTGATATCCTCCCACTATTTTCCCATCCATCACAATTCCAAACTGTATTGGCTCTTACTTATAATCAAAACTTTTTATATTAAAAACTGAAAACCATTTTGTATTTTCTTATTGGTACGTGTAAGAAGTGATCAACTAGCACCCTGAAAAAACTAGTAAGCAATCCAAGATCACTAAATTCACGCTAACATATACAAGCAAAGACTATGAACAACTTTAGCTTTCCTTTGAACCTTTGGGAACAACTTCTTGCTAAACTTTTAAAATATCTATTGTTTCATGTAAAGGCAGAAACAGAAAGAGGTTTTTTTTTTTTTTTGCTAGAAGCAGAAAGAAGTTGTTAGGAGAACTGCAGAGGAAGAAGAAGAAGAAGAAGATGATGATGATGATTATTATTCCAGCCTTCGGAAGGAGAAGAAAGAAAGGATCAACTTCAGATCTTTCAATGGTTTTTTCTTCATCAAAACATCATTTCTCTTAGCGTTTTCAGACATGGCTCTTTGTATCACCATGTGTCTCATTTTTTTGGAACCAGAACTAATTTTCTCTCTTTTTTTTATTTTGATACAGAAGTGAAACGCATCAGAAGAAAGTCCAAGCAACCCCTCAATTGTTTTTGCAGACAAGAGCAGGAGAAGCTGCTAATAATGTGGACTGGTAGTTAGCTTCTGATGAAGCTCACCAACTTACAAAAGTCTCCACATAAATACAGCAAAATGCATCAACAAAAACCAAAAATGGTGAGCAAACCCTTTCTTCTTGAATCACACTCAAAACACTAACTCTAACTCACTTCTGTCCTCTCTTCTTCCACAACTCACCAAACATCTTCATCCCAGAACTCTTCCTCTTCCCACTTCCCAATCCATCATCAGAATCCTCAGCCACCCCCGGAGGTTCCACGAACCCAACCACTGCATTCGGATCAAAACACTTCTCTGCTGACCAAGATCGATCCCTCTCAAACTCTCCAGAAAGAACCGCAGCTGCAGCATCCGCCGCCTTCCTCCACTGCTCGGTTTGAACCCTAAGCTTCTTCATCTCAGCCTCTAAAGCGTCTCTCGCTTCTCCCACGGACTCGAGCTTCTCCTTCAGGTGAGCTGTCTTTGCTCTGCTTTCTTCCAACTCTTCCCCCATCCGTCTCACCTCTGAAGACATCTCGTCTTCGTTAGCTTTCACGTTAGACATCTCTGACCCCGAATCGCGCAGCTGACTCTTCAATCTCTCGTTTTCTTTGCCTAGTGATTCATGTTCATTCTCCATATCGTACAGTCTTGCTTTCAACATCTTGATCTCTTCTTCCTTTGCAACCAATCTCTCATCTTCTTCTTCTTCTACTTCTACTACAGCAATCTTCTCAACAGGAACCTCAAACACATCAGTCTCTTTCTGTCCATCTCCGGGGATGTCGTCTCTATCGACTGTATCAGCCTCGTAAGCAGGTCCTTCCACTAGAGCCGGAGGGTTTGGTTTCTTGGATTTGCTATCGTGATGAAGCTCATCTTGAGCTTGTTTCTTGACAGCTTCAGCATTAGCCAACTGCTCTTTGAGCAATCTTAGCTCCTCTTGGGCTTGTCCTAACTGCGACTCAAGATTCGATATTCGGCCCCCAAGTTTCTTCTTCTGACCGAGAGGAGGCCCACCGCTTCTAGGAGATCTACGGTCAACACCAAGCTTGGAACTCCGGTCAGTACTGATGAGACGGTTGGGATGAGTCAAGTCTGAAGTAGATGACGATGTCCTCAACTTCGGAGCTTGTCTCTGAGACAACTCTGAAACTCTAAAGAAGACAAACACCATAACAACCTTTATTAGTCACACATCGTTACTCACTCATAGTACCTGACCATGCATACAGAGATCGATGTCAAATGTAGTCACAATCTTTACCTTGGTTTTGGCATTTTGCTTTTTTTTTTTTTCTGCAGAGGATTTAACTAAGACAGAAGCCAAAGTTGCTGGAAGCTCTCGAAGGTTATGAAAATCTGAAGAATATATAAAAGCAATGTGTCATTTATTATACAGCAACTATCAAAGACATTACTCATGTCGGAAATTTTCAAGGAACTTAGACAAGGTAATAATCATTCTCATTGACGATGATTCTAAAAGCTACAAGAAATTTGAAAAGATTATTCTTTTTTTTTATGTTTGTTTTCATTTTTTAAGCAAGGATCCACCAATAAAGGGATTGAAACTTACCTTAAAAAGAGATGAGGTCTTTGCATTTGAGATTCAGGAGGCAAACTTGGAGAATATGTAGAAATAGTCAAAAGAGTGTGTGAATTAAATATGAAAAAAGAAAGAAAGATGACTGTCTTTCCAGATTTTAGCAAAAAAAAAAGAAAAAAGATGACTGTCTTTGGCTGCTTGTGAGTTAATAGGAACAACCACACAAAACCAGAAGAAGACACAAGATGAGGAGGGAGAGAAAGAGGGTTGTAATGTAACGCATGCACCTTTTCGAAACAGACAGCTTTATTTGAAGACACTCTCAAAAATCAAGAAGCAGAGAGAAATGGAGAGAGTTGTGTGTGTTTGAAGATTTGAAATAAAGTTGTTGACGAAATTGGTTGTAGTGAAGTTTTATAATCGAGGGACCATTGGGGGCTAATAAGGACAAACATGTAATTTCCAGTCTTTGAATCATGTCCACACATATACACACACGTAAGACATATTATTAGGAAAATCACATTTTAAACTTTCAACATAGGCAAGACATATTTGATAATTTAGTTATTGTCGTTAAAAACCCCTTTAAGATAACACTTTTAACCTTCAAACAAACAATTTTAACGTATCAAACTTTGGATTTTATTTGCCGTCGAAAAATTAATGACATGACAGTGATAAAAAATAGATAATGAATAGAAATGACTACATAAATAGTTATGATATAGAATTAAAAATTTATCTAAATTAATAATTTTCAACTAAAATACTTTTTAAAATAAAAATATTTAAAATTTACAGGAACTATAATTATAAAGTCAGATTTTTTAAGAAAATAAAACTATTAAATTAACAAAAAAAAAATTTAATATGCCACCAATCCATGCTAGTTTATCTTATTATGCTAACTATAGTTGACATTTTTTAAAAAAACAAAAAGACCAAATCGAAGAATTAAAATCAACAAAAAGTATGTTGGTTGTATGAGAGACCAATCTATACTAGTTTGTCATATTAAGATTTTCATTTTTTATTTATTTTGTAGTTTAAAAAAAAATTCTGATTTATAATTATAGTTCTTGTATTTTACTAATATTTCTTTATTTTCAAGAGTATTTTAAGTACAATTATTAATTTAGATAAATTTTTAATTACGTGTTATTAGTATTATCTAGTCTATTTTTCCACATTATACTGCCATGTCATTAATTTTTTGGCGGCAAATAAAATTCAAAATTTAATATATTAAAGTTGTTCGTTTGAAAGTTAGAAATGCTAGTAAAATAGTTTAAGATTTAAACCGCACATAAGTGTCATATTTTACAATCCAAAAAAATATTTATTTCCAGCCTTTTCTGGATTGCAAAATGTAAAAAAATAAACACGAGTGAATATCCCTATACCAAAGTCTGACAATGGTTAGAAAATGAGTATGTAATGATAAAGTTTGAGAACTGAATCTAGGATATATTTGATTTTATTTACATGCATTTCGGGATATAAATGTGGATTTATGTAGAAAACTGTTTATAATTAACTTGCAACAGAGACAGATTCAAATCAAAATTTAAATCTTAACAAAACAGGTTGATAATCAGGAAACAGTTTGATGAGAATCTTGGCTCCATCAGGCGATTGCAGGAGAAGCATAGACACTGTCTTCCTCCTGCTTTTAGGATCCACTTCACCCTAGGTCTTTACTTTTATGTGGTTTCCTCCTTTTTGGCCTTGTTGGCTTGGCTGTTTTTCCCTACTGGGTTTGTTTTTATGCGTTTCCTTATACTTCGGTGTTAGGCCACCACTGTCATACTTTGTGTTCTGGATCGTTTTTCTGGCCTAATTGATTTGAATGGAATTACTCAACGTTAAAAAAAAAACTGTTTATAATATACCCACATACATGGATTTACCTACATAATCAATATTTCTGACACTCTTGTTTCTTTTTCTGTCGGTTTTCTACAAAGTTCAATTTACAAGCACTATTTTATTATCACTCTCCACTAGTTTCGATGTTTCTTATTGTGATCTCCAACACGTCGAGAAGGCAATTTGATGTTTATTAAGGTTTTTAAAAATAAATAAAATCAATACTAACCTACAAATATTATTCTCTTCGTTTCTAATTGTAAATAGTTTTGATTAAAAACACAAATATTTAGAAAGTTGTTATTTAAAAAAATATATCATTTAATTCAACCAATTATAAAAAGCGTAATATTATTTCATTGGTCATATAATATCCAATAAATGAAAAAGTGCATTAAAATATGTGAACTACTTATATTGTGAAACAATTTTTTTTTGCTAGAACTACTTACATTTGAAAACAGAATGAGTATTTTTTTTTTGGGCGTTGAATTCACGTTACATACATTGATGGCATGGGTGTCCCTTTTTTTTGTTCGACCAGCATGGGTGTCCATATCAATAAACAATTGTAGCTAAATATTTTATTAGATACTAGATTTTGATCCACACAATCGTACGGATATTTATTTTTATGTTTATATATATATTTGTTTTACTTAATTAGTATATATTTTTAAGATTACTCATATATTTAAATGTTTATATCGTTATTTCATATTTAATAATTTTATATTTTTTATGCTGTTAATTAACTAATTATTTCAAATCATCACCTATATTACATATATATGTTGCTTCTTATTATGTATTTAATGCATAAAATAACACACTTGAAAATTATTTTGTATTTAATTTATTATGATCCTGAACCGTTATTCAAAGAGCTAGATTTTTTTGAAAATTTTGTTTTGTTTATTCAGTTTATATAACAAATTATTGTATACATAAAAGTTTAAGATAAGTTAATTTTTATACATGTATCATTTAGTTTATTAATGTTAAACCATTCTACCAACATATTATATTTTTAGAATAAATGTTTTATATTTATGAAAATAAAATATATTAACTTATCAATTCAAAATGATAGATATTCTTATAAAATGGATAAAATAGGATAGATTTGTTAGAAATTATATACTTGCGAATTATTTTTTATTTAATTTATTATGATCCCGATCTCTAATTCAAAGCGCTAGATTTTTTTTAGCAATTTGTTTTGTTTATTCAGTTTATATAATAAATTATTGTATATATAAAATTTTAAGATAAGTTAATTTTTATGCATGTTATATAATTAAATAGAAATGAATATTGCTTTCCAACATGATCTTTTTAAAATCTTTGTAAAATGTATTTTTTTTTGCCGACAAGATACAGACTCAACTAAGACTCTGTGAACCAAACTGGTAACTCTGAATCCATATGAACGACGAAAAACGGTTGATTCTTCGCACTGCGTGCTAGACTATCCGCTCTTGTATTCTGCGTCCTTGTAAAATGTATTTTTGAAAAGTAATCATTTTAAGTTTCTATTATCATTAAAATATTTTAAATAATTTTTATTTTTGTTTATAAATCAAAACTACATTAAATTTAAAATTCTGGTTATATTTTATGATAACTAAAATTTAAATTAATCAATTTCGGAAACAAATTTTAAAAAGATTCTTAAAAGATTTTGTTAGAATTTTCTTAAATAGATATTAATTTTTATTTTAAATAAAATATGAAGATATTAAATGATATTATAGTTAAGTTATGTACATTTTATAAACTTTCTAAATAATGGTCTAACTTAAAATATCACACATGAAATGAAGTTGTGACTTCTGTTTTAATATAATAGATTACACTGACTAATTAGGATTTCATTTTTAGGTCAATAGTTTTTTCCCCCATTAAAACTGATATTCCATTAATATAGCAAGTAATGTTTCTCGATTCTTATCACCATGAAAAGTGAACAATTCAATAAAAACATATATTTAAGCTGGAAAGTACAAGTACTGCATGAAAGTGGTAAGACAAATACGTATGCAGCTTATTTTACCTTCTAAAAGATCAGACGCTGGCAACAAAGCTTCATCCCAGTTGTTTTCGTCGACCAGGATTTAGTGGTTGTATGTTGGTTAAAGAAAATCCAGTTTTATGTGTTTGAAATTGGTGAAAAATTAGTACAATAATTGCAAACTTGAATCTACGGAATGTCAAAATGTATCATTTCTATTTTAGAGATTATTACGAGAAATTAAGATAACAAATAAACTCGTTAAATTAATAACAAGTAAAGTTTACCAAAGATTAACATTATGTAAAAAAAATCTCTATTTGATCTCTTTGTAAACATAGACAAATTGTTAATGAATGGATGAAATTTATAAAGATATTTAAATTTAAAATTGACAATTTTTCCGTTTGAGCTAACATATTAGATTCGTTTTAAAAAACACTACCCACAATAAGATTTGAACTAACATATGTCGAACAGTGTTAGAAATGTGACTATAAACACTATATAATACTCCATTTACATTTTACATTTATTCATTGTAAGAAATTAAATACATTTGAAAACTCACTATTCATTAATAAATTAATTAATTACTTGTACAGTAATTCAACGTTCACGTTATGCCTTCTGCATTATCTACTTTCTACTCTCAAGTCTTGATTTGAGCTGCATCGACTTTTTTTTTTGTCCAAAACCTCTCTAGCTACAAACGTGATGCTAGAAACCTTGATCCAAACCGCTGTCCGGATCTAGTTTTTAAACCAAATACAAATTGCTGCTAAGCAAGAGTTGGCATGAAAAGTAGCTTGATTACTATAAAATACCCTCTTAATATAAATCTTCTCCTAGCCATGAAGTTCACAAGTGCAAAGAATATTACATACCCAACATTTGAAATCTTAATGTAGATATTGGCTAAGGTAGAGACTTTTTTTTTCTTTTTTTTTTTTGAACTCACGCTAAAGCAGAGACTAAACATCAATAAAAACAGACACTTCATCATCATAAAACTAATATATTGATATTCATATATATTGTTCAAAAAACAACCAAGTTGCTGATGATAAAATCAAAAATCTTATAGACGATGGCTTCCAAGAATCCACAAAATGCCATAATAATCACGAGAGGGCAACAAGTTTTAAAAGACTTTCAAGAACTTAAAAAGATACTAGGCTTGGAAGAAGAACTGAGAGGAAGGCTGTAAGGAAGAGGGTTGGGGAGAAATAATGAGCGGAAAATTGGATGTGGTTTTTAGTTGTTTGGTTATGTGCATGTTTCTATATTTTAGTGGTCGGTGGTTTTTCTAAAGGGAGATATTGCATAAACTAATTAAAAACTAAACTATTTGAGGGTTTCATGTGAGAGAGCACTCACACATTAGCAGTAATCAAGTCCAAAACTTGCATCATCAAGCGACTTTTTTATTTAACACAGGTTGGTGTGTTTTATTTTCCTCTCTGCATTTAATACCAAAGAGAACAAAGCAATGTTCTCTTCCTTTTCCTCAACTACTAACTAATAACTATTGCTTTACTCGGTCCCTTAGGACATCATTATTGGTGGTCTTCGGTTGAAGTCCCTTAGCAGAAAGTCCCTTAACTTTTAACTAAAAACGCTAAGGGATATACCTTAAATAAGGGATATTTAGGGATGTCCCTTAGCATTTTTAGTTAAAAGTTAAGGGACTTTCCGCTAAGGGACTTCAACCGAGGGACCACCAATAATGATGCCCTTAGAGCATCTCCAAGAAGGAACCTTATTTTGAGGATGGAGAATCCTCAAAATGAAGGTTTGAGGGTGGAGTGCTCAAAAAACCTCAAATTTATCTTTGAAATTTTATGTAATTTGTATCTTAGTCCTTAACTTTAATATAAATTAATTATAGTCCTTAAATTTTATAGAGATAGATAATACATATACATTAAAAATATGAAACAAAATATTTATAAATACAATTTATTACAACACAGAAATACATAGTAATAATATAAAATCCACATTAATTCATATAAAAATAAAAATACAAATTATTCACTATTGTTATTTCCATAAAGTTCCCATATATGATCAATTAACCCGTTCCGAATTAAAAATATCTTTTAAGTAATATTTTTTATTTATTTTAGTTTAACATCTTTTTATATTTTATGAATTAATAATACATATATACATAAGAAATATTTTAATATTTAAGTGAAATATAGTTTTAAGAATTAAAGTGATAAGAAAATTATTACAAATACAAATATACGTGAATTATAAATCTATAAGAACTAAAATAAAAAGTAAATAGTGTTTTGAGGGCTTGAATGGTGAAACCTCAAATTTGAGGTTCCACTATTCAAGTCCTCAAAATTTGAGGGTTTGAAGATTTCTTGGAAAGCCAAAAACTTCAAAATTTGAGGGTTTAAGGTCTCTTGGAGATGATCTTAGCATCATCCTCCTATCCATCACAACCTTTAACATAATATTAGTTCTTTTGATAATCAAAACCTTTCATATTAAAAACTGAAAACCATCTAATTATTTTCCTATTGATACATATTGATACATGTATGAAGTGATCAACAAACATCCTGAAAACTACAATCCAAGATCACCAAACTCACACTACCATATACAAAAAGCAAAGACTGTGAGCAACTTAAGCTTTCCTTTGAACCTTTGGGAACACACACTATTGCCATGTAACTTCCCTGGAAACCTCTCTGCCACTATCGTCAGTCAAATCAGATCTCGTTGTATCATCGCTGATTCCTGCTTCTTGAAGGTAATAATCTTGTTCCATGGCATTGTAATGACTGCTGTTGCAAATGCCCGGACCCATGTTGTATGATAAAGTGTTAACGTTTTGATTGGAGGAAGATTCGCCAACCATTTGCTGGCGTTCAGCAAGAGCAGCGATTGCACAAGCTAGTCCACCAGATGGGGAAGATGATGAAGACGGCATCAATGGTACTACACTATGATCTTCTTCAGGAGATGTATTTATCTGACTTCCAGGTTCCTGCTCAGAAAGAAACAGAGTTAAAGGCTTACCTTATTCAACAAAAATGATGAAAAATGAAAGTTTAGTGACTGAACAAATCACCTGAACGGAGAGCCATATTGCTTCCATCACCATTATATCCTCAAGATCATCGTCAAACTCACCATCCCTGAAAGAGTATTTTCAGATAATCAGTCACCTTATGTGAACCACGTTTACAGTCAGAGAAAAAAAAATGATATGAAAATGTAATAACCAATTGATAAAGAGACAACTTAACAAGACTACTATATAGTTCTCGCTACGCTCTTAATTGTAACTGTTCCCAGAGCATCAAAATCCTCAAGAGAAAAACAGAACCAAAGAAAATGCAGAACTATGTTTGTTTTATCTCAACACTAACCTGCTAACCCGAGGGTGTGATGTAACACCTGAGTCTTGAGATGAAACAGTTTCCTCCTCTGCTTTAGAAAAAAAAATGTGATTGATATTGCTAACAAAGAAAAAACAAAATGTTAAAGGATTCAAGTAAATATTGAACAGAGAGAACAAACCTGCAGCAGAACCATACTCAGTATCAGCTGTCACTTCACTTGTCCTAGAAGAAGATGGTTCCATACGTTTCTGCATTCTTTCTTCATCTTCTTCAGCTTCCTTCTGCCTAATCCTTATTTTGGCTTCTATAACTCGCTGCTCTTCCTTCACAACATAGTAAAAATCAGATGGGCACTTAATCAGCCAGTTACTATTAATTAATTATATGACTTACCATTTGTTCAATGCTCTTCTCCTCTTTAGTCTTCCCTCCACGATACTCAACAGCATAGTTTGACGTTTTGCAAAACGGACATCTCGTAATTTGTTAAGGAGGACAAAAAAAAAGAAAATTTACACAGAAAAAGGTTCGTATGCGAAGATCAAAGCCTAACATAACAATCAAAGGATACTGAGTAGGTCGAGTTGAATTAGGATTCTTCATCCGCAGAAAACACTCTGTAGATTAAACCAAAAGATACAAAACACATGAATTGCAAAAGATTCTAAATGTAGTTTTCACGGCTGATTGAATATTTCTTTTACCTGTACAAATGCTTTTCATACAACATCTTGACCTATTGAGGCTCGGATAGTACTATAAAACACACAACAACAACATACACTCGCAGTTAGTTTCATCTTCTTGAAAGGAAAATACATTTTTGTGTAAAAGCCGAAAAAAACAAACCAGATAGCAAATAGGACATTCTTCGAGATCATGACAAGAGCTTTCTTCAGTACCAGGATAGCAAGGAGCAAGCTTGGCCTCCAAGATGAGCTTCTTGAGCTTTTTGAAGTCGACGTCTTTGTTCATGTATAATAAACCTTGCTGTGGCTTTGTGTATCTTTCGTCCACAGCTTGTCTCTTCTTTCCCAGCTTATTACCCATCAAAAAACACTCTCTCTTAAACTAAGAACAGAGACAGAGAGAGACATAAGAAACATGTCCACAACAATAAAGCAGTAATACTTTCAACAATTTCGAACGTAGTAAATTCAGAGCTCATAGCAATCCAAAAATGATTCTTTTCTTTCCCAAACATTTATAAGACTGAACAAGACTCAAACCTCGAATGATGATGAGTAAGAGAGTTAAGAATTGAAGAAGAAACCTTAACAAGCTTCTACAGAATTTCGAGGGCAGAGAGAGAAAGGGCTTGGATAACTCTGATAAAAGAGCCAAAGATCAGAACTTCCCTTTGTGAGAGATACAGTAGAGTGTTTGTGTGTGTCTCAGACGTATAATGTGTATATTCTTCACAACATTAAAAAGAGAGAACTTCGTATTGTGACTATCGTCAACCTTTTTCTGATTCTTTTGACGGAAAGCTAAGAGAGAGATGATGATGATGATGATAAAGATGAAACGGTGGAAGAGTGAAGAAAAGAATCGTCATCTCTCTTGTTTTCACTCTTCCTCTTCCTTCCATCACGCGCCCTTTTCGCGCGTGTGTAGTTTAGGTGTCAGATTTTCACAATTTTGAAACAAAAAAAAACGCATAACATTTCCTTATATACATTAATTAACATGCTAAACAAAAGGGAGGAAACACTCGGTGTTTTACATAGGCCTCTTAATTTAGTGACTTAGGGATTTGAGTTAGGCCCAATGGGCCTTAACGACCACAAATTCAACTTTCTGACCATAGATTATACAATTCGCCGACCGGAGGCATCTCCGTGAAAAAGCTATCGAACTCCGTCGTCTCCACACCCCCTTCTGCTTCTCTTCCGCCTCCGGAAAACTGTGGCGATGAATCTTTGCTGCCGTACCCTTGGCCGGAAAACTCGAAAGGACCGTCAGCGACGATGGCGTTTTTACCGGTGAGTTCTTGAACAACGGTCTTGAAGCTCCGAGCATCTGTCTGGACGTACTGTGTGTTGATGAAGACAACCTTCATCGGCTCAGATCTCACTCTCGACATGTCTTCTTTTTGTTTAAAAGTGATCTTCTCTTTTGGTTTTGCTCCTCTCTGATCAGTGTTTTGCCTTTTTGAATGTCCAGATGTTTGTTCTATTTATATGCGTAGACAGAGATATGGGAATATACAATATATAGGCACGGAGGCTCCCAAGAAAAAGATTAGTATATGTTTTATTTTTAAATTATATCTTTCAGAAACATTTATTGTGGCGATTCCTTTTTACGAACTAAATGGATAAGAGCAATTTTTTATTGATATAGAGCATGTCATGTAATTTAAAATTATGTAAAAGCAATTATTTAGATAGGTCGCATGATATTTTGATTCTGGAAAATGCTTGCGTATGGAGTTACGTTCATGACTAACGAGTTTTAATATAAGGTCTGGTGCAGATTTTCCACTTACTAGAGAGGTTAGACTCAGTTAACTAAAGTTGCATTAGAAAAAACTTTTATTTAGAGTTTGGTAAACAGCGGGTCAAATGAAATTGGAGACTGTTACTTTATTTTAAGAATGCTTGTGCTCATGAAATGTTCATTTTGCTATCTTTCACCAATAGTTTTCATAGACAGATTTGATTAGAACAAAACTTTTTATGGTCTTTTGACAAAAATAAAAGAAGAAAACAAGAACTATATATGGTCAATTAAGGTGTTATTTTATTGATGCGGTCTTTGACGTGATTCTTGTATGGGTGAGAACAGGTTTGACCGTCAAGCATTCAAGCAGCCTTGACTGACCAAATAATAAATGGATTTTTTGGTATTATTATCAGGAAACTATTGATCTAGAAAGAATCACGTATTATATAATTTACTGGGTCAAACAAAGCACGCCTTGTTTGATAGAATATGGAAACACATCACATCACATGAAACCAACCTAGAACACTTGTATGTTCTTATTTTATATGCAGGCAAATTTTGATATACAGAATCGTATACCCAAAATAATTCATATATTATAAGAAAATCTAATTCGCCACCTATGTATTTTTTAATAAGTGCTAAACTGCCAAACTGCCAAATTAATGTTTAATTAACAAGCTCGATCATGATTTATTATAGGGCACGGCAAATTCGTTTCCAGACAAGACATAAAGAACATTTGGGAACAAAGTGACTGTGAAACTCTAATGTTTTTAGCAAAGAAAAAAAAAACAAACTCTAATGTAGCAAACTTCAATATAAATATATTTTTTTGGTAATCAAACGAATAAGGAATATGATAGAGATTTCTGCCACCAAGTAAAACAGTAATGTCCTTACATACAAGGCAAGGAAGGCACTAAATGTAGAAAGAAATGAAACGAAAACTTCAATATAATTGATACAATTTGATGCTTTTATTTTAATGAATGTTAAATTTATTCAAAAAATCAAAAGACTTTTTTTGTACAAGTTGTTACTGTAATTCATAAATTTGAAAAAAAACAGTGCCAAAATTTTAAGATAAACTTGCTCAGTTGAGTGTCCATCGAGTAACAAACCATAGGCGAAGCCCAACCTTGTACTTCACCAATCAATGCTCGCATAGAGAAGATATTGTGTTCCTTATTGTCTTATCAATGATCAAAGCTAGCCGATTCAAGGCATTTATGTTCTGATGAGTGTTGGGATTGTGAAATCCTATGTCAAACTCTATATTATTCGATTATTACGATATTGTCTATTTTAGGTCTAAGAGGTTGGTTCGCATGGATTTACTTTTGGGCTCCTTCCCAAAAGACCTCATAATATTAGAATTGGACATTTTTTTATATATTAGATATTTCTTGTCTAAACTTCAGATGTGGGATTTGGGCTCACTCTCTCAACAAAAGCTTTTCCCAAAAATATAATATGATAATGACAAAGGATGAAATAGAGTAGCTGAATAAGGAGAGAGGTAAGACCATGTTTATCGAGGCCAAAAAACATGGTTTCTTAGTGGTGGGCCCCACAAATCATCAGAAAACCGATAATAAAAGTGATCAAATAAAGATCGATTTTTGTTGGTTTCTTTTACTATTCGCGGGCTCCACTGATACGTGGCGGCCCGCGATTGATTCCTTTTTAATTTTTTTTTCGGACAAAAATAATAATTTAAGAAACCCTAAATCCACTTTTGGGATAAACATGCTCTAAGAGCCATGCTCTCGTACAAGAGCGCACACACACACTTTGTTTTAGAGCTTTTTTTAAATGTAGTCAATTTTTTTAATTAAAATTTAATTACAAAAATAAAATAAACTAAAATTATATTGTGGGAACTGGGAAGAGCTTGTGTTAAGAACACAAACCATTGATGATGCTCTGAAAGTTGATTCTTTGAGAATAAAACAAATTTTTATACTCCCTCTGTTTTTATTTGTAAGTAGTTTTAGTTAAAAGTGTGAATATTAAGAAAACTTTACTTTTTTAAAAAATAGCATTTAATACATAAATTCAACCAATAATAAAAAAGTATGAATTATTAGATTGGTCACACAATATGTAATAAATGTAAAAGGTGCTTTGGATCATGTGAACAACTTACATTGTGAAACAAATATTTTTTGCTAAAACTACTTATATATTAAAACAGAGGGAGTATATCATTACCGTTGGGTTTCTATGTTTTACATTATATAACATCAATATAGTACGAAATGATAGTTATTTATGTTTGAAAACAAATGTATAAAAGTATTTATAAAAGCAGCATTAATACTAAGTCACCGTATCTACTTAAAATATCTATTTATTGCTAATTAAGTTTTGTATTAAATGAAAGCTTCGTATAGGGATAACTGGTAGTTGATGTGAGTAATTTGCACAGCTTTATTTTTTCACAGCCAATTTAATTACTAATCATGTTTTAACTTAAAATCTAAAGTTATATCCTAAAATTTTTAAAAGAAAATATATTGCCTATAAAAATTAATTTTTCTACAACTTTCTTCAGTGTTTAAATTTTTTTTGAATTAAATATATAACAATAAAATCTAGAGTTACAATCACAAAATCTACGGCTTAAGCTAAAAAATTTAAAGCTAAAGTATCTACCTATCATCCCTTATATATGTTAAAATGAAGACACGGGCGAATTGGATTATTATAGACAAGTTTGTGAGCTCCTAAACTGTCTCTTAATCAAGATCTGAATCTGGCCAATATTTATCAGAACAACACTTCCTTCGACAAGATGAAATAATATATATATAAATCATTTTACTACTGTTTCTAATATCCACCAAGAAATAAAACATGGCTTGCATTACTGATGTGTTTAAGAATTTGTGTATGTTTCTCTTGGTCGTCGCGGTTGCAAGCCGCCCAGCCACGGGGAAAACCTTTGACGTTCGAAAATATGGTGCCAAAGGCGATGGGAAAACTGATAATGCCAATGTACATGATATATCCTTCTTGCCCGTTGAATTTTTCTAGTTAATATGCATTGATTAGCTTGGAGACAAAATTGTTACCAAAAAAAAAAGCTTGGAGTCAAAAACACCTTTTTCCTTCATACTCAATTTTTTTCTATTTATTTATTTTTGTTGTTTTATCTTGTCACTACGGTGTTTTAGGCTTTCATAAAAGCGTGGGAAGATGCATGCGCACGAAGTGGAAGAAACAGAATTTACATACCAAGAAAAAAGTTCTATATGAGTGATGTCACATTCAAGGGACCATGCAAAGGTAAAACTGTGTTCTTCAACAATGGAAAATTACTGGCTCCTGTACATGCCAAGCAAATCAAAGAAGACGCTTGGATACATTTCAAGTACATCGACAATCTGGTAGTCACCGGTCACGGAACTATCGACGGCCAAGGAAATCATTCTTGGTCCTCCAATAACTTCGACATGAATCGTAGACTACCAGCGGTATGACATTCGTTTTAGTATATTTGATACATACAAGTTTTAAGAAAAGCTACAAATAACATATTATAAATTGACATTTTTGGCGAACATGATTTATCCAGATAACATTTATTTCTAGATTTAATAAATTGAATAGCCAATGTACAATAATTGCGTTATTTCTTTGCCAATCTTTTACTTCCTATGATTTAAAATCATTTGCTTCATAAAACACTAACATAATCTCGTCTACTGTTTAAAATTCGATAAAACATTTGTTACAGAAAGCCTCTAGTCTGTAATCTCTAATCTTTCCACAATGCATGTTTTCATCCTTTTGTGCAGAACATGGCATTCAATTTCGTGAGAAAATCAAGAATCAATGGACTAAGATCACTCAACAGCAAATCGGAACACTTGAACTTCTTCTGCGTAGATCATTTCAACATCTCTCACGTCAACTTAACGGCTCCTGGAGACAGCCCCAACACTGATGGAATCAAGATTGGTATGTCCAGCAACGTTAAGATTCGGAACAGTCACATCGGTACCGGAGACGACTGTATCGCAATCCTCTCTGGAAACACTAACTTCGATATCCGTAACATCACTTGTGGTCCCGGACATGGGATCAGTGTCGGAAGCTTGGGAAAGCACAGAGAAGAAAAGAACGTCGAGAATGTTAGGGTTAGGGACACGGTTTTTACGGGGACAAGCGACGGTATAAGGTTCAAGACATGGGAATCTTCGGTTACTGAGATCACCGTTTCGGGGTTTTTGTACGAGAATATCAAGATGGTTGATGTCCGACATCCTATCAACATCGAACAGAAGTACTGTCCTTACCCACCGTGCCCAAAATTGGTAAGCTTCTTACGCAAGAAACAGACTTAATCTTGATTTTACTCAATTTTATTCCAGATTAGATCATATGATCCTGTTGTGTGCAGGGAGACTCTCACGTTCAGATCAGAAACGTGACGTTAAAGAATATTTGGGGAACGTCGAGGAGCAAAGTGGCTGTAAGTATGCAGTGTAGTAAAAGCTTTCCTTGCAAAGATATTCGGTTAATTGACATCAACTTAATACATAATGGATCTGACGGTCCAGCCACAGCGTTGTGTGAGTACGTTTATGGTTCTGCTCGAGGCAAGATGCTTCCACCGAGTTGTTTGAACTGATCCTGTCTATAGTTGACTTTGGTACATTTTCATACTGGTGTAAATGTGATTATTTCCTAGAAGTCAGTCCAAAGAGAATTTGGATTAGCTTAATATGCCACTTTAATCTCCTCATCATAACATTGGTTGGATAAGTTTGCTCTTTGAGAATGATGAAATTAGCACAACTCACAAGACCAGACAAGTTCAAAGGCTACATTATTCACAATCATTGAATTGGTGCTAAAGCAAACCACTTATAAGCGCCCATGGCGAGATTAAACAACCTCTTTCCCTCATGACCTGAATTGCTTTCTTAGTAAGAAGATTGGAGTAGAAAGAGTATCAGTTTTAAGTGCTAGATTGAAGGAGCTTCAAGACGGATGTTCGATCAGGCATGCTGGGTATTGCACCCTTTACTTGGACACATAAAGAGGCAGCAGCAGCTTGTAGGAACCAAAAAAAAAAAAAAAAAATCATTCAACTGAGAGTTGAGATAATTAATCTAAATTATGAATTATGAAAATATATTTGTCAAGAGTTCATAACTAATTTACCAGCAAATCTCAAGCATTCCTCATGTGACTTGCCCTCTACCATCGCCACAGCAAACGCTGCTGTGAAAGTATCCCCGGCTCCTGTAGTATCGACCACTTGTGCAGCCGGTATAATCGACTGCTGGATCGGTTCCTCCCCTTCTATGAATAGCGCAGACCCTTTGGAACCGAGTTTCACTAGGACTTTCTTAACTCCCTGAGGAAAAAAAAAAAACATAGCTGAACCTTACCATCCTCAAAACCCACTTAACCCTTTTTGCACAGAGCTCAATTGCCAGAAAAAAAAAGATTAATTAAAGCATCGGTAATGTGCAGCAAATAAGGGACTAATTACCAGCTTATGGCACTTGGCAACAGCTTGGCTAATCTGTTCAAAAGTTTCAGTAGGCATTCCGGTCAAGCGACTGAGCTCTGTTTCATTAGGACTCAAGATGTCTACGGAATCAAAAAGCTCACTCGGAATCGGCGTATCCATTCCTCCCACGTCGAGGATCACCGGAATACCTGCTTTCTTCACAGCCTGCCAAAACAAGGATATGATCAAATCCATGTTCCACTTCAAAATGCTACATCGCTTTCAAGACACCATTGTATCATCAAAACCTAAAGTTGCATCCTTTGAACAGAACTATCACTAAAGTACCTAACTTTGAGTGCCATCAAGATCATAATCGAAGAAAGTCACAAACTTTCATACCAACCTTAGCAACTTGAACATTGATGGAATCAGGGATCTCTCTCTGCAGCAACACAACACCAGCACTCCTCACGATCTCAAGCTCATCATCGCTCATCTCCTCAGGCCACCCTCTCATATTCGCACCCCCAACAATAATAATCGAGTTCTGCCCATCCGACTGCAGCATCACCACCGCGTGCCCCGTCGGCTCCCCCTTCACCGACTTCACGTAATCCAAGCGCACCCCGCACCCTCCGGATCCACCACCACCATCCCCCAGCGCGCCAGCGACCAGCTTCCCGTGCGCGTCCTCCCCCAGACGACCGACGAAGTACGTCGGGTAACTCAGCTTGGCTCCGCACGCCGCCTGGTTCGCGCCTTTTCCGCCGGCGAGCGTCTGCCCCGTCTTGGCCGAGATCGTCTCGCCTTCCTTGGGCAGTCTGTCGATCTCCACGTAGATGTCGGCGTTCGCGGATCCCACGACCACCAGAGGAGGCGCGTGGGGTTTGGGGTTTCGATTTGCGGATGGGTCGAGGGAGAGGGAGAGGACACGGAGGGGTCTTCTTCTCGGAAGGCGGGGGATTGGATTGACGATGTTGATCGGAGGAGGGTTGGATCGATTGAATTGGGTGTTTGGATGGAAAGTATTCGACTGAGAAAGTGAAATCCCTTTCGTCATCATCGTCGTATGCTTTTGTTCGCCGGAGTCAACGCTGAAACTTTTTTTTTTTTAACTTTCAAATGAGAGAACTTTACGATCAGTGTGATTCCAAGTACAAGTACATTAGACGCGCGTCATTCTTACGTGAAAGTCACGCATCTTAACCTAGACGCAAAGATCCGAACCGAAAATGTACGAGTATCTATTGGGTCCAAAGTTTTTCTATCTGAATAGACCCATATCCGAAAAAAACGACCCGAATAGATCCTGATCCGAATAAAACCGACCCGAATAGATCCGGACCCGAAAAGAACCGAACCCGAATAGATCCGATCCGATAAGAACTGATTCAAACCCGACTTAAGAATTTTAAAATATATTTTTATTAACAATCTTTGTTATTATTTTTGTAAATTTTTTAAATAACATGAAGTTTTTAATGTAAAATATAGAGTTAAAATGTTTCAATTTTAATTATTAATAGTTTATTTTAAATTATTTTGTAAAATTTTAGATACATATGATAAATTATGACTAAATTTGATGGAATTTGAGTATTTCATTTCTTTTCTAGATCTTAAATACCCGAATCCTACCCGGACCCGATCCAAATCTGAAAATTATGAGTATTTTAGTTATAGATCCGAACCGATCTGGATCAAACCCGAATTCGAAAATTATAGGTATTTTAATTATAGACCCGAATCGATCCGGACTCGGCAAGATCTGACCCAGAACCGATCCAAAAAATTATAAATATCTATATGGATCTAAATTTCCAGGATCCAAAAAACCCGGACCCGACAAGACCCGATCCGAACTCAACCGGAGGATCCGGATGCCCGCACCTACCACGTATAAACCAGAATTTGATTTTTCCCATGTACGATGACGCATGCAGTGACCTAAGCAAACGCAACTATAAAAAACCAATCATACATGTATAGATTAGGGATTTAGCGTATGACACTAATTTCTCATGTTAAACAGTAAATTTTTTTAGAATAACAAAAACAGATTTAAATAAGACTGACATTTATTGACATTTATTTACAAATCTCTTGAAAATAATACACCATTAATAATACTAGTGAGTAGTCTGTGAACTATATGATACTATGATCCACTACACCAACACCCCCCCCCCCCCCCCCCCCCCCCCCCCCCCCCCCCCCCCCCCCACACACACACACACACAAAAAAAAACAACAGAAAATACTTATTTTGTTTCAAGTTAATTGATGTTAATTGATTTATCATTTTAATTTTTATATACTTGGATTATTATTTTTTATTCATTTCACTTTTTATGCATGTAATCAGTATTAACTAAAGCTAATTCAACCAGTACACAAACATCAAACAACTTTAGTTTACTATAAATTAAAAAAAAAATCATTTCAATTTAAAATAAAATTTCAGAATAATAGTATAAAAATAGAGAGAATAATAAATTGACTATGCTGAAAACAACAAAATCTAGAATAATAGTATAAAAATGGTCTCAATAATATTAGAAAATCAGTAATCCAAAAAAATTGTTCTAAATAAACACAACTTATTTATAAGGGGAAGTAAAATGCCATAAAGGCCCTATTAGTTCTGGACATCCGGGTCCTCAGATCAGATTTTGTCAGGTCTGGATCTGTCGGGTCCTCAAAATTTAAACTCATATAGGTATCTATCATTTTTCGGGTCGGTTCCGGGTCGGATCTTGTCGAGTCCAAGGGTGTTTCGGGTCTATAATTCAATATCTAAAATTTTCGGATATATTTCGGATTCGGATCGGTTCGAGTATTTAGGACCAAAAAAGATCCGAAATACCCGAGCTGGATCCGAAAACTCAAAAAAATACCCAAAAATCCTAAAAATATCCGAAGAACAGAAAAAATGCCTAAAAATTTACCCAAAATCAGATCCGAAAACCCAAAAGATACCCGAATACCCAAATTATATTTACTGAAAATCTAAAGTTTTACCCGAAACCTGAAATTATATCCGAAAACCCGAACCCGAAACTTAAAAAAAAATCTGAAATACCAAAAAAATATACCCAATCACCCAAATATACCTAGTATATAAAATAATTTTCAAGTACTTCGAGTACCTGATCGGATCTCGGTTTGGGTCCGGGTCCTATTCGAGACCCACGGCTCCAAAAAAAAGACCCATATAGGTACCCATAATTTTTCGGGTCGGTTCCGAGTCAGGATCTGGTATTTTCGGGTCGATTCCGGTTCGGATCCTCGGGTCCGGGTAAAACACCCAGGCCTAGTGATACGCCCAAAACGGGATGAAGGCTTTGGCCGGGTGTTTGATATGAACTGAGAAGGCAATTGACACTTCCGGAACTGGGATGGAATGAATGGATCGTCAAGAGGTGCGGAATGGCTCTTGATATACCACGTTCTAAAGGCTAACCACCTAAGAAAGGATGATTGTGTGTTGGCTAACCACCAAAGAACACACAAAGATGATTGGCTAACCACCAAATCAACAAGCCGGTTCAAACCGATGAACTAGCTAAGAACTCTCTCTCACTCAGAGAAAAGAAGAACGAAAATGAAACCCAAAAACTCTCTGATTTTATTCATAGACTGAAGTTACATATTTATACTCAAATGAGTCAAAGAAAGATATAAATAATTGTAGAAAACTAGAAGAATAAAAAACACAAACAAAGACTAAGACTTTTTATGGAAAACCGAAATGTGGACTATGACTTTTGACCAGAGTTTGAATGCCTCTTTCCTAGGCACGACTTTGACTCCTTTTGTTGATATTTCTTGATGCAAATGGGCAGGAAACCATCAGCAAAGGCCTGGTCGAATTTGGTGTAAAACAGACCCAAATTGAATTTGTTATGAATTTTTCCGTGGACTGAAAAAGGCCCATTTCGCCCAGCAACTAAACCAGCTCTATCTTCAGTGTCACTTAGCTCATTCAGCTCCAAGCTAGTGTCACTTAGCTCACTAAACTCATCCAGCTCATCACCTTTCACTTCAGCTGGTTTCAGCTCATGCACACTCTCTTCAGATGGTTCCATGTACTGATCCATGGACTGGGGCGCATCAGCTAGGCCCTATAAATGACCGATTATAGTTCTCTTCTATTCATTCTTCACAACACAATTATTAACTTTCAAAAAACTCTGAAGAGAGAAAAACAAGAAGGTCAAAGTGAGATTAACCGAAGAGAAACAATGGCTGACGAGGTGATTCTTCTGGATTTATGGGCGAGTATGTCTGGGATGAGGACGAGGATCGCTCTGGCCGAGAAAAAAAGTCAAGTATGAGTACAGAGAAGAAGATCTAGAGAATAAGAGCTCCTTGCTCCTCGAAATGAACCCGGTTCATAAGAAAATCCCTGTTCTCATTCACAATGGTAAACCGGTATGTGAATCTCTCATCCAGGTCGAGTACATCGACGAGACTTGGCCCGGTGAAAACTCACTCCTTCCTTCTGATCCTTACCAAAGAGCTCATGCCAGGTTTTGGGGAGATTTCATCGACAAAAAGGTATTTTCAGTTTCTAAACAAATATATTAATCTGCTTGTAGGATTTTTGAAGTTTGATTTTGATTCATTTTTGGTTTATTTCGGTTGTTAAAAATTTGAATCAAATAAGAACGTTTATAATTTGATCTTGGTTCATGTATTTGCTTTATAGATTTGAAAGCAAATTTAGGTTTATATATCTTGGATTGGTTTGCTTTGATTTTTTTTCTCCGTCATATGTGTCACTCGGTTCGTAATATTATAATTAACTAGATTTTAAAAATAAATATACTATCATTCAGTGGTTTGCGTTTCTGTAACCAAAATGGATCAGGTGAATGTTACGGCGAGGAGGATTTGGGCGACGAAAGGTGAGGAGAAAGAAGCATCCAGTGAGTTAATTGAGATACTCAAGACGCTAGAAGCTGAGCTTGGAGACAAGCCTTACTTTGGAGGTGAGACGTTCGGGTATGTGGATATAGCTCTCATCGGGTTTTACAGCTGGTTTGGAGTCTACGACAAGTTTGGAAACATTAGTATCGAATCAGAGTGTTCGAAGTTGATTGCGTGGGCCAAAAGGTGTCTCCAGAGAGATAGCGTCGTTAAAGCCCTGCCTAGGCGTGGGCATATTAACCGAACCCGAACCCGAACCCGAACCCGACCCGAAAAACCCGAACCCGAACCCGAACCGAAGTTTTAAAAAACCCGAACGGGTATAGGATTCATCGACTTCGGTTACCCGTACCCGATAGGTTATACCCGATATCCGAAATAATACCCGAACAAATCCGAAGTATATATAGTTGATCAAAAAAAAAAAAAATAACCCTAACATTTATCTCTTTCCTAAATCTGTTCAGCTTCCCTAAAATCTCTCCATCTAACCTAATTCCTAGATACGACCTTTGATTTTCAAAACTGGAACCTACCAGAAGTCTTCTATCTTCGGCTTCTTCTCCTTCTTCGACAAGGAGAAAGAAATCAAAGGTAAATGTAAATCCTTCTCTTTTCTAAATAAAAATAGTTTAAGTTTCATCTCTTTCATTGGGTTCTTCTCTTTTTGTCTGTTAGTTGATTAAATTAAAACTGCAGTTCTTCTTGTCGTATGTATTGTCTTTGTTAGTTGATTAAGTTTCGATGGTTTAGTTTTTTTTTCTTGTTTATGAGCATGATTCTTATTATATTTAAAAAATAAAGTTTATTATGTTAGTTGATTAGTGGTTCTTCTTGTCGTAGAGACAGTGACAAGAAGAAAGTTTGAGGCCACTGTATTGTTTTGTTAATTTATTAAGTTTCTGTTAGTTGATTAAGTTTCAAAGGTTTAGTATTTTTTTTTCTTTCTTTCGAGCATGATTCTTGTTAAATTGAAGGAGAAAGTTTATTATGTTAGTTGATTATTAAACTAACATTGATTTTGTTTTGTTAACAGATGGATTCATCATCGCTACCTCTTGAAGACACTGTAAACAGAGATGTAGAAGAAGAGTTTCATACACCAGAATCTGATCAAAGAGGCAAACGAAAACAATCACCTGGAGATAGTCAGGAGCAGAGTAAAGCAAAACGTGTACTCCCCACAAGATCTGATGTATGGGATCATTTCCAAAGAAGTGAAGAGAACCGTGACAAATGTGTGTGCAACTACTGTCTAAAGAGCTACACTTGCCCAACAAAGTCTGGAACCACCAATTTGCGCAATCATCTTAACTGTTGCAAGCAATTCAAAGCATGGCAAGATGGTCAAAATCATACTAAGAGCCAACAAAACATTACTAAGGAAGGTCTTTTGAAGAGTGCAAAAATTTCAGAAGATGTGTTTAAAGAAGCAGCAAACGAAATGCTCGTAATTGGACAGCTGCCACTCTCTTTTGTTGAAAGTGTAGCTTTCAAACACTTCTGTAATAAGGTAATTAAAATAATGTTATCTTTTTAAATTTTAAACACTTATGTGATAAGTTTTTATGTAAATCTATGCTAATATATCTTTCCTTTTATGTGTAGACTAACCTCCCTGATCCTCATTCAAGACGTACAGCTACTAGAAAGATAGTAGAGATGTATGTTAAGAGAAAGGCTGCTCTTAAAAAAGTGTTTCAAGCTAATAAGCAAAGAGTTTCCATCACCACAGACATATGGGTGTCTCAAGTAACAAGTAAATAATAGTTTTGAATCAGATTTTAAATTTTGTTTTATGATGGTTTTTTTTATATAACTAATCGTCCATTTTGTTTCTTACTTCGTGCAGGGGCTAGCTATATGGTGATAACAGCTCACTACATAGATGCATATTGGCGGTTGAACAAACTGATCATTGGGTTCAAATATGTAACCGATCACAAAGGTAAGACTATTGCATCTGTTCTCTTAGAATGCCTAGCTGAGTGGGGAATAGAAAAGGTGTTCTGTATCACTGTGGACAATGCAACTGCGAACAGCAATGCTTTGATGCTTTTTGAAAGTAGCTTCTCTAAGATATCTGATGAATCATTGGTTATGAAAGGGGAATTTTTGCATGTGAGATGTGCTGGTCACATTATTAATCTGATTGTGAAGGATGGCTTGTCAGACATCGATGATAGTGTGACTGCAATCCGCAATGCAATCTCATATGTAAGATCTGGAGTTAATAGACAGAAAGCATTTGAGCTTAAGGTAGATTCTGGTAGGATGAAAAGAGGAAGTCTGCCACTTGATTGTCTTACTAGGTGGAACTCAACCTACTTGATGTTGCAGAGAGCACTTATTTACAAAAATGCTTTTGATAAGATGGGTTATGAGGACAAACCATACAATGATCATTTCATGGAGTTAGACAAGGGGAAAAAAAGAGTCGGACCTCCTGTAAGTGAGGATTGGCGTGCTGTTGGAAGACTAGAGAGGTTTCTTATTATCTTCTATAACTCTACCTTAGTGGTCTCAGCATCTACTACGCTCAATGCCCATTTGTGCTACGGTGAGATAGTAAACATAGCATCCAATTTGAAGTTGCTTTGTAATAGCTACGATGCTGATTTGAAAGTTAAGGCTGAGGAGATGTTGATGAAGTTTGATAAGTATTGGGATGGGTTGAAGAACATTAACAAGATTTTGGTGGTGGCAAGCGTCTTTGATCCTTCGAGAAAGATGAAGTTTGCAAAGTTGTGCTTTGAGGATCTTTATGGGGAAGAAAGTATGGAGGCTAAAGAACTAAATGATTCAGTTCTTACTATTCTATCAGATTTGTTCAAGGAGTATAGTGAGAGACATGGCAAAAAATCTGCAGCAAATGTGCAATCATCTCAGTCTACTCAGTCTACTCAGTCTACTCAGTCTACTCATTCTTCACAATCTCAAGAACAGCCAACAGTAGACTTGCTTGACGATGAACTCGGCTACCACAGAATTGAGAAAAAGTACAACGCAATGTTAAAGGAGAGTGGAGTGAGAGACATCAACGAGTTGGAAGCTTACCTAAAGGCTGACGTTGAGACTGGAGATGAAACGGCTGGATCTGACTATGTTCTCTCTTGGTGGAAAGTAAACTCTGGAAAGTATCCTATTCTATCACAGATAGCTCGTGATCTTTTTGCAATGCAAGTATCTTCAGTTGCATCTGAAAGTGCATTCAGCACGAGTGGGAGGTTAATAGACCCACATAGGAGTTGTTTAACTCATTATATGGTCGAGGTTCTCATGTGTTCAGAACAATGGATGAAACAAGATATTAGACTTGAATCAAAGGTGCTCACCAATGCTCAGATACTTGGAGATGTCGAGTACGAAGAGAAGATGGAGAGAGGTTTGTAAAGTTCTTGTATTACTCACATTTTTCTCCTTTTTATGTTTGTTAACACTTACTTTTGCATTACCTTAACAGAGTATGAACATGTATCACAGCCACAAGACTAAAAGACTAAGCTAATATGGATTCGGTTCAGGTAATAACATGTTCTTCTCATCTGTGACATTTTCTTGTTGTGACTTTTTTATTCTAATATCAGAAATTATATCTTTTTGTGTTACAGGAGGATGAGGACGAGTGATAAGAAGATGTTTTCAGTTTTTTAATGATCTAAGACTATGTTTTTGTTTAAGTATTTTGGTATGAAATCGTTGTGGTACTTTGGGATTGCTACACATGTTGTTTTGTTTCAGTTTGAAGGATTATTATTTATCGAAACGTTTTTAAGTTTGGTGTGAATGTTTGAAAAAAAAAATATGTTTATGCATTTCAGTTTGTTTGGGTGTATCCGAAATAAACCGAACCCGAAACAAATATATCCGAACCCGACCCGAAATTAAAAAAAACCCGAATGGGTGCTAGACCCCTTTACCGAAAAACCCGAAAACCCGAATCACCCGACCCGAACCCGAACGGGTATCCGAACGCCCAGGCCTAGCCCTGCCTAAAAAGGAAAAGGTCACTACATTCATTTCCCAGTGTCTTGGCCTCGAGTAGACAGATCCTCTTCTTGTGTTATGTTTGTTATGCTCACCATGTCTGCGCTTGTTAAGCCCTGCTTACGTTATGTTTGTTATCCGACCGGTTAAAAACATGCTTACTATTGTGAATCAAAATTATTATGACTTACCGCTATATCTTGATGAAATTTTGTCCGTAAAGTATCCAACGTTGACTGTTAATCAAAAATCCTCTGTCGAAAGTGTAGATGACGTAAGCAGTGGCGTAATCAACTGTCGCTGTTGTGAATCACGTGGTCAACATCTTAAAATGAGTAGGTCCCTCGGCTCTTGGAAATTGAACTTAAAATAAAGGAGTTCCTGCTCGTCACTAATCTCTAGATTAGCATTTGATTAACACTTTTACCAGAACAAATTAAAAGTTTCATGAAATAATTGAAATGGTTTAAACGTAATCAAAGAACTCAAAATGAAAGTTTAACATAGTAAAGGTCACACTACATTCGTTTCCTATTCGCATCAATTATAAAGGTAAAAAAAAACATTTAACTGGCTGAACATGTCCCTTTCATTAGCTTCAACATGAAAAGTCAGAAAAATAAGAAAATTATATAAATATGACTTTAGCAAGCAAAATGCGACTATTCTTTATGTTTGGCATATATCCGCTATAAGTTACAGAAACTTGGGGTCCTCTTCATCATACACTTTGTACAGAACAAAGAAATAAAAGATCTCAGCGAGAGCTTAATTATCAAAGACCAACAATGGCAGACGAGGTGATTCTTCTGGACTACTGGCCGAGTGCGTTCGGGATGAGGACGAGGATTGCTCTCGAGGAGAAAAACATCAAATACGACCACAGAGAACAAGATCTTTTCAACAAAAGCCAGATTCTACTCGAGACGAACCCGGTTCATAAGAAAATCCCGGTTCTCATCCACAACGGTAAACCGGTCTGTGAATCTCTCATCCAGGTCGAATACATCGACGAGACTTGGCCCGGGGAAACCCCACTTCTTCCTTCTGATCCTTACCAAAGAGCTGAAGCCAAGTTTTGGGGAGATTTCATCGACAAAAAGGTAGAAAAGAAATGGAGATTAGTGTTTTGGTTTAATCTGATTAGCTAATTGTGGTTTAGGTGTCTGGTCCGACGTGGGTTCTCTGGGGAGGGAAAGGCGAGGCGCAAGAAGCGGGGAAGAAGGAGTTCATCGAGGTGCTTAAGACGCTAGAGACCGAGCTTGGCGAGAAGACTTACTTTGGAGGCGAATTGTTTGGTTATGTTGATATAGCCTTAATCGGGTTCTACAGCTGGTTTGACGCATACGAGAAATTTGCCAACTTCAGCATCGAAGCAGAGTGTCCAAAGGTCATTGCTTGGGCTAAAAGATGTCTGAAGAGAGAGAGTGTGGCTAAGTCTCTTCCTGATTCAGACAAGATCACTAAGTACATTCCTGAGCTTAAGAAAAGACTTGGTATGGAATAAGATGTGTTATGATCTAGTTTCTGTTCTGTCTGTTTTTTTTTTTCCTTTTCAGTTTATGTCGTGTTTCTGCTCTGTTCGGAGTCATCATAATAATGTAAACATCCACCGATGGGTTTACAGTAAGATAAATGCTTCAATGGTTCAACCCAAACTGGCCCGGTGTGATTATTGTTTCGGGCCGAATACGCTGAGACTCAATAACTAAATGCAAGCATCCAAAGAGTAAGTACACTAGAACGGCTGTAGGTGAAACCTGTACAACACCAACACACTACGCCGTCTTAAGCATCGACGGTTCTTCACATAGTCCGCTCTACAGTCCTATCACCGGAACTACTGTGAAAGAATGTGGATGCGCCAGATTTACTCACTACTACGTCATCGCAGCGCCTCCATAACATTACGCCGTCTCAAACATCGACGGTTCTTCACAGAGTGGTCTATGCGACCTTCATACCGAACCTGTAGCAGGGAGACGCAACAATCCCAAAGCTTTTACCTCTTATCCGATGTTTGCTCACGCACATTTTGGTTGAACGAGTCTGCTGATTGTCTGTTTAGGTCTCTTTCGGTTACTACTTGTTGGGCTCGACACGGTAATGTTGAGTTCCGAGTTTTGAAACCAATTAAACCTTCACTTCTATCATCAAATTTCATTTTCCTAAGCGCCTCTTTGGAGGCGAAGCTAGAGCTTGAGATTCACCTAGTCTCTTCGGTAAGCCTTGTTGGATATAAAGCTGATCGAACTTATTTCAGCGCCAAATCAAATCAGATAGGACTTCGTACTCTCAATGTTGTCTATGGTTCTGGAGCTTCTCACCTAAAGTTCTTGCTAGTCAACATTTTAACCGCTTCAAATAGGTGTTTCAACGTCGTTTTCGACTATCAATTGTTCTTTCGAACAATCGCCATAGAATAAAAGTGGAGCTTCTCTTTGAGTCTCTTCATTTCGCTAAGCGTGACTCTCCCCTATATGGTTCTATCTCTAGTTGTATTGCATTATTTTTTATTTTCGTTCTTCCATTGAACATGACTCTGGAATTTTCTACTTCATTTGTAATTGTTGCTCTTTGAGCCTTTTATAATATAAGTTTGTGCACAAAAAAAGAACAGCCAATTGATTATTATATTAAGATGTTGAACAGTTATAAATATTAGACGTTCATATTTCAAATTGATAACGATAGATATAAATCTAGTTATCCAACAAATGATACATACTCTTCTTATCCAATAAATCATAAATTAAATCAAATATTTTAAAAATTTATTACTTAGTATCATTGATGATGAGATGTAATTAACTGGTTTGTATTGATGTTATGTTGTCATGAATTTTAAAAATTAATTGTGTTTATTGAATTTTTATTGGTTCAAATTTTGTCAATAAAATCAAGTTTTTTATAATTCAAATTTGTTATTAATCGGATTTTAAACCATTAATCGGTTTATTGACTGATTTAAGCTGTACTCAGATTAACTGTAGCGATTTAGCCACATTATACCATTAATGGCCTTTTTTGAGCTACTACCAAATGAATGGCCTTTTTTAAGCTACTACCAAATGAATGGCTTAGTTAATCGTATATTCATATTATAAGTCAAACTTTGTAGCCTTCTTAAAAATGCAAAAAGGCCACTTTCTAAGATTAAAAATACGTACAATACTACTTTAATTTTAAAAACTCTCAATAATATAGTGATATATCTCCATCTGAAGCGAAAATGCTAGTTGACACTTAATGTAAGGAAAAATTTAAGTCATGGCGTAAACGTGAACAACATAGTCCACATCTTCTATAAGGATAAAATATCTATAATTTTAAACAAAATACTAGTAAAAGAATAATCATGTTACTGGTAGCGCTAAACTAGGAAACCCTTATTTCGTGGTCGTGGATACTACTATATAAAAAAAAATAGAAGGTACTAATCTCAGATCTTTTTTTTTTAACACAGCTAATCTCAGATCTTCATTCTACATTTTTCAAGAAAGATAATAGTAAGTGGAGTGGGCATAGTTGAAAACATTTGGTGATCAATCAGAGCTCAAACTGGATCTCGAAAAAATGGCCGACGAAGTGATTCTTCTTGATTATTGGCCAAGCATGTTCGGGATGAGGACGACGAAGATAGCTTTGGCTGAGAAAGGAGTGGCGTATGAGTACAAGGAGACAGACCCTTGGGCGAAGACATCTTTGCTCACCGAGACGAATCCAGTTCACAAGAAGATTCCGGTTCTCATCCACAAAGGTAAACGGATCTGTGGATCTCTTATCCAGCTCGAGTACATCGACGAGGTTTGGTCCGATACATACCCTATGCTCCCTTCTGATCCTTACCAGAAAGCTCAAGCTAGATTCTGGGGTGATTTCATCGACAAAAAGGTCAAAAAACTCCTCCTTCGATATTGTATCTTTTAATGATCATTTTGAGTTAAATATATAACAGTTTCTAATGATTTTATTACTCTGATGTTGTGTCGTATGTGTTCAGTTTTACGACCCATCATGGAAAGTATGGGGAACAACGGGAGAAGAACAAGTTAAGGCCAAGAAAGAATTGCTTGAACATTTCAAGACACTTGAAACAGAGCTTGGAGACAAAACTTACTATGGTGGGGATGTATTCGGATTCGTAGACATTGCACTGATGGGATATTACAGCTGGTTCAAAGCCATTGAGAAGTTTAGTGAGTTCAGTATCGAAGCAGAGTTCCCAGTATTGAGTCAGTGGACCAAGAGGTGTTTAGAGAGAGAGAGCGTGGTTCATTCAATAGCTGATTCTGACAAGATTATCGAGTATGCTTATGTTCTCAGGAGGAAACTGGGAGCCGAGTAGATCTTTGTCATGTTGTCGAAATGAGTCTTTTGAACACATAAGGAAAAAGATGATTTGATATCAAGAAGACTGTTATGTTCTGTTTTGTGTGAAATTTGTATTTTCTTTTTTAATCATACTTTCTAGTTTCTAAAAGCAGGATAATCCATAATAAAAATGTTTCTTTTCTTTTTTTCTCTTTTACGCTTAGTATCCTCTGAATTAATCATATCAAGAAAACCAATTTGAAAATCTGAATGACTTTTGGTAAACCATAAACGTTAATTTGTTTGATTATACACCACTATAAATTTTAAACATCAGAGGGGCATATTTGCAAAAACATACCAAAAAGGGATAATAAGTCACGAGATATCTCAATACGATATAATACAAGACACTGTTTTGATCTTCAAACTAACCTGCTCGTAGTATTTCATATTATATAATATTGTATTTTTATCAGATTACGAGAAAGCTAGAGAGTACTATGTCTTTATGCTGGTAACCAACAACATATGGATATGGCTTTATGTTTATGAAATTTTACAGCCAATTATGAGTATTCATTTAATCCACCAAAAAATCATCGTGGACTAGAATGCACAGTTAGCTGCTTTTATTAAAACAGCTAAACATGTAATCATACAAAACATAGCGACACTATCACACTATTTGTTTGTTCTCTGCAAAGAAACAACTAACTTTTGAATCTATGTCGGTCACGAGATTTTAGCAGCTTCTAATATCAGTATCCTAAAAACATGGTTTATGTTTTTGAAAATATAAACGAAGAAATTTCTGCCTCAAATTTCTAACCTAGGGTTTGGTGATCTTCTAGCTTGAGTCCATCGTAAGAAAGATTATTTACCAAATACAAAGTTCTAAAACTAATTATAGAGCTTTACAAATTAATTTATACAGTCTAGCTAGATCGTAGTGAACCGATGAATGTTCACATTTTCAGCGTTGTTGTCAAATTAGAAACCCTTAAATGTTTCGCCTAGGGAAGTGCGAGAGGACAGTAATGAATATCGAAATTAAATGCGTTCACCAACCCTATCGATCCAACACTTGCTTTTTAATTTAATATCACACATTAAAATCATCACCACTTGTTTATAACCACATTTTCCCCTCAAGCAAACCATACCAAGAGCTAAAGAGAAGAAAAATAAAATAAAATTGAAGAAGATCGATAATGGAGAAGATTGATGATCATCTCAAGCCTAGCCACAGTGTTTCCGCTGGTGCTGCGACAGACAAGTGGGAGGAGGTTAGTACTGGTATCCGAACCGCCGAGACTATGCTTCGGCTAGCTCCGGTGGGTCTTTGTGTTGCGGCGCTTGTTATCATGCTTAAAGATTCTCAGAGTAATGAGTACGGCGAAGTTTCTTACTCCAGTCTCTCAGCTTTCAGGTACCTTCTCCATACTTAGTTATATATAGTTATGTTAATTTTTTTAAAAAAAACAAATATGTTAATTTATTATCCTCAATGTACAGAGTTACATCTCGTTACCTTTTATTTACGATTAGGGTTTGCGAGATGATGTACTAATGTCACCGAAACACAAAAACGTTGTAATACTGAGTACTGAGTATATACTACAACTATTTTTAATATTTTGCCAGAGACTGTCATCAGAACCCTAACACGTACGAAGTTATTAATTGATATGGACCAACACCAAATGAAATGTCCTTTAGGTATATATATATATACCAAATTTTGAAGCACGTATTTCTTAAGGTATTGTTTAAGTTAGTATATATAGGATTTGATTTCAGAGGATTGAATGGTTATGACATGGATGAAAAAGTGACTAATGGTAATATAATGATGAGCTTTCAATTAGGTACTTGGTGCACGCAAATGGAATATGTGCAGGCTACTCTCTTCTCTCAGCAGCTATTGCAGCCATGCCTGGTTCTTCTTCCACAATGCCTCGTGTTTGGACCTTCTTCTGTCTCGACCAGGTCTCACATTAGAACTTTTTTTTTTTTTTTTTTTTTTTTTCACACATTAGAACTTTGATACACTATACGGTTTTATTTATCAGACCATTCGCTTAATTAAACTAGTTAGCTAATTTCATAACATGGTCATTTCAGATTCTGACGTACGTGGTTCTTGCTGCTGGAGCCGTGTCTACTGAAGTTCTGTACTTAGCCTACAAAGGAGACGATGCCATTACCTGGAGCGATGCGTGCAGTTCCTTTGGCAGTTTCTGCCATAAAGCCACTGCTTCTGTTATAATCACATTCGTTGTGGTTTGCTTTTATGTCGTTCTCTCTCTAATCTCCTCTTATAAGCTCTTTACTCGCTTTGATCCTCCAGCCATCGTTGACTCCAACAAAAACGTCGAAGTTGCTGTCTTTGGAAGTTGATCCGTAGCTTTCTTTATTTAAGACATCTCTAATTTGTCATGTTTACAATGTTTCTACTGTTTTTTTTTTAAATAACTTTGATGACAAAATAATGCTTGTAATTTGTTCATTTTCGCGTGCTTGCTTTTATCCTATTTACCCTTCACTACAACGCACCTATTATCTTGTAAATTGATGTGAATCCTACCAAAGTTGTTAATCAGATTTCAGAATGATGATAAACATGATCAAGCAGGGAGAAACATAAATAGAAACAAGAATCAAATATAAGATTATTGAGTATCATCCTCTCACCTCTGTTCAGGTATCTTTAACTTGACAACTACACAAACTTAAAAAAACACAGGTTGCAGATCCCAGAGATTATGCAAAGTTCTTTTATTTATACTGCTAATAAATAAACCCAAGCTATAAAACCTAACCAGTGACCATACTGGTCTATTTATATATATCGTCTGAAATCGAGATTTTTTTTGGCAATAGTACCTTGCAAGTAAATTTCTTATTTTTTCCCATGTCTGCTGATGAAAGAGTGGCGTTTCAAGAGCTTCTGGGAAGGAGTTCGGTGATCATCCTACATACAAGATAGTTGAAACCAACAAGTGTCAGTTTCCAGATCATCTTTTTAAGTAAGAAAATTAAAGGAAAAAGGAAGGGAAGTTGTTGCGAAACCTTGCAGAGAGATGCAGCTGATTCTGATTCCATTGGCTGGATTTGAGCATTCTCGAGTGACTGGAACGAATCAAGGGCATCAAGAGTTAATTGCCACCCACAAAGCGCCTCAGCGATACTTGAAGAGCTCGAGCTGTTGCTGCTACATCCAGCAGCTGCCACATTTTCATTTACCCAAGGGCAGTAACAGTTGTGATACTTTATTGGATCAAACTCCACAATTTCATCGTTGCTGTCTCCATTCGGAGGTCCTGAAAATGAATCAGCATATGCTTTTATACTTATCATATTACTCTCTTTCAAAGTGATGAAGTTCGCATCAGTAAGGGAAACCAAAAAGGAATAAATAAATGTCTACAGACCTTGGTCATTAGCAGTGTAACTGGATCCAGGGAGTGCAAAGCCAGCGTTGAGCGGAGACTCGTTCCACGTCTGGGTCACTTCTTCTTTAGATGCTTCAAAACCAGAACACACAATCGCATTGCACGACAATGATGGGTGAACACTATCTTCGTTCATCAGCACATTTACGTTGCTCATCTTCTCGCCGCTTTCAACAGATTCAGCCTTCAATGAATCAACAATTTTGGAGCCACTGTCCGCCCTTGCAACGGACTGAGACACCCTATCCTGAATATCCCCGAGCCTACTACCTTCCCGGTCCATTTCTTCAGGAACAAAATCATCAGTAACGCCTTGGTCTGGTGCAAATTCACCGCTTTGTCCTAGATTTTCTATGACTTCCGCAACTGGTTCCATGTCTCCAACAACGCTGTCTCCCCTATGGACTGAAACGTCTGCTCCGTGGATCTCTGCTTCGTGACTTGCACCCATTCCGACGCTACCCCCACTGACGCCTATACTCGGTCCATCTCTTCCCTGAGCTGTGACAGTCTCTGTGTTCATTACTTCCTCACCGTCATTTATGCTGCTAATGCCTGGTTCAACGTTGGACCGAACAGGAGCTGGTTGGAAGCATGCACTCTGCTGAGCTTGATTGCTGAAATTCAGATCAGAAGGATCGGCACTTTGAGCTGTCGCCGCAGGGGGATAATCGACGTCATCAAAATCCCCTGGACGGTTTTCCACACTTTCCATAGAATCATCATTGGCACTGTGGCAAATTGTATCCATCGCAATGACAGAGGAAGCACGTGCGGAGTCTCTGGCACCTGGGAAAACCATAGCTTGTTCGTTTCCTTCACTAAATGGGTCGCTTCTATTTACTTCCCTCTCGTTTTCAGCATCTACTGAGTGACTTGGCCCACCCACTGATAACTCCCTCCCGTAAGAGGGGAGATACGTTTCATGCACTTCAGAGCCTCGGCTACGCTTTGACGGCCCTGCTGAATCGTCATTAACCTCATCACCATCACGGTCAACAACAGTCCCTTCAACACTGTCTGCATGTTGTATCCGTAGATAAGGCCTATCAGCCGTGCTTCCACCATCCTCCAGGTTCCGCTTACGAGTACTTGGCCCTCGTGACTCGTACGAAGCAGCACGATCACCAACCTCACTTCCTGATGGCTGCCTTAGCAGAACTTCCTTTCCTCTATCACTAAATTGGTAATTATCACGTGTCACAGACATGTTCAGCTGCGCAGAGGATGATGCACCAGCTGCAGTTTGATAGAAGCTTATACCTGCGTTCGATACTAATCTCCTCTTACCTGATGTTTCAGCCTCGTCAACATCTTCGTTTTGCTGCTGTTCCATGCCCTCGTTAGCGAACCATCCATTGATTCCACTTGTTGCACTAGTGCCACGAGTCGGTGCCATTTTCTTGCTTGTTTCAGGAAGATTAGAATTGATAGGCGCAAGTGGAACTGGCCGAGAAGTGGTCAGGAAATCCCAAATTCTGATGGTTACACCGCATAAGCTACAATCCAGCAAAGGTGATCTGGATTCTGATTTATATTCCGGACCCAAAACTTCATGATTTCCGGAGGCTTTTCGGGATGAAGCCGATAACTGTTTCCTGCTTGGACCAGGATCTTGAAAACGACTTTGATTTCTTGAGGGGCCTGAAGGGCACCCATTTCTAGCTGACTGGGCCGAGTGTTCTTCACAATCTTGGATGTTTGGAAGCCATCTAGGCTCCCATCCACATAGGCTTATCAGTTTTTGAGCCTACAAGATAAAACTCAAATTAGAAACACGGTAGCTTATGGGTAGCAAGCGAAAAGTTTCACAAATTTAAAGTCACATGTTCCTGAGTTCTTACGCGAGAGTAATTACTGAGAGCCTCTTGTTTAGACGTTTCTGCAGCTAAGTTATTACCCATCCTGGAACTGGGATCATCATTAGCATAGACTTGGGACTGTGCCAAAAGGCGGTCAATTTGAGGTCGTCTTGAAGCACGCATCTGGTCAATTGCAGACACCGAAACGATGGGTAGAGAATAGAATTGTAGGAGCCCATCACAACGATCCTTGTAAGCTCCAATCAAGGCTGATGGAGGAGTTGGAGGAAACTCAACTAAGCTTTCTGGACAGCAATTTCCTATCCAAGGACAAGAACTTTCATGTGCGTCATCAAGCTGCTTGGAGAATTCTTCTCTCATGCTATCAGCTGTGATCAAAAGATAGACAATGGATCTCAAAACGTTAACATCATATATAGGGAAGCATACATATAGCGAAGCAGCATAACTAATGTCTAATAATCTTTCTTGCTTAAGAAAAGAAACCACAGCGACAGAGAATATGACCCAGATGAAAACTCTTTTTCATTGGTTGAAGGTATTATTGATCAAAAATTGTGGCACCAACTAGGTTAAGTTCGGTTAGAATAACAAGAATTGACCTTGAGGCAGATTCGACTGATGCTGTGGAGGAGAGTAATGTAGACTGGATCCACAGTACTCGCATTGAATTTTGTCCAGGTCAACACTTACCCAGCCTTTCTGAGCACAAGCCAAAGAACTAGCTGTCTGTAAACAAATATATAAAGCCAAGACACACGTTAGTCAAACAACCTTTCTTTCAACCAGTTGAAAACTGGAATAGATATCACAGGAGACAGAAAGGACCATACCACTCGAAAACAGAGAAAGAAGAAAAAGTAAATAACTTCACAAAATGAAGCAGCTTAACTAATCTTCCTCAATTTTTTTTTTTTCATTTCAATTTACATGTAAACATCACTTTCATGACTTCTTATGCTTGACTTTTCAACTTAAAAGGCACATTAAATATACTGTTGGAACCAGGTAAGAATCTACAGGCGGACAAATGTCAGCTTTATCAGGATCCAGATCAAAGAAAGTTTCATCGGAATATTCATGAGATCTGAACTTCAAATTTGGTAGGATAAGCACAACAGATTTTGCCTCTTTTAAAAAGATGTTGCATACAAAAAGAGAAAACAAAGGCCCTTACTTTGGGTTTGCCAAGCCAATTAGAAGGCTTGAAAGTGGCAAGGCGTCTAAGTAAATCTCCTCGATCCCAAGGCCTACACGAACGTCCCGAGGATCCAACAAGCCCGTGACCTGTCCAATCCACACTCCCAGCGTTCACCGGAACAGCAGGAGAAGATGCTCCCACAGAACTGTCAAATAACAAAGTGAACGACAAAATGAACCACTGCCAGTAAAATTCAAGATTCAAATCGTCGCCGAATACACAAATCCAAAACAACGAAAACCCTAGATTCAACAAACTCATTAAAAAAATCGAAATCACCCAGCAATTACCCATTTCCGAAACTCGATCTGCGCTAAATGAGGACTCAATTACCTCGCGGCAGCAGTCTGAGGAGGAGAAGGCGATCTAGCACGTCGGCGGAGACTGTCGACGGGAGTAGCGGAGGCGGAAGCAGAAGCCGAGGCTACACTGTTCCGGTTACTCCTAGGGTTTACGTTTCGCGAGCTCACATCGTCTTCCTTCATCCTCTTCTCTCTCGTTCTCCAAATCGAGCTTCACAAACACACAGTCGAGACAAGAGAGAGAAAGTTCACGAGAATCTCTCTCTCTACGTTATTTATTAATCGAATTTACTTTTTGTTTAATGCTATCTTATCGATAATGACGAAGTTACCCCACAAGTAGTACTCGGCTAGAATATCGCCACGTGTGTACTTACCGGGTCGATTATAAATGGGCCTTTACTATTGAGCCCAATAGCTTAATTTTTTTGGTCTTTGACCCCCTCTCTCTCTAAGACAGAAAATCTAGTGGATCAGAATTTTTCGGACAAAACATATTTTTCGGACAAAACATAATAAAGCCTTTTATTTTTTATCGCGATAAAAAAAAGGATTTATTATGGCTTTTAATTTTTGTTTTGTTTTGTAAAAATGGCCTTATCGGAAATCCGCGAAAAATTCCAGGCATAGAAGCAGCCACACCCACACAAGCTCAAGTTCAAAGTTATCCCTCTTCTTCTTCCTTCCTTCCTCCACTTATCTCTTCCCTTCTCTCTCTCTCTATCCAAATTGCTCATTGATATTAAATTAGCTTATGATATCGGATTATAATTCGTCGATTTCTTTTTGAATTTCTGGGTTGAAATCCGTTGGAATGAGATAAAGGTGCTGATGTTATTGTGAAAATTTTGTTATTTTCTTTGTTTCATTCCTGTTCTGTGTTTGATTGAGATGCCGTCGATGCTGGTCCTCGTCGGCACAGTGCCGTCGTTGGTTTCTCTGGTTAGTCCAGGAGGAGGGAGTGTTTCCGGAACTAGTTTGTCGTATGGATCGTATGCATTAGTAAAGAGGGTTTCTTTGTCAAGGAGAAGCGTCGTCAAGGGGAGTAGTAGTAAGAGATGGTTGTGTAGATATTCTGTTTCGTCTTCAGCTACTACTAGTAGTACTAGTACTGACTTCATCGCTGAGGCAAACGGCAACTCAGTTTCTATAGATTCTAACTCTTTTAAAGGGGATGATGATAGCAGCGAGATCGTGCTCAAGCAGGCTCCTAAACCTGTGTTGAAACCCCCTGTGGCAAGGGTGGAGAGGGGTTCTTCTGCTCCTTGGAGCAAGGAGTTATCGAACGGGGTTAAGTTTGATGGAGAGGAAGAGAGGAATAAGGTGATTGAATCTCTTGGCGAAGTGTTGGATAAAGCTGAGAGTTTAGAGATTCCGAAACCTGGTAACAAAGAAGGTGTTAAACCGTCACAGCCTAGTGCCAGCAGCAGTGACTCCAGAAACGGAACCTTTGCGAGTGGTGGAGGGACAAGGAAGACTAAAACGATGAAGAGTGTGTGGCGTAAGGGCGATGCTGTAGCAGCTGTGGAGAAAGTTGTTAAGGAAGAACCTAAAATCGATAGTAGGGGAAGGCAGGGTGATGGTACTCAATTGTCAACACCTCAGCGACCACCTTTAAGACCTCAACCACCTTTAAGAGCTCAGCCACAGCTACAAGGGAAGCCTATGGTAGCTCCACCACCTGTAAAGAAACCCATTTTAAAAGATCTTGGTATGTCATCAAAACCTTCAGGCCCCATCTTAAAAGATGTTGGTATGGCCTCAAAGCCTCCAGTTTCCGAAGAGGTTGATTCCAGCGCAAAAGGTAAAGAGAGGAAGCCTATATTGGTTGATAAGTTTGCTTCCAAGAAAAAAGGTGCTGATCCTGCGGCCTCTCAGGCTGTGTTAGCTCCTACTAAGCCTGGAAAAGGTCCTCCTGCTAGCAAGTTCAGAGTTGAGCACCGTAATAAGAAGAATGCATCAGCTAATCCAAGGCGAAGAATGGTTGCTGAAGACGACGCCGACGAAGATGCATCGGAGTTAAACGTCTCCATTCCTGGATCAGGTAGGAAAGGGAGAAAGTGGAGTAAAGCTAGTAGGAAGGCTGCGAGGCTCCAGGCTGCCAGAGATGCAGCGCCTGTTAAAGCTGAGATCTTAGAGGTTGAGGAAGAAGGCATGTCCATAGAGGACTTGGCTTACAACTTAGCCATTGGTGAAGGTGACATCCTTGGGTATCTTTACTCAAAAGGGATTAGACCTGATGGTGTGCAGACTTTGGATAGAGAGATGGTGAGGATGATTTGTAAAGATTACGATGTTGAGGTCCTTGATGCTGATTCAGTTCAAGTTGAAGAAATGGCAAAGAAGAAGGAAATTTTTGATGAAGAAGATTTGGACAAGTTAGAAGACAGGCCTCCTGTCATCACGATAATGGGTCATGTCGACCACGGAAAGGTAGCCACAGTTTGCTTTAACTTTTTTTTTTCTACTCAGATATGCAGACTCCTTTCTAAAGAAACAGATTTTTCCTAATGCATTTTCTAAATTTTATCTATTTTGCAGACTACTCTTCTGGATTATATCAGAAAAAGCAAGGTATGAAACCTCTTTATCTATGAGATTAGCTATCCAACATAACATTGATTTGACTTTTGTTTATCAAGAAATTTTACTGTGACCTCGTTACCATTTAGAGCATGTCTGATAGCAATTAATGTGTTGAGTCATTCACTTTTTCTCAAAGTTAGTACTAGATAGCGGTTTCAGCTAATGTCTATTCTCTGGATATCTGCCAGGTTGCAGCTTCAGAAGCAGGGGGAATTACACAAGGAATTGGTGCATATAAGGTATCAGTTCCTGTTGATGGGGAGGTTCAGTCATGCGTTTTCCTTGATACTCCTGGACACGAGGTAGATCCTTTCCCTTGCAAGTCCATCTCACATCTAGCGCTGCGCATATCATAAATTTGCTTATCTGACTTTTAAGAGCTCATCTAGGCATTTGGTGCAATGAGAGCTCGCGGAGCACGGGTCACTGACATCGCAATCATTGTGGTTGCTGCTGATGATGGAATTCGTCCTCAGACAAATGAAGCAATAGCTCACGCAAAGGCTGCTGGTGTACCTATAGTCATAGCTATAAATAAGGTATAGGTCCGTGTTGCACCTGCGTTATTCTATCTAGGAGTTGGAAAGATTGTTAACCAGTGGTTATTCTACTTTACCATGTGTATACGTATTTTCTCTCATTCTGAATCATTTCCTGTTCCACAGATAGATAAAGACGGAGCTAGTCCAGAGAGAGTGATGCAAGAGCTTTCTTCAATTGGTTTGATGCCTGAAGATTGGGGTGGTGATGTTCCAATGGTTCAGGTTGGAATACAAACTCTCTTCGCATATATGTTTCAGGCTCTCTGTATTCCATGGGGTCTCATATCATGCCTCCATATTTGCCTTTGACAGATCAGTGCGTTGAAAGGGGAGAATATCGATGATCTGTTGGAAACTGTCATGCTTGTTGCAGAGGTTAGTCTGTTATTCATCCCATTGATAACAGGTTTGCTTGATATTTTATTTTTGCTTCCTCTTTTTTGGTAGAGGCAAAAAAGTCTGAAGTTGATGTGATCAGTTTTTTTTTTTTAATGTTTATTCCTTCTAATTCTTTTTCTTCTTGGAACCACGATACATCTGCTACAAAATGACTTGCTTTCTCCAAAGTGGGTTCAAAATCTTGCTTTAAGGATGGCTTTAGACTTAAAATCGCTTCCATGCATATTATATTCTCACTTTTTCTGCTTTTGCTTCTCATGAGCTTATGTTTGTGATCTGACGGTATTTTGGTTGTTTCAGCTGCAAGAGTTGAAAGCAAATCCACACAGAAATGCCAAGGGCATTGTTATTGAAGCTGGACTTGATAAAGCGAAAGGACCATTTGCGACATTCATTGTTCAGAAGGGCACTTTGAAACGAGGGGATGTTGTTGTTTGTGGAGAAGCTTTCGGAAAGGTCTATTTAAAATTTAATATTCTCCTCAATCCACACTATGCAGATGGTACAAAATGGCTAGGAACTTACCTTGGTCTTACTTTGTTTCTGTGTGTAGGTACGAGCTTTATTTGATCACAGCGGGGAACGAGTTGATGAAGCTGGACCCTCCATACCTGTACAGGTTTGAGAATCTTCCCATAGTTAAAAAGTCATTAATGACACACTAATGAAGCTACTCTATGCATGTCATGTTTATTATCTCATGTAAGGATTGATTTAGATCTCTTATCTGAGGATATTTATCGAAATTGCAGGTGATTGGTTTAAACAATGTACCCATTGCTGGTGACGAATTTGAGATTGTCTCTTCCCTTGATGTGGCGCGTGAGATGGCAGAGGCACGTGCAGTATCACTACGTGATGAGAGGATATCTGCAAAGGCTGGGGATGGAAAGGTCACGCTTTCATCCTTAGCTTCTGCTGTATCAGCTAAAAAGATGTCAGGCTTAGATTTGCACCAGCTTAATATCATCTTGAAGGTCGATGTACAGGTAAATAGCCAGCTTGATCATTAGTAGGTTTCTTCGTCTTAAAAATAATTTGGTTTCCTATGTCTTTTTTCTTATATATGCTGATGCAAATCACCTATGTGAATACTAGGGATCCATTGAAGCTGTCAGACAAGCTCTGCAAGTGCTTCCTCAAGAGAATGTGACCTTGAAATTTTTGCTACAAGCGACAGGGGATGTGAGCAACAGTGATGTTGATCTAGCGTCAGCGAGTGAAGCCATCATTTTTGGATTTAATGTCAAAGCATCTGGCTCTGTTAAAAAAGCTGCAGAAAACAATGGTGTTGAAATCCGACTATACAGAGTTATCTATGAGCTTATTGACGATGTACGAAACGCCATGGAAGGACTTCTTGAGTCTGTTGAGGTTAGGTTCCGTTTCATCACCACTTGTTAAGCGTTTTGTTGTTGTCTGAACTGATCAGCATGCCTATTTTAGAGTTAAAACATGATGAGATCTCTTATTATGTTATGAAGTATCATAAAACGTGGGTTGTAGTCTCACTTCATGAGCCATTTTTGGAGTTTTGAAAACTGAAGATTCATGTGGTTATTGATAGGAACAAATCCCAATAGGGTCAGCAGAAGTTCGAGCTACTTTCAGCAGTGGAAGCGGTCGTGTGGCTGGATGCATGGTGAATGAAGGCAAATTTGTCAAAGATTGTGGCATCAGGGTGATCCGGAAGGGTAAAACTGTCCATGTCGGTGTCCTTGATTCTCTTAAACGTGTGAAAGAAAATGTGAAAGAGGTAAACATTTTACCTACCATCAACATCCATCTTACACGCTAAAAGATATGTATCAAGTCAATATAAACTTGTATTGTTTTAGGTGAGTGCTGGATTAGAATGTGGTATTGGTATGGATGACTATGACGATTGGATTGAAGGAGACACCATTGAGGCCTTTAACGCGGTTCAAAAGAGGAGAACGCTAGAAGAAGCATCTGCTTCCATGTCTGCTGCAATTGAAGAGGCTGGAGTTTGAGTTGTAAGTTTAGTCATCAGAGAAACTCGAGCAAACAGGGTGAAGCTTTGGGTCACACAACAGTTTGGTTGGTACATTGTGTGTATGGTCTCATGTTGTATATGGTAAATGTTTCTCTACATTCAGTTGATTAATGTAGGAAAAAAAAAACAAAATGTGACAATATTTTGTTGAAAAAAAAATCAAAAAGGTAATTACTTATTTTTTTGTGGACAACATCACAATAATAAATAGAGATGATCAAAAGAAATGATCAAGTTGGTCCTATGTTGAATAGGAAGTATATATTACTAATACATGATAGAAACAAGTTAATAATCATGCATGTTCATGCATGTTATGTACTGGGAGATACCCTGAACCTTGTAAACTCAATTTTATATGGACAATATAGTTGGATATAAAGAAAAAAAAAGGGTAATTCCTATCAATTCTTATAAAATATTGCTGCTCAAAATAGTAAGTGGATCAATTATCATGGTAAAGTTACGACAAAATGGTCCAAATTTTCTCTCTGGATCAACCCCTTGTTCACACCTGAGGCAAATGTGTCGATAGTAGATCAATAATTTGACTCCACGCCTGTGTGTAACTCTGTCCAAGGAGCTTCTTTGTAAGGTTCCTCCAAATAGCCTCTGTAAAAGGACAACTAAAAAAAAGAGGTGATTCCGTGTTTCGACAGCATAATTGCAGAAAAATACACTGGGCATTCACACGGGCATTCCACTGCTGTAGTCTGTCTCCTGTTGCTAGGCGATTGATCTACTATCGACACATTTTGTGTCAGGTGTGAACAAGTTTCTCATCAGATACGCGTTCCAATTATGTGTACACACCATTTGGCTCGAGAGAAATGGTAGAAGACACGGCAAAGTCCAGCGTCCCCCGACACTCATTATCAAGTTTATTGACAAGCAAATAAGAAACCGAATCATCTCACTACAAGGACGAGGTGGAACTTCTTTCAAACAAGCGATGGTGGTTTGGTTTTCATCCAGAGATTAAGTGTCCTCTTATCGATGATATTACTTGCAAACAATAAAAAGTGTAAGACTAAAGCTGCATCTTCTTTTTTTTTCGTGGAAGCCTTTTGGTCCAGTGGTTTGACCAATGGTTCATTAATACTTTTACACCAGGAGGTCTGAGTTTCAATTCTCCGAGAAGACAGAATTATACGAATTAAAGAAGAAAAATGCTTACAAGAAATCTGCAGCAGAGAGCAAAGAGTACTGTCAAGCATAGGGCGGTTCAGGTGTTGCAGTCAGACGTAAATCCTCATACGGTAGGTAAAATTGTCGAAATTGTCGGATGTAGAATCGTCTGTAATATTTTTCATAACTGTAATAGCATAATTATTCGGTGTTAAAAATAAAAGCTGCATTTTTTTGTAAAAAAGACATTTTTGATTTGAACTAATTTAAGATTCCTAACAAAAAAAAAGTAGTATGATATCATGTGAGCTACAGTCTATGTAACACTATGTATTGGTGAGAGACGAGAGATGGGTAAAAATGTCAAAGAACAACGCCTTGGTGGCTATTTAACAGACAACAAGATGGGCGCGAAAAAGACAGGAACCACACTTCCACTTGCGTGGGTGTGTGTGCGGCTTTAACGGTCAACGATAAACATCATGAGCTCACAGACCCCAAGGCTTCTCTCTCTCACCCGTGACCAAGAAAAATTAAAAGCAAAACATCAACACTGTCCTGAAAAATCAAACCTTTTTCACGTGTCGTCTTCATCAAATCCTCACCGTCCCAACTAAAACAAAGAGATCATCCTCTGTTTGACAACCCAGAGAAACACTAAATAAGGGATCCCAAAGTTTTTTTTGAATTCAATGGATCTGTACAAACCTAGCTGCTCACCACCACGTGATTTGAACCCACTTTCTGCTGAAAATTATGGTAAACCAAACCGGAGAAAAGAGAAGGTGTGTCGTCGACAAAGAGGACTAAAACAGAGTTGACTTTTCTTTACAGACAGAAACAGAGACGTTTTACAAGATTGTCTTTTCTTGATCAATCAAGATCAGTCCTTTTTCTTTTTTTATTTTCGCATTCCATCAATCTCCAAACTTGATGTTTCTTCATTCTTTTTGTTTCTTTAAGATTTATCCACATGCGTAGAAGCTAAGGCACACAAAAGCTAACAAAATGAGTCGTATCATATGTTTCTTGATTCTCTGTTCTTTCTCCTTCATCTTAGTCAGATCACTAAACGAAGAAGGACATGCTCTCCTGGAGTTTAAAGCATCTCTCAACGACTCCAATGGCTATCTCGGGAGCTGGAGTCTTTCAGATTCAAACCCTTGTAACTGGACCGGAGTCTCCTGTAACCGTCTCAGAACCGTGACTTCTCTCGATCTCAGTGGGATGAATCTGTCAGGTACACTGTCTCCTCTCATATGCAAGCTCCACGGTCTAAGCTACTTGAACGTCTCCACCAACTTCATCTCTGGTCCGATCCCTCGAGAGTTCTCTCTCTGCAGAAGCCTAGAGGTTCTTGATCTCTGCACAAATAGGTTTCACGGAGTGATTCCGATCCAGCTCACCATGATCAGCACTCTCCAGAAGCTGTCTCTATGCGAGAACTATCTCTTCGGTTCTATCCCTAGGTTTATCGGCAGCTTGAGCTCGCTCCAGGAGCTTGAGATCTACAGCAACAACCTCACCGGCGTGATCCCTTCTTCGATAGGGAAGTTGAGACAGCTCAGGGTGATTAGGGCAGGACGGAACGCATTGTCCGGTGTGATCCCGTCTGAGATCAGCGGTTGCGTGAGCTTGAAGGTACTCGGCTTAGCTGAGAATCTCCTCGAGGGTTCTCTTCCTGAGCAGCTCGAGAGGCTTCTCAATCTCACTGACTTGATACTCTGGCAAAACCGTTTGTCCGGAGAGATACCTCCTTCGGTAGGAAACATCACTAGTCTCGAGGTGCTTGCGCTGCACGAAAACTACTTCACCGGAACAATACCTAGAGAGATTGGTAACCTAGCAAAGATGAAAAGGCTGTATCTGTACACTAACCAGTTAACCGGAGAGATACCTTGCGAGATAGGTAACTTAACAGAAGCAGTTGAGATAGATTTTTCGGAGAATCAGTTAACAGGTTTCATCCCAAGAGAGTTAGGTCAGGTTTTGAATCTCAAGCTACTTCATCTCTTTGAGAACAATCTCCAAGGTTCAATCCCTAGGGAGCTTGGAGAGTTAGCACTGTTACAGAAGCTAGACTTGTCTATCAATAGACTAACCGGTACCATCCCAAAAGAGCTTCAGCTCTTAACTTCACTTGTGGATCTGCAACTCTTTGACAACCAGCTTGAAGGAACCATTCCTCCTCTCATCGGTTTCTACAGCAACTTCACTGTACTTGACATGTCTGCCAATAATCTCTCTGGTTCGATTCCTGCTCACTTCTGCAGATTCCAGAAGCTGATACTTCTGAGTCTTGGTTCAAACAAGTTATCAGGAAACATCCCTCGCGATCTGACAACCTGCAAGTCGCTGACGAAGCTAATGTTAGGAGACAACATGCTAACAGGAAGCCTCCCCGTCGAGTTGTTTAATCTTCAGAACCTTTCAGCATTAGAGCTGCACCAAAACTTCTTATCAGGGAACATATCAGCAGACTTGGGAAAGCTGAAGAGCTTAGAAAGACTGCGTCTAGCTAACAACAACTTCACCGGCGAGATTCCTCCTGAGATTAAGAATCTCACAAAGATTGTTGGCTTCAACATCTCCTCCAATCAGCTCACAGGTCACATCCCTAGAGAGCTGGGGAGTTGTGTCACTATCCAGAGGCTTGACCTTAGTGGCAACAAGTTCTCAGGGTATATAGCGGAAGAGCTTGGTCAGTTAGTGAATCTAGAGATCTTGAAGTTGTCTGATAATAGATTAACTGGTGAGATTCCTCATAGCTTTGGTGGTCTAACAAGGCTCATGGAGTTACAGCTAGGTGGCAATCTCTTGTCTGGAAACATCCCTGTGGAGCTAGGTAAGTTAACCTCTCTGCAGATCTCACTCAACATCAGCCACAACAATCTCTCCGGCACCATTCCAGACAGTTTAGGAAACCTTCAGATGCTGGAGATACTTTACCTCAACGACAACAAGCTATCAGGTGTGATCCCTGCATCGATTGGGAATCTCATGAGCCTCCTCATCTGCAACATCTCAAACAATAACTTGGCGGGTACGGTACCTGACACAGCTGTCTTCCAGAGGATGGATTCATCAAACTTTGCTGGAAACCACCGTTTGTGTAACCCTCAGAGAAGCCGTTGCGAAGAATCACTAGCCACACATTCTGATTCAAAGCTGAGTTGGTTGATGAGAGGCTCACAGGGGAAAAAGATCTTGACAATCACATGTGTTGTGATCGGTTCTGTTTCTTTTCTTGCTTTTATCAGTATCTGTTTGGTAATAAAGAGAAGAGAGCCAGAGTTTGTTGCTCTTGAGGATGAGACAAAACCGGATGTCATGGACAGCTACTACTTCCCTAAAGAAGGGTTCACATACCAAGGACTTGTTGATGCAACAGGAAACTTCTCTGAGGACGCGGTTCTAGGGAGAGGAGCGTGTGGAACGGTCTACAAAGCTGAGATGTCAGATGGCGAAGTGATAGCAGTTAAGAAGCTAAACTCTCGAGGAGAAGGAGCTAGCTCTGATAATAGCTTCAGAGCTGAGATATCGACGCTTGGGAAGATAAGGCACAGGAATATAGTGAAGCTATATGGTTTCTGCTATCACCAGAACTCGAATCTTCTCTTGTATGAGTACATCTCAAAGGGAAGCTTAGGTGAGCAGCTTCAGCGAGGAGGGAAGGCATGTTTGTTGGATTGGAATGCTAGGTATAGAATCGCGTTGGGAGCTGCAGAGGGTCTGTGTTACCTTCATCATGATTGCAGACCTCAGATAGTTCACCGTGATATTAAATCAAACAACATTCTTCTTGATGAGATGCTACAGGCTCATGTGGGAGATTTTGGACTTGCTAAGTTGATTGATCTCTCTTATTCGAAGTCTATGTCGGCTGTTGCTGGCTCGTATGGCTACATCGCTCCAGGTGAGTCTCTAATATCAAAGGTTTCTTTCTCAACACACACAAGCTTATGTAGGCCTGAGCTTTTGAACCAAACCAAAGTTTTTGGTTAGTTCGGTTATAAGTTCAGTTTACTTGACAGGTTTATAAAGAACTTTAGTTTTTGATTTGGTTCGGTACGGTTTTTAGCTCGATTTTCCAAAATAAAAAAATAATTAACCAAACTTCGAACCAAACCAATCGAATTAACCAAAAAATTTCGAATCAAATTAACCAAACTAACTGAAAATATCCAAATTTAACCAAAATTTTAATCGAAATATTATGGAAACCAAATTTTTTTGTTAGTTTCAGTAAAGAACCTAAAAACCGAATTACGAATACCAAATCGAACCAAATCTTTTCGGTTCTATTCGGCAAGATTTTGGCCTAACTGAACTACACAAACCGAACTATCCGAACCGCATGCCTAAGCTTATGCAACATATCTGATTCTATGTTTTGTTATGTTTCAGAATATGCTTACACGATGAAGGTGACAGAGAAATGCGATATCTACAGCTTTGGAGTTGTGCTTTTGGAGCTGATAACAGGAAAGCCACCAGTCCAACCGTTGGAGCAGGGAGGGGATCTAGTCAACTGGGTTAGAAGATCAATCCTAAACATGGTTCCAACAGTAGAAATGTTTGATTCGAGGCTGGATAGGACGGATAAGAGTACGGTTCATGAGATGTCTCTAGTACTAAAGATTGCACTGTTCTGCACCAGCAACTCTCCAGCTAGTAGACCAACGATGAGAGAAGTTGTGGCTATGATTTTCGAAGCTAGGGCATCATCAACAAGCCTCTCTTCCTCTTCCTTCACATCAGAAACTCCTCTAGAAGAAGAAAAGTCCTCCAAAGGTCTGTATCCATACACACACACACTCTTATCTGATATGTCCAAACATTCATTCACTTTTTCAGATTCTCACATGAACATTTTTTGATATTATGCAGATATTGACTTTGTTGCATCACCGTGAAGTAAACAAATTAATCCAGTTCAGTATAGAGAGGAGAAGATAGAATTGTTGATTCTGATTCACTTGAGCGTCTATTGTTCTCTGCAGTTATTACACAACCAAGACATTAAATTGTTCAGAAACAATTGCAGAACATGTAAAGCATGTTTTTATTTCAAAGAGAACAAAACAGAGTCGGGAAGTAGGTAGTCTTTAAATAAAGTATGAATTCTGTTGTACGGAGATAACTTTTTTTTGGTCAAACTTGTACGGAGATAACTTGTGTAACAATCTATTGGGATTAGCATTAGCTTGGAGGAAAAAAACAATAATGCTATGAGGAAAAAAACAATAGACGTATCTTCCCGGAAACTTCTTGGCTTTGGTAAACTCATTGACATACATTGAACATAAACAAACTTACTTGTCCAGAAAACTACAAAGAGAAGTAAAAAAGAGAAACTTGAAACCGAAGTTAAGTGTTGATATTTTTTTTTTAATTTACTCAAACAAAATCTTCTGTTATCGATTGAATAAAAGTTAAGAAAACGGGTAGGTTACTCCATCGATGTACGGCGAGATTGCCTCACGCGCAAAATCCCTAAGGTTTTGAAGAGACGAAAACCAGACCAAGTTCAGGCACACAATCTATATATATATATATATATGAAGTGGATAATTCATAGATATTTTCATATCTAAATCAATTTATTACCAATGGCTGGGAGAAACTCAAGTTCGAAAAACAGGAACAGCTTCGCTTCCAAATGCACCTCGTTGATGAGACAACAACACGCTCGTCTCTGTATTATTCGCATCTGCGCTAAAATGCTCCTCCGATCCTACATAGATGACCACGACGATTACTAACAAGTAACAAGTTACCAGAAGGTTGAACCATAGTTATGTTTACAATAAAAATATTGGTCGTCGATCGCTGATTCGTCTAGTGGGCCTTTGGGCTTCTTCGTTTTTTTTGCGTTATCAATGTTTCGCCGGGGAGTCACCTGACGGCGCATTTACCCGGCCAGCTGGATATTTTTTAGTTAGTTATTAAATGGATTGATGTAATAGTCAGATGGTTGTATATGTAAATGTAATCGTGTAAGCAATGTTGTTTCTTCGGTTCTCCCCCAAGAACATGTATCACATTGATAGTATCATTATTATGATTAGAGTAGTTTCCATCAACCCCAAATATAAAAACTTGAATGATAGTTTCACATATTGCCTTAAACCCACCAAACACACACCACTAAAATCGAACTAAAGCCAAAAAGGTACCCAATGGCAATCCCAGTCACAAGTGTTCTCTTGAACTCGTCATCTTCTGTGGTTGTAGGAGGCTCCCGACTTGGAGCCGTGCAGGAAATCTGCAGTACACCACCGCATAACAAAGGGTTTCCTTCAAAATATGATTTCGGAAAAGTATCAAACTGGCCTCCTGTGGGTATTGGCCCTTCTAGACTGTTGTTAGCCACGTTGAAATAAGACATGAAATGGAGTAGCCTCAACGATGAAGGGATTCTACCAGATAGATTATTGTTGGACAGGTCCAGCCTCTCTAGGTTGGTGAGGTTCGACAGTTCTTCCGGGATCCTGCCAGAGAAATTGTTGCCAAGAAGCTCAATGACATGAAGAGCCTTTAACTGTCCAATCTCTACAGGTATACTCCCGGTTAAGTTATTCCTTCTGATGTAAATGGCAGGTGGGAAAGTACAGGTGATTGTATTGCAGATTAGCGGTAACGTTGTTGGGTTTGACAAAGGCAGCGGTAGATAGTTCTTTTCTGTTGCCTCGTAGGCCTTTTGGGACATCAGAGCCCTCACGTGAAAAAATTCCTTTGGCAGCTCTCCTGTAAGAAAGATCTGAGAGATCGATGTAGAAAAGGTTGGGGAGAGTTCCCAACCAACCAGGAATCGACCCTACTAGTCGGTTCTGTGACAAGTCCATGAGTTCTAAGCTCTTCAATTTGATCAGCCAAGCTGGCACTTCACCTTTAATTCTAGATCCACCAATGGCAAATATTTGGAGTTTAGGGAATCCATCTGAGGAAACAAAGTCTATGTTGCTTGGAAACGTCTCATCGTAAAAGTTCTTAGCTAAGATTAGAGTGGACAGTTTCCTGCAACCCTGCAGAATCCTGATAGCGCCTGTTATGTTTGTTAAATTGTTGTCTGAAAAAGAAAGGAAACTTAGGGACTCAAGTTCCTTTACTTGGGGAGATATCTGCCCTGTTAACTTGTTGCCAGCAAACCTGACCGCCGTGAGAGACTTGCAGGAGAAAACCTTATCTGGGAGATCACGAGTAAAGCTATTGTTTCCGAGATCTAGGATCCTAAGACTCTGCAACCGGCTAAACTCTAGCTCTGTTAAGGTCCCAATCAGCGGGTTGATCCTCAAGTTCAACTTGATGAGACTAGTACAGTTAGTAAACGAAAGCGGAACTGTACCAGTAATGTTATTAATATGTAGTTGGAGGCTTTGCAAGCTGGAGAGCTGACCTATGTCCTTTGGTATTTCTCCTTCTAGGTGGTTGAAGTAAAGCTCAAGCAACGTTAGTTTCTTGAGCCTGGTGATGTTGTTATCAATCTTTCCAGTTAGCTGATTGGCTGGGAGAAAGAGTTGCTCTAGCTCGGAGAGATTGTAGATCTCACCTGGGAGTTCACCAGAGATATTGTTGAAGCCTGCTCTTAGAACACTAAGGTTCAAGCATCTGCCTAATCCTTGGGAGATGTGGCCAGAAAAATCATTATAAGAGAAGTCTAATTTGCTGAGCTGAGGTGAACTCATGCACATGAAGGAAGGGTTTGGACCAGTGAAGCTGTTATTGCTAACATTGAAACTGATTAAACTGAAAGCTCCCAGAAGAAACATAGAAGTATTGAGGATCTCTCCTTGGAGAAGATTGCTTGACAAGTCAATGGTCTGGATTGGGAAGAAGAACCTGTTGCTTCCATCACCAAATGCTTGTTCAAGTGGCAACTCACCGCTGAAGCTATTGTAACTAAGGTTAAGAACCATGAGCTGATCAAGGGCCGAGAAAAAACCTGGTGGGAGAGGACCTGAGAGGTGGTTATGAGAAAGATCGAGATGAGAGAGACGGTGAAGGTTCTGAACAGACGAGCTGAGGTTTCCTGAGAGTCCTCTCAGGGGTAAGGAAACTGCGGTGACGTGACTCTCTGATGTATCATCGCATGTTATCCCCTCCCAGGAGCAACAATCAATGGTTAGACTCCAATTCAAAGGAGAAACAGAAGAAGAAACATTGCCGGAAAACCACAGGAGAGATTCTCGATCTTGCGGGTCACAGACAGCTTCTGAAAGTGTAAGAAAGAGAGCAGATAGGAAAAGAATACAGAGGAGGGAGAAGAGATGTATGTGAGGACTCAGAGGTTGTACATGTTTTGTGGTTAATGGTCTCACAAGACCTTTGGCTTTGGATCTCATTTCCTCATCTAACATAGATGAAGAACAAGCATAGATGAAGAACATGAAAAGTAAACTTCTTATGATCTTGTCAATACCAGAAATGGCCTAGGGAAATAGTCAGAGTACCTTACTTAATCAATTAATTCAATCGTTTTGAGTAAATTTCTTGTACTGTAAGAAAATAAATTCAAATATCACTTTATTCAAAACTAATTTTATCAATTAAACAACGAAACTGAGAGTGTTTTCGCAGCTTTTACAAAAGACATTGGAGACTCTAGACATTATAGAACAGTACTTGTGTTGTGGTTCCTCTTTAATATTTACTCTAGTAGTTGAACACCTAAGAACATCTCCTAGAGGGTGTATCTGGAGATGCTGAAGAAAGATTGAAGATATTTGATTGATGACTCGACAAACACATTAGCTCTTTGGAAGAAAAATGTGTTTGGATAAGTACGTACACATGAAAACCATAAGGTTCTATTTATCAAATGCAAACAAACCATATACTATACAAATTAGTTCCAAACTTATGTTAATATATGGCCTTTAAAAGCACAAACCACAAGAAGGGGGCTAAATTGAGTACGTTCGGACAGAAGAAGAGCACTAGACAAAAGAAGACTACTCTTGATACTGAAGGGGAGAGAGAGAGAGAGGAGAGAGATTTTATCCGAAGAGTCAACATCCGTTTTTTTTTTTTTGCACAGAAAATCATAGTTGAAGCAGAGGCAGCGCCATTACAACCCCGAAAACCGACACCAGCAACAGTATAATCCACGCTGGCAATCCCTGCTTCTTGTTCTTCCTCCTCTCCTTCAAGCCACCATCTGAGTCCTCCTTTGTTGTGTCGACTGTTTTCTCAGACTCTGCTTTGGCATTGCTCTCTTGAGGAGACTCTGGTGCGGTCTGCTGCGTTTGCTCGGCTAATTGCTGCTGGTTGTACTTCTCTACATACTCAGGAAACAGCTTTCTGAATGCTGGGCTGTAATGATGTAAGAAAAATTGGATTCAGGTTAAGAACTGAAAACACACATAAGCTCGTTATGACCGAGCATTCACTCATAATATTGTTTTCTACTCGGCTTTTTGACTATATCCTGAATACAAATGAGTAAGTTAACTTCCACATGAATCCAGAAGTCTGTAAAATTTAGATGGCAGGGATTTCTTACGTTTTACAATTGAAAGCGAGAGATGACTTAGCCAACCGTTGTTTCTCAGCTATAGTTGTGTTCACACTCCCAGTTGTCGGACTAGTATCCATCTGCACGACAAGAACACCATTTCGATAAAGCTCAATAACAAACATAAGAGATATTACCATGTGAAAAGTGAAAAAGAAAAACTCTAGATCCTACAATGAGCTTACCATAAACGAGAGAAGCCCTGTAAGTATGCTGCATTCACGGAAAAGATTGGTTAGCTATGAACTTTCTGACAGTCAATTATTATATATGTCAAAAAGGAGAATTTATACCTTGACACAGACCACATTGGATTCCAGCTTTCTGGATGAACTGAAAATGTCATGAAAAGTTAATCACATATTGAGACACTTAATTGCAACGAAACAAACAAATAGAAAATGCATCATTGAGCTTACAATCACTCATAGACAAACAGATCTTCTTTTGTGTAATGAATCGACCATTTGGTGTAGTCATTCTGAAGCAAAAGAGAAAAAAACGGATATGGAATATAAACCGAGATAAGAGTAGTATTGAGACTATATTCTGAAGAATTAATAGAACATACGTAATTCCAGGTGGCTTGTAAGGATACTCCGGAGGGAACTTGATCTTTCCATAGTAATATCCACCTGTTTGAGAGAAATAAAAGTATCAAAATTCGACACTCATATGGGATGTTGAAGACAAACTAACAAGCAACTTCTGGAAGAAGACTATCACCAGCAAAAGGTGTTCCCTCACTTCCTTCCAGCACATAATCTGTAAGACAAACGTCAATAGTTCAAGTCTTTGTTAGTAACTGATCAAGGTACTAACAAAGTAAAAGAAAATTATATGGTGAATGTTCTATCTAGCCTCATAATAGTAACACATTGTTTCATAATAGTTTGTTTTCTCTTGTATATTCCCAAGTAAAAGAATATGTCCTTCAAATATACCACCTTCACAGAAAAACTTGCAATAGACAAAAAAAAAAAAATACTATAAGAAAGAGAATAGAAAAAGCTTACGCCACTCGAGAATATCATTTGGGGAAGGACGAGCAACAACATGGGAGACTGGTTCCTGAAGGCACAAAACAGAACATATCATAAATAACCCCTAAAAACAAAAGAAGTAAGAGTAAGAAGCGGCAAGAGAAGAGAGTAGTAGTAGTACCTTGCAAAGTGCTCTATATTCCTTTTGAAGACGTTTTATACAAGCCTTTTCTGCCATCTACTTGAGCTATAGAGTAAGAGAACAACTGCACCTGTTTGACAAACCCGTTTCAGATAATCAACAAAACGATCGTAGCGTGAACGTACACCTACTAATAATCTTTAGCATCAATCAACCCAGGAAAATAAGATTTAAAAAATAGCATCCTCGTGCCATTGATGTAAGCCAGGCTTTACTTATTGGACTACCTCACAAACAAAGAGGTAACAGAGAGAACAAGAATACTCGAATATACTATGCATTTACTCTCATGACCTAAATCGAAGATGCAAGATCAGATGGAACTTGAATCAAGAACAACACTTGGGGAAACCAAAGACAAGTTTTGATAAGAATCCCCAAAAAATCTATGATCATTGGGGGTAAATCACTCCACCCCCAATTGAAATCAACCGAAATTCAATTCAAGATAAACAACAGAAACTCCCTTTGATTAAACAATTATAAAACAAAACAATCTCGAATCAACAGCAATTTCTTCGATCAATTACCCCAAAATACTTCCTCACGACCAAAGAAAAAAATACTCAATTTCGATAGAGGATTCAATTGCAATTCAACCTCCGCTCCTAACCCCAGAAACGCGGAAGACGAAGAAAATCAAATGCAGGGGAAGAAATTGTCAACACCAGATCCAAAGAAATATAAAAAAATTGGGGAAAAAACGAAAAGAGCACCTTGATTGAATTTTTGTCGAGGAGGATTCGCTGTCTCGTTGTTATTTTACTTTCTCTTTCTCGTCTTCGGGGTAGAGAATAGCAGCCTAACATGGGTTGGTTTATCTAAACCGAACCAAATTCATCAATTTATCTCACACGTTTTGCCGGTTCTGTATTCGTTCCGTTTCGTTCTTTTTTTTGTCAGCCACATGTTCACAGCCTTTTAGAAAATAAACCCTTTTTAGTCAAAGTATTCATATTACTCACTTTCCCTTTTAATATCCTATAATTATTTTTAATAAAAAAAAATTGCGTAATAAACCTTTCTCCATTTATTTATTCTCCACCAGAGGATCTACTCATCTCAAGAACCTGCACTGTTTCTTTGGATCAATTTTCTTTTCTCTTCGGTTACACTAATAAAATACTCTCTCCGTTTATGATTAAGTGTCCTTTTAATATTTTTCACACAGATTAAGAAAGTGACATAAATATATGTAAGTAGTTATTAATTACATCTCTTTGACCAATAATATTTCAGATAAATAAAATTATTTATAAAATCAATGTAGTTTGCAATTAATTTTCAGCTGAAAGTAAGTATAATTTGCATTAAAATTGTAAAGTGACTTTTTATAGAACAAAAAAAAATAGTTAGAATGACATTTATTATAAAACAGAGAGAGAGAGTATAATTAATACTCAAACTGTTAGAGAATAAAAGTATCCCCTCTATTTTAGTACAAATGATGATGTTTTACAATTTCTTAGAGAATATAAATTGTAGTGGTCGGCTTGATTCGTCGAGTTGGCATCATTGGCCATGGATCTCTAGCAATGATGTGGAGCTGATCTCGGTTTTGCTAGCTTTAGATGTTTCCCTTTTCAGTGTAGTTTTTTTTTTGTCTTTTTATGTGTGTTAGTGATAAGCTTAATCTATTTTTGAGAATTACTATTTCTTTGATGGTCAGCCGGAGGCTGTGTTCCGGTGCCCTAATCGGGGTTGAAACTTTACTCCCACACGCGAGGAAGACGAATCTGATTACGGTTCTACTTTTTGCAGTGAGGGGGGGGGGGGGGGGGGGGGGGGGGGGGGGGGGGGGGGGGGGGGGGGAAGGTGGTTTCAGGCGGTTTGGAGTTGGTTTTTAGGATTGTGAGATTATATCTGATTTTAAGATCTCAGGTTTTCTCTATAGAATCGTCGCAAGTGGAAGTCAGGTAAAAATTTGTCTTTCCTTTCACGATGCGCAGTGGCTTCTGCGGTTTTATTTGGTTGTGTCAGACGACTTTGGTGGATTTTGGTTTAATATAGCTATCCAGTTAGAGTATCTCCAACAAATCCCTTCATTTTTGTGGGGTTCACCTTTAAAATAAATAATTGAAGGGGTGATTCTCCGACTTTCAAATTTTTTCTCTTAAAACCTTATATTTTACACTTTAGTCCTCAATTTCAGTAATAGTTCATTATAGTCATTAAAATTTTATAAACTAACAATAAACCCATATTAATATATGGTATTGACATAATTAGTAAATATATTTAATTATAACATCAAATTACTTATAATAAAAGATAAAAAAACGTAAAAACATAAAATTACATATAATAATAAAACATAAAATTCAAATTACAATTACAATATATATATATACATATAAAATACAAAACTAATCAATACGATTACAATATATATACTAATACAAAATGTTAGTATTTGTTATATATTTTTATTAGTGTTTATGTATCTAATCATGTTTTCTAATTCCAAAAATATTTGCAGATAGAAAAGACAAAAAAATTATTGGTGCAAGACCCAAAACTAAAAAAAGGTTTTAAATTTGATCATGTGTAGCTTTTAATGAAAGATATTCCAAAGTTTTCAGATAATGTCAATGTCGGTATTCCGGATATTGAGAGTGATACTGTCGACTCTCCAGCATCACAATCTCCTAGAATTTCTTCATTCTCAATCAATTTAAGCAGTGACGATGGTGGTTCAAATTCGTCACAACGTCCAAGCAAAACTTGAAAAGAAAACTTTCCGAAGGTAATACTTCATCTATGGATAATGTGGTTTCAGCAAATGAACAAATCCTAGATTTCTTGAAAGAAAGTGCATCATCTAGAGAAAAAAATTTATGAGATGGTTCAGTTACACATGCAAAATCAAGCAAAAAAATTAGCTCTGAAAGAAATGGAGGCTGAAAATAAAATCCTGTTGAAAAATTTAAACTCCATTGATGATATTATCACTCGCCAGTTTATCCGATCTGAACAAGTAAGAATCATACAGCAACAACAAACCGAAGAGAATGCTCGAAATTTATATCGAGAATACTTTGGTGATTTTGGAGGTTCAAGACCAAATTTACCTTAATATTAGTATTGTAATATATATTTCAATGTGTAATATTTCAGCTTATGGATTTACCTGAATATTAGTATTGCAAGATAGATTTTAATGTGTAATATTTCAGTTTATGTAACTTTTATTTTTGATGTAAAATATTATGATTGTATTATAATTTTGTATTTGTGTAAAATTTTCGAAATAAATTGTTTGAAATAATATGTTTATATTATATTTTTATTAATATTAGTATATATTGGTATATAATATTTAATAAAATATTATTATTAATTATAATATTTAAGCATCAATATAATTATAATAGTAGAATGCCAGATAAGAAATAATAAGTACACAATCATTAAACATATATAAATAGAAGGACTAAACTGAAAGTAAACAGTTTTTAAAGGCCGCTATAGTACTCTCTTCAAATTTGAGGGTGTATTATTCTTTTTTTTTTTTTTTGAAACTCGAAGGTGTACTATTCATCCCTCTAAAATTTGAAGGGATGAAAGACTGTTGGAATACAAAAACCTTTAAAAAATAAAAGGATAAAATACTGTTGGAGATGCTCTTAGTCAACGTACCATAATCGTCATATGCGCCATGATATACAGTTTGATATAAAGCGATGTATATACGGCCGCATATAGTCCGCGTAATCCGCATAATCATACCGTATATGCATATGTTTTAACTTTTTCTTAAAAATAAAAGTTGAACTAATTTCAATCAACGTTAGTTAGCTAATATTTTAAAATAAAATAAGAAACATTTAACCTTAAATCACAAATTCATTGTCTTTTTTAGTTTTCTAGCTACAAAAAAAAAAACTAAAGTCTGTTGTCTTCCTTTACCACTATCTCTTTCTATTTCCAGCAAAGATAAAAAAAAATTTGTGTTGATTTGTGTTCTCTTTTAACTTATGTTCACTTTTGTTTAAAGTTCTAAAAATGCAGAAATATTTCATCAGTTTGGTATGGCTGCATCAAAATAATTATAAGTGTATATATGTAACTTAGTTATATATATTTGTGCAGAATCCACGTAGGTCCGTTTAGGCGTCCGCGTATACAATTGGATGTTAGGCGCTATATCAATACACAGAGAACGTATATAGTATTTTAGAACAGGTTTGTATATCAATTTTTTTTTTACAATTAGACAATTTTATTTATATTGATTTTTTAAGAATGGTGGGTGACCGAAGCTAGTTATGTAACGGTTGAATTAGATATTTTTTTCAAATCAAACTTGTGGCTCTAACTGGTAACCATTAAAGAAACACGAGGAATAAGAAGAAAAGGAATGAGGAGGAATAAATAAAAGGAAAATCTATTCTTTATATTCCTCTCCTAGTTTGACAAGGAATAAATATAATAGTTTATTATTCCTTAAATGTAAAGGAATGTTAAGGAATCATATGTACTAAATATTCCTTTTAAATGGTGTAAATGGTAAGGAATGATAAGGAAATGAATAATTCTCACCCATTCCCCGGTCACCGGTTAGAGACAATCTTCCTTCTATTTCTATTTTGGTTGATTAATAAAATTAAGTATTCTAAAAAAATGGGGTGACGCTCTATTTTCTCCTGAGAAGTATCATATATCACCAGTTCCACACAGACTTTAAGGCCCGTTCCATTTCCCCACAAAAATAAAATTTGAATCTTATTTCCCCCCAGTTACAAAGATCGAATTCTATATCTCCATACCGTCGAAGTTATACACCGAAACACACATACACTTGGGTTAAAATCGGTTTACTGTTTATTATTAAACCGTAATCAATTGTTACCCAACCAAAATCGTGATTAAACCAAAATTATGTCTTTAAAATCTGATTAGAACTCGATTAAAGCTGATTAGGACCCAAATGTCAAATGGTTTAATCTGAAAATAAAGAAACCCAGAATCACTAATTGCTTCATCAACACTATAAATCCTAAAAACTACTGGAATATAGGCACGAAAAATCAAAGAGTTTGAGAAATGGAGTTCGATTGTGGCCGAAATCAATGTATGTTGTCGTTTAGAACACAATTCCTTCTCTAAGGGAGGAATCACCACAATCTTTCTCCTTAGACGTACCATTGACCCACTTTAAGCTCCAGAAACATCACTCATCTTTCAGTTTCTCTTCTCTCCCCCACAAATCGATTTCCCCAATTCGATTTTTTAGGGTTTTTCACAAAACAAGTTTCTGGAATTTGGGGTTTTTAAGTTTTAAAGGCTACAGATCGGGTTAAGACAATGCTTTCGGGTCATAAATCAGATTTTCAAATGGATTTGGTTATGTCTGAAGTGGGTTTATTTTGGTTTAATATTGGTTCACCCACAGAAACCACTAAATTCGAAGATATGGAGATATAGAGTTCGAACTTTGGTAATCGGGGGGAAACGAAATTCGAACTTTGTTTTTATGGGGAAATAGAACGAGACTTGAAGTCTGTGTGAAACTGGTGATATATGATACTTCTTAGGGGGAAATAGAGCGTCACCCCAAAAAAAATCTAAAAAGCATATAAAACTCAAACAAAGTTCAGTTTCAGCCTCTTTTGAGTTCTCCAATAACGGTAGCCAGAAATCACGTGCTCCAATCACATGACCACCGTCTCTCCAAAATTTTCAATGCATTTACATGGGTTAGGTAATGTGTATATGTGGATACTTCTGTCTCTACATATGAATTCTATATATGAATTTACAGAATATCATCATCAGTAGTAAATGAAGATAAGTATAGCAGCAGTCAAAGCAAGATCACGTGATCAGATCCCCAAACCTATGTGTTCCATATAGAATTCTCTCGTCTCTCTCTCTCTCTCACATTCTCTTAACTCACATCTGTATCCACGTTTCAGTTCTTAATAAACAGAACATAACAAGAACAACTTAAAAGAGATTTTAAGATTCTTAGGGAACTATAAGAAGAAATGTCCGCAATGAAGAGATACTCTCCCATAGCTCTGGTTCTGCTACTTGTAGCTTTTTTTAGCAGCAAGTACAGCGTAGAGGGACGTTCTCTGTTAAGGATGACACATTTTAGTAAAGCTGTGAGAAGTTTTCAGACAAGAAAGGACATGAAGGAAGCAAAACCGTTTGTAGGAGAAAATGATAGCCTCCGAAGAAGAGTCCCAAGAAGTGGCTCAAAGCCTCTACAGAACAGGTAAAGAAGAATCAAGACACAATCAAGTTTCGATTTTCATACATCCCCACAAATGGGCTCTAGTGTAATTGACATCAAAAGTGTTCATCATTTGTATCAAATGTAATCCCACCAATAGTAGTTGAAGGAAGTAGGAAAAAGCAAACCACACCGGCAAGAAAACCTTAAATTTTCAGTTCTTTTTTCCTTCTTAGATCTTCTATTTTCGTTTTTTTCTTTCTTTTCTTTTAGAATAGGTTACTAGACTTGTTTCTTATAAATGTTGTAATATACTTGTAATATATGAACTCATCTTTTAATTTTGAGGCATTCAATCTTATGGATCAAGGAAAGAGACTATACAAAATTCTCTTACTGGTTTGTGATTTCTGTAACCTTCAAGAGATCTATCCTCATCCTTAGCATGTTCTTCTTGGTGGTGTTTAAACCCTGAAGCATACAAATGATCAGCTTTCTCAGTGTTAGTTGGTTCTTACGCTTGAAAGCCATCCTCTGAAAGAAAAGTGTTCTTTGGGAAGTTTTGTTTTTGTCGAACCAGATGCAGGAAAACATATATTTATATGCTAATTTGTTTAGCTGTCTGCCATGATTTCCACTGATTAGTTCACACTGAAAGCTTAAGAGGGGTGTATTCAACTGAGAGTTTTAGGTGATTTGTATTAAAATGATAAATCCACTGTTATTCAAACATGAATTTTAAAAACTCATTTAAAATCCACTGTTATTGAACTTGACATTTCGTAAAGTACTCTGAAATCCACTGTTATTGAGCATATTTTAAGTTGTGGAGTTTTAAAGTTTTTAGGTGATTTTAGGGTGTTTTGGTAGAGTTTCTTAGTTAAAAAAATTAAAACTCAAATCCCATGATTTTATGTGATATTCTAGAGTGGTTAAACAAAAATCACCCAAATCTCTGCAACTTATTAAAATCATCTAAAACTCCATTAAAAATCAAATCACCTCAAATGTTAGATTGAATACACCCCCCTAAACGTACTGAAGTAGCTTGTATATATATATATATTTATTTATTTATTGGACAAAGTAGCTTGTATATATAAGAGCAAATTCAAAGGTACAATACCTATTGTGAGGTTCTAACTGATAAAATATTATTACTTTTATAATTATTTTAATTTTAATTTTATTTTAATTTTTTTTCTAAAAACTGTCCAACTAAAAAATATACATTTGTGCTTCAGGTTCTGATGAATATTTTGAAAGTTCTGTTTTACATAACTTTCCTATTTCTCTTTCCTGCATTTACATTTTTTTAATATATGTTAGATATTCCCTTAGAAACCACCGTTGGAGGTTGCCTAATATATCTAGTATATATTAACAGAGAAACATTTAAAAATTGTAACCTTAAGTTTGTAATAATTATAAAAAAATCTTGCTGAGTTGTCACTTAATTAAGATGTCAATTTATCCTATGTGGCAGCTTAAGAATCAAATTGAAAAAAAATGCTGGTCAAAAATTTAATTGCTAGGAAACATTATATTAACCCAAAATATTAAAAGCAAGTATACATTCCTTAAATAAAAGCTACGGATTACCTAATATGATTATATATTTATGACAATTAATGATTATAGATAATAAAGATTTGATAACAATTTGTGTATCATTTTTCATTTTTTTTTAATTTTATATTATTAAAGAAATTAAATAATCATATTAACCATATAATAAAAATATCAGATTTTTTCTTACATGTTATATTTGAAATTTTAAAACAGTTATAGATTACTTTGAAAACTTTGTGATCAGTGGCTTAATTTTTTTATTATAACAAGATACAAATGATCATAAAATCGTATTAATATGAATTTTTATGTAATAGACATTCACATTAAATAATATATATATATATATATATATCAATTTAATACCATTTATATGTACTATTTAAATATACATAAATATGTTAATTTTGGAATTTGCATTGAAAAAATATTGAGACCTTAATATTCAATTTTGAAATTTTCATCGAAAAATATCACATCAAAAATTATGAGATCAATGGTTTAAATTTTTTGTTACATAGAATATACATATGTTAATAAAACCATATGAGTAGAAAGTCTCAATAGTAAATTTTTATATTCAAATATACTATATATTTATGTTAATATCATTGAAATTTAATTATATACTATATAAAATAAATAAAATGATTATTTTGATTTATTTACCATAAAGTTATTGTAAATAAGCAAAGATGTATTGTTTTGATTTATGTGATTACTCTAATCTCCTATATATTAATTGAGAAACAATTGATTACTCTAGCAAGTGTAAGCTATTGAAATCACCTAACAAGACATGGAGTGCATATCAAATTTGCTTTCCTAACCCTAACACCCTTTCTATTCATCACAACATCAAAATTGAAAATTTGGAAGTGTCGATTGACAATATGAAATGGTAATGTTTTTTTAAGTTCAGTCCATTGTTTTCCTCAAATGGACATAGAACAGTTTTTAGTGATTAACTATATGAGTCACGTACATAGTAAAATGTGTTTTAGTTTAAAAATTGTTGCATACCCAAAATCAATATGAACCATCATCATTTTCGTTTAAAATTTTGTTACAATAAAAATATAGGGTAGGACAAAAAATCTAAATCTAAAAAACGAACCAAGTCTGATCCAAAAAATAGTACTGAACTTTAACCAAAACTTTAGATATCCGAATGGGTTCAAAATTTTGGTATCTAAAGAGCCGGAACCGAACCCGATCCAAATAGAAATATTCTGGGTATTCGAATATATCTGAACCAGATTTATAAACTTAAATATATTAATTATTTTTAAATTTAATATCTAAAAGAATATACACAAAATATAAGATGTTTTTAAGTTGTCTAAAATACTTGGAAATATATACAAATAGTTATAAGTACATGTTTAAAATAACTAATTGATACTAAAAATACCAAAATATTTAAAATATCTGTTGATTTCCTATCTAAAAATTTAAGTTAAACCAATTTTATGTTAAATTTAAGTATTTTGGTATACATTATTCAAATTTATATGATATATTATTTTGATTTTAGACTTTGAAAAATTTAAAACATATATGAACTTTACTTTCTGAAACTTTTTAAAATAGGTTATCTGAACCCAAAACCGAACCAAATCCACGAAGATCTGAACCGAACCAAAACCACAATGATCTAGACCGAACCAAATCAAATGGTACCTAAATGTCCACCTCTAATCAAATGTGATAACAAAATGTATATATTTTATAACATTTAAATACAATATTTTAAAAAATCTTCCCTCCGTGCATGTGCGTATTAGCAATGGACATGCATGGGGTTCGCTAATGATTTTAATAGCAAAATGCCAAAATCATTTAGCAACTCATTATTGTAACTTTTGTCAAAAAAAAAAAAACTTATTATTGTAACTGAAACCTTAAAGTCAAACAGGCCGAAAACAATACTTTAAAAAAAAGAAATATGTTGCACCACTATGCACACCAAAAAATAATAATGATAATACTGTAGTTTTGATTCAAAACTAATCAAGCCCCTCGATCACGTAAGAGAACATATTGAGCCCCAAGAGAGACAGACGCAATCCGGGCTTATAATGGCACAAATCGGTGGACGCAAAAAAATTGGCAAAACCAGTTTTATGTATTAGGTAAATAATAATAAAATATATATGGAGAATATTCTTAAGTTTGTTACGACTTCTCTTCTCGTACATTTAAGGAAATTATGAGTTAATGTATGGAATATTACATTAGCTTAAATATAGGTTGAATTATGTGGTGTTAGTTAACTAATAGGTCCAATGACTTTTCATAAGTAGATTTTTAAAAATTTCTTCTCTTTTAATAGTATAGATGCCAAAATCAATTAGCAAGTCATTATTGTAACTTTTGTCAAAAAAAAACTCATTATTATAACTGAAACCTTAAAATCGAACAGGCTGAAAACAATACTTAAAAAAAAAAGTAATATGTTGCACCACTATGCACACCAAAAAAATAATAATGACAATACTGTAAACGAATCAAACCCTTCGATCATGTAAGGGCATCTTTATCAGTGGGACTCGGGTAAATCCTTAAGGTAAGGGATTTACTTTTTTTTTCGTTTTTTCTTTGGTCGGGATAAGATAAGGGATGTCCCTTAATTAATGAATTTTTTCTTCTCTTTCCTCTTCGGTTCCTACGTTTTGTGGTCCCTCTTTCTCCTAAGGGACTCCCCAAATTCCACCAATACTGATGCTCTAAGAGAACATATTGAGCCCAAGAGAGACAGACGCAATCCGGGCTTATAATGACCCAATACCCTATTTTAAAGAACGAGGTTTACCCAATTAACAGCGTCGCAGTCGCTGATTTCGGACACTAAACACATGGTTTTGTCTGAAGCCACGATTCAGATCTCATTAAATTGCTAATTAATACATTTGACCTTAACAAAAACAGAAAGAGAAAAAGAAGGAAGAAAATAAATGCAAAATATTCGGTGAAAACTGAAACGCCTAATAAAATATCCGTAGAAAATAAATGCAAAAATCCATAAATTCCAAATCGGTGGACGCAAAAAATTTGGCAAAACCAGTGTGAAAAGGAAAGACACCGAAACAGGAACTGGTAAGTTCCGTGTTCGAGACAAAAACCACTAATCTCTAATTGGATTGGGCAGCAAGTATAATAAAGCCGACACACACAGATGCGGAGATTCGTGATTGGCCAAGCCAAAAATCTCATAGACCAGACACGTCGTCGTCCTCATCACAATAACCTCCGCCTTCTCTCCCTTCTTGCTTCCGATCCTATTCCTGTTTCTTCATCGCGTTTCTTCTCCGACATGTCTCCCTCTGATTCATCCTCCTCTCTTCCCGTCACTCTTGACTCCATCAACCCCAATGTAGAGTTTTGTTTCTCTCTCGCTCTTTGTTTCTGTTTGTATTCACAGTTTGGTAAAAAGGGAAGAGCATCGATCGTTTAGTTTTCGGATTGCCTTGTACTTGATCGAGGGATGATTAAGCAGTTTCGTAGAGTTTAGATCATTGACACACCTTTTGTACTTAATAAAGCTGTGAACTTTTTTTTTAAATCCTTTTGTTCTTCTGCTTTTTTTTGTGGATATTATAACGACTCTGCCTGTCTTTTCTGTATTCATGTAATCTTGCTAGATTCGATCCTTGTGATTATTATATGATTGTTTTATGTTTCCCTTTTTCACTCCAATCTGTTGACATGATACTGAATAGTTTCTCAGGGAACAGTTCTCCATATCTCTCTAGTGACTGATGATGTCTTTTGCTTTTTTATTTGGGGTTTTTTACTAAAAGGAATTGTTTTTTTTTTTTTTTTTTTTTGGCTTGGGTTGTTTCAGGTTCTGAAATGTGAGTATGCTGTGCGTGGTGAAATTGTCAACATTGCTCAGGTAACTCAACCATCCTTGTCCTAATATTGTAGTATTCTTCTATTGTTGAAACTGCTTTTGCTCATTTTGCTTTTTTTCTTCCACTTTACAGAAGCTGCAAGATGATTTGAAGACTAACAAGGATGCGTATCCTTTCGATGAGGTACATAATCATCCCCACAGTATGGTCATTTTCGTCTCCTCAGACTTGATTCTAATTTCTAACGTACAAGTTTATCCGCTTTTGACAGATTATCTACTGTAATATCGGAAATCCGCAATCTCTTGGCCAACAGGCTATAACATTCTTCAGAGAGGTACATAAGTGAGCTTTGATGGTTCTGCTTTTGTTCACCATATGTTTACTTAGTAGTTAACTTGTAACATTCCATGTGTCTCTCAGGTTCTTGCTTTGTGTTCCCACACAGCTCTGTTGGACCGAGATGAAACACATGCTTTGTTCAGGTACCAAAAAAAACGATTTATATGTTCTTACCTCACTACAGTTCAGCCTCTGAGTCGTTTTCCTTCTGGTGGTATAAGAATTTTTGTTTAACAATGGATGTTTCAATTTTTTTATCAGCGCTGATTCTATTGCGCGTGCTTGGAAGATTCTCGACCAGATTCCAGGGAAAGCCACCGGTGCTTACAGTCACAGCCAGGTTTGTGGCGTTGTCAATCTTAAACATCTCTGTGTGAGTGATCCTCTCTCTTAATCTTCTGTTTTGTCTCAGGGTATCAAGGGACTACGTGATGCAATTGCTGCGGGAATCGAAGCACGTGATGGCTTCCCTGCTGATCCTAATGATATTTTCATGACAGATGGTGCAAGCCCTGGGGTAAGGATCATCAAACTTTCCCTACACTCATGGACATTAGACAACAAGTTGTTTCTATGGTGTTGACAGTAATGTTGCCTCTCGTTATAGGTCCATATGATGATGCAACTTCTCATAAGTTCTGAGAAAGATGGAATCCTTTGCCCCATTCCTCAGTACCCATTGTACTCAGCTTCAATTGCCCTTCACGGGGGAAGTCTGGTATGTTCTTTGTACCTATTATAGTTACTGAATTTTCTTTTTCTTTCTTCTGATTGTTGTCATCATCTTCTGGTAGGTTCCATACTACCTTGACGAGGCATCAGGATGGGGTCTTGAAATATCCGAGCTGAAGAAGCAACTGGAGGATGCTAAGTCAAAGGGTATCACTGTAAGAGCTTTGGCGGTCATTAACCCTGGTAACCCAACAGGACAGGTAAGTTGGATGTTCAACACTAAAACTACAAATCTATTCCGCTCCAGAGCTTTTACAGTTTGTCTGAATTGTGGCCTGCTGTTTTTTTTTTCTGGTTAAAGGTTCTTTCAGAAGAAAACCAACGTGACATTGTTGATTTCTGTAAGAAAGAGGGTTTGGTTCTTTTAGCTGATGAGGTCTATCAGGAAAATGTTTACGTCCCTGACAAAAAGTTCCACTCTTTCAAGAAAGTAGCCCGGTCTATGGGCTACGGTGAGAAGGACATCTCCTTAGTCTCGTTCCAATCTATCTCCAAAGGTTTGATTATATAAAAAAAAAAAAACTAATGTCTTAGTCCATTGACAAAGCTTTTATCTAAACTGGATTCATTGTTTCAAATAGGATACTACGGAGAGTGTGGGAAGAGAGGAGGTTACATGGAGGTTACTGGTTTCACTTCTGATGTAAGAGAACAGATATACAAAGTGGCTTCTGTGAATCTTTGCTCCAACATCTCTGGTCAGATTCTTGCCAGTCTCGTCATGAGCCCACCCAAGGTATAAAACAACTTATATCACTTTCTCAGCTGCTTTAGTTTAAGCTCGGTTTCTAGCAACTTTGACAACGTTAATGAAATTTGATCAGCCTGGTGATGAGTCGTACGAGTCATACATAGCAGAGAAAGAGGGGATTCTCTCGTCTATGGCAAGACGTGCAAAGGTTAGCTAGCCATTCACAGAGAAGTTAGTAGCAAATCATGATTTTTCTTGTGGTCTTAACTCTTAATGTGTTTGGTCTCACTGTGTAGACCCTTGAAGAAGGTCTGAAGAAGTTGGAGGGTATAACATGCAACAGAGCAGAAGGAGCTATGTATCTATTCCCTTGCATTAAGCTTCCACAAAAGGCGATTGCAGCTGCAGAAGCTGCGAAGACAGCACCGGACACGTTCTACTGCAAACGCCTCCTAAACGCTACTGGTGTAGTCGTAGTCCCTGGTTCTGGATTTAGACAGGTTTGATGAACTCTCTGACAAAGATTTTTTTCTCCAAACAAAAAACCTCAATGAACCGTTATTAATCTCGTTTGTGTGTGTTTTGTGTGGGATTGGTGTTAGGTACCGGGAACATGGCATTTCAGGTTGACGATACTTCCTCAAGAAGACAAGATTCCGGCAATCGTGAACCGTCTGACTGAGTTCCACAAGAGCTTCATGGACGAGTTCCACGACTAAGGGGATTATTTTTTCTAAGACGTGATCAAATCTTGAGTAATAATAAGGAATAGCGGATCCATGCCGTTTCTTTTTCGTCTACATTTGTGTTAAGATGTGAGAGCATCAGTTTGGTGCTCTTGTCATTCTTCTTATTCAGCTTTTGTGTTGATCCTTTTATATTGGCTGATAGTTATAAACAGCCATAAATTTTTATTGAGAAGAGTTTTGATAGACAATTAAAATAAATATGATTTGCTTGCTTTTCCACATTTCAAAGTTTTCCTTTTTCATATAATTTGTTTTCTTGATTTACTAACCTAGTCTGATTTAGTAGTACTTTCTTACATCACGTTCAAATATTCAAAATATCAAACAAATACTTAGAATGGCATATACAAGAAAGTAATGAATCAATCTGAATGACATGAATTCATATAACTAAACTCACTAACTCACTGATAATCAAAACCAAATCAAAGACTGTAGATATATCTATATTATTAAATCAAAAGTACAAAATCGATTTGTTTGGCTACTTGGATAGCATTTTGTTAGATAAATGTGTTTGGAAACAGGTTTAGGTGTTTTAAAAAAAAATATTTAATTAATCTGAGATTAGTGTGTTTGGAAACATGGATAACAGTATATTTATTTTCTTTTATTTACATATTTAGTCATTGAATTTATAATAAATCAAGTATTTCCTTTTTGTAATTCTTTTTATTTACAGATTCTACCACTACAATTCCATAATTTATCTAAACAAATCGATATTCATATATTGACAAAGGCAAATATTATTTTCTTTGTGAAAAAATAAAAACACAAACTGAAAATATATAGTATATATTATATAAATTTTTTTAAATATAGTATTACCTTATTTATTTTAGTCAAATATAAAAATTTTGAGAGTTCATTTTTCAAGAATACAAAATATCATAAAATTAATAAAAATTCATAGAACACTAATGAAAAAAAAAATTCAAATTAAGTAATTACAATTCCAAACTTATCTAAACAAAAAGCTAATTCATATATTAATCATTATTAATATTGTACAAATATCACTAAATATTTTCTTGCTACAATCAAGGAATATCTAAATATTAAATATTTTAATTTAAACGTGAATCACCAAAAAATCTAAACTTTCTAACTAGATTACCTTTTTGAAAGATGATATCAATTAATATTGAAAAGAATATTCTTAATTGAATCACAGCTACAATCAAGGAATATCTAAATATTAAATGTCTTATTAAACGTTAATTCACCCATAAAATTGATCCTTCTTAATTATATTACGACACTTTTAAATGACAATCGTTTATTATTTTGAAAAGGGAATATTCTTAATTATGTTATGCCTAACAATCAAGCAATAGTTTCCAGACCCGTATTTTATGTAGCCCATAACATATTTAATTTTATAGTATATATCCATTATTCTTGATCCATATCTAACAAATCCAATTTAAAAAATTAGTTAGCATATATTTTCGCTGATTTCAAGTGATTCCTGCGCAATCAAAAATATCAATGATTCTTCTATAAATTTGCTTAGCAAGTAATTCTAAAAATACAGAACGAATTAAATATATGTTACCTTAATTGGTTACCCTTTATTGCGCAAAATGACTGCAATATTTACGATTTTGTCAAAAACAGAAAGGATATTCTTGCGCAAGGAAATTCAAAATATCAATGATTCTTCTATAAAATTCGTTAGCAAGTAATTCTAAAAATACTGAACGAATTAAATATATTGTACCTTAATTAAGTACCTTTTATTGCGTGAAACTGATAAATAAAAGTTTAACGATATATTTAGTTTAGGAAAATAAATCAGAATATCCTATAATTGAATCAGTATATACCAAATCTAAAAGATTTCGATTAAACTTGATCATCAAGATACTTTAGAATTTTCTTCTTATCTAACCTAACCAACCTAACTAGCAGACTAATTACTCTATAAATAGTCATTGAACCTTTTTTTTGAGTCGACCATCTTTGTTCTCTGTCTGTTTTTCTTTTTTTGTTTAGTTCATAATTTTCTTTTTTGTTTCTTTGTATTCTAATTATTTGTTCATCATCAAATAAGCTAATAATTAGTGTTTGTTTGTTTTTTTGTTTGTGCAGAGACTAAACTAACGTGAATGATATATGTCTGGCCAAAAGAAGAAGAAGAGGAAAAGTATAAGAATGATATTTCGAGGAAAATTTTCCTTAGGTTGGGAAGCGTATTTATGTTTTTGTGGTATTTAACTATTTGTTTATGTTAGTCCTTTTTAGGTTTTCGCAATGATGGTAAAAATTATTGTATGTATATAGAACCACTTATGTTTAAATACTCTAACTTGCGTGAAATTATGTTGTTTTGTGTAGTTGAAAATGATCTTGGTAGACTCGTGGTCTCGGATCCACATTTCTGATTATTGTTTTATTTATGATCACACACTAATTAAAAATGCTATTTTGTTGTGGGTAGGGTGTTAAAATGCATGCTACTTGGAAAAGAGGAGAGGAGAAATGAAAATTGTTTAAGAGGTAATGTATTTAATATTTAGATTATTCCATTATATGTATAGTGAAACAGGTTAGGATTGAGAGGTAATGTATAAAAATGAAACTGTTTAAGTTAGAATATTAAATATTATATATTATATATACATTGATAAAATATTAAATATTAATCAATAATTATACTATTTTATTATATGGTGAAACATGTTATTTCCAGTAATTTATTTTAATATTTTCGGTATTTTAATACAATATATTTTTGAAAAAACCCTTAAAACTATCATAGTAAAATTAATATTTAAAGGTATAATATTAAAGAATATATCAAAACATAAACCCAAATGTTAATCCGCACTTTGAAATTTCGATATATATAAAATTAAGTTAGCCTAAACTTTTATATATACAATAAGTTGTTATATAAACTGAAAAAACAAATCAATTATTTCAAAGAAATCTAGCGCTTTGAATAACGGGTCCGGATCATAAGAAATTAAATACAAAATAATTCTCAAGTATGTTATTTCATGCATAAAATATTGGTTTAATCATCAAAATCAAATTCAATAGGAAAAATTAAATACATAATAATAATCAACATATATATATGATATAGGTAATGATTTGAAATAATTAGTTAATTAACAGCATAAAAACAATAAAGAGAGTTATTTTATATTTATAATGTTCATAGTTTATGTGATTCTAGAAATAAAATCAAACAAATGAAAAAACCAGAGCTTCTTTGTGAAGTGAATATTGTGTCTATTTTCACTATCATGTCCCTTACATAAACACAAGAAAATATTGATTCAATTGTAACAGTTTTAAGAATTTTTTTTATGTTTGTTGTTTTATTATTAATAAAATTTCTTAGAAAACATAGTATTTAATATTTAGATTATTCCATTATATGTATAGTGAAACAGGTTGGAATTGAGAGGTAATGTATAAAAATGAAAACTGTTTAAATTAGAATATTAAATATTATATATTGTATAATATTTACATTGATAAAATATTAAATATTAGTCAATAATTATACTATTTTATTATATGGTGAAACATGTTATTTCCAGTAATTTATTTTAATATTTTCGGTATTTTAATACAATATATTTTTGAAAAAACCCTTGAAACTATCATAGTAAAATTAATATTTTAAAGATATAATATTAAAGAATATATTGATATATTTAAAATTAAAAAGTAATATTTAGTCAATACTTAGATTATTTCTTTATATAATGAAACGGGTTGGAATTGAAAGTTAATGTATAAAATGAAAACTGTCTATGTTAGAAAATTAAAAATTATATATATATATATATAATAATAATAAATGTTAGCCAATATTTATATTATTTTATAATATGGTGAAACATGTTAATTTTTTACGGTTACAACTTCTAGCAGCTTATTTTACCAAACTTATTTTTTGAAAAAGAAGAAGTGAATTTCAAATTTGATCTCATACTTTGAATAAACAGATAAAATCATTATATCAAAACATAAACCCAAATGTTAATCCGCACTTCGAAATTTCGATATATATAAAATTAAGGTATCCTAAACTTTTATATATACAATAAGTTGTTATATAAACTGAAAAAACAAATCAATTATTTCAAAGAAATCTAGCGCTTTGAGTAACGGGTCCGGATCATAAGAAATTAAATACAAAATAATTCTCACGTATGTTATTTCATGCATAAAATATTGGTTTAATCATCAAAATCAAATTCAATAGGAAAAATTAAATACATAATAATAATCAACATATATATATGATATAGGTAATGATTTGAAATAATTAGTTAATTAACGGCATAAAAACAATAAAGAGAGTTATTTTATATTTATAATGTTCATAGTTTATGTGATTCCAGAAATAAGATCAAACAAATGAAAATCTAAACCTTTAATTGAATCGCATAAACTATCAATTTTTAGGATTATATTTAAGTTCACAGAATAATTGTATTTACAAAAGTAGGTTTTCAAACAATAACCAAGACTAACATAGAAAATTTTACTATCTAAACTTAAAAATAAAATTCGAACCCGGACGGGACGCACGGGTCAAAATCTAGTTTTAATTGTCCCGCACGGGTCAAAATCTAGTTTTAATTAAGAGGAATACTTCTTCAGTGACTACTATTTAATCGATGGTTCTCATTAAAGTTGGCCTTTCTTTTTAAATAACCAAAAGGGTACAAAAGTAAAACCTTAAACACTTGAGAGAGAGATGGCAGCGGCGGCGAGGAGGAGGAAGGCGGAGGAGCTAGTGGAGAAGGCGATGAAGGGAAACGATGCTTCTCATGATGCCTCGCACGTGTGGAGAGTCCGGGATCTTGCTCTCTCAATTGCTCGCGAGGAAGGTCTCTCTTCCAACTCCGACTCCATGGAAATTGTGAGCCATAAATGCTCTTGTTGTTTTATTTTAGTTCAGTGAGGAGACTCAACCTCAATGTGGTGAAGAATCTCCTTCTAGTAGATTCTTGTAGTGATTATAGAACGAGGAGATGTTTCAATGTTTTCTCATTTTGGTTGAAGCATTACTGTTCATCTCATTAGTCAAAAAAAAAACATTACTGTTCATCTTTGCAGGTGGAGCTTGCAGCTCTTCTCCACGATATAGGTTGTCATCTTTTTCTTTCTTTTAAGTCATGTCTTTTTTATATATCCACAGATTAATCATAATGTGTGTGTGTGTATCTCTTGCTCTCTCTTTATCAGGTGATTACAAGTACATAAGGTCTGTTTCTCTATGTCTTCTTTATCGATCTCTAGAGCTTTTGTTTTGAACCCCTTTGTAGACTAGGCATGTTCAGTGCACTTGGAAGTGTGTTTCTAGGATTTCTACTCGGTAACCTTAGGGCTAGATACCTTCTCTTTGTAAATACTTTAGTGGATGCCATTAGATGACGCTTATGAGAAATCCCTTGCCCGGTTTGCTCACTTTTAGGATTAATTGGGTTCTACTAAGTCGAACTTGGTGTGAAAACTATGAATGATGAATACTTGTTTTCTGCCTCTGATATATTATAACCGGAATTTTTAGAGACCCTTCGGAAGCTAAACTTGTCGAGAATTTCCTGGATGAGGAAGGTGTAGACGAGACCAAGAAGGTGAAAATTCTCAAGATCATCAATGGAATGGGTTAGTTTCCTGCTCCAACTTTTTACTCAGCAAATCCAATGTACTAGCTCGCTTTAGTTTTTATTTTTTTCGGATAACATCTCGCTTTGGTTTTCACTGCCATTTAGTTGAGAGTTTATGAAAAGGCATTCTGTTGTATCTTAAGTTATGAACATAACAAGTGTATTTTTTACAGGTTTCAAAGACGAATTATCAGGGCAAGCACTCTGCGAATCTCTTCCAGAATTTGGGGTAGTGCAAGATGCTGATCGCCTTGATGCAATTGGCGCATAGGTTAGGATGCTTCTCGACAGTTTAGAGCTTTTGATATGTTATTCATTGCCAGAATGTCTCCTCTGTTGTCTCTTTCTATCTTGGTGCTGTTTGTTGTTTTTGATCTCTTTTGGTTTTAGGAATTGCTCGTTGCTTTACATTTGGTGGAAGCAGGAACAGAGTGCTTCATGATCCTGAGATCAAACCCCGGACAGAGTTAACCAAAGAGCAGTACATGAAGAAAGAGGAGCAAACGACTATTAACCACTTCCATGAGAAACTCCTCAAGCTGAAGAAGTTGATGAAAACCGAGGTGACATTCACATTAACTGGAAAACAATTCTAAACAACTTTGAAATTTTGTCTTGATTTGAGATTTGAATGTGACACTGAGAAATATCAGGCGGGTAAAAGGAGGGCAGAGAAAAGGCACGAGTTCATGGAAGAGTTTCTTAAGGAGTTCTATCTAGAGTGGGATGGAAGAGCTTAAAAAGTTGATAATGGATCATATGCATGGAGAAGAAAAGCAGAGGATGTATTCAAAGCGTTACTTAACCGGACCTCAATGGGTAAGGTGTACCAGACCAAACCGACCAACATGTGGTTTGTGTTCAAAACAAGTGAAAACTGTTAAAAAGTTATCTTATGGTGAATTTCTACAGTTAAATTGTTTTTGAATGATAATTTTCCTTTTCAGTTTTGTCAATTCTAATATGAATATGACTGTGGAATGAATCAAGGTTTACATGATAATACTAGACTTTGTTTTTCTTCTTTTCATTTTTCTAACGCCAGAGTCGTTTCTAAGAAAATAACTTCAGTCCCGTAAATATTGACTTTCTATTTCCAGTTTTAAGTCTTCGTTGAGTTATATTCGTGCCGATCGACATGGTTTACGAAAACGTTTATGGATGTTTGAGTGGGTTAAGTCATTGCGAAGCTATCATCGGTCGGCCATCATATGTCATGTACTTGGTTTGAATTTGCATATTTTATACTCAAGTGACGTAATTTTCAAGTTTATTACAGGAAAATTGATATTATTAAAATTTGCAAAACTAGTTACAGTAGGTAAGAGTTTTGTTTGGTAGATTTCTTACAAAGTCAGTCGTTAACAAATACTATTTTGAAAAGAGTTTGAACTTACCAGACAGGTAATTTGATAAATATATTCTAATAGTAAATAGTATATAAAAAGCATGGAATGAAGGAATTGTTTATATATTGCCAAGTCTTTTGGTTTGTAAGTATTAAAAAAAACATAAGACTAATCGCGATCGCGTATAAACAATAATCTATCGCGTTAAACAATAACACATGTCCATCATTTAGAGGACTCTGGTTATTCTAACCAACGAATGGCGGTCGGCCATTGCGTGTTCAAATTGTGTTTAAGTAATAATCATAGTTAATCATATTCCAAATATCTAACCATTTGTAACATACATTTTCAGTTCTTTATGTAACCCCAAATCATCAAAAATTGACATTCATAAACTAGCCTGGTGAGGCAGTAATCTATCATTTGTAAATAGCCTGTTTACACAGGTTTTATTAAACTAGTCGAAATTTTTTATCGCATAGCTGGACCAAATTAATTAGCATTTATAAACAAAGAATAGTATCACTTGCAAAACTTTAGATATATACAACTCGTTAGTAAAAATCATCATCGTGAATGATATTTTATGGATGCTATGTAGACCCAAATCTTCCTCCATGTGTTTAGCGTGCACCTTTACGACATTCCATCGTTAAAAAGGCGTGGGTACATTAATTGAGATCAATTATTTTACAATCATTCATCCGGTTAAAACTTTAAATATTCACTCGGAAATTTCGATGAAAATATATTCACGAGCTGACTAAGAGAAAGCAAAAGGAGACTGTCTTTCTAAAGATTTTTAAATACTCGACAAAGAAAGGTGAAAACGTAGTAATATAGTTTTTTTAAAAAGTAATATTACTTTTCATATGATTATTCTTTACTAAATATGATTTAGGTGTATAATCTAATCTACTAGAGAGGGAGAAAATAAAAAGATGCAAAAAGGTGGACTTTTTATCATACAACAATGAACTCCAAAACGGCAGCGTATCGGAGAGGCTATAAATATAGTCCATTTAGCGCCGAAAAGGTAACAAAGAAAAAAAAACTTTTTACCATTCAAAAAAAAAAAGACAGGTCTTCTCTTCTCTCTCCCTCTCTCGGACCTGGTCACATCCTCGACGGCTCCACTCTTCCACGAATCGTCTTCTCCGTCCTTATCTTCTTCACAAAATTTTGAGACTTCTGAGAAATTCAATCCGATTTATCTTCCTCCACCCTCTATATATATATATCACGTTACTGTATCTCTGTATCGACCGGTTCGAGATCGGGGTCAAACCGGCTCCGAGCTATCTTCAGGTTCGAGAATTTCAAAATTTTAATCTGGTCTGATGGGATCAGAGCCTCGGGAAAACCCGAGGCGCGAACTGATTGACTTGCCTGTTCTTCACAAACTCAAGCTCTACAGTACTCGCACGGTACACAAAAATACCTCATCATCTCTCGCTTAGTCGTTATTGTTCTTAATTTACGATTGATTCGCACCAATGTGATCTTTTACCGTCAACTGATCTACCGATAATTAAGTTGGTATATTTATGGTTTAATTGATTTTTGATTCTGTTTTAGACATAACAGCATTATTTTCCGGTTTGCATTCAATAACGGTTCGGTTTATGTTTGATGAAACTGTTTTTATGTATTTGTATTTGCTTGGTGGTTTCATATGATTTGTAGTGTAAGACAATAGTCTTTAGCTTGACATAATGTAAACTCTTTGTTTCTAAGTTTTCTTATAATAATATAAAAGATATATAGTGAGAAGCAATCCATGACTACATTTTGGTTTGATGTTTGTGAATCAACTGTTTTTTTTTTTTTTTGCAGAATTTTTACTTGATTGGGAGAGACGAGAAGAAGACCTTTTGGAGGATTCTTAAAATAGATCGAACTGACCCAAAAGAGTTGAATTTGTTTGAAGATCCTACAAGGTATACACATGACGAAATCGCCCAACTTAAAAAATGGATCAGTAGAGGTAACCAGGAGTATGGTGGGCTTAGAGCAGAGACTACTTGCTATGGAATCATTGGTACGTCCCAGAGCATTTTTTTTCTTAGTGTTTGTGTGTCGTTTTGAAGTTATGGAGCAATGCTGATGCAGGGTTTGTGAGATTCTTGGGGCCTTATTACATGCTTGTGATTAGAAGAAGAAAGAAAGTGGGCGAGATCTGCGGCCATACGGTTTATGGTGTAGCAGAGAGTCAAATGATCATGGTTCCTTATCCTTCCGGTGAGACGAAAGTGTCTGGTTTTGCAGCCGAGCGAAGGTACTTAGTCGTTACTTCTTGTAATGGTTATGTTTATCCATATGAAAGAGAAAAAAAAAACTCTTGTGTAAACTTAATTACTAGAAAAAATATCCGACATGTTCCCCACACCCTTGTATTTATAGGTACAGGAAGCTCTTCAACATGGTGGATCTTAGCAAAAACTTCTACTTCAGCTACACGTATCACCTCATGTACTCCCTCCAGAAGAACATCTGCAACACTGAGAGAGGAAAAGTTCACGACAACAGCATGTTCGTGTGGAACGAATATTTAACACGCGGGATCAGAGGGATCCTTAAAAATACCGTATGGACAGTTGCACTGGTATACGGATTCTTTGAACAGGTAACCCATAAAATGCTTCCATGTATGATTTGGTTTAGTCTGAACTTTTCCAAATTTAACATAATCTCTACTGCTCTTGTACAGATTAAATGTTCAGTATCTAATGAAGAATTTGTTTTGACTGTCATTGCTCGGCGTTCACGCCGTTATGCTGGTACAAGGTACTTGTATATATTAATAGCACATTACTTGCTATATACTCTACTTCCTCTGTTTTTTTTTTCTCATGGACTAACAAACCTTGCCTCCGCTCTCTGTTAATGTGCAGATATTTAAGGCGTGGTGTAAATGAGCAAGGCAGCGTAGCCAATGAAGTTGAGATAGAGCAGATTGTTTCCAAAGAGGTTCCAGAGGGTAATAAAATCCCTATTACATCAGTTGTGCAGGTTCGAGGCTCCATACCCCTATTCTGGTCTCAGGAGACGTCTGTGTTCAATCCACAACCCGACATAATATGTAAGCACCACTTACATAAGGATGATCCTTACTTCTTACATTATTATAAACGCTTATGTTTCTCTCTTCTACCGGTTACAGTGAACAACAACGACGGGGATTACGTGGCTACTCGACTCCATTTTGAGAATCTGAGACAGAGATATGGGAAGCGGATAATCATCATGAATCTTCTAAAAGTAGGCTTTCTAAAATTTACTTGGACAAGTCTAAGTTTATACACTGTTCTTCCCTTTCTTGGATTTATGGAAATATTGAGTGTGTAGCTTTGCTGATCTGTGATATTCAGACAGGTGATAAAAAGCATCGAGAAAGCATCTTAAAGGCAGCGTTTGGAAAGGCAATCTGGTCTATCAACAGAGGCACGAAGAAGGAGTACCGTTTAAAGGCAATTCACTTTGATCTAAACAAACACTTCAAAAGGTTCTCTACACATATTAAGAAGAAATTGTTGGGTTAGTGTAATAAGTCTTTAACTTTTTTTTCCTTGCCTTTTTGCAGCGGAGTTGATGGTGCATTCGAGCAGTTGTGTGTCCTTGGGAAGAGAGCATTGGACTTAATTGACTTATTTTTCTGTGAAGCTCCTTTAGGCATTGGAGCTGAAGGCGTAATTAACGACTCATTTCTCAAGTAAGTTTAGTAATGCTATTTGTATATATATTCATCCTGCGAATGAAACATAATACTAATGTTACCATGTTCCAGTAGTAACTCTATTCTGAATCAAGAGGAAGAGGAAACTATTCCAGAATCTGAAGCTTCAGAGGTGGATATACATTCACTTCAAAGCGGGGTCTTGAGAACAAACTGCGTAGACTGCTTGGATCGTACTAATGTTGCTCAGTACTCCCACGGATTGGTAGCTCTTAATCGGCAGCTGCGTACGTTGGGTATCACAGGACCTCCTATCGTCGATAAGGACAACCCCGTGGCAAAGAAACTGATGGAAGTTTATGAGAGCGCTGGTGATGCAATTGCAATGCAGTATGCTGGCTCGGAAGCACACACCAAGGTGATTTCTGACTCTCCAACACATTTTTCTATTAGTCTTGAGCTGTTGTTGTTTGAACTATGTGTTACAAAAATATATGGTTTAACAGATGTTCAGTGCCCTGAGAGGTGAGTGGAACATGATGATGAAACACCGTGACATCATCACAGCTGTTCGTCGTCACTACAACAACGCTTATCAGGACGGAGAAAAGCAGAACGCCATCAATGTGTAAGCTATAAAAACTTTTTCATCTGTTTTTTTTTTTAAAAAAAACTTGCTTATGTGTTTCTCTGGTCTTAAAAATTATTTATGTTGACAGGTTCTTGGGGAAATCCGGGCCTCACTTGGGAAGGCAAGCCCCGTGGGAGTTGGGTTCTGACCAACGCAACACTCGAAGAACTAGTTCTAACCTAGACATCGAAAACCTGAGGTAACTAATTTTGTTGACAAAACCAGCTCGCTTAGACATATAACTAACTGCAAAAGACTGAGATATGTTCTTCTAATACACAACAGGCCAAAAATTTCAAGATCCTTTTCCGATAACCTTCTCTTATTGGGTGAACTGAATTTGGAGGAGACGATACTGGAAAATCCAGAGCCTTCACGTGAAGGGTTAAACGGTGTTATTTGGGAAACCACTTCAGATTCTGGATTCCATGAAGCTGAACCAGCTTCTCCAAGGTGGTTCATCATAGTCTTTTTTATTTATAACTTGTTGCAAGCACTCGTTTGGTAGGTACTCCTTTCTGATTCTTCTTCCTCTTTTGATAAAACATCTTCAGTTTCCGCTCGGCTATTGGCGATGAAGATCATTTGAGACGAACAGGATCAAGACAAATGTTACATGGGAGTAGCTCTGTGTCTGATTTTCTCGGGCTGGATGATGTACCTGGTTTTTCACACTCATACAATGCTAGATTCACTCATGCAGATGAAATGTTTGAACTTTGCAGGTAAAAATTTATTATTACATCTGTCATTAGAAGGGGAACTTTGCAAACTGATTTAACCTTTTTCTAAGTAACTGAGATATATCTATTCTATATAATACAAGCCTTGGTAAATTAATGATCTGAATGTTTTGTGCAGCTCCGTGTCGTCAGATAACATGTTCACGGACATGGACGAATCCATCACTTCTACAAGTGATACGAACATTCTTGAGGTAATAGTCTTTCATCACCATATCACTTTTAATTATTCAGCTTAATTGTGAGCTTTGCCAAACAAAGACCCTGACCCGGTCGGGTTTTTTTTCCCATCTTGATAGTTTCATAGCAGTTCGAATCAACCAGGACGTTTCATTGAATATCCTTTAGTCGATGGATATTCAAATGAATTCACTCAGTGGGTTCTACACGAAAAATCATCATTGTCAAGGGTTCCGAGATGAAACTTGTGCCTTGCACGGGAAGTACACGCTGGTTACTTATCACCTAAGTCAGGGTTGGACAGACATTGTAACAGGAAAAAAACACACAATAACAGCCACGTCTTTGTAAATACCAGGCTCAGCTCTGTAAAGGTTTCCGGCTTCTTGTATTAATTTTTTCCCACCAAGGTTGGTGTCTTTCTCTCTGTTTTTTTCATCACTCACAAAATTTGATTTTGTTTGTTTTTGTTATATAGAGGGTTTGGTTTGGTTTTATTCTTCCAGTAATTTGTTGAGGCCCAATGGCTGAACAGCAATGAATTGTGTGATTAGAAGTTCGAAACAACACACCATATTACGTACAATTCCTATTCCGCCTAACATTTGTTCTAGAATAGATTCGTATACCCATGCCTTGTTGTCTTTAGAAATTTTACCAACATAACACATTATAAGGTGTAACCTTTTTCTGTATTATATGTGGGCATGATATAAAAGGCTTGCATTCGTGAAGCAAGAATTTTTTGGATTAACAGTATTTTAAGCTAAAGACGAAGGAAAAGTCTATTAACATAAGTGTCTGTAACGTACTCTTTAAGAACAACAACATACCAACTGGCTTATTTGCTCTTGCAACTAACTTGTTTGTTCAGAGTGTTTCATTTAAAAATATTTTAATTTTGTGGGTTGTTGGCTACCACTTTGTTTGCCCACCAACACCAAAAGCTGTCTGATCTTTAACAAGATAAATGAAAAACTGCAATTATTTGCTTCACTATTAAAAATTCAGTTGGATTTAACAATCAATAGAGTTGATATATTATGTCGTGTTTTTTTACAACTTTTAAATGAAGAACAGAATTATAAACATGACACTGGCCCTCGATCGTTACATATACACACATTCCTTACCAAGATCAAGGTCGTGTTTACAGTTCAGTTCTTAATTTTAAACATATTTGTAATCCGGTTTTGAAAGTTATAGGTTGCCGTTGAACTAAATAAAAGTTATAAGTTGCCATTTTTGACATATGATACTAAATTTTATAAGAACCGGTTCTTAAATTACGCTAAGAATCCCAACCTAAAAACCTCCATTAGTCATGGTCTTAGTTGCGTATCGAAACAATCACAGAGTAAAATGTACATAATCAAATATCATTTGCGTTGACTTGATTTGATAAAAGATTGCTTTCAAAAATAAATTATTAGAATGATTAGTACGTAGTACTAATCATCAGTACTACTTAATTAGGCAATGAACTTGTGATGTTTGGGGATTGTTTTTTTTAATTATTGTTTGATTTCTCTTGGCGTAAACTATATTATGTACATGAAATAAAGTTTGGACCATTTTGTAAGTTATCTAAACTTCCTTCAATTATTAGCTTCTAGAAGTCTATAACGACAGCTGCAAAAGGTTTTCCCGCACCGGATTCTATATACATTTATGATTTGATTGGTGGTCGCATTCCATATTATGTCTGGCCAAGTGTTTTAGATCGTTATATGCATGAATATATATAAACCAAAACAAGTTATCAGAAGAAATAAACAAAACAATTAGTCAAAAAAAAACAGAAAAAAAGAACAAAACCATATTTCTAAGGAATCATCACCATACGAATATGTTATTTCAACATCATGGACATGGTGTTATTTTTAGAGTTGATTACCACAAAAGACACATTTTGTCTTTTGTTCACAAAGAGGGACACATTCAACATGTAGAACATATTTTTTTGTTTTGTAGTATGTGATAGGACATTTCTGCCCTTAATGAAGCAAAACTAATTGTGTGGATGGTTTACAGAATCGATTTGGTGGAAATGTCCCGGTTTAAAAACATTAAATTGAAAGATGGGGAGCGCTTTGTGTCCCCAATGGTTGAATGTTAGGGGTGCTATCGACCATTGGATTGCTTCATCCACAATTTAATCTTGTGGTGATGAAGCTTGCTTGAGACATCTACACGGCGATGAGGCTTTTCCCACACCACCTCCAACCAACAACCGCCACCCACCATGTAAATTCCTTTGTTTCAGAAGTCCAGGCCGTGTTCGAAAACGTGGGTAACTCGGCAGATTATACGGCGCTGAAACGCTCGGTGGTGACGAACCGCGGCGATTTTATCAAACGCGGCCAGAAAAATCGGGTGCATCAAAAAATTTACGTTTATGTGTGTTTTAAGGTTGAATTTGGATTTTAGGTGATGAATCTAGTGTTTTGATACACAAATGATAAGAAAACGGCAGAAAATAATGATAAATCATGTTAGAAATGTGTATAGCGGCCATGAAAATTCGCAGAAGAAACGAAAACCTTAAAAAGAAGAAGATGAAGTCTTTACGACTTTGCCATTAATGAAAGAAAAAAGAAATAAAACGCAAAATGGACTGGGCTGGGTTCGAACCACTGGACCAAGTTAAATAATTGTTAACTTTCTCGTAAACAAACATATTGTACATAGGTTTATACGAAAATTAGGAAAACATTAAAAATTAAAAAAAACATTAGTAAAAAAAGTTTCCTTTTGCTACGACATTACTAGAACAAGTTGATATTACACTTGCATTCTGGAAGAAGGTAACAAAAATAACATAAGATTCTCTTTCTTGCTCAATCCCCGAAAGAACGGAACGATAGCAGACATGTGGAGTAGTTTGAGTTCGCAGGAGTTATGGTGTGTTTGAAGGGGAATCATGGATGGGCGTAGTGTGTTCGGGAGTGATGTTGACGGGATTGTTGTGGACGGGACTGTTGTGGACGGGTGAAGCGTGTTCAGGGGAGTTGTGTACGAGGGACGTGTGTATAAGAGAGCTGTGTCCGGGGGAGTGGTATACGAAGGAGCTGTGTGTGGGGGAGTTATGGTGTGTTTGAAGGGGAATCATGGATGGGTGTAGTGTGTTCGGGAGTGATGTTAACGGGATTATCGTGGACGGGCCTGTTGTGAACGGGTGAAGCGTGTTCAGGGGAGTTGTGTACGAGGGACGTGTGTATAGGAGAGCTGTGTCCGGGGGAGTGGTATACGAAGGAGCTGTGTGTGGGGGAGTTGTTGGGGGCTCTGCAGGGAGTTGTGGAGTGTGGAACAGAGTTGTCTTGTTGGGTGAAGTGGAGGTATGGAAAACTTGCTAAAAGCCTTGAGGTTATCGGGTTTGTTCTTTCCTATAAGATCACGCAAACATTGATACCAAAAAAAATGAAACCATCAGAACACAAAATAAAAATTGAATCTTTTTAAGATCTGTGAACCTAACGGATTTTATGATACACTTTACGATATACACAAAACGTAACTCCACATATCGTAACAATACAGATCTTAAACACAAAACCAGAGGAGAAACAAAAAAAAAATGTAAATCACTCTAAGCTGAGGAAAAAACACCATTTTTAGCGCATTTAACAAATGTAAAATCAACCAAACCTACACGAGGTGGGACGACAGGAAACAGAGCAAAACTAGACGACAAAATATCTAGATAAAATTAACAAAATTCTACGGAACAAAAAACATAGATCTCGACCGATATTAAGTAAAAATGGTTCATCTGTTAGAGAAAAAGAGCAAGGCTCGTGTTTTGTTTTCAGAAATCATAATCGAAAAAGAGCAATCTGTGTTTAAATCGGAATTATTTACCTCTCATGACGGAATCTGTGTTGGTAATGATGTCTACACTGGAGAGGAGCGGTAGCAAATTTCGTATCGGTCGGGAATGACGAGATGGAAACGGCGAGACTGAAATTAGGGTTCTTAGTTGATCTCCGCCGCAATCGTTAGGAGAGAGTGAGAGAGTGGGAATGAGGGAATCACGATACAAGGGTTGGGAATTGGTTTAAGTTTTTTTTTATATGGTTTGGTTTAGGGCAATATCGATTCCGGTTCGGTTTCGTTCACTATAAGGACATTGAGGTCTTTGACTCTTAATAAACTACTCCTCAAGTAGAATGTGACTTGTTGTGATATACAAAACTCAAAATGTGTCTTGGGAAGTAAAAAAATCTTATTTTTATCTAGAAACAGGGGCGAAGCTAGACAGGTTTTTGACTGGGTGCAAAATAACTGATAAAAGAAGAGTAATGGTAATTGAACTCAGGTTGATAGGTAACTATGGGTGCATCAATACCTAACTAACCAGTTTACCTCTTACCTGTCCAATACAGAAAATTAAATATTTAAAATATAGTGGGTGCAACTCATACACACACGTATCCGATCATTAGATTTAGACAACACCCACAACAGGAGATTGTCCAACTCATACACACACGTATGCACATTTCAACATGCATTCCTGCACATATATTCATGTCAATATATAATAGATATAAAAAAGAGCAACGAGACACTAGTTTTACGGATTCTGTACTCTTATCTTTATTAGCTGTTCACCTTTCTCTATCTCTCTCTTTCAATATAAATACAACCAAACATATTTCTTCGTTCTCACATCACATAAACGTAGCTTTATCATCCCCAAGACAGATTCTTGATAAGCATACACACACAAAAACCTACCCTAAATTTCAAGAAAACCTCCAATACTATTAGTTGTATTAAGTTTTTTTGTTCGGTTTAAAAACCTCCAGTATTGTTCAAAATCAAAGGTTTATACTTTGCTCTAATGGCAAAACTCGGGAAGCTAACAAAGCTCAAGTCGGTCATAAAGAAATGGCCTTCCTTCACCAAGAACCACCACTCAACCACCGTATCCACCACCTCAGCCGCCACCACTGAGGTCTCAAAATGCGACGATCTTCAATTAGTTTACGTTGGAAAGTCTCAAAGACCTTACATGCTTAGTTCCCACGTCATTGACCATCCACTTTTCCAAGAGTTACTTGATCGTTCATCGAGATTCATGGAAGAACGTCACAATCAAAAGGCGGTCTTGGTAGCTTGTGAGGTCGTATTGTTCGAGCACTTGCTATGGATGCTCAAGAACAGTTGCTCTGATCACAATGATTATGATGACGATGATTGCCAAAGAGGATCCGTCGAGGAGTTGGCTGAGTTCTATACTTATTGACGGCGATATATTCTAATTTTTCCTTATAATACTTCATTTATTTTATATAATGGAAATTTTGATTTGATCCTACATGATCCAGTGGTGGCCACAAAACATTTCCTTAGCATTTGTTTTTCTTTTCTTCAGCACACTACAAGAAAACAGGGGGATTCTGATGGCCGAAATCGTCAGAAATTCGTCGGAATCGGACAATACCGACGAATTTCTGACGAACCGGTTCGTCGGTATGCTTTCGTCGGAAAAAAAAGTTTCGTTGAAATTTGTACTCTTAGGACGTTCTTCCCTAATCATACTAGAATTTGTAATTCCGTCAATGATAAAATCAAAAAATTGAGGTTCTAATGATATTTTCTCCTCTTTATATATATCATATATAGTATTTATTTTGCATATGTATTTTATTATAGTTTTCAAAAGATTAAAATGCGCCGCCACATGACAGCATGGCCACCCACTTGCATGCACCATCCGACTCTCTTTTCTAGTGGCAGAAATGACAAATTTTCCTACTATGAATCAAATTTGTAAGTTGCATTTCATACTAGAAAGTGACATATTTTGTTGAAAACGGTATCAATAAATTCCCAGAACCAGATTTGATTCTCCTAATTAATGACCCTTTTATAATTCCCAGAACCAGATTTGATTCGTAGCTTTCTATAGTTGCATGATTTACACATGATGACTCAATCTTTTTTCTTTTGCAAACAATTAGAATCGAAATACATTTCCAAGTGAGTTATTATTTATCTTGATCCCTCTAAGAAGCTACCTCGTCGTATAGGAGACTATAATTATTTAACTTGAAGTTCATATTATTTCTCGCAGTATGGCAACGTTTTACCAATTACCTCGTTTGATCAACACCATTTTTCCGAAATGCAATGGGGTTAGACAGAATACTCATTTCCATAGGCCGAATTACAGTTAGAAGATTGTTATATATATCCAAACCACTGTCAGCAAAGGTTGAGTTTTGTTTAACCAAAGCAATGGTAGTGGGCTCAGTTCAAAGTTTCACAATTGAACTAAAACTAGGAGAGCCAGTCATAGCAAGAACAGAGGAACCAAAAATCATCAGCTCAACACCATCCAGATATGTTTGGATTCTCTCAACTTAATGTAAAATGCAACTGCTAGCTCAATTTTTAAAGGCTCTACACTAGTGTAGCAAATAGCTTTTTCTATTCCAGTCATTCTAAAATCGTGACATTAAGAGCCGACTTTGAAAAACAACCTGAGAATCGTGGGATATCTCTCGTGAGGGCGAGAGACGACTTTGGAAAAACCCAATATATGGGATGGGATTAAGACAGTGAACCCTTATCTTCTTTTTCGACTTACTGGACCACAACGGGCCGGTCAGGTTGGCCTACTAGCCTCACTGAAAGAGGCGATAATCGAATCTCAATTGCCAAAGAGTATGTGGGATGGGGTTGACCCATTGAGCCCCTATCAACATCGTTAACCGAATAAAAAAGGGAGAGAATTACCACTGAAAATCAAAAAGAATGGATAATTAAAAAAACATAGAAAATTTAATAAAAACATCAAAATGAAATAGAAAACAAAACCAAAAACACATAAGGACATTCCTAACAGGGTATCAAAGATCCGATTAGAGAATCACCACTGAAAATTAAAAAGGTATAATTTTAAAAAAAAAACAAAAACATAACAAAAGATTTGATAAAAACATCTGAATAAAATAGCAAAACAAAACAAAAAACACGTAAGAACATTCCTATCCGGGGATCAAGGATGTAGGTTTAAGCCCTTATCTGTTATCAACATCCCTAACCGGATCAAGGATCTGAGATTAGTCATCATCAACTTGATCAAATACTATAAATCAAATTTGTAGTATTTTCTAATTTTTCCAAATTATACATTATTTATTTTATATAATGAAAATTTTGATTTGATCATACATGATCCAGTGGTTTGGCCACCAAACATTTCCTTAGCATATGTTTTTCTTTTCTTCAGCAAGTTTTTTAAAATTTGTACTCTTAGGACGTTCTTCCCTAATCATACTAGAAATTGTAATTCCGTCAATGATAAAATTGATGTTCTAATGATTTTTTTCTCCTCTTTATTTACATCATATCTAGTATTTATTTTGCATATGTGTTTTATTATAGTTTCAAAAGAATAAAATGCGCCGCCATATGACGCGCATGGCCACCCACTTGCATGCACCATTCTGCTTGCCTTTCTAGTGGCAGAAATGGCTGTCACGGATGAAGTAATTCATAAGTCTTATTAGTTTATAACTCTAAGCCTATGTGAGTTCACATATATAATATGCACCATATATGATTTAATAATGGCGTCAAATATAATTTTGTGAATCCAAGTGAGATAGGAACATAGTGATATATAGTACTTGGACCAGGATGTAAGAGCAGTGATGAGCATTGTCTCCCTATGATTGATGATTCTAGTGCAGAGTTCATGTTTAACTACGAACGAAGTCGAAAATAATTACTTTATGTGTAGGATTCTTGAAGTGTTAGATTCCAAACAATTACCATACCTGTTGCCAAATTTTATAGGATGTAACTAATCAAAACCTTCCTTACAGATACAATGAATCAATACTTTTGTGAACATGTAGGTAACTAGGTGTTTTTGGTATTACGTGCAGAAAGTTTTAAAATTTAAACTATATTTTAAAATAAAATTTTGTTAATTCTTCAGATTTTATTATTTGCTTACAATATATAATATTAAATTTTAATCTAATTATATTAAAAATTAATACAAAATAAATATTTTTTGTTTAAATTTATAATTAATAATATATATGTATATATTTAATATTATAATTTGGAAATATTTTTTAATCTATTTATTTTTGTTAAAATATGTTAAATTAAATTTTATAAAATTAAGAGAAATTTTTTAGGTATATAATTATCAAAACATAAAGTTAAATAATATTTTTAGAATTTTTGGATATTAAAAAAAACTAATGGTATTGAGATTAGAATTTTTTTTTTTAATGCATAAAATTTTGAAGAATTATTTTAGTAATAAAAATTATATAATTATAAATTTTTGAAAACTTTAAAATATCATTATATTTATATTTCTACTATTATAATATTTATTGTTATATTAATGATAATCTATGAGTTATTATCATATTCTAAAACACTTACCAAAAATATAAATCAACATTAAATGTAAATATCAATATCATAATTAACTCTAAACTATATCATTATTGTTAGTATACTCTGTCATCATTTTTATTTTAAAATCAATATGATAATGACACATGATAAATCAAATATTCAAGTAATGTCTAGGACGATTTCAAAAGTTGAAAAAAGGAGAAAATATAGACTGTTACTGATACTAGTCGCCTTTTGGTGCAATAACGCTGTACTTGAAAACCTGGCCCAAACTAGGCCCATTATAGAAGATGCGGATCATGAAACGCAGCGTATGAGGACGACAACGTGCGTCTTCGTAGCTTGACTGCCGCTCCGACGCTGATTGTGCAACGTTCGCGACCGTGACGGAAAATCCCAGTGAGTGAGCTCTCTAATGCTAACCTTAGATAATTATTTGTGTGTTCTGAGCATTTAGCTTTGTCCTAGTGATCAGATCTTGTTTTGAGTTTTCGTATGTTCCTGGGAAGTTTGGACTAGCAGATGGAAATCACTTCAATAGTGTCTGTGACATATGTTGAGCTAAGAATGTGGCTACAATTTTTATTTTTATTTTTTTGCCGTCACATTGGTTATCGATGTTTTGCTTACAATGTGTTCGTTGAAATGCCTAAGTGGGTATATAGTCTTATTCACTGGCGTATTGGTTGTATTCATATGGTTCCAAGAGTAAAAGGTCGTGTGGATTAGGTTAGCCTTCGGCTCCTAATGAAGTTCAAAGTCACATCTTTGTTGATTTAGGCCTCTCCGATCCAATGTAGACTATAGTATTCTGTTGCTCTCTGGTGTCCGTTAGCTTCTGATATAGCTTAACCTTGCAAAGTATGTTTTTTTTTTCTCTTTTTTTTTTGTTGTGTGGTTATAATCATGGAGTCTTCGTGTGTGTGATCTGATGATTGACATTTAGTTTGTAACAATCAATGTTTTATATTTAACCTTTCTTCATTTTTCTCATGGGAAAGCAGATACAGAGACATGTCAAGGTTTCGATCATTGTTGCAAGCCTCAGTAAATGCAACGAAAAGGGGTATTTCACTTGCCACCTTCCTGTCCTACTTAAATTCTCCATCTACTGATTCCCTGCTTGTGTGTTGATGTTTTTCCTTTTGTTCAACTGTGTCTATGCCTATATTTAGACGGTGACTGATAGCAAGTAATGTTCGAGGATAAATGGCATTTTCCTATGTTCCAAAACTTATCAACTTTTTGGGATTGCCTTTGTATCTTTCTACTAGCTTTAATGCTTTTGAGTGTAGCAGGGAGTGCAAGTTTCTGACTTATCTTCACCACTTTTCAAACTGTTAGCTTTTACGTGGAACATTGAAGAATGGGTACCACCTCCAGAGAAGTATATATTTAAGTTCCATTCGAAAGAAGACTTGAAGAAATGGCACCTCTATTCTGATTCTGAATATGGAGGTACTTAAAGTAGACAGGTTCAAGCATTTTCTTAGTAAAGAGTGTCTGATATTGTTTCCCTTCCATGCTTTGTTGATTCACATGGACAACTACTGAGACAAAATAAGATTCATAAAGGTTTAGAATTAAACGATATCGTAAACCATTCGTTATGCTTTTTATAATTTATTTGGTGACAACATGTTTGATGATTATTTCACAGGATTATCTTCGGCTTCCTTGGAGATCCCAGATGGAGGAAAAGGATCAGATGGAACTGGTTAGCATCTTCGTAGAGATTTTTCTGTGGATTCATCTGCCATTCATCATGTCGGGTCATAATATTCGTTAACAAACATATGAGACTTTTCTATGTTATGCTGGCGTTGTTTTTTTTTATTTTGTCTTTATTATGTTTCTTACACTGCTCACTTAGTGATGGTTTTCTCCCATATATCTTTTATAGGAATTTTCTCAGGGAACCTTTCCGTTGACCTTAGTGAGGGATCGAAGTTGAACATCAGTCGGAGTGGCTTCTGTGGAATGCGCTCAAAGAAGGTTAACAACGAACAGCCTTTTATTTTACTTACAATTCAATTTAATCAAACTATAACCCTTACATTCAACTAACTTCCTTTTTTTTCTTTCTGCAGTTTGATGGCTTCATTGATCTCGACGGGTATGATGCAATAGCCATGAGGCTTAGAGGAGATGGAAGGTGTTATATCTCTACCGTAAGTTTCTTGCGGAAACTCACCTTTCCTTTTACTCATGATGAAACAGCAAACGTTGTAGGAGGGAAAAGGGTTATTATACTAAACCTTTGATTTTGATTTCAGATCTATACCGAAAACTGGGTGAATTCACCGGGACAAACAGAAGATAACTCGTGGCAAGCTTTTGTCTTTGCTCCAAAGGACAGGTGGTATACTGCTAAGGCAAGTACTCACTTCTATAAATGTTACCGAATAGGAGTTTTAGAGCATTATACATATCCTGTTTTTTAGAACTCATTAGATAAAGCCTCTTTGTATAAAAACATAACTAAAAAGAAGATGGCGGTTATGATGAGATCACTGGAATGTTTCACTTCTAGTCTAAGGCCATTAGTAACTGGAGTTTTGAATAATATCAGATCCCTCTAGCTAGATACTTGCCAACATGGAGAGGAAATGTTATAGATGTGGAAATGGAGATGAATCCAGGTCGTGTGCTGGGTATGTCACTGTCGGTAAACGCAGAAGGTGGTGCGGTTGGAGCTAAATCAGGAGCAGGTGATTTCAGAGTTGAAATTGACTCGATCAAAGCCTTGAGAATGCCATGAATGGGTGAAGAAGCATTATGGCAATGTATGATGTCTTCTTCTTCTTTTTGTTATTTGTTTTACCTTGTAAAAACCATACCTGAGTTGATGGTGCCCAGAAAAGATTGTTGAACTATAGCTGGTCATCAGTTGAGCAATGTTTTAACTATGTTCATCAAATAAAAAAACATGACACAAAGTCAAAAAGATATTATCATTATCTTCTGTTTTGTAGTTTATCCATTGTTGGCCGACTAGTTTATTCTTAATTATGGTCGTGGTTGAATAAGAGAGTATTGTATAACACGAGTTTACATCACGAACTATAGTCAACAATGTAATGAATATGGAGGTTTATGTTTCAGTTTCACGCATGACAAACACACCTAGTTGGACACCCTAACGGGGGTTTCACTACTAGTTTTTATATTTTCCTTTTGTCTTGATAGAGACGCTCGTGTAATCCACCGGCACGGCAGATGGTAGGGCCCGTTATGTACAGCTGTTTTTTCTTTACTGGCCAATCTGCTCCGTTGGATGGATCTACTTTCCTTTTTATCTGTACATAGTCGCTTGATGATGCGGTTTCTTTAGTGGATAGCCGGACCCATTACACCAGCCGGTTCGTTTATGGGGTCAATTGAAAAGAAAAAAGCTCCACTTGTTTGGTTTGGGAAAATCTAAACCAATTCAATTTATCCCTTTTTTGGTTTACAGAGAAAAATATTATGACAAACCAATTTAGTGATGGTTTGCTACCTTTGCATTACTTTTTTTTCTCTTAACTTCTATTTAAATATTAGGTTTGGTATGTGAATTCCCAAAAGATGAAATACCCACAATTGTTAATCAATTAAGTTGTTTTAGATCAATCAAATCATATAAAACATATTAATTTTCGCATGAAGATTAATAAAGAAAGATTAATGATTGAAGAGAGGACACATGGGACAAAAGGAAAAGAGAATGCGAGGAACATGCTGCATGTGCTGAAGCTTGTCATACCGACAAATCTAGAAGCATATTGTTCACCTAAAGGCTCCTCCTTTGTAATAGATATATATTTTCTTCCTCCAAATTACCATAAGTAGCTGCCTTAAAATACTTCAATAAAGGGGTTCAATGCTATATGATTTAATTGTTTTTAAGACTTTTAGTTTGTCACATTTTATTGAATGTTAAGGTAGGCTATTGAATTAGAAAACATTAGACGTACACTCTATTTGGCATGAATGAACGATATTTGAATCTTTAATATTGCATGTGAAGAATAATACTTTATTTTCTTTTGTTAAAAGTGAAGAACAATAATATTACGCGTTTACTTACATCACGTGAATTATTCCATGAAGATTCATAAAATCAAAGAAAATCATATACTGTACGATTTCTATGATAAATATATAGTATTGAATAACTGATGTTATCGATCAATTAATGAACATTATATCATTAGCTACACAATGATTTGCATGAATATCTGTAAATACTCAAAACAATAGTTATGGTATTTAGCTCCCTCCGTGAATTGAGAAAGAAAAATCTCAAAGAAATGGATATGATTAGCAACAAAAATGTCACACTCAATTGTTTGTATACAAGTATTTTCACGAAAATTAGGGGAAATTATATCCTTAATTTCCTCAGAAGACAAGAAAAAGATGTGAGGTTGACAAAATTAAACAAAAAATATATATATGCGAATTTGGTTGTCTCAATCAAGGTATTTATAATATTGTTATTCCAAAATGATATAAAATACCGTTAAAAATGGAGCATTGGATGTTTGGTCCACATAGTAGAGAGAGCCTTGACCACACTTACTCTCCTACTATCTTGACAAGACTGCCCCCACATCTTAAATTACCGAACCGGATGCGTTCAGAGAAGAATCCCACTGACCAATTAAATGTTTAACATTATTAATAATATTTAGAAAGTTCTATTTGTTAACTATTTTTGAATTGTATAGAAAAAAGCTAGTGATTAATCAGGTTAAATTGGAAGAAAATTAGGTGGATAACATAGTCTAAACCGGGTTTAGTTGATGTTTGATTAGATTCGGTTTAAGAAGGAGGATACAATGGGTAATATAATTAATATGTGGGTGGTAGGAATCTTCTTATTGACTCCTGCGTCTTTGGTATTCTCTTCATTTAAGTTACAGACTGTTACACGCGACGGAAGGAAATAAAAAAGTTGAAAGTTGTCCGAAGGAAAGTACTCTCTCTATAGTCTAGAGCTTCACATTCTCTATCTACTAGAGAGAGATTAAAAAAAAAAAAAAAAGGGAAAGTTCTTCTTCTATTTGGGCAAAGAGAAACGCCATTGTATTCACGACAGGTATTCTGATTTGCAGACACTGTTAAGGCTTCTTATGTTTTTTGGTCTTCTTACAATTTTTTTTTTTTTAAATCTCAGTTCCCTATATCTGAGAAAGAACTAAAAAGTAAACAAAAGTTTAAAGTGTTAGAATTTCGATTCAATGCTGGATCGGCTTTGTCGTAAGTTCGATTGTGCTTTCTTACATAACTGATTTGGATTCTGTAATGTTTTCAAGAGATGAAAAATTTCAGATTTTGGATTTTTTTAAAATGTTTTTAGTGTTGGGGGTCAGATCTGGGAAGCATCGTTTTTTTTTATAGTGTTATTATGAAGCTGCCTTTCATCTTTATTATTGTTATACTTGAAATGAAGTCTGTTTTGCCTTTTTTGTGTTATTGGTTTCAATGTTAAAAAGTTTGGTAAAATCTTTTATTGCTCTACATTTAATTACTTACTTATACTCTCATGAGATTAGCAAATTTTCCATTTGATTACCAATCTCATTCTATTCTTCTTCTTCTTTTTTTGGTTCCTCAGGTTTCTCAGGGATATATATTAATCTGTTGAAGGATTCACATTCTGGTCTTTAGGAAGAGAAGAAGTTTTCACTTGTACGTGCAGTGAAAAAAATGAAGACTGATAGTATTCTTGACTATGCTATATTTGAGCTTTCGCATAAACATTCGAGGTGAGCAAATCTGAATTCTCCGAGTAAAATGTTTTGTATTGAATGATTATGCTTCTATGTTGATGAAAATCTTATTTGATTTTCCGGTGTATTTTTAAACAGATGTGAACTGTTTGTATCGAGTAATGGAGAAACAGAGAAACTTGCTTCAGGGTTGATCCAACCATTTGTGAATCATCTGAGCGTTCTTGCAACACAATCATTGTTTAGAGCGGAAGTAGAGAAAAGCCAAAATGGCAAATCTTGGTTCACAAGAAGGACACTCGAGAGGTTTTTTCTTACAGAACATTTTGCTTTTTGTATTTTTCAGTTTTAACATGCAAAGAAGCTTTAATAATCTTTTTCTTGGACCTTCCTCGTTTTTTTTTTAGGTTTGTTCAATTTGTTAACGGTCCAGAAGTTCTGGAAAGAGTCGGTACCATTGATTTGGAGATGTCACAGTTGGAAGCAGCTCGGACATTATATTCTCAGGGTCTGTTAAAAAAACCTTTTATTTGTCCAATCACCTTTTTTATCAAATTTAGGACCAAACTTGATCTTAATTTTGTTTTTTCCCATGTGTTCAGATGATGGAGGTGTAACTGATGCAACAAAGTAAGTGAAGCTCTCTGCTTTTTTTATTGGAGGGTCAAAGTGAGTACTGAATCGGAAGAGTGTTTTGCTGATTGATTTGCCTTTTGTCTATTACACAGGAAGGAGCTCTCAAGAGCTATTGATTTAAGACTTGAGGCCATTAAGAAGGACTTAACCACAGCGATTGCTCAAGCCTCATCTAATGGTTTTGATCCTCAAACTGTCTCTGATCTCCAACGTTTTGCTGATACATTCGGTGCACATCATTTGAAGTAAGCATCTCTTTTTCTTCTTTGATGGTTCCCTTTCTTGCTTTCTGTTTTAAAATTTGATCCGAACATTATTTTCTTTACCAGTGAGGCATGCGGAAAGTATATTTCATTATGTCAAAGAAGACCAGACCTGATCAAGAAGAACTTGGTTACCAACGAAACAAGCATCGCTCAAGTTCAAAGTAGTAAGAATGATGAAGAGGAGAAAAAAGATGAGAGTGTGGATGAATCTTCTGCGGTTAAGACCACTCAACACACAAGGAGACTCAGCGTGCAAGACAGGATTAATCTCTTTGAGAGCAAAAAGACGGAAGATTCAAACTCTGCAGGACACAAACCGGTGGTTGCTGTTGCTAAATCCACCACAGAGTTGAGGAGACTTTCATCTGATGTCTCATCAGCTGCTCCTCTGTTCCCTCAGAAATCTGTCTTGAGAAGATGGAGTGTTGTTAGTGACATGAGCTTTGATTTTGCATCTGATAACAAGAAGTCAGAGGGGAGTGGCAACGAAGAAGGTCCCTCTAGCAGACCATCTTCTGGTAATCCTGATTCCACATTGCCAAGAGAGCCTGAAGAGAACATTAAAAAGGGTGGTGATGATCATGAAGATGATGATGTGTCTTCTACTAAATGTGATGATTCTCAAAACCAGACTGATGGTGATGATTTCGGACAGAGAGAAGAGGAGAGCTATGCATCCAAGCCCCATAATGTGGCACAACCATCAGTCATGTTTCCTTATCGACATTCGCGGTCTCGATCAGCCCATATGGGAGATGGTATTGATCTCAAAAGTGATGAACTTCAATCACAAAGCCGGAAGAAAGAGGTGATATTATCAGACAAGCAACCTGCCTTAACAATCTTGACAAAATCAGCTTTTGCAGGTTAGTTTTACTTAATCTTGATAAACATTTAAAAGTCAACGTTTTAAATACTAAAACTGATAGATTTTAATTGTACTTCTTCAGGGCCTCAACAGAGACAAAACTCATTTGGTGTAGAGGATCATCTTGTGGATGCAAATTCAGCTGCTGGAAAAATCAACAATAATAGAGTTCGTGCAACATCTGTGGATCAAATGCAGAGGCCAAATGATCTTGAGAAGATGTTCGCCGAGCATAAACAACGAGGTCGTCGTGAAGATCATCAATCAGCTGGTGATGTAAAAGACAACAAGAATGTTGTAATGCGTAGGAACGTATCTGATTTAAGCTATTCAGATGATTCCAAAGGCAAGTTATATGAGACGTATATGAAGAAAAGGGACGCAAAACTGAGAGAAGAATGGAGTTCGAAAGAAGCTAAGCTGAAGTCAATGCAAGAAGCTCTTGAGAGAAATAGAACCGAGATGAAGGCTAAGTTATCTGAGAAGAGACAGGATTCTATATCAAGCACTCGCCAACGTGCAGAGAAACTCAGATCTTTTAATACTCGGTCAAGTATCAAGAAGTTTCAGGTAATCAAAAAGCATGTAGTTCATTATTGTCTTACTATTTTGGCTAACTCTTCTCATTATTGTATACAGCATCCTATAAGCTCACTACAGAGCGAAGAAGAAGACGTGAAAGATAAGCCAGTCAGTGGAAAGAGTGCTTCTTCTAGGAGCTCTCAAGTTAGAAAGGCTCCATCACCAAACAGGAGCTCTAGAGTCTCAAAACCGTCAGGTAAAGTTTCAAACACTAACATTACTTCTTCCGGAAGAGTGAGAAGAACAACAGAGGTTAATCCGGTTGCACAATCTACTTCTATTCCCAATTTCTCTGATCTTAAGAAAGAAAACACAAAACCATCTTCTCTACCTGTCAGAAACCCTCCTGTGATGCGAACACAGGTGAGAAGTGGTAATAAGAAGACTACAAAGGAAGATATACCGTCTCCTGTTAAGCCTCGAAGACCGAGATCATTGAGGAAAAGCTTCTCCGCCAACATAGAGTTCACTGAACTGACAACTCTCTACTCTGATGAGATGATGAACAAAGAGAGGAATGAGAAACAGAACACTGACACAGATGAAGTGCCAGAGAACTTGAGGAATGAAGAGTTTGATGAAATTGAATCTGAGGCGGAAGAAGAAGTGAAACAAGTTGTGGAGAGTCATGTCAAAGAAGAAGAGGAAACTCTAGTCGTTGAGGATATTGTTGATGAAAAGACTTCTTCACTTAGTGACAAAGTTGAGAACTCCTCAGAGGATGAAAACGACACTTGCTTGAGATCAATCTCTCAGGTAGACTTACCGATGAACACTACTCTACCTTCACCGTTTCAGCATCACAACGTTGCCTCGTTAATGGATTCACCTAGCGAGAGTCCCCTCTCGTGGAACTCAAACTTGCAACACGCTTTCTCTTACCCTCACGAGCATTCAGATGCTGATGCTTCAATGGATTACTCTCCCATGGGAAGTCCTGCTTCTTGGAGCTCAAGAATGAGAAAGAAATGGGGAACAACAGCTCAGAGTCCTACCATTGTTTCAAACTCTTCACCACTCCACTCACGGAAGGATTTAGCAAAAGGGATCAAACGTTTGCTTAAGTTTGGAAAGAAAACTCGTGCTGCTGATAGTCTGATGGACTGGGTTTCTGTAACCACATCTGAAGGTGACGATGACTTTGCTTATCGATCATCGGATGAATTAAGGAAAACAAGAATGGCATCTTCTCAAAGTCAGTATTCTGAGGATGAACAAGGTATACAATCTGTTTACATTTTCTTTTCTTGTCTTAAATGGTTTTAGCTTTGAAAGCTCTCTGGTCATAGCTCTGTGTGTTGTGTGTGTTTAGGGAGCTTCAAAGCGAAAGATGGCGAGTTTAAGAAATCGTTCTTCTCACTCTCTACATTCCGTAACAAAGGAAACGACTCGAAGCCAAGATAACAGAAGAAACAAAAGCAATCTGTGTTTTCTTTTACAACAACACAAGTACAAAGTTTGTAATGTTGAAACAGAGTTTACAATACTTGATATGATTTGCGTACATTATTGTTGATTTTCTTTAATATTTTAAATGAGATAAACATATTTTTGAAACACTAAAAATGTATATAGAAATCTGCATAACAGAGTTGTATTTAATCCAGCAGATCTTTCCCATGCTAAAACAGATGGCTTTTGATCATATAACAACATCACAGTAGTGCCAACACATGACAACAAAGTAGTTAAATACTCCCTCTGTTCCAAAATGGATTCTAAGGCTTTTGCACATGAATTAAGAAAGTACATATTTTTATATAATTTATCTTGATAATATAAAAATATCATTAAATGAAACTAGTTCAACCAATAAAAAAATGATACAGTATTTTTTAATTGGTCACAAAATTAAAATGATATTAAATTCTATCTAGATTTGTGAGAATATTACTTAAAATGGGACAAAAAAAAGCCCTAAAACACCACTTAAAGTGGGAAAGAGAGTAAGAATTAAGAAGGCATGTTAAAGAAGTCAACAATCATCATTATGTCCTAATCTTCACAGGCTTCAAGACAGAAGCCGTGGTTAAACATTCGTTGCACCTTCAAAAGAGACAAGAGTAAGAAAAAAATAACTCAGGTCATATTATATATAATCTCCAAATATTAAGCACAAGATATACTATGGAAACAAGTTATACCTTGGGATTTCACTCAAAATCAGTTGCATCTTGTCTAGCCTAGAACTACCTCGAAAGAGGTCAATGCGCCACTTGGACCGTAGAGTACTACTACTGATTTGATATTCCTTCATATCGAGTCCAACGAAACTTATTGATGAGAAGTTTATTTTCTTCACCACCATCTGGATCACATGTCAGAATACTATTAAGTTCGATAGTGAACTTATCTTACAAAACTGCTAATGGAAGTGGTGATTACTCACTTCGACTCCATCGTGTATACATTTTTCGCCAACTGCATACGAATGGCGAAAGAAAAATAAAACGGTTGAGTCGACAATCAAACTCCATCGCTGAGAATGTGATACAGCGCGTAACGCCATGAAAACGAAGAACGTGTAAATCATGGATCCGGATACGCCTAGCATTAAGTATACGGGAACAAACGTTACTACGTCTGCAATCGCAGCAGTCAGGAAGACTGTGATCCTCATAGTGTTCATTATAGAGTCTGTGTCTTTCAGTGACAAGACAAGAGACATCTCTAGCCTGTAAGCATACACCTATATAGAGTATAGATCACCATAACTTAAAATAGTTAGTAAGAACACCCACAACCGTGGATCTCATTGAAATCCTTAAAAAATTGATTTTTTTTTTGGATTAAAAAAAAAAACACTAACCAATCACGGACCGCCACCACGTGTCAGTGGGGTCCGTGAATAGTTAACAGACTCAGCGATTTGAATCCTTAGCTAAGGGATTTAAGATACTAAACTTGCACAAAAACAAAAAAACGTAGATCCCACGTAATTATATAATAATTTTTTTTTATGGATTACATCTAAGGATTATCATTGCAAATGCTCTAAGGAAAGTTCATCAATATCAAAATATTTTTCTTTTTTGAGGTTTTAGTTACCATAAAATGTTGCAGAGATGAGCAGCTGACTGGGGTCGTCTCATTTACTATGAATGGTAGCCGAGATGAGCAGTTGATTCGGGTTGTTCCATCCTCTGATGTGTGGCCGAAGATGCTCAAAAAAGACAAGGCATCAGTTTCCGGAAGGAAGCGAGCTAAGTCCCCCAGCTCAATGAACCTGTAACTTATATATTATAAGTTAACCCACATGATGTTGTTAACAGGAAGAAATGAAACAAAATTGGGAAAGGGATCATTTACTCTGCTCCTGGCTTGGCAACGTTTAGGAAGAGTTCCTTTCCTGCAAACCTTGCCTCGGATTCACTTTGGATCTTCAAAGTTGAGCCGGTTTTGACCCTTTTCTTCATTCTCCAAGCTGAGGTTTTCTCAGGATATACCAAGTGCTTGATTTCCATCCAAGGACGACGGCCTGAGAGTGCTTCAGTACCAGTAGAAGAGAAGCTCCTGGATCGTCTCTCGGTACCTCTTTGGGTGGAATTTGGCTGTGATAAGCATGAAAGCGAAGGGATAGATGGACCACGCCATGGCGAAGCCGCAGACAACATCATCAATTGTTACATCAAAGGACGTTATCGCCATTGCTCATAGACTGTTGTGTGTTTTCTTGGATTCCTTATTTACTAGTTCTAGGGTTTCTCTCTTCCCCAGAGCTTGCTTGAGGGAGTGATTAATGAGAGGGTAGTTGGCTTCTAGTTAAGGAACCATTCATCTTTTTTTCCTTTTTTAGAAAGGGCTTTTAATGACAAAAACCTTCGATCCATTTTAAAACTCACAACTAAAATTTAATGAAAAAAACTCCCTCTGCTAATGCAAATATAAATAAACAAAACTCAAATATAAAAATATATAACAAATTAATTTCCTAAACAAGTTGATTGGTTTACTGTGATTAATCTATACTAATAAAGTAAGCTTTTTTATCTCCTTGGGGGAAAAAATGCCATGTGGCATTTTTTTTTTAATAATTAAAATATTTTTTCAATTTAAATTTAATGAATTTTGGTATTAATTGTGAAATAAATTGAGGGTTTTAAATTTTTCTTCATACAGACCCAAACGTTTATAAGAGTGTTTTGAATCTGACCCGGACCTGTAGTTGAACCGATAAATCCGGAGACCCAATATAAATCGGATTTGGATTTTGTGAAAAACCCATAAAACACACAAAAACTCACTAAAATCCGATACAAATTGCAGCACTGGTTGAACCAATAATTTTTATTTTTTACTATTTTTAGTTCAAGTTATGTTTTAAAATTATTTTTATATTCTAAATTTCTAATTAAAAATTTAAAATTTTCAGTTTTATTGCCGTCTTCCTCTTCTTCTACACTATAATTTATGTTTGCAAGAAAGGTGAGTCATGATTGTGCTTGAGTCGCACGTCCGTAAAACAGATTAAAGCACGATGAGGCTTATTATTCCTCTACACTACAATTTACGTTTGCAAGAAAGTTGAGTAAATTATTTTTATTTTATTTTTTATTTAACTTAGTTAATAACAAATCATTACATTTTTAATTTACAGATCAAAAAGAATAAAATCATATAATCATGTGAATTACAAAACAGAGTTTTGGATTGTTGAAGAAGAAAAACCTGGCGAGCTTGATTATAATAAATTAGAGAATGCTCTTGCTGAAGAATATCCCAAAGATGATGAAGTGACAAATTTAGAAAATTTTGTTGGTAAGTTTTAAAATTTAGAGAAAACCAAAATTAGTTGATGTGATCTGGTGTTAGTTTATTTTTGTTATTGACAATTTATTACAATGATGTTTTAATTTTGGTTTATTTTGTATTGGAAGTTTAATTTTATATCTTGATTTTTTAGATGTCATAACTCTTATGTTACAATTTTTTAAAATAGTCTAAACTATTTCTTAATATTTTGTATGTATACTTAACTTTAGTTTTTATATATATATATTTGTTTTCATAGCTAATATATTATTATATAATAAAACTAATTCATTTATTAATCCACGATTCATCCGTGTTTTTTCCAATGATCCAGTGATCCGGTAAATCATCCGATTCAGTGTCCGGGTCGGGTTTCAAAGCACTGGTTTTAGGATTTCTTTGTATTTGATGTTGACGATGGAGAATATAGCCTCTACAATTCTCCTTCTTTAACGCAATCGACGTAATCGTTCATATAATCAATACAGAAATTCCACTCATCCTACTATCTCCTATTGAGTGCTTCTTTAGTTCCTGCTTTCTCAGTTTCATTGTATATGTATAGACGTGTGAGAGTTCGGACGATAATCTCTTTACTTTTTCCCAATTCAATCATTGTCGAATTCCCAGTTTCATTGCTCGGATTTGAAGACAAATCGGGGTAGAAATATTCAGACTAGGCTACAACAATTTTGGCAAGCCTGAAATGTTAAGAAATGAGTGAGATATTGGGGTTGATATGTTGTTGATTAATGGGAAGTTACACCAGTTTCTTATTTCAGTTTACCAGTTAATGATTGCTTACTTTTAAAGTAGTAGTTTTCTTATGCATCAATTCCTTTCTCAGGTGGTGCTTTTACATGCGTTAATCAACTTTCTCAGGTTTAACACCTTCAAACATTTCTTGAAAGAAAGCTCAGTCTATGACATGAATATTTAAGATTTCAACTAAATTAACTTTTTTATGACTATCGATTTTTATTCTATTTTTATTAATCGATTAGTAACAGCTACTTATGCTATTCTACTTTGAACTAAACAACTTCAAACAAAATAATATACTACGGTCGCAAACCACTATCAAAAAAATCATAAAATATCATTTTTTTACATATTTTCATTTTACATATTTTTAACATATTTTCTTTACTAAGACCATATAATAAATTATAAATTTAAGTAAGAATACAACATACGAATCCGGCGCATAGCGCCGGAATATCACTAGTTTCTACTATAATTGAGATGTAAAACACTTTTACAACTCAAGAAATGACATTAAGATACACCCCCTATGAATATTCAAGTTAGATTATGATTACATACTTAATTAGAAGAAAAAAAAAACTTAAATCAGTCAAGAGGATGGAAACGTTAATTATATAAACGCAGTTACTAACAACTATAGAGCAGACTTTACTATAGCCTAAGTTGGAGATCTTTCGAACACTGGCCCTCTTCTTCAATCTCTATAGACATATATTTGTTGCCGTCTGGTTTTGGGTGGGACATGGTTTGAGCAACAGCATTCTCCGGTCGTTTTGACGACTGCCCTGATTCAAGTGGTTGACCGGGGACAGTCTCTGGCTTGGGAGGATAATAATGATGATGACCCTCATTTTGGTTAACTTGGTATGGAGCACTAGCCACTGCTCTGTAATGGTAATAAAATGAAAAATAAAATTGAAAGTCACGTGGCTGGTGAGTATCCTATTATACTAGGATCAATTTTAGAATAACATATGTTAAAGAATCAGTAATTTTTTTTTTGATATAACACTAGAAAGTATGGTCAAGTTAATTATTGGTTTTTACCTGTCTTTCCGTTTAGCAAAGAATCGATGAAGCGAAGCTCTACGTGCTATACGTTCCACGACATGATTTTGTTGATTAATGATATCCACAGAATTTGTGGGCTCGTTGAGATCAGGAAGAACCATGTTGCTTTTGTTGTTTTCGACATTGATTTGTGTCTTAATGTTAATATCAATGACAGGCTTGGCTTGCTTAGCCACTTCCATTATCTCTTTAGCTTTGTCTGTAGGGAACTCGTTGTATACTAAAACTTGACCTCCGAAGAATATGGTCAGCTGCGAATTTCCTGGCCTTGATGATTTACTAAAAGTAAACCAAAACCTGATTTTAGAACAAAACCATTTACAACATTTCTCCCAAGGATCTTAAAGAATAGCAGTATAGACCTGAGGTTTGTATCTTCTTTGGCTTTGCCTCTAGATGAAGGAGACGTTTCGCCTTTTGAAATCATCTGAAAAAGGGCTTTGGTTTCCGAATCTGCCTTATGTTGTTTCACTGAACAAAGAGTATTACACTCTGGTCAGCTTTAATTTATTCAAATATTAAAAACTCTTTTTCCCGGGACATACAGCATCTTGTTTAATTCTAACTGTATTCTCATCTTCATAATATTATTAAAAAGTGAAAGTTATTTCAGATTTAGAGAAGTAATTTGCAAATAAAGGAACAAAAACATAACTAAACATTCAGTCTACAAATGTGGCCGTAACAGAGGAAAGAGATATAAAGTACCTGGTGGATGGGAGTTTCCGGACAACACGCCATCCGAATTGGGCTTTCGGACCAACCCAAGATTTATATTTCCGAAACTACCCTTCTCCTTCAAGTAACGGCTGAGCAAACTACATCTCCGGGTAAAGTTTGACTTCTCTAGCGGTTGTGCCTTAGCGTTTTCATTTCTCGACATCTTGTAAAGGGTAAGGAGCAATTCTCTAAAGTCCGTTTCTGTTAATATGTATTTTTGTATATCTTCTTCTTCTTTTTATTTTTGTTTCGAGCGTGAAATGGAAGAGAACAAGAGGGGATGTGTAGAGCTCGCTCGTGTTTTTATAAACTCATTTTCTCTGGCTTTAATAGCCTCCATTAAATTAAAGGAAAAAAGGGAGAAAATTTTCATCTTGGTTTTATGTAATCACTAAATTTAATACTATTTTTTTTTTTGTAACACAAATTTAATACTATTTATAATACAAATTTTGAACTGTTTAGATTTAATACTTTGTGGTATATCTATTTTTAAAAATTGTTTGGCATAATGCGTTTGCTAATAAACAAATAATATTCTATTAACAAGAGATATTATTACCCTCTTGTGAAAGAGAGTAGGTTTCATACTACATCATTAACAGTAATAAAGTTAATAATTCATTGTTATTTATGTAAGTATTATTTTCTGAGTTGGTGTGGCAAATCTATCGCCTATCTTATCATTAAAATTAGGTGTTTTGCCCGCACTTGCGGGCTTAATAATTTTACAAAAAATTATATTTAAATATATTATCAATTCAAAAATCATTAGAATAAATTATTTTCATACTTTTAAAATATTTAATAATTAATTAAACATTAAATCTTTTATATATGATAAAAATATATTTTACTATGTAAAATAAACTTGAAAACATTCATATATACTTAAAAATATATACAAGGATCTATATTTATTTTCAAAAAAAATTGAATAAAATAATATTGAATCTTTTTAGATAATGATGATTATTAAATTAATGAAATTTATTTTTTTATTTGTGGATAATTCTATATTAACAAATCTAATCAATTATTTATTAAAAGTAATAAATACTTTAAATACTCTAATTTTTAACGTAAGAGCGAAAAAATACTTTGTAAATAATAGTATAAATATTTTTGAATTCTTTACCAACTTTTTCAGAAATTATTACAATGATTGATTTTTATTGTCCTAAGAATTTATCTATTTTATGTGATATCTATATATATTTATATTAAAATAGATAATTTAATATTACTTAAGTAATATAGTATAAATATAACTATTTAAATATGATATTATCTTTAAGGTTTTAATTATTCTTAAGATAATGATAAAAAATCTTATTAAGATTAATAATTGAATATAAAATATGACTAAATGTAAAATATATGATCTAATATATTTAAATTAATCACTCAAATAAAACTAATAAAAACATGACAAATAAACAAAATTACCTAAAATCATGGGGATCATGAAGTAATAAATACTTTAAATACTCTAATTTTTAACGTAAGAGCGAAAAAATACTTTGTAAATAATAGTATAAATATTTTTGAATTCTTTACCAACTTTTTCAGAAATTATTACAATGATTGATTTTTATTGTCCTAAGAATTTATCTATTTTATGTGATATCTATATATATTTATATTAAAATAGATAATTTAATATTACTAAAGTAATATAGTATAAATATAACTATTTAAATATGATATTATCTTTAAGGTTTTAATTATTCTTAAGATAATGATAAAAAATCTTATTAAGATTAATAATTGAATATAAAATATGACTAAATGTAAAATATATGATCTAATATATTTAAATTAATCACTCAAATAAAACTAATAAAAACATGACAAATAAACAAAATTACCTAAAATCATGGGGATCATGACAAATCATCAAATTCACTTCATAAATAATAGTATAGATATGTTCAAACTTTTTTGTTTAGTTTTGGACCTTTGGTACAGTTTATTTATTTATCGACGGTCTGATTTCAAAACTAGACTAAACCATTTATTTATTTTTCGGTTAGAATTTCCTCACGTTTTCTTTGAAGTAATAAAATAATGAAGGACCGACTACAGACGTTACTAAACACCGTTAGACAAACTCAAAAAGGGCTCCAGTGATGCTCGTATCTACAAAATTGCCTTTCACAAGAACTCATCGTGGTGGCATCATCGTAGTTAGCCCTCACATTCGTAGCCTTTTTTCAGCGAATGCGAAATACCCTCGCGTTAGTCAACTTTAACGACGATTTGAACTGATTAGGATGTGGGGGCATGTGTGACCTTACCCCTAGCCTCTCAACGAAGTTTCGTGAAAAAAAGCATACACATCTTCTTGTCTGAGACCCGACAGGAATTTTAAAACACGTGATTAATAGACTCATATGTTAAGATTGCGACAAGTAGCGCAATCTGTCCGGCGCACTCGCAACAGTAAGGTGTGATTCGCGTGTTTTCTCCACTTCCTATAGAAAGAAAGAGAAAGGGAAGATATTTTGATCCCACCTATTAAGAATTGGTCAACTAAATCAATAGCCTCTTTCACGGATGCAATAGTCAATACGACTAGTTATAAAAACGTGTATGGGAAAAATGAAGAAAAGACATAATCTGACACTGTTCACTAAACCCATACCAAAATCTTACTGGGGTAGGGCATACAGGTTGATAGTTTACATTTTTTTTGGACAAAAGTTTAAATTAAAAAAAAAACAGAAAAGTTAGCCAAAAGTCCTTTAAGGCTTTACTTCTTTTTAAATCCTGTGAATACTCATCCAATCACCCTTATGTTTGAAATGGGTTTGGGCTGGAACCTCACCTCAGAATTTCTTATGTTTGAGAAGTGCTATCTCTGAATTAACCCATAGTAAACTGTTAAATCAAGTTAACGGTTACTAAACTTAAATATTTGGAGAACATTACATGTTACTTGCCATCCATTCAACTGTAAATTTTCTGAGGAATGTTGAAGCCCTCTTAATTCAGTAGTGATTTGAGTAATCATTCATTAATGTTTACATTAGTAAGTCTGAGTTTCGAATCTAAAAAAAATGTGAATTATGCAGAATAAAAGAGAGAATAACATAAGATATTCAGTAGAGTACAAAAAGTATTATGAGATATGGATTTCAAGAACGGTTCAAAATGATGTAGTTATACGTGAATCTTCATAAAATAGATAGAATTGTCAGTTGTATAATTGTTTTTGTAATATTTATTAGTAATATCATAATTAATCACCATTAAAAACAAAAATCTTAGTCGGATAGAAATAAAGCCCAATTTAGCTTGTTTTTATTAGTTAGATGTAATTGGATTTGACAATTTATTTTAGTAATATAAATTGTTTGATTAGTGCTATGTCAATTCCACCAAGTATTGGTGTATGGGTTAGAAATTGGAAGTTGGGACAGAATAATCCAAGAGTGTAATTGTTTGAGAGCTCTATAATATTCTATTTTATGATATACGATGGATATACACGGAGAAACTAGAACTGATTATTATTATTATTATTTATTATTATTATTATTATTATTATTATTATTATTATTATTATTATTATTATTCATTTCAAGATCTTACCTGTCTTTTGCAGAATAACTAAATCAAATGCAGAAAGAATGTAATAACGAAGGAGCGGTATTAATCTTTATAAGTTAAGGTTATCCACCTTAAAATTACACAAATGATCACATACGCACATGTACGTGTACATGCATTCTGATACACATGTATGTATGCCTCAAGAACATGTTTGGTTCAATGGACCCAACGGCACACAAAACAAATCATGCAAAAAAATAAAATAAAGAAGGTATACACTACATGTGCAGATGCACCAAAAAAATTCCTCCCAAATAAGAGACTCGTTTTCATTATTTCTTTTGAATTTTCTCGACAAGAGATTGAATCTGCATAATTGATAAAACCAAGTATCTCACGTAAGTTTTAGGAAAGAGAAACACTCAAAAGAAGCGATTCACTTGTGTTGTCTTATTTACCTTTTCTGTTGATAGGTTATTGCAAGAGCTTGAAGGAAAGATCAGATCTCAAGAACTATGACTGTAATCAAAAGAAGATCGAGTCAGCTCTTTTTTTTTTTTTGAATTTTTAGTAAAGTTAATGAGTATTTGATGGAAACTCACAGTCAGAATCTGTTTTGACCCATTTATGTCCCTCACTACTGCTTTTTCTCTCGTTGGTTTCTTCTTCTTCACTCTTCAAAGAGAGCTGTTTCTTGTCTTGCGAGTATATCTTTGTTGTAGATGATGTTGGTTTCGAGGAGGCTTGGGAATTAATTTTCTTATGTAGCATCATCTTCAACAACTGTAAATTGATTTTGATCAGAAACTGCGATTCAAAAAAAAAAAAAGACTAAATCGTTGGATAAAAGTTGTATATACTATGTTGTTTTTACCTTCTCCATTCTCGATTCTTGAAGCGTGTCTCTCAAGCTAGGGTTTGGTGATGTAGAAAATCCCTCTGAGCAAACAAAGATCTTCTTGAAAAGATATGAGAAAGACTTCTTGCTTATGTCTGTCTTCTTCTTCTTACTTTCTATAGATATCTCTTTGCATCTACCTAATATAGCGTTAATCGTTCGCTCCATATCTTCATCCTTATTCTCTTCAGATGAATCCACAACAGCGCAGAGCGCATTGCTGATTCGTCTCTCAACCTCTAAACTCGATGGACAGTTCAAGAATCTATCCAATGGAAGATTTTTCATGAGCTCTCTGTTAACATCAGACTTCCTTTTCTTGGTTCTTGACAAGAGCTTTATCAACTCCTTCTGCAACTTCCCAACCTCTTCGGGAGTAAAATCATCAATATCATCAGAGGAAGAAGTCTCTTCTTCTTGCTCGGGTTGCGAGATAGCCTCCTTCTCTTCTTCGATCTCTTCGTGAACATTCTTGTTTTCGGTGTCACTCACACCGTTGCTTGTTGAACCAAAAGTTCCAATAGCGAGCAGCGCGTGAGGCCAGTCGCTAAACTCTTCTCTAGGCTCTTGCTTCACATGATCTGAGAACAATATTCAAGACAGGGAACAAAATTTAGAGGACCAATCAAATTCAGAAGAAACAAAGACAAGAATCTTGTTAAAACAAGATCCAAAAAACAAAAAATCAGGACATCAAATTCTAGAGACAAGTCTCTTGGGGGCATTGCTTGCACATATTCCTAGCAGACAGCAGAGTCTTGAAGTTAAGATTTAATGAAAGTGAGAGCTTACGAGATGAAGCAGAGGAAGTGCTTGTTCTGTTATGATTCTCATGTTTCGCATTTCGCTTGTTTTGCATCCACCCGAATAACTGAATACAACAAGAAATAAAAATAAATTCAGAAACCATATGAGAAAAAAAAAATCAATGAAACGTATATATCATGTACTCAATAAACACAAAGTATCACAAAACTAACCTTCATGTTGTTTTTTTTTTTGACGTTCTGTGACAGAGAGATTTAATTTATAAATGTATGAACTAAGTTGTTTGGTGAATAGAGATTGGTTATTATAGAGATAGAATGGGAGAGAGATTTAGACAAGTTGCAGTAAGATTGATGAATTTGATGGTGTTCAAGTTCCAAACTTTGACTACTTAACAGAGAGAATTTGAAGTTAAAAATATATTTTAAACTGCTTTTTGTAAATTTGTAATCTTGTGTTCAAATGTTATCTCAGTGTTGCTTCTTTATACAACTCACAAACTCATATTAAAGCACATATTCCCACGAGTCCACCAACATTCTTCTACATTTTACTACGGCCCACAGATTAAACTACATTTAACTTTAAATTAGCCCTAAAATTAATTAATTATATATATAGCCACCATGTATTGGAGAGAACGTCGCGCCTTTGATCTCGGCTCATACACCGTGGAGCAACCGTGAAGATATGTAGAAGTTAGACTACATTTTGATCTGTTTTCACCTGTTGAAAGTTCTAAGAACGAGAAAATAAATTGAATCCCTAGAAATGCATAACATTGAATGGTTACTATGGTGACACACGGAAAGGGTTCTCCTGAATATTGTTATTTACTTATAAACTTGTGTGTCTAGTTTACATAAATGTATGTTGGTGTTGTGATTCGATATAGAAGTTGCTTTATAGGGGTACATTCCCATTTCCACCGTTAATATGGGCACATGCATACGAAACAGTAGATATAAAAGATAATCATAGTTATCGAAGGTGGTATTTCTACAAATTTCCATCGGTTGAGACTAGGAAATTTGAAGCAGTAAATTCAGTTTATGTCATATAGTATTATATGTATATATATGTATATGTATGTATAAGCACGTATTAATTCCGAAAAAAAAAATTCTAACGTAGGTCTTTTTGGAGCTAATAACCCCATATACGTGGCCATAAGAAGTGTTTGCACACTTTGAAATGTAACGAATTTACTTCTTGATTTTTGAGGCGATACCACTACACCAAACCTTATGACTATGTGTTTTCAAATTTATGCTCAATTATATGAAGATTGAAGTTAATTATATTTGATATTGCATGTTAGTATCTTTTCGAAGCAGTGGTGGTTTTCAACAATGCATTTAACCTAGACGACTGAATTGTTGTCAGCTCAGTGTCGTAATTCATAACATACAAATCAAACGTCAAACAATATAGAATAAAAGACAAGCCGTTTAAATCCAATTTTAGTCATGTCTGCTTTACATTGTATTATTGATCATCAATTATATGTATCCACAATAGTCTTGGATATTATGGAAAAACTATTAAAAAATCGTGAAGTGCTAAAGTTAAGTGCATATAAATCTAAAGGAACATAGTCAGAAAGCAAGAGCGAAAAAAATAAATTTAGCGAAAATCCACAAAAGGAAAGCTCGTGCGATGTCTCCTTATTAACTCTTTAGCCCTTCTGTATAAGGGCAAGTGTCTTACAAACCTTTTGGGCAAGTGTCCTATATAAATATTCTAAAAATATTGTACTTTCACACAAAGTTTTAAATCATATATACACTACTAGCTAGTAACCATTGAAATTTGATTAAATAAAATTTGATTATGAAGTAAATTTTTTGAGATATCCAGTTTATAAAATCTAAAAAAAGTATAAAAAAATTCTAAAAAGCAGATAGATGGAAAGTGAAAATTATACAAAGACCGCTCACTCTTTTTCGCGTCCCACCTCACCATTCCCAATTACCTTCTGTCATCCAATAAAACATGTCCACGTGACCATAAGCATAAATGGTAAATTAATAGAGTTATAAAAGGAAAAAAGGATGGACACGTGCCTGACAACAGATGCTGCTTTGGTAATCTTCTGTCCGTCCTCTTTACCCAAAGAGGTCGAGTTGACTTTGAAGGCCATTACATATTTTTAGAGGAGAGTTGGAAATTTGAATAAAAACTGTGTTATAGTTATACATGTGTAATTTATCTAGTGGACAATAATCTACTAGTAGACAAATAATCAGCTATCAAATACTCCAAGAGATTCAGGGTTTCTTCGTTTTAAGGAGTTTGGGATGGGCTCTTCTACTAGTAGTTATAATCTGGAAATTTAAATTTATAAACACGCAGTATGGTTTTAAGATAAGCTAAACCTAAGGTATTATAAAGTACACTAGACTATGATAGTTGAAAGGTTAAGAAGCACATTTTCTTTAGGTTTCAACGGGGCTTATGGTAGTTGTACGTTGAGAATTTAAGTTAACGTTATAAGTTTCTTTTACTGTTTTGTTTTGTTAACGTAATAAGTTGTGAGTTCACATTGATCTATTGATTGAAAACTTGGTCATGTATTTAAACGGAGTTATCTCATGATTAAAGTTTGATGTGATAATGGATTTTAAGACTCTTTATGCCAAGAAACACAAAAAAAAAAGATTTAAGAGCAACATTATTGGGAGGTCCCAAGAGCAAGAGTCTTTAGAAAAATATATAAGGACTTTCGGTTTGGGTTTCCGTAAAGTCCTTAATCCGCAATTATATATGCTTATATAATATATACATACACATATATTTTCTAAGAACCTTGTTCTTGGGACCTCCCAATAATGTTGCTCTAACACTCCCATTTCTTCGAAGACTGTAATATTTTTTTTGTAATTTTGGTTGAGACATATTCAGATAATTAGATCTAATGATTCTCATGACATATACTACTCACTATTTCTGGAGTTCTAGTTTGGAATCAATTCAAATACATATCTATATATTAATCCCTCCGTTTTCTTTTATAAATCGTTTTAGAACCTTGCACATAGATTAAGAAAAATATAAATTTCTTAGATTTTCTAAACAAAAACATCATTAATTATTTACCTAACCACAAATCAACCAATGAAAAAATAGAAGACATATTATCATTGGTCATACAACATTAACTGTTAACAAATTTTACATAGAAAACTGAAAACGTCGTATAATTTGAAACAAAAAATTTCCTCTAAAACGACTTATAAAAGAAAATGGAGGGAGTATTAAAAGAAAAGTACCATTTACATTAACCTTTAGTTTTTACACTTATTTACACTGCTATGCCACTAAGAATTAAATAATATTACCTATTTTAATGCTTTGTCTTTTCCACTTAGATTAATGTATTTTCCTAAATTAGATTTGAATTAAATACACTCATTCACTTCTCCATAAAATCAATGTCAAAAAATATTTATTCTTATCAGCTTCAAAAAAAATATTCATTTTTATTTTTATTGTACAAACAGTTCATGGAAATGATAATTTCAACTCTTCATATTACCAAATTCGAACCAAAAATGGTTAAATATCTAAACGGATTTACAATTTTGGTATCTAGAGAACCAGAACCAAACCTGATCCAATAAAATATTTCGGGTATTTTAATATATTTGAATCATATTTATATACTTGAATATGTTAGCTATTTTTAGAGTTAATATCCAAAATATAATATATTTTAAAGTTATCTAAACTGTTTGAAAATATAAAAAATAGTCAAAAGTAAAACATATAAAGTAGATAAACACTAATCAAAACACAAAAAATACTTAAAATATATATTTATTCTCCATCCAAATATTCAAGTTAAACCTATTTTTTTAAAGGTATTTTGGCTTACATTACTCAAATTTATATGTTTCGAGAAATTTGAAGTATATGTAAATTTTAAAATAATTTAAACAAATTATCTGAACCTGAACTGAACCCGCAAAGACCCGAATCGAACCGAAACCAAAATTTATAAATATCCGAATTGAGCTGAAATCTTTAAACTCGAGAATCCCAAACCAGAATATATTTTAATCGAATCCGAGTGGGTACCCAAATACTCATTCCTAACTTAATCAATGTAAAACGATCAAATATTATAAATACATCATTTAGTATAAATAAATAAAAACTAAAACAGAAAATTAATACCCTTGCGACCGTACGGGTCAAGATCTAGTATGTTTTTATAATGTATTTGCGATGGATCCATATGAAAGTCATCCAACCTATATGAATAAAAGAAGGCTTTCTACTTATTTACAGTACAGGGTATGTAAATAAATAATAAAATGATCATCAGTCCAATAGAATTGCATGTTACCGAATGAATTAACATCATTGGATTAACAAACATTTTCTTGGTGTCCATGAAACTTGTATTTTACGTCAACTTGCGCTTCCACCTTCTTCTTCTCTTTTTTTTTTATCCTTGTGTACTATCTTCCAATTAATAATTTCTTAGCAGTATCTTAGCAAAAATAAAGATGAAATGAAACATTAATCCGAATGTTTGTAGCGACATTACACTGACACGCCCACACAATTGTTTTTAGCAAACTTAATTAAGAATACGTTGGAACATTGGGACAAGAATTTGGATTTGGGACCACTATTAGCAGGGATTAATATGTGGTTCATGTAGTTAATACGTTGCCTAAACTCTTGTGAATTGTGATTTAACACAAAATCTAGGGTGTTCTTAAGATGCCTTTTTGTGATTTTCAAACAGTACACGTTTAAGGCATCTAAATTATATATTTTTTTATACTCCATTATAGAAAAACTTGGAAATATATTTGTATTTTATTAGGTGTTTTATTAGGTTGTTGAGGCTGTTAATGTATGCTCGATCGTCACGCGATACGTCAGCATGCAACTGGTTTATCGGTTGATAGACTGGTACAACTTATTGATTAACTGTCAAGTACCAAAAACAAATACGGATATTAGAGAACATACACTATTCAGTTTGGTTTCTGAGCTGATTTCCACTCACTGTTTCAGTTCAACGCATACTAGTTTAACTGGATCAGGCACTATAATTTTTTATTTTTCCAAGATGGCAAATGAACCGGTTGTGTATTGGCTCAAACCCTACTCGTCATTTTAGTCGTTAATTACAGAAAAATGTGTTGTTTATTAATTAGCGAGTGAGGGAAAGAGAGAGAAAATCTAGAGAATCACAAATTCACTAGAAACGAAGAAAGATGCAAGAAGAAGAAGAAGAAAGGAGGAGAAGCACGTGAGGAATTGTTAGAGACGAGGCCTTTTTCCTCTCTTTCGTAACGTTTCGCTAGCGTAGCAGTAAAGTTTTCTATTTCGGGAAAGTTTTTCTTTCTTTCCTTTTAGAACATGTTTATTGGGGTCTTTTAGGTTAGATCTTTTAGAACAACCGCAACGGTGTACTCGTTAGAGTCCTTAGGATTAAATTTTTTTTTTTTTGTTTTTTTGTTTGAATAGTTAAGGATTCTGATAAAAAAAAAGTTTGTGCACTGGTGTTCTCCAATTTAAAGTTCTTAAGAATAAAAAAATAATATTTTTTTAAAAAAGTGAAATTAAAATTTTTATTTATTACATGATTAAATATAAAAATACAATAATTATTAATCTTCATCACCAAATTTGTTCCAAATATGCTCAATTAAATCATTTTTCAATTGTTCATGTATACGCCTATACCGAACATCATTCTGAATGCCAAACATATTATTGAGATTTGTAGGCCCGTCGATTTCCACCTGTGAACTTCTGGTGACGTCTCCTTCAAATTCAGATATATCATAACGAGTGTATCCATTTCGTTCATTTTCGGCTATCATATTGTGTAGTATGATACATGCTCGCATGATCTTCCTTATCTTTTCTTTATCCCATGTAAGAGCCGAGTTTTTCACAATCGCAAATCGAGCTTACAATACTCCAAAAGCCCGCTAATAGACAGAAACTAACCACGCAGAATCAATAACACCAAAACTATTAAAACTAATAGACAGACCATTAGCTTAATTCCTGCTCACTCTCATTACCTTGACTCTTAAGCTGCCTAAGCTCCCTCTGAAAGTCCCTCATCTCCTCCATGACCGCTACATCCCACCATTTCCAAACGTGGCAGTCTCCATCATCAACATTGTCGCACGTAAAGTACCTTCTGTATGGATCTTTAGGAGTGTAAGAGCATCCGACAACAGGCTCAGCACCACAGTATCATGTCGTAGGGATTCCATCATCAGCCTCTGGTTGAGGTGGGTACTGAACCGGCTCTGCATTGCAGTAGCTACTCTCAGCTTCATCCGCGTACATCTGAGCCTCTGCTTCAAGAAGGGAGGTTATGTCTAGAGAGTTTGATGATGAAGAATCTGGCTGTAGCTGTAATCTTGTCCCATTTTCGTTAACCTGAAAGAAATGATGTAAGAACATAGTTAAAGAACAATAATCATCATCAAACCAACGAAAGCAACAAGTAAGAGAAAGTAAAGAGAAGAGTACATCTTAGAGCAACGAAAGCAACGAGCAAGGAAGCAAACAACATATCGATTGAACAAAAATGACAAATCAATTATCGATGGTAAGCGAACACATATAAACCCAAGCAAAACACATAGTCGTTGTAATCGATTGAAAACATAAAAGGTTTTGAAACCGTTAATCGATTGAAACCAAAATGGGTTTTGAATCCGTATAAGAAATAAAGAGAAGATCCGCTTCCGATTGAAACCAAAATCGTTTCGAAACCCTATCTACAAACGCAAAGAATCCATAAATCGATTTATACCCAAATCGTTTTTAAACTCTAATTTCAATCGTAAACCCAAATCGATTGAAACCCCATAACCCAACCCTTAATTGAGAGGAAACAAGATGAAAACTGATCTTAATAGAAAAATATACAAATCTAAGGCTTCAATTTACCTTGATAAAGCCGACGGAGAGAAATCGCCGAGATGTCGCCTTTCCCTCAAGAGCTTTTTTTTCCGGCTTCGGTCGAGAATGAAGAATTTTTTTGACCCAACACAAACACAAACCGAAACCGACCCACTCACGCACTGACACGTACACAAGGATCAACTCCTTAAAATCCTTCTCGACGGACCAATCCTTAGATTAATTAGGATAATTAATATTATTTTATTAAAACTAACCTAAGACTTAGCATTAAGGATTCGCTAACATCCCCGTTGCGGATGCTCTTAGCGTAATATAAGATACGATCTCTTAACTTTTAACTAAAAAAGCTAAGAGACGTCTCTTATATCTCTTATTTAAGAGACCGTATCTTATTATTATGCTAAAAGATCCAATCTAAGAGACCTCCAATAAATATGCTCATGTACGCTTTTTTTTATAATATATTTACTTGTTATATTATTGTTTACCATCAGAACATAATTATAGTAACTACCAGGCCCCGTTGCCCATCTTACCTACCAACTTACTTGGGCTAGGCCTGATTATAAAGAATGAAACATGAAGGGAAACAGATATTGCATGCCTAAATGATTAAGCTTTGGGTCTGCACATATTCTGATATGTTATTGTTGAAATTTGAATGGAAATCATGCTGTAATTGCTCTCTTCCCAAAATGTTTTGATACCACTAAGGATAAATCCCAAAAACTTCAATGCAAATCATTACCAATTACAACGTATGTGACTATTAAATAGATCAAACTATGGGAAGAAATTACTGTTTTATTTGTTTGCCTAGAAGACTCATATATATAATACATACAGTTTAACTTGACTCCTTGTGCTTTCACTCCTTTAATGTCTGGTATAGATAGATGTGTAAACTCCTGAAACCTAGAAAAGTAGAAAGTTGGAGAACTATGTATGACCCATAAGGAACTCGAGCTTAATTTATTTAACAAAAAGATGGTAAAATTTGTTGTTCTTTACCCAAGAAGATGAAGGTAGCTTAAGCTTTTGTATTGAAGTGCTTCAGTAGCGTGTCATATGTTGTAACATGTGAGGACCGGATGTCTGTGAAACCAATTGCTCTGAACTCGGTGATGGTCTTAAGAGATGGTTTTGACCATTTGGGTTAACCATCACTGGTCTATTAGTTTCCTTAGAATTGCTTGCATTCGTCTCCGGTTTTGAGGATTCCATCAAAGCACGCACCTGGTAACCCCAAAAAAAAAAAACAAAGAGAAACTTGAGAGATCTATAAATTTGACTCTGCACAGAAAGATGTAAAGGATACGGTTAAGCTTTACCATTGCAAGTCGCTTCTTGTGGAGATCAGTTGGTGCCTACAATCAATATCCTGGAATCAGTACATTCACTCATGCTATGTTCTTGGAGAGTTTTATAATTAAAATCGCTTACGTTTTTTGTTTGGTGTTTATCTTCACTTGAGAATCCAGGAACTGTCAGGTGCAAGTTTTTCTCTGCATAAATTGTAACCCGAGCGAACAGCAAATGAGCAAGCTACTAATAACCCAACACATGAAACAGAGCTCAAGATGTACAAACCTAGGTGGAGTAATATATCCTTTGGTTCCAATATCGATGATTTACGATGCTTAGCCAAGCTACACGCAAATGAAGTCACCTGCAATCAATTATTATACAATTATAGAGACTAGAGATAGTTTTCCACGAACATGGAAAGTGAAAAACAAAAGGTAGTTAATAATTAAATAACTGATATTAGCTTCTAACCGAATCAATGAAGTCATTAGCTACCTCCAAAAGGAGGTCTTCAACATCAGGATCCAATTTAGCATGCGCATCCACCTGTAAACCATATAAAACTTGATGATACTTTATTTTCTTCATATAGAAACGACTAAGAAGAAACAAGAAGAAGATGAAAAAGACAAGCCTAGTAGGACAATCACCTGCGAAACCAGATCCTGTATCTTTCTTTTGCCAAGCAGTTGGTTTGTCGCTTCTGTTCCTTGGCTGGAACTACCACCTGGTGTTGTTGTACCTGACTGTGTTGCATCTGGTTGTGAACCTGTTAAACTAACAGATTTCTGCCCTGCATGACTCGTCATCCTTGGAGATGGCTGTTGTTGATTTACTGACATTTGCTGCTGCTGCATCTGTTGTTGGGGTTGCTGCATCTGCTGTAGTTGCTGCTGTTGATGGGATTGGTTCATCTGAGCCTGGCCCATTTGTGATTGTTGCTGCTGCTGCTGTTGATGTATAATCTGTGATATTTGCTGCTGATTCAAGGACATGGGATTTTGGTGTAACTGAGCAGTGGGCATTTGCTGCTGCAAGAGTAGAGCCTGCTGTCTTTGACTCTGTTGGAGCCGGAATGATTGTGAATTGGGACTTGTTATTCCCGACATCTGCTTCAGCCATTGCTGCTGCGCCATCATGCCAGCTTGTCCATTTTGGGCCAAACCCGGTAGCTGAGAATTCATGAATGCGAGGGAAGAAGGTGTTCTCTGCAGGTTCTGGACCTAAGAAGTGGAAAGCAAATAGATTTCAGGCAACTTTTTCTTTTCACTTACAAAACTGAATTCAACGGCTCATAAATACAATCCTTCATCTATAAACATACAAGCCAGGTTTTACAATATCTAGTAAACATGCCAAATTCAAGAATCATTCTACCGTCAAGCATGTATATTTAGTAGCCATTAACAGATAGTGTATCTATCAACCATACGGTAACAAGTAGTTAACAATGTGAGAGAAAGAACTGTAAGTGGCCAATTCAAGAAGCTAATAAGACTTTTTCTGTTTAACTCATACCTGAGGGGAAGTAAGAGCGTTTTGCTGAGACAATTGCTGTCGCATCTGCGCAGGATTGATTCTCTGCTGCTGAGCATAGAGAGCAGGGTTACCTCTCATTTGCGAACCCAAATTAAGAGATCCCATCACTCCCATCGCTTGCATCCCCGGTAACTGTTGTCCAGAACTTCCTGGATGAAACTGCGCACTTTGAACCATCCCAGGTTTCTGCCTCGGCTACAACGCAAAGCTCATTTGTCTCAGAATAAACAAAGGTATTTTATTTCACACAAATAGGAGAATCAGCATTAATCAACTCTATTCACAATTGCAATCTAACAAGATGCAAACAACTTGACACACTCGTATCCACTGTTACTGCAGGAACCGTAAAAAGAAACATAATTTACATAATGTCTCAACTGAATCAATAAAGGGTGGTAAGAATGTTAATACCGAGGAAGCTGCCAATAATTGGGACTGAATATTCATCTGAGCAGCTGCTGCTCCAGCTGCACCGTTAAGCATAGGCAAGTGACCACTCTGGCCAACCAAAGCCGCCCTCGACATATTATTAGGGTTACCCATCTGCTGCTGGTTCTGCTGAACCGAACCCGACCCGCCGAAGTTCATCGTCCCGTACATCCCAGCCTGCTGCCTCAAAACGTTGCCGTATTGTCCCTGCTGCTGCTGCTGCTGCTGAATCTGACTCATGCGAGAAACGGAAGGAGACCGCTGAAGAGACTGAGCTATATGGTAATTCGACATCGGAATCTGCTGCGGACTCATATGTTGCTGCTGGAGAATCTGCTGCTGGGAGAGCTGCGGAATCGAAGAGGAAGAGATTTGCTGCATAACCTGCTGACTCTGACCACCACCGAGTTGCTGTTGAGTCTGTGTTTGCTGATCCAACGGAGAAGGCGACGGGATCTGAGCTCCGACGGATGGGTTCGGCTGCGAATTGGTGATATTGTTCTGGATTGGTAGACCTTCGGCTGTCGTGACCGCCGCCATCGCCGGAGAAGCTGCCGAATTCGAGATCGGTGGAGGTGTCATGTGTTGTTGAGATGAGGAGGAGGGTGGAGGTGCGGAGGATGCAGGGGAAGGTTCCATTGGATTAGGGGATTGGAGAGACTTTGGTGATAAAGACGATGAAGGAATAGCTTCCGCCATTAGAAAAAAAAAAAAATCAGGTGTATTTGAGTTGAGGGGTCGATTTTCCTCTCATGAATCGGAAAATTTTTCCCAGAAAATATCCTCTTTAATTTTCCTTTTTGTTTAATCCCAGTTGGGAAAAGAAGAGAATTAATCTTAACCGTACACGTCAGCTGGTCGATTTTCCCAGGAAGATTTGACCGTGTATCTGGACCGTACACGTCAGATACTAAACGAAGGAGCTTTTAGTTGTATATTAACCGAGGATTTTAGTACGTACGTCGTATCTCTAGGGAGCTTGAAACCAGATGTTGCATTGCATCATGGTTCCAAGAACGACACTCCGAACAAGTCCATCTAAGACGACTTTATTTACAGATGCCGATTCATTTGCTTCATCTTCAACACATGTTCTATCGGTAATAGAAGGAGCTTTGATAAATGCTTCGTGCCAAAAAACCGCTTGTTTGAGCTATTGTTTTTTTTGAATTTTTTTTTTAATCTGGTTGAATTCAGGGAAATCGCAAGCCCGCGGATGGACTCCTTATTCAGGATATTCGAATGGGTTCGTGGTAGCGTTCCAGGCCCGTCCACTGCCACTTGACCACAAGGCCCGTTTGAGCAATTGTTAAGATTTGTAATCTTGTGAACGCTGTTCCCAGCGTGCGACGTGATCTCCCTCGTCCGGTTAAGTACTGCAGATGCTAGAGACATTGTTTGACCTATGTTCTTTCTGAAGCTCTCTTGAGGTAATTAAATAGTAACGGACGTTTTACTCTCCTCCAATGTAAAGATTTGGGATTTGTTTTGATCGGTAGAGGCAATGGATATATAACACGAGATTGTTCAAAGCCATTTTTACCTGAATGTTAAGAGACATCGTCTTGCTAAGAAAGTTCCTTGCCGAACTGATGTAAACTGAAGAGATTTCGCAGTCTATGGAAGTAAACTAACCAAACATTGCACCTTTTGTCTTAACTAAGCAAATGTGATTTGTAAAATATATAAGAAGTTAGAACAACACTGAAGAAAGTAGTTAACACATGCAAAAGTGTAAGCCATTTTGACTGATGCTTACCTGGAGTATCAATAATCGAAGATGGCGTGATCAGAGGACGATCGAGAGAGATAAAATTTTGAGGTCTTGGTGACGGGATCGATGTCCGAGAAACTGCGAACCAAAACAATTACGAGGTATCTATCTTTAGCCTTTACTCTTTAGGGATATTGACAACAGTAAATGACGATAGTACCCTCACGCCAATATATTGATACCCTCCTCACGCATTTGTCACCGTTTAACAACCTGCCATTTTTAATTTTGCCCTTTCAACGACATGTTGTTTAACCGAACTAAACGCAAACAACAGCACGAATCTTTCACGGGTCCGGTTTCATACTTCGGGTCGGAATAGTTCGATCCAGATGTCAGGCTTCTCTAACCTCCGTATCTCTGCCAAATTGAGATTCAGAGTAAGTACAAGCTAAAAAGATAAACAATTTTTTTTCTTTTAAAGGAATTAAAGTCTCGCTTTAAATATCTCTGTCTCAAAAAAAACTGTTTGCCTACAGAAGAAAACAAGTTGATTCTTTATTTTTATTTTTCCTTTTAAACACAGTCTTCAACAATTGTCTGTCACTATAAATTATTGCTAAAAATAATCTCCAGAGAAAATAATATTCTCGTTCTCCATCTGCTTTTCTCTCATCGGAGCTCTCTGTTTCCTGGTTCTGAAGGTAAGATAACTCTGGATCGGAACCTCTTTTCAATTTTGTCTTGGGTTAGAGATATGATTTGTAGTTTGAATTATTAAGTTTTAATCTCGGCTTATGGCTATTTCTGGAACAGCCTTTACTTCTTCTTTATATAGATCTCTTTCCCTCTTGTCTCATAAGAACAAAAGCTTGTGTTTTTTTCCTGCACTCTACACAATTCATGACCTTTCCACCTTGGTCGTGCCCGGGATCTTGTCTTAAATTGAGAGATTTTGAGATTGAATTAAAGTTTGTACTAATAATGGAATATTATGTGAGATCAGAGCTCTGAAATCAAGGCAAGATCAGGTCAACGTACTAAGGATAAAACTGTGTATTTTTGTAGTAGTAGTTGTATCTGGTCAACATGTTTCCCAAAGGATGTATCTTTCATGTTAATTGAGTCTCTTTCTTGGCTTTGTTTGTTTCTTTGCATTTTACAGAAAATAAAAGACAAGATTTTGATCTTGGTGGAGAAGCCGACAATGGAAGGAGATGTGTTTTCAGGATTTGGTGAGAGACACAACATGGATGGGAAACTGCTGCAGAGTTTCCAGAAGAGCTTTGTGGATGTTCAAGACATTCTAGATCAGAACCGGCTGTTGATCAACGAGATCAATCAGAACCACGAGTCCAAACAGCCTGATAATTTGGGTCGAAACGTTGGTCTCATCAAAGAGCTCAACAACAACATCAGAAGAGTAGCTAGCCTTTACGGCGATCTCTCTCATTCTTTTGCAAGATCAATGGATGCGTCGTCAGAAGGTGAATCTAGTGGAACCTTGAAATCTGATGGGAAAGCTAACCAGAAGAGATTTAGATCCGGTTAGTTATATAAACCGAGAGCCACCACCACCAGAAGCTGATTTACATTCAAAGACTCAGAGCTAATTGATTGAAGAGAAAGAAAGAAAGAAAGAGAGTTTTACTACTGCAATATCTCACTGTTGGAAAATGATAGTAGCTACATACGTTTCACCAAGATGATTTTCATTTTCAGATTAATTGTTTGTTTGTTTGTTTTACTCTGAAAAAAAACTTGAAGAAACTTGTTGTAAAGTTCACACATTTTCAGTTTATGACTTGTTCTTCCTTCCTTTGGTCTCATTCATTGTAGAGCCTGTGTTTCGAACACTTTGGAATTTACATTGTTGTAGCTCTAGACGGCACGTAATCCAGATCTAGAAGTCTCAGACGGCACGCTGTTGTACTCCATGAGAGCCGGGACGGAACGTAGTTCGCTTTTTCCCGGGCAGATATTTAGTTACATAATGACGTGGAAGCATCTTGGAGCTTCCCGCAGAACAATGCGGATCCCAACTGGCATTATAGAATCGAGTTTAATGAAAAAAGCTTTGGAATCCGGACCTGTATTACACTCTGTGTACTAGGGGGAAACAAAAGGCGAAAGCGAGCCAAAAAACAGAGAAAAAGCAGAACACAAAATTTCCAAAACTTTTTTTTTGCTTAGTCGAAAAGCTACTCTCTCCGGTGAAACTTTCGAGCTCAGTGCATCTTATCCGTTCGACTGCTCTGGTAAACTCTCGGACACACTCGTTACTGTGTTTTCTGCTGTTTTTGGTAACTTGTTGATAATGCTTTTCTGAGATTTCAGTGTTGGGTTTGTTTTTATCAGTAGAATCTGCCAAAGACTTGATTTTTAAGACTGCAAACATGCAATTTCTACAAGATTTTGGAACAGGGTAGCTCAAATTTCGAAACTTTCTTTTAGATTTTGTGGATGCATCTATGGTTGTGTCTCTCTCAGAGGTTTTTAATGGTGAAGCTAGAATTTTGAGTTATCAGTTATGGTATTAGTGTGTCAAAGAGAGTTTTTTTTTTTTGTTTGCTTGAATATATAATGAGCAGAGTAGGTTCATTTGCTTATTCATTTTGTTATTGTGATTCTAGTCAGTGATTGCGTTTGAAGGCTGCATTTGGTAAGATTAATCTATGGGGACAATGTTTGGCTCTGTGGAAGACTATGGAGAGATGTTTCAAGACGCTGTTGCTCAGACTAGAGACCCATCACTCTCTTCAGAAAATCACATTGGAGATCCTGTTGTCTACAAGCTTGTTCGGGTATGTTCACAAAAATGTGTATCTTAGAGTTATGGAAACATGATGTTCTGGAATTGAGAACTCTTGACTAATGCCATTGCAAGTTTTTTTAGCCTTTTTTCAGTATTTTGAGCTGAGGCTGGTTATGTGAATCTATTAGGTTGCTCAAGATGGGAGACTAGTTCCTGCAACTGATGAAGAAATGTTGGAGGTCAAGGACTTGGTTGAGAACAACGAGAATGATATGCCTCCTATTGTACCAGATCCTGGACAGACTGAGGAGTGCATTTTTGATGAAGGGTCGCCTTCTCAGTTTCTGCAGCTAGATAGTTTTGAAGGTTCGGTCACAATCACTCTAAGCATGTTATATAGCCTTTTGTTTGTTCAAACCGTCTAGTGCTACCTATAGTGTTAGAGGAAAGACCAAATACTGGTAGAATTCGTTAGGACTGCACTAAAAGGGTTTACCGTTTACTTGCAATGTCTTTCTTATAAAGAAAATCATTTGTGCCTCTCGGTGATAACTTTCATGATCCAACTCAGTTATTGAATCCAGGCTTATTCCAGCCAGAAACTGCAAAAGCATATACAGAAAATTTGAATTCTCGACTTGAGGTCTGTCCTCTTTCTAATTCTTGTTCTCCTGTGATTACTATATGGCTCAGATAGCCGTTTAATCCATCCATTCATCTTACTCCACCTTTGAAACTCTTGCAGTGTAAAGAGGAGTTGGTGTTTGGATCTCAGAGGCTTTTTACTCTTCCGGATACCAACTATCAAAGTTTCAATGAGTTGCCTGAGAATGAGGAGTTTTTCCAATCCGAAATTTTGCTGCAGGAACCAATTCGTTTTTCATCAAATGGAAGCGGTATAGATCAATCTATGGATGTCTCACCATACTCAGTTGCTACAGGTGGTAGTCCTAAAGCAGCAGCATTGTCAACAACTGCCTCAATCCCTGGGTTGTCCAGAGATACAGACAAGATATGCTTGGGTAATCTTTCGATTAAAGCATTGCAAGAAACATTCAGAGACACGTTTGGTCGTGAAACTACTTGCAAGGACAAACACTGGCTCAAAAGAAAGATCAAGATGGGACTGATTCGTCCATGTGTTATGCTGCCAACAACTAGCCTGACTGTTAATGATAACAAACTGATTCGTGGAGGTCAAGATAACTGTACTGATACGGGTGTTTCTTTTAGCAAGGATACGGTTGATGAAGGAAGAGCTAATAACTGCAAAGATACACCATATAGTCCTGATTGCATAAAAGGACATCCACACGATTTTGAGGATAGTCCTGTTGAAGCTTTTGTGGACCACTACTCTGGAAATGAAGATTTTGAAGGTGAACACAGGTCTGCGAAAAGAGTTAGGAAGGCTACAAGGAGATATATCGAAGAGATTTCAAAAGTTGATGAAAAACAGCAGAGTAAAGAGTCACTGATCCCTTCAAAAGATGAGGGGTCTATCAGTACCGTTTCTTCGGGAAGGAGAGTTGTTGTAACCAGGATGGTGTCTCTGGGTGGTTCCATAATTCAGGTTCCCTATGTTTCTCATGTGAGGAGAAGTCGTCCCAGGGAAAACATAATGGCTCTTGGGGTATTTCTCTTTGCTATTATAAGCTATCAAAATCTTTCCACTTTATGCAGCCTGTGCTAGATTCATTCATGTTACTACACTCTGTGAAAAGATTTAAACAAGATGTGATCGTTTAGTTTTCTCTTTGGTGCTGTCAAGGTAATTAAGGATAACGCTAATAATTTGAACATTTTTGTAGGAATTTCGTTCCAGTTTATGGGAGGTGAAAGCTACTTCAGAGGAGAGCAACCTGAATCTAAGCCAAACTCAGTTGGACAATGACCTGAAGCGAGTTGCAGGTGTGAAATCTGTTTCTGAACCTGTCCAGAAAAAAGTAAGTACACTTTATCATTTCAATAGCTTCATAACTGATGGAAAGAGTTTTGTTTATATGACTTATTCCATATCATTGAGATTCTATCTATCAAAAGAATCCATCTCTTAAATTTTGAGGAAGCATCATTGATCTTGGACTCTTCCAAAGTAATACCGGATATTTTGGATGGGTTTGATTCATGGTATGATACAGTTACTCATTTCAGTTCTTGATTCGCAAATGCAGGTAACTACTCATCGTCAGAGCTACAAGGACCATGCAAAACCTGAGGTGGACCAAGACTTCATGGAGCCAGAGCACATGGACTCATCAGGAGATAGCTCAGATGGTAGTACTTATAACCACGCTGATCGACCAACCATGCAAAGTGCAATGAGAAGGAAGCATCATCGAGCTTGGTCTCTCTCTGAAGTTAAGAAACTAGTGGAAGGTGTGTCCAAATATGGAGTTGGGAAATGGTCTGTGATCAAAAAGCTTTCATTTCCATCATACTCGCATCGTACACCAGTGGATCTCAAGGTTGCTTCGACATTGAACTATTAAACTCTTCTCTTCGTAATATTTTTAATCATCCTTGTAGTTTTTCTTTTCTCAACTACAAGTGTCTTTTTATGGCAGGACAAATGGCGAAATCTACTCAGAGCAAGCTTGGCTCGGACTCCTTTGAACAAAATGGTTAGCACTTCTCAACATGCTTCCTACTTAAAACACACACGGAATCAGTTAACCAGTGTAACTAACTTCGGTTTGAGACTAAACCGGTTAATGGTTGTGTTTCTGCAGGGGAGTCCGAGGAAATTCGGGTCGATGGCTATTCCTAGTCAGGTTCTGTTGCAGGTGAGAGAGCTTGCTAAGAACCAATCACATGTTTCACCGGCAAGGAAGGCTAGAAGGGTGAAGGCATCAAGACACAGTTTCTTGTAGCAAGCTTTTCGTATTAAAATACATTGCCGCGGAAAATCTGAGATGATGACATCTTTTACTTTTTTGATTTCGTAGACTTTTAATTCTAAAGTAGCTTTTGTGATTAAACCGGCCTATAACCGGTGCATGGAACAAACCAATATGAACGGTTTTCTAATATATGAACCGGTGCATAAAATCCCATATTAATAACACGCTGCGGTTCGAGGAAACAGGCTTATGAGTGTCGTATTTGAAAATGGGCCTTTACGACTTAAATGGGCCCATAAACCTTTTGTACGCCCTATTGCTCTTACAGGCGTCTCCTCTCCTCTCTCTCTCTTCTTCTTCCCTATCTCTCTTCTCCTGAGATCGCCTTCATCAATTCCACTGTGAGTCGCACATCGAATCCTTCCAACTCGTTCATGCAAAGCCTTTGATTTAGCAACTTAGTTGAAATAGAATCCGCAATTTTTTATTCGAATCTTACGTTTTGAGTTTGGTTGATGTAATTCATGTGAGAAATCTATGTCACTCGATTAGACAATTGACGTAAAGAGCTGGGCTTTCGCCTTTTTCGAAACAATTGTGTAGTGGGTCGATTTCGTTTGATAGATATGCTAGTTTAACAAAATATCAATCCAAAAGCTTTACATCGATGTTAATGGGTTGATTTAGCGGATTTAGCTCTTTAGTTAACAGGCTGAAGTTTTCTTATTGATAAGTTGTGTAATAATCTATGAATTTTTCTGTTCGTACTTATGTTTTTTGCTTCTGAGTCTTATCATTCACATCTTGGTCCTTTTCTCCCTAGTGATAGTAGGAGAAGTCACTGAAGCACAATGGGGATCATCGAAAGGATTAAAGAAATCGAGGCCGAGATGGCCCGGACCCAGAAGAATAAAGCTACAGGTTCTCTTTTTACATAATCAGTTTCATCTGGTTCATCCTTAGAACACTGAAATTAGATAGTGGAAACGAGATTTATTGTGCATGTGTAGTAATTGCAGTAACAGATTTCGAGCCTCTATGCTTTTTTGACGAGTTTCTAATACCTGATTCTGTTCTCACTTTTTATTTAATAATGTTTTACTTGATGCACAGAGTATCATCTTGGTCAACTCAAGGCAAAGATTGCAAAGCTCAGGACACAACTGCTGGAGCCTCCAAAAGTAATCTCTTGATAAAAGACTAAACCATTAGCCTATGCGACTGTTTCTATATAGCTGAGTCACTCTTTAAGCAACTGTTTTTTATTTTCTTACTTGGGTGATCTTGTTGTTTTCTTTTCCCAGCTGTTGATGTTTGTTTACTTTTGAAACGGACTGTTATTGCTCCCTTATTTTGCCACTTCTTAGCTTGTCTTTTTGGACTAAAAATATACTGTGGAATTTCTACGTTGTGACCACTTGTACAAATGAATGCTGCTTGCACCTGTAGTAGAGATTCAAATCTTTTTTCATAACTGCTTTAGTTTGTAATTTTTTTGCAAATTTCTGTCTCAGGGTGCTAGTGGAGGCGGGGAAGGTTTTGAAGTTACCAAGTATGGTCATGGACGTGTTGCACTCATAGGATTTCCAAGGTCGAATTTCTTACATTTTTATACTCACGGAAACATGTTACAAAATATTTTTTGTTCTTGTAAAATTATGTTGCTTCGTTAGAAATTGCGGAAGTAGGTTTTAAGGAAACTGATGGAAGTGGTTGTACTTTGCAGTGTTGGAAAGTCCACGCTTCTGACAATGTTAACTGGAACGCATTCAGAAGCAGCCTCATATGAATTTACAACGCTTACATGCATCCCTGGAGTGATTCACTACAATGACACAAAGATCCAGCTTCTCGATCTTCCGGGTATTATTGAAGGTGCTTCCGAAGGAAAGGGGCGAGGAAGGCAGGTTGAATTCCAGTCCCTTGATTTTCTTATTGCTTATTAAATCTGGTTATATCATCCTAAGTTTGCTTGCCAACCTGAAAAATATCATCAGGATGGTTCGAACTTTGATTATGACTGCCTATTTCTCAGGTTATTGCTGTTGCAAAGTCTTCTGATCTTGTATTGATGGTTCTTGATGCGTCAAAGGTGAGTTACCGTGTGTCTGCCCATGTTAATTGCTATTTGGTTGTAATACTGCCGTCATTTAGTAACCTTATTATTTTCTTTCTTCAAAAAATGTTAAGAGTGAAGGCCACAGGCAAATTCTGACTAAGGAACTTGAAGCAGTGGGCTTGCGGCTAAACAAAAAGCCTCCACAGGTAAAGCTCCATTGAGAAACTTGGTCAAATTACAGATGTAGCATCTAGTACTTTGAAGTCTTAAATACTTGCTGGTTCGTTTCGATGTGCTCCATTGAGTAACAGTTGATTTTGTATTTTTGCTTTCTCTGTACGATAGATATACTTTAAGAAGAAAAAGACTGGTGGAATCTCTTTCAACACTACAGCACCCTTGACTCACATTGATGAGAAGCTCTGTTATCAGATCCTGCATGAATACAAAATCCACAATGCTGAGGTACGAGGTTCCACTTTTATATCAGTTTTTGTAAAGCTTTCTTATGGTAGCTTTTGCTTTCCTCACAGACGTCTAAATGAAATTAGTGGTGAGTATTTCAGGTGCTATTTCGTGAGAATGCCACAGTGGATGACTTCATTGATGTCATTGAAGGCAATCGCAAATATATTAAGTGTGTTTATGTCTACAACAAAATTGATGTTGTTGGAATTGATGATGTGGATAGACTTGCACGGCAGCCAAATTCCATCGTTATTAGCTGCAATCTAAAGGCAAGTTAATTACATTGAAAAGTCCAGTCTTTTGGTATCCTAGGATGCCAAATGCTTAAACGCCAATTAAGTCTTGTTTTAGTTTCCTTGTGCATTCTGATTATGACATTTACAAATTTTGTGAATATTTACTCGAGCACTCACTGGTCTAATGGTGAAATGCCTTTGTTGTTTGAAACAGCTAAACTTAGACAGACTACTTGCAAGGATGTGGGACGAAATGGGCCTTGTGAGAGTTTACTCGAAGCCTCAGGGGCAGCAACCAGATTTCGATGAGCCTTTTGTCCTCTCATCTGTAAGATTATTTCTTTTTCCTCATTGCAAGATACAGTTGAAACTTGTCCACATCAATAATATCCATCTTTTCTTACTTGTCTGATTCATCAGGATCGAGGTGGCTGCACAGTTGAAGACTTCTGTAACCACGTCCACAGGACACTGGTGAAGGATATGAAGTATGCTCTTGTGTGGGGCACGAGCGCAAGGCACAATCCTCAGAATTGTGGTCTTTCTCAGCATCTTGAAGATGAAGATGTTGTTCAGGTTGTCAAGAAAAAGGTACAAAAACGAAAATATTCCCAATGACATAGACCAATGGCGCAAATTTATATATTATGATCTCTATGTCATGATGATGAGACTATCTAAACTTGTACCGTTGATTCTGGAATCTGTAGGAGAGAGACGAAGGAGGAAGAGGCCGTTTCAAGTCGCACTCTAATGCCCCTGCTAGAATTGCAGACCGAGAGAAGAAAGCTCCTCTTAAGCAATAAACTCAGCTTATCAGTGATCCCCATACACACATCTTATTCAAGGATGGTTTGAGCGGAGTATGATGTACTATGTTGTATCTGAATCATTTAATGCCTTCTAAAAGTTTTCGAACCATTACTTTTTTGAAGAATACATTAAGTTCCTATTTACCCTTATTCATGAACTTTGTTTTTGATTTTTTGACACCTCATGTTCTTGATATATTCAAGTAAAAGTTGAAATGCATCCATAGTGAAGGTTTCAACAAACAAAGGAGGAACAAAATAGACTCAGATTCCATGTTACTGAGAAGGGCTTAAGTAGCCAAACACTACAAAGCTCAAATAACTCTCAACAATATTCTTACATGTAAACAGTACACAGAAGCTGTTTCTGTATCTATATTTCGTGTATATGTTTCACAGGAACCGTTCCTGAAACAAAGACGAAGAGAAAGCAACAGGCTGTTGAAACTGACTTGAAAAGAAAAAAGAACAACTCGTTGTTTAGCTTCGCTGGCTCTTGGCCCAGAGATGTCTTCCAGTTATCATCTCCGGTGGGTATAGATCAGTACACTGGTCCGAACCAGCACTGCTTCTTATGTCACCAATGCAAGATGATCCTTGTTGTCTCTGTTTAGCTTGAGTAGATTGTGTCAGGCTCATGTAGCTCGGCTTCCGATAATACCCGCCACTTTCAAGGCCCCTGCCAGAGAATGCAACTGGTGATTGAGATGTTGACGAGGTTGACGTCTCGTCGTGTAAAGAATCTGAACTTGTGCCAGATGAGACCTGAGGTAGAAGAAGATGAGGAGGTCTAGCGAGAACTCTAGTTGAAGTAAGATTGTTCCTCCTGACTTTTACAGTCTCGTGTTCAGACGATACGCTGCTGTCACTGCATTTCTCAGACCAGTTCCTCCCAGGACCGCTCTTGCGCAAACCAAGATTCTTAATAGATCTTGCGTTTGGGCTTGGACACGTCCTCGACTGGACAAAACAACATTATTTCAATTAGCAAAGCACTATGGAGGTTTCTGTTCATAAATTTCATAAACCAACCTGATGTGTGAGAGCGTACACCATAGCTCTCTCCCTCTTAATAGCTCCTTCTTGCTTCATCTGTAACTTAGTTTTCACTTCCTTAATACTTTTTGGACTACCACACCAACTCTTCTACAAAAATACATCAACCAGAGTCCCATATAAGTAAGTGTTTAATACTCTTTACTCAAAAAAGTTACTCCCAAGCTTTTGAATCTTCACCTCGCTCTGCTTCGCAGAATCTTTCAGTTCAGTTGAGTCTGAAGGGGCTCTGCGGTGAGCTCTTACACGAGACTGAACACGAACAAGAGCTTGCATACACCTGAGTGTTACAGCTGCTTGTTTCCTAACTTGTCTACCACGAAATATTGCTTGGATTCTCACTACAGCCTTCAAAGCTCTAAACGCCTGTCTTGCCTGAACAACAACACAGAGAGCTTTTAAGATAAAAGAATCTTAGACAAAACAATGAGCCACTAATATACCAGGAAAGCACGAAAAGCAGCTTGGATTCTTGTGGAAGCCCATTCTCTCTTAACCAATAAGAAATCCTTGGGAGGAGCTCGAATGAGAGCTGCCATGGCCACAGCAAAAGCCTCGTCCGCAGAGAAGGAGGGTGGCTCTGAGCCTAGAGAAGAAAGTCCGTAGCTTCCACGACGGTTGAGAAAACATTCTTTGGAGGAGGAGGAAGAAGATGTGAAGCTCTCAGATGAAAGCCTCCATAGCTTCCACTTCTTCTTGCTGCTTAACTTCTCCTGCTGCAGTTAAGATACAAACAACATGTTTGGTAAGATTAGAGAAGAGAAGAGAGATCCAAAAACATTCAATAGATGGAAAGATCACCTGATGATCATCAACTTGTTTTCTGTGAGATAGTAGTGATTTAATCCAATTTCCTGACCCGCCCATCTGCTCAAAATCGAAACTTTGGCTCGTTGATTCTTACAATATATCAAAACTTTGGAAGCTGTTGGAAAGACTGTTCCTTGGAATTGGGTTTGTGAATGAGATTTGATGTTGACAAAAGTTCGCAGTGTTAAAAAAGAAAGAAGAGAGAAAGGATGGTTTTGAAATTTGAAATTTTGAGGGAACGAAAGCAATTTCTTTAAAAAATAACGGTAAGACTTTAATTTATTCTTTCTTTGGGGGGAAATTAATAATGTTTCCTAAAGTAATGTTAAACCACTATTGTTTTCCAGTTCTCTATTTTAACCCCTCACAAATTAATGGGACAATCCAGATTTTGGGATCGGGTCAGGTCAGGTCGGTTCCAAAACGCCACAAGTTATCGCCTAATGGGCCTTTGGTACATGATCTCTACTAGGATTAAGTTTCTTGTAAAAATTGAAAATTAAATGGGCTATTCTATTGCCGCAACCTTTATTAGGTAATAAGGCAGGATCTGCATAGAATAAAATATTTATTAATTTGAGAAGTCAGTTTTCTACGTGTCGCGCTCACATTAATTTTCACAGTAGTTGATTACATTAATACCCTTAATGAATTAATTTAATTATTAAAATTGACGTTATTAATATTTTTTTCTTTTTGTTAATGAAATTTTTATAACCACCTTATTATCAAAAATGAATTTTTGTAACCAAATTATTATCAAAACTTAAATTTTATATTTATATAAAAAGTAGTATCTTAAAATATACAATAATTTTCTATACTTGAAATCCACGTCAGTTACATGTTAACATATTTATTATAATATGAGCCACTTTAGTAAATAAAGTGAGCTTCCTTTTAATTTACATATTTCCTCATTCATTCAAATAGTTTTCTTATTTTTATGTATTTTTAATGAAAATGGAAAATAAGTTGTTTAGTAGATTTATAAAATTTATCTTTTTTACTTATTTAAATTTTTTTGATTTTTTAATGGAATTCAAATCATATATTAAAAAGAAAATTACGTTATTTTTAGTTATTTAATACTAGGTGATAACTATATACTATCCTACGTTAGTTAGGAACATTATATTTTTAATAAGTGTACAATCTTCTATGTAAAAAGTCTCTTAATACTTTTTTGGCATTTTTTCTTTTCACATATAAATTATGAATCTTTATACAATTTGAATGTCTCCAAATCTATATAAATAAGCAATTGATTGTAAATCTGAACTATCAACAAAAATTTAAATTTTCATACTATCATGTAAAGTTCATAAAAGATCTTCGATAGAAATAAAGAAACATTTAGGGTCTAGACTAACAACTTTTAACAAAAAGTATTATTTTCACTTCAGTTATTTTATTTTGAATGCAGTGTTAATTTATGTTATATAATTTTCATCTACAATGGATATAAACGGGAAATGTTTTTCTCAGTTATTAAGGTTATTTTGTCACTTTATGAACTATTAAATAATTAGGAGTTTTAACAAATTAATTGAAACTAAATTATTTTTTAAAAAAATTAATATATTATTACAATCATAATTTTTATAATATATGTTTTTGAAATACTTAATGATTAATTAAATATTAATTTTTATATACAATAATTTTTTATTTTTTTGAATTATACAGAGTTATCCTGGCCCCACAGAAGTGGTCCAGACTAATCACGTGTTACCACGTGTCGGTCCTCTGTCCCTGGCGATGCCGAAATGTTAATTCCCCAGTGGCCGGGATTTGAACCCAGGTGGCGAAACTCACAGCTGTGAGCCCTTTACCACTAGAGCTAGAATCCCCGGTTAATAATTTTTTATTTTAATAAAATATCTTTTATTACGTAAAAAAATAAAAAAAAAACTTGAAAACATTCATATATACATAAAATTATATATATATATATATTTATTTATTTTTAAAATATTATGATATAAAATATTTTTGGATTTTGTAGAATCTTTTCAGATAATGATGATTATAAAATTAATGTAATTCATTTTAAATTTATGGGAAATTATATATTATGTGATATATATATATATATATTAAAATAGATTCAGTTTAATATTACCAAAACCAAATATAATGTATAAATATATATATATATAATATTTTAATATTACTAAAGTAAATATTAGATAAATTTAACTATGATATTATAATTAGATTTTTTAATTATTCTAAAAATAATAATAAATTATCAGCTAAATCACTAAAATTATTAGTAAGATTAGTGATTAATCATAAAGTACGACTAAACCTAAAATTACAAAGATTATGAAATTTAATAATTAATTAAATTTTAAATTTTAAATACAATAATTTTTATTTTAATAAAATATCTTATATTGCATAAAATAAACTTGAAAACATTCCTATATACATAAAACTATATACATAAATTTATATTTTAAAATATTATGTTGTAAAAGATTTTTGGATAACATAATATAAAGTCCCTTTAGATAATGATAATTATAAAATTAATGAAATTAGTTTTAAATTTATGGATAATTATATTATGTGATATATATATTAAAATAGAATTAGTTTAATATTGGTAAACCAAATATGATATAAACACACAAATATATATATATATATATATATATTAGCATTACTAAAGTAAATATAATATAAATTTAACTATAATATTATCATTAATTTTTTTAATTATTCTTAAAAAATAATAAATCATCAGCTAAATCACTAAAATTACTTATTAAGATTAATAATTGATTATAAAATATGACTAATCCTAAAATTACCACCTTAAATTATGTAAAGATATAATAAATATATAAAATTACAATTAAAATTATTAAAAACATGACAAATAAATAAATAACCTAAATTATGGAGAATAAGATAAATAATCAAAAATAAAATTATTAAAAACATATTAAATAAAAAAAATTGCCTAAAATTTTGGAAAATATGATAAATAAGCAATATCAATGACAAATAAGTAAAAGAAATCTAAAACTATGGAAAAATTGACACATAAGCCAAATCAATTTAATAGGTTAATATTTATTAATTATCTAAAACATCGTGAGAAATATATAGATATTAAAATAAAATTTTAAATAATAAGATTAATTAAATTAATAACTTATCCTAAAATCATGGAGAAGGGTACAAGTAAAAAAATTCACTTCTCAAATAATAGTATAGATATAATAATTCTAATAATTTTCAGATCAACACAATACACATATTAAAATAATTCTCAAATAATATCTAATTGATATTTAATAAAAAAAAACTCTTGCGAGCTTAAAATCTAATTAGTTTATGTATAAGTTGAAATTTGAAAAAGAAAATCCTACACATGAAGTTTGAAATTTAAAGTGCAAGCCAAAAAAAACTTTCGTCCCTCCTGAAATTGGAAAACTTTTTCGATTTAAATTGATTGAATCAAATCACTCTTGATTAACATGTAAACAATTTTACATTGGCACACTTATTCTAATGATATGAGAAAAGAAACAAAAATAGAGTTTGGGTGTATAATCGTTTATTTTAATGCTCCCTTGGATATTATTTATTTTGCTTTTAGTTTATTTTTAAATTATTAATCTTTATGTGTTAATTCATAATTTAATATATGACTCATAATCTTGATAATCTTCAATCAGATAACTTAATGTTATTAGACATGTTATCTACTATTTATTCAGTATAAAACATTTAATGTAATTCGATTACCAAAAAAAAACAGTTAATGTAATTCTATTAATATGCCTATTTTTGACTAACGTGACTACAAAGCAGTCAATGTTCTCAAATTTATTGCCAAAACAATAAAAAAGACACATAAAAACTTCAATATTGACACCTCATCAATTGAGAGTAGATGGAGATATCCAAATGTCATAAACAGTTCCGAAGATTTTGTGAGTTGCAATTATACATTTGACAACAATACATTACGCCGTGTCGGGAATATAAGCATTTTCTCTTTAAAACAGTATTACTCCCTCTGTTTCTTAAAGATCCATGTTTTAGATTTTTCACACTTATTAAGAAAAAACATAAAATTTTATTTACCAATTCATTACTTTTCTTAATTAACAATTCCCCGTAATTTTAAACCAATAAGATTTTAGTAAATACAATTATATTTTTGGAAATGTACAATTTTCATTAATTAATATATTGAAAATGTAAAAAATGTATCTTTTTGAAACAATTTTTTTTTCTAAAATATGGATCTTTTAGAAACAGAGGGAGTATCATGTAATATTGGTAATAACATGAATAATAACATGAAATCTTGAACTCAATAGAAAGTTATCAAGACAGATTATCTTCAAGGTTCTTTTCCAAAAGAGCTTGCTAGTCTTCTTTCTCTCCAGCAGCTGTAAGCAAAATATAAACGCGAGTGTATTTTTCTACCATTGAAACTAACCAGTTTTTACTCCTAAATAACATCACTCTAACCAGAAATTTCTTATTTGGTTCAATACCAGCAGAACTGAGAGTCTTTTATTTTGTCCAAATGTAAGAAATACATCATTTTTGTATATATTTATGTAATATGTTTGATTTTGTTTCTCCAGCATAATTTTGCGAAAAAGGTTAACTTGTAAAATCCCTGAAGAGTTTAGAATCATTATTTCTGTATAAAGACTATGAGTAAAACTTCTTCAATCGTTTCTGATTGAACTCATTCTGATTTTATTTGATTTAGTTTTTGAAACTTTGTTTAGTAATTTTGAGTTGATTTGCAATACATGTGTTATCCTTATTCCAATGATATGAAAAAACAAACAAAAATTGAGCTTGGATGCATAATGGTTATGTTAATGTTCGCTCAGATAATGGTTTATGGATTATGTAGAATAACAAATGTTAGGGAATGTAACAATTCAAACATTGTGCATAATAAACAAATAAATTTGAGCAAAGAATAAAGTTAATTATGAGCAAAATATAATCTAACTTTGAGTAAATATTATGAGATATAGATTTTTAGTAATTGCTACTCTTAATTTTGAGAGTTATGCCAATTTATATAACTTATATATCACGTTCATCATAGTTTGGTATTTGTAGCTGCTTAAAATGTGGTATTAGAAATGCTAGAGATCGTTTTGGATGAAAATGTGATCAAAGTTTTTGACAAAGTTTTGATCACCTTTGAGATTGTTCCTTTTAACTGGGTTATAGTATCTTTTTTGTTTATGTCTTTAAGGCCATGGTTTTACATGTTTACTTATCATTGCAAAAACTGTAACATTTTTCTTATATCACTATGTGTTTGAAGTTATTTCGACTTTCTTATTACTTCAATTCATTTCACATAACTATGACTTCTCTTTTTCATTACTTGAATTAGTTTCACGTAACTGTCAACTCACGCAAGTTTTTGTTTTAGGATCTACAATTCTATCATAATAAAAGAGGAAACTGATGAATGTAAATAATTTTATAATGACTAATAAAAAGTTCAAACTGTTAAAATGCAAGACATGAATCAGAAAATTAAAATTCCAGTACATAGTAAATGATTATTATCAAATTTATCGATCACTTTTAATAAGTAAAATGAAATAGTATGAAAGAAAATTCAATATACGGGTGATCAGTTTTAAATATTTGATTTTCATTAGTTTATTTTAATCTAAATGTTGAAATACATAGTTAAAATTTTGTTAAACCTCATGTTATTTATTGTCGCCAGTGCTTCAGATTGTCTTGGGACACTGTCAATATACTGACTTACAGGTAAGTCTCCGTGCTCCACAAAGAGAAATGGACACGAATCCAATATCCAAATATGGGTGATCCAAATAGTATTGTCTGAAAAAATTAATTATACAATCTAGTATAATCCATAGCTACTCAGTTATTCTAATCTTTAAATATTTTTAACAGTATATCTGATTCGATCTATATAAAGAAAAATATTAAAAAATATCTAAAAATCCGTATAACAGCTCAAGTATCCATTTCTAAAATAATAAAATATTATTTTTACATATATTGAATAATTGTATTTATTTTTCTTTGTAGAGATATGTGTCTAGATTTTTTAATTTGAATCAAAATGAATAACAAATCGAATTAAAAATCTACAAATATTTTTCCTAGTTCTATCCTCAAGTTAATGGAATACAAATGATTCCAAAATTTGCAACACTCATAAATTTAAGCAATTATTTGGGTAATGGAAAATATGAAAAACTTTAAGATATTTTATGTGACATTTGCAACAAATTTTTTTCAACTGGTCAACAGAGTTTTTTGAATTAAAAAAATTACTTGCTTTTACAACTTATTTAGAAGATATACATAACTTGAAGGAGAGTTTTAGTTATTTGGAAATCATTCATGTTTTCCATGCAAAAATAAAAGAGCAGATAATCTTGAACAATAATATTCTTGTATGGAGTGGTACAAACATTGTTTTCTGTTGTTCATGTGAAAACATAAATTTCATATTTGGATCAGAGAGTTTTAATAGAATCTATTTATGCTGATATATTAAAAACAATTCAAAATTTGGGTCGGGTCGAGATGGTTTCCACGGTAACCAACAAGGAAGTGTCGGTTCGATTTCGATCTACACGTTCATCTGAGATTCTATTAGATCGAGTGGGTCACACTAGTACACGTCATCTCTTTCCCGATTCATTTGTTAAAGATTTTTTACAGGAACCCAAAAACAATACTCCCTCTGTCCCATTTTAAGTGGTGTTTTAGGGTTTTTATTTTGTCCCATTTTAAGTGATGTTCTCACAAATCTATATAGAATTTATTGTTATTTAAAATTTTTGACCAATTACAAAATACTACATCTTTTTTTTATTGGTTGAATTAGTTGAATTTAATACTAATACATAAAAATTTATATTTTCTTAATATTTGTGCAAAAACTTTAAACACCACTTAAAGTGGGACAGAGGGAGTATATACCAGCATTTACTATGTATTTCACTACATAGTTATTTCAGTACGTAGTAAAATATATTGATGTTATTATTTATAGAAACATATATAAGAATTTTATGCATTTTAATATTTTTATTAATTTCAGAATAATTATTTTATTATTTATACTATGTTTTGTTTTATTAGTTTTAATACCAAATATCAAAAACTAAAAGCCAAAATCTAAAATTACCATTCAATCTTTTTGAAAAGCTAAAATCTACTGAAAACAAAATTCAAAATCTGAAAACCGAAACAAAAAATCATCACCTTGGTTTAGAGTTTCTCTTCTTCTGGTTTCTCTAGGAGTAAGATGCCTAAAATTAACGCCTAACAATGTTAAGAAAAATAACTGTCTGAGACTTTTGAATGTGGAAGAAGAGAGGATTTAGGAAATTTCTTTTTAGGAATTTAGTTATTTGGAATTGTAGAAAAATTAGGGATTTTTTTCATTATTTTTTGTTTTATTTAGTACTAGTATTATCTCCCGTGCTATGCACGCGCATTATTTTTATAATTTATAATGAAAATGAATATATTTTTAAGATAGAATCTACAATGAAAAGAATGCTATTTGGAGGGTTATATTTATCAGTAAAAATGTAAAATTAGAAAAGGAAAAATTCGCTCTTTATATCTTACAATATTCCAACATAAGCGTTTTATATTACTCCTTCCAAAATCAGGAAAAAATCATAACATATGAAAAATAAGATGGAGGAATAAGTACAGTTAAAATACAAACTTTAACTACAATCATCCCCATTGTAGTATTTCCCTTCTTTAATGTTTTTTTTTCTTCATAATACTATTTTATATATATTTATCATTACTATACTTACTCGGAGTTTTTTTTTGCTTCTCTCTACAAATCAAAGAAGAAAAGCAATCAAAGTATATATATATATATGATATACTTACTCGGAGTTTTTCTGCTTTTATCTACAATTAAAAATAGAAAAGTAATTAAAAGTATATATATTTTGATCTGAAATTAAACAAAACACAAATAAAAGTAAGGAAATCCCACTATCGAGTTAGATCTTGTCATCTTGATCTAGATAGTAGACATGAATCATATCTTTTTGTTTTCTCTAGCTCCTGAGTTTCCATTTGTTGCCTTCTATCTCCACGTTTCCCCCCCTTTTCTTTCCTTATTGTGGTGCTTTGACTTTTTAGGGGCTTTGTATGCGTGTTTTAAGTTGAGACCATTTTAATCTCTTTCCCTGAACTCAGTAAATCACCACGATAACAAATAAACCCATTCCAGCAAATCGACAGCTGATTAGTCTTTTTTAATTATGTTGTTGACATATTTTGTTTAACCTTTTTCTTCTTTACATGGAGTATCTACATTTGGATAATGTCTAGAAATGCAGAGAAAGGAATTATATGTAAGTAAAAGAGAAAAAGGTTCATGAAAAAAAGCTATTTTATCGTAAAGAGTTTAAGCACTTTTATTTTTTACTTACCTGGACTTTAACCTTCATCTTAAGACTTCGAAAATCTCAATCCATAACGTATTGGCATGGCGTTCTTTTTCTCATTTCCTTGAAAGATTCTTTTGAAGATTATTGTTGTGCAAGTTTTACCAAAAACTACTTCGATTTGAATCTGGAACTGCACACAGTTTCATCATTGGAAGTTTTAATCTATTTGGTTAGAAGTTGAAATTTTAGAGAGAATCAATGGAGTGTTGCGAAGAATTTAAGAATTTACAAATTCTGAATGCAAGTAGAAATGAAGAATTGTTAAATCGATTACCAAAAAACTATCATTAGCAGTTTTTAGGATCGTGGGATCATGAGCATTTGTGAGAAATATTAGGAATTTTAATTTTATATAAAAAAGGAGAAATACACGAAACAGTTTTCTTTTGCATTTAAACTATTTTTACATTTTTATTTTTCTTTTAAATTGTGGAATATATTCCATGTGTCAAAACCTGATTAACTTGCGATTTAGTATATAAAGGATAAGTGTGCCAGATGTCAAAATAGATAGATAGGTATATTCTTTTTGATAAGCGTAAATCTTTAAAGAGTCTAGGTCAGTTGTGTAACATGTCTATAAATCTCAGTTTATGCCGTCAAAGAAATAAGCAGAAAGCTTTCCGACTTCAAACTTAATATTTGGTTGTTTTCAATGGCTGGAACGGAGTTTTCAGATGAACCGGTCTTTAAGCTGAAACTTCTTGTTGACAAGGAGAAAAACAAGGTTGTCTTGGCTGAGGTTTGTAAGGATTTTGTTGATGTACTCTTTAGTTTTTTGATATTGCCGATGGGTACCATTGTCAGATTGCTGCAGAAATATCAGCAGAATCAAAAGTCTCAACCTGCAACAATAGGTTGTTTCAACAATCTCTACAAAAGTGTTGTTGACATGAGCACTGAGGATTTCTTAACTGAGCCTTGTAGGCATATACTTTTGAATCCGATTAATGCGAAAGGGCGGGAATGCAAACGACTTAAGGTTAACATAGATGATACCCCGGTCCCAAAGTACTATAGGTGCCCGAATTTGGAAGCTTTTGATTCATGCTCTAGGGCATATAGTAACTTCTGCTCCTTAAAATGCATCTGTGGCAAGTTTATGGAAAAGGAGATAAACACAACGGAAGGTGGTGGTCCTAAAGAAATATTTGGCAGCGGGAAGAAGTCTTTCATCATTTTAGACAATATGGAAGTGGGATATTGTTCCATTGTCCTGACCTTGAAGGCACTTAGAGGACTCGGTTATACAGATCTTAATAAGCTGGATGAGATGCTTGTAGACGTTGGTCACAAAGAGGTAATTACATTTTCATGAATCTATGTTTTTTTTACAGTACTTGGACATTGTTTGTTTTGTCCTCTAATATATAAAAATCCTAATGTAGGTACTAGCTTTGCTGGAATGCTTATTCTCTTCGGATACTCCCTTGACGGATGTGTTCTTGATGAAACGGAGCTCATGCATCATCACAAGGACACATATCATGCCAAACCTAGCCGTGCCAGCTTGTGGTAAAACAAAACCAAATGAGCTACTAACAGTCACTGTATTTGTTAGGAAGCAGGACAAGAAGGTTCTTTATGCCGAAAGCGGGCAAGAATTTGTGGATTTACTACTCATTTTCCTGGCTGTTCCTTTGGAGTCATTATGGAAAATATCGGGAGCCAATATTAAACTGGGATGCATTGACACCTTTTATAAAAGCATGAAGAGTTTGAGCTCTAGCGAAGGCACAAGTGTATTGACTTGCACATCTATGCTTCCTATGAACTATAATTTCCAGGCACCGCTGCTTGATGTCTGTTGCAAAGATTCTAGTGTGTGGACAGTGACAGTAAACTCCCGGAGGTTTGCTTTGAAACTGATGTATCCAAACTATGATGGAAGTACGGAATCAACAGTTCATGGTAGCAGTGGGCTTGTAAGGAGAGGGACAACGTACATGATTTCAGACGATCTTACCATCTCTCCTACTAACTCGTGTTCAACTATTTGCATACTGAAGAAGTTGAATGTGGGCTTGGATGACATTGAGGAGCATGTAATCAACATTAGCAAAACAGAGGTACGATGAATCTAATAACACCTATATTTCTCGATATATTTTGTTCTCAACTGATTATATTAAATCTGCTAATGCAGGCTATCGGTTTACTCAGAGCTTCACTGATGACATCAACTGCGTTGACCACGGCTTTAGGCAGCTTACTCCTAAAGAAGCCAAAAGATGAGAAACTCTAAAGTTATATTTGTTTGAATTTTATAATCAGGTTTTCGAATCACACCTTTTTCTGCAGTAAAATATTCAACAAACTACTTCCTAATTTTTCAGCTCAGAACAAATAATTTTGTATCCTACATATGAAGACTTTTATAACGCTCTTCTTGTTTCAACTATATTTTTTAATGCTCTTCTTGTTTCAACTATATTTTTTATCTTGATGAATTTGTCTTATTTTTCAGTTATTTATCTACATGTCTACATGTGTTTATTTTCTATATTTTCTATGATATATATAAAAAATCTAGCGATCAAATACAAGATTTTCTATGTGTGTATGTAATTGTATTAGATTTAATATAATAAAGGATAGATCAAATACAAACTCCTATAAAATTAATTTAACAGTGAAAAGAAATCTATACTATAATGAGGCACTTGCATCACTCCTGATGCGACACATCAGCATTTTTGTGGGGTCCACTTTAAAAAAATGTTAAAAAATGTCAAAATCGTGGTTTGAACCCAGGTTACTAAGATACAACATCCACCATTTATACCACTGAACTAATGGATAATTTGTACATTGATGGTTGAAACTAATATATATTTATGAAGGTTGGAAGCCATTACTTCTTGGGCTTTCTCTGAGGACGGGCCTGCAAATGTATTATGGAATTCATTTTTAAATGAGCTTCATCACGTTATATTAAGAAATAGCTTAAGTTTGCAACAATTATAGTTTTCTCATATTGTAAATCGTCGTTGTTTAACATGAGTTAGAATTCTTTTCATCATTGTATCGGACTGAGTTATAGAGTTGCGCCGTTTGTCTGTTCGTAATTTTTTTTTACCGGTGAACTATTTATCTCCCCATCTTAAATCGCTTGATCATAAATATTTCTGATTTGTAGCCCCTCTTTAAACCATATATATATATATATATATATATATATATATATGATTCTCATCTTTGATGAACCCAATCTGCATCTCCACATAAATCATTGATTCCTCTTAGCTTTAACCATCTTCTAGAAAATATCTCTCTCCGCCTCTCCAGTTTCTCAAACCAGCGTCACCGGCGTCTGTCACTAAACCTTCGAGTTTCTCCTTATTGGTCGTAGTAGTCAGAGCATTGTCGCTGCCTCCTCTGCTTTTGGGATTCCTTGAAATTCAAGAAAGACAGTGAGTTTATGGTAAGTTAATATTTGATCTATCACATTTATTTAATATAATTATTTTCAATTGATTTCCTGATTCTTTGTTGAATAATATTATTTACAGATTTTGTGATTCATGGATTTATTCCCGCCGGATGTGCTAATTATTACATGCCATCTTTCAAAGCCGGTTCGTGAAAATCGATCGTTTTGAGATTGCTAGGTGCTCAAACATGTACAAGATAACTGATCATCAATTCTTCATTCCATCAACCATTATTGATGAAGTCATCACGAGTGCTCTTGAGATCAATCTCCAGTCATGATTAGGTTGTTCGACAATCTCCAAATGATTGCAACCACAAACCTCAAACTTCCATGTATATTATCATATTACATATGGGTTTATATTATGTTTCGATATTATAAATGATATTTAAACTCACATTTGGTTGGGCAAATCCGTTCTGTCCAGGGCTCGAACCTCAGAAAATAAACAACTCGAGTCATTATCCGTATCCTCTATGACCAGTCAGAAAAAATCAACACACAATTACTATCTATATTGTACTAACGTTAATGATCAAAAATATTTCCTACCCAAGATCTGTGGTCGTCTATTTATCTCCCTTACTTATCAAACTAATTTCACACAAACCTTTATTTTACAACTTAAAAGAAATCACAACAACCCAAATAATCAAAACATCAAAAACTAGAATAAAAAACTAGAGTCCAAAAAAAAAAGACGAATCATTAATGATCACCTTTTTGTCTAATTTTACAAATAAACTTCAAACCAAATATATCAAACCAATCACCTTAACTAAAACTCAACGACATATAATCGAGTCAGGTAAACAAATACAAACTACACAATCAGTTATTTAACAATTTATAAATATACTTTCGCAGATGCTTATGAAGAAGACGAAGAAGACAACCAAGATCAGTGAAATCACCTAAACGAAAAAAAATTGAGTAAATTATGAACTCTGATAAATATAACAAACAACGATTTTTGTTTACATATTATCCATCAAATTAAAGAGAAACAAACACATGCACACCAAGAGATACAAGAGAAAATCCACACAGACACAAATGCGACAATAACATCTCCACCTGCTCACTCCTCTTGTCTTGTGAAAATAGCTTACATGTTCAATGTCAACATACCAATGCTATTTTCTTCTTATGAGAAATACATAAATTTGTTGAAAATCCATTAAGGTCCAAACACTCAGAATTATCACTCATTTTATAGTTATTTCTACAAGTCTTCATGTATTTGTTTAAAAGGTTCTGTAAAAGCAACAAGTTTAAAAATAAAATAAAAAAATATAACAAACATAATAAAGATAATAAAAATTATTACTTAATACATACAACGTACACAATTAATTTGGAGAAAAAAAATCCAGAAACAAAGGTACTCTCAACAACTTAATTTAATTTATGTACTCTCAACAGTACAAGAAACAAATAAAAAAGACAAACAAACAAGAATTCGCAGTGACACAGCAAGCAACACTACAAAATATATATATATATATATATATATATATATATATATATATATATATCACATTACTAACACAGTTTAGTCCTTCATAAAGGGAGAACAATGCCTATACAGTTCATCATCATAACTCTAACCCTATAACAATAAAAAAACTTGAAAAACAATGATCGACCGAAAACGCAAAACTCACACTACAATAACTCTAGCAAATATTGAGATGAAACTCTGTTTATAACCCCGCGCTTGCGCCCTCCAAACTCACACACTTATGCATATCAGGAAAAGAATCGCAGATGTGAAGCTCACCCGAAGATGGAAGAAACAATAAAGACCATACTTTTATTTTTTTCCAATACAATAGTTTAGAAAAGGCCCATTGTAATTTGAGCCCAACATTTTAAACTCACGATTACTAAACTTTACAATAAAAAATTAGGGAAAACAGTTTCAATTTTATGATCAACAATTCAAATAATTAGAAAGACAACAAAAAAAACTCCACAGCTCAAATAAACCACTAAAATAAATATTTATATAACAATATGAATAGAATCCTCATTTTGTATTCAAGATATTTCTTCGATAAATTTGAAAGTAAGCTATACATTAAGCAATTGTGAAGGTCAACATTTTATGCAAATAAAAAATATTAATATTTTATATGGAAGATTAATGTTATGAGAAGAATTTACAATTCTTCTTATTTGACCATTTTAAATATCATAACAAACAAAGAGAAAATTAGTCTTCATAACAAAGAGAATTCAATAAATCACCGTAATTAAATACTAAAACATTAATTTCAATATTCAACATCATAATAAATACACTATATAAACAAACGTAAAAATAAATAGGCAAAAATAACATCAATTCCTAACAACCTATAAACATATCTACAATGTGATAAGCTTTCACAACCAAACACAAACATGAATAACAATTTACTTCTTACCCATTGACTCTCACACCAAACAACATCAATATGAGCAAATCCTAGACAATTACTCTAGATCTATATACAAAGACCAAACACACAATAATCGGTCATCGATTTCCAGGTACCATCAATTTTTGACAATCAAGGTAATTACAATGACTCAGTCGCTGAATCATTAGATTTCATGTTATCATATCATGACATTCATCATCCCGACTCTACATTCCTTATTGAGGAGACTAACCAATATGTGATGAATTTAATGAGGGAAAACCATTATATTATATCCCAACATCTTCAATTACTCTCGCCATTAGAGACTACAATCTAAATGCAACTGCAAGACTTGACGTTGATCTAATCACAAACCTAGAAGTAACCCGACAACCGAAGAGGAAAACCATATATGCACCATCTGCTTTGAGAATTACACCAATGTAACCAATATTTCGACACTCACCTGCGGCCATAAATTTCATTGTCTTTGCATTAACCATTGGCTACGTACAAATATAAGTTGCCCAATGTGTCGGGAAAGTAATTTATGAGCCAAAACAAGCTAATAATAAAAAACAATTTCATGTTTCAAACTCAAAATTCATTGTCTCATTCCTTACTATTCTTGGTATAATCATCAAACAACATTTGGTAAATATTCAAGGGCATAATCAAAAGATAAAATCACATACAAAAAATCATCCGATACATCAACAACTTCACCGGCCCCGCGCCTGCGCGGGGGCTATGCAACTAGTAAATAAATAGAGATAAATATAGAATAACTCCTCACTATCATTCTCAACTGAACACCATCATCACACGATAGTTTTCATATAGAAAACATACAAATTGGAGATAAGCCAAAATTGATTATGTATAATTAAAGATATTCATCAAAAAATTATCATTCTCAACTGAACACCATCATCACACGATAGTTTTCATATAGAAAACATACAAATTGGAGATAAGCCAAAATTGATTATGTATAATTAAAGATATTCATCAAAAAATTATTTATCAAATAAAAGACACATCTTATAAACAGTTTAATGATGTCACATGTTATTGGTAAAATGAACATGTGCACATGTATGCTTTATCGATGAAGCCACAACACCTCTTATACACGAAAATCCCATATCCATCAATTGTAAATGGGCATGTTTTTTTTTGTTTGTTATCGATCACATGTGTTTTTAATTAGGGAAATGTTTTTTTTTACTCATTAGGGAAATGTATTTAAATGGGCATGTCTGAGCACACTGATAGTTGGTGGACATTAATACGCTAAACCCAACTTTCTTCATTTTTTTGCTTTACTTATATACTTCCCTGTTTCATAAAGCATATCATTTTTTTTTTCAAAATAAATGTTATATATTTTACATTTCTGATACATATTTTCTTATCGAACCTCTTTCTTATCTTTTTAAATAGTCAATATATATTTAGTTAAAACATTTTCATTTAAATAATTGTCTAATAAATAAATATATATTAGTATTTTTTTTTCATTTTCTTAATCTGTCTGAAATAAAATACGTCTAACTGATTCTTTTTTATAAAACGTAGAGAGTATAACAGAGAAAGTTATTTGAACACCTTGGATTCAATTACAACCATGAAAATCGAGAACAGACCAATCATTCCAACTAGTCTGACCGTGACTCGTTGTCTAACCAGTTATAAATTGTGCCAAAAACCAGATTTGAATTGAACCATAATTCAAAAACAGTCAAACTCGCTAAAATTAGTGACCCGGTTCGATATTAAAACACAGTTTTCTCAAATTCAAGTTAGTTTTTATTATATTTTTATATTATTTTCAAAGTTTTCATTGTATATTCCTATAATTATAGTTATATATGTGTATATAACTATTTAATTTAGAATTAGATTAAAGTTTAACCGATACGATATGTCTAACCATTGAACGGTAAATATGTTACTACTTTTATGGTAAAGAGATTTTAAAGAGTCATCATTGAACGGTCGTATCGTCTTTTGATTTGTAGAACTATATTTTAATTTCTTAGTTGATATAATTGATTATATTTAAATTATATTTACAGATTTATTATGGTGAATCAAATAACGAATGTTCCTTTACTATTTGAAAATATGACATAATTAAAATATCTATAATAGATTGTTTTTAAGTCTTTATATTTAAATACTTAAAAAAATTTCATAAAATATGGTAATAATATAGATTTAAACCTAATTTATATCTTATATTATTTTAAATTATTTTATTTCAAAATTCATTTTTATTGTCTTAGTATACATATTTTAAATTATTAAGTCAACCTAATCTATACTATTATCTGAAAAGTGAATTTTCTGATTTGTCATGCTCTCCATAATTTTAGGTTTAAATCATATTTTATGCCTAATTCTTAATATTAATAAACAATTTTATAGATTTTGCTGATAATTTATCATTATCTTGAAAATAACTAAAGAATTCTGACGATAATATCATAGTTAAATTTATATTACATTTAATTTAGTAATATTAAAATATTACATATATGTTTATATTATATATTTGGTTTAGTAATAGTAAACCAACTCTATTTTAATATATATATATATAATATAGAATGAATCATCTATCTTTTAAAATAATTTTTTATGACAATCAAAATCATTCATTGAAATAATTTATGAAAAAAGTTGGCAAAGATTTCAAAAATATTTATATAATCTATTATTATAAAAAGCAGTTCTTTCTCTCCAGGTGGTGCCACATGTGCATCCAGGTCACAAATTCATTGCATGAGGGGAAGACACGTGTCCCATCTCTGCAATACGCTGCGCTTCATTAACTTGAAAACGATTTTCTTTGGGTTTATTTCGTAACACGTCTTTCTGAAGTATTTTTGGGCTGAGAAATCAAATGGCCCAATAGAGTGACCCCTAACGCGAAGAAATTAAATTTTAGGTTTCGTTTCTCTTCTTCGTTCTATGGCGTCTCCTGATCTTCATCTTCATCCCTATCTCTTAAACAGTCCAACTTATAATTTTACATCTGTGAGTCTGCGTATTTGCAAGTATAAATAGGTCAGTATTCCGACTTATAACTTTACATCACTTTTGCATTTTTTTGTGAAGCATACAGAATCAAACTTCAGGAAGGTCGTCAATGGATTCTGACATGGTGGAAATAGCTCCTCCTGCATTTGCTTCGGGTTCAACAACTCTTGAAATCCAAAAGGTTGAATCTTTATATCCTTTTTTGTAGTTTATGTACCCATTTTCGTTGACTCCCTTAACAAGAAGATCCAGAGTTGTACTTGAGCAGTATCTTATAAATCTTATCAATTCCAATTATTGTTCTCCAGAAACCGAGCTCTTCGAACTCGGGCGTGTAGGCTTCTATGGAGGTAACATGATTGTAGATCGGAGTGACATAAACAGATGCTAGAGCGTTCCCAGAAAGAGTTAGACAATTCCTTAATCAGGTATATATTCTATTAATTGATTCAGACAACGAATTGGTTATGAATTAACGTACTCTTACGCTTCTCAGTTACACCTCTTTTGTAGTTGCAACATTTTATGCAAGCATGAGTATGTAAATTTGGTGCTTTTGGCAAATATCACTTGCAAATACCAACACTCTTTTGTCAGGTTTGAATAGCTAAACATTCACCACAATCACACCATATAATAATTATTCATTTCACTAATAAGTAGCGTTTATGCTTATCTTGATTAACAGATATCATTGGAAAAATTAGGGGCAACAAAACCATGTACCACGAAGACACGCAGAGCACTAAACGCTGCATGGAAACCATAATGCTTGATGAGATAAATATTTTATAATCTCCTGCTTCCATAAACTGTTAACGTGCAACATAAATGTTGGTGACAAGTTTAGTGTACGATAAGATACCTCTTTCCAACCATTTCAGGGACAAGCCTGTCTGCCTCGGTGTTTTTGATGGCCTTGCTGCGGACCTAGACACAGTATTACTAAGCTCTGGCGTTGAACAAAAGGTGGTTGTTGAGACAAATATTAACCCAAAATTTGTTAGAGGTAAAATTTATCTTTATGTTACTAATTTCAGAATGGTATTGCGGTCAAGTTTTTGTTGATTTCAATACATTTCTGCTCATGTAGTCATATCATAAGTTCAAATAGGTTGTACTAAAACCATTTTAGCAATATCATCCTCCAGGATAGGTCACTATACAATGACGCGTCTAGCCTTTATCAAAGTGCCCAGATATCCCTATTGTTTGATGTTCTTAAAACTACTATATTATGTAGTGTGATAATGGTTTAAATTTGTTGATTATTGTCTGAACTTGCAGTTTCTCAGTGAGGGAGTGACAATCTTGGTGATGATACATGCCTGGTGCTGCAGTTATAAAGAAAACACCACCGCTTTGAGCACTCCCCGCCTGAACACTAGAAGCGACACAACTAATGCGAATGTCACACGAGAATGTGCCTACTCAGGACCCTGATGTTGACGGTGACACTGGAGTCTGGAGAGGATGAGCTAGCTGAAGAGAAAGCCGCAGCTTTTAAGAAGTCCCGGAACGAGTAGTTCTATACCCTGAGTGACTGATAGCTGAATCACTTTCAGAGTTATTTTGAATTTTAGATTTTTTTTTTTTACTTCCTGCATCTTGAACAACTAAAGTTCCAATAAGTTATGAATCATGTGGTCGGTTCTTTTGTTTCTTTCTCCTTAAGTAATTTCACAAACCACTTCCATGATTATATTCATATTTGCTTATAGTTGCCCCCTTTCACTTAAAGAACCTAGACTTATACAACGATAGTTCCCAACAAACTCATTTTCTCTTCCATGTATAAGAAGCAACTAATGCATCTTACGCAGCACTCTTTAACCAATACTATTGGAGCATAACCTAACCAAAACTAAGATCATCGACCTAAATTCCTTCAAATGTCCACCTCTGAGTTTACTTAAATTAATTTTAATGACCCCCACTTTTTTGCGAAAACCACACATACTGCATCCTATTTGAGGAGACAAATTCAGAGAACTTCAGCTAAAAATGAGATTCAAATGTCTCGATAAGGTTTATCAACAAGAAGACAAAGTATAGCTAATTACAAATGCACATATATTCCTTTTTCCACTTTTGATGCTGAACAAATCTGACTGTCGTTAATTTTTATTTTCCTTGGTTAAAACGGTTTAATCTTTCTACTTACTGGTCATAGCTGCTTGGTTGATCAAAGCTAGAAAACTAACCTTTACAGATATTGAGTGTGAACTTCTTCATGTTATTATCGTGTCACACTATACTGTACTTGCAGCACAATTCGTATACAAGTTACATGAATATAGTACTTCTAAAATAGCTAGAAAAAGGCGTTGCAGTTGCACCTAATGAATCAAAGTTTAAGATGATGATAGATGAATGCAATTGCAGGCAACTATTAAACTAATAAAAAATAATGTTTCTGTACACCATGTACATATACAAACAACCGCACAAAAAAAAAAAAGCTTGATTTCGATTTTATATTTTATAAAATGATATTTAAACTCTGTCGACTTACTTTTAATTTTCATAAAAGTAAAACTGAAAAAATTAAAAGCAATAATGATGACAGGTATATGAATAGCTATTAATTCATCAGTCTCTCCGACCGCGAAGACGTTCAAAAAATAATGGACAATTATTACACCATTGATTCCAATCATGGGGATAGAAGCCTTAAGGTAAGGATTCATCGAGTAAAGTTTGAAAGTAGTAGTCTTTGCGAAAGCTATGACTATAAGATTAAAATAAGAGAATTTGTGAAAAAAAAATGGATTAAGCAAAGTATGCTTCACATTCTTTGTCTCAATTCAAGGAGTGTCTTATTTGTTGATATAAAAATATTATATAAACTTACGCACCAGACAATCCTAATTGTTTAAAATGCGATAAAAAAATCAATGAATAATTTAGAATAATTTTATAAATAAAAGAAACATACTAAATATATAATCAAAATTTAAATTTAATCAAAAATCCCGGGTGTAGCCCGGGCCGACCCTAGTTAATTATGAAGTGATTTTTCCATTTTTACCTTAAAAGTTATAGCGTATAAAGTCTTTATTACCCTTAGTAAATAATTAGATTAGATTAGATTTGCAAGTATATATTTACCCATAAGTTAAAAATAAACTTCATTAATTTGATAATCATCATTTTCTATAAAGATTATATACAGTGAAACCTCTATAAATTAATAATGTTTGGGACTATACCAAAACTAAATTTCTTATTAATTTATAGAGATTATTAATTTATCGAGATACTAGTTGAACCAAAAACTTAATTTGGGACTATGAAATTATATTAATTTATAGAGATATTAATTTATAGATTATTAATTTAAAGAGGTTATACTGTATTATGTTATTCAAAAATATGTTACATTATAATATTTTAAAAATAAATATACATCCATATATATGCTTGTATGTATATATGAATATTTCTAGTTTATTTAACGAAATAAAATAAAAAACTTTATTGTATATAAAAATTGATATTTAATTAATTATTAATTATATATATATACTAAAAATTATTTTAAAAGAGAGATGAATCATTTTGTCATATTTTACATATATATTAAAATAGAACCGATTTAATATTACTAAACCAAATAGAATATAAACATATAATATTTTAATATTACTAAAATAAATATAATATAAATTTAACTATAATATAATGTTAGAATTTTTAATTTCTTCTAAGGATAATAATAAGCTATCAGCTAAATCATTAAAATTATTTATTAAGATTAATAATTGAACACAAAATATGACTACACCTAAAATTATGGAGAATATGATAAATCAACGAAATTAGAATAATATCTATAGTTACATAGAGTCAGTATAAATAATAAGATAGATTCCGCATCATAGATGGTTTTCCTTATGTTAGCACTTACTCCCTCTCTTTCATTTTAATTATTTTTTTTATGTTTATGCACACAGATAAATAAAACATTTATTTTTGTATATTTTCAAAATAAAAACATTATTACCTATATACATAACCATATTTCCATTTAAAGAAAAATAAATAGGAGAATATAGTAATAATTTTTACATTGAAATTTTAAAATGACACTTATTTAAAAAAATACTCTACAATGAAAAATTAAAAAAATTTTGTCAAAAGAATGAAAAATTAAAACATAGGACTATATATTATTATTATGTAAGATAAAATCAATTATTATATTTGATAGTCAGTCACTTACGGATAATGAAATAATGAACCAACATATATCAAATCTTGATGCACCAAATATACATCTCTTATATCAGTTAATGTTTATATTAATCTGAAACATACACCAAAAAAGCCTACTAAAAACACCAAGAATAAGAATCAACCAACATATATCAAAAAATTTAATAGTTATAAATAAGATGATATACAATAAATAAGATGTTATAATATTGTGATTGTCTTAAATGACATATTTAATTAAAAATATGAAAATCAGTAAAATTCTTAATTATAATTATTAAGCATATGACAAATAAGCAAAATTACCTAAAACTACAGAAAACATGGCAAATAAGCAAAATTTTCTAAAATCATGGAGAATATGACAAGTAAGTAAATTCACTTCGCATATAAGATATAAACGAGATTCCCGGTTAAAACCACATGATAATATTTTTTTGAATTTGTAATATATATATACTATATTAAGCCTGCAAGTGCAGACAAAACACATAGTCTAGTATATTATATAATGAATTATGATAGGACTCTAAATTAATAGATTACAGTTTAATATTTTATTTTCATCTACGGAACTTAATCTAAACTAGGTGTTTTGCCCGCATATGCGGGCTTAATAATTTTGCAAATATTTGTAAATAGATATACTATTAATTAAAATACTATAAAAATAAACTGATATTCATAAGTTCAAAATATTTAACAAAAAATTAAACGAAAAATTCTTTATTGTATATAAAGTTTTCATCATAACAGAAATACTTTGTAACACATAAAGATAAACTTGAAAACGCTTATATATACATAAAACTATATAAAATATATATAGAGAAATTTATCTTCTTCAAAAATTTATGATGTAAGATTATTATTTGGATAACACAATATAAAATATTTTCATATAATAAGAATTATTAAATCACCGAAGTTTTTTTAACTATATTTTAACTAATTTAATTATTCAGTTATATGTTTTCTGTATTTTTTACTTTTAACCTTTTATTAATAGAGTTTTTAGATAACAATACAATATATATAGTAATTATATTTTATTTTAAAATATATATTTTAAATTTTGGAAATTCTAATCATTATTAATTTTAATCATTTATATAATAAAAAAATAAAATTCTTTTGTGGTTAATTTATATATTTATTCATTAAGGATATAATTGATATTAACCGTTTTAAGTTTTATCTTGCGAGCTCCATCGCAAAAAAATCGCTTCGCAAATACTAGTATAGATATAGATATATACTCCCTCCGTTCGTAAATATAGGATGTTTTAAAAAAATTGATGTTTTCATATATAAGATGTTTTCATTTTCCTCGTTAACTTTTGCTTTATTAAAAACTGCGCAGCCAATCATATTTAATAATTTATTTTATGAATGGCTAAAATACCATTAATTTATTGTTTTAATGCTACTTTCTAGATAAAAAAATAATTTTTTTAATATATGTGTTTTTACCTTGACATGTTATATTTAGGAAGGGAGGGAGTAGATGTTGAAAAAACCATCACAAGTTAATGGAACACAAATGATTCCATAATTTGGGTCGGGACGAGTTGGTTTCCACGGTAACCAACCGGGAAGGGTCGGTTCTATATACTCGTTCATCTGATATTTTATTAGATCGAACGGGTCACACTAGTACACGTCATTTTATCTCTTTCCCGATACATATTGTTTCGAGATTTTATTTCAGGAAGTGGAACCTCAGAAACAAAGATCAGAAAAGGTAACCTTGGGAAGATCATATACATACATGGCGGAAGAATCAAAACAAAGCTCTGTTTCTGGTAACACCAACTCTTTGATGATTAGATATGTTAATTAATTCATAGATTTAGATTTTTATCATTGTTTCTTATGTTTTACATGATCGAGTTTAGGGTTTCTATATGTGATTGAGTAATGAAGCTTTTGGTTTTCTATGGTTGATTTGAGGGGAATGCTAGAGAACTCTGTTATGATCTCATTACTCGTTTATTTGTGTTTGGGATTTTTTTTTCAGATGATAAGACGAGTGTGATTGGAAGAAGCAGCAAGGAAGAGAAACTGTCAAGGGTTCATGAAAAGGAGACTCATGGAACAAGTGAAGACATCAACGAGAAGACAAGAGTGGATGATGTGAAAGGACCTGGTGTCTTCGGTCGTATGAAGGAAGAAGTGGAAGCCATTGTCGATGCAGTCACTCCTAGCAAAAGTTCTGTTGATGACAAGTGATACAAATCATCATCGTTTTTCAATTTCTTCTTGTCGCTGCCTTCGTATCTATCTCTGTTAGAACAGTAACCAACTCCTTGGCCATCTAATAAAGACACGACCTTTATGATTCTTTGACAAAACCATTTTCATCACCAATGTGACAAAACGGAATAATCTACCCAAGTTTGAGTTTTGCCATGGTAGAGCTGTTTTATATAACCTATATGGAATAATCGACCCCAAAGGTTGTTTGTTCATGACAGAAACATAATATTGTCAATGTTATTACTCATTCAGAGGATGCAACAACCAAAAACTATCTTTCAAGTGGATGCAAAATAAATGGATATATGTTCAGCAACTAGTTTGAAACACAAAAGAAACAAACTTGCAAAAGTAGAAATGCAAAACAGAGGAATTTTATTTCATTTTCTTGGGCTTGGCAACAGATGGGATGTTGGTTGACTTTAGAGAAGAAAAGTCAGCGCTAGTTTTGCGGCCATCGAGTAACTTGACAGTCTCGCTGATCCCGACATTACCAGACAACATTGTCATTAGCTTCTCCTCAGTGAAATCACCCTTCTTCGTCAACCGATTCTAGAGAAGTAACAACATACATCAAATTCATTGCATCGAACAGTTGGTGTGCTTATTTCAAACAAATCTATCCCAAATGATTATGGTGAGTTTGTTTAATATTTCAGATTAATACCTGGGAGAGTCTGATGTACTTGGAGATCAACATGTCGGTGTTGGAGCGAGGAACTTCGACAATACCCAGAAATGCTCCTACAGCGGAAGATGGAGTCACACCTCGCGGTGTGGCTGGAACCATCGATGATACGGCTTGAGGCGCCGGCTGTGCTGCTAAGAACTTCCTAGAGGCAGCCGACGCCGTTCTGAAAACCTTTCCCGCTTTGATCGCCATTTGACTCAGCTCCTCTCCGTTTTCACTTTTCAGATCTCCGTTTTATGATCCTTTTAACCAAATAGACTTCTCTTTTTAATTAAAACCTTAAACCCTATCAGTTATCACTCTCTTTTTACTCGAGATTCAGTTTTAACCGCGTTACTCTTAACTTTTACCCCCAATTTTTACTAAAACTCTTCCCAATAATTTAATACTCTGATTTTGCTTTTGCGTGAAGCTCAAGGGTTACAAACTGATCAAGTTCTTCGCCAACTATGGTTCTCGGTTATTTGTAAGTTTAAAGGCTCTTCTTATATGTTTCACAATGAAGATAAAAAAAATATTGTGGTTTTGATTAAAAGGTAAAAACATGACAACACAAAATCAAAAAGATAGAGCTTCAAAGTTACACTGTCATTTCCAGACCACATCATACACATTTCTGTTCCTTGGCTAATTACTCATAAGTCATAACTAAACTATTTTTTATGATAAATGAAAGAAAAGTTGAATATTGTTTTGTCAATGTTGGTGGTATCATTAAGAAAAGAAGGGAATGCAAGCTAAATATATTACTATTAGTCTATATACTCGCTCTGTGCTTGCTTCATTTTGTTCCCACAACATCAGTTCAATTCAACAATCTCTCCCCGACAACCTGCAACCAAAAAAAAAAAACCCAAATCTTTACACCTATCAGACACCAAAAGTCATAAAGCCTTTTCAAGATGGAAGAGTCATTTACATCTTTCGTGCAGCTCTTCAGCTAGCAGCAGCATAATCTCAGCTCGTTCTGACAGTTCTGTCATCCTTTCTCTATCATCTACAACTCCACTCAGCACTTCTAATTTGTCGTCTACCTCGTAGAGCTTATAAGCTGCCGTTCCTGAAGCGAGAGCAATCTTCTCCTGCGAAACCGTGAGTCCTTGGCTGTTTGCTGTCTGCCGGGATTTCACATTCGCCTCTTTTGCTCTCGCTGCTACTACTGGCGTTCTCATAGTCAAGAAGCTATTATTATTCATCTTATAGAAGTTCTGCGTCTGTTGTTTGAAGAAGAAGCCAAAACATACCATAAAGCAGGGCATCAGGAAAACCAACACAAAATGGAACACGCAAGGTAAAGTTTTTGCGTTCTTGTTTGTTCACGCGAAACTTTCAAGACTTACTCCTGGTTTTAACTGGCTAACCTTTTCAAGTTTGCCCTGAGCAGCAAGCCTCCTCAACCTTGAACCCAGGACCCTCTTAAATTGTTCTGGCACTTCATACATTTTTTGCTGTTACACAAAACCAGGCCCATTATCATGAATTTGATCATTACCGGTTAACTGCTAAGCCAAACAATAAACGGATACCAAACCAAACAGAGCTATATTTTTTTTAGATAATCATAGTGGTAGGTAGGTAGGCAATAACTAGGATCAAACTATAACAACAACGAATAGTTGAGTAGTATCTGAATTTTGCATTGAGAAATCTTTTATTGTTAGAAGAGATATGGAAGAATTAGAGTTGAAAATTATGTCTAACCTCGATGAAGTTGAAAATGGTAGTGACATCAGATCCATTAGCATCCTTCAATGCTGAAAGAGCTTCGAATATCATCCCATCATACCTTTCATTAAATAATGGCTCATCAGAAGCGTCACAATGCAAGTAGCAATTTGTTCTATAAGTGTAGCTGGCTCAGAGAAGAAGAAAAGCAAACCTGGGAGCATTCTTTGAATCAATCAACATGTTACAACTATCATCAATGGTCAAATCAGAAGATCCACTACGAGGAAGTGGGGGAGCAACTGGAGAAGAGACCGAACTAGGTGTTGGAGTGGTAGCGGCAGCTGCAACTGCAGCCAGCTGAAAAGCGGCAGCTTTGATTTTTGGTGTCCGTACCTTATCCTTTGAGCCTTGAATGTCAGCGGGAACACTTAGATTACGCCATTTATCCTAGAAAAATATGAAAAAATCAGATGTTTAAGATTCTTGCTCATAGGGTCCCAAATAATGTAGACACTGGTACTCTTCAAATCAGAAAATATCATCCTCAATTTTCACACTACACAATAAGAATCAACAAAACCCTATGACATAAGAGGCAACGATTGAGTATAAATGGTTCTCCCAAAACAAGAACAGAATATAAAACTCGGCCGAACACCTGCTTTCACAACTTGCTGGTGGTTGAAAATCATAGCCAAGAGTTAAGACTAAATCATTACTTGCACTTGATAGTGTCATATAATGTCATTATAGCGAATCAACCAGCTCAGTCTCGGGTCAGTTCAAGACATTCCTTCTCACAGAGCAGACAATCAGTACACTTTACTCACCAGAGACCAAAAACCCCTCTAGAAACCCAAATCCAAAAACTCTTCAAGTTTTCATCTTTCATCCAAGAACTAATAACTTATCAACAAAGCCACTTAAAGTCCAAACACTGTTGATGCATAAACAGTCGATTTCCCTAAAGTTTTTCTCAAACCCAAGCAACGGGAAAAGAACATCCTGCTGAGAAAGCTTCAAACTTTTGCCACTCGGATACAAAATCAAGCCAAAGTAACATAACCAGTTACAATTGGCTTGAGCAATCAGTGATTTAGAAGGACGAAGAAAGTAAATACATATATACCTTGAGGTCGATGTTGGAGCGGAGAGCGAGCACGCCAGAGAACTTAGGATCGCGGAGGATATTCTTCCACTTTCCGGGTCCATGCTCCTTGACACCGGCGAGCAACGCATCCTCTTCATCCTCCGTCCATTTGCTCTTCTCTTTTCCCATCTCTCCTCTCCTCTTCTTCTTTTCTTCCCTCTTCGCTCCGTCCCCACCTTCTCCTGTGTTATCTCCTACAAAACACAAATCGATTTCGTTATCGGAAACAAAAGAATCGGCGACTCCTCCGCCGCCGTCCTTGCTCCCTAAAGCTACTGCCTTTTTTTCTTCTCCCCCGAGATTATTTCCACATCCAAATTAAAAAAAAAAAAGTTTTGTTTTTATATCTCTGTCTCAATCTACGAAGTTGGTTGTGTTACAAAAAAAAAAAAAAAAAAAAAAAAGTTCTACGAAGTTGGTTAATATGGTAAGTTTTCCAAATTAAGATGCAAATCGTATAAAGTTTTTTGAAAACTAAGGGGTCGGATATGGAAATAATAAAAAAAGGAAAAGATTTTGGGTTTAAATGCTTTAAAACAAAACATCAGGGGTCAAATTATAATTAGCTAAAACTTCTTAAACCCTTTTAAATTCATAAGCTTTCTTTCTCTTCACTCCGTCGTCGTCTCCTCCACCTAACAATGGCGACAAATCACAGCTCCGACGACGAAAGCACGCGCCTTTACCACCCTTACCAGAACTACTACGAGCTCCCCATCAAAGCCCAGCACCTCTACAAGCTTCCCACTTCTCCCGAGTACCTCTTCACCGAAGAGTCCCTCAAAAAGCGTCGATCTTGGGGAGAGAATCTCACTTTCTACGCAGGGACCGGTTACCTCGCCGGGTCCGTAGCCGGAGCTGCAGCCGGGTTCGTCTCCGGGGTCAGGAGCTTCGAGTACGGAGACACGAGGAAGCTGAAGATCAACAGGATTCTGAACTCGTCTGGTCACGCGGGTCGGTCGTTGGGTTGCAGGATCGGGGCTGTTGGGTTGATCTACGCGGGGGTCGAGAGTGGCGTTGTGGCGTTTACGGATAGGGATGATGGGTGGAGTAGCGTGGTGGCGGGGTTGGGAACCGGGGCGGTGTTTAGGGCGGCGAGAGGGGTGAGGTCTGCGGCTGTGGCGGGTGCGCTTGGAGGAGTGGTGGCTGGTGGGGTTGTGGCGGGGAAACAGGTTGTGAAGCGGTATGCTCACATTTGAAGAAGAAGGTGTGATCTTTAAGGGGAAGGCAAGCATATGGGGAATCATAAAAATCACATCTTTGTGTTGTGGGGTTTCATATAGTATAAAGTAAACTGCGAACCTTTTTAGTTATATTTAATGATAAGTACTTTCGAATCTCCATGACTTCTTGCTGATGATCATATACTCGTTTGGTGTTTGTTTCATCTTTGTAGAGTCTACAGTGTTCATGTGTTATTCACCAATGTTTGAGGACTTGTTTATAATCTCTGCTAGCATTTCTGAGTTTTTTTTTTAAGTTCTTGGCTTTTCTAGCTGGGACTTTTTTATTGAACGTGTAAGTGTCACACAACACAGATTACCCGAATCCTAGTTGTACACGCCGGACATTCTCGTCAAGCTTTTCGTCTTGTTTTGGGAAGTTTTCCAGGTAACGACTTTCACAACATGTTTCATGATATAATGTGGATCTGTTGTGAAACTTGTGCTTTGTTTCCCAATACTAAAGTATTTTTGATATTTACGTATTGTGATGTCTTTAACCCCGAGTTGTCTCGAGTTCACAAAGTCCCTTTCTCTGCTGAGATTAATGGTGTAGCTCCATAATTTTTTGGTTCTTTCCTAATGTTCTGGTTTTGAGAAGATTTTTATGTGCATTTATCTTTTGCAACAATTTCCATTCAAAGAAGCTTCTACTCTTCAAATTTTGGAATGCAGTTGCTGACAAAGATCTATATGTTCTATATGTAATGTAGGTGACTTGATCCTGCAAGGACTAGACAGCTCTTCCATAATGAAAGTGTTTTCTTTTCATGAGACCAAAAAAAGAATGAAGTGTTTCCATATACAAAAGGGAACTCGGAGACACTATGGGAGATCAACAATGAACTTTTGGGTGGAGCACAAATTATTTAAAGACCCACAAAATCTTTCTTCTCATTGTCTTGTCGCCTTCTTCTTGTAGATATGAGATGGCATTGGATGCTTAAATTGAGCAAGATCAATAGGATTTTTTCAATGCATCCACTGTTTACATAGCAAATAAAATGATTGAAATAAAGACTCAGGAATCAAAGATTATAAATCTTTAACTGCAGGTTCTAAGAAACCAACCTGAGAGGAAGATATTGGGGAACGGGGAACCGAATTGTGAACACGTGGCACAGATAATATTCTATCGGAGTCATGTACGTCATGAACCGAACTGTGAGCACGTGGCACAGAAAATATTCTATCGTCATGATCCTCTGTTGCAATCTCCCTTAGTTTGCTCAGTGCAGGCAACAGAACGGTAGCAAGATCAGGTCTATCCCTTTTCCGCAGCTCACAGCACTGCAAAGCCAACTGAGCTAGCACCTGAGTCTCTTCTTCAGGCCAGTCTGATATTTTGGGATCCAAAACTTCTCTCAGTCTCTTTTTCTCAAGTGCTTTCTCTACTCTATGGCTTAATCCCATTGCTGGCATAGCTGTGAGGATTTGCAGAAGCACCACACCAAATGAGTACAAGTCGGACTTCACTCCAAGCATTCCCGTCTGCTGGTACTCAGGGTCAATGTAACAAAACGTACCTGTTTCAGCAAGTGATCCATGTTAGGACATCCAAAAGAGGTGATGGAAAGATTGGTTTTAAAGGTTAAAACTGAAAGTATTTTACCGGCTGCAGCTGTCATGTGATAATTGGTGAAGCTATCAGCAACAGCGGGAGGTACCAACCGAGCTAAGCCAACGTCACTGATTTTGCTATTCAAATGTCTGTCCAGCAGTATGTTTGCTGGCTTCAGATCTCTGTGTACTAGTGGCTCAGGTTTGGCCTGGTGAAGGAAAAGAAGTCCTGTGGCAATCTCAGCTGCGATTCTAAACCGTTGTCTCCAAGATAGTGGTGGAGTATTGTCTTTGCAGAAGAGGCGATCTTCTAATGTTCCGTTTTCCATATACTCATACACAAGGCAACCATACTCGGGACAAGCACCGAGGAGGATCACCATGTTAGGGTGCCTCATGCAACCTAGAACTTCAATCTAGTGATAAAAAACGTGTGTATTAGTATGGAGAAGACGTAGCAATGCCAAAATTGTATTATTACCTCTTGCTGAAACTGCTTCAGGCCTTGTGAGATATCTGACTTCAAGATTTTGATAGCAACAGAAGTGTTTTCGAGAACGGCTTTATACACAGGTCCATACCCTCCTTCCCCAATCTTTAGAGCATCTGAAAAACCGTCGGTTGCACTTTCGACATCTCTGATGCTATATCGTCTGTAAGATACGTTACTGGCCATGTCTTGTTCCTTGAACCTGGCCTGCATCTCCACAAGTCTTCTCTTCTGCAATTCCATTTCCGCAAGACGGTGTGCCATTTCAGTAGCTTGGATCTCACTCTGTGTTTTCTGCTTATCCATCTCAGACATTGCCCTAAGCATGTCTCTTGCTACTTTTGCTTCCTCAAACTTTACAGATTCGGCTGCAGCGCTAGGTCCTTGAAGATGAGGGGCCTACACACATTCATTCAGTGTCTGATAATTAGTCACCACATCTCTGGAAACTTTTTCAAGGAAACATTGGCAGTTGTGCACATGGAAAGTAAGTATCTTACACTTTCTCTGCCTGTGGAAACATTATACTGTTGCAATTCGAGTCTCAATCTTCTCACCTCTTCTTCAAGATTTTGATTCTGAGCATATTTTAGGCACATAGAACAGAAACATCTCAGTACCATGCGTATACCCGGAAACACCAATTCTAAATTTTCTGAAACGTTTATTTACCTGTTCAGTGATATAACTCCTCCCAGATAAGCTTTCCTCTCTATCGGCTATCTCAGACTACAGAGTTCCAAAGAAAATGTCAACACGCAAGGCAACTTGGAGGCAAAACTTCGATTTGAAACGTGGAATATTATACTAACCATGGATGTGGAAGAGTGCGAGCTTCCACCATAGGTGGAACGTCCTAGGATGCTGTAGAAACTCGCATTTGACTCAGCACTGTGACCGCTCGAAGAGAGTTCATTGCTAAAATTTGAGGGAGAACTCCTAATAACAGATGGCTTGTAATGAGGTGAAGGTGGAGAAAAACCTCCGTTTAGAGCAGGAGATGACCTGCAAGAATGGCAAAACATTATGTATTCACCAGACAGAACCGGATGACAATTTTTATGTTTGATTAATGATTGATTACCTTCCAGAATCACTGGAAGTGAAGCTTGTCGGGCCAGGATCGGATATAGCAGAGTGCGTGGGTGGTCTTGGAGGCCGGGGAGAGTGTTGAGGTGTCTGAGGCCTACTCGCTGATCTGCTTGTTAATAGTTTCCCTTTAGACACAACAAAGACAGCACATGTATCTGGAGTTGTTCTAAGCAGAGTCCCTGGCACATCTACGCTCTTAAACTTCCTGATTTAAGACACCATCACAGAGAGTTTTAACATTCATTGGTAGTTATGTCTGAGATTATATACGAGAGAAAAAGAATAGATACTTGAGGAAGGAGTTTCGCGCAGTGGCTCCAAGGACTATATTTGCAATGTGGTTGTTGTTGATGTAGTCAACAATTGCACTTGCGATGTCAATATCGTAAATCAGAACCTCCTTTGCTATAATCTGTATAAAAACATATGTATGATTGAGCTCAGATTTGTTTTGTATAAATGTGAAGGAGAAAGAGTGGATTGATCTCTAACCCCTTTTCTCGCGCAGAATCCTCTGAAGGGAAGGAAGAACTGATGCGCCTCTTCCTCGTTGTCATGTTCTGTGTCCTCTCCTGCACCAATTCCTGTTTAAAGACTTTCCATTAGATTGGTTTTTTCATTGATTGATGATGATGTTGTATAAGGATATGGCCTTACTCAATTTGGTTTGAACATGGAGAAGGATGCAGTTTGGAGAATCAACGATGATATTCTCAACAGCCCACTTCAAAGCGTGTTGGCTGTTCTTGTCTTTATCAATGGCTATGGCGGTAACCCCTTTGCTGTCTTTTCCTTTCACTTTTCTTGCAGCCATCCTTGTGTTTCTCCACCTTGAGAGAAAGTAATGTCTGAAACTTGTTTCTCAAGCGAACATATAAAGACTTTTAGTCTCAGGAGAGGAAGAAACAAAGGAGGCCGAATGAAAAGGGAGGAACAGAGGAAACAGATTTGAAATTTTCTGTTTGTTGAAAAAATTCAAAGCTTTTAATGGTGTTTTTGCAGTTTACTAATTTTAGTAATTTCTTAACAGCTTTCAACAGTCTAAAATGAACAGAGAAAGAAAACAAAAGAGTCGACTTTTTTTTAATTTTAGTTGACTTGTATTTTTGGAAAATCCCATCTTGTAAAATTGTATTTTCGTAGACAAGTCTTTGTGTGTTCTGTAAAGATTAAGTTAATGATCTTTATCTTAATAATGCAAAACTAAAGATTTTAGCAAAGTCTTGACCTTTTATAGAGGAAACGACATCTGTCTAGGCTAGCCATTATTGAATATAGAAAAAAACTTGAATTAATTAATTAAATAATTTGATTTGGATCAACGTGTTAAGATCAAGGTCGTTGTCACATAAAGAATTTGGGATTCCTAATTATTCATTTTCTTTTTCTTCTTTTTATTCTGTTTTATCTTCTTCTTTATTGTGGGGGGTATAGTAAGACCATTAGATCCAGGAGAACCCATGTTTCGTTTTGGAAAAAGATAAAAGAGCTTAAAGGTTTCGGCTTTTTTAGGGTAATTTTTTGTGTGATTCATGAAACCCTCTCTGTTATTCTCCTTCCTCTTCTGTTTCACCTGATCCTCTGTTTTTGTTTTGGATAAAGTTTTGAGCTTTGTGTCTGTCGTCTCTTTTGGTAAAAAAAAAACGGCTGATCTTTGGGGGAAGTTTCTAATTAAGGGTCTGTGTCTGGTCTTTTCTTGGTCGGTGAGATCAAGAGCTATAGAGAGATCAAAATCCCACCAGATACAGAGGATCCATCCCATAGATCCGTCAGATCTGTTCACCAGAGGTACGCACTTCTTCTTGATTCGCTACTCTTTGGCCAAGCTAGTGTGTAAGACGCCGTTTTGGGGTTGCTCTGGAGAGCTGAGTTGGATGTAGTATATCACTAAAGATCATCAGAAGTAGAAAGATGAAGTTAGCATAAGAGGAGCTCATGGAAGAGATTTCACCAGCAGTTGCACTGACTTTGAGCTTAGCCAACACGATGTGTGACTCAGGAATCTCGTCGACTTTAGATATCACCGAGATGAAGAACGTTACCGATGCAGTTGACATGTTGTGCGATCAGAAAGATCAAAGTTACAGTAACGGAGAGGTTGAGCATATGATGGAAGACAAAACACTATCTGAAGCTAGGTCCTTGTCTTCTGATTTCGGTGTAGCTGTCCAAGAATCAGAAGAAGATGAGGTGTTAGTATCTGATGATGCGACTATTATAAGCGAAGGTTTGATAGTTGTGGACGCTAGGTCTGAGATAACTTTGCCAGATAACGGGAGGGTTCTAGCTACGGCGATTATCATAAACGAGACAACCATAGATCAGATTCCAACAGCTGAAGTCCTTATAACGAGTCTGAATCACCACGATGTGAGTATGGAAGCGACGGCTTCGGAGGTAGTCATAAGGTTGCCTGAAGAAACTCATAACGTTGGTGCAAGAGGGAGCAGGAGTGTCTATGAACTAGAATGTATACCTCTTTGGGGCACCGTTTCGATCTGCGGTGGGAGATCAGAGATGGAGGATGCTGTCAGTGCTTTACCTCATTTTGTGAAGATACCCATTAAAATGCTTATGGGAGATCATGAAGGGATGAGTCCAAGTCTCACACACCTTACTAGTCACTTCTTTGGTGTGTATGATGGTCATGGAGGCGCTCAGGTATGCTTTAAGCGTTATATTGATTTTATCAATGTTCAAGAAATCGATAGGTGATAATTAGGCGCTGTAGAGCGGAATATTCCGATTTTTAGGCTCAGTTTGCCATCTAGGCGGGCGATTAGGCGCCGTCTAAATCGATTTTTAGAAAACTGGATTTTAGCAATAGAGAGTGTGACTACTAGGAACCGGGAAAGACGTTGAAGTTGTGTTTTGTTGCCACTTGCCATAGGCTGTATGTATTTATGATATGGGGTTTGCTGGAAATGGGATTCTTTGCAGGTTGTTATGTAAAATATATGATGGCTTTGGTGGAAATGGGATTCTTTGCAGGTTGCTGACTATTGTCATGATAGAATCCATTTTGCTTTGGCTGAAGAAATCGAACGGATTAAAGAAGAATTGTGCGAGAGGAACACTGGCGAGGGTAGGCAGGTCCAGTGGGAGAAAGTCTTTGTCGATTGCTATCTAAAGGTTGATGGTGAAGTTAAAGGCAAAGTCACCAGACCTGTTGTTGGTTCTTCTGATGATGATGAGATGGTTCTGGATGCTGTTTCCCCGGAAACCGTGGGATCAACTGCTGTGGTTGCTCTGGTCTGCTCATCACATATAATAGTCTCAAACTGTGGTGATTCGAGAGCGGTCCTACTCCGTGGCAAAGACTCCATGCCTTTATCTGTTGATCACAAAGTAAAGAATCCTCCTTAATCCTTCAATAGTACAAGATTTGAGAATGTTTCTTATTACTTATCCTCTTTTGCAGCCAGATAGAGAGGATGAGTATGCAAGAATAGAGAGAGCTGGAGGAAAAGTTATACAATGGCAAGGTGCCCGTGTTTCCGGCGTTCTCGCCATGTCAAGATCCATCGGTATGTCAAAACTGCAAATTACTCTCTGCAAGATCATTACATTTCCTCAAAGAGGATGTTCTGTATCTTTTCCAGGTGATGAATATCTGGAGCCGTATGTGATACCAGATCCTGAAGTGACGTTTATGCCACGAGCAAGAGAAGACGAGTGTCTTATACTAGCCAGTGATGGCCTCTGGGATGTGATAAGTAACCAAGATGCTTGCGAGTTTGCAAGGAAAAGGATCTTATGGTGGCACAAGAAGAATGGAGCGTTGCCTTTAGCTGAGAGAGGTGTAGGGGAAGACCAGGCTTGCCAAGCCGCAGCTGATTATCTCTCCAAACTCGCTATTCAGAAGGGAAGCAAAGACAACATCTCTATCATAGTGGTCGACCTGAAAGCTCAGAGAAAGTTCAAGACCAGATCTTGAAAACAGTGTACGCTCCAGCTCTTCTTACAATACTATATAATTTTTATTTATTTTTATTAATTTCCACAAGTTTTACATAAGAATAAGAAGTGAAAATGTTGAAGGAGAAGAAGAATTAAGACCTTGATGATGATAGCTAAGAGTCCATTCCTTTTTCTCATGGACTTGAATGTGTATGTTTGTTATGTATAAGAATAGAAGAAATGTTTCTTTTCTTGTCTTATAAAATGTAGATGGTTGTTGTGTGATATTGGAGATGTGGCTTAAGGAAAAATGTAACTGGAATTTATCTCACATTAATCTTAATACTTTTATGTAATTTGTCTTCCTCTATGTACATATACTTCCTGTATTAGAGAAATTATTGTCTTTGCTATTGTTGTAACAAGGGATGATGCTATAAACTGATTTATAAAACATAAACAATGGGGGTTATGAGAGGGTGGTTCATGTAACATTTTGAAGTCTCTCTCTATTTGCATAATGTTTTTTTCACTAGGGAGCAGAAAGTAATAACTAATTGCATGAAGGACCTTAGAGTTGGGGGACTAAATGAATATTAAATAGCTTTAATTAATCAAACAGAAGTCTAAATGCTGAATGGAATAAAGTAGCATAATATAAAGAGAATAATAAATAATAGGAGCTGGCGCAAGAGTGGTGTATAGTCGTCAAACAAGGTCCTGAGCCAAGGCAAGGATCTTGAGCTGTTTCCTGAGACGCAGCTCGTGCGGGACAGGACCAAACACACGGGTACCAATCGGTTGGTGAAAACCACCCGTATACTCATTCTTGCGTGCCTTAATGCCCAAAATAACGATGGCGTTGTCATCAAAACACACTTGGCTTCCATCAACACGCCCTTTCTGCATCTTAGCACGCACAACCAAACCGTAGACGACATTCCCTTTGTGCACTTTACCTTTTGGTATGTCGTCTTTCCAGTTGAACTTTTTACCTATTGGTACGGCGCCATCTTTCTCTTTCCCTTTCTTCACTTTTTTTTCTGGTAATCCCTCTTTCACTGAACCAATGATGATATCTCCAAGTCTTGCTCCTTTCTTTCCCCTTAGGGACTGAATGCACACCACCTTCTTTGCACCCGAGTTATCCACCACGTTGAGTACCGTTCCCATTTGAATGAACGTCCTTTGTTGCTGCCAAAATTGGAAATCATCATTAGGGGCACACAGTTCACATGTTTTCTCTCATTATGTAAAAAAAAAAAAAGTTTCACCAAGGTCAGAGGATATTAACCTGAGAGAGGGTGCTTCCACTCATCGTTCCAGTGGATGAACTCATCAAACCAGAGAAAGCATTGGTAAGACCTCCCAGCAATGAACGTCCTGCATGCTCATATTAACATGAGCCACACAAAGATTCTCAGCAAAAAGTGGACAAAAGTTTACTCTCTTGAGTCTACGTTTCGGATTTTTAGAAACCAACAAACAACACATCTTCTCAAAGATCGGATTTTTTAAAATATATTTTGCCGACCAAACTCAAAAGATGTAAGAATATCATTATTGTTGAGAGCGCTTTGTAAATTTCTCAAAAAAAAATCTTTGCAAAATTATAAATTATTCATGACGTGTGTCTTATAAATTGGTATAAAATGCCATGTGTAGAGACTCTCGTCTCTTTTCCTTTCTCTTCTTTCTTCATTTTTTGTTATTTTTTTATTTTTCAAATTTTGAAAGCTCTATTAATAACTTTCATTGCTCTAATGGTTTAAAGTGTAGGTTTTGTTTATCTTAGAAGAAATTAACTTTACAAAACAATTTTACTATAAAAACCACAATCGAATTAGCGACTCGCTGTCAGAAAAGGCGTAAGAGATGAAAACGTTTTTACCTTTGGTGAGTCTGGAAACTAAAGCTGTCGCCATTTCTACAAGAAGAGATGTTTAGATCTAAATGGTTCTAAGAGTGTTGTACACACAATTGTGCTTAGCTACTTTAAAGGAGCCCCGAAATATTAGGGTTCTCGTCACAACGATCATATTTCTAGGCTTTGTGTAATGGTTAAAAAAGGTTAGTAAAGTAAAAAAACAACTACATTGTGAAAATACGTGTCGAAATGGTTATTGGGCTTATCTGATAATCATCTGGGCTTTGGCCGCGCAGGTTTGAATCCTGCAAGATCACATTGGTTTTCTTTTTATTTTCCTCTAATAAAAACCACATTTTAAGAAATTTATTTCTTTGCAAATTTTTAGTAATTTCTGTTGATTAAATTTAAAATTAGTTTCCTTTTCTATTTTTCAAATAACATATATGACAACAAGAAAACAATTATAAATTTTAAAAACAAATTTAAAAACAAAAATATATTTTCGCCAAAACACCAACTTCATGTTCTTGTTGGAAAGGTCAGACTGAGTTTTTTAGACAAAAGTAGTCTCTACCATATCGATCTCTCGGACATTTTGGTAATATGAGATCTGTATTGTGCCTTTACAACATAGCCTGTTTGTGGGCTTTCTTTGCCAGTGAAGACATCTTTGCCAGTGACTTTCTGGAAAAAAACTCCTTAAAAAAATTACCATTGCAAGTTTGCAGCTGTTATTTGTAATTATTAGTTGTGATAACTAATGAAATTTTAATTCATATCAATAAAGTTTTAACTTCAGCTTTGCAGTTTAGAGGTTGAATTAACTGTAAATCTATATATCAAATGGGATTGTGCTTTATGCGAGTTTTAAGAAAATAGGAAAATTATTATTACGATAAGCCGATAAAATAATTATTTTAATATATGGACTAATAAATTGTTTAAGAGACTAGGAAAACATGTAGCTTTTTCTCAAAAAAAAAAAACATGTAACTTGTTACTCAAGTTTAGTTACCATGCACAATACAAGAACGGCTGAAAAAGCTGCTAAGTTTTTGTCTTTGGTGAAGCAGCACCGTCGATCAACTTTATCTCCACGCATCTCTGAAATCTCCGGACAATATGTAGACATTGATTCTCAGTCCTCAACATCTTCTTGCGACGTTCAGAGTCATGTTTATGCGCTTTTTTCCTGTGTATATTGGCTGTGGTTTTTATCATTTTGCTTGTACCGTGATAATCGAACCTGTAACGTATTTTAGAACACTGGCGTAACTACCTTATCTCTATTATTAAAAGAGAAGTACACTTAGAAAATGCTCCTTAGTTTTTCCAGTTATTTACACTAGAATGCCATTGAAATATTTATTGAACCTATATTTAAGTATGTTTGTCTTTTTCTAATTTAAATAATAGTTTTAAGCATCTAATATCTTTTCCTTAAATAATAGGTTTCCTTATTTGAGTCTTAATTAAAATAGATTTCCCAATAGATTTCGTATTAGCATATTAAATATTTTTCAATATTTATTAGTAACAATAATAAAATAAAAATAATTGATTTATATAATAAGTAATATATAACTAAAATATAAAATAATCTATTCATAATTATTGAAATAATGTTTTCATATAAATCCAATTAGTTATAAATATTAGGTTTGTTTATAAGATATACTATGATATAATAGACGACTAAAATCACAAAATATAGTTACTCAAAGTAAGAAATAAAATTATTATGCTTTAAAATGTTATATTAACAATTATGTGATACATTTAAATTTACAAATATATATTATACTATTTAGTACAAAATAATTTTTAAAGTGAAAATAAATATTCAGACGGTCACGGGTGAAGCTCTATGAATAAATAATAAGTGTCCGAGATTATTTTTCTTTAAAGAAAATATTTTAATAAAAATGAATAATTTTAAATATTTTAATTTATTTTTTGAATTTATAAAAAATGTTTTTTCAAATAGTGCTAAAATTTTGGAATTGAAAATAATTATAACCCACGCATATACTATTTTAGTTAGTATAACTGCAAATTTTAGTTTTCGATCTAAATTTAAAACCAATATATTACAAATACATTATTTAGTACAAACAAAAAAAAACTAAAAATAGAAAATAAATACCCGCACGGTCGTGCGGGTCAAGGTCTAGTTAATGGTTATTTTTCTCTATCCGAGGTTGTAAGAAACTCCAACGGAGGTATGAGTGTTTCATTAATATTTTATGTTTTCATATGCGCTTTCATTAACCAACAATAGAAATATAACCTTTTATTTACTTTCTCAGTCTTAATGTCAACACTTTTTTATTAAACTATCTTGAATATCGAAATTAATATTCTGTCAGATATCATAATCAAGAAAAAGTCAGTTCGAAATTTTGTTATATCCTCTACGTTATTGACCTTAACTCATAGTCGTGATAAAAAACTTTATCAATTATGCACCGACCACAGACAGTTTTTCTGTTTGAAGAACATCAACCGTCACCCTACCGTTTATTCCGCACCGTGTCTTACTTACAATCGCACGTTTATATCACTAAAAGGTAAATAATTCTACATAAATATTATATACATAACATACTAAGACATTTTCCAAAAAGAGTGCATTTTACATATCTCATGAAGACAACACGCAGACCAGTAAATCGAATATGCGATATGTAGATTTTCATCTTTGGACGTACGACCCGTTCTGTTTCATGACTTTTCTAAACTTTTTTCTTGGTAAATCCTCAGCACTTACGTGGAAATTCTCAGCACTTACGTGGAAATTCTCAGTATTTTGTATTTTTTAATAAGGAAAAATGCGAACCTCACGTTATATATATCACCAAACATATCCCAAAAAAATTATTCATCATCATCATCCAAAGTTTTAAAGTAAAACATCAATGTTTACTTGTGCTCGAATCCAATGTTTTCATCGTCTTCTTCTACTACTCCCCCAAAGTTCGATGTCTTTCTGAGCTTCAGAGGCAAGGACACTCGAAGAATCTTCATCAGCTTCCTCTACAAAGAACTCATCCGTATGAGTATTCGAACTTTCAAAGACGACGTTGAACTCAAGAGTGGCCGTCGTATCTCTTCAGATCTCCTTTTGGCCATTGAAGGTTCCAAGATAGCCGTCGTGGTTGTTTCCAAGAAATATCCTGCGTCTCCCTGGTGTCTCCATGAGCTAGTCAAAATCATGGACGTCGAGAAACAAGGTTCCCTCATCGTCATGCCCATCTTCTACAACGTTGAGCCTTCTCATGTAAGGAGACAGATCGAAAAAGTCGCTGAACAGTTCACAAAACATGAAGGGAGGGAGAATCATGAGACTGTTGTGTCATGGAGGCAAGCTTTGACCAACTTGGCTAGTATCTCTGGCCATTGTTCTCGTGATTGGTACTTTCATATCAAGCTATCTTTCACAAGTCGATACCATTCGAGTTTGGTTCGTGTTTATTTGATTTCCAATTTTATAGCTAGATTTAATTCGTATTTTGGTATTTATAAATTTTAGTTTGACTTTAATTCAGATGATTCGGGTTTCAGTATCCGTTTCAAATTCCAAAAATAAAGATAATACACAGCATATGAATTTGAATAATGTCTTATCAAATATCTAAAATAAACAAGAAAATTGAGTTGGCCGAATATTTGAATAGAGGACCAATATATATTTCGGGTATTTTCAATATTTTGCATATTTTAGCTATTTTCAGATATTTAGTATTTAATTTAAGATAATTTTAGACATATTTTCAGATATTTTAGATAATTCTAAGTATTTTGCTCTTTTGAATATGTTAGATATTAGATATAAAAATAATTAATATATTTATTTTTTTATTTTTTCTGTGTTTCAGGGAAGATGACTCGAAGCTAGTCGATGAGATTATTAAGAGAATATCTAACATGTTGTTACTCTCTGCTACACCATCAAGTGATGGTATCAATAACAAGCTTGGGATTGATGCGCACATGAAAGAGCTGTATCCATTATTAGCTTTGAATTCTAATGAAGGTGTGAGACTAATTGGAATATGGGCAAGAGGTAGCAGTGTAAGATCAGCTCTAGCTAGATTCGTCTACAAGAAAATCCACAAGAAGTTCCAAAGCAAATGCTTTCTCGAAAACGTTAAAGGGATTCCTCAAGATTGTCAAATGTCGAATCTTAGAGAAGAGTTTCTAATAAGGATCCAAGGAGGGTACTCTACCATGAAGACCTCTGGGTTGATCAGAACAAGGCTCATGAGTCAGAAAGTTCTGCTTGTGGCTAACAACGTTGATAAACTCGAACAGTTAGATGCTCTTGCAGAAGATTTTAACTGTTTTGGTCCTGGTAGTATAGTTATAATAACTACACATGACAAACAACTTCTTGTTGGGTTTGGGATAAAGGTTGTGTATGAAGTTGAGTGCTTGAGATGCTTTGAAGTTCGTCAACTCTTTCGTCAGTCCGCCTTTAGAGAGAGAGACCTTTATGATTGTTCCGAGTTGTTTACGACTATATCAGGGACTGAGTCTCCTTGAATGGTAACTCTGTTTCTGATCATGGAATGGTTAGGTTCGTCTTAGAGTCACTTTGTAGAGGTGAGCTCTTTGCTTATTATACCTAAATTTGGGAAGATATAGCTTAGAGTTAGGAGTGGACTGTCTATATTTTCTAGTGTACAAAGAAGTAGATATCCACGGTTGATCCAATAACCAAGCCACGGAGAGCTCTGTTGTTTTAGTCTTTGAGCTTCTCTGTCTTGGAATAGTGAATCACTGGGCACTCTCTCTCTCTTTCCTCATGTCTCACTGTTATACTCTGTGTTTATCTTAGTGCCTTTGTGAATACATCATCAGAGAGCCCAGCATATTGTGTTAATTCTTCAAAAAAAGGACCAGAGGGTACTAACTTGTGGTCCAAGAATTGAGTGTTTGTGTACTTCACTTTGTAATCGCTACCTTACAGACATTTTATGTACAAACATTTTTGCTCTGTTTGGGACCTTTTATGTACAAACATTTTATCAATAAATTTTTTTTTTTCTGTGGCCTTTCTTGTTTTTTTTAAAAAAAAATAAAAAATACAAAGTTAGTGTACATTATCAATCAACAATTTTCAGATAATCAATCACAGAAATGCGAAAGATCTATTGAAACATATTACGTTATAAATTACTAGAGTACATTATTATGCTTTTGTATTTCGACAATCTTGCTTCCAAATTTCTCACCGTTTAATGGTTGCTCCACGCACCTTGGATGCAGCAGATCCAGGTGGAGCTAATGTTTCTTATCTTCTCTTTTCTTTTAACATAACGAGCTCAGAGGAGAAGAGATTTTGTAAGTGTTCTGAATTTTCTAGCTTCTGTAATATATTTCACAATCTCTATTGTTTACTCAGTTTCCACACAAAGCAAGCGCTTGTAAACGTTTTCATTTCTCTGTTTCTATGTAGCTCCCAGTTCACTAAGAGGGTTCAGACATGGGATTCATAAGAGTTGAAGACACAACAATAGCTTGTTCTTTGTAGATAAGAGTTTCAAATTATTTTAATCTCTTGTGTCATTATGTTAATGCCATGGGGCTTACAGTTTCACTTGGGAAATTTGGATTAAGGAAACAACAAACATTGGGAAACTGAGATCAAATGAAAGTAAAAAGGTTAAGAGGTAAGCCATATTCTTATACCTAGGACACCGAACGAGTAAACTTAGGAGCGGCAAATGGGTTAACAAGTCTGATCCGATTTGTTATTTGAGTTGCGCAACTCTTTAGGCAATTTCTCTGCTTGCTTGCAGGGAAAGAAAGAAACCAGTGAACATGGGCTTTCTTTTACATTGAAAGCCCTTGTGCGTGTGTGTTATTAATGCAATGAAAAGCCCAATTCAAGCATATGAAAAAAATGTGAACGTATTACCGTTGAATTTAAAACCTCGATAGTCATATTGGTTGCCCTCTACACGCTCCATTACCGGCTTCAATACTGTCAAGTTTTTTATTTTTATTTTCTAACTAAGCACTTGTTCTGTAAAATCTTACTATAGAGATTCAAACAAAACCTACAGCATCTTTTGACCAAAATTAAAAAAAAAACCTACGGCATGCAAGTTTTTTTTTTTGGTTACATTTCGTAATATTAAAGGAAGAGATAAATCGAGTCACATGCAGATGCAATGTTGCTCCATTCTAAACGTATGTGGCAAATGCTTTTTTTTTTTCTAGTGCGGATAATATGCAATGTATGTAAGTAAATACGAAAACCCCATATAAAAAGTCAGCTAACGCTCTTTTAGCATTGCTTAAATATATGAAATTGCTTGCTTTAAATAAGATCTAAATGAGAAAGGGACCAAGCATCGGTTCTTTTTTCATTTGTAAAAGGAACTTTCATAGATCTTTGCTTCAATACAAAGGCAATTATGTTTGGTGTACGATTTCACGTTTCAACTCATAAATTTGTTTCCATATTTTATAAAATAGTTTTTATATTTTTCGTCATTTGATGTAAATATGTGGTATACTCTTACTAATTTAGCAATATATTGCTGTAAATAGATATAACACGATATAAACGGCTCACAAAAAAATGCATGTATTAAATAATCCCACCAAAAAATGCTTAGCAAATAACAACTGGAACCCTCGTGACTTTTAGCACCACCGTTTACTTACTCCCCCAAAAGCGTGACACGAACGCGCTCATGCGACGCGCGTAAGGTCTCTCTTCCCGCGTTGAGCTGTCACTCTCTTTGTCGGTCTCCGTCGCTTTTTTTTCCATCGCTTCCTCTCTCATTCTTCACCACTTCCATTATTAAACTAATCAGCCAAAAACCTTCAAAAGCTTCACTGTAACTCTCCCACAACCATTTAAAAACGCCCATTTCCTTTCAACCACTCTTCTCATCTCTCTCTCTCTCTCCGAACCTTCCGACATGACAGACGACAGAGTCTACCCGGCGTCGAAACCTCCCGGCGCATCCGCCGCAAACCCGACTTTCCCGGCGAACAAAGCTCAGCTCTACAGCGCGAACCGCCCCGCTTACCGTCAACCCGCCTCTCGCCGCCGCACGCACAGCCGCGGATGCTGCTGCCGCTGCTGCTGCTGGACGATTTTCGCGATCATCCTCCTGATCCTCCTCGCCGCCGCCGCGTCCGCCGTCGTGTACCTGATCTACCGTCCCCGACAGCCGAGCTTCACCGTCTCCTCCCTCAGAGTCTCCTCTCTCAACTTCACCTCCGCCAACCACCTCGCCACCGCCATCTCCCTCTCCGTCGTCGCCAAGAACCCGAACAAGAACGTCGCGTTCGACTACGACGTCACCGACATCACGGTCTACAGAGTTTCTCCGGGGGACGATGACGTCGTCATCGGCAAAGGCTCGGTCCCGTCGTTTGTTCACGGGAAGAAGAACACGACGCTGCTGAAATCGACGGTCGGGAGTCCCCCGGGAGATCTCGACGAGCTGTCTGCGGGGAAGCTCAAGGGGGAGCTGAAGGCGAAGAAAGCGGTGGCGATTAAGATCGTGCTTGACACGAAGGTGAAGGTGAAGATGGGATCTGTGAAAAGCCCTAAGTCGGGGATTAGGGTTACTTGCGAAGGGATCAAAGCGGCGGCTCCGACGGGGAAGAAGGCGACGACGGCTGCTACTTCCGCCGCGAAGTGTAAGGTTGATCTTAGGATCAAGATCTGGAAATTCACTTTTTAACCGTTGTGGTAAAAAAGAGAAATGTAATTCACTTTCGTAGTTTTCTTCTTCGTCTTCCATTGTCTCAATTTTCGTTTCTTCTAAATTTGATTTCATATACAGTTCTTCGATTCCCGTAAGACTTTATTTTTTGGTTTTATGTAAATGAGATATAATATATTTGTGTTTAGTCTGAACATTGCTGTTTTCTATTTCTCGAGAAGAATGTTAGCTTTGTTATACAAACAAGTTAAATCAATTGATTATAGTTATAGTTACTGTTCCAATTTGATTAAGAGAGGTGATGATCTAGGGCACAACGAACAAAAGAAAACGCAGCTATACTTATTTAATTAATATGGTAACAATGCAAGTGAGGTGACCACTACCATAACTGCAAGTGCTTTGGACAATTTAATCTGTTATGTACTTAGACAATTAGGCTGAGCTACTCTTAGTTGTGCTATAGCTTAGTTGTATCAATTAATGGAGCCTGCCAGGTGGTCCATGTGTGTGTGAGAATATACTCATAACATACCCTTAAGAACCTAACAACTATTGCTTCACTATGCATTCATATTCATATAATTGGTGGTCTATTATTAATCTCCAGGTCTGTTGGGTGGTGTATTTTTAATAATAAAATGTGGGCACGAAGTAGGATAAAGTCTAGAAGGTGTCGGTGAATATGTTCGATTTAACTTTAACAAGCACAAGCAAAGCTACGATGATTCATGATTGAAAAGCAGGTGTTATGTAATTATCAACAACAAAAAGGAGATTAGGTGTTGAAGTGTAAAACGACGACTAACATGTGATGGAATTTGTTCATTTTCCACGAAGTAATATATAAAAAATAAAGCAGTTGCAAAATCTTCTTATTTTAACTCAGAAAACCAACTTTTATTTTGATTTGGTTAGTTTAATCAGTTCAGAAGAATATCTACCAGAAATGCGAGTGGAATAGTGCACATAGAAGTTTTAGTATAATTTATCTTATATCAAGTCTTTCGGGTTTAGACTTTAGAGAAACTATAAATCAGTCTAAAATTTCCATCCATAAGAAAAAACTAATTAATTTAGCACCAAAAGAAGAGAATGTCTAGCCTGCAGAAAAAGAGAGGATGTTTTATTTATAAAGCTATAAAAATCATGATGGCTAAAAAATCTGTGGATGATAGTTTACAAAAAAAAATCTGTGGATGATTAGTTGGAATGTAACTACAAAAATTTGTAGAAATTAATTTGTATAATTTTTTGATGTAGTTATAGTTTATTTAGCTGTAAAAATTGAATGAAAAGTATAATTTTTTATATCGCTATTTCTAATCCTACTAAATAATGTTTAAAAATAAGATTTCTACAATTATTTCTTTAATTTTTTTTTTATTTTTAAAATTAAATAAAACGTGGTTAGTTATTCTTATGGTCGTGAATAAAACTCAAATTAAAGATACTTGTTACATCCTAACTAACCATCCCATTTGCTAGATATAAAAACCAAATATATTAGGCTGAAAACTCATTTCAACAATTAATTAATATCAATGGGGGTCAATAATAAGTGTTTAGAATCAAAATGATAATGTCACATAACCAAAGAAGAAAACATGTGACCACCACATGTTATTAGATGTCCATGTTGACTTTTGAGCCATCAACAAAGGTAAAAATAAATAAAAAAACACCTCGCGCTAGTTTTAGGTTACGCGTAATTTATTTTCACTTTTACTCAATTTATTTTAAACTTCTCCTTTTTCCCTCTCCGACTTGATGGTTCACGCTTCCTCGTGGCGATTTCGTCTTCAAGATATCCCTTCGCGTCTTTTCCGTAATCGCTGTTTCAACACTTACTCATGTCCGTACACGCCGATCTCTTCTCAGAGGATTGTTTCGGTTTCCTCGTACTTGTCCCGTGCGACCGATAATGATCATCAATCCCTCTCCCTTTACTTCGACCACGTTCTTGAATCATGCGCGACAGCTCACCAATGCCTGCAAGTTCACGCACAAGTACTTCTATCCGATCTCATCTACCGTTCTGGGTCATTATTACCTGCGAAACTCGTCTCGGTTTACACCCGGTTCGGACTCCTCCACGATGCCCGTAACGTGTTCGACACTGTTCCTCTTTTGTTGTACTCGGATTTGCGTTTATGGAGCTCGATTTTGAAATCCAACGTCTCTCACGGACAACACGAGAACGCTCTTGAGCTCTACGATGCAATGCGTGAACGAGGTCTCACAGGAGACGGGTTTATCTTACCTTTAATCCTTCGAGCTTGTCGCTACTCAAGACGTTTCGGTTCGTGCAGAGCTTTTCATAGTCTTGTGATTCAGATTGGTTTGCTAGAGAATCTCCATGTAGTGAACGAGCTGCTCACCCTGTACCCAAAGGCGGGAAGGTTGGGAGATGCATACAAACTGTTCGTCGAAATGCCTGTGAGAAACCGTATATCGTGGAACGTCATGATCTCAGGTTTTTCTCAGGAGCATGACTGTGAAAATGCTGTTAGAGTTTTTGAGTGGATGCAACGTGAAGAGTTTGTACCGGATGAAGTGACTTGGACTTCGGTTTTGTCTTGTCATTCTCAATGTGGGAAGTTCGAAGATGTTATGAAATATTTTGAGGTTATGAGGATGAGTGTGAATAGTGCAGTTAGTGGCGAAGCTCTTGCTGTTTTCTTCTCTGTGTGTGCTGAGCTGGGAGCCTTCAGTGCTGCTGAGAAGGTTCATGGGTTTGTTGTAAAAGGTGGGTTTGAAGAGTTTTTGCCCTCGAAGAACGCGTTGACGTACGTGTACGGGAAGCAAGGGAGAGTCAAAGAAGCTGAGCAGCTGTTTAGGCAGATAAGGAACAAAGGTATAGAGAGCTGGAATGCTTTGATAACATCGTTCGTGGATGCTGGTAAACTCGACGAGGCGCTTTCGTTGTTTACTGAGTTGGAGGAAATGGATGGCTTTTGCAACGTCAAGGCTAATGTGGTTACTTGGACCTCCATTATCAAGGGGTGTAACGTGCAAGGAAGAGGAGATGATTCGCTTGAATATTTCCGGCGAATGCAGTTTTCCAAAGTTTTGTCTAATTCAGTGACTATTTGTTGTATACTTTCCATCTGTGCGGAGCTTCCAGCTTTGAATATGGGGAAAGAAATCCATGGACATGTGATTAGAACCTCGATGAGCGATAACATTCTGGTTCAGAATGCGTTGGTGAATATGTACAGCAAATGTGGGTCACTCAGTGAGGGGAATCTAGTGTTCGAAGCAATTAGGGACAAGGATTTGATCTCATGGAACTCAATAATCAAAGGTTATGGTATGCATGGGTTTGGTGAGAAAGCTCTGAGTATGTTCGATAGAATGATAAAATCCGGTTTACATCCTGATGGGATTGCTTTGGTAGCTGTTCTTTCAGCTTGTAGTCACGCAGGGCTGGTTGAAAAGGGGCGTGAGATTTTCAGTTCGATGAGCAACAAGTTTGGAATAGAGCCAAAGCAAGAGCACTATGCATGTATTGTTGACCTCCTTGGTCGTGTAGGGTTTCTGAAAGAAGCTAGCGAGATTGTGAAGAGCATGCCTATGAAGCCTAACGTCTGTGTGCTGGGAGCTCTGCTAAATTCTTGCCGTATGCACAAAGACATGGGCATCGCGGAGAGTGTAGCACCACAGCTTTTCGATCTTGAACCGGAGAAGACAGGAAGCTATATGTTACTGTCTAACACTTACTCAGCTAGCGGAAGATGGGAAGATTCTGCAAAGGTTAGAGCCTTAGCCAAGAAAAAGGATCTTAAGAAACTTTCTGGAAGTAGTTGGATTGTGTTAAAGAAGAAAGTCTACAAATTCTCATCAGGATCATCAGTGCAGAGCGAGTTTGCGAGCGTCTACCCGGTTCTTGAGGATTTGGTTAGTCATATGTGGAAGAAAGGCGTTACACACGATGGACACCGTTACGAGGATGATCATGACTTATGGACAGCATAATAGATGAGTATATTCTGCATAGATTGAGAAGATGCACATGAAACAAAAACCAAATTTACGGAACTTGACTGGCAATGCTACAGACCTTTCAAACTAGCCTGGACCATTTACCAAACTAGTCTCAAAAGTGAAGAGTGTTGCAGGTTCTGATTACCCACGTTATCTTTGGTGTGCTTAATGATGGTCGTAGAGGCAAAGCAAAGGAACGCTCTTACCTTTCCTGTACTACCGACAAATGTCAGCTGCTGCAGAACCAAGTTGAGTCCAGCCTTGGAGCGCTCAATCAGCTACTGAAGATTAACACTCACCAATTGGTTCAAGGTCACACAAATCAGTCTCGAGGTCAAAGTTAATGGTGTTAACGATATCTCGATGAGATTCTACTCTAATTGTTTAAGTTCAATCATACTCGTACATTACTTTCAAATTTATGAAAGAAATTCAATACCAACTATCATGTTTTTCCATAAATAACACCATTTGTCATAAAACATACTTGGTTTCAAGCAGGTCCCTCTCACATCAGTTGAATGTCAAGAGCTGGTGAAAGTATACCAATCTATTTCTTAACTGTCCCCTAAAATTAAAACGAAAACAAACAAAAAATCTTTTTACAAAGTCTATGCAACAGCAGGAAGTTTTTACTACTGATAAGGATGGTATCGGCCTGACCCTGAACCATTGGTTCCGTTACCTCTGCTACTGCTTGAGCCACTGGTGCCGTTTCCATGAGATTTTCCACCTCCATAAGCAGCTGCCGCAGCAACACCATAGCCACCACCCATATGGCTATAACCGCCAGCTCCATAGCCAGGGTTAAACATTTGACCTCCGTAGCCGTAACCATAACCATAGCCATACCCACCACCGTAACCATAAAATCCAGAGGCATTAACCATGGAGTTTCCGGCGTATGCTCCATAACCGCCATAGCCACCATAACCACCATACATATTGTAATCTTCATTTGCTTGCCCACCATAACAATCTTCCTGATCATACTTGCCACTAGCACCATAGGAGCGAAAGCTGTTATCTCTCCCGGCTCTCTTTGGTTCAGCCCTTTTTATATCGACCTATTGAGTCATCGTCAATGCTTGAAATCACTGTACAGTCTTTAGCTTAAATTTGAAAACAAAAAGGAAAAAAAGAGAGGGTTACCTGTTTGTCACCGAGCTCATGAACTTTACCATCAGAGAAAAGTCTGTCCACAGAATCTTCAGTAAGAAAAGTTACAAAACCGAACCCTCTTGATCTTCCAGTGTGGTGATCGTACATGATCTGATGCTCAATTATGTCACCATATACACAGAAATACTTCTTAAGTTCATCTACAAATATGAAGAAAAAAACACATTATAAGCAACAGTAAACAACCACATACAAAACATAGAACCTTAGAGAAACATTTACCTTCTTCCAAAAATGGTGGAAGTCCACCAACAAAGATTTTCCTAGTTTTTGATACCGCTTTGATATCGGTATCCCTGTCTCCTCTAGGAACTGTCCTTTTCAGGTCAACCTAACATATAACTACAGAATCAACTAAAGCATCCAACAAGTTAAGAACTGAGAAACTTTAGGTGATAGCTGACCTTGCGGTCATCTATAACATGTTCTTCCTCCAAAACTTTCTCTGCAACAGCTGAATCAGCATAAGTTACAAACCCAAACCCTCTTGGCTTTCCAGTCATTCTATCTCTCATGATTACAGAGTCCACAACTTCTCCAAACTTCTCAAAGTACTTCGCAAAAGTTTCTGAAATATCAAAAATGGAATCAAAACGCAAAAGAAAAATAAACCAACAGAAACAAGAGAGAATCTCAATGACTATTGAGTCTTCCAACGTGTAAAGAATCCAAGATAAAACCATCCATGTTAAAGCTCCAACGAGTTCAAATTCAGACAAAGAAAAACATGTTACCTTCAGTTGTTTCCCAAGAAACTCCACCTACGAATAGTTTCCTAACACAACAAAACGTTCCATCAAAATCTTTTAAGCTTCATATGAAAAAAAAAACACTGAGATAACACTAACCCAGGAGAAGACATGGACGAAGAAGAGTGACGATGGTCACTAGATTGCGTCATCTGCATCCCACCAATATCTACAGCTGATGCACCACCGTTCCTCCTGTTATCATCAACAGTCTCCACTACATAATCCGACGGTGGTAACTGCTCGTCTTGTTGGTGACGATGGTAAGAGTCATCACCATAACCACTAGGACCTGAGTTATAATCCATCGATCACTGCAGATGAAATCAAAACACACACAAAAACCTAACTTTCTCCTTCTCCCGATGAACCCTTAAACAACAATAAGTAAACAATTGCGTCTTTCCGATTATTTTGATCCGAAAGTTCTGAACTTTAACGAGAAACCTACACAAATATGTGTGAAGTGGAGAACAGCAACAAGCTCAGGCGAAGAGTTTTTTTTTTTTTAACAAAGTTACTTTGATTCGGCGTTATCAACTTAATCATCGGAATATTCGAAAACGACACCGTATTATTGTGTTCAACGTTGGTCAAACAATTCTTTTAAAGCTTTTAGTCAACATCAGGAGGAGATCAAAGGTTGAATTGTGTTTGACGCTTTTATTGTAAAGTTGACATCTTTTACATACAGCAAACAAAGAAACTCTCTCTCTTTTTTTTTTCCAACAGAGAAATGAGAATGAAAGAACAAATCTTTTAAAAGCTTCAGCTTTGTTGAGATCTTGCAGCTTTCAGTGCTTCAATAACCGCAGAGAAATCTTCATCGCTCAAACCATAAGACTTGGCAACTTTGTAAAGCTCGTTTGCTGCAGCTGCAATTGGAGTAGACTGAGAAACTGACTCAGCTAGTCCCAGTGCCAGCCTCATATCCTATATATAGCACGCATAACAAAATCATCATGGTGACTCTTTGTGATAAACTCAACAAGGAAATAACATTGTTTTACACACCTTCTGCTGGTGCTTCAATGGAAAAGCTGTAGGGTACACTGACTTGATCATTGAAGGACCTTTAAGCGAGTACATTGGCGCATTGATGGCTCCCTGTGAGACTACCTGCAGAGTTTTTTTTTTGGTCAGGTTAATAGAAGATTTGAGAGGGATACTTGCTGTTGAAAGGATGGTGTTTTGAACTTACCTCGACCATTACATTTGGATCGAGTCCTACTTTCTGGCTTAGAAGTATTCCCTCGGCGAATGATGCCATCATACTGCCAAGATTGAATAAGACGAGATATCAGGGAGAAGAGTCTGGTATTTGCCAAGAGATGTGAATCCATGGATGGTGAAATTATACCTTCCCATGATCATGTTGACGACAAGTTTCATTGCTGCTCCATTACCAACTTCACCCAAATAGAATCTTGACTGGATCATATAAATGCAAACTAATAGTTTATTTATAGAAGAAAAGAAAACTGGAAGCAAAAAAAAAAGAGATACCTTCCCCATGATGTCTAAGAAAGGAGCAGCTTTTTCGTATAGTAGCTTGTCACCTGAAATTGTTACTCATAAAATATCATTTCATTTAGCCATGTTACAACTTACAACAACACTAACATGGACAACATGATCTGAAAATGTATGAAATGATGATAAGCATAGATAATATAACCTCAGGAGGAACAAGCTGTTACTAACCTGCAGTGAGGAATATCAACTGACCATCTTCGGCAGGCTTTTTGGAACCGGAAACTGGTGCCTGTGAATAATATAATTATTAACGGCACCACCTTTGCTAAAAGTTTTTCTGAATGATTCCAAACATATATTTTATTTAAAAAAAAAAAGAGTCTATACCTCCAAAAACAATGCTCCGGTATCCTTTATTTGCTTGCTGATTAAGATGGATGACGCAGCATCAACGGTTGAGACATCAACATACCTGCATCAGCAAGGCAAGTCCCAATTTAACCATATGAAGTGTCCATCACATTACTATATTGACTCAATGAAGACAAAAGAAAAAGAATGACTCTGAGCTAGCTGTTACAGAACATAAGCACATACAGATACTTGGAACATTTTAACACAAACACGAGGCAAAGCCAAAATCCAACATAAATCTCTCAGGAAGGAGTAGAGGTGGTAGTTAGGTACCCTTTTCCTGAGCTAATTCCAGATACGGCTCCATTCTTTCCACATGCAACATCGATCTGACAAGAAAGCATAACATAGTTTCTGTCTTTTAAATGGGAGTGGAAGAAGATGAACAAACAGACAAACAAAAGTGAAACATACGCACTGCACTCTCAGGATCTGCTAGCATTGCAAATGTGAGATCGCAAGCTGCAGTCACTTCTTCAGGAGAAGACTTGTATCTGAAAGAGGTTTTGCATATACATAAGCTTTAAAACCTCACTTGGAGTAAACCACATCATTCTTTATAAGAAAAGCATTGAGATTCTTACTTTGCTCCTAATCCGACGAGAGGGTCACATTTGCTCTTAGTTCGATTCCACACAGTCACATCACACCTAACAACCAAGCACCAAAAAGATCAAAGTAGAAATTGATGAGGAATTGTATTGTTACACATAACATTTTCCCCAAAGACTAAAAATTGTTCAAGCCAGAGGGTATAATAAGTATGCAAGTTTTACCCAGCTTTGAGGAGGTTTTGTGCCATTGGAGAACCCATGATTCCCATACCCAGAAACCCAATGCTTACACTTCCAAGTTCATCTGTCATATACAAACAGCCATTCTTCAGACATAAAGACTAAACCAGAACGGGAAATTCGAGATTGTTATCCAAACATCTTTCTCGGAAAAAGTTATGATTCTTTGTTAGCACTAGAGCACAATTCACGGTTCTGAGAAACAACAAGGCATGTGGCAATTGAGCACCATGTTAAGGCATATACCCAAAAGAAAAAAAGGATATTACCTTTGGTAGAGGGAGTAGGTTGCAGGGAAGAGTAAACCCTATAAGAGAGGGCAAACATAGGTTTTGAGAAGAAAGGAGAAATGGGTTTGAGTCTGAATCGAACAGGGATACGAGGGCAGAAGATCGAGCACAACGCCATCGCTATTGGAGAAGAAGAAGAAGATAATGGAAACCCAAGTAGTGGCCAGTGTGTAAGTTTATAGACTTGGCTCACATGTCGAGGCGTGAATATCTTGTTTTTTTTTTTTTTTTAACACTGAAAATATTATATCATGGATACGAAAGTGGGATACATGGACGATACACTGAGCCAGCGGAAACAGGTTCCCTGGAAACTATGGCCGGCGAAAACAAAGTTTTCCCAGAAGCTAAAGCCCTAAACAAAGGGAAATACAGCAACTTTACAAAGATCAAAAGAAACTAAAGGATGCACGAAGACATTAACGCATACAGAAAAGGTCAAACCCAAAGCTTGCAGAACCACTTAAAACTTCATGCGAACTCTGACCAAGGATTATCAAAAACTAGTTGATAATCAAATCCTCCAATAGTGAATAAGCACAATCCTTTTAATGCATGTAGACCACAGCTTCAATTTTGGAAAGACTGAACTGAAAGAGACTTTCAAAGGCGAAGGAAGCAGTATAGCGACCGAAGAAAACGCCTAGAAAGAAGCTACTCGTCAGACGAGAACTCGACCAGGTCTCTTGGGATATAACATGGAGCGATCCGATCCACACCAGACCAAACTAATCCAAAGATAATAGATTAGAAGGGGATCGAAACTGAAGTGAATCCAGAGCAAAATCGCAGGGGAAACAAAGACATGCAAGCAATAAGCGAACCGATTCAACATCATCTGGCTGACAAAACAAGAAAGATTTAGAGCCAATCACAGACAAGAGACAAGGCGGGTAAACCACACGGATGATCGGAAGGATCCGGTAACTCTTGCTGCGAAAGGACAAAATCCCGACCAGAACAAACATCATGCATCCTTGTATCTTCGATCTTCACACCACCGAAGCAAAATGATAAGAAAGCGGAGAGATCGACCGACTCCGGTGCTAGAGAAGCCACCGGAGTCGATCACCGGAGATCAAAGAGGAAGCTCGAGATGAACAAAGAAACACGAAGAAGAGTTCGAAATGACAACAAGACCAAAAAAAAAAACACGCCATGGCGATTCTCGATTCACTAGAGTCTGTTATTTTATCGGTTGGTTAATTGATTTAATAGCCATCACTAAAATCTGGTATATCATTAACCGTATTTATGTAACTCAAACCGAACCGAACTGAAAAATCTAATTGATAACCGGGTAATGTACTAATTTATCCCAGGGCAAAAGAAACCATCGTGTGCCTATGGATGAAACTGTTTTTTTTGTTGATGTTTAACTCTCTCTCTCTTTCTCTATACACAGCACTTAAAAAGGTTTTGGTTCTCCGGCTGAGCTCATGTCCTGCTGCAAGTTCGCAATTTTCCATTTTTATGCCTGAAAACCAACACAGGAGAGAAAAAGATGGTCTCAGAAGATGAGCATTATGATCAAAGAAAAAACCTCAACCTTCGGGATTTATAATAACAAGCCTGAATATGAGTTTATTCGCCTTGGTCTGAATGGCTGATGTAGCAAGATTCCCGCCGCAAGTAATTTTGATTTACTAATAAGCTTGAGAGAGAGAGAGAGAGTTACTAACCAAAAGGAGTCTTTCTTCTCTTGTTCCAGTAGCTCTTCGAAGGAGATATCTGAAACTTCATCATCTTGACTGTCTAACTCTCTACTCAATTTGTCTTTGAGTTCCATGGAAGCGCTTATCTCAAGAACCTACACTATCAGAAAGAGTACTCATGGCGGCTTTAGCTATAGTTAAGCAGAAAATAAACCAGAATCACAAGAGAAGTTTGAATTGTGCTAATAGATTCCAAAAGTTTACACAGATAAGACTCTACTGGTCTATCAAACAACAGCAGTGATAAGATCTTGAAGTTTTGTACAATCAACAGACCAAGTGATCGAGTTTGGTTTTTACCTTTTTGTATGCAGGTGAAAGTTTGAGCTGTTGTTGGAGCCAATTATAAACAAGTGCATCTTCTTCTACTCTTTTTTGTTCCATCTCCAGCTTGTAAATCTGTTGAGACACAAACATTACTTTTTTCCTAAAAGCAACATACATACACATGCCAAAAAAAAACAGGCAAAGAAGTGATGAAGCTAACATTCACCTGTTGACGAATTCGGTCAAAGGAAGATCTGTCAGCCTTGAATAGAAGAGCTTTTGTTATTGAAAACTTACGCTTGATTACCTCCGACCTAAAAATATAAAACAACCAGGCTTAAATTAGCGTGACTGGGGAAGAAAATGTTAGGCACTTGAACAGCCTACATGTCACACCATCAGAGGTAAACTTTAGAATTATTAAGCACAAAGAACAAAGCAGCTAACATTTGTTATGCATTCAGAAATCCAATTCTTGAGGTGTTAACAGCATATGAACATCTATAATCTCTCAATAACATCTTCCCCGAAGCGAAGACTCAGTGAAGATACATAAACCGTACAAGACACAACCTTATGTCCTCGAAATGTAGGAAGAACAAAGGACAGTGATCAGAAATATGATATCCTATTATGCAAGTGTTAACTTACTTGTTCTGTAATTCATTTTTGGCTTCTATCAAACAGTTAGCAAACTCCCCAACCTGCATAAGCAAAGAACCCAAAAGGAACATCAATCTGAACTCAACAAAGGTTCCAAATCGTACTAAATCATTCCTGAAAGATCATACGGAAGCAAGCTGATAAGTAGTATAGGATACTGAACTAACAACCACCACCAAGCTAAAAGCCACAGAGGTTTAAGATGCTGAAAAAGCCTATTGCTTTACGAAAGTCAGATTCTTTAACAGACATTAATGCATTAGACTTTGATCTAAGGTTCAAATCCCTACGAAAGTTATAACCTTTAGAAGCTGACCTGAGCTAAGGTCAATCCTTTGGCACTATTACACTTGACAAGGTGATCGTACTGCTGCTTGATCTTCCTCTGCGTAGCACTGCTCGACGAGGTAAAAGGGTACAAGCAAACAAACTCCGGTTTGGTTTCCGGATTCGAAACCAACCCATCGCCGCCTGATTCATCATTCCCACCTCCTCTTACCTCTGCCTTCTTCTTCTTCTTACCTCTCTTCTTCTTCTTCTTCTTCTTAGCAGACACTCCTTGATCATCCTCCCAATCCGATTCTTCCTCCTTCTGCAGTAACTCGTAAAGACGCGATTTTGCTAAAAGGGTCTCCTCATCTTCACCGGTTTGGTAATGGGCTGATTCGGAAATCTCCGATGGTTCGAGTTTGGTCTCGGATTCAGATGAGAGTTTACGGCTGGAGACAGCAGCTCTGCGGCGGCGGGAAGCTTTGAGGAGGAAGTAGGTAGCGGAGATGAACGAGAAGAGGGAGAGAGATAGGAGACATGAGAAGAGGAAGGAGTGCATGAGAGGGTTTAGTGAAGATGCTGTTGTTTCGATTTGTGTGAAACGCGGAGACGCCATTAACGTGCTTCGTACATCACAGGGGGAAGGGAAAGAGATAAAGAGAAAGCGACGACGAGTCTTTTTTTTATTCTTTTAGTATCTCAGGATATTTTTATGGAAAAGTTATAGATCATTTTGGACTTCGATTTATTTTTTTTGCATTATTTTGATTTTGAATTAGAGATACTTATTTTATCAGATTATAGTTCTATTAATTTTCATAGCCTAGGGATTGATACAATATCAACGATTAACAATTAAAAGTTTGGTTTTTTCTTTTTGTCAGCTAGTTTGGTTTAATGGATACAAACTTCTTTTTTACAATTAATGGATACAAACTCAAAAGCAATTAGTGAAAGAGTTTTCAGATAACTAAAATCTACCACGATGTTTTCAGTTCAATTTTTTTCTATAAATTGTTGATAATGTGATATAACTTTGCTTCTACTAATATCTGGTATTTCAGTTTGTATATCAACAACATATACAAAAAAAAAAACTTATCTGGTGTAGGACCATATTCATTCAATTTAACTAGTGTGAGTAGTTGTCTGTGTTTGCCTCCTTAATAATGTAAATTAATGTCTAAAACTATGTATATTAGTGATGTCTCAAAAACAAATGTGTGTTATTAATGACCTATGAATATCTGATTTTTAACAACTAAGTCGTTGTAGTATAGTGGTAAGTATTCCCGCCTGTCACGCGGGTGACCCGGGTTCGATCCCCGGCAACGGCGAATTATCTTTTGCAAACAATTTGAAAATTACATAAATTATAATTTAAAATGGCTTCGCCCGGGTTCGAACCGGAGACCTTCAGTGTGTTAGACTGACGTGATAACCAACTACACCACGAAACCTTGCTGTTCGATGAGGGAACGGAAATATTCTTAAGCTGCGGTGTCTTAAAAAGCATTCTAAGCCTCAGTGCTTGGCCGGCTAAATATTACAAGGAAGTTCGTGTCTAACAGCAGAATCAAGTACAAATATTAAAACATTCAGGCCCATTACAATAGCTAGGAGGACAAGGATAGGTTTTAACCGAACACGTGTCTTCCTTTTAGCCATTGAATTAAAGTGATTTCTCCGTCTGTATCTGCTGGCGTATGCACCTTGCTCCAATAACCTCGTCGTCGAAAGAAAGAAGCACGAGCTTTATCCGGCGAGAATCGGCAATAAAGACTTTAGCATCAAGCTTTCACCCGAACTCCTTCTGTAACCCTTTTGCTTATCAACCGGAAAAGCGAACGGATTTATGGCCTGTTACATATCGGAGATAAATGAAGCACAGATGATTAGCTAGCTATAAACACTCATCCAGACCACCACCTAACACGGCAAGGTAATTGGCCGGCCCATTTAAAACTCTGGTTCTGATTTATTCTGTATGTTGAAGAGTTACAAGCCCGATAACTATAAGGATCAGGTTTTTATTTTATTTTCAGGAAACGACGTCGTTGAGCTTCAATCTATCACACGAGGCAGAACCGGGCCGGTTCTCGGTTCAATTGAGATATTGGTTTGATAGAAGACCTTTTACTTTCCTCTTAACATCGTGAAGGGCTCCGTCGCGACTTCTCTCGTTTCCGTCGTATCCTACGCCGCGATTTCCAGGTAATCAGTCTCTTTAGTTATAGGTTTTTTTTTTTTGATAATCTTAGGATTGTTCGATTGTGTGTTTGGGGTTTATACAGAGCTCTCAGTGTTTGCTTTCGATTTGTGTCATATTGTTGGTTGCTGAGCCTTTTGTTTCCAGTGCATGTTGAAAAGATGTCGACTTTTTGATTGGTTGTTCCGTGAAACTTTTGTAGATAGTGAAGCCTTGAGGGAAGTAAACTCAAAAAAGAGTTTTTATTTATTTTTGAAAAGGATGGAAGATAAGGGAAAGGGTCTGGTGGTGGGAGAAGATGAGGAAAACTCGTTTTCTGTGTTAGAAGGGGGTCCAAGCAATATAGAAGTAGACGGTGGTGATGGTAGTGGTCATAACTATGATGATGAAGACGAAAACAGTGATGAAGGAGATGATGATGATGATGATGATGATGATGAAGGAGATGAGTCAGAAGAAGGAGATGAATCTGAAGCTGTAAGTGGGATTCCTACCACATTCGAACGCCTTGAATATGAAGCTCTGGCTGAGAAGAAACGCAAAGCGCTTGCTGATTCTCAACGGTTAGTTTTTTTTTTTTTTTTTTTTCACTATCCTTTTGTTTATTTATTTGCCTATAATGTTTCACTTTGACTCAATTGAGTTTCTGAGATTGTGCAATGAATAAATTGTTTAAATTCTCCCTTTTAAGTAAATTCAATTGAAATTCGAAAATCCCGTTCAAGTAGCTTTTAGTTGGATTTGTTGGTCAAGTGGCAAGTACTATCCCTTGTGTTTCCCAACATATCTTTTAAGTTGATTTTTTCTTTTTTTGTGAATGTGAATGTGAATGTGACAGTGATGGTTCAGAGAAGAGAGGCAAGTATGATGCTATTAACATCTGGAATAGCACCTCGGGCGAGAAGGGTTTCGATGACCTCTTCTTTCCTGGCCGCCGACGAAGGAAAAGGAAGGTGCGTTTTCATAGGACAGCTTCTTTTCTTATATTGCACGAGTTAACTTGTATTACATTCTGTCTTTAGTCCGTCTCTTGCAGCAACAGCTTTTGTCTATTATTTAGCATTAACTCTTTAAATAATGAAAAAGGTACTTCAACTGCATGTTTGTTGTTGAACCTCATTGGAATCCTTCCTGCTTTGCTTGTGCATTCTCTTGTGCTACACTCCACGATATTATATGATTGGACAGGCATATTCATATGAGTTCCATATGCTTACTTTAAAAAAAAAAATTCACAGTGTATATATACTTCTGCAGAATAAAAAAAGGGGTAGACGACAGGGGTCAAAGAAAGAAGTTTCGCCTGAGATTCGTAAGAGGTTGAGTGAGGCTATTTTTCTTCACGCACATAATAAAGACAGTGAGGTAAGCCAGATGAAGTTTTTATTTTCTGTGGTATATCGTGCCTTTTACAGAGAATAGCGTTGCCTCAGGAACACATTTCATAATTTCCTGAAAAAGTAAACTGATTTTTCTCTACCACTATATCCTTTTGACTATTACATTTTAGAAACTGCTGCTTTTTTCCTAAATAGTTTGTGTGTCATATTTATTTATATTTATGGATTGATCCTGATTTATGTTGTTTTACTTTCTTCCAGGCTTTACCTATTTTATTAGAGATTATTAAGGAAGCACCAGCCTTCGATGAAGCGTATTATTACCTATCTCTTGTATCTGAAAAACTTGGTAAGACCGACTCATCGTCTACTGAAGCATTGAAGATTGCTGCAAATATAAAAGGTCCAAAATCAACTTTTTGGATATTGCTTTACGAGAGGGCCAAGTAAGTTCTCTTTGTTCATGAATCATGCCAGTCTTCATCTGCTTCATCCTATACAGTAGAAATGGGCAAACACGGAAAAAATTGATGTACTACTATATGCTTGCAAGTAATTAAGTAGCAAGAGTTTAATGTTCATATGTAAAAAGAGTAGAACGAAAACGCGGGAAGCAGGCAGGGAAGCTGTTTTGTTTTACTGTATAGAATTTTTTTCTTTTGACAGTGCCAAGTTAAGCTAACTAACAAAATTAATTGATTTCAGGGAACAAGGGGACATGTTGTTAGCGAGGAATTATGCGTCCAAAGCAGTACAAGCTGATCCAGAGAACATCCCTTTGAAATATGAATATGCAGACCTCTGCCTAAATGCTGGAAAATATAAAGAAGCTGCTGAAACCTATGAGCAAATATTTCGTCGGCGTCCTGGGGAAATTAAGCCACTCGAGTGGGGGACAAAGGTATAGATTCTGAATGAGTTGAAATTGATTCTCGTTGCTAATCTCTGTGATTTAGTTTCTCTACCCAAAAGACAAAATGGTTATGCCAACTTATTCCTTCTTCTTCTTGGGTTTCTCAGTATTTTCTAAAATCCGGCGAGGGTGAACGAGCAGCAAACATGTTAGAGGATCATATAAAATCTCATCCATCTGAAGTGGGGCCCGATATCTTGGATCTACTGGCTGATGTTTTGATGCAGATTAATGCGTATGATAGAGCTCTTAAGTATATTCATGATGTGCGTCAAATTTACAATCTAGGAAAGGAACTGCCTGCCAGCTTAAAAATCAGACAAGCCATCTGTCATGTTCGCCTCCAAGAAATGGAGCAGGCAGAGGTTTGTGTATCTTACATTATAAACCTACTAATCTTTTATCCCAGTGATTGCTTTAAAGCTGTACCCTCTTCTAATTATTTAATAGGATATATAACAAGATTTGGGAAAAATGCGATTCCATATAAATCTACTAAAAGATAATGTGGCCACTAAGTATAATAAAAGAATTTGCATTAGTCCTTGTCATTCTTATTATTTTTTATTTACTTCTCAAGTTCATGTCTCACTTTTTTACACCATGTGAAGTATGTTAGTTCTGTTATGGTATGATCTTTATTATGATGTGCGGTCTCTTATATAGGGGGGTTTCTCTTTTCAAAAAGTTGATGTACCTTCTCTTGTGAATGATGTTGCCTGCCGTCTCTGCAGATTGTTTTAAGTATTCTACCACGGGAGGCTGTATCTGAACATCCAGAGCTCATCATCAGTTTGGCTGATGAGCTAACAAACATCGAGAATTTTCATTCTGCTCTCAAATACTATTTGTTAGCAATCAAAGACACTGCGAATGTAAGTTGAGTAGCAGTTTACTCGATTATTTCTTCTCTTACAACTTTTACTTCGTCACTTTGGTAACTAGTTGTGGTTTTCCTTGTAGAACGGCTATTTGTTTGTGAAAGTTGCTCGCTGTTATATGTCGTTGGCAAAACGAGAACAGGCTATCGTTTTCTATAATAGAGGTACTTTCTTAATTTATTTAGTAAGAGGTTCATTTAGTTGTTGTGCATATGTATAGGCCCCCTCTTGTCAATAGTAGAGATACAATTTCACCATGTTATGTTCATAGTTAATTACATGGGATGTTTTGTGAAGGTCTCAAACTCATTCTTTAATGATTTTCCATGTTTCGTGTATTGTATTTTCGGTTTCTCATTATTTTTTTTTTTCGTTTGTTGCTAACTGAAAATTCCCTCAGCTTTGAATGAACTCAGTGATCCAGTTGATGCTCGCATAACTCTGGCTTCACTTCTCCTGGAAGATGGCAAACGAGATGAAGCTATATCCGTGCTTTCTCCTCCGGAAAATCCAGGTCAGCATAGAAGAAGAAAAAACATTTATCTTTCTGCGGGTGCATAGTTTACCTGCGCCCATGTTACACTACCTTATTAAATATCACTTTGACAGATTTGATGCCAAACTCACACCCTTGTTTTTCTTCCAAATGATAGTTAAGCAACTCGCATCCAACTGTTTTGTCATATGACATAGATTGATAACGATCGTTCGTTTCTCTAAGTGTAGATCCTGATACTACTAAACAGAAGGCATGGTGGAAGAAGAGAAAGATCAGGATGCATCTTTGTCAGATCTATTATTCGGAGGGGATGCTTGAGGAATTTGCCAATACAGCACTGCAGTTGGTTCTTAAGTGGGTTTGGCGGCGTACGGTAATAGCTCTGTACCCAAGATTCATACAATAAACATGCTAACGAAATTGACAACGTAAATAGTTACTGCTTCTTGAAGAAAAACGTACTTTGACCCATCTGAGCATCCAGCATTTCGTTAGGGTTCTTTCATTTAGCATTAGCAGAATATGGTTTGATAGAAATATTTTGTATGCTGGCGTCTTACACTGTTCTTGCACTCGGCCTCATGAAAACGTTTAGGTCAAGGGAAAAAGAAAACGATCGAATCTTTCGGAGCTTCAAAGAAATAGAAGACGGCGACGTCCTAGAGATCCTCAAGCTCCCGAGTGAGTATAAAAACTATATCCAGCATAGTCTTTAAATGCCGTTCCTGTCTGCACATTATTAGTAACCTTTGTTCTGAAACATGTTGAGCTATAGGTTGAGAGGGGGACCCAAAAGGTGGCGCAAAATCAGGGCAACACTAAACGAAACGAAAAGAATCAGAGAACGGGCTGCTGTTAAAGCTCATAACGAAGATATGTGCAGTGAATCTGAGGTATCTATCTATGCGCACACAGTTTTACCTTCCCCTATTACCTGTACCACAAGACTTTTGTGTTTCAACCTTATCGTGGGTGACAACATACCTGGCGGCTATGTCCGCTTTGTTTTAATCACTTGAAATGCTTTTGCCTTTTATGTTGACCGGGGTTATACTTTGACATCTCTACTCAGGAAGAAGCTATGAAGGATGAAGAGTATCACCGTCTCTTTGTTGATGTAATTGACTGTTCCCTTCTACATATTGTATATTGGTTCCTTTTTACATACGGTTATTCTTGCTGATAATCGTATAACTTCCTTGATGCCCTCCTCCTTTATGTTTGCCATGACTCCTTCAATTACATGTTTTGTAGTTGTGCAAGGCATTGGCATCGCTGCAAAGATACTGGGAAGCTCTGGAGATAGTTAACCTGGCTCGTAGATTGGACGCCAAAATGCTACCTGTTGAGAAGAAAAAAGAGCTTCAGTCACTTGGAGCTAGTAATCTCCTAACCCAACCTTGATATCCATTTTTCTTCAAGACTTATAGATAAGTCTTCGTGGGTTTATGATTAACACCGCTTTTTTTCTATTGATGTTTTACAGAAATATCATGTGATACTATGGATCCAAAGCAGTGGTTTGACTGCGTAAGATCTGTCATCCAGCAACATCCATATCGTCTGAATGCCTGGAACTGCTATTACAAAGTCATCTCAAGGTATACAGAGGGGCATTTCATTTTCACTTGGAAAGTGTTGTCGACCTGGTTTTGTTTGCAGCATTGTTAAATATCGTGTAATTATCCACAGACTAGGGAAAAGAGCATCGAGTGAAGCTAAGTTCATGCACCACTTAAGAAGCAAGTACAGAGATTGCGTACCGCCTATTCTGATAGCTGGTCATCATTTCACCGTGACAAGCCGACATCAAGATGCTGCAAGAGAATACCTTGAAGCATATAAATTAATGCCAGATAGCCCTTTAATTAATCTCTGCGTAGGTAAGCATATATCTATATTCTTCCCTCCTTCGCTTTCACGAGTTAGCTCATCAGTTAAATAAAAGTTTCATCTCTAATATCTTCTTTTTTCAGGAGCTGCTTTAATCAACTTAGCACTCGGTTTCCGACTCAAGAACCGGCATGAGTGTCTTGCTCAAGGCTTTGCGTTTCTATACAACAATATAAGAATCTGCAGTAACAGTCAAGAGGCGTTGTATAACGTTGCTCGGGCGTATCACCACGTAGGTCTTGTGACTCCTGCGGCTTCTTACTACGAGAAGGTTTTAGCGATCTACGAGAAAGAGTATCCAATGCCGAAACTCCCAAATGAAGATCCGAATGTAGCGGAAGAGCGTAAACCTGTTAACTGTGACCTACGCAAAGAGGCCGCTCACAATCTGCATTTGATCTATAAGCACAGCGGAGCGTTTGATCTCGCGAGGCAGATCTTAAAGGATCACTCCACTTTCTGAGTTTTGTTGGTCTTGTAAACTCTGCAACCAACTATTATTAGTCTTAAGGTTGATTTATTGTTTAGTTTCAACGTCTTTAACTGAATTACTTGGGTATAAATATATACTTTCTACTTGCAAAGATTATTATTTCACGGATTTATTTGTAGGGATGTCAGTTAGGCAATCTGGCTCGAAACCCGCAAAACTCGTAAATATTTGACTCTGAAACATTTAATCTGGAAATATCTGTGTAGCTGTACATTTACTAAATTAGATTTTTCTGTAAAGATTTTTGTTATAATTATGATAACGGTAGATGTAAATTATTGGCTGTACTTTTCTAAAATAAAACATGACTAGGTGATTTTCCCGTGTTCATGCACGGGTATAAATATTTATAAAGTAAATACATTGTAATAATTTATTAATATTGTTTTTTCAGTTTTTAATTATTATGTTATTTATATTCTAATCAATATGCATCGCTTATTTTAAATAACATTATGTTATTTTAATTAGTTGATTAGATGTATAATTTTGGATATATAATATCTCGACTGATTGATTATTATTTGGATATATTAAATAACATTTACTTTTTCGATTCAACTAAAATATTTTTTGTTATACATATTAAAATTTTGATTATTTTGTTAATTTCATGTAGTTTGATTCTTTTCTTAGATTTGTAAATATATTTTCGTAAGAATGTGTATAATTTAATATATATTGTTTTGAGAATCAAATAGTAAAAGTACACTAAACTGTTGATCAATTCAAAGTTGCATAAGTAAATATAACAGTGATAGTCTTTTGAAACCTTATGCATATATATATATATTATAAATTATACAAAATACTTAATTGTAATAGTTGGTCAATATATCTCTAATATTATTTGAGAATTTCATATTTAATTAGTAACATGTTGAGTCGGTCTATAGTTTTATATATAAAAATATTATTACAAATAAAAATATATTATTTTTATCAAATGTTTGACTTTGTATAAAAAATTGGATTGGTCTAATTACTCATTTTGTGGGTATATTGTGTTACATATAGTTCGTCTGATTCAAGTATAACTATTTCTAATCTAATTCAACCAAATCGTATTAACTATATTCATTGTATTAGTTTTGTTTTTCATATAAATTATACAAAATACTTAATTGTCATAGTTGGTTAATATATTTCTAATATTATTTGAGAATTTCATATTTAATTAGTAGTATGTTGAGTCGATCTATATTTTTTTATCAGATGCTTAACTTTGTATAAAAAAATTGGATTGGTCTAGTTACTCATTTTATGGGTATATTGTGTTACATATATTCTTTCTAATTCAGTTATAACTATTTCTAATCTAATTCAACCAAATCGTATTAACTATATTCATTGTATTAGTTTTGTTTTTCATCTTAGATTTGAAAATATATTCTGATTTCTTAGTAATTTAGTATATGTTAATTTTCAAAAATAAAATTATAAAATAAAGTGATGATAGGTACAAAGTTGCATAAAAATATAACCGATAAATTTTAAAAGGGATGATTAATTTGTTACTTTAATATCAAGGTTATTTTTTCTAAACTTTCCTTTTTATGAAATCACATTATATATATAAAAAAAATTCGCTTAAGTTTGATTAATATTTTCTTTATCATATATGTTATTTGAAAATATAAAAGGGAACTTAAATTAAAAAAAAAAGAAAGATTAAATTAAATTTTATTAATTAAATGTATCTTAGTTTATATTATTTAACTTATTTTGTAATAATTTGAGAAATATATTGATTTAAATAAAATGCATAATACTTTTCAAATATATCTTTTGTTATTTAAAATTATCTTTTAAAAGGAAAAATTATTTCTTTACTTTAAAATCATGATTATTTTGTGAACTTTCCTTATTATGAATTACACTGTATATAAAAGATATTTTATTTTTTAAATTTTATAAAAAAAATTATTATATAGGCTATTTGAAAAAATAAGAAAAAAGAAACCTAAATAAAAAAGGAAAAAATAATATAAGATAAATATTTAATAATGATGATTTTATATAACTGATTTATTAAGGGTATCATTGTAATCTACCACTGTGAGAATTAACGTGAGTGCGACACGTAGGAAACTGACTTCTCAAATAATATTATAGAGATTGGATAAAATATTTTATTGCTGTAAAAAAGTTTTATGCTATCAAAATTTTTTTTAATAGAATTTATCCAAAATAAATTAAAAGCCATTTTAAAATAAAAGGAAAATTACCATATAAATAATAATTTTAAAAAAAAATTATCTACGAGAATTCTATAGATCCATTACAATTTCATTTCGAAAAGACCTTCCATGTATTGTCGAAATCGACCATTTGTGCATTTTCATAGTTTCTAAACTCTTCATTTGTGCATTTTCATAGTCTCCGATCTCTTAATTTGAAGAACAGAAATTAGTATTTATAAAATGCTAGGGTTTTTAAGTTATCTTCTGATTTTTTTCCTATTTGTTTTTAGTTAATAATTTCAGTTCTTAGGTTTATATAACTTTAAATTATTAGTTTATGATCAAGGATTATAACTGATTTGAATAAACTAAATATATTACTATGTATATACGTACCTCATATGTCGATGAAAAGGAGAACATGCTTTGATTTTTTAGTTATGAGTTTGTTTATTTTTTCTACAGCCCAAATAATAAGGATGTAAGATTTTTGTCTAAACAAATAGAACAGTTAAGTTTTTTTTTGCTGTATCTTGAAAAAAAAAGTTACATTTTGATTGGTAAAAGTTTGTAAAATTTTGCCTTTAACTTTGAAAACTAAAACTACAACATGATTAGTTAAGATTAGTGATTTTAAAAAAAAAATAAAGTTAAAATACTAAACTAAAACCCAAACAATCACCCCCTATAAAATATTCGGGGTTTTCAAACTTCTCACAATAATTAATTATAATATTATGCTTTTCATTTTCACAATTTGAAGATTTAATTTTTCTAAAAGTCGGTCTTAAATTTTTGGTTTTAAATATAAAATAAATTTGCATGTTTTCTTTAAGAGAGTGTTTTCATATGTTTTAAAATCATATTATCAATAAATTATAATTAAGTATAAATAATCAAATATAAATTAAAACTACATATATAAGAGAACAAAATACAAAGTACAGTTAATTGTGATGTATCTATGATGAACATATTTTTGATTGACTAGCATAATTTTCAAATTAATAGTAGTTCAATTTGACTAAGTTTGCACAAGTTTTGTTAGGAGAAATTTAAAGTCTAATATACGATTAATATTTTTTGTAACACTTTTTTAACACAAGGATTTCTCGGGAAGTTATTCATTCTAGTACATCCAATCACGTTTAACTGTAAAAAATTGTGGATCTAGCGCATTAGTGTTAATATGATCGCATTCAGTATATGATTAATAATTGTTTAATTTTATAGGCGTGTGATCTAAATTTTCATCAATATTTTGCTAAAATCATATTGGCTTTGATTTTTGAGGTACATGACCTGATAGTACTATCACTATCATTAGACTATCATAAGACTATCCCCAACATGATATAGGCCTGATGCAAAATATTTATAATCATCTAGAATTAGCTAATTCTTATTTAGTGATGATCTTGATTCCTAATCCCTTTTGACTATCTCGACCCAAAAAATACAATTTAGAATCTCTCATCCACACACAATATGTCCATCACTGAAACATCATAATTAATTATCATACCATCCTTTGATAAAAAAAAAAAAAACTATCATACCATCCTTCATCACAATCAACTGTTTGTTATGGTTCAATAACAAAACTATAGCAGAATATCAAGGTTTCAAATTGGAACTTCCTAAAAAAAAGAGGAAGGAAGAGCTACATGTGCTTACTACTTCATTTTCTACTTCAGTTGAGAGAGAGGAACTTGTTTTTTATGCTTCCTCTCTTCTCCAGTTGGTCTCACAGGCAAATCATCGTGATTTGAGCTCTCCTGAATACTCTTATATATAAAGCAATTTCTATACCGTCAAAGCCAATGCCAAACCCTATAAATAGCTTATTAGAAACTGATTCCCAAAGTGAGATCTTCGCCTCTGTAGGCTAGAGTGTAACCACAAATTGTTATCGCGCATCCATTCGTTATCAACTCGATAGAGACCTGGTGTTTCAACGGGAATGAAGGATTCACTACTTGGAATAACTCAGCGTCAAGAAACAGTAGATGCATCTCCACAGCCTCCAGCCACCTTTCTACCGATTCATGTAGAATGTCCTGTATAACTGTTTTTCCAAATGTAATTTCATCATCACATTCGATCTAAGATCATCCAAATGTAATTTCAGGAATTTGTGTTGTTGTCTTCAACGACTTGCTCCTGAAGGTTCAACGGTGGTTGGTTGACTTCCGTGTCGCCGCTGCGGCCGCCCTCACCCTCGTCTTCATCCATGTTGATTTAGTCGACTGAGAGACTGAGAGAATTCAATTTTTTTTTTCCTTTCACCGCGAATTCGAAATTTTTTTCTAGATTTTTTCGTAACTAGTATATTAGTATAAATCTTGTTTCTGGGCTGGTCGGCCCATCTTACTTATTTTTTTAAATGATGTATATTCGAATAATTAAAAAAAAAAGGGTTTCATGGTGGATGGTGGTGGCCATCAATGATCCATTCATGTCCATTTGTTGATTGATCAATAATGCAAAAAAAAAAAAAAGTAACTAGGCAAGTCTCAGCTGTTTCTGGCCTGGCCTTTCATGACTTGCAGTTTTCTCCTCGTTCTCTTCTTACTCTACAGTCCCATACTCCCATGTGGTTTTTTTTTTCACTGGATATAACTATTTTCACTTTATAAATTGAGACAATGCCAATGTGGCTTGTTCTTGCTCCTGTGGCACCTTTCACCTGTCGTTTTACTACTAGACACTTGTATATTTATTTTATTGTGGGTTTACGTAATTTAAAGAGTGATGCGAGTGTTGCCTTTGCTATAACTTTTTTCGAGACATTTCATCTACTAAAGACGATTGTCAATTATGATCACTGATCAGCAAGCTATTTCAGTTTATGAGACTATAAACTATAATCCATAATCATAATAGTATGATCACCGTAATAACAAATCAATTGCGAATTACATAATCTAAAAGTTAAAACAAGTAATATACAACAAAAAAAAAATTAAACAAAACTCTGTTTGAAAATGAACTCTAGTAACAATTGTGTAGGTGAATTCATCAAATCATCAGAAGGGTCAGCCATCAAGATCAGTTCAAAAAATAAGTCGTTTTAAGTGGTATTTTATTACTGTGTTATTAGTTGTTTAACTTATTTCTAACGCATCACATATTTCAAATCTTTTGGACCTCATAATTTTTATTATATTATAGAAATTGAAAACATTATATAACCTCTCCATTGGCAGCTTTCTTCTCTTCACATCACACTGGCAGCAAAATTTATTAGTCTCCCGTATCACAAAAGAGAAGAAACAACATGACAACAATATACGGTACAAATCCCACGGCGGCTAACGACCTAGCCCCAAAACTGGAGTACATCACACGCACCAACAACCACCACCACCACGTAAGACCCGGCCTGGCCACGCGCCGCCCATGGAAGCAAATGCTCGACCTACGCTCCTTCCACTTCCCGCGTAAGATAGCCTCAGTGATCACCAGAATCAAAACCAACATCGTTTACTTCCAAACCAACTACACCATCGTCGTCCTCTTCTCCGTGTTCCTCAGTCTGATCTGGAAACCCTTATCCCTCCTTATCCTACTGGCCCTTATCGGTGCGTGGCTGTTCCTTTACTTCCTCCGCGACGAACCGCTCACTGTATTTGACCGCGAGATCGACCACCGTGTTGTCCTTATTGTCATGTCTGTTCTCACTCTCTCTATCCTTTTCTTGACTGATGCAAAGCTCAATATTTCCGTAGCCCTCGTGGCAGGCGTGGTGGTTGTATTGTTACACGCAGCTGTTAGGAAAACCGAAGACATGAACCAAAACGAAGATGAAACCAGTCCTTTAATTCCCCAAGTATAAAACGATCTTTATTTGCTAGACTATATCACATATGGTTACGATATTTTATTTGCGTAAGGTTTTTCAAATCTATCGTCACCAAAATCTTATTGTTACCATTGTTATTAGCTTTTGTGGTTTGTTTGTTTTCTATTCTATGTTCTGATGACTAGATTTTTTTTCTGAAACTATGATGACTAAAATATTAAAACAAGGAAAATGTAAAGCTTCAACCGTCCCTGCCGGTAGGTTATCACACACTCGCTCATTCGGCCGGTAGGCTTCACCATCTAGTCGACGGTCACACAGAGAAGTGACTGAAAAGATAAAATATCATCTAATGACATTAACAAAACTAATTTCTTGAAAACTTTTAAACCATGAACTTTTCATTAACCGACAAAATTTGCGACAGGCTACACAACTTGAATACTTTGGTAATACGTGAGAGAATGATTAACCCGGCCGGGATTCTTCGGGATTCTTAGCGTGAGAGAACCAGTTCTTAATTTTTTTAAGTTAAAAGTTAAGAAATAGTTTCTTATATTCCGTTAAGAATTCTATTCTAAGAACCCCGGGTTAATCATGGTCAGGATCTATTAAGATTCAGACATAAGCCCGTTAAGCTTTCAAGAGAGTTACATCAATACTAATCCAAACAATCCACGTACGTGCATGAACCATTCAACTTTATGTATCTTATACAAATATTTTCGAGTACATGAAGAAATATAATACTATATTTTGAAACAAAAATTAGATTCCTCTTTCTCTTCACATCAATAACTTAACGAGATTAAGGGGAACTTGAAGAGCAAGAGGCATCAAAGGCTCGTGAACAATCCCAACAGATATCTTGCAATGATCAGAGCTCAACATCTTCTCCTTTTCTTTGTCTTCGTCTTCTGACGATATAATCTCGTTGATCGTCCCCATCAGTATTCTTTCCATAGCTTCACCATCGGTCCATTCTTTAACCGTAGCCTTAACCAAGGACGGGTTTTGACTAATCAAATCCCAAACCGGGAAATTCTTCCTTGGCATCATGTAATCTTCAGCTTTGAGTCTAAGACTCGGACAGTAATCACCAGCACCATCTCCAAGATATATCATCTTCATCTTATTTCCTTCTTTGGTAAAAGAAGCTTGAATCCTCTCAATTATCAAACCCTATAAATATAAAAATTTAAAAACATTAATTAACCATAGAAACACACACAAGTGGTTCCATCTAGATTCAACACACGACATGAGTTCATAGTAGCGTATAAAAGAATCAAATATTAATTGTAACTAGTGCATGTAACAAGTTAGTAAAGTATACCTTGCACATGTTAGGAGGGCAACGAGAGCAACCGTGGGAAGATTTGGTATGGTAAGGAGAGATTATTAACCTTCCTTGTTCATCTACAAGCCCAGGGTTTGTGTTAATCTCAGAGAAATACTCACGAATCTTGAGATGTTCAAGGATCGTTTCGATGAATAACGTGTTTGCGTCGCTCACTATTCTCAGCTCGCACCTGGAGGTTACCAAACCGACATATGAACGAACATGTTCGTGTCTTTTCTTGAATCAAAGTTTAAGCAAACAAAATTAAAATTTGGAAATTACCCTAAAGCATGAGCGGCTTTGATGGCAGGGATGACCCGAGGATGGATAGGGATTCTTCTCAAGACTTGTTTGATTTCTTCAATGGTTTTACCATGATCATAAAGCTCCTTCATCATCCGATCCTGTTATGTACAAACCAAATATGGCTTTAGGGGTTGGCTTAAAATTTAGGACAGAAGATAAGAGTTAGAGATCGAGTTAAACAAACCATGAGAGAGTTCCAAGGCATAGTGGGGAGAAGCTGGTCGAACAAATCAGTGAAACCAAGTTCATCGACGACCCAGTTATCGCTGTCTACGTCGATGATCGTCTTGTCGAAATCGAATACGATGACAATGTCGTTCTTGTTAGCCATTTGTCGGAGAAAGCTGAACAAGAATCTTGTGGAAAACCTTGTATATTTTACGTATGATTGTTATGGAATGTGGAGGAGATGAGAGTGTGATTTATATACAAGACGAAGAGAGATACGAATAGGGTTTTTTCTCGGAAGATGCCTTTGGAATATTACCTTGCGCGTATGCTAAGAAGAATTGGAATTTGCTTCTTTTTTTTATAATTGGATATGTGTAGGTCAAAAATGACTAGGTGTGCTGATCCGACGGTGTTGATGGCTCTTATTAGTTTATTTTTTGGGGGGTATTTACTATTTTTGAGTTTTTGACCCACAAACAAGATTGGCTTGTTAAAAGTTTACTTTTATGTGGAATTTTCAGTTGAGAAGACGCGGGAATGAGACAAAAGAAGATTCCACCTATTAATCCGCTTCTCATCTTTATTTACTAAAATAAAAGTAAATTATTTACAAAAAAGAGTCTGAGAAAAAACTCAACCATAAAAGAGAAGTTTATGTATGCATTGCCCTTTATCAAAAAACAAAAAGGGTTTATGCATGCATATATATTTCCTGTCAAACAAAAATAACTGGTATATATATTAATTATTTTTGGGTAAGAATAAAGTGTTTCGTTATTGAGGGGTATCATTTGTTCATGTGTGTATTAGACTATTAGTTTTAATAAATTTTCTGAACTAATTAAATTTGATGTCATATTATTCTACATTGACATTTTTTTTTTCTTTTTGGCAGAAGCCCTTTGTTCTATATCGATACAAAATTTTAACAGAGAAAAGTGCATGCATGGGTAGTGGCTTTATCGATTAGGTCACTTTACTAATAAAGTTTTTTTATTTGAGATCAGCTTCCAATAATAAAGTTAAAACCACAAATTAATAATCGGTTGGATTAAGCCTATGATTATTGAATTTATCATATATAAAAGGAGATCTACATAAAAGTATAAAAATATGGAAAGTGCATCAGAAGGCACTAGTGAGTAGGGAGGAAAGCTGGCAGGAATATTGAGTGACAAATCTTAAGAGGAATATTCTTGGAGTTAAGGATCATCATAGCTTTTCTTTGGTGGCCACATCTTTCAATATTCATCAATCTGATCTTTTCATCATATCTATTAAGATAATATTTTTTTAAATGAAAAAAACATTTGGCCGTCGATCACCTAACATGACAACACACCACTGTGTGTATATGTATGTCTATCTCTAGCTATAAAATATACACAGTTCTCGAATTATCAGACGTTATCATCAGAAGATCCGAATCAAAAGAAGCTTCTTCTATTCCTCTTCCTCACGTCTTTAGATAACTACGTAATATAAAAACTAGGACGGAGAAAAAATAATATTCCTCTTTCAACCCTGTAGCGCCACGAAAATACACCAGAGAAGAGATGACTTTTTTTTTCTAGGGATGACTTGTATGTCACGCGATGTACTAGTTGAAGGCTTGAAGGGCTAATTACTTTCCTCTATCTAACGTCGCGTGGCCATGTTACGTTGCTCTCTACATTGTTTGAGAAGGTAGTATTAATATAGTCCTCTATATTTAAAGAGGCATTTTTCACCAGTGCAACTAGAGTTGCCTGCATACTAAATAACTATTCACAAAATCCAAGAGTCTCTGCCAAAAGCCAAAAAAGGAAAGTGTAGTCACTGATAATATTTTGTTCTTACAAACGAAAATATGAGGATACAGCTACATTTTATTGTGTTAAAAAATCACAAAAGGGTGTCCGAAAATACACTTGAAAGAGAGAGACGTATAGAGACCATAAGGCGTCCAAGAAGAAGATATGACAAAAGAATCAATAAACAATTTGAAGCACACAGCCCTTCCCATCGTCTCATTCTCATACTAAAAAAAAATCCCACACAACATAAGCTGTTTCTTAAAAGAGTAATATAATTGAATCTAAGGAATTAAAAATTATCTTTCGCAACCCCAAAGAACAAAAGACAATCTAAGTAGGTTTCTCCTTTTCAGACAATTACCCTTCTGGTAAAAAAGGTATCTCCTTCTGTTCTTACCTTCTAACTCCTGAAAAATATACTGTTGCTTCTTCCTGCTTTGGTCTTGGTCACAGCATACCTCTGTTACGACTACAATGTTTCTGGTTACATAATCACTTTGGTTGTTAAACGAGAGAGCAAGAGAAAAAGACAGAGATAGCTTGAAAAGGGAGAAAATGGAAAGTTAAAATGGGGGTAAGCTGGTTCCTTCTTCTTTCTCCAGTTCATGCATAATACATGTACAAGCTGTTGGCTGCTGCACAAGCAATTGAGTTCTCTGTTGGATGCCAAGCCATATGCAGCAACTTAGTTGTGAAATCGTGTGCGTTCCCGTTTGCATCTGATCCAGGACTCTCTGATCCTGCATCCAATACACAATTTTTTCACTCCACAAGAAAACAGAAACTTGAATGAGTATTACTGTAACCACTACCACTAACCTCGTCTAGCCACGCTTGTCATAGATCTGGAAGATCTTGCAGGTGTCTGGATTTGCCTCCTAATGTAAAACCATTGATTTGCAATTGATCAATATAAACTTATATAGTTATATGACTTGTGGTTTAACTATCAATGTTCTCTGTTTTTCAATTTACCTCATCGGGTTTTTGCTAGCTTCCAACGTTGCAGCTTCAGTGCTTCCTTGAGACGCTCCAAATACGCGGAATAGATTGCTGGTCATATGCATTAAAAATTGTCATTTGTTCATCTCTTATATAAGATAGAAAACTATTGAATTGACTAGTAAGACAAGCAATCAAACCTGTAAGAGCCTGTTGCTACCCTGGATCCATCACCACTCAGGCAACACTCGAATTTATCAAAGATGGAGTCATTTTCATATAGATCGCATAGCTGCAACCGGGTGAAAACATAATGTGGTTAGTTTTCAAGACAAAATCATCAAATCAGAGATACACACAGAAAGAAACTCTCACCCTGGGTCTCAAATGTTCATGAACCTGGTAGGATGCAACTGGACCAGAATCCATGTTTATGTCCCACAGCTGAAACGTCAGAAAAGGCAGCTATCAGAAAGAACTCAAGGATACAGCTACATTGGCCTAACCTAACATCAGAAAGAATATAGACAAGGGAATCAGATGATTACCAACCTTGAGGGTCATGTAATCGCGACTAAGTATGTATCTCCCATTCTTTGAAAATTTAATATCTGAAATTGAGGCAATTATCTCTGTGAAAAATGATCTTGAACCAGGTGCTTCCGGTTCTTCAAACCTGAGATAGGAAGTAACAATTGTCAGTGGTCTGAAACTTTTAGCCTAATAATCTTCCCTTTCAGGTCTTTCATGATAAGATAAGAGAGATTTGAAATAAACATTCTTATTCATATCCCCTTCTAACTTAGAATTTCATCTTAGTTAAGCACAAATCACAACTAGCTAAGTAAATCCCGAAAAAAAAATACTACCCTTTTCGATAAAAGGATGAGGAGAACAGAACTTACAATTTAGTATGAGAATCACACAGAGCTGATTGCCGCATATCAATCAAACGGATGGAGCCTTTTGAACTGCTATATGCGAGCATATTACAATGGATTGGGTGAAACTCAGCTGATGTAATAACCTCTGCAGAGATCGGGTAGTATTCAAAAACATGCTCAACAAGCATAATGTTTTATAAAGTAAACGTGAAAAAAAAAGAGAAGTTCAAATAAGGACGTTAAGAAAGCATACCAGTTAAGTCCTCCATGTTTGTGGGCTTAACATCAACAATGTTGAAACTCTGGTTGCTGACTTCCAAATTCCAGAGATTTACTCGCAGATCATCAGCCGAAATGAAGGTTTCTCCATCGCTTCAAAAATTGGGGAACAGTACATTATCGCAATGAACAAAAAATCAATGCACTGTAAGGCATGTATGTACGTACAAGTTGTGAAATTTAAGATCAACGAAATTCGATAACGAGAATGGTAGCAATTGTAAAACATATTCGAGATAATAGCATTGTCTCCCGGGATGGAAAAACAATGAGAAAGACAGTAAAAAGGTGGTGTAAAAAGATATCGAGGGTAAAACATACATGTGCTAGAACTTAAAAAAAAAAGATTACCTGCTATTTGAGATTGAATTAATATGGTAATCGTGAGCATGCGCATACACTCTTCGGCATCTCGCCACAAGGCTTGTCTCCTGGCTAGTCACCTAAATATGCAGAATGAACCATTATTCCAAGCCAAGTAACAATTGACTAATGTATGTCTCAAAATTTGGTACTGAGCTTTACTTACGACAAAGGGAAACAAGGTCAGCTAATACATACCCTACATTTCACAACTCAAACAAATATGAAAACATGCACAACCTCCAGTCTTAAAGTACAATTCAACCGGATAGATTACTGGATCAACTCTTACTGGGGAGAAGCTACGGGCATGACAGGATGGATATCTATATGACTATATGCACTTAGTTTTCAAAATCCAGAATCTATAACTCCTTTGACACCAAAAATAAAAAGGAGAAAGAAAAATATTGAATCGAGTACAAGTACCACAGGCAAACGCAGAGATGGAATGCCTCCTGGCGGGAAGGGAAAGTCCTTGCTCAGGTAGTCTTGTGGTTTATCTCCATTAGCAATTATTGGAAGAGGGCTACTTGAACCTGGATCATTGGACGGATCAATATTCATTTCAGAAATTTTCTTGATCTTCTTCTCTTGTACCTGTTTGATCAAAAATGTGTAGACGGGTAAAAAAACTATTCATCCTCTAGACCAAACAGTTTCTAGACCACTTCCACAAGTGAGACTAAAATATTTGGAAACAAGATAAAAAAAAAGGCCATCCAGATCCCGCACCTTCCAATATTTGATAGTTTTATCATTTGTAGAAAGCAGAAACAGTGCACCATTTGCTGGCTGACACCATCTGATTTTGTTGATTTTCTCCTCTATTTCCAAACTCTTGAGATAGTCAAACTGAAAAAAAAATTGGAGAGTAGGATTATTTTCTAGCAGTAGCAACACACTTTATTCGTAAGTGACATCTAGTGGTATCTTTCAAATGTACCTCAGGTTCATGACTCTGAAATTCTGTCTTATATCGAAACTCAGGATGCCTAACTGCGTAATCCATCTCCTCAGCATCCCTCCTGGATCCACCATGCTGAAAATAACATTGCATAAGAATGCATTACAGCAAAAAAAAAAACATTTTTTTTTGAAAGTAAATCTCGCAGAAGGAAAAAGGAACGCACATCTTTAGTATCTGTCCTCTCAAAGAGAACTACTCTGCCCCCGCGGTCACCAGTTGCAAGATGGTCTCCACTTTTATCGAATTCAATGGCTGAAATGATGTCAACTGCGGAACAAAAATTCATGCAAAACAGAATCGTTACATAAAGATTTCATCATAAATTCATTAGAACCATAAAACAGCAGCTCGAAGACTTCGGACAATGACAACAGAACACAGCAAATTAAACTTTTGATAACCAATTCACACTTCCTGCTCGACACACAGTTGTTGCTGCTTTTTTTTTTACAAAGTCGAGAAAGCATTGTAAGAGTGTCCATTGGCTATGGGCATTGAAGAGACAGAACCTACAAGCTTAGAATAACTCTCCTAAGTCATAATACAACTTACAAACACACAACTAATAGTGCAATCAAAGACCAAATCAGATCCAAACCACAAATCAAAATCCTTATTCCTCACAATACCCTCTTCTGGATCTAAAAACTCATCTCCTCGAAAAACATTTCTCAATTCTTCTAACGCAATTATTACTACCTTCATGGACTTCTTCTCCAGCGGTTCGCTCGCCGAAGACCTGAGAGAATCTCCACTCTAAAGACGGAGGAGGAGCGGCATCGTCACCACCGTTCATCTTTCTTTTTTGCGTAGATTATCAAAATAAAGAGCTTACAAAAACACAATCAGAGCTTCGAAAAGAGAAATCTGAGCTTTCCAAAATCTTTAATCACTGAGTCGAAGATCGCTTCTTCACCATCTCACATTCCATTCCGTAGCTTTCTTCATCGATTGGAAGCACTTTGATCGATGATTGATTTCGTCTCTCTCTCTTTCTCAAGAAAAAAAAAATGGAATTTCGATTCTCTCTCTATGTAGAAAATGAAGGAGCGAGAGAAGAAAATACGCCTTCCTCTTTTTCTCTCTCTCTAAAAGGATAAAATTGTAATTACGTTCTTTTTTTTTTCTTTCGTCTGGACCAAACGACGAAGGAACAAATCGTATAAGTACTGTATAATGTTTTTGTCTTGTTATCAAAGTGATCGTTAGACTTACTGGCTGTGACATTCTTTAATACGACCAGTGAATATGAGTGGACGGTAACATCTGATGTCGCGTATCATTGGTTAGTTGTGGAGGTGCGCTTGCCACTGTTCTTCTATGATGGGGGGAATATGTATAAATATTATTTAGTGCTATTCCTAAATAATTAATTTCCCTAATTATCCTAAAATTCCATTTGCAGTTTTGATTATTGTATTCTTTCTGCAAAGAACTTTATGACAAAAACCATTATTATAGTAGGAGATGCTTTGTACTTAGAATAATCGTTTTCTTTCTCAGCAAGAAAATAGTCGTTTTCTTTCGTAATTTCTTTAAAATGAATACATGTGTAGGGAGAGTTTCAACCCGAGCGGTAGAAAAAGATTGAACCAGTCTAAAAGATTAAACCCGTAATAATAAAACAAAATTAGTTATAGTGTGGACCGGGTTAGTCTGAATTTCTGTAATAATAAAATAAACGGGATCATGATCACTTTTTGTTTTATCTATACTTCACAAGTTTATTAGAGCTCGATACAATAGGGTACAAAACAAGCCCATGTTAACGTAGAAGCCCAAAAAACTCTAAGCACATGGGTTTAATTTGCCTAAATATTTAGGCTCCTAAATATTGCATTGGGCTTATTTTTTTTTTATCTTAGTGTATTAGCCTCTTAACAAACTTTATTATAGAAAGCAGAGCACGTTTTTCAAATATTTTCAACACTATCATCAGGGTGAATTTGCTATGTATGTGGTTTGATATTTTAATCACTTACTGGGAGTGAAAATATCTATCACATGCTCTACTTAAGGATGCGATACTAGAATGCTTATGGATGTGTAAGTGTCTCATGCTTTTGGTTAATGTTATCATGTTTATCTTGTTTCTTGATATCCAAGAAATGTGTGCGTTTTAGAGTCTAGGTTTTAGAATGAATATCGTTCAACTTGAACATTTGAGTTTCTAGTTTTCCCGTAGTTAGTTAGGAACTAGAAACTGAATTTAGATGATCACGTTGAGGAGTTTATTAGGACTTTTTCATAGTCTTCAAGTGGGCCTTGTGAATTTTGAGACTGCATGCACAACTTATAGTTCCATGTGACAATCCTTTAACGCTGTTCTCTTTTATTTTGAAAATGTCCCTTTTAAAAGAGTATTTATATATCAAAAAATGAACACAAGCGAAATTAAATGATAAGTAGAAGATCAAGGACCACTATCTAAATCCTCTGTTGTAAAATCCCATTTTCTTTGTTGTTATCTAGATGGACGACTCTCGTGCAACTATTATTCAGTAGAGTTTGGTGACTGAAAACATACTATAAAAGTTCATATAAAATTCGTTTGGGACCCGGGACGCGCAAACGTGGCGACCAACCAACATAAGATCGAAGCGGTCAATGGACAAAAGAATAATTTTTCTTGGTTTCGACTTTTGAATTCGTATTGCCATGTGCGAAAACGAATTAAATTAAGGACGACATGGTTAATATAATATGTCATCGTGCACATGAATGATTGCGTTTGGTGGAATAAATTAAAACTAAAGTTTAGAAGATTGAAAGTAATTTTACCAAAAAGTAAAGTAATTTTACCAAAAAAAAAGAAAAAGATTGAAAGTAAGATTTTTTGCCTTTTCTTCTATAAAATAGATTAAGATATTTAAAATTTTTATCAAGAATATTCAATTAATAAAATGTCATAATTATTAAAAACTGTATAGTAAAAATGTATAATATGTGTGAATACTCTGAAAAATATATACAATTGAATATTTCAAAAGAAAGTTGAGAGAGCAGGTTGTTTTTTTTTTGTTAAAAGGTTTTCAGTTTTATTTAATTACTACCATCCGCTTAGAATGCTTACATTTTATAATCACGATAGAAAGCATAATTCAAAATAAGAATATGTAAGTGGTCTAATAAGACTTCTGATACTGTTGAGAGAGGTTCACTATTTCAATGTTGTAATTGCCATGGAAGATCAAAATTTATTTCTAGATCAGGTTGAGTTTTTATTGTTGTTGTTTGGAGATTGTTCATACAAGTTTTAAATGATCTAAAACATGTTTCAACAATTTAATAGCAAAATTATAAAATTGTAAAAAAAAATTTAGATATAGACGACAGATACAACACACCTGGATTATAATCACATAGTTCTTCTTTTGTCAACTGGAAGATTTAAACCTAAACAACTAAAGTAAAACCTATACTGTAGGACGAAATGTTAAAAAGAAAATTAATATCAAGGCCCAAGAAAAGAAGCCTTTCTAAAAATAAAATATGAAAACAAAACGTGGGAAATACAAAATTCCCAAATAAAGAAAAGAAAGATGACAGTCTCTCCGAGTGGAGATGGTGACGAAACAGCGTCGAAGTCGCGAATTCGTAAAGTTAAGTTCACAATCTCTGACGCTCAAAGTGAAAAAGCGCGCTTTCACCAAACTCACTCCTCTCTTAAATAAATGCCATAGATTCTGATCATATGTTCTTATTCAGTCCCCCCCTTCAAAATCAAGTTCTCACCTTTTTTTTTCTCTCTCTCTCGTTCTGGGTTCAGTGTTGGTGAGGTGTCAGAGTAACCAAGTTCTCACCTTTCTTCTCTTTCTCGTTCTGGGTTCAGAGTTGGTGTGGTGTGAGAGTAATCAAGTCCTCACCTTTTTGTCTTTCTCATTCTGGGTTCAGAGCTGGTGAGCTGTGAGGGTTTCAAATTTTCAGTCTTGAAACGTCTATTGAGAGATTTCTTCACAGATGATGAATCTTGGGCTAGACGGTATCACTCTGCTTTGCTGTCTCTTTGTCTCTTTCCGTATAGGTTCTGTCTCATGTCTGAACTCGGATGGTTTGGCTTTACTTTCGCTTCTCAACCACTTCGACAAAGTACCACCTCAAGTCAACTCCACGTGGAAGAAGAACACATCTGAACCCACTCCGTGTAATAACTGGTTCGGTGTGGTTTGTGATGATTCAGGTAATGTTGAGACTCTTAATCTGAGTACGTCTGAGTTTTCAGGCCAATTAGGTCCTGAAATTGGAGAGCTTAAGAGCTTAGTGTCTCTGGATCTGAGTGTCAACACTTTATCTGGTTCGTTGCCTTCCAGTTTAGGAAACTGTACTTCACTTCAGTATTTGGATTTGTCTGAAAATGGGTTTTCCGGAGAGATTCCAGATACTTTTGGTAGCTTGAAGAATCTGACGTTTGTGTATCTCACCTCGAACTTCTTCAGTGGTGGGTTGCCTCGGTCCTTGTTTCAGCTACCCTTGTTACAAGAGCTGAATCTTGACCGCAACAATCTTACCGGTCTGATTCCTGCAAGTGTCGGTGAGTTGAAAGAGCTTGTGTATCTAAGTTTGTCTCATAACGAGTTGTCTGGTCCCATCCCTGAGTCCATTGGGAACTGCAGTAAGCTGGAATATCTGGCCTTGAACAAGAACAAGCTAAATGGTTCATTGCCGGAAAGTCTCAACCTTCTCAAGAATCTCAGCGACCTGTTTGTCAGTAACAACACCCTTGGAGGAAGGATTCGTTTTGGTTCAAGCAACTGCAAGAAGCTGGTGACTTTGGAACTGTCCTACAATGATTTCGAAGGTGGTGTTCCTCCTGAAATTGGAAATTGCAGTAACCTTGACTCTTTAGTCATCATCGGATGTAACTTGACAGGCAACATTCCATCATCTTTGGGCATGTTAAAGAAGGTTACTGAAATTAAACTCGGAGAGAATCGTCTCTCTGGGAACATCCCTCATGAGCTGGGGAACTGCAGCAGCTTACATACCTTGAAGCTGAACGGCAACCAGCTCCGAGGCCAGATACCCGCTGCATTGGGCAAGCTAAAGAAGCTACAAAGCCTGGAGCTCTTCGAGAATATGCTGTCTGGTGAGATTCCTATTGACGTGTGGAAGATTCAGAGTCTGACACAGATTCTCGTTTACAACAACACTCTTACCGGAGAACTGCCTGTTGAAGTTACTAAGCTAAAGCATCTTAAGGAGCTTACTCTGTTTAACAACAGATTTTACGGTAGGATACCTATGAGTTTAGGCGTGAATGTAAGCTTAGAGGTGGTGGATCTTATTGGTAACAATTTTAGAGGGGAGATACCTTCCAATCTCTGCCATGGACAGAAGTTGAGGGTTTTTAACTTGGGTTCTAATCAGCTTCATGGTAAGATTCCATCGTCTGTTGGTCAGTGTAAGACCCTCGAGAGAATCTGGCTTGGAGGAAACAAGCTTTCTGGTGTTCTTCCTGAGTTTCCTGAGACACGTAGTCTTGAGTTTGTGGAAATCAAAGGCAACAACATTGAAGGATCCATCCCTCGCAGCTTAGGAAGCTGTAAAAATCTCCAGACAATCGACCTTTCTCGAAACAAACTCACCGGCCTGATACCTCCAGAACTGGGAAATCTGCAAAACCTGGGAGAGTTGTATCTCTCACATAATCACCTGGAAGGTCCTCTGCCATCTCAGCTATCTGGCTGTGTGAAAATGCTGAAGTTTGAAGTCGCTTCCAACTCATTGAACGGTTCTGTTCCATCGAGTTTCAGCAGCTGGAAAAGCTTGACTACTTTGGTTCTCAGCGATAATCGGTTTTCAGGAGCCATTCCCCCGTTCTTGGCAGAGCTTGGCCGCCTATTAGATCTCCAGGTAGCTAGAAATGCTTTTGGGGGTGAGATTCCTTCCTCTCTTGGCTTGTTAAAGCACCTGTACAGCATAGACCTCAGTGGAAATGGATTCGCCGGTGAGATTCCAGCCTTTCTAGGGGTTCTTGCAGATCTTGTACGGCTCAACATATCCAACAATAAGTTGACAGGGAACTTATCTGTTCTTCAAAGTAGTAGTTTCTTTCAGCTTGATGTGTCAAATAATCAGCTCACTGGTCCTATACCGGAAAAGCTGATAAACAGTTCATCAATATTTACTGGAAACCCAAGACTCTGCATTCAACCTTCTTCCTCAGCAAGTGCAGTGATCCGTAAAGAGTTTAAAACTTGCAAAGGTCAAGCCAAACTTAGCACCTGGAAGATCGCCCTTATAGCAGTTGGTTCCTTTCTATCTGCACTGGCTTTGCTTTTTGCTATAGTCTCTGTTTTTATCTGCTGCAAAAGAGGAGTCAAGACAGAAGATACTCCTGTCCTCGACGAGGAAGAAGGCCTTTCCTTGCTGCTTAACAAAGTTCTCACAGCCACTGACAATCTAGATGACAAGTACATCATCGGAAGAGGAGCTCATGGAGTTGTTTACAAAGCCTCATTAGGGCCAGGCGAAGAATACGCCGTGAAGAAACTCATCTTTGCAGAAAGCGTACGTGCAAACCAGAATATGAAGAGGGAGATCGAGACGATCGGGCAAGTTAGGCACAGGAACCTTGTTCGGTTGGAAAGGTTTTGGATTAGGAAAGAAAACGGCCTGATGCTGTACAAGTACATGCCCAATGGAAGCCTACGCGATGTTCTGAACATAGGTAATCAAGGGGAAACAGGTCTTGGCTGGTCTGCAAGGTTCAACATAGCCCTTGGGATCGCACACGGGCTAGAGTATCTACACCATGACTGTCATCCATCAATCATACACCGTGACATCAAACCAGAGAACATACTCATGGACTCAGAGATGGAGCCTCATATTGGAGATTTCGGATTGGCTAGGATTCTAGATGACTCGACTATTTCTACAGCAACCATCACAGGCACCACTGGTTACATTGCACCAGGTACACTTACTTCTCAGCATAACATTTATTCATATTTTGTTTATTGTCTGAACTTTTGCTATCAAACAGAAAATGCGTACAAGACAGTGAGGTGCAAGGAATCAGATGTTTATAGTTACGGAGTTGTTTTGCTAGAGTTGATAACGGGAAAGAGAGCAGTCGACAGATCTTTCCCTGAGGAGACCGATATCGTGAGCTGGGTGAGATCTGAGTTAATCAGCTACGAGGATGAAGATGATACTGTTAGTCCAATAGTTGATCCAAGGCTTGTGGATGAGCTTCTGGATACGAAGCTTAGAGAACAAGCAATTCTACTTACAGAGTTGGCAGTTGTGTGTACAGACAAAAGGCCAGAGAACAGACCGTCCATGAGAGATGTGGTGAAAGAGTTGACTGATGTGAAAGATCTTGTAAGAAGCACTTCTGGTTCAGTTCAATAGTTCGGTGTTGATCAAATGGGTTGATCAGATGGGTTGATAAACAGATTAGATTGAAGCTACTTGCAGTTAAAGGGAAGGGCCAACATTATTTGGAGGAAAGCTTGAGTGTGTGGTTTGGCTAGAGTACAAGGCTGACGAGTTTTTGGAGATTTCTGAGATTATTTTATTTGTAGTTTGCTATTCAAAAATAGATGCACTTGATGTAAAGAAGTTTTGATCGAATAAATTTTATATTCATTAAAAAAAAACAATAGTTCGGTATATTACAGGTTTATCTTAGAACATCCTTATCGCTAACTCTTAGATTTAGTTTTTAATTTTTTTTTCTCTTTTTCGATTTTTTTTTTTTAAAAAAAAACTAACAAATTGCGTGTCGCCACGTGTGCGTGGGACCCGCATACAGTGCAAGAGTTACCTCTTACGGAAAAGGTAAGAGATTGAGTTTTTTTTTTAAAGTGGATCCCACGTGAGATCCACCGCCTAAGAAACACTTTAAAACCATGCGATATTAATGCTCTTAGCAGTAAGAGTGGAGAGTATCTTGCTATTCTCTCTGTAACCACTAATACTGATATGTTAAAGTACCAGATAGCTCACCAGAGAAAGAACAACCATAGAATGTGGAACGTTTATGGATGTGTAAGTGTCTCATGGTTTTGCTTAATGTCATCTTTGTCTTGTTTCTCGGTATCCAACAAATGTGTGTTCTTTAGGGGTCTAGGTTTCATGATGAAAATCGTTAAACATGAACATTTGTTTTTCTCGTTTTGCCCGTAGCTATTTGGAATATAAACTGAATTTGGATTGTCATGTTGGGCGAGTTTAGGTCTTTAATCATGTGTTAAAAAGTGGTTCTTATTTACTTTTGAGACTGTTTTCGCAATCTGAAGACCTTGTTGTCTTATTAGGGCTCAAACTAATCTGATTTAAGCGAATCCAAACCGGCCCAAACCAACGTATATGTCTTGGTTAAAACTTAAAAGTTTTATCAACCCAGATGGCTCGGTAAAACCGAACCGAACCGAACCAAACCAAGCCAAAATATTTATATAATAAGATTAATTATATATTAAAATAATAAAATTCAAGATATTTTTATATATACTAAAATAGTAAGATTTAAGATATTTAACATTGTAACATATATCACTAAACATGATCTTATACATTTTACTTCTATAAGAATAGAAAAACACAACTAACAATAAAATCTATTATTATAAAGAAGAGCTTCCTCTCTTCTTAGACATACCACATGGGATTCCATGTCATTAATTCGGAGGCTGAGAGCGCGACACGTGTCACGGTCAATCAAAACTCAATGTTTTATTAATTCTTAAATTTAATGGGTTTTATGTGTTTATTACGGTCCAAATATATCCCTTGTTCTAAAACTCGGCCGCGTTGACGATTTTGCGGCCGTATAAACGCTCGACGGATGGTGAACGTAACGATTTCACTGATTCGGTTGTGTTAAACAGTAACACGCCTAGCTTCCGCCTAAAGCATAGAATAAAAAAAATCGGGCGTTTAATTTTCTGAACACGCATAGTTCGTCGCCATCTCCGTTTCCAAGCAGTGGCCCCATCAAGTCTCCGGTGTGTTCCTCAGCTCCTCGACGGTCAGTATCTCCGTAACTCTGTCTTTGCTACCTCAACAAACTCACCCATCGAAACAGTCCAAGATTTAAAGCTGAAAACGAAAAAATGAAGAACATTTAAAAGGACTCTTTTAATCTCTCAGTCGTTTTGCTTCCTCTCATGTTTCTGGGTAGGAAAATCATTAATCATTGTGCAAAATATAAAAAAAATTGAAGATATGTTTCAGCTTAATAAAAGGCTGGCGGCAGAAAAAAAGAAATTACAGAACCATAGTAGGAAGATGATGGGGTGAAATGTCTTTGTTGTCCTGCATTTAGGTTTAAATGAAAAAAAAAATTACAATGCGCTTCCTTCGAAGCCATTACCTCAGGGAAGAAAAATAACTCCGAAACCACTACAACGTGTAACATTAAATGATAGCGAAGGAAACTACTAAGTATATATCTATAAATGGAGTATAATTATACGTATAAATACAAAAAATGCCGCCCCGCATATTCCCCGATTTTTTCCCGCTTTTTCAATAAATCGCTAGGCCCATGTACGCCGCACGCGTAGCGTATAGCGAGTTTCCGAACAAGGAATACATCTGCTCCAGAAAACTGTATACGAAACCTAGGGAAAGTGGCCGTCGTGCAACAATTCCCGTTCAGTCAAACTGTCAATAAAATCCAACAATTTTACCAGTGACGAACGATTCCGATCAATGTCAGTTGGAAGTTGAATAGACTTCTTTAAGTTGGCACCGTTACGAAAATTAACTTGGTTCATGCATCTTCATTAACATTCGCATTAATACTTATTATCTACTTCTCACATGATCTCACATTCAATGAACCCTTTCATTCATCCCTTTATGTAATCCTCCATTACAAATATGAAAGTGTTATTCCAACAAAATCATCAGTTCATTTCTCTTAATAAACAACACAAAAAAGTGATGAAAAGAAATATGTTAAGTCAATGGTTGTGATTAATGGATTGTGACAGAAAAGTGATAAGAAACAAAAGAAATGAGATAAGAAACAGAAGAAACAGAGAATAAAAGAAAGGAGGAAGACGATAGAAAATGAAAGATAATTTTTTTAGTGAACCTTTTCTTTTTAAAAAAGATCTTTATCTTTAACTCATAATAATTTCCAACATCTTAGTGTTGATTTTTCATTAATGTGACTTCCTAAAAGGTTGTTGGCCGTGATCTCAATGATACAACAGTTAGTGTAGTCACTTATGGATATAGAACCATGTGTGAGTATGCATGATTGTAATTTGTGAGTATATTTCAATTACATCATTTCCATATGGACTATTGGACTGTGAATTCTATTTAAATTTGCTGCTTCTGTGTCTCCAAAATGGACTGAGTTTTGATATATACGTAGAATGTATTTTTCTTATTATACTTCTAAGTTTGAGTCTGCATATATCACAATAAAATGAAGACGGTGGACGAGTGAGTTGAGTGTGGAATACTAAACATGTTCTTACATGAAATTGAAGCGTTGTAGTTTTGTCCAAACATTAACTTATGCCTTATTTAGAACACCCACTTCTCATAACATATATACTCCCTTCTCTACAAATGACACATGCTAACCTAATAAAAAAAATCAATCACAACGTTGACACGTTTGAAAGAAAAATCGTACAACCGCACCTCCTATTTCGGATAAAAACAACTAGAACTAATAGGATATAACAAACAATAGTTTCAAATATATATATATATATATATATATATATATATGAAAATAATGTTTCGAAATTAATAAAGCTGAATCTTTTATTTCATGATGGCATTTCATCAAGAAAAATTGTATAAAATTTAACACTATAATTTTTTAAAATTTTATTAAGTATTCCTCATTTCCATCATCACCAAATTTATTGGTAAATTATTTAATAATCTAGAATTTGTTTTTGATCAATATTTTATTTTAGGTCTAACAAAACATTTGACATCAATCTAAAATAATATTTTAGCACATAATTAATAATATAATATCAAATACATAAATTTTAAAAAATTTCGTAAGAAAAAAAATAATCGGATTTTTTGTATTAAAATTTATTTTACTTATTAACAAGATTATCATAATTACAGTAGAATAAAAAAATAAAATATGTAAAACTATTATGTATTCATGAAAATTTTAATATTACGATAATCATAATCTATAAAAAGAATAACAAAAAATTTACAATAAAGATTAATATCACCTTAAATTTTAAATAAGCTAAACATTTTGAAATACTCTTTAACTGATATTTTTATATATTTTTCAGTTGCTAACACGTCCGTAGGGTGAAGAAAGAGAGAGTAAAATTATGCCAATAGTAAAAATTAGTTGTTTGATTAATTTTAAATTAAGAAAATAGTATATCTCATATACATCTCTTGCAAATATTATTCACCTAACACATATATATATATAATATGATCTTCTAAGAAATAGATACATAAGAACACTTAATATATATACATATTTGTTACCTAAGTAATATACAGCTACTTTATTTTGAAATTTTATAAATAAGTTTGTATCTAATTGATTTATATAGTATTTTACCTATATGATTCTAATTACATCCCGCAACATCAAATTTTTCTTGTTTTCCAAAAAATTATCTTTTTCAGAAAATAGCTTTTATATACTTATTTTTTCTTATGATTTTTCTGAGGAAATTAGCATATATTGACTTAAAAATAAAACACTAGAAGATAAAATGTCATGTGTTAGGTTTTGGAACGGTACTTTTATTGCTTCAAAATGCTTTGTTTTAGTTGTTTTAGCGATATATTCTAGAAATAGGTGAATTTAAAATAAAAATTGATCTTTTATAAACACTATGAAAACTAGCCACGAATAAAATGAAAATATGACCACTACTTAATATCAAAATAAAACATGCAATGATATATTCAATTCAATTTATATATGGATATTGTACAACACTTTGTAATTTGGCATGAACTATTACAACTCAAAACTTGGATACTGATAAGGTAACACAGTATCAGGTCTGCACACTATTAAAACAATTATATTAGAAACTATAGTCTATAATCAGTTAAGTTTTGTAATTTTGAGTGGTTGCAATAAGGCATGCGGGTTCGGCTTCTTCAGTTTGGTTAGTTTGGTTTGGTCGAAATTTTGTCGAAGTGAACCAAACAAAACTTGATTCGATTCAGTTTCTGGTTAGTTAGGTTTTAAATTTTTCTACCAAAAATTGTTGGTCCTGCGGTTACTTTGATTAAGTTTTCAGTTTAAATTGAATAAAATTTGGGAATTTTAGTTAGTTTTGGTTATTTCATTTAAAATTTTAGTTAGTTTGGCTAATTCAGTTTGGAATTAAATTTAAGATTGATACTATTTGGTATAACCGATTAGTCAATCGAATTGAAAGCTATTTTTTTAGTTGCCGAATTAAACCAAAAACAGTTTTTTTTTTGTTTGGTTGGGCTAATTGCTACACGGGATGTGACATTAGCATGTCAGGATTAAAGGTATTATTAGATTTAATATTCTGAGCAACATTAACCACGATCATCTATGTTTCTTTGTTTGCGTGAATTGAAGGTCTCAGTATTACACAGAGGACTCTCAGTCTTACACAGAGGAATACTAAACAATATACATGTTACGGTTCTGTTTAGTTCATGAGAAAACACGAAAAAGTGTTGTCAAGCATCCATTTCCACCTATGTCATTTGGTAAGCCATATGTTGCACTCTTCTCTCTCCCATTCTCTCATTCTCTCAGCCCTCTTTGTTTAGAGGCATTATCTTTATTTACCCTGTTTGCAGGTTATTCAGTGGACTAAAGAAGGAAAGTAGCCACACGCGTTCTGTTGCAAGTGTTGTGTTGACCAGAGTGTAATAACTCTCCACTTTGATTGATACTCCATGCTTAAATGATTAGAAAAGATGTATATATATATATACAGATATATTTCTTTGTACGATTTATTTTGATAATATATAATGTATTAACATTTCAACGCAAATATATTTTTCGTACGATTTTGTAGTCATTTGTATTTTGTAGTCCATCGTTGTTTTGTTTATATCAAATTAAATCTATCCAGCATGTCAAAATACAATATTTTAATATCATTGTTCGGTTATAGTCACTAATAACTAACATTACTAATAATAAAGTTTTCTCATATATATTTACCTAATCCAAAATTACAAGTTCGTTAGTTTCCTCACGAGTTTCTTTAAATTCATTCAACTCTAGAAAATTACAAGAAATGATGTAATTCCATCTCAATAAAAAAATAACTAATTTTAAGAACAAATGGTTTGTTTTGTCTTCAAATAGTAAAATACATGTACAAAATTTAACTAATCTGCTTATTTAAAATAATTTTAAAAAATTTCTATATTTACTCTAATAATATAAATAATTTTTAAATTTACATCCCGCCCGTAGGCCGGCCCTAGTTCTATTATATATGTAACGAAAATTAGAGTCTGGCATGAAACAGTGTATGCACATTCTTTATGCACTTTTTAACAACAGTTTTGGTTTTGAGAATATTTGATCGCATTAGAGCTGAATTGTTTTCATCTCAGTTAAGAACATATGACATGCTTGGTCAAGCTTGGGTCGAAGGAAGAAATCAGAATGGCTACGTGGAGAAGGAGAAAAGGTCTCTGAATCAACTTAAGGGTTTTCAGTTAGAGATACGATTGGTGGTTTATGGAGTTTCTATTGTTCTCTGTTATCGCTTAAAATTTTACAACTTGAAACTTGTATTGAGATGTTTATTCTTGTGGCGATTTTTGTGAGGGGATCGATTTGAGAAGTTAGATCGGAAAATTCACCGGAGAATGTTACCGATATCTTCTAGTGGCAGTTAAAAATTGTAAACATTTCTTCATTTCAATAATACAAATTTTTGGAGAGATTCAAATTTAATATCGATTTCAAAATTTAAGAGGATTCAATCTTGATAACTTGCCATTAATTAATGTTAATGTTAATTACTACGCAATAACTAAAATATGATGTTTTCAGGGAGATCATATTATCATTTTACCTTATCTTTTTATACACACACATAAGCCTGATATAGAAAACAACACCGATTGATAGTTTTATTACTCAAATTAAAAAGAAATGTTACAACAAAGATAAGAAGGAACAATGAAGCAAAAGGGGAACGAACTTGCCGATTACACACACAAGCCCATAATCCCTTGTTGCATGAGAACGTGACGTTCATTATTTTAGTAAATCCAAGAAAATTACAAACACAAAAGCAATCACTGATTAAAAGAAACAAGAAAATAATGCAATAAGTTCAAGCATTTGAAACCATACGATCTCTGTGGTTTAGGTCTCTTTTTATATGTCATAAGTATACAACTTAGACGCATGGGTATAATGTCGGAGTTATATGGCCACAATTATTGAGGAGTACGTTGACATAGATGGGAAGGTTAAGGTTGATGCCAAGAATGTTAACCTTGAGTGCGGCACAGAGACAGGCTGCAGCCTCAAGGTCAACCAAGCCATCAATTAGTGAGCAGCATGGCTTTACAGGTGGGTATCCCAATATTATTTCAACTATATTGAGAACATTAGCGCAAAGACCGATCTCCAGGGTATCTTTAGGACAAGTGCCCAGAGCAGAAGTGTAAGTGAAGCAGAGGAAGTTGAGGGAAAGGAAGAGTGCAAGAGAGATTCTTGGAGCCATTTTTTTGTGTACTGGGAAAACTCTAAAACAAAAGTTCAGGAAGTAGTAGTGTGTTTATATTTGTTGAGAAAGGTGGAGATATATCATATGAAGGTTTAGTGGGTATTTATAGAATTTTCTTTAGGGGGAGTAATTGAGTGACTAGTTTTTCATATTTATTAATTATGAGTCGACTATATTAAGTAGGCTTAACGGTCAATGCCTGAAATAGTTGGCAATAAAAAGCAAAATTATATTGTAAAAATTAATTATTTAGTTAGCAATACATTGGACATCCCTACAACATTTGGTGGTAGAAACTAGAAATTGATACCCTAGACTAAATAACTATGAGTTTGTTAGTCACTACTCCCAATTTCTACGTTTTAAAAAAATATATAGTCAAGCTACCTTCACACCAATTTGAGTAACCGTCATATATAGAAACCAAAATGAGGGTAAAGAATATATACCTACAACTCGTGAGTTTTCTTTTGGGGGATAATGAACTACTAAATTTTTTTTGCATTTATATACATAAATTATTTTTATTTAATTTATTATTTTATGGAATATAACAAAACGATGGTATTCTCTCAAATTATTTGGCGTTTATGGTCAATACATACACCAACCTAAAAAAAAATCTATTTCAGGAAACGATCATCACCGTTCAAATGGTCCAGTCACATGAAGACTTCGAAATAAGAAGATTGATCTTCTGATTCAAACATGTTGCTGCAGGGAAAAATGTCAATAAACTGGTTTTAGAGTTTCGCATCAAAATATTTAAATTCACTTTCATTATAATGGTAATTTTAATTTATTATCCTTTTTCTTCAGCGGTTCCGGAAAAGATATTTTTGTCAGGTTAGGCTGTATATCCACTACAAAATATGGATGTACAATGCACCAATCATGGCTCAGAAGGAAGAGCACAGCAGCCAGTTTGTTGAAAACAGTATATTCGTTCAAGTACTGCTCTGCATGTTTGGAAACATTTAGTGATTATATATCATTATTATTATAAATCATTATTAAATCTACATATTCTCCCATGACGAGAAGTTAATGGATGCATTTAGCAGAAATTCATGCCGCATTTTTTGTAACTAAAATATTCCTGCCGTATTTCTGTATGCTGTCAATAATATGTTGTCAGAGCATATGCAATTGTGTACTCCACCTTGGAATCCTTAGCATTATTTTAGTTTTTTTTTTATTTGAATAGTTAAGGATTCCAATCAAAATTGTGTGTCCAATGGTATTTTTGAAGATGGAACTTTTAAGAATAAAAAAAATAATTTTTTTTATACTTTTTTTTAAATTGAAATTGAAATTTTATTAATTGTATGATTAAAAATAAAGATACAATGATTAAATATAAAGATACACTAATTGTTAATCTTCATCACCAAATTTGTTCCAAATATTTTCGATTAAATCATTTTTCAATCGTTCATGCATACGCTTATCACGAAGATCATTCCGAATGCCAAACATATTATTCAGATTTGTAGACCTCTCGGTTTCCACCCGTGAACTTCTGGTGACGTCTCCTTCTTCAAATTCAGATATATCGTAACGAATGTATCCATCTCGTTCATTTTAGACTATCATATTGTGTAGTATGATAAATGCTCTCATAATATTCCCTATCTTTTCTTTGTCCAATGAAAGAGCCGGGTTTCTCACAATCACAAATCGAGTTTGCAATACTCCAATGTATAAGCCCGCTCCACATCTTTTCGGGTTGCTTCTTGAACTTTAGCAAATAACTCTGCTTTAGGACATTGAGGGAGTGTGATAGATTGGATAAATGTTGACCATTTTGGATATATACCGTCTGTGAGGTAGTACGCCAACTTATACATGTGTCCGTTGACCACGTACTCTAACCTGGGAGCTCGACCTTGTAAAATGTCATCAAAACAGGAGACCGATCGAAGACATTGATATCATATAAGGTACCTGGAGGACCAAAAAAAGCGTGCCATATCCAAAGTTTATGTGAAGCTACAGCCTCTAAGACAATTGTCGGTTTTCCTGATCCACATGTGTACTGTCCTGCCCAAGCGGTTGGACAATTTTTCCACTCCCAATGCATACAGTCAATGCTCCCTACCATCCCAGGAAACCCGCGTTTCTCTCCAATATCGAGTAGTCGTTGAAGATCCTCTGCTGTGGGTCTTCGTAGATACTCATCTTCAAATAACTGTATTATTCCGTCAGTGAAATTATGTAAACACGAAACTGCCGTGCTCTCACCAAGTCGGAGATATTCGTCAACCGCGTCAGCCGCAGAACCATAAGCAAGCATACGAATTGCTGCCGTACATTTTTGTAGTGGAGAAAGACCAAACCTCCCGGTAGCATCTCTTCTTTGTTGAAAGAATGGAACATTCTCTGAGAGGCCATGGACAATACGCATGAATAATTCCTTGTTCATACGGAAACGGCGTCTGAATAAATGTGCCTCAAATGTCGGATCTTCGGTGAAGTAGTCATTTCATAAACAGTTGTGTCCTGTTTCACGGTTTCGTTCTATATAAGCATGTTTCCTTTGCTTATTGGTTTGGGCCTCCACTATATTGTTGTATGTATCTTCGAATATTTCGTCGAAAAATTCGTCCAATCTTTCTTCGAGTTCATCGGATGACGATGATGACATTTTTAGGTTGCCCTCCTTGAAACAAAAAATATTTAGCCAAACGGTTTTGAAAATTAATAAATTCTTGTCTTAAATATATTTAGTTCCAAATTTTAGTTCCAAATTTTAGTTCCAAATTTTAATTCCAAATTTTAATTCCAAATTTTAGTTCCAAATTTTAGTTCTAAATTAAGTTACAAATTTAGTTCCAAATTTAGTTATATATACATTGTTGTTTTTGAATAACCAGAACTTACTAGTAACATTTTAATCAATAGTCCTAACATACATTTAGCTCTTACTATAACATACGTATATTTCAATTGGTCGTGACTAATTTTTAATAAACTACACCGACAGGTAAACTATAAAGGTTACGTATATGAAGGAATATGATTACTTACTTGCTATTATATTTTTCAGATACAGAACACCATATTTCTTTTCTTTTTGTCCTCTATGCGCATCTAGCTAGGTGCAGAACCAAATCTACAGATACGACAATGCACATGATATGAAGTATCTACGATAGTAATATGATAGATAACTTGTAACCTTCACTTTATATATTTCATGATCGAGTGTGGAGTTATAACTTATAAAAATATTTCATGATCGGAGTGTGGAGTTATAACTTATCAATGACCCATGAAAAAAGAAAGAAAGTAAAAACATCATGATTTTGATGAAATATAAGGTAAATCAAAGAGAATCAAGAGAAGTGATTGTCTTACCTAAAGAGATTGTGATCTTTGGATACAAATAGAATCAAGAGAAGAACTTCTTAAATGCATATATTAGAAGATTTCGGTAGCAACATCTTACAACATCTCCGAGAAAACACAAGAACTAGAGTCAGGTTTTGATGAAGAGGAAACAAAGAGAAAGAGATACATAGCTAAAGACATTCATAACTACTACTTATACTACATAAACTGAAAGAGAAGAACCCGTGACTTTCACTACTCCAAATGCACCCGTGACTTTCCCAAGCTTCAATGCACCCGTGACAACATGAGCTAAAGACCAAACGACTTGGTTCACATGACTTAACCTGAAACAAGGAAGTGGACAAGAGTTAGTATAGTTTTAAAGTAATTAGTACTCAAAAACCACTACAAGAAAAATGAGTTTTGATAGCAGTAGAGGATAGCATTTTTTCGCTTTATGTTATGGTTGATATACTCGTTAGTTTTAGATAGCATTTGTATTTTTGGAAACGCTATGATAGAGCGGCATAATTGGAAACGCTATGATAGCACATGGTTTTATATGTAACACTTATGTTTAATAGCAAAGCAAAATTAAAAACGTTATGTTAGGTATTTTAAATTCGGCCCTAAACAAGTTTTTAAACTTTAAACACAAATAACTCTACTATTTTAACATCATATCTCAAATTAAACTTCAGTTATAAAATATAAACTTAAAATTAATATTTTACAAAAATTCATCTCAAGTCTAGATCAATACCCTAGACCTTTAACCCTCAAACCATATACTCAATCCTTTATTTTAAACTCCAAACTTCAAATCTAATCTTTTCAAACTTAATATATCAAATATCTTATTTATAATGCCCTAAACTCTAACTAAAAAATCATAAAACTCTAATATTTTTTATTTAATTTTAAATTTAATCAAAGTATAATCTCAAATCTGAACCCTAAGCACTATATTCCAAACCCTACATTCCCTAAGTTTTACACCCTAAACTATAAACTTCATATTTAAACCACGCATCTAAAAAAAAATCTACATATAAACATAAAATCTAAATTTCAAACTTTTAAACTTTATAGCAAATATACAGTTTAGTGTAAATATAACCTAATTTTATTCCCAATTTTTAAACTGTAAACTTGAATTATAAACTACAAAATATACTTGTGGTTAAACATATAAGTCATCTTTATTAAACATATGAATTAAAAATTATTAAAAGAAACCATTACAGAAAAACAAAACAAAAAAAATCTCATTGGCTAGTCATTTTTGTCTGTTAGATTGGATTCAATCCAATGGACAAGATCTTTCCCTTCTCATTTTATCAGTCTTATTTCTCATTGGATGATAGATGTTGGTGAGGATAACCAACTTTTAATCTCTACCATTGATAAAATCTGATCCAATGGTGAGGATATCAAGAGCTCTTCTCTCAATCTCTCATTTCTCTCGAACGCCATCGCTCTATCTCTCCTATCTCTCACAATCTCTGTATCTCTCAATCCCAGTCGCCATGTCTCTCAAACTCTATGTCTCTCTTTCTCTCTCAATCACCATCTCTCGTAACCTCTATGTCTCCAAAGTAGCCTTGTTTTCCATTCTTCAATTCCATTCGTTTAATAGCTTTCTACAGTGACCCTGAAACGTGGATTCAAGTTTGGTTGAAACGTTTTTTTTTGTTGTTTAGGGAGAAGAAGTAGTGGATAACGAAGGAGTGGAGTTGGAGCTGTGCCGGAGTCGGAGCGAGACTAGCTTTGCGGGATTCTGTAGGCGGAGGAAGACAGAGGAGATGATGACGACGAACACCAAGGTGGCTGGATGCAACGACAAGAACGCCTCCTCTCTGCAACTCTTCTCTCAAATCCCACGACGAAGAAGAAGAATCATGGCTGGATGTAACGACGAAGGCCATGGAAGAACACGACGACGAAGGCTATGGAAGAACATGACGAAGGTGGTGGTGTGGCCTGTGAGAATTGGAAGATGAAGAAGACGACTAAGGTTGTTGTGGTGCGGCGTACGCTTAGTTAGTAATTAGGTTAAGTTTTTTTTTCTGTTCACCAATTAGGTTTAAGTTTGGTTAGGTTTTTTGGTTTATTTGGTTTAATAATTTTTCTGTCTAATTAGATTTATTTTTAAATTTTTGTATTTTTGTAAACCAATTTAATAATAAATAATTAAAATCTATAAATCAATTTTAATTTTAATTATATTTTCTTTTATTTTAAATAATTAATTAAAAATAAATTTAAAATCGATAAATTTAATCTGAATAATAACAAAAAAGATAAGCTATTAAAGAAGATTTAATTGCATACAAAAAAAGCTATAATATATAACAATAACATAGCAACGCAAAAAACCGCTATCTAATGTGTCTGACCTACTATGACGGGCGATGATACAGCGTTTCATAAACCGTTATCGTATCGTTAGATAGCGTTTTTCGTCCGCTATTAAAAACCTTTTTTCTTGTAGTGAACAACAGTAATACCTTAAACTGAACAGATAAACATCAAATCATTTCAGACATTAATTTGAGTTTGAGAGTTGTTTCCATCTCAGAGAGAGGCTCTTTTTTCGCCAATAAACGATCAAGGAGTTTTTGCCTAGAGAGTTTTTCTTTCAGTTCTAAAACGTTCTGTAACTTTGACAACTCCTCTTCTCTACCACTCTTCTTCTTCTTAATGGCAGCTTTCGCAGCCTTCACCCCGACTGGGCTACCCTCTGGTTCTCCCACAATCTCTTCTTTCCTATCAACCTCCAACACTTTGCGCTTTTCCTTACCACTGTCCTTAGCCTAAAAGGTGGAGCACCATTTCTGGTCATACCTCAGCTCCCTCCAGCAGTGATCCAGGGTGAACTTGTAGTCGTTATTATTGAAGAATATGTCTAAGGCAGCTTTCATCACATCATCATCATTCTGACTAATTGTCTGATCCCGAAGAGCCGCATCATAGCATCCAGCAAACTTGGATACTTGCTCGTTAATCCGAGCCCACCTCTGCTTGCAAGGACCAAGTTCTCTCGGTATTGTCCCAACCAGGAGAGGGCTTGCGTTGTAGTACTCTACAATCCGCTTCCAGAATGCTCCAGCTTTCTGCTCATTGCTGACGACCGGGTCTTTACTGGTGTTAAACCATGCACCAATAAGGATTTTATCCTCTTTGGGAGACCATTTCCTCCTCTCCTTCACACCAGACTCATTAGGAACTTGACTACCGAACCAAAAAGGTTCAGGTGAATCAAGGTCAACTGGAATTTGACTATGTAGTAGGTTTACATAACCAGAGGTGTTAGCCATGGTTATAGAATGCTCGGTGTTACTCTATTAGCAACACAGAGCCTTAAGTAAGCCATCTATATTTATTTAACAATTAAAGGCAATCAAATCTGAGCAGTTAGGAAGATAGGAAGCAAACAACTAGCATTTAGCACCAATCAAATCCGACTAAGTACTATACTAGCAAGACGGAGCATTCGGGGAACTATTTCTAAACGTTCTATAACATTTAAAACCAATCAATTCTGACGGGTAAGGAAGATAGAAAGTAGGGGTGTTCAATCCGGATATCGGTTCGGTTTCGGTTCGGTTTTTTTGGTTTTTCGGTATTTCGGTTACTAAAATATAACTACCATTCTAAATCCATATTTACTTCGGTTCGGTTCAGTTTATATACTGTCAGTTTTCGGTTTCGTTCGGTTTTATACCAAAAACCTAACTATTTAGTTTGAGATCATATTATATGAATTTTAGAGTCATGTTATCGACGCAGTCATTTATTAAATTCAAATAAATGAAAAAAGTAAAAAACGCTTCTACCATCATATAAAATAATCAAATTTAGAATTAGAATCAAAGCTCAATAATTTGAAAGTAAAAATAAGAAACAAAACAGAAGCACGAAAGAAAAGTTTTTCCACTCTTCCATATTTATTGTTCATCAAATTCATGCTTCTTCGATTGAACACGAAAATTTGTTCGTTTATTGATAAGAAAAAAATTGTGAAGAATTTTCACTAGTTATTATCCATCAAATTTATATACTTCACTTCAATTTAGTCAATGCTAAAATAAAGCAAAAAAAAAAACTAAAAAAGGAAGACTAATAAAATAAGAAGCTACAATCGCGATGTATTGTTATTTAATTATAGTTCAAGTGTTTTACAAATTAGAGTTTCTTTATTTCTATGAGTTTCGAAATCAAGCTAAGACGAAGATTTGGTTTTAGGTTTAAGAATGACGATAAAAAAAGAAGTAAAACTAAATATTGATTCAAATTAACAAACAGCTAGCCAAGGGTATTTCATCGGGTGTTGAATTGGAGCCAAACAATTATTCAAGCGCAGTGAAAAGCCTTCTAGAACTCGGATCACTCAGCTGGAACACCCCACTCGGATCACTCAGCTGGAACTCGGATCACTCAGCTAGAACTCGGATCACTCAGCGAGCAGCCTTCCCGTCAAAGGAGAAAGGGAATAGAGTACACTTGATATAATCGGGTGGTACTCCATTCGCTTTAGTGAAACCTTACATCTTCTCAAAGTGCTCAATGTGGTCCATCGGTATTTCAGCAGGAAGTCCATTGAAGATCTTCCTTTGCACTAGAATTATCAAGGCTGGCTTGATCTCGAAGTATTGCCTAGTGCAAGGTGGAGGGTTGATGGCGGATCGCGTAGTAGGCAGATTACGCAGTAGATTTCTCTGGCCAATTGGAACAACTTCCTCCTGTTGATTCTGTTGATTTGCAGCGTTCAGAGCTGCTTGCTCGGCAGTAGCTTGCTGCGCTTGAATGGTTTGCTGCATCTGCTGCATCTGCTGTTGCATGAGTGCCATTGCAGCAGTGAGATCACCATTATCACCGTGATCACCCATGTTGGCGACTGTCGGTCTTTGCTGTTGACGGTTATGTCGTTCTAATCTCGCTAGTTCTACGTTGGTGAGCTGATGTAATGGTCCTTGCGCGTTGTTCCGAGTGTGTCTACTGGTCATGCACCTGGATCATCAGCTGCAACAATGAAATTGAAGCGAGTTAGATATCTTAGACTAAATATGAAACCGAAAAATAGAGGTAGAAAATCTGGTCCCCGGCAACGGCGCCAAAACTTGGTACACTAAAAATGAATCCTTGCTACTGCCAAGTTAACAGTTGTAATTATAGTACTTTAGATTCAAATTTAGAGGACCAGTCTACACTTTATTTCTATGAGTTTCGAAATCAAGCTAAGACGAAGATTTGGTTTTAGGTTTAAGAATGACGATAAAAAAACAAGTAAAACTAAATATTGATTCAAATTAACAAACAGCTAGCCAAGGGTATTTCATCGGGTGTTGAATTGGAGCCAAACAATTATTCAAGCGCAGTGAAAAGCCTTCTAGAACTCGGATCACTCAGCTGGAACACCCCACTGTCGTGGTGGTGGTCGCTTTGCAGATCGATCCCACCATCTAACTGTCGTTGAGATGAGAATCGATTGCAAGCTTTAGAGGGCAGGTCCGATTAGTTCACTTACTACCCTAATATCTACTTTCGTTGATTAGGGATATTAAGCTCATTCAATACATGTCAAGTTATCTCCTATGCGGTTAACTAGGTGATGAACTGAGGATCTAACAATAAGTGATCAGATTAATGAAAGCATTAAGAACAGTATGAATGAAGAATTAATTGAGTCCGCTTATCTATGTTTAGCTCATATCTCAACACCCTAAAAACCCTAGGCGAGCTAGGTTACTACTCGATCATGATGCAAGCAATCAAAAACATAATTCCTGAATAATATTGCATAAGAACAAGAGTAGAAACAAAAGGGTTCAGATGATCTTCTCGATGAGAGGATGGATTCTTCTCCCTTACAAGTTACAGATCGCACAAACTAAAAATAGTTCTCTTGTTAAAACTAGCGTGTAAGAAAATAAAATTGGATAGATGGCGTTTTTATATGGAGGCGCCAGTAGGTAGAAAAGAGATTAGGGCAACAGGGCTTTAATTCCCGAAATAGGAGTTTCCTTATTCGTCGGGAACAACCTTGAGATCAATCCGTCTGCTTGTTCTGCATGAGAACAGTCTCGGGACTGTTCTTCTCAAGTGTTCTCCGCAAGATTGCTCCAAAAAGACATTTTCTCTTCATGCACCTTCTCTTCACTCTTCTACCAACTCCAGACCTGTAAAAGATCAAAAGGGACTAGACTGACACGGTTTAAAGACTCGAATCAAATGGAAACATATATACAATGATGTGAAAAACACCATATATCAATTCCCCCAGACTTAGATCCTTGTTTGTCCTCGAACAAGGCAAGTATCAAGAACAGGGAGAAAGGTTTGAAAGTGCGGGGACTCGCTTATTCTCAGCAACCTTACTCTTACCACAAATCTCTGAACCATACAAGCTGTAGATTAGGACCACACACACTTACTGGGAACCTCCTGATCGCTGTTCGAAAATCGGCTCCTTACTCTACATCTCAACCTGAAAAGGTAACACTTTCGAGACAAAACTCGTTATGCTCAATTTAGATTAGCGCGAGCTTCTTATCATAGGCTCTACTCAGGGAGAACGGGCTAGGTATAAAACAGGCTAACTTTTATGGTGGAGCTCAAGAGTGTTTAGGGGTTACCAAGAGTGGATGCAGGATATCGCACAAAATGGTCGTGAGAGGACGGCTCCATTGATGTCCACAGCCCTTACTCATCTCTGCTAGTCGGACTACTCTCCGATTAGATCGATCATGGGACTGCTCTGCGCGAATCAATTTCCCTTCAGAACACTTCGCTGGAACCACCATTGCTTTCTCAACTTCCTCAGTGGCATACATTATAGATTCTTCCCCTTCTCGTCACCAGCAAACAACAAAAATAAAGATTTTCTTTTTCTCTCTCTCTCTCTTTTTTTTTTTTTTTTTTTTAACGTAAATACAAGATGATGGGAGGGTGACGAGGAAGGAGGTAACAAGTGATGTACGTGATGCCACTGGTGATTCATCGTGGTTCGTTCTAGCCACTGCCATCCTTCATTGTTCTTTCTGGTATCAGAACACTCTCACTGATTGTTCCCTTGTCTGCCGTGTTCCACCTTCACTGAATGTGTGAGCATTGATGAGTAAGAACTGTGTCGATCCTTTCCTCTCCGACCTTTTTGCACATATCTGCACATAAAGTACTAGAAAAGCAATTGCATGAGGGTGGAACAAAAGGTTAGGATACAAGGTGGGAACTAGCTAAAGATGAACTAGCCACTCAGGAACAGCAAGAGTGATAAAAAAGAGATAAGAAGTCCTGAGTGTATCTCTCATTCTCCCCTGATCTAGTGCCCATAACAAGAAGAATTAAAGTCCGGATTAGGTTCAGGTAAAGTGGAGTTGAGTCTACCCAGTGTAACCTGATCGGTATAGAACTTCTGGAGTGTCAAATGAGATAAGTCAGGGTGTTCCAGGTCCATGTGTGGGTCGTTCATCACTGCTAAGGTCACTGAATAAGAAGGTCAAAGCACGAGGTGGTTAAAAGATCATCACAAAATAAGGTCCAGATTCCCACAATAGTTTTGACTGACTCGATCCTAATGACTGACTCGATCCTAATGACTGACTCGATAAAAGCATTAAAAGGACACAAAGACAAATGCTCCCCCAGACTTACTTCACACCATCCCTGGTTGTGAAAATAAATCAGTGGAAGCTAAAACACACCAAACAGAAACAAATAACTTGAAAATAAATAGTTCAAATGGATAGGACAAGGGGTAGCAGTAGTCCTTTCGAACTCAGTCTGAATCGCCGCTGCCGGAGTGACCAGCTGTCCTCCTGTTCCGCGGAAGTCTCTCTCCTCCAGCAGAGGTGCCGACTGGCTCCTTGCCTGAGCGCCTTGTTCTCTGCTGTGTCTGCTCTCCTTGGCCTCTGATACAGCCACCCGTGATTCCCTTGAGGATCCTCTTCAAAAGGCTGTTGTTCTTCTTCTGGGAGTCAACCATCCAGCGTCTGTAAGCATGATCGTCCGTGACGTCGGCGAGATCCTCCAGGTTGTATTCCTCATCAGCGTATGGAGTAGCATCCTCCACATCGTCCATGTTCGCATCTGGAACTGGCGCACGGGGATCCTCGCATAAGTGCTCTGGATCGGGCAGGAACACAATGTTCGCTGAAGTTGTGAAATCTGTGAGCCCTGGAAGAGGTAGCTTGCAGAACAGAGTGTTCCCTTCCTTGTCGGCGAACTTGTAAGTGCTCTCATCGTGCAAGATGTGGCAGGTGACCAGATAAGCAGTGTCAATGTACTCAAACTCGGAGACGACTGCGTAGGAGCCGAGGTTGATGTTGAAGTGCTGGAACAGGGGAGTGAGCAAGCTGCCGCATCGATCCTTCTTGTCGTCTGTTCGGAGCAAAGGGTCTCTCCTCTCATAGAACATGGAGATGAGATGATACCCTGGGTTTGTTTTCACGGCCTGAATGGGTATGAGCTTGTCCCTGCGCATCTCGTCCTCAACTCCTGTGAACAACACCTGCAGCTCTCCGTTTGTAACCTGAGAAGTGTACTCCTTTGCGAACAGGATGTTTGAGACAACCTTGGCGATGAGTCTCAGAGTAGGGTTCCGAATTCGCGACTGATAGGCCTTGCGAGAAGTGAATTGGCCGGCTGCGATGAGGTCCCAAAAGGCGTTTGCCGGTGTGAACTTCTTCTCAACGGATACCTCCTTAGGCGTATCTGCGATCTCGTACAGCTCGTTAAGATCATGAAGAGTGATCGAGCAGAACTTGCCATCAGCCATGAAAGAGAAGGAGCAGTTCTCGTACGTGGGTGCGGTAGGGTTCTGGTAACTGATCTGAGCGGTTGCGAGCACTTGTCGGACCAGATCTGGGTAGAGAGCCTGTGCTTTGTAGCAGAGAGGAGCAATGCCTATCGCTTGCAGTGCGTCAAACACGTCTGTGTCGAGGCCGAGGGCAGCCAGAGTCTCCGCATGTGCAAAGCGTGTGGGCAAGATCTCTGCAGCGAGAAGCCGGTTGTACCTTGCTGCGGACTCCTTGTCCCATCCCTCACAATTGTAGTCAAGTAGGAATGGGTCGTTGATATTGATCGGTTGGCCTTCAACCTTATTCGGCCACGGGTAAGAGGAAGGAGCGACTGCCCTTAGAGGGGGTGCAGCAGTTCCGCGAGAGTTCTTGGATGCCGAAGTGTACCTAGTGCGTGGAGGCATCTGCAAAACAGAAGCAATATCCCAAATCAGCACCATTCAATGGTTGTTCTAGAAACGATGGAGCATACCAATCCTTAAAGTTTACTCAAATCCATCGATTTCTAAACAACATACAAACTTCCAACCCTAGTCAATCACTACAACTCAATCGCTCAAGAGAACAAGACACCATATTCAATAATCGGCTCTTATCCTATGGCAATTAGCACAATTTTGATCCTAGTAGCAAGATTGAAACCGATAACCACAATCTAGGGCCAAAAACTCAAGCAAAAAGGGATAAGAGAAACCGATGGGATACTCCACAATCGCGGATTGCATTCGCGATGGGGGAGGAGTTTTGAGCGGTTACCTTGGCGGGATTGTTTGCTCCTGCAAAATCAAACCGATCTCGAGGGAATCCAAGAGGTGAGAGCCAAAAATCGACAAGATGTAATCAAAGAGGAGAGAATTTGCGATTTAGGGTTCTTGAGAGTGGTTTGCGGCGAGAGAGATAGTGGGGAAGTGGAGTGAGTGGGCCTTAAATAGACCAACTTGAACGCTTCCCCTTCTCATTTTTTTTTTTTTAATTTTTTTTGGTCGAGTACTTACCTGGGAACAATCTGCGGAACAAGCGCCGGAGTGTTCTCCTGACAAGGTCTCGAATTTTCTTGTTTTTCTTCCTGCAAGTTAGTGTCTAATGAAATAAAAACATAAAGAAACAATATTTACACTCACCAGTGGGTTGCCTCCCACCAAGCGCTTGTTTTATGTCACTAGCTTGACTTTAGTGAGCCGATTAGGCGTGAGGGGGATCGCTTAAGGGTATTTCTACACCTTCAGCGATTGTTGTGTCAGCAAGATATGGCTTGAGGCGTTGACCATTGACAACAAATTCTCCACCTCTTGTGTCCAGCAACACAACAGCTCCATAGGGGCGAACCTCCTTGAGACCATCTGGATTTAGGCTTTCCAGGGAACAGCTTAACCCGTGAATTGAAGAGTAAGACCTGATCATTCGGAGCAAAGCTTCTGCTGATGATCCGTTTGTCATGGAATGCCTTGGTCTTTTCCTTGTAGATCCTAGAGCTCTCATAGGCCAGATGCCTAATCTCTTCTAACTCGTGGATCTGAATTGTCCGCCTCTCCTTGGCGGGTTTGATGTCGAAGTTGAGCAGTTTCACAGCCCAAGCTGCCTTGTACTCTAACTCCACAGGTAGTTGGCACGCCTTGCCATAGACCAAATGGTAGGGAGTGGTCTCTAATGGGGTCTTGTAGGCAGTTCTGTATGTCCAAAGAGCATCGTCAAGCTTGAGGGACCAGTCCTTACGGGTGGTATTGACTGTCTTTTGCAGGATGTTCTTGATCTCTCTGTTGGAAACTTCCACTTGGCCACTCGTTTGGGGATGATAGGCGGTTGCAACCTTGTGTTTCACGCCATTTTTGCTCAGCAATCCTTGGAACACCTTGTTGATGAAATGAGTTCCACCATCGCTTATAACCACTCTAGGCACTCCAAATCTTGGGAAGATGATGGAGGTAAACATCTTGGTTACAACACGTGCATCATTGGTTGGACTAGCAATCGCTTCTACCCACTTTGAAAAATAGTCCACAGCAACCAGGATGTACTCATTCTTGTGAGAAACTGGGAATGGTCCCATGAAGTCGATCCCCCAGCAGTCGAACACTTCTACTTCCAAGATATAGTTCTGAGGCATTTCGTTCTTCTTGCTTATACTTTCCATCCGTTGGCATGCATTGCATCGTGATATGAAAGCGTGAGCATCCCTGAACATAGTAGGCCACCAAAAACCGGCTTGGAGGATCTTGGAAACTGTTTTGAAGGTGGCAAAGTGACCAGCATAGGACGAACCGTGACAGTGATGAAGGATCCCTGGAATATCAGCTTCTGGAACACACCTTCTGAAGATCCCATCCTTGCCCTGACGATACAAATATGGCTCGTCCCAGAAGTAGTGCCTTGCTTCCCTCAGAAATTTCCTCTTCTCATTCCCTGTGAACCTCCAAGGTTCCTTCTCTGCTGCTAGGAAGTTTGCAATTTCAGCAAACCATGGGAGATTTGGGTACTGCTTCTGGATCACCGCCACGAATGCTTCATCTACGCGGGAACAACCCTCGCTAGCAGGTAATGACTGTTCTGTGTTGCACAGACCAATCGCGTTGACATATTCCATTGGTTGTTCCTCATCAAGAGTTGTCTCATCTAACACTTTCATCCTTGAAAGATGTTCTGCCACTCCATTATCAACTCCCTTCTTGTCTCTTATCTCTAGATCGAATTCTTGGAGTAAAAGAATCCACCTTAGGAGCCGCGGTTTAGCATCTTTTTTCGTGAGCAGGTACTTCAGAGCTGCATGGTCTGTGTGCACGATCACCTTTGATCCAACCAGGTAGGATCTGAATTTTTCAAATGCAAACACGATGGCAAGGAGCTCTTTTTCTGTGGTTGCGTAGCGACACTGAGCTTCGTCCATAGTTCTGCTAGCATAGTATATCACGTGCAACTTCTTATCCTTCCGCTGTCCAAGAACTGCTCCCACTGCAAAGTCACTCGCGTCTGTCATGATCTCAAAAGGAAGATCCCAGTCTGGAGGTTGAACAATCGGTGCACTGACTAGGGCTCCCTTGATCGTGTGGAATGCGGCTAGACAGTCGCTGTCGAAGGCGAACGGGGTTTCTTTGCAGAGCAGTCGAGTGAGTGGCCTTGCAATTTTCGAAAAATCTTGAATGAACCTTCTATAGAAACCAGCGTGTCCCAGGAAACTCCTTATTCCCTTTACCGAAGTTGGTGGCTGCAGACTCATCATGACCTCGATCTTTGTCTTGTCCACCTCGATGCCTTTCTCTGATATTTTATGCCCCAGAACAATCCCATCTCTGACCATGAAGTGGCATCGCTTCAGATGCTTTTCTTCGCATCGCTTCAGAACCCTGCACAAATTTGACAAACAGACATGAAAGGAGCTTCCATAGACGCTGAAATCATCCATGAAAGCTTCCATTATGTCTTCGATTAGGTCAGTGAAAATCGACATCATGCAGCGTTGGAAGGTCGCTGGAGCATTGCACAAGCCGAAGGGCATCCTCCTGTATGCATATGTTCCATATGGGCATGTGAACGTCGTCTTCTCCTGATCGTCTGGGTGGATGGGAATCTGAAAGAAACCTGAATAACAATCTAAAAAGCAATAGTAAGGGTGGTTAGCCAATCTTTCGAGCATTTGGTCAATGAAAGGAAGTGGGAAGTGATCCTTGCGAGTCGCAGCATTCAACTTACGGAAATCAATGCACATGCGATGACCAGTAACTGTTCTAGTAGGGATTAGTTCATTTTTTTCATTTGTTATAACCAATGTTTTGAAAACCGGACCGGATACCGACTCGGTATAGCTACTGGTTGACTGGTTGGATCGGTTCAACCGGTCGAACCGGGTTTTCTATCTATGAAACTTATATATATAATATATATTTATATTATATGAATTTTATTTCTACATATAATACATTCTCTATTCTTTTCTATAATTAACTAAATATAAAAAAATAAACATAAATCTAACTGTATATATAATAAAATAAAACTGAATAGTGAATACTATGTAAACTAAAATTAATAAAATCATATGATTTACAATTAAAATTATCATATTTATTTATTTTTACAACTAAATCTCAAATTTTATGAATATGGTAAAATAAAAATAGTATATGAAAGTCAAAAATATATTTTTCACATTGTTTCTTAAGAAAATAAAAATCAATTAAATAATGATAGTTGAACACTAATTATAAAATATAAAATTTTAGCTAATAATAATTGAAAACACTTAATTATATGTTAATTTTTATGAACCGGGTCTTAAAATTGACCCGGGTCACCGGTTTTACCGGTTTTCAGCCGGTTTTACCGGTTTTTTACAAATCCGGGTTTTAAACTGAACCGGGCTCGGCTTCTTCACCGAGTCACGGTCGAACCGGTTCGACCGGCCGGTCCGGTCCGGTTTTCAAAACACTGGTTATAACAGTGATCCCACCTTTTTTAGGTACTACATGAACAGGGTTGACCCACTTACTATCAGAGATCGGATAGATTACACCAGCTTCTAGAAGTTTCATTATCTCTTTCTTTACAACATCTTTTAGATTTTGGGTTTAACCTCCTCTGATGTTCTACAGAAGTCATCGATTCATCTTCCAGGTGTATTCTATGCATGCACAGATCAGGTGAAATGCCAGGTATGTCAGCTAGAGAATATCCTAATGCCTTACGATATTTTCTAAGTTCACATAAAAGCAGAGCAGTCTCGGCATTGTTCAGGTCGGCATTTACTATGACAGGATATGAGGAATTGGGTCCAAGGAATGCATACCTGAGTCCCTTGGAAAGGAATTTGAGCTCTACCTTCGGAGCTTTCAGCTCGCTCCATGAGTCATCGGTCTGAGCTGCTGGAACAGACGGGTTACGAGGCACGGTTGTTCCAGCTGGTTCGCTGAGCTCGCTGTTCTCCCCCAGACTTAGGTTTGCCACTATCTTTTCCATACTCCTTGCTGAATCCAGGACCTTGGAATAGGCATCAGCATCAATACTTTCTAAGCTCTGCTCGGCCTCAGCTCTGACTAGGGCGAGTTCAAGAGGGTCATCGGTGAGAATCTCCTCAATCATTCCCTCATGTGGTTCTAGCGGATCACCCTCTTCTTGGACAGTGAAGGTTTGTCCATCCAGCATTGGTTTCTTGAGCATCTGATTCATCTCAAACTTCGTCACGATGTCTCCAAGATGGAGATCAATCTTCCCTTGTCGAACGTCTATGATAGCTCCAACAGTGCACAGAAATGGTCTTCCCAGGATCAGGGGGTCTTTTGATTCTTCCTCGAGTTCCAGAACAACGAAATCGGCAGGGACAAGTGTGTTCCCAATTTGAACTTGGAGATCTTCAAGGATCCCAACCGGAGACTTCACAGATCGATCAGCAAACACTAAGGACATCCTGGTTGGCTTGAAATCCGTATACCCAAGGCGCTTAGCCACAAAGTAAGGCATGAGGTTTAAGCTTGATCCTAGATCGACGAGTGAGCATGAGAAGATTGTTCTCCCTATCTGGATTGAGAGGACAAATTTTCCTGGATCACCCAGTTTCTTGATCCTTTTGTTCTGGAGCACTGCGCTGCACTCCTTAGAGACGATCATGAACTCGCTGTCATCAGATATCTTCCCTGAGATCAGTCCCTTCACAAAACTGCGCATGGATGGCATCATCTGGATCGCACTCATCAGAGGAAGTTTGACCGTTAGGTCTTCTAGCATCTTTCTGCACTTCATCTCTTCCTTATCCTTGCGCGTAACCTTTGCTGGAACGGGATAGAGTACTTTTGGTACATACTGACGAGCAGGGAAAGATTCTGCAATCGGTGGAACAGCCCCGACAGGTTGCTCTGCATCAGTTGGAACAGTCTCAATAGGTTGTCCTCCCTCTTCCTTATCTGTAGGTACGGCTTCAGGCGGTTGATCCGACTCTTTCTGCTTCCCTTTCTCGGCCGATGTGAACCTCCTGGTGTCCAGATCAGTCAGTTGCTTCCCACTCCTTAGCGCTACTGCGTTGCACTCCTTGGGATTCTTATCTGTTTTTCCAGGAAGAGTACCTTGCTGTCTCTTCACACTCTCAGCAGTCTGAGCAATCTGAATATCCATCTGTCTCATGTGGCTTGAGACATTATCGTACTTGGCACTTAGGTCATTGAACATATGGTTCATTCTGGTGTTGATGTCGTTTGTAACCTGATTCAGTGCTTTTCCTTGGATCTGCTGTCCTTGGAGCAGTTGGCTCATCATCAATGCAAGACTCTTCATATCATCCTGAGGAGCAATCTTAGCCGGTTGTGCAGGTTGGTGATTAACCGGCTGTTTCTGGTTGTGGAACTGGGCATTCTGAGCCGGGCTGAGGACATAAGTTCTTCCTTGATTTCCATACCCCCTTTGGTATCCACTGTTCTGACCCTGGTTTCCTTGAGCGTTCTCTATGTTACTGTCTGGCTTAGGGTTGTTAAACAGGTGGGGGTTATTCCTGACGTTAGGGTTCGAGTGATAGTTCTTGAACTGTCATCCTTGCCCATTGACATAGCTCACTTCGTGCTGATCTTCAGCCAACTGATCTGCCTCTGATGTAGCTTCCGCGGTGGTTTTATCCTGAGGAGATTCTTCCATGATGAAGACCTGATTCTGATTACCCTTAATCAGCTGATCGACCTTGGCAGAGAGCTCATCAATCTTGCTGTTGTCAATGCTGTTCACCTTATGTGTGCGATCAGTCTCGCGGTTGTTATCAGCTGAGCTTGAGGCCATGTTCTCAATCAGTGCGAAGGCACCTCGAGTGGATTGGGTCATGAAGTCTCCATTACTGGCTGAATTCAAAGCGTTCCTGTACTCCCAACCTACTCCATCGTAGAACACTCCGAGCAGGTAGTCTTCCTCAAAACCGTGATGTGGGCACTCTCTGCTGTAAACATTGAATCGCTCCCATGCATCGCAGAACGGCTCATCCACTAACTATTTGAAGGTCGCGATCTTTTGTCTCGGAGGTGCCGTCTTCGATTTCGTGTAGAAGTGGCTAAAGAAGGCATATCAGACTTGTTCCCATGTTGTGAGCGATCCTGTAGGTAGGGAATCTAGCCAGCGAGCAGCCTTCCCGTCAAAGGAGAAAGGGAATAGAGTACACTTGATATAATCGGGTGGTACTCCATTCGCTTTAGTGAAACCACACATCTTCTCAAAGTGCTCAATGTGGTCCATCGGTATTTCAGCAGGAAGTCCATTGAAGATCTTCCTTTGCACTAGACTTATCAAGGCTGGCTTGATCTCGAAGTATTGCCTAGTGCAAGGTGGAGGGTTGATGGCGGATCGCGTAGTAGGCAGATTACGCAGTAGATTTCTCTGGCCAATTGGAACAACTTCCTCCTGTTGATTCTGTTGATTTGCAGCGTTCAGAGCTGCTTGCTCGGCAGTAGCTTGCTGCGCTTGAATGGTTTGCTGCATCTGCTGCATCTTCTGTTGCACGAGTGCCATTGCAGCAGTGAGATCACCATTATCACCGTGATCACCCATGTTGGCGACTGTCGGTCTTTGCTGTTGACGGTTCTGTCGTTCTAATCTCGCTAGTTCTTCGTTGGTGAGCTGATGTAATGGTCCTTGCGCGTTGTTCCGAGTGTGTCTACTGGTCATGCACCTGGATCATCAGCTGCAACAATGAAATTGAAGCGAGTTAGATATCTTAGACTAAATATGAAACCGAAAAATAGAGGTAGAAAATCTGGTCCCCGGCAACGGCGCCAAAACTTGGTACACTAAAAATGAATCCTTGCTACTGCCAAGTTAACAGTTGTAATTATAGTACTTTAGATTCAAATTTAGAGGACCAGTCTACACTTTATTTCTATGAGTTTCGAAATCAAGCTAAGACGAAGATTTGGTTTTAGGTTTAAGAATGACGATAAAAAAACAAGTAAAACTAAATATTGATTCAAATTAACAAACAGCTAGCCAAGGGTATTTCATCGGGTGTTGAATTGGAGCCAAACAATTATTCAAGCGCAGTGAAAAGTCTTCTAGAACTCGGATCACTCAGCTGGAACACCCCACTGTCGTGGTGGTGGTCGCTTTGCAGATCGATCCCACCATCTAACTGTCGTTGAGATGAGAATCGATTGCAAGCTTTAGAGGGCAGGTCCGATTAGTTCACTTACTACCCTAATATCTACTTTCGTTGATTAGGGATATTAAGCTCATTCAATACATGTCAAGTTATCTCCTATGCGGTTAACTAGGTGATGAACTGAGGATCTAACAATAAGTGATCAGATTAATGAAAGCATTAAGAACAGTATGAATGAAGAATTAATTGAGTCCGCTTATCTATGTTTAGCTCATATCTCAACACCCTAAAAACCCTAGGCGAGCTAGGTTACTACTCGATCATGATGCAAGCAATCAAAAACATAATTCCTGAATAATATTGCATAAGAACAAGAGTAGAAACAAAAGGGTTCAGATGATCTTCTCGATGAGAGGATGGATTCTTCTCCCTTACAAGTTGCAGATCGCACAAACTAAAAATAGTTCTCTTGTAAAAACTAGCGTGTAAGAAAATAAAATAGGATAGATGGCGTTTTTATATGGAGGCGCCAGTAGGTAGAAAAGAGATTAGGGCAACAGGGCTTTAATTCCCGAAATAGGAGTTTCCTTATTCGTCGGGAACAACCTCGAGATCAATCCGTCTGCTTGTTCTGCATGAGAACAGTCTCGGGACTGTTCTTCTCAAGTGTTCTCCGCAAGATTGCTCCAAAAAGACATTTTCTCTTCATGCACCTTCTCTTCACTCTTCTCTACAAACTCCAGACCTGTAAAAGATCAAAAGGGACTAGACTGACACGGTTTAAAGACTCGAATCAAATGGAAACATATATACAATGATGTGAAAAACACTATATATCAATATGTCGTTGTAAAATATATACATATTTACATGTTTCTACTTTTGATCGGTTTTGTTCGGTTTATTCGGTTTAATCGGTTATAAACCAAACCATATCCAAATCCTACGGTTTTTATAAAATCACATCCATTCGGTTTATATGGTATATACCAAAACCAAACCATATTGTGTATTTCGGTTCGGTTCGGTTCGGTTTTACCGTAGTGAACAGCCCTAATAGAAAGCAATTCACTAGCATTTAACACGAATACATTAAATGACTTTTAGCAATTCGCTAGCAATATACACTACTTATATTATTTTATTTTTCAGAGAAAAGAGACTATGAAGTTGTAAAAAGCATCGTACCTTATTATTACAGCCACTCGTGAGGTAATATCACACTCCCGTGTGAAGCCTTTGAAGCTCTTCCTGAAAACACATAAGATAAATTATGAAAACACATAAGTCAAATGTTATAAGACTATTGCAGAATCAATTATGAAAAGCACAAGGAGATAAACTTACCAAGCAGAACCAAGAACACCAAACCTATTAAAACTAGTAGACAGAACATAAGCTTAACTCGTGATTTCTTCTTTGATAACTCATATACAGTCTTCTCTAGCAGCACCAGCTTCTGCTCACTCTCATTACCTTGATCCTTAAGCACCCATAGTTGTGTCTGAAAGTCCCCTCATCTCCTCCATGACCGCGACATCCAACCACTTCCAAATGTGGCAGTCTCCATCATCCACATTTTTTCACGTGAAGTACCTTCGGCCTGGGTCTTTAGAAGTGTAGGCTGTTGCAACAACAGACTCACCACCACAGTAGCATATCGTCGGGATTCCATCATCAGCCTCTGTGGTGTGTACTGAACCGGCTCTGCAATGTTGTAGCTGCTCTGAGCTTCATCCGCGTGCAACTGAGCTTCTGCTTCGAGAAGGGAGGTTATGTCATACTCTGATGATGAGGAAGGCTGACTGTAGCTATAGTCTTGTCCCATTGTTGTTAACCTGCAAGAAATAATATTCACAGAGCATTAGAGACAAAGTAAGACAACAGATTATCACAGAGCATTACATATCGAGTAAGAAAGCAACACATATCGAGCAAGAGACAAACTAAGACAGCAGAAAATCAAAGAGCATTAGAGCAATGAAAGGTATAGTAAGAAACAATATTGACAGAGCATTACAGACAAGCTAAGACAACAGATTATCACGAGTAAGAAACAATATTCACGAGTAAGAAACAATATTCACAAGTAAGAAACAAAATCGAGTAAGAAAGCAAACACAAATCGAGTAAGAACAAACGAGAAGAATCGAGTAAGAAAAAACGAGAAAAATCCCCAAATTGTTTTATACCCAAATCGTTTTCAAACCCTAATTTGAAACGAAAATTTCCCCAAATCGATTGGAAAACAAAACCGAACCCTAGATTGAGAGGAAAACAAGATGACAACTAATTTAAATCGATTAATCTACAAGAGAAGTCTTCGATTTACCTTGTTCATCCGACGGAGATTAATCGCCGTGTTTCGTCGAGAGAATCGCCTTTCAAGTCGAGAGGTTTTTTTTTTTCTGCTTCGGTTGAGAATGACCTATATTTTTTTACCCATACGAAACACAAAACCGAGACAGACCATTCAAACTCCGCCACGTACCCTATCAAGTCCTTAAACTTGCTATTTACGGACCAATCATTTGGTTTATTAAGCAAAAAATTATTATTATATTCCAAATAATATATGATTAACCGCTAAGGATTGGACTTGTTACCCCGTTGTGGACGCTCTCAGTTTATCGAGAGTAATAATGCAACGACGGTTCTAACACCAAACATTCTTTAATAATCAGTTTTAGGGTAAAAACAATGGAATAGATAAAAAAAACAGTTTTGAGTTTCCTCAGTCGTCCAAATGTAAGGGTTTTGTTATATTATTTTTTCATTTTTATACATTTGAAATAAAATTTAAATTTGATACTTAAAAATTTAATTTAATATGTCTCGGTGTTCAACGATTTCATTTTTCTGAATACTGGTACGACCAACTACAACTTCTTTTAGGAATAATATTAATTTTACAGAACGCAAGCTTTAAAAAGACTGACAGACATGCATGTTCAGTATGATTGATATAGTTTATTAGAGGTTGTTAGTTTGAATCCTATTATTTATAACGGTGTTATAACGAAAGAATTATCGGTGTTACGTATCTTTCAAATTATATTTTCTGTAATTATTTATATTAGGCATGAGATCTATAAAACAATACTATATTAGTTTTGTATATCATTTTTATGAATAGACTTCGTGCATTAGTGTTCTGCTATGTCTCATTTAATTTTCACTGATTACTCCTTAGTTTTTAATTAGGAAACATAAGAAGAACGACATAACCTTTCTCACTTGCTCAACATATACCAAAGAGTTTCAGGACAAGAAATAAACTATTCAAAGTCAGCGATTTCATTTTGCCAAAGGTACTCCTTCTCACGTTCAAGATAACATTGCTAAGTAATTCTAACTCATATAAAGCCTCTGGTTGATATTTAGGAGTTCTGGAACGTATAAGCAAAAAGAGAAAATAAGCATTCCAATATAATCATTAAACATGACAAAATTATGGCTACTCCATACCTGGAGATGATCACTCTGAAGAACTCGGACAATGCCCGTAGGTCCGCCTTCTTTAATATAAAATACATAAATTGTATCCATATATATTGCATTATAGATTACAAAAAATCAAATAGTTTACATGAAATAAATTTTAATTACATTCAATAAAAGGAAAACAATTAATAATATTTTAAGACTGAAAACTGAAAACTGAAAACTGAAAACTACATATGATATTTTTATTAGGTTCGAAAATAATAATAATATAATATTATTAGATTATATTTTCTACATTTTTATTATAATGTTTAGCTTTACATTTCTGTATATTAAAAATTAAAAATTTAGTGTCAAATGATGATTTGTTTTATGTTTTAGAAATTATACTTTTGTAACTTAACTAAAAGAAAACTAAAAACCAACTCAGTTGAATTGAACAAAAACAAATAAAATAAATTAAACCAAACAAATATAAACAAAACCGAACACAAACTAATTAGGATTGATTTTGGTTAATGTTTTTAGATCAAACAAACTAAATCAAACTGAATCTGAATTTAAACCGAAATGTCCATCCCTGTATCTTATAATTCCATGTGACAATCTTTTAAACCTGTATTCTTTTATTTCTAAAACATCTTTTTAAAAATTTATTTTTTGAAAGATTTACTCTAGATCACTTTTTATTATCCAAACTCTAGATCACTTTTATACTTACAATTTATATCATGTAACACTTTCCACTACTAACAGATTTTTGTTTCTTTCAACATATTTTCTTTTCTCTCAACCACTTAACCATAGTGACCAACCCAACTTACAAAATTAAATTTTAACTCATATTTAACTAAAATACAAAACTTCTAATAACCACATAATTTTTTTTCTCGCTAAAGCCATTTTCACGTTAAAACCGCATAATCATATATACTGCCTAAAAACAAAATCACATTTTTCTGTCAAATCCGAAAAATCATGTTTTCTCTGCAGACTCAAATTTTTCGCCAAAATTGTAAAATCAGGTTTATCATCAAAATATCAAAATTGGATTTTCCAGTCAAGCAAAAAAAAATTGAGTTCTCCCACTAAACCCACAACATTGAGTTTTCCCACCAGAACAAAAAAAATCAAAATTTCCCACTAAAGCCTGCTCTCCAACCAAAACCGCAAAATAGAAGTTTTTTTAGAACCGCAAAATCACATTTTTCGCCATAATCGCAAAATTACATTTTCCTGTAAAAATCACAAAATCACATTTTTCTACAAAAAATTACAAAATCATGTTAGTAAGCTTGGGACTTAGTACACAAATCTATTTTTTTCTCGCAAAAATCGTAAAATAATGTTTTCACGTCAAATCGTAAAATAAAGTTTTTTTTCTGAAAAAAACTACAAATCACATTTTCCACTAAAACCGCAAAGTCATGTTTCCCGCAAAAACTGCAAACTCGTGTTTTTCTGTTAAAATCGCAAATTCATGTATTTCCGTCTAAAGTGAAAAATCAAATTTTCCTGTTAAAATCAAAAATTGAGTTTTTTCCGCTAAACTCGCAATATCAGAGTTTCCCACCAAAACTGCACAATAAGGGTTTTCCGCCAAAATTACAAAATCATTTTTTCCCGCTAAAAATAATAAATAATGTTTTCCGCCAAAATTACAAAATCACGTTTTTCTGTCAAAACTATAAAATCATGATTTTCCGACAAAACTATATTTTTCATCAATCAGGAAACTCACCAAAACCAAAAATGCATTTTTCTGTCAAAATAACAAAAATCATGTTTCCACCAAAATCGCAAAATCACATTATGTATCTGATTAGTCTCCGGTTCCAAAATCCAAACACAAATATATCTATGCTCTGTTCCGAAACAAGAAGAAAGAGATATACATCTATAAAGGATTGTGATTTGTTTTTGTTATGCTTCTTTTGATCGATTTAAGATTTGTAAGTCGTATGTTTAGACATTTGTTTGTGGAAAGTATTATATGGTTTGAGATCAGTTCAAGCGCGTTGGAGTTTATAGAAAACAAAAAAGTTGAAAAATTTGATAATATTGCGGGAAGTTATAGTGTACACATGTACACGGAAGCTGTATAATTTACATGTTTATCAAAATAAGAGTTACGTATGAACACTTACCTTTTTAAATTGCCATACAACATGAACGTAATATTGTGTATTTTTTTTAAAAAAATTGATGTTCATACACTGATGAAATGCAAAGAAATATTGTTTAACCCCAACATGACTAGCACATATGTGTACACATAGGAAGTTCTCAAGTTTGTTTGTTGTCTCGACATTGCTCATACATGTTTCAACAATTTAATTATAAAATATAAGATAAAAATGATCTAAAACAAGTTTCTACAGTTTAATTATAAAATGTAAAGTAAATTTTAGATATAGAAGACAGATACTATATACCTATGTTATATTAATCATCTAGTTAATATTTTTTGTCAAATGAAAGATTTAAACCTGCGTACCAAAACAAAAAATTTAAACCAAACCAACTAAAGAAACTAGGAAACAAAAAACAAAATCAAACAAAAACGTGGGAAATACGAAATAAACTAGAAATTCCCATAAAGAAGACAAAAGGGAAGATGACAGTCACCGGAGACTGTCTTTTTTTTTTTATCAAGTCGTTGAAGTGTTGAAAAAAATAGAAAGTCTCCGGTGAGGAAACAGCGTTGAAGTGGCGAATTCGTAAAGCGAAGTTCACATTTAAAGAAGCGCACTTTTACGAAACTCCTAGTCTCTTAAATAATGCCATGTCCGTAGATTCTGATCAAACGTTCTTATTTAGACCCCTTCTAATCAAAAGTTCTTCTCACTTTTTTTTCTCTTTCTCATTCTGCGATCATTGTTGGTGAGCTGTGAGAGTTTCAAGTTCTCACCTTTTTTTTCTCTTTCTCATTCTGAATTCAGGGTTAGTGAGGTGGGAGAGTTTCAAGTTTTCAGTCACGATACGTCATTCTGAATTACTCTACTTTGCTGTCTTTTTGCCTCTTTCCCTTTAGACTCTGTCTCCTCTCTAAACTTGGATGGTTTGGCTTTACTTTCGCTTCTCAACCACTTTGACAAAGTACCACCTCAAGTCAATTCCACGTGGAAGAAGAACACATCTGAAACCACTCCGTGTAACAACTGGTTTGGTGTCCTCTGTGATGATTTAGGTAACGTCGACACTCTTAATTTGAGTGCGTCTGGGGTTTCAGGCAGATTAGGTTCTGAAATTGGGGAGCTTAAGAGCTTGGTGGCTCTGGATCTCAGTGTCAATAGTTTATCTGGTTCGTTGCCTTCCAGTTTAGGAAACTGTATCTCACTTGACTATTTGGATTTGTCTGAAAATGGGTTTTCAGGCCAATTAGGTTCTGAAATTGGGGAGCTTAAGAGCTTGGTTACTCTGGATCTCAGTGTTAAAAGTTTATCTGGTTCTTTGCCTTCCAGTTTAGGAAACTATACTTCGCTTGACTATTTGGATCTGTCTGAAAATGGGTTTTCCGGGGAGATTCCAGATAGTTTTAGTAGCTTGAAGAACTTGACGTCTGTGTTCCTCACTTCAAACTTCTTCAGCGGTGGGTTGCCTCAGTCCTTGTTTCAGCTTCCCTTGTTAAAAGAGCTGAATCTTGACCGCAACAATCTTACCGGTTTGATTCCTGCAAGTGTTGGTGGGTTGAAAGAGCTTGTAGATCTCACCTTGTATGATAATCAGTTGTCTGGTCCCATCCCTGAGTCCATTGGGAACTGTAGTAAGCTGGAATATTTGTACTTGAACAAGAACAAGCTAAATGGTTCGTTACCGGAAAGTCTCAACCTGCTCGAGAATCTCAGATACCTGTTTGTCAGCAACAACAGCCTTGGAGGGAGGATTCGTTTCGGTTCAAGCAATTGCAAGAAGTTGGTGACTTTGGAACTGTCCTACAATGATTTTGAAGGCGGTGTTCCTCCTGAAATTGGCAATTGCAGTAACCTTGACTCTTTACTCATCATCAAATGCAACTTGACTGGTAACATTCCATCATCATTGGGCATGTTAAAGAAGGTTACTGTAATTAAACTCGGAGAGAATCGTCTCTCTGGGAACATCCCTCATGAGCTGGGGAACTGTAGCAGCTTACATACCTTGAAGCTGAACGGCAACCAGCTCCAAGGCGAGATACCTGCTGCATTGGGTAAGCTAAAGAAGCTCCAAAGCCTAGAGCTTTTCGAGAATAAGCTGTCTGGTCAGATTCCTGTTGACGTGTGGAAGATTCAGAGTCTAACACAGATTCTCGTTTAGAACAACACTCTCACCGGAGAACTACCAGTTGAAGTTACTGAGCTAAAGCATCTTAAGAAGCTTACCCTGTTTAACAACAGCTTTTATGGAAGGATACCAATGAGTTTAGGCGTGAACAGAAGCTTAGAGGTGGTGGATCTTATTGGTAACAGTTTTACAGGGGACATACCTCCCAATCTCTGCCATGGACAGAAGTTGAGGGTTTTTAACTTGGGTTCTAATCAGCTTCATGGCAAGATACCACCGTCTGTTGGCAAGTGTAAGACCCTCGAGAGAATGAGGCTTGCAGGAAACAAGCTTTCCGGTGTTCTTCCGGAGTTTTTTTGAGACACATAGTCTTCAGTATGTGGAACTCAAAGGCAACATCTTCGAAGGATCCATCCCTCGCAGTTTGGGAAGCTGCAAGAATCTCCAGACGGTCGACCTTTCTCGAAACAAACTCACCGGTCTGATACCTCCAGAACTGGGAAATCTGCAAAATCTGGGAGAGTTGTATCTCTCACATAATCACCTAAAAGGTCCTCTGCCACCTCAGCTATCAGGCTGTGTGAAAATGCTAAAGTTTGAAGTCGGGTCCAACTCATTGAACGGTTCTGTTCCATCGAGTTTCAGCAGCTGGAAAAGCTTGACTACTTTGGTTCTCATCGATAACCGTTTTTCAGGAGACATCCCCCCGTTCTTGGCAGAGCTAGGCAGCCTAATAGATCTCCAGGTAGCTAGAAATGCTTTTGGAGGTGAGATTCCTTCCTCGCTTGGCTTGTTAAAGCACCTGAACAGCTTAGACCTCAGTGGAAACGGATTCACCGGTGAGATTCCAGCCTTTCTGGGGGTTCTTGTCGATCTCGTACGGCTCAACATATCCAACAATAAGTTGACAGGGAACTTATCCGTTCTTCAAAGTCGTAGTTTCTTTCAGCTTGATGTATCCAATAATCAGCTCACTGGTCCTGTACCGGAAAAGCTGATAAATAGTTCATCAGTGTTCATGGGAAACCCAAGACTCTGCATTCAAACTTCTTTCTCAGTAAGTGCAGTGATCCGTAAGGAGTTTAAAACTTGCAAAGGTGAAGCCAAACTTAGCACCTGGAAGATCGCCCTTATAGCAGTTGGGTCCTTTCTATTTGCACTGGCTTTGCTTTTTGCTCTATTTTTTGTTGTTATCTGCTGCAAAAGAGGAGTCAAGACAGAAGATACACCTGTCCTCGACGAGGAAGAAGGCCTTTCCCTTCTGCTCAACAAAGTTCTCACAGCCACTGATAATCTAGACGACAAGTACATCATCGGAAGAGGAGCTCATGGAGTTGTTTACAAAGCCTCACTAGCCCCAGGCGAAGAATACGCCGTGAAGAAACTCATCTTTGCAGAAAGCGTACGTGCAAACCAGAACATGAAGAGGGAGATCGAGACGATCGGGCAAGTTAGGCACAGAAACCTCGTTCGGTTGGAAAGGTTTTGGATCAGGAAAGAAAATGGCCTGATGCTGTACAAGTACATGCCCAATGGAAGCCTGCACGAAGTTCTGCACAGAGGTGATCAAGGAGAAACAGGTCTTGACTGGTCTGCACGGTTCAACATAGCCCTTGGGATCGCACACGGGCTAGAGTATCTACACCATGACTGTCATCCACCAATCATACACCGTGACATCAAACCAGAGAACATACTCATGGACTAGGAGATGGAGCCTCATATTGGAGATTTCGGATTGGCTAGGATTCTAGATGACTCGACTATTTCAACAGCAACCATCACAGGCACCACTGGTTACATTGCACCAGATACAATTACTTCTCAGCGTTAACATTTATTCATATTTTGTTTACTGTTTGGCTTAATAATCATTGTTTGAACTTTTGCTATCAAACAGAAAATGCGTACAAGACAGTGAGGTGCAAGGAATCAGATGTTTATAGTTATGGAGTTGTTTTGCTCGAGCTGATAACGGGGAAGAGAGCAGTCGACAGATCTTTCCCTGAGGAGACCGATATCGTGAGCTGGGTAAGATCTGAGTTAATCAGCTACGAGAATGAAGATGATACTGTTAGTCCAATAGTTGATCAAAGGCTTGTGGATGAGCTTCTGGATACGAAGCTTAGAGAACAAGCAATTCTACTTACAGACTTGGCACTTGTGTGTACAGACAAAAGGCCAGAGAACAGACCGTCCATGAGAGATGTGGTGAAAGAGTTGACTGATGTGAAAGATCTTGTAAGAAGCACTTCTGGTTCAGTTCAATAGGTTCGGTATTTTACAGGTTTCTCTTAGCAGTAAGAGTGGAATCTTGCTATTCTCTGTAACTACTAATACTGATATGTTTTCAAGTAGCATTGAGTAACATTGCAGATCAGAAAAACATATGTGATGTCTCCAAAAATGCCTATTTATATTGTGTAAATCTATATTGTTAAGAGTAATAGATTACAATAACAAAAATACACACTTTCCTATCTCAATATGGTTTAGCCGGTGCTGCTACCTTAGAGGATTTGGAACCGGTTGGTGTTTGCGATGATGTTAAGATCCCTGGAGCCTTCTTGAACATGACTATGGACAAAGAGAAGCTCACTATCTAAATCTTTTCTCTTTGTAGCTCCTCTGTCTCTTGATAATCTTTTGAGATCCACTTCAGGCTGAATCATTTTGACTTGGAACATCGCCTTTAGCACCAAAACCCTGCTTGACCTGTAGGTAACTTGTAAGTCACTCTGCAAACATATTGACAGAACAAGAACAATGTCTACAATGTGTGTTGGGCCTGAAAGAATCGAGAGCACGTAAGTTGGGCCTTATAATCTAGTATTGGGCCTTATTATCTAGTATTGGGCCTTATTATCTAGTATTTTCTCAATATCTAGACATCATTTTCCTTTACGACGTTAGGTTAGATTTTGTCCACTCTTTTCACTAATCTCCGCCTTCATGAGCAGATGATGTTGGGGTTGGTAACTCCGTCTTCATCAACAGTATCTCCGGCTAAGTCTTCTATAAAACGCCATGAACCATTAATAATGGTTGGATAAGCCTTTATTTTGTATAAAATCTGTCTTTCTCCTTTTGTTCTGGCTAAGCAACCTGTATTTTTGTCTTGAGAGTCTCACTTTTACAATTTTGGTAGGCACGAAACAGGATCAGTGAATCAGATCTATCTTAATTGGTGGTAGTGATAATATATGGAGATTGTTTGATTACGTTGGTGATTAAAGAGCTTCTCCATGTATAAAAGAAGATGCACATATGAATAAGGTCAGAGGAACATTGATAACGTAACTAGAAAATGAAATAGTAACTGGAGTTATTATGGCGAGAATGATTCGTGAGTTTTGTATAAACAGTTTCAATTATGATCATATATATTTTTAATTTGGTCATGCTTGATTGAGTAATTTTTGCTTTGAAACTAGTGTACTGTAAGAGGAAGAGAAGCTACAGAAAAGAAACTGATTAGAAAATAGGTAATCCATCATCTACAATTAATAACGGATTGTTAAGTTTTTATTAAACTGATTCACTTAAGTTTCGAAGCAGTTTATGATTAACCTAACATCATTACACTGTATCACTTAAACCTAACGTAAATCTACCTTTTTGTGATTAACTCTCCTCGGAAATAGTGTAGAAGGTCAAATGAAATTCGTTATACGACCTTTTCCCTTCATTTTAATTAAGTTTATGTTCCTTGTCTATTGCAGATCATCGATCTTGTTAGATTTCTAAATGAACATAACACGATGTTTTTTTTTTTTTTGCTTTGCTAGGGTTTTCTTCTGGGGTTGTTCATCATGCGGTTTGTGGAAGCTGAGGGTATTAGTCTTCTTTAACTTGGATTTAATACTCTTCCATTGGTAGAAATGTTTAAGTTATCGACAGCGTTAGTTATTATTGCTCCCTACTTTGATTCATTGATTTTCAACACCGAATTGATCTATGTTAATCGTTTTGTAAATCTGATTGTAGAATATCCAAATTAGTTTTTTTTGTCAGCAAAAAATCAAATGAAGCAGTTACTTCTTAGGATTATTAGTAGTAATTAAGTGTAGATACTACATTATCTACAATTAACTATAATTAATAATATCATGTAATGAGCTACAAATATTATCTCATTCGTTTTTTTTTATAACTAATCTCATTCGTTTTGCATCAAAAGTTAGTTGTACATGCATTAAGAAATTTCACTTGAGTGTTCAAAAAAAAATTCACTTGAGTGCTATAACAACTGAGTTATTACATTTAGATTGAATCATAACAAATATATAAGTATATATGTGATGTGTAGATGCATAATTTACATTTTAACATGACAATGCATGTTTTTGTATGAGCTCTTGCCAGTAATTTAGCTCATGCGTTTGCACTTTTAAGATCTATTTCTCCTATATATCATTAGATCCATTCATCATATATTGGTAGTACCTATTCAAGGTTTATTAAACTAACTAATTTCATCATCATAAAATTACTTATGGTTGCCTATGATTTGTTGCACTAGTTTTATTCTTGACATATTTGTTTTGTTCTTTGACAACAAATGCATGATCATCTCTTAGAATCAGTCTTCCTCTCTTGAAGGCTGTATAATCATTTCTCATGTACATTGTTCTCTACAAGCACCCTATATTATGTCTTCAAATTCTCACTTTTAGCGTTTTGCCAGTTAATCATATGTAGATCTATCTTAACTGGTGGAGGTGGGTAATGTATGGAGATTGTTTAATTACATTGGTGAGTAATGAGCTTCTCCATAAGAGATGATGTCAGAGATTAAATATTGTTGGAGAAACATATTGACTGCCGGAAGTAGAAATCTAACCGTAACTGAAATTATTATGGAAGACCATGGTGAGTTTTATAGTAGAGATTATGATCATATAATGGTTTACTTTTTCCATGCTTGATTAATGGGTATCTTTTGGTTCGAACTAGTGGGGAGTGGGGACTGTAAGAGGAAGAAGGCCACTAATTACACAAAGAAAAGAAATTGATGATTAGATGAACTCTCGAAGAAGGTCAAGCTCAGCCCATTATATAGCTATTTTCTTCGTTTTATAGCTTTCTTGTGTTTCGTATCCATATATATGTCAATGGGTCTTGTTAGACTTTTAAAGAAATTATAACACGAAGCTTTTTTGCTTTTGCAGGGTTATTTACTTAGGTTGTTCAGGTGCTCATGCGGTTTCTGGGGGCTGAGGATATTACTCTCCTTTGGATATGCTATTCTTCCCATTGGTAAGAACTAAGAAGGGTTTACGTTTTCAAACATGAGACACGTTTTCTTGACACCTGAAGCGTTAACTTATGTTAGATGTTATTGCTCCATATAACATAATTGCTTATCTCTTGTCCATCTCCTTTACTTCATTGAGTTTCAACATTAGATAGATATAGGTTTATATAGCTTTGCTTGCATATATATATATATACATATATTAAGTATTTATATATTTTCTAGATATATACTGACGTACGATATCAATGAAGTATAATATTTAATGGCAGGGTTTTCAAATCGAAAGCAGTTGTAACTTGTAGCGAATTGTAGAAAACCCAATATCTACAATCTACTACCACTAATAATATAATGGAATGAGTTCTGGATTCCATATAATGATTTATTCTAACTCCTTTTGAACTTTATCCAAATCGAGTTTCGTTAAGAAATTTCATTTGAATGCTGTAACTGGTGTACCAGTTGGATGACAAATTCTAGTTTGAACCCCAGCTAATATATATAGATGCATGAATTTGCATTTTAGTACGCGTGCATCGGTGGAGCATCCGCATTGGCGGATTTAGGGAGGGGTTACTAGGTTTTCGAAAAAAACAATAATATAATAATAGTTCGGTTGTGAATTCGGGTCTTGGCGCATCGCTGTAGTGAACTCGGGTCTTGACTGTTCCGCGGGCCCACGACACGTGGCGGTCCGCGATAGACTGGTTATATATATATATATATATATATATATATATATATATATATATATATATATATATATATATATATATATTTTTTTTTTTTTTTTTTTAAGAAAAAGTCAAACAAAATAAAAAAAATATTAAAATAATTGGAACTCGGAAATCACGAGTTTGCCGCTGCGCATGCTCTTAGCGGCTTAGTGTTCGCTTGTACTTCTCGACAGCTTTAAGAATTGTTTCTCCTGTAATTCCTTCTATCTATCATGTACTGGCTGTATTTTTCTAGATGATTAATCTAATTGATTCAGTCACCATAAAAATTATGTACTTACACAGTTACACTATCTTGATTCTCGACATGTTGTTTTGTTTTTCGGCATGATCTTTATCAACGAAGAGAAAAAAAAATTATTGGCGTGTTCTTGGCAAATTATGATCCATTATCTATCTCTCCAACAATATGCAAGTATCAGTTTTACATTTGAAGCTGTTAGAAATTTTATCCTAAAATTTGTTGTATTTATGCATATCAGATTTCAGTATATATATCTAGTATTCACTTCTACGTAAAAAAATGTGTATGGTTCGTGTAATGGCTTTCTTGACTAATTAAGTAAGAAAATGAGAGACCCTCGGAAATAAAAATATATATATTATTAGGTTGGAGTGTATGTGTAACGTTAAAAACAATAATTGTATATGTATGAAGACAACAAACTCATGACAATGTAAGAAAAAAATTGTAATAGGTGCGTCAGATTATAGTAGTGTGCCACCAACATACATTACTTAGCAAATTTGTTCATTTGTAAGGCTTTATATATAATAACTTTATTTTCCATCATCATTTTTTGGTAAAAAAAAAAAAATTTGATAGGTATGCTATTGTACTAGTAATAATAACAAATTTCTCATACATGTATGTGAAACAGAATTTTTTTAATTCAATGACTTAAAACAAAAGAACAGTCAGAAGTTTGGTTTTATATGGAATGTTTTATCTCAACCTATTCAAATCTGAAAGTCAAATATTTTTATTATTTAAAATGGAAGTAAAAGATTTTTTATGCTTCGGTCAAAAGTTTTAAGGCAAAACTTGTAATACCATTAATGGCTATTATTAGATTCATTGAATAATACAAAAGAAAATCTAATGTTGTTTATGATTCCAAATTTTAGACGGTTAAGATGAATTACACTAAGATCTAGAGGCTCTTATTCTTCTTGTAGATAACACCCTATCATGTTGAAATCATTTTAAATAGAGGCTCTCTCTTATGTTGTTCCTCACTACCAACTATCAGCAATCAGTATATTTGTTACTTCATCATATTCTATCAGTATTTTTTTCCCTGTTTCTCCATTCGCGATCTTTCTCGTTTCTCCTTTTCTTTTGAAAGCTGAACTATTTTAAAATTCTGTCTTCCAAAGGTAAGAGTTGATTTGTTACTCTTCTCTTTGATATATAGTTCATTGTAAGGGTGGAACAGATCGGATATCCAGAATATTTCGAGGTATCCGGATCCTTATCTGGCGAATATCCGGATCCGGATTTGAAACCTTAAAATAAATAAAAAATAATATTAAATTATATAAAATGTGTATAATGTTTTTAATTATTTTATGTATGCTATTAAAAATTTTATATAAAATTTATATATATACTATTATAAAAATAAAAATATAATAAATAAAAATAATTTTTATATATAGATATTATTATTTTAAAAATAATTATTAATAAATTACGGATCCGGATATACGGGCTAAAAGATTTAGATATCCGGATCCGGATCCGGTTTTGAAGGATCCAACATTTTACTATTCAGATCCGGATTCGGCCCCTCCGGATATCCGGATTTTCGGTGCGGATCCGGATCGGATCTCGGATCGAATTCCGATCTCGGATAATAAGTCCCTGACCTAGTTCATTATTGAACTTGTTATATAACTTACTTATCTTTTTTGTTTATTTTATGTGTATTTATTTTTGGTGATGTTATCATTGAGACAATATTTTATATATGAAATATGATTTAATACAAATTTCAGATCTGATTTTCTCTTATCTCTGTATTTTAAGAAAGTAAAAATCAAAATGAAAGGACTATCGTTAATACATTGATGTTCACTAATTCAGATCTGAATATGTTGGTATGTAGTTTAGTAATTATTACGCGGTTTAGATATTGTGAAGATAAGATTGAACATTGAACTTCTTCTGTTTTTTTTTCAGATAGACCCTAATTATCATTTCTAGTCTTTTATTCTTGAAGTTTTCAGGTTGAAAAAATAAGAAAAAATAAGCAAAAATATGAAAAAAATAAGCAAAAAGTAAGAAAAAATAATAATTTTGTAAAAAAAATATTTATTATAAAAAATAAGTTTATTGAGATTGTACTTTTATCAAAAACTAAATTTATGTTTGTGTTATGATTTTATATACGTAGTGATATGTGTTCTGGTAATCATTTCTCTAAGCATTTATCACTGAGTAAAAATAAGATTTAGTGGTTGTTTTAGTTTTAGATATGATTTAAGATTGACTTCAACATTAATAGTTATAGCACTTATATGAAAGGTTAATTAGTTGATTTTTTATATGATAGTCTTGTATCGAATTTTTCTCAAGCTAGCAATTGAAAAAACTCATCATGTCATGTACTTTTTAAATTATCATTAATCCTTGTCACTTTTTCTTTTGCAATTCCATTTATATATTATTTATGTTTTTAACTTCTTATTTGATGTTCTTTTTCTACGTAAACATAATTTCTCACATGCATTTACTGTTTCTTGTTCTATTTTATGTTTGTTTAGTGATTATGAACTTTTGATCATTGTTTTTTTCTTAATGCAGGACTTATTTTTGCAATGGACAAGTTTACTCCAATCGAAGCTACACCGTTCAGCTATTTAAGCCCAAGCTTTGATGACGACGATAACATGTTCAATCAGATGGAGAACCTCTCATCACCAACTTCTCAATGGGTTACACCACTTCAGACCGTTGATGATGAGACCCATTACACAGCAACAGTACCTCCCGTTCCAATAGCCTCACCGCCTCAACCCGCTAATGAGGAAACCTATAACACACCAGCACCCTCTGAACCTATACTAATGGCCACACTGATTCAACCCCCTAATGAGGAAACCTATAATGCACCAGCACCCTCTGAACCTATTATAATGGCCACACCGCTTCGTTTCGTTGCACCATCCGATGAACCCAACTCTGTCAACGTTGATACAACCAGCATAGATCCTATCAAAAGAGGACGAGGCCGACCAAAAGGTTCAAAGAATTTAAAGCCGTCCAAGAAGAAGCTGGAAACGTGTCAACCCAACAACCAAATTGTTGCATCTGGTGATAACGATGAAACTCACAACACATCATTATCCCCTCATCATCTAGTGGACCCCAATCCTCTAGCTATTGTACCATATGATTACTCCAACATCAACAACTCTTTGGCCTATTATGATGTTGCTCCGAGTAGCGGTCCTCTCAAAAGAGGACGTGGCCGACCAAAGGGTTCGAAGAACGCGAATGCACCTGTGAAGAAGCCGAAGAAGCCGAAGCCCCATAACCCCGAGGACAAAATTGTAATATCCTGTCCGAGTTTCGACGCCAGGATAACCGAAGAGGAGAAAGAAAACGGGAATCAAGAGCTGGTGGAATCGGTGCTGATGAGGTTCGACGCAGTTAGACGTCACTTAGGCCAAGTAAACTGTGGGAAAGCCGTGCTTACGACCGCCTTCAGTAGCTTAAACAATCTTGGTGTCAGGACTAATAGGAAGAAGAGGATCGGTCCGGTTCCGGGAATCCAAGTTGGGGACATATTCTACTTCTGGGGAGAGATGTGTTTGGTTGGTCTCCACACTCAGATGCCTGCCGGCATCGACTATCTTCTAGCAAAAGACGGTGCAACAGAAGGTTTGACAACAAGTGTCGTCACGTCGGGACATTACAACGACAAAACGGATGAGATTCAGAGTTTGATATACACCGGGCAAGGAGGAACGGATAAGGAAGGTAAACCTAGACATCAAGAGCTTAAAAGAGGAAACCTCGCACTTAAAATAAGTCAAGAGAAAGGAAACGAAGTTAGAGTGATCAGAGGTGTGGAAGACCCGGGGGATAGCAAGAGGAAAGTATATATCTACGACGGTCTCTATCTGGTATCTGATTACTGGACAGAGAAAGGAACCACTGGCTTCGATGAATACAAGTTTAATCTCGTGAGGAAACAAGACCAGCCTTCTGGTTACGCGACTTGGAAGCTAGCCGAAGCGCTGAGGAAACGTGGTTCGACTGATGATGGTTCGAGAAAGGGTTACGTGTTAGAAGATCTTTCTCTTGGAGTGGAGAAGTTTCAGGTTCCGGTCGTGAACGAGATCGATGTGAACGACAAGAACTGGCCTCACGACTTCACCTACAAGATCACCTCTCCGAGGAGTTTAACTATGCTGGACGACGTCGTTATGGACCATCAACCTAATGCATGTGTCAGCTGTCAAGGTCAGTCGTGTGGAGAACCAACAACGTGCACATGCATTCAAAGAAACGGCAAGGAGTTACCGTACGATAACCGGATTTTAATAAGTCGTAAACCGATGATTTACGAGTGCGGCGACGTATGTTCTTGTCCCCCGGACTGCAAGAACAGGCTAACCGGAAGCGGTTTGAAAATCCGGGTGGAGTTGTTCAAGACGGAGAGATGCGGTTGGGGGTTACGTTCGTGGGAGCCGATACGAGCCGGGACTTTTATCTGCGAGTTGGTTGGCACTCCTAAGAGAAGAGACGAGATAGAAGAAGACGATGAGTACGTCTTTGATACCTCTCGAGTTTGCAAAAATTTCACGTGGAACTACGAACCGGAGCTTGTGGGTGAAATCTGCTGGGACCAAGTCTCTGAAGTTCATATGCTTCGGTCGGAGATCTTGGTCAGCGCGAGATGGACTGGTAATGTTAGTCGGTTCATGAACCATAGCTGCTCGGGTAATGTTATGTGGCAGCCTGTTGAGTTTGAAAAAGGTGGTCAACCTTCGGTTCGTATCGCGTTTTTCGCGAAGAAGCATATACCTCCGTTGCAAGAGTTGAGGTATGATTATGGAATGTCTTTGGATACTGGAGAGGTTGATGGAAATGGAAACAGGATTTTTAGAGGTAAAAAGGTTTGCTTCTGTGGTTCGGAAAACTGTCGTGGCTCTTTCGAGTGATGTTGAACTTTTTATTTATTTATTATTGTTGTTGTTGTTCTTAAAAAAAAATTGTTGTTGTCTTTTTTTTTTAATGATGTTGTTTTGATTGTCCTGGTCTTGTGTTTCCTTTTAATTATTAATAATAAGAACTTTTTTAAGTTTTTAACAATATTGTTTACTTTATGTTATTTATGTTGTTGTTTAATGTTTATTATGTTATTTCAAAAAAAAAAAAGAAAAAAAAAATCTAAAATCATGTTTTGTTAATCCAACAGATGTATATTTTAAAAAGGATGTATATTTTATTTTTAATTAAAGAGAAAAGTACTTATATTATTATTATTTCATTATCTGTTCATGTGTTGTTGTGTGATGGTTTTGTTATTATTATTTCATTATCGGTTCGTGTGTTGTTGTGTGATGGTTTTGTTTCAGAAAGGTAATTATTTGGGATTTGGTGTTACGTTTCAGTGTGTTGTTGTCCTTGTGTGTGAGCAATGAGCCTATGAATACATAATCCAAAAAGGGAGCATGGTATAAGGTAAAATCTACCGTAAACTGGAAACTATTCTTGTGGAGGTGGACAATTTGGCTTCTCAGGTACTTTTTGCTAGTTTTTTTTAAGTATTGGGTGTATCAGAGTTCTTCTTCTCTACGTTCCTTGGCCCTTGGGATGTGTTTTGGTGATTTAGGATGTAGGAGTACAAGGAAATGGGTTCTCTTGGTTTCTTATGGCTGACTGGGGAAAGCTTCTTTGAGTTCAAGTGATCCTACAGGACTGGGTTCTGTAAGGGATGAACCAGAGAGAGTGATGGAGGATGAACCAGAGAGAGTGATGGAGGATCGATGAGTTTCTTCATCGAAGACTTTGATGCTGCTCCATTTGTAAGACATGACATTTCGTGAAGACCCCTCAGATTTTGACGACAATTTGCTTTATGCAGCTTTGCGACAGGACTAGGCAGCCCAGATCATTCAAGGTCCTCCCTCTCTCTCTTTTTTTTTTTTTTTTTTTTTGAAAAAGGGCTTTCAATTATAAATAAAAACGTTTACATGATAAGGTATGAAATCTTATAGTGAGAAAAAACTTGCATGAATATAATTTATGATAAATAACATCTCAAAGCTATGAAACACTTAAGCTCTAAGAGAGTTGAAAATCAAGAGAAGAATGAGATCAAGCAACTAGCGAGTGTTACCACTGCCGCGACAGCCATGCTTACGTCTCCCTTTTGCTGTCTTCCATTCTAGATCCTGGAACTTTAATGGAGGTCGAGTCTCCCTCCCATCCCTTGTAAGCCCAAACGTCGGTGGTTCATCAAGGGGCATGTCTACATCACCTAGGGCAGCGAATCTAGAAGGACTCTGAAATTCACTAACCTGAACTGATGCATTGAAGGGATCAACAGTTGAAGGTTTTTGGACCTCATTGTTAAGGAATATGAGCAGCTTGAAGGACTCTCTCTCTCTCTCTTTCCCTCAAACAAAACCTTGTTTCAACAATATGGCTAGTTTCTGAACAAGTAGCCATAGAGGGCATAGTTTATAGTTCCATGCTGTAGAAGAAGAAAGCAACCATCTTCATGATCTTAATTATCCTTTTGTTTACTGCTCTTCCAATCCATTGATTCCTAATATTTAATTTCTTGGTTATCGTAATCATCAGACAAAAGATAATGGATGCTTTAACTTCGCAAAGAACAAGAAAGAAGGAATATGAGCAGCTTTCAATATGGTTTGGAGATGCAGACATGGGTAGTGTTGATGTGATGAACATTACGAAACATGCGACAACATCTCCGGACCCTTAATACTCAGAGTCAAACGTGCCATTTGCATCAGAAGATTCTGAGTGGGAGCTATTGTAATGATAAGATTGAGTGAGGCACCATCTATGCAGGCTCAGACTGTCATGTGATGCTTTAAACAGTATATACCAAGAACCAATCTGTTCTTTTCTAATGTGATTTTTATATGGAATGTTTTATCTCAAACCATTCAAATCTGAAAGTCAAATGTTTTTATTATTTAAAATGGAAGTAAAAGATTTTTTATGCTTCAGTCAAAGGTTTTAAGGCAAAACTTGTCATACCATTAATGGCTATTATTAGATTCATTGAATAATACAAAAGAAAATCTAATGTTGTTTATGATTTCAAATTTTAGACGGTTAAGATGAATTACACTAAGATCTAAAGGCTCTTATTCTTCTTGTAGACAACACCCTATCATGTTGAAATCATTTTAAATAGAGGCTCTCTCTTATGTTGTTCGTCACTACCAACTATCAGCAATCAGTATATTTGTTACTTCATCATATTCTATCAGTATTTTTTCCCTGTTTCTCCATTCGCGATCTTTCTCGTTTCTTCTTTTCTTTTGAAAGCTGAACTATTTTAAAACTTATGTCTTCCAAAGGTAAATGTTGATTTATTACTTTTCTCTTTAATATATAGTTCATTGTTGAACTTGTTATATAACTTACTTATCTTTTTGTTTATTTTATGTGTACTTATTTTTGGTGATGTTATCATTGAGACAATATTTTATATATGAAATATTTATTTATTACAAATTTCAAATCTGATTTTCTCTTATCTCTGTATTTTAAATAACCACCCTACCAAGAGTTGTTTATCTTTTACTTTTAAGAAAGTAAAAATCAAAATGAAAGGACTATCGTTAATACATTGATGTTCACTAATTCAGATCTGAATATGTTGGTATGTAGTTTAGTAATTATTACGCGGTTTAGATATTGTGAAGATAAGATTGAACATTGAACTTCTTCTGTTTTTTTTTTTTTCAGATAGACCCTAATTATCATTTCTAGTATTTTATTCTCGAAGTTTTGAGACTGAAAAAATAAGAAAAAATAAGCAAAAATAAGAAAAAATAAGCAAAAAGTAAGAAAAAATAATAAATTTGTAAAAAAAATATTTATTATAAAAAATAAGTTTATTGAGATTGTACTTTTATCAAAAACTAAATTTATGTTTGTGTTATGATTTTATATACGTATAGTGATATGTATTCTGGTAATCTTTTCTCTAAGCATTTATCACTGAGATTAGAATAAAAATAAGATTTAGTGGTTGTTTTAGTTTTAGATATGATTAAGATTGACTTCAACATTAATAGTTATAGCACTTATTTGAAAGGTTAATTAGTTGATTTTTTATATGATAGTCTTGTATCGAATTTTTCTCAAGCTAGCAATTGAAAAAACTCATCATGTCATGTACTTTTTAAATTATCATTAATCCTTGTCACTTTTTCTTTTGCAATTCCATTTATATATTATTTATGTTTTTAACTTCTTATTTGATGTTCTTTTTTTACGTAAACGTAATTTCTCACATGCATTTACTGTTTCTTGTTCTATTTTATGTTTTGTTTAGTGATTATGAACTTTTGATCATTGTTTTTTTCTTAATGCAGGACTTATTTTTGCAATGGACAAGTTTACTCCAATCGAAGCTACACCGTTCAGCTATTTAAGCCCAAGCTTTGATGACGACGATAACATGTTCAATCAGATGGAGAACCTCTCATCACCAACTTCTCAATGGGTTACACCACTTCAGACCGTTGATGATGAGACCCATTACACAGCAACAGTACCTCCCGTTCCTATAGCCCACCGCCTCAACCCGCTAATGAGGAAACCTATAACACATCAGCACCCTCTGAACCTATACTAATGGCCACACCGATTCAACCCCCTAATGAGGAAACCTATAATGCACCAGCACCCTCTGAACCTATTATAATGGCCACACCGCTTCGTTTCGTTGCACCATCCGATGAACCCAACTCTGTCAACGTTGATACAACCAGCATAGATCCTATCAAAAGAGGACGAGGCCGACCAAAAGGTTCAAAGAATTTAAAGCCGTCCAAGAAGAAGCTGGAAACGTGTCAACCCAACAACCAAATTGTTGCATCTGGTGATAACGATGAAACTCACAACACATCATTATCCCCTCATCATCTAGTGGACCCCAATCCTCTAGCTATTGTACCATATGATTACTCCAACATCAACAACTCTTTGGCCTATTATGATGTTGCTCCGAGTAGCGGTCCTCTCAAAAGAGGACGTGGCCGACCAAAGGGTTCGAAGAACGCGAATGCACCTGTGAAGAAGCCGAAGCCCCATAACCCCGAGGACAAAATTGTAATATCCTGTCCGAGTTTCGACGCCAGGATAACCGAAGAGGAGAAAGAAAACGGGAATCAAGAGCTGGTGGAATCAGTGCTGATGAGGTTCGACGCAGTTAGACGTCGCTTAGGCCAAGTAAACTGTGGGAAAGCCGTGCTTACGACCGCCTTCAGTAGCTTAAACAATCTTGGTGTCAGGACTAATAGGAAGAAGAGGATCGGTCCGGTTCCGGGAATCCAAGTTGGGGACATATTCTACTTCTGGGGAGAGATGTGTTTGGTTGGTCTCCACACTCAGATGCCTGCCGGCATCGACTATCTTCTAGCAAAAGACGGTGCAACAGAAGGTTTGACAACAAGTGTCGTCACGTCGGGACATTACAACGACAAAACGGATGAGATTCAGAGTTTGATATACACCGGGCAAGGAGGAACGGATAAGGAAGGTAAACCTAGACATCAAGAGCTTAAAAGAGGAAACCTCGCACTTAAAATAAGTCAAGAGAAAGGAAACGAAGTTAGAGTGATCAGAGGTGTGGAAGACCCGGGGGATAGCAAGAGGAAAGTATATATCTACGACGGTCTCTATCTGGTATCTGATTACTGGACAGAGAAAGGAACCACTGGCTTCGATGAATACAAGTTTAATCTCGTGAGGAAACAAGACCAGCCTTCTGGTTACGCGACTTGGAAGCTAGCCGAAGCGCTGAGGAAACGTGGTTCGACTGATGATGGTTCGAGAAAGGGTTACGTGTTAGAAGATCTTTCTCTTGGAGTGGAGAAGTTTCAGGTTCCGGTCGTGAACGAGATCGATGTGAACGACAAGAACTGGCCTCACGACTTCACCTACAAGATCACCTCTCCGAGGAGTTTAAATAGAGGCTCTCTCTTATGTTGTTCGTCACTACCAACTATCAGCAATCGGTATATTTGTTACTTCATCATATTCTATCAGTATTTTTTCCCTGTTTCTCCATTCGCGATCTTTCTCGTTTCTTCTTTTCTTTTGAAAGCTGAACTATTTTAAAACTTCTGTCTTCCAAAGGTACGTGTTGATTTGTTACTTTTCTCTTTAATATATTGTTCATTGTTGAACTTGTTATATAACTTACTTATCTTTTTTGTTTATTTTATGTGTATTTATTTTTGGTGATGTTATCATTGAGACAATATTTTATATATGAAATATGATTTAATACAAATTTCAAATCTGATTTTCTCTTATCTCTGTATTTTAAATAACCACCCTACCAAGAGTTGTTTATCTTTTACTTTTAAGAAAGTAAAAATCAAAATGAAAGGACTATCGTTAATACATTGATGTTCACTAATTCAGATCTGAATATGTTGGTATGTAGTTTAGTAATTATTACGCGGTTTAGATATTGTGAAGATAAGATTGAACTTCTGTTTTTTTTTCAGATAGACCCTAATTATCATTTCTAGTATTTTATTCTTGAAGTTTTGAGACTGAAAAAATAAACAAAAAATAAGAAAAAATAAGCAAAATGTAAGAAAAAATAATAAATTTGTAAAAAAATATTTATTATAAAAAATAAGTTTATTGAGATTGTACTTTTATCAAAAACTAAATTTATGTTTGTGTTATGATTTTATATACGTATAGTGATATGTATTCTGGTAATCTTTTCTCTAAGCATTTATCACTGAGATTAGAATAAAAATAAGATTTAGTGGTTGTTTTAGTTTTAGATATGATTAAGATTGACTTCAACATTAATAGTTATAGCACTTATATGAAAGGTTAATTAGTTGATTTTTTATATGATAGTCTTGTATCAAATTTTTCTCAAGCTAGCAATTGAAAAAACTCATCATGTCATGTACTTTTTAAATTATCATTAATCCTTGTCACTTTTTCTTTTGCAATTCCATTTATATATTATTTATGTTTTTAACTTCTTATTTGATGTTCTTTTTTTACGTAAACGTAATTTCTCACATGCATTTACTGTTTCTTGTTCTATTTTATGTTTGTTTAGTGATTATGGACTTTTGATCATTGTTTTTTTCTTAATGGAGGAGTTATTTTTGCAATGGACAAGTTTACTCCAATCGAAGCTACACCGTTCAGCTATTTAAGCCCAAGCTTTGATGACGACGATAACATGTTCAATCAGATGGAGAACCTCTCATCACCAACTTCTCAATGGGTTACACCACTTCAGACTGTTGATGATGAGACGCATTACACAGCAACAGTACCTCCCGTTCCAATAGCCTCACCGCCTCAACCCGCTAATGAGGAAACCTATAACACACCAGCACCCTCTGAACCTATACTAATGGCCACACCGATTCAACCCCCTAATGAGGAAACCTATAATGCACCAGCACCCTCTGAACCTATTATAATGGCCACACCGCTTCGTTTCGTTGCACCATCCGATGAACCCAACTCTGTTAACATTGATCCCTTCAGCAGAGGTCCTATCAAAAGAGACGAGGCCGACCAAAAGGTTCAAAGAATTTAAAGCCGTCCAAGAAGAAGCTGGAAACGTGCCAACCCAACAACCAAATTGTTGCATTTGGTGATAACGATGAAACTCACAACACATCATTATCCCCTCATCATCTAGTGGACCCCAATCCTCTAGCTATTGTACCATATGATTACTCCAACATCAACAACTCTTTGGCCTATTATGATGTTGCTCCGAGTAGCGGTCCTCTCAAAAGAGGACGTGGCCGACCAAAGGATTCGAAGAACGCGAATGCACCTGTGAAGAAGCCGAAGCCCCATAACCCCGAGGATAAAATGGTAATGTCCTGTCCGAGTTTCGACGCCAGGATAACCGAAGAGGAGAAAGAAAACGGGAATCAAGAGCTGGTGGAATCGGTGCTGATGAGGTTCGACGCAGTTAGACGTCGCTTAGGCCAAGTAAACTGTGGGAAAGCCGTGCTTACGACCGCCTTCAGTAGCTTAAACAATCTTGGTGTCAGGACTAATAGGAAGAAGAGGATCGGTCCGGTTCCGGGAATCCAAGTTGGGGACATATTCTACTTCTGGGGAGAGATGTGTTTAGTTGGACTCCACACTCAGATGCCTGCCGGCATCGACTATCTACTAGCGAAAGATGGCGCGACAGAAGGTTTAACAACAAGTGTCGTCACGTCGGGACATTACAACGACAAAACGGATGAGATTCAGAGTTTGATATACACCGGGCAAGGAGGAACGGATAAGGAAGGTAAACCTAGACATCAAGAGCTTAAATGAGGAAACCTCGCACTTAAAATAAGTCAAGAGAAAGGAAACGAAGTTAGAGTGATCAGAGGTGTGGAATACCCGGGGGATAGCAAGAGGAAAGTATATATCTACGACGGTCTCTATCTGGTATCTGATTACTGGACAGAGAAAGGAACCACTGGCTTCGACGAATACAAGTTTAATCTCGTGAGGAAACAAGACCAGCCTTCTGGTTACGCGACTTGGAAGCTAGCTGAAGCGCTGAGGAAACGTGGTTCGACTGATGATGGTTCGAGAAAGGGTTATGTGTTTGTAGATCTTTCTCTTGGAGTAGAGAAGTTCCCGGTTCCGGTCGTGAACGAGATCGATGTGAACGACAAGAACTGGCCTCACGACTTCACCTACAAGATCACCTCTCCGAGGAGTTTAACTATGCTGGACGACGTCATTATGGACCATCAACCTAATGCATGCGTCAGCTGTCAAGGTCAGTCGTGTGGAGACCCAACAACGTGCACATGCATTCAAAGAAACGGCAAGGAGTTACCGTACGATAACCGGATTTTAATAAGTCGTAAACCGATGATTTACGAGTGCGGCGACGTATGTTCTTGTCCCCCGGACTGCAAGAACAGGCTAACCAGAAGCGGTTTGAAGATCCGGGTGGAGTTGTTCAAGACGGAGAGATGCGGTTGGGGGTTACGTTCGTGGGAGCCGATACGAGCCGGGACCTTTATCTTCGAGCTGGTTGGCACTCCTAAGAGAAGAGATGAGATAGAAGAAGACGATGAGTACGTCTTTGATACCTCTCGAGTTTGCAAAAAATTCACGTGGAACTACGAACCGGAGCTTGTGGGTGAAATCTGCTGGGACCAAGTCTCTGAAGTTCATAAGCTTCGGTCGGAGATCTTGATCAGCGCGAGATGGACTGGTAATGTTAGTCGGTTCATGAACCATAGCTGCTCGGGTAATGTTATGTGGCAGCCTGTTGAGTTTGAAAAAGGTGGTCAACCTTCGGTTCGTATCGCGTTTTTCGCGAAGAAGCATATACCTCCGTTGCAAGAGTTGAGGTATGATTATGGAATGTCTTTGGATACTGGAGAGGTTGATGAAAATGGAAACAGGATTTTTAGAGGTAAAAAGGTTTGCTTTTGTGGTTCGGAAAACTGTTGTGGCTCTTTCGAGTGATGTTGAACTTTTTTTATTTATTATTGTTGTTGTTGTTCTTAAAAAAAAAATTGTTGTTGTCTTTTTTTTTAATGTTGTTGTTTTGATTGTCCTGGTCTTGTGTTTCCTTTTAATTTTTAATAATAAGAACTTATTTAAGTTTTTAACAATATTGTTTACTTTATGTTATTTATTTATGTTGTTGTTTAATGTTTACTTATGTTATTTCAAAAAAAAAGAAAAAAAATCTAAAATAATGTTTAAGTTAATCCAACAGATGTATATCTAATCCTGTTTTTTAAAAAGGATGTATATTTTATTTTTAATTAAAGAGAAAAGTACTTATATTATTATTATTTCATTATCTGTTCATGTGTTGTTGGGTGATGGTTTTGTTATTATTATTTCATTATCGGTTCACGTGTTGTGTGATGGTTTTGTATCAGAAAGGTAATTATATGGGATTTGGTGTTACGTTTCAGTGTGTTGTTGTCCTTTTGTGTGAGCAATGAGCCTATGAATACATAATCCAAAAAGGGAGCATGGTATAAGGTAAAATCTACCGTAAACTGGAAACTATTCTTGTGGAGGTGGACAATTTGGCTTCTCAGGTACTTTTTGCTAGTTTTTTTAAAGTATTGGGTGTATCAGAGTTCTTCTCTACGTTCCTTGGCCCTTGGGATGTGTTTTGGTGATTTAGGATGTAGGAGTACAAGGAAATGGGTTCTCTTGGTTTTCTTATGGTTGACTGGTTAAAGCTTCTTTGAGTTCAAGTGATCCTACAGGATTGGGTTCTGTAAGGGATGAACCAGAGAGAGTGATGGAGGATCGATGAGTTCTTCATCGAAGACTTTGATGCTGCTCCATTTGTAAGACATGACATTTTGTGAAGACCCCTCAGATTTTGACGACAATTTGCTTTATGCAGCTTTGCGACAGGACTAGGCAGCCCAGATCATTCAGGGTCCTCCCTCCCTCTCTCTCTCTCTCTCTCTTTCCCTCAAACAAAACTTTGTTTCAACAATATGGCTAGTTTCCGAACAAGTAGCTATAGAGGGCATAGATTATAGTTCCATCCTGTAGAAGAAGAAAGCAACCATCTTCATGATCTTAATTATCCTTTTGTTTACTGCTCTTCCAATCCATTGATTCCTAATATTTAATTTCTTGTTTATCGTAGTCATCAGACAAAAGATAATGGATGCTTTGACTTCGAAAAGAATAAGAGAGAAGGAATATGAGCAGCTTGCAATATGATTCGGAGATGCAGACATGGGTGTTGATGTGATGAACAGTAAGAAACATACGACAACATCTCCAGACCCTAAATACTCAGAGTCAAACGTGCCATTTGCATCAGAAGATTCTGAGTGGGAGCTATTGTAATGATAAGATTGAGTGAGGCACCATCTATGCAGGCTCAGACTGTCATGTGATGCTTTAAACAGTATATACCAAGAACCAATCTGTCCTTTTCTAATATGAAAAACATTAAATTCTTCTTATAGCCCCTTGTAGTTTCCTTTTACTGCTCTAAACACAATAGATTTGTTCCACTTAAGACGCAGGGAACAAGCATGTTGGTTAGAGGAAGACATCTACAGTCATTCTTCTGTACAGAAACTATCCAATTGGGGAGAAGTCATCGACTTACAAAATAACCTAACTGTCCTACTAAAAGAGAGCACACAACATGACGGCTCTGACTCTAAAGCTAAACACTTTCTTGACTTGTCAGCTCTAATTACCAGTATCTGAACCACGTCCAGAGGAGCTGTCACTGTCAGAATCTGAAGAACAGAAGATAAAAGTGATGTGAGTCGTGATGCTGATAAGGTGATAAAAGAAGAGCTGACACATAGTTTCAAAATTTACCACTAGAGCTAGATCCTGAGTCACTGCTGGAACTGTTAGAACTACTTGATCCACCTGCCTTGTTTTCTTGCCGAACAGGAGAAGACATGCGAATACCTTTCCCTGGTTAGAATTAATCATTATATTCCATTTGTATTTTTATTTTGTTGTGTGTGAATAGATACTAACTACATACGAATTTGGTATGAGCTGGTGACCTAAAACCTTACCTGATTCAGTAACTCTCGATGTTTCGGTGCCAGTTGCTAGAGTGGCCTGCCAAAGTAAAAGAAGAAACAAATGATTATGAGCCAAAATCAATAAGAGCATAAAACCTAACATTTGGTTATGGAAACAAATCTTACCGGTTCTTGGATAATGTTGTGAGCAGCAGATTCAGCATCTCTTTCTGAACCAAACCCCTGATCCTCCTTTTTATTATTGCTCAAGCTCTCCTTATACCCAGTCACAAAACTATAAAGCTCCCAAAGCGTTTGGATTTCAAGACTATCGATATCCAGCTCAATCTCATCATCTTGCTGAGAGAGCTCTGGATTGCTCTTCTTTACAATCTGAACAACCGTCTCTAGTTTGTCATAAGGCAAGTCCTGAAGCTCTTCACTGAGTCTCCGCTTCTCATCCATCGTCAGGTCCCTAGTTTTAACAGGCGCCTCCTCGTCTTCTTCAGGCGCCTCCTCACCTTCTTCCGGCTTCTCAAGGGCAGTAGTAACAGTTTCAGGTTCAGGTTCAACTGGTGTTGTCATAGATTCCGCTATCTCCAAAGTCCTATCTTCAAGTACAGTAGGCGGCAGAGACTGTGGATGAGGAGGAGACGGAGAAGGTGTAGGAGCTGGTAAAGGCTATACAACAGGAGCAATCGGACGAGGCAACACAACATCACGAACCGGTTTGATGACTCTCTGTGGAGACTACGAAACTGAAGTTCGATAGGAACCCATTTCTCCTCAAACAAGCTCAACAGAAACTTAGCCATACTATGCACCTCATGCCCAACAGGGTTATACAAGACGGCATTATTGTTAAATGTAAGTCTAACATCCTCAGCGAAATCCAACGGCGACTCATACGCCTTCACCGTACCCAAATCCATAGGCTCCTTAACGATGGTGTGGTAATCATGCAGACCAAACCCTTTCGCATCGACAGGGACATTGAACACCCATCCATCTTTATGCTTCATCAGTTTCGTGAGCAGATTGCTACACTTCTTGAAAATCTGAACCGTACCTTTATCTTTCTTGACTCCTCCGTTCCCTGTTGTTGTTTTCAGCTTCTTGCTGTTTCTCCCTTTAGCGGTTGTAAAGTTCTCGCCTTGGGGATCGAACCGGGAGATCAAGCTCCTGACTTGGTCTAGCTCGGAGGTTGTCTCCGCTTCAAGCTCCTGACTTTGAGCTTCGAGATTGAGCTCAAGGTGATTTTGAGCATGGGAGGAGGAGGAGGATGTTCGTCGTCCTCCTCCGACGCCGCGAAGGGGTTGTTGGGCGGAGAGAGGAGGGCAGGCGATCGCGCGTGTTGAGGAACCGCCATTGGTTTGGTCCGCTTGTGCTGCTTCGTCGTCTTCGAAGCTCCACCGATTGAAGACATTTCTAGGGTTTTGTTTAAGCTCGAGGGACCGTGATTGAGGATCGAAGGTCGGTGGAAATCGAAAGAGAAGGGTCGAATCTACATCAAGATTGGTCTCGATTTTTGCAATTGACGAAAACCCTAGGGAAAGAGCAAAGCAATAGTGGCAAGAATCGCGTATGCTCACGCGCTTGAAACTCACGCGCCACTACCAAATTTATACTCACGCGCTTTATTACTTTGTGTTTTGAATGATAACAACTTACAAATCAACAACTTATCAATCAGCAATTGATAGTTTGACAATACCTTTCCAACACTAGCAGTTTATACACTGTAATCTTTGCATTCTAGTGCTCAAGTACCATAGAGTATAGCTCTGGCGAGCATAAGATCCACAACTTGTTTACTAACTATTTTATTTCAACGTATGATCATGTAGACTACTGTTCTTATAGTAGGAAGATGACAATCACAGCTTTGGCTTCAAAACTTAAGAAAATCGTCAAATAGGTCTTATGTATCTTTTCTCCAAAGCTTTATTTGAACTTTAATTATAATCATTGTAGACTTTTCTTCTGGTCTAAAGATGGCAATCAACGCTTTGGCCTCAAAAATAACAAATATTAGATCTCATGCATCTCTCTATAAAGAAAGTTTTAATAAAATATGTGCAGTTTGATCTATCTTTTTCTCTTTATTTACCACTACAAAATTGTATTATATCATGTGATTGAGAGTACTTCTATTAGTCTGTCTTCACACGAAATGACAAAATAGGTGACGAGGAAAGCCGAAAGCGGATCGATATTTAGCGGACTATAACTCGACCCACTTGTCACACATGCATAGAAAATAGTCACAGCATGGCTGTTCATGCAAACACATGTACACTAGGAACTGTCCAGATTGAGAGAGGATCAGGTAAGATCGAGGAATGGATAGACACGAACATGATCCACGTGCTCAGCTTATAGACACTCTTATATTAACATCTGTCTCCAAATTTCTTACCACTTTGCTTCTTTTAAGCTCTCGCTCTCTTCCATTCCTCTTCCCTTGCCTTTTCTTTGGTTTGAATCTTTTCATTTAAACAAAGAGTTGTTAAATGGCAACATATGCTAGAAGAACATACGGATTCGGGAGAGCTGATGAGGCGACTCACCCGGACTCCATTAGAGCCACTTTGGCCGAGTTTCTTTCCACTTTTGTCTTTGTCTTTGCTGGAGAAGGCTCCATCCTCTCTTTAGGTACGTAGTTCTTAGCTAGATACACACATGAAACTCCAATAATTTTCAGCAAATTAATATTGCCATCTTTGCTTAAAAAAAATATCAATCACAACGTCAGATATTTATTTATATGAAACATTTTTGAATTTATCAAGATTTTTGTTCTAATAATAAAAGAATATAGAAAGCAGAAATTATATATATTATTCGGTAACCATGCATCGGTCATACATTTGTGACATGAACTATATACATGTGTTATGGGACAGACAAGTTGTATTGGGACACTGCGGCTCACACGGGGACAGACACGCCGGGAGGCTTACTTTTGGTAGCGTTAGCTCATGCTTTAGCCCTCTTTGCGGCAGTTTCGGCGGCCATCAATGTCTCTGGTGGTCACGTGAACCCGGCGGTCACGTTTGCTGCTCTAGTTGGAGGCAGGCTTTCGGTAATCCGAGCTATATACTATTGGGTTGCTCAGCTTCTTGGTGCTATCCTGGCTTGTCTCTTGTTGAGGCTTTCCACTAATGGCAGGGTATATCATTTCTCATTGATTTTTTTTATTAGTTTTGAAAATATATGCGATCCTGACTATGAATGTGGTCCTCTGTGATGCAGAGACCGATAGGCTTCCATGTAGCGTCTGGAGTCAATGAGCTTCATGGGCTATTGATGGAGATCATACTTACATTTGCATTGGTTTACGTCTTCTACTCGACTGTAATCGATCCGAAGAGAGGGAGTATTGGGATCATAGCGCCGCTAGCCGTCGGACTCGTAGTAGGGGCAAACATGTTGGTAGGAGGACCATTCGAAGGAGCGTCAATGAATCCGGCTAGAGCCTTTGGTCCATCATTAGTGGGATGGAGATGGGAGAACCATTGGATATATTGGGTTGGGCCTTTCATTGGAGGTGCACTAGCCGCACTTATCTATGAGTACATGATCATCCCCAACGTGAACGAAACTCCTCGCCACAGCGTTCATCAACCATTGGCCCCGGAAGATTACTAGACTGTACCAAGCTCCATGTGGAAGGGTTCTCTCTTCTGTATCAAGAATCTCTGTTTTGCTTGTGTTTGTTACGTGTGTCTCTGGTTTTTTACATGCAATTTCATATGTATAATTGAATCCATACCAAGACAGTATATGTGTTTCTTATATTGTATGTAACTATCTGATAATAAAGATTTCAATATATCACCAAAAATGGAAACAATGATGGTTTTTCTCTCAGAGTACTGTACATGTAACAGTTCAATCTCCTCTGTTTCTATAGATCAGTTTTGTGTCTTAACCTGCGAAGGCTTCGTTCTTCTTGTGTTAGGAAGGTCCTCTCATCTTTTCAACAATCTGTCTACTCTTTTCCTCCATGTGACGCCTCTTCTCCTCCAACTTCTCCCCCATTTTCTTCCCAAGACCCAACATCCTTGCCCTTCTTCCCAGTTTCTGTCCCCTTGAATCATCCTCTTCGCTTGAAACTATAGACCTAGACGGTGTTGTTACAGTAGCCGCTACGGTCCTGCCTCTCGAGTTCGTCTCCTGCTTCTCGCTGCTGCTGGATAGCAGCAACGGAATTTTCAGCTCTTCCAGAGGTTTTTCACTCTCTACTGTTACAGGTTTGGAGGAATTTGGCAATGGCGTAGACAAAGCCTCTGCTTCTTTACCCCCATTCTGAACGGAATTGGCAGCTTCGTGCACTTGCTCAGACTGATCATAAGAGGGAGAAGGCATAGTCCCTACTTCAGAAATAGTCGGCTTCCGGGTGGCGTTTGCAGTTTTCTGCATTTGCTCAGACTGAACACAGGAGGAAGAAGCCGGTGGCTTGTCAGGTTTAGATTTCCCCTCTGTTGTCTGGTGATCGCTTTCTTGATTCAGCCACATGAATGGAGCGGCCTTGCGTTGAACCCAATCATCTTTTTCAGCAATCATCCAAGGAACCGTTAGGCTTTCACAGTTTGGAAGAACCACTGCTTCTCTTATTGCCGTCTGCAGAATCATGATGTTATCTCACATTCTGTTAGCTCATAGTTCACTAGAAACCAAACAAAAGAGAACCCAAAGGAGAAGGTGTACCACCTTAAACCGGTTGATCAAGAACATAGCGACATGACTGTTGGTGATTTTGTGTTCCCCAACAGAAGATGCGAGATCAAATTGTATATCTGGCATGCTCGTGAATGCAAACCATAGTTGATCAGAAGGAGGCGGCTTCATGTGTACACGCAGTGTCCCTCGGAGAGAAGAAACCCGTATTGACAAAGAGATAGGCACCTGCAATTGAGAAACAGAGAAAAACTAAGATCACATACTGAGGAAAAGTTATAAAAATCCAACAAAATAAAAGAGAATCGTCTTGTAAACATTTGAAAAAAAAAAAGAGAATCAACCTGGGAAACTTGTTCAGCAATATTTTTAAGAATAGACTTCCACCTAGATACACCATTTGGAGATGCCTTGGTTCCTTTTGAGCCATTGGGTTCATCTGCAACCAACAGAAAGAGGGTAAGAACAGTTGTAATCATCATCCTGAGATAACTGCACTAATCCATATTCAGTAAACATTGAACTTGCTTGATTTTACCATTTTTCACTTCTCCTGCATCAACAGGGATGACTAATTGCTTGTCAAAATCTTCAACACCGTTTGACGAGACTTCCTCCCCGGCAGAACTTGGCTGCAGACTTGTGTCGTTTATGCCTTTTTGAAGATCCACCTCACGGATGTTAACCCGTGTTTCAACGTCAATCACCGGTTCACCAGAGTATTCAATATCTAGTTCGAACGCCCACGGACCATTCATCTCCATTGGAAGAACCCGAGTACCATGTATATGAGGTGGGAGATTTCCAAGGTCAACGTCCGAGCATATTAGTTCGCCTATGTAGCTTGGAGTCCTCATGTTGGATAACATCCTCTGTTTAAAAACCACAAAGATGCAATCAGGAATTATGAGTTCATGAAAGCTTTCAGAATCAAGGAAAGTGCAGACCTGGATTCGTGCTTGCATTGAGTCCTTCACTCCTGTTTTCCGTTTGAGATCGAAGAAAAGCCTGGAGATTAGCAAGTTCCACGCCAATGTTCCTTCATCCATGTCAAACTTCTCTTCAGAGTCTCCTACTGAAACCCCGGAAAAATGACTGGTATGGCTCACAGAACGTGAAAAGACAGGCGCATCAGCTTCATCTGTGACACCATCTCCCATCTTCTTCTCTGAGCTACTTCCATGTTGTGAATCCTGGTAAGAACGGACGGAGGACGAGGTTCTCCTCTCTTCACGATTTGATCGCTTTCTTGAAAACTTCCTCAAGAACAAACGAACCTTCGAGGAAGAGCCATCCGTTCTGTTCCCTTTGTCAAGCGTCTCAAAACTAAACCCAAGAGATGGTTTCATAAACGAAGGGTATGCAGCGTTAAGAGACGTCACGTAACTACGGAAGTCTTGTTGCAACTTGGTGGAGTACCAAATGAACCTCTCCGGATTCTCGCAAGAAGCAAGGCGAAGAGCTTTACACCAAGATTCCTTTTCCCAAGAAGTCTCGAGATACATGTAAAACACTTTGTTTCCCTTGTATATGTCTGTAGAAATCTTGCTTTCAACTTTTATAGGAAATCTTTTGGCCCTACCAAAAAACAATCAAGCCTCATATAATCTACCAGAGACAGTTTCACAATTCAAATTGCTAAATTGTATGTATAGATAAGAGTTGGTAGTACCATTTTCTTGTAGGGAGATCAGAGCCTGAAATAGTCTCTACAGAGCAATATTTTAAAGAAACAGTAGTCAGAGAGCCATCAGATTCAGACAAGAGGAGCTTGTGATCTTTGATCCGAGCGAATTTGCGAATTGGATGAATCTCATAGAAATTTCTCTTTCTCTTATGCTCTTTCGGTAACTTTTCCTTCAACAAGTTCTTGAGACCTTCATCCAACTCCAAAATCCAGATTGTTCCCTGTAAAAATATTAATACTTTCATTACAAAAAAAAACATAGATGTAAGTTTGAGCAAATCAAGACCGAACAGAAACTGTCTGGTTCTCTAATGATCCAAAAACTCAAAATTCACAGTCTCATGTTTGACTTCAACTCAATAAAACTCGCAAGTAAAGCAACATGCAAAACATTCCGATATTAAATCTAGAATTTTAAAAGGATGATCGAGGAATTTGAGATTGATCACCTGTTTGTTGAGACAGTGATGAGAATTGCTGATCTCCTTGGTTGTGGGATCGGAACCGGGTTTTGAATCAATCCGATCTCTCTTCCGGTTCAATTGGTTCAGAAGATACATCAAACCCGCAGCTTCGGCCGCCAAGACGGCGATGATTCCCAGGAGAAACCCAGAGAAGAACACGAAACTCGTGAACGAAAACATATCCTCCCTCCGGGAAGCTCCAAGGTTTCTTGTGAGGGAATCAAGAGGAGAAGAAGATTCGTTGCGTCGTGGTTGTTCATGTCAGTGTACAAGGACAATGCGAAAAGAGAGGAAGAGGAGAGGAAGAAACTGTGGGATTAGTCATCTCTCTCTCTGGAAACGTAATTCTCAACTTCCAACCAGATATTATTTTGACGAATGAGAAACCATATTAAACTGTTAATTTAATTAATAATAACTAGTTGAGATACTATTATATTTAAAAAATCACGACCAAGTATTTTTACTTAAAATTAAAATTTCATAAGAAGTAGATAAATCAATTTCAAACTTAAGGTGCCAAATAAAAACTGTTTCATTGGTCAAAAAATTAAAATAAAACATGTTATATTAAGTAAAAAAACTATGATTATACATTATCCTATGGACTAAGATGCTTGAGATAGCTTTCCCTTCAGATTCTTGTGCACTATAGATTGTTAAATTTTATTAGTTGTCGTTAGCATGTTTAGACAGAAGTGACGCAACTCATAAGGTTCATTTATATATATATATATATATATATATATATGTCTCTTATTAAACAATCAAACAAAAGACCTTTTTGTTTATCTCATCACTTGTAAACTCGAAAACACAACTCATGTTCTCTATTTTCCATGGCTGCAACATAAGGACAAGAAACCTCTACATTATGTACCTATGAAAACAACTAAAAACAGAGCAAAAGAAAAACAGAGTAAAAAAAAACAGAGTTTTGTCACTTGGACCTCTCTACAAGCTCTTGTTCACAGAGAAAAAGCTATAGTCATGGTGATCATGGACATTAAGCTGCTTCATCCATGACTCTGCTGCACTTCCAAGATAAACTAGCCGTTCCTGGTCACCAGATTCTTGTCTACCCCACAGATCTCCTTGCATTTTGTAAGTAACTAAACCAAAAGGAGCCAAAGGAAGTCTCTTGGTCGTCACCACTGGTTCATCCTCATAGCACAATTTTTCTTCTACTTCCATGGTTTTGTTATTCTCATCCTCTCCCTCTACCAAATTACCTAATCAATCAAACATCAAAAGCTAGACGTTTCAACATTTTGTACCAAGCTGATGTCTGTCTATAAGCTAAGAGATTTATTACAATATTACTAGTATATTATTTAGACTGCATGTTTTTGGCAAGAGCATAAGTATTACCTTGTAAAGCCGAGGATAGCGTATGATAACTCAAGAAACACGTTGATAAGTCTTTATCGGTCTTGCGAGATGGAATGTGGTATATCGGATACCTTAAACCGCAACAAAAGTTCAAGACTTTATCATCATAAATGCCAAAAAACTTTTGCAGATTGATCAAATAAGCAGACAGTTTATAAGACTCACCAAGCAATGGCCATCCAACTCGCAGGAGACAAATCAACACTCCTTAGAGTTAAAAGTCTCGGATACTTTTCAGCCAATTCATTAACCTAAAAAAACAACATTAGAGAGAATGATCTGAGTTAAAAGTTAGGCTCTCTAGGCAAGATAAAAGAGAATAGGATCACTAGAAATGAAATGAAACGAGAACCTTGGCGGTAAGAGGGACTCGCAAGTGTGGTTTAGTTGACTCAAAGTACTGAAACTCAATGCAACCGAGCTTATCTCGCATTGACGAAGGGGTGTCATAAGCCGAATCATCAGAAACAGAATCCCATATTTTGCTAGAACCACTGCTCGTTGACCTTGACAGCTTCTCAATCTCACTATCATCACTCCAACATTCACTCTCAAAATCAACCACCTCACTCTGATTCCTGCAACAAAACCATAGATTCACTCCTCAAACCTCGTAACACATAGAACACTCTTGTCTCCCGTTATAATCGTTCAAACCTGGAAACGGTTGGAGATCTGCTTGTGTAGAGTTGAATGGCCGATAGGTGTGGAACATAGTATTGCATAACAGATTCGCCATTATTCAACTCAACCTTTGATCCAAGTCCATACGCGCTTAGCTCATCAAAGTAGTCCCAAAGATCACTAAGCTTAAAATATTCAGTCTCATCTTTGCTCTGGTGTATCCATAAACTGTTCAAGTCAATCTCGCAGCTCTGCAAATTAACAACAAATTATCAAACTTGGAGACTATTATTAGCTTACAAAAAGTTAATCCCTCCATGTATTTAGTGATAATGCTAATTAATGCCAGTGTATTACAACAATGGTATTAATGAAACCACATGCTATTAATTACGCATTTAATAACAATAATTGCTGAATGAGACAGTCATCTAATGATACAAAGATGAAGAAGACACGTTCAGAGGATATACCTACCTGTCTAGAATATTCGAACCAATTTCAGTAGTAGTAGGTATTTTTATTAATTAATTTCTGTATGTGTGTCAAAAGAAAATTTAGTTTTTGTATATACTTGAGTATCATTCTCAATACACATATTTTATATGGCGAGTTTACACGTGGTGAAAGAAAACTTAACGAAATGCCATAAAAATCCTATAATCATCTGTCCTTATCTTCAATTTTATTAATCTTAAAAATTCACCAATTAAGTATAGGAGATTTGGGGTAAAATCTACTAACATTGATTAGTTGAAAACCTGAGAATATGCTTCGCATATATTCTCTAACATTCTCGGAAGGTAAAACATTTTTACCAAAAGAAGAAAATAAAAACAAAAACGGTACCTGAGATAGAGAAGAAGAAGGAGGCTTTGGTGTGATTCCTCTAAGAAACCTCTCTAGATTTGATCGCAATTTTTTCGACGATGATGACCACCACCACATTCTTGTCCTGTTTTTTTTTTTTTTGTTGGAAAAAACTAGATATGAGGACGACCTATAAAGAAGAAAAGACTAAGAGCAGCTACAGGAACAGCTTAGGTGGGTTTTTGTTTAGGTTGTTTTTGGTTTCGTAGTAAAAGAAAATAATCTCTTCAAACTTCAAAGCTGAAGGAGAAATTTTAGATGAATTGTTTAGAGATTCCTTGGGGAAAAAAGAGGGAATAAAAATGTTGCAGCAGAGTAAAGATTTTTGGAGTATGATCTGCTTCTATTTAATGGAAAATGAAACATGGCCAAACACTTCCCTCTCTCTATTTCTCTCTCTCTTTCTCTCATCCTAATCTATTTTTACTATTTGTTAGGTAATTCATTTAGTCATTGACTAAAAGCTCCTTTCTTTTCTTTTGACAACTAAACTCTCCTTTTTGCTTTATCTTTTCTCTTTCTCTATTTTCCTCTTAAGATCTTATCGTTAATCTTTTATACCTTTTTTTTTTTGTCACAATCTTTTATACCTTTATTAGGTAATTTTCCGTTAAATATCTCTAATATTACAAAGCTTGTGTTTTAGCCAGTAAAGCTATTTTGCGTATGTTAGGAAATTATTCGAAAGCAAAATGGCTATATAGATATATATTGATATGATTAAAATGTAAGGCATTTTGTTAGTGTGTCTTTCCATTTAGTTAGTGTCAGAGAACTGTGTTTTTACTGAATTATAATTATATTTTTTTTTACTGAATTAGTAGGTCGAATTTACAATACTTTCATGAATGTAAACATATTTATGAGATTTACGAATGAATTTAATCTACAAACTACAACACTTCACATACTATAAATAAATGTACATATATATATAAACGTATGAATGTGTCATACGTAAATAACTTAGAGGGGTGTATTTAATCTAACATTTGAGCTGATTTGATTATTAATAGAGTTTTAGATGATTTTCAATAAGTTGCAGAGATTTAGGTGATTGTTTAAACCACTTAGAATATCGCCTAAATCCATGAGATTAGGGTTTAAATTTTTTTAACTAAGAAACTCCACCCAAACATCATAAAATCACCTGAAAACTTTAAAACTCCATAACTTAAAATAAGTTCAATAACAGTTGATTTCAGAGTATTTTACGAAATGTCAAGTTCAATAACACTTGATTTTAAATGAGTTTTTGAAATTCATGTTTGAATAACAGTATATTTGTTATTTTAATACAAATCAACTAAAACTCTCACTTGAATACACTCCCCTTAATATTCATGAATATCCAATCGGCATGAACTAAAAAATTTCTAAAAGAATTTAAATTTTGTAGAAAAGGCAAATTTTCGGTGAAAAGCATCACAAAAATTTATATCTCACAAGCCAAAATATCCACAAAATATAGTTACATGATGCCAAAATGATGAACAAGCTCAGTTATCAAACTCCCATAAAGAATAGTGAATACACTACTCTCTGACCATTGAGCTAAAAAAGGACAGTAAACATTTTACTTACATATTTTAATCTAGTGAGGAGTAAGTGAATTGTGAGCTTACAGTCGTCGTCACTACTCATCACCACTGATTCTTACAGAATTGGTGAATGAAAACAATGCAAGAACGGTACATCTGTAAGTATAGTGTAATGTCGTGTAAGTGAAGGCAGTGATGGGTCTATCTCGTTGCCACGTATCGGGAAAGCTGCGTCGATCTATCGCGTTTTGCTTCTCTCTCTCTTTCTGTTTTGTTTTCTACCTTATCTTGTCTCTTCTATTGTTTAGCGACATCATTTACTCGCAGGTGATAATTACCGAATTCAAAAAATTAGTTGTGGTGCATTATTACAAGATCCATAGATTCCGACATGGGGTCTATCCCGAATAATAAACAAATAAAAAGAAATGAACAATACACGTGGAGAGGTGGCTTTGTCAGATTGAGTCAAGTGTTCGGTTTCTTCTTGTCGTTTACCTCAGTTCTTGTATTGTTTTTTGTTTCCCAAGTATGTTTTGTACCATACGATGCGACGAGGACATGACCCTAGTCACTTTTGAGATTTCATCATCTCTTGTGGTGTATGATGATCTCCGATTTCCAAATTAAGATAAGACATGTCTCTATACATAATCTATTTTCTTACTATTAAAAAGGTAACTAACAGCTATTTTCTCACGGATCACACAATGTATTCTTTTTCCTTTTTCTTCTCAATGAAAGCCACGATTCAATTAAAAACAAAGGAAATCAATTTAGAGGACTATCATCCGCGTTCCTTTCATTTGGGCTTAGCTAGTTTTGTCACACAATTGTTGATCCAACAAGATTTTTTAATACATTACCCAATACAACAACGTTCGTTCAACGTTTCAGCCCAATATGAATGTGAAGAATAGAGGGAAAGCACTTTCCAGTGTTATTTTATACTAGCATTTATAACTAATGACACTTGGACCTACTTAGAATGCCATCAAGGGTTACTTGTTAACAAAACAAGTACCAACAAATTAACTATAGACTCATACTCTTGTCTAATATTTCGGCACTTTTCTGTCAACATTATTTTCTGCATTTAATTTCTATACATGTTTTATAATTAGAAGACAATTTTTTTTTCTCTTGGATGTCTTGTGTTCCTATCTATATTTCACACCAAAATTTAGCTGGAAGATAGCTTCAGTTTCTCTTCAAAATAGCCACTGTCGTTAAAATAGTACACCCTCTTTCCTTCTATTTTTTTTTGTTAATTAATGAAATAATATAATAAAAGTAAAATTGAAAAATTTATCACTAGAAATGTAAATGATATCGATAATGAAAAAAGTTTAAAGTATAAAATGACATTTAATACGAAACAGAGTATTATTTCAGACTTTTAGTATGATATTTTAAAAGCTAAGACTACTTATCTTTCTAACCCTTTTCATTACCAATAAGCATAAGATATAAAAGTCGTTTTAATCATCTAAACAAGAAGAAAATATCAATCTTACAAGTTATAAAGTTCGATCAAAATATCTTTCTCTATGAAAAGAAAATATCAAAAAAAAATGGGGCGGTCTATTGATACTTAATGCAACCATCTATCGACTACCAGCCTACATTAAATGTTGCAGCAAAAGAAAATTGGAAAAATCACCACATCAACAACAAAGTTGGACCCCACACTTCCTTCTTAATTTTTTCATTCAATTCTTCTCCCAACCATCTCTTTGCTGTCTTCATAACTATCTCATTTTCTTGTTTGAACCAAGAAAAAATATTCAAAGAACCAGTTTATCTTGAAGATAAGAGGAGAATAAACCAAAAAACAAAAAGAAGAAGAAGTGTTTTGTTTGTTTCAGTCATCCAAGTTCATGTGAATAGAAACAAGTCCAAGTTTGTTGTTCATGCAACTTTCTCACGACTCTGTTACACTAAAGCTCTTTTCTCCTGAATCTCTCCTACTTAAACCTGTTTCAATATTTTTTCTCCTTCAGTTCAAAGTTCACACCTTTTCCATTTTCTCGACAAACCCTTTTCTCAGTTTTCTCGGACTCTGTTTTTTATTACTCTCCAAGCAAAAAAAAAATCCTCTATTTTGGTTACTAAATGGAGATAGAAGCAAGCAGACAACAAACCACCGTACCGGTTTCGGTCCCCGGGGGAGGGAACTTTCCGGTTGGTGGGTTAAGTCCCTTGAGTGAAGCCATATGGAGAGAGAAAACACCAACGGAGTTCGTTGGAGATGTGTCCGCGAGGCTTACGTGGCAAGATCTGACGGTGATGGTTACCATGGGAGATGGTGAGACGCAGAACGTTCTCGAGGGTCTCACCGGTTACGCCGAACCGGGTACTCTAACGGCTCTCATGGGCCCTTCTGGCTCGGGAAAATCTACCATGCTCGACGCTCTGGCTAGCCGCCTCGCCGCTAACGCTTTTCTCTCCGGCACCGTTCTTCTTAACGGCCACAAAACCAAACTCTCCTTTGGAACAGCTGTTAGTAGTACCATTTTATTACACATCTTATGCATATGTTTCAGTTGTTGCTTGTCTTGGTATGAAACATAAGAATGTTTGAGTAAAAACAAAAGCAATCTTGTTTTTATTTGTTTATTTGCTTGCTTGCTATTGACTCATGTAGTGTTGTTTTTTGTTTGTTCTGGTAATTATTCACAGGCTTATGTGACGCAAGACGATAACTTGATTGGTACGTTAACTGTGAGAGAGACTATATGGTATTCAGCGAGAGTTCGTCTTCCTGACAAGATGTTGCGGTCCGAGAAGCTTGCCCTAGTGGAGAGGACAATAATAGAGATGGGTCTTCAGGACTGTGCTGATACTGTTATAGGAAACTGGCACTTGCGTGGGATCAGTGGTGGAGAGAAGAGACGTGTCAGTATTGCTCTTGAGATTCTCATGAGACCTCGTTTACTCTTCCTCGATGAGCCAACAAGTGGTCTTGATAGGTAAAGGTTTCATAACAACTTCTTATTTAGGTTCTATAAAACTAGTTAAGCCTAATTGCTTGTGTTTGTTTTTTTTTCTCTGTGTGCAGTGCTTCTGCTTTCTTTGTGACTCAGACATTGCGAGCACTATCACGAGATGGAAGGACCGTGATTGCATCGATCCATCAACCGAGTAGTGAGGTCTTTGAGTTGTTTGATCGGTTGTATCTGCTTTCTGGAGGCAAAACTGTTTACTTTGGTCAAGCTTCAGAAGCTTACGAGGCAAGAAACCTAAACCATCAATCTCTGAAGAAAATCTTGAAAACTAATCAATGTTTTTCGCTTTGGAATGCAGTTCTTTGCACAAGCTGGGTTCCCATGTCCTGCTTTAAGGAACCCATCTGATCATTTCCTGAGATGTGTAAACTCAGACTTTGACAAAGTTAGAGCCACCTTGAAAGGTTCTATGAAGCTAAGGGTACTGAAAAATCTAACCTGTCAACTTCTTTCAAATCTTACTTGCTGATCAAACTAGTTAATTCTACTTCTCAGTTTGAAGCAAGCGATGATCCTTTGGAGAAGATTACCACAACCGAAGCTATTAGACTCCTGGTGGACTATTACCACACTTCTGACTACTATTACAATGCAAAGGCTAAGGTTGAGGAGATATCGCAATATGTAAGTATTCTCTGTTCTTTTCTCAAGCTTGGGTTGTGCCACTGGTCTCTTTTTAACCCGTTTCCACGCTACAGAAAGGGACTATTCTCGACTCTGGAGGCAGCCAGGCGAGTTTCCTTCTGCAGACCTACACTCTAACCAAGCGGTCCTTCATCAACATGTCAAGGGACTTTGGATATTACTGGCTCAGACTTCTTATTTACATCTTGGTCACTTTCTGCATTGGAACCATCTATTGGAACGTTGGGACTAGCTACAGCGCCATTCTGGTATTTGCTCATATCATCTATTACTGAAGTTTTAAACTTACTTCTCACCATGTCCTTGCTTTTGCTGTTTGTGTAACCAGGCAAGAGGTTCATGTGCGTCTTTCGTCTTTGGCTTTGTAACATTCATGTCCATTGGTGGCTTTCCTTCGTTTGTTGAAGACATGAAGGTAACTTAGCTCCTCCCACAGTTTTCTTGAACCACACCGGTTTGTTAAACGGAAACTGATTGCAGGTCTTCCAAAGAGAGAGACTAAACGGTCACTATGGAGTAGCTGCGTTCGTGATAGCCAACACACTAGCTGCAACACCGTTCTTGATCATCATAACTTTCATCTCCGGGACAATTTGTTACTTCATGGTGGGTCTGCATCCAGGGTTCACTCACTATCTCTTCTTTGTTCTCTGCCTCTATGCAAGTGTCACCGTTGTGGAGAGCTTGATGATGGCGATAGCTAGTATAGTCCCCAACTTCCTCATGGGTATCATCATTGGAGCTGGGATTCAGGTGCTTCCTCATACCTGAAACCTTTCTTAAAAGTAGAAGTAGAAGCTCTTCTTGACTCTATTGCTTCATTGTGTACTTTTTGTTTCAGGGGATCTTCATGCTGGTTTCTGGATTCTTCAGGCTTCCAAATGACATCCCTAAACCTTTCTGGCGTTACCCTATGTCATACATTAGCTTCCACTTCTGGGCGCTACAGGTAAATAACCTCGAAACCGCACTTCATATCAGTTCATCATCATGTGACTGTAATATGTGTTTGTTTTGTTTGTTCTTCAGGGTCAATACCAGAATGATCTGAGAGGCTTGATGTTTGACAGCCAAGGGAGTGCTTTCAAGATTCCAGGTGAATACGTTCTGGAGAATGTCTTCCAGATCAACTTGCACCGATCAAAATGGATTAACCTCAGTGTGATTCTCAGCATGATTATCATCTATCGCATCATTTTCTTCATCATGATTAAGACCAACGAGGATGTAACTCCTTGGGTCAGAGGCTACGTAGCACGAAGAAGGATGAAGCAGAAGAATGGAACTCAGAACACCACTGTTGCACCAGACGGTCTTACTCAGTCTCCTTCTCTGAGAAATTATATTGCTACACGAACCAACGGAGCTCCCAGATGGTAAGAGTTTGAGCTTGTCCAGCGTTTGGGGACACTTCAAGAAGGTTGTTCAAAGCAAAGCCACCATATTTCACTAGGCCTGCAATATCAGATATCTCAATGTAATGTGAGAGCAGAAAAACTTGAGTGTGTTAGTTATAGATATATTGAAACCACGGATTTATCTAATCTATTTTTCTACTTTTTAGTAACAAGAACCATCTTGTTGCATCACAGTTTGCTTTGTGCTGCAATTAAAGCAGATATATTAAGTTGTGAATTGTTACAAGCTTTGTTTGTACACATTCAAATGAAAATTCGAGTACTGACAAGTTTCACACCCAAAGAACCTTAGAAGATCGACTAGTCTTCTCCCAAAGAACCTTCTGCATTTGTTGTGTTTCACATCTGATCACTTGCCCATAGTAGAATAGACGAAACACAGTGAGCATCACACAGAGATGCAGTGAACATAATTTGAAGTGACAAGGCTTGAGTACCCCCCATAAGGACCATAACCAGCCTCCAAAAATCTCTCAAAGTGATAACAATGGGTGCAATTTGCATTATGAATCCCGATATACATGCCATTTTTCATATCTCTTTACTCCATGCAGGACAGGTCTAAGTCTGGGAGCAGTAATGCAGTCTGAACAGCAACAGCCCTTCAAGTCAACAACACATTCTGCACAGCATCTGAACCAAAGATTGAGGTAAGTTTAGGAAACTTAAGTCATTTTTTTGTTACTAGACATAAAGATGAAACAGAAGCTATGAAGCAACTCACAAGAAAAGCAGATTGCAATCGAGGTTAGCACAGTTCCGATGTCTTAGTTCCTGAACTTGTGAATCACAAATATAGCATCTTGCAAAACTTGTATCCACAGGCGTTTCTGGAGTTATTCTGGCTTCATCCACTGCATTGTTACTGTAGGCAGCTGGTGGGAGAGAGAGACGAGAGTCAAACACAAAAAGATTCCCAACCCATTCAGATGTGCCTTCTTCCTCAAGATAATGGGAAACTCCACCCTTTAGTGTATACAGATTCTTGAAACCCCGCTGTCTGAAAAGAAATTTGACTTCTCACAAGAAAGTTATTTGGGAAATTTTTTTTATTTTTGGAGGAGATGTTAGTATGAGAATGGAGTATAGAAGCCATAGTGGTACCTCAGAACTGTTGAATATACATCGCAACGTATACCTCCAGTGCAGTACATCAGTATTTCTGTCTTTTCCTTGTCAACGTTTATCAAAGGGTCTGAAGGAGCTTCCTATGATGTAGAAGTACAGTCAAAATTATACATTATTAGATATCTTTACCTTCAATATGTTACAATATGTAACCTACAGACACTTTCTCTTAATCTACAGACTGTAAATAAGAAGTTCACAGTTTAGGATTAATTGTACCTTTTCATCAGAGAGCCCAAAAGAAGTGTTCCGAAAGCAATCAACTTCAGGTCTACGTGCCCCACGAAAATGACCAACATCCCACTCATAACCTGCTCATATAAGATACAAGTAGGTTTAACTAGAGCAAATATGAGATGCACTTTAAGAATTACAAACTACTAAATGTGTGCACAACTTGAGATAGTGTAAAACCACAAAACAACTATCAGAAGTGATCAGTCATGTAGTTACTAGATAATAAGAGAAATCAAGACAGTTGTGTCACTGTATACAAATAGAAAGGAAAAGGGAATACCGTTTCTGACATCCAATAATATGCAGCTTCTGCCACTATCTGAAGGTGTTGCTTCACCGTCGTCGTCATCCGTTAAGTCTTTCAGTTTCTTTTTCCATTCAGATGGTTCTAAGGGTTTTGCTCGCATCGGTGGATCAAGTAGAGGAAGGTGTGAAATTCCTCCCTCGTACTAAATGACAAAAAAACAACAACCAATGTTGAGTAATCTTACACTACATTACAAGGCAATGCACTATCACGCATGTGAAGTAAGAATCTTGAATCCCACAGAACATAAAGTTGCGTTAAAGGGAAGTAGCTTGCCTGCACTAAGGAAGGTTTGTTCTGTAGCTTCAACTTAGGGAAAGCATGCCTACCGATAGCAGGAGACATCTGAACAAGTATATCCGAGAACCTCTCATCTTCTTTCAACCATTCAACGTATGCAAGAGCGTCTTTAGATGGTCCACTGTACTGCAGAAAATAAAGAACTACACAAAGTAAAACACACATGATTTTGTCCTAGATTGATATAGTCACATCATAAAAAGCATAACGATACCTGTGCGTTGATTCCTTGTTCATTGAGATATATCCGACCACGTATATTCAAATCCTGTAATGTTAAAATAACAAAAAAGAAAAGAAAAGATTTCAATTAAATGAAACAAAGAGAATGGTTTCAGTTCCAAACTAAAGGGAACCTGTAAGAAAGAGAGGTGCTTTGCAATCTCAGCGGCGGGATCTTGGATTGATACAAAGCGATAGAAGTTCACCACGATGAAGTCTTCTCCTTCATCGTCGAATTTCGTGTGACCGCTTCTTCCTCTGTTTCGGCATTCGCAGGAGAAGGTCCATCGTGTGATAGGTTGCTTCGAGAGGAGGCGTACTGGTCGTGAGAAGATGCGAGTATTCGAGACATGTTGTTTGAATCGAAGAGGTTCGCTGGAGAAACGAGTTTTGGTTGAAGCAAGAGGTAGTGGAATAGTTAAGAAGGAGACTGAGAGTGCCGGAGAAGCTCTCATTATCTTCTCAGCTTTTGGACAAGAGACAGCTTCATTCTTCACAGTAGTTAACGACTCACTTTGCATCTTATCTTAGGAGATATATTTTATATTAAGTATAGCCCAACTCAAGCCCGATTAAGCCCGATTTAATATGTCAGAAAACCCCGGTTTATTCTCGGGTTTGCTTTGGTTTTCATTTTAGTTTTTTTTTTTTTTTATGTTATATGAGAATTTGATCTAATCTAGCATTATACCACCAGTCAAAGAAGAGAAGGATTTCGTCATGGATGATCGAAAAGCTTTGACAATTCTCACGTCAACTAAATTATTTTAGTGCTCGACCACTACACAACGCATTTTGATCAAAATCGTATAAAGTTTTGACTTTGTAAGAATGAGATACGCACGGCCTATAAATAGAAAATCTCATCTCTCATCTCACTTTTCATCTCATACACGAAAAAGAAGTTTCCACAAAAGGAAAGCTTCCTACAATGTCGCCATCACTTCTCTATACCTTCCTCCTCTTATCTATCTTTATAAGCTACCATGGAGCCACCACGGAAGGCGCCGCTCTCGAACCAGTTACCGACATCTACGGTGGACGTCTCATATCAGGCACCAAATACTACATCTTGCCTGTACTTCGCGGTCGCGGAGGCGGACTAACCATGTCCAAACCCGAAAACAAAACATGTCCAAAAAGCGTTATCCAAGACCAATACGAAGTCTCGCAAGGCCTGCCGTTGGAGTTCTCACCATCAGACAATTCAAGAATCATCCGTGTCTCAACCGATCTCAACTTCAAGTTCTGTGCGGCTTCGGTCTGGAACTTGGACAATTACGATGAGACGACGAATCAGTGGTTCGTTACAGCTTGTGGCGTCGAAGGGAATCCGGGTCAGGCAACGGTTGATAACTGGTTCAAGATCGAGAAGTACGAAGATGATTACAAGATCGTGTTTTGCCCAACTGTTTGTAACTTCTGTAAAGTCATGTGTAGAGACGTTGGCGTGTTTGTGCAAGATGGGACGAGAAGACTTGTTCTAAGTGATGTTCCATTAAAAGTTATGTTCAAAAAAGCATAGTTACAACTTCTAATAATAATAATTGTGTTTTGTTTTTACAATACTTGTCTCTACATAACCCTTTTTAGAGACCATCACCACGGAAGAAAGGTCCATTGAAGAAGGAAGTGGAGAAAGTACCACCACTGTTGGGGAAAAGAGTGAGGAAGCAGATGAGTCCAAGGACTAACCCCCAAGCGAATCTATCGTCGCCGAGAGGGGTGATCTCATCTTTTGCAGGTGTTTCTTCACCGCCACGGAAGAAAGTTGCAAAGAGTCCCCAAGCTAGACACAAGACGCTTCCGCTGAGACCTCCGATGCCGAGAAGGAGAGACGTTGTAAATGAGAGAATTGCAGCTGTGCTTCTTCCAAACATGGCTTGAGCGATTCTACCACCTTCGAGTCTTCCGCATGGTAACAAGTTCAATGAAGTAACAACCATACCTGAAAACAAGTTTAATGAAGTTTAGAGAATGATTACACTCTGTGACAAAAAAAAAAGAGAAAGATTACACATACCAACAAAAGAAAGAACGTTATGAAAATGTACCTAAAAGACCAGCGAAAGCGAGCGGATCAACAGGAACTCCAACTCCTTCGACCGCGTTAGGCAGTACATTGCCGAGATCGTCCGCATACGGACCAACAACAAATTGAATAAATGAAAGCAACGGGTTATTATCCAAGAACTGTGGCCTTATATACCTGTAAAGATGTTTGAAACACACACATCAGAGACAGAGTGGTGAACAGAATAGTACGGACAAATGAGTTTTCGTTTATGAATCCTTACAAAGCATTTTCTCCTCCATTGAAACTACCATCAGTTATAAACGCAGCAGCTGCAAGAAGCAGCGAAGTCAGGTACGCACTAGCTGTGCGCGCCACTGGGATATCGAACAAGGCCTTTTTATTAGGAAGCAACGACTCGTAGTTGTTCATCACTCCTAAGCAACCAGTCCAGTTCGATGGCACCAGAAACGACGGGCTTAGTTTGACACCGTGTCGCGCAGCTGTCACTCTGGTTGCTATCTGAAACAAACAATTCATGAGTTTTATCAGTTCACACATGAACATCACAGCAATGTCTAGCTAGCAATCTTGAATATGCTGCAGGTTTTACCTCTGAGACGCCTAAAATGGAAAGGAACCCACCAAAGAGAGGAACTACATTAGCAATGTAGTCATCGAAGGTAGCGTCAGGTTTAAGGAAGAAGCCACTCATAAGAGCTATGGTTCCAAAGGTTGTAACACATAAACTGATTGCAGTAATGTATCCCCAAGGAGTGCTTAATCTAGTCGATTCAAATTGAAGATCTATTTCCGCTTTCGGTTGCACCATACACACCTTTACAAGCACAACAAAGAACAAAACAATCCACAAGTTAAGCCTTAATCTTGAGATCAAGAACATCAAAGTTGGAAAATCTTGAAGTCAATTCATCTACCTGTTTTGTGATATCATCGGACTTCTCTTCCATGAACCAGACGACAACATCACGCCCTGCTGCTTCTGAAAGCTTTGCTTCAAGCTTAGGTGTGACCTCATCAATGGGTTTTCTCAGATTCCCAATAAAGATTCCTCCATCTCCAAACCGACGAACGTCCGTGGCGAAAAACGTATCGAAACCAAAACAGCTCTTTAACTGTAAATACAACACAAACAGTTTCAAAAAACTATGCAAATCCAAACATTCAAGAAATGAATTCAGGTTAGTTTACCTTGTTGAGATCAAGAGCTTTGAAAGCCTCTTCTGCTTTCTCAAGCCTTTCTTTCTCTCTAACCAAACTATCACGAGCCAAGCTGTTGAATATTCTGATGATTGGATTCTCGTTATCGCTCTCTCTGTTCAGCTCTTTCAGCTTACGGTCAGTTCTCGTCTTCTCAAGCTTTATCGCAGCTTCGATTGATGGATTCCCCATGAACTTCTTGAACTCCTCGTCTGTCTTCCAATCCATCTCTTGCTGCTTAGATTTCTCTTCATCTTCTGCTTCAGTGTTTTCCGGAGAAGGTGGCGCATTGTTGTTAGCCTGGTCCTCCTTCTGCTCCTCTGCTAACGCCACAGGAGACGAAGCATCGTTGGCAGGTTCACGAACTCGATCATTTTCTGCTGAAAATCTCAACGGAGTGCTGCGTCTTGTACTCTGTTTCACAAGGTTCGGAGATATTGGTTTGTAACTGCAACGAACACGTGAACTGTGACATGATTGGAGGGCTAAGGAAGATGAAGAGGGAGTAGATACAAAGAGGGAAGCCATGATTTACGAAATCTCAGAAAGATTGAAATGTGATGAAGACGAAGCATCCCTCTGAGGAAGTATTTGAAGAGAGAACAGAGAAATGTCTGGAAAGTTTGAGAAGAAACTCAAAGATACAGGTGGACTAGACATGCAAGTAAAGTGACAAATGTGTCACATCAAATCCAATGCACATGTGTAATGAAAAGAACGAGAGAACCAGATGAAATAATCAATTAGATAAAAGAAAATCTTAAAATCATTATCTGGGAAAGAAGAATCTGGTCGGAAACACTACAAAAGAAAAGGATGGAGAGAACAAACATATATAAAGAGACATGCAGAAATCCAAGTGCTCTTTTTCCTCTAGGAAGAAGCAGCAGCAGGTACTTTCTCTTCAGCAGCAGCAGCTTCGAATGTCTCACCAGCCACAAGATCAGGGACATCATCATCATCTTCCTCTTGAATAGTTGCTGGGACATTACCTTCACCAGGAGGTTGCTTCTTCAACTGCTCTGCTAGCTTCCTCAGATTGTCCATGTTGTCTGGTCCTGAAATAGTAATACAAAATTTAAGGATCTTTGAATTGTGAGTGGGGAAGAACATGCAACAAGTACAACTACATGGAACATACCAAGTTGGCTGAGGATCTGAGGAAGGATATCTTCCAATTCTACAGAGAAGCAGCAACAAGTTTTAAACTTAATCAGAAAAGGTGCAATGAGGAAGAAACAAGAACATAGAGATGATGAAAAGATGCATACTTTTGGTTTGAGGAGAGCCGCTAACAACCCATGTATTTGCAGCAATTGAAGCTTGAACTGATCCAAAAAGAGACCAACACACAAATGATCAGTAACATGACAAAAAGGTTTACAATTTACTGAGTATAAATATAACTTACCCTTTGGGTTGGTGAACTGAATAACAACATCATCCTTAAAGATGTTAACTTCTTCAATACCAGGAATGGAATTAACTCCGATTCTCTTCAAGGTGCTTTGAAGCTTCTTGTCATCAGTTGTATTGGTCTTGTGCACAGCCTTCTTCTTTCTGCAGTGAGAGAGATCTCTCAGATGGTTTATACAACAAGCGATCAAAGTAATAACTAAGGATTGAAAATGGCAAAAAGAGACAGGCTTCTACCTTCTAACTGTACCCTTTCCGCCAGTGCGGACAGTGTTAGCCATCTTCATCAACTTCTCCCGATTCATCTGTGTACGAACCATACAAAGCCAACATTAATTAAACCATTCATCAAGATTCAAAAGAATCTTGTAAGATTGAATTAGAACTATGGATTATACATTCATAAAAACCTTCTGTTATTAAAAAATAATAATATCATAATCAATGAGTGAATCTTTTAAAAGTCAGATGCGTATAATGGAACTAGTGAGATTAACCTTAGCATCGAATTGATTAAGTAGTCTCATTCAATTTAATCAAAACAGTCACAGGAGTTGAAAAGCAATAAACATCGTCTTCCAAAATTCCAATTACCGACAAAACTGAAAATCAGACAAAACCTTTAAGAAGAAACGATAAGACACAACAGAAGAGAAATGGATTTACCTTGAGATTTGATTATCAAGGGTTGTTTCTCTTCGAAGAGTGCAAGGAGATAAGAAGAAATAAACAGATAGACGCGGGCGGCGGAGAGAAGAAGGGTTCTCTTGCCTCTTTAACTAGATGCTATTCGAAGAAGAGCTCGTCTGTTGATCCAACGGTTAAAATCGTACGATCTACATATAAGACTCGATCTCTACCGTTGGATCGTATAACAAGGCTCAATAAATTAATGGGCCAATCACATAATTTTAATGGGCTCTTTTGGGGAACTATCAAAATAAGCTTAACCAAGTGTTCAATTATCGATTACCGCGTTTTACAGCGGTGCGTTTTGCACACCATCGGAACGTTTTGTGTTTATCAGTGAACATATATATGCGTTTGCTGACCAAAATTGTGCAAGGCAGAAGGTTTTCGATTTTATTGATAATCTCAACGTAGTATATGAAATCCATGAATACAAAAGTCTACATTAGATAAGATAGATAAAGAGCCACATTCCTCACTTGCCTGAATATTTTTTTCTTACTGCTTCTTCTGCACAACATTCTCCAAATACCAATCATAAGTCTGGCGCAAACCATCTCTAATAGAAACCTTCGGTGTCCATCCCAAAGACGCGAGCTTCGAGCTATCCATAAGCTTCCTCGGCGTCCCATCAGGCTTACTACAATCCCAAACAAGCTTCCCTTCGAACCCAACCACCTCCTTAACCAACTCAGCCAACTCTTTGATCGTCACTTCCACACCACTCCCCACATTCACATGCTCGAACCCACTGTACCGATCCATCAAGAACACACACGCATCAGCCAAATCATCCACGTGCAAGAACTCCCTCAACGGACTCCCACTTCCCCACACCACAACTTCCTCAGCATCGTTGGCCTTCGCTTCGTGAAACCTCCTCATCAGAGCAGGCAGCACGTGAGAATTCTCCGGGTGGAAATTATCGTTCGGACCGTAGAGGTTCGTCGGCATACCGGAGATCGCATCCCACTGATGCTGAATCCGGTACGCCTGACACATCTTGATCCCCGCGATCTTGGCGATCGCGTACCACTCGTTGGTGGGCTCGAGTGGGCCTGTGAGAAGAGCCGATTCGGGTATGGGCTGAGGAGCGAATTTGGGGTAGATGCAAGAGGAGCCGAGGAAGAGGAGTTTCTTGACGCCGTGCGTGTAAGCGGAGTGGATCACGTTGGTCTGGATCTGGAGGTTGACGGCGATGAAGTCGGCCGGGTAGGTGTTGTTGGCGTGGATGCCGCCGACTTTGGCTGCGGCGAGGATGACGTAAGCAGGCTTCTCCGTGGAGAAGAAGGATTCGACGTCGGATTGGTTAGTGAGATCGAGCTCGGAGTGGGTTCGGAGGAGGAGATTGGTGAAACCGGATTCTTGGAGTTTGCGGACGATGGCGGATCCGACCAATCCTCTGTGTCCGGCGACGAAGATCTTTGCGGATTTCTCCGACATAAACGAACCTGGTTTCATGTCTGAACAAAAATATACGAGAAAATTATCAGTTCCAAAATCATTTTCACTAGCTTCTTACGAAGGGAATGTATTTGTATGAGATTTGAAGGATGACGTACCGGATCCTGTTGTGTCTGCCATTGTCGAGTTTTATTGGATCGCAAAGGAGATGAGAGATATAGGGAGAAAGGGATTTTGACTTATATATAGCCACGAGTTTCGAAGTCAACGAACAAAAGCGTAGATTTGTAGAAAAGTTACAATCCTCGGAGGATGTAACGTGGGAGATCTGGAACTCCGCCGGCGATCTGAATTGTTTGTCGGCCAGTTCTTTCTTTTATTCATCGGAAGAGCCATATCATCAGATTATTATTTGTAGGCCCATGGGCCTAGGATAGTAATCTCAGTCGGCCATTTTGCTTATTTTTCCCCGTCGTTACGGTATTACACAGTAAACCGGACCAAATTTATCTTCGCAGCTACAAAAATTGATCAGAACCTTTTTAACGTAGAGGTCGTAGGCTCGAAGCCAGCATGGATGAGTCGCTTCTTGAGATCCCCTATATATATATTAAAGGAGAATCATTGTCATTTAATGTGTTCACATTACGTTTGCCACATAGCAGTCTCACGGCGATTTAAGAACGAATACGCTGACGTGTTACGTTTTTCAGCCAAATTTTACATAAATGCATTCACATTATATACTATTTTACGTTTTTTCAATATAAAATACACATACACGGTTCTACGGGTTATACAAAATTCTACATAAAAAGATAATTTACAACAAAAAAATTCACAACTGTTTAGGTTTATTTTATTTTTACTTAATTTATTTAATAGAATGTTATCTTTTATGTGTTATGTTGAACAAAAATATATTTTACTATTAATTATGGTATCTTTATATATTTATCAACCACATTTATATATATTTTTATATACACATTCATGTAAGAGTGGATACGAATCGGATATCCGAGATTTTGGAGGTATTCGTGATCCATTCCGTTTCGTCCGAATAATCGATTATCCGATTCGATTCGTAGCCATCCGGATATACGGTGCCACATAGTTCCGGAAAATTAGATCTTAACCAGTTTTGATCCGTAAAAATTAAATAAATTAATTAAAAATAAATAAAAATTTAAATAATATAAAATAATAAAATTTTATTAAAAACAAAAAAAAAACTATTTTCTTTTTTTGAATAATAATACCTAATTTAATAAATTTAGCAAATAAATATTGTAAAACTTATATAGAATATATTATTTATATAACTTCTATATAATTCATTAAATATATGTGTATATATATAAGCATATAACGGATCGGATCGAATATCCATTTTTAAAAATATTAGTATTTGTGAATTATTTCGTTTTTTACGGATATTGCATATTAGTATTTCTTTTTTCGTAGAGTTACGGATATCCAGATATTTTGCTCAAATCAACAAGGATAACGAATCAAATCAAAATTTACAGATATTTTTCCCAGTCCTACATACATATGCACATTGCAGTGAACATCTATATAACTAAATATTCGCTACAAGTGAGGATTCTAATTCTCTTGAAAGCTGAAATATTCTCTTTTTTTTTAATGTTTCCATTCACCATCGACCAAATTGTAATTGAATGATTTGTCTTAATAATTTTCTTTTCTTTTTTCTTCAATTTTTATCTAAATTTGATTTGATTTCCATGCATTTAGAAATTATAATATGAAACCATTGGTTCGACATTAGAAGTGTCTAAAATTCATATAACAGGAAACCAAACAAATAATAACAGTTTTGGTTATCACTGAAAAATCTAAAAATCTCAAGAATTTTAATTGAATAAACAGAATAAATATTGATTTAGAATGATCGTTATATTTTAATAGATTAAAAACCAAAAAACTAACCTAAAACCGAAACGATATCCAGATTAAACAAACTTAATATCTTCTTATCTTACGAAATAATGAAATTAATAATCTCATTCCGTGCAAGGTACGGTTTATTACCTAGTTTTTATTATTAGGCCAAAAGAAAAGATTAAAACCAAATTGTCGTGCTGGCGCGTAAGAAATAAATAAACAAGAAAAACTGAGAAATGAATGCAAACAGGAATAACCAATTGCAGTGGCAAATCTGGCAGTGAGTTGGTTGAAGAGGACATAAACAATCTGTCAGATATGAGAGAAGTTTCTACAGCGTTGGAGATGATCTTTGTTGTTCATTACCAGATTTTCAGGTGCAACTTCAAACTGATTGAGCATAAATGTCATAACATATAGAGTTCGAGTTATTAATTTGTCAAATACGTTTGAAGTAATTTTGCTAATGCTTGTTAATTGTTAAGTTCTTTGTTTTTTCTTTTTGTAACTGTTGTTTGATACATTTATTGTGTTTCTAAGTTTCAAAGACGTAGCTTTCAATTTTTTCAGTTCCATTGCTGGATCTAAAATATTTATATCATGAATACGTAGTAAGAAAAAGATTAATGGTGATAGATAGATAACATATGGAAGAAATTTAGACAAGACCAAAGTAACTTAACAACTGTAACTAGACAAAAGAAAACAAACAGAAGTCAATGCCCGAACCATACGCAATAAGAATTGTGCATGGTGCGTTCTTGACTCCCCCCTTCCCACTAGATATTCCCATTTTAGACACACAAAAACATCAGGAAAACAAAAACCCCCCCAACCAAAAAAAAAACTGAACAAGTGAGTGAAGAGAAGACAAATACCCAGAAGAGTAATGACTTCTTACACACTTTGCTGGAATTAAAGGCAAAATAAGTAGTACTACTTAATAACTTTCACTTCTCTGATCATTGAAGACTTTTCAGAAAATCAGATGGGAAAATGAGCTATTAATGGCGTCCTCCATTAAGCAGTTGAAGGAGAATTCAAGGTGGTTTTAATTTGGTGGACAGTAGTACTGATGAGATTATTAACTGTTTCCATTGACTCCATATTCAATTTCCCTGACTGCAAACTACTCACCATTATCTGAAACCCAACCGTTATTAATGAACCTCCTCCTCCTTCAGCTTTAATATCTGCTGTTTGATTATTCCTGCCTCCCTCTGGTAAAACAGCAAAACCCGAGGGTAAAATAGTAATATAAGATGTGTCTTGACCAGTCATTGCCATGTTTAGTGTTGAGAGATCCAGTGGGGTGTAGACCACAAGCGAGCCTGATGAGTCTACGCAGCTTTCTTGTAGAATCAGCATGTTGTTTTGTGATGATGATGCATTGAACCCCTTTTGATAAAAAAATACATTACCAAAATTATTATAAATCAGCAGAATCAAGAACAGAGTGATATGTATAAGGTAGCTTACACGCAGAACCGAAATGCAGTTTCCAGGGTGTGATCCGTTTGCGACATGAGCAACTTCTTGAACCGAGTTTCCATCCAAAAGAACGTCCCACTTTACAACCAAAACAATGAAACATCAAGAACCGAAAAAAACGTTACCCGAAATGATGTTTAACGCATGTAGTAGTACCTGAGGCCGAGTTCTTTCATCTTTGAGGAAAGTAAAGACTTTTTGTGGAGAAACTGGGAGCCAGAAACTGGTGGCTGCGCACAGAACCATTTCATTTGGTTCGTGCTGGCTCTTGTACGAAGTCACACGGATTCCAAATGCATCCAATCCCGAAACAACAGTTGACCTAGTGCTGTTAGATGTGCCAATGCTCAAGCAAAAGTTGCTTACCATTCTTTGAGCAAGTCTCATTATACTTTGCTTCCCTTCTGGCGATGGAATCACTGAAAGGTTTTCAAATGTGTTACTTGAAGCATACTAAACGGTTTGATTTAGATATTGAACTTTGAACATTTAAACGTACTTCCTTTGAGATCACGTGATGATGTTGCGGTGAATCTCTCGCACATTCTTTGGAGAGTAGCAATCCAACGATCAGCTCCAAAAGCTATTCCTTCACGGACGTTATCTTTAAACATCTCATTAACTGGTTCTTGCTCCTCGACTTCAACATGTTCAACCCAAGTAACCTGTTGTTGTATATTCAAAGATACAATTAAATGATCAAATATGCTATTAAAATGAAACAAAACAGAACAGTTCCACAACACAAACCTTAGAATAGCCATTGGACAAGTCTTGTATCAAGCAACCAGAAGGAAGTCGATATGACCGAGAGTGAGATATAAACTGAGGAAACTCATAAGAGACAGTTACAATTGCCCAAGTTCCATGCTCGATCTTCTGACAATATCTTAGCACACTGAACTCACGAGTAGGTACCAATGGTGAAAGCACTTGAAGCTCTTCAAGAACCTAACACAATTCAAACGCAAAATTACTAAAGAGTTTCACAGGCACAAAAAAAGAAACAAACATATCTTTTTCAAGATTAGTGTTATCTTTTTACCAAATGCAATGCATCTCCATGTGAACTGCGCATGTCAGATGAAACCACCGCAAGTGTTTTAGACGATGCAACGATAGAAGAAAAAAGCTCTGAAGATTTGACCTGCAAGTTAATGAAACCCCCACATGAGAAAACACAAGAAACCAAAAGGTTTTGAGTTGAGTTACTTACAGTGTCCATGAGCATGTCCACAAGTGTCATAGCATTAGTGAACACAACGCCAGAAGATCTAGTTGCTTCCTTTCTAAGGTTGTGGTTCTTTCCTCCACGACTACTTGATCTTGGGAACATATTCTCATAGCTTTGGAGATTGAGAACGTCTCTGCATCCATTGGTTTTGATCCATAGAGGCTCATTTGTTTGTGTAAGCCTTAGCAACTCTTCCATAGCGGTCACAGCAATGTTGGTCATGAGAGACTTATCCATGTCTGATAAAACCAAGTTTGGTTGAGATGGTAAAGTAGGAGCGGTCATTGAAGAACTACTGCTTCCTGGAAGAAGATCAAAATCAAGGGAAGGGCGACTGTGGAAGGGCGAAACGTGCATAGGGTTTAGTAGTGGTGGGAGATGAGAGAGTGGTCTCCCCATGAATTCAGCTGCAATGTTTGAAACTCTTTCGAGCTGCCAACAAAATCAAAAGTTTAAGCTCTGAAGTCAAACCACAGTGCATGAAGAAGGTAAAAAAAAAAAAAAAGGAAAAAGCTAGAACCTCTTCTCTGAGGTGTGCATTTTCGAGTCGAAGCTTCTGTTCATCAAAGTAAGAGTCTTCATGAAGCGGAGCATCGCCACAGTTAAGGCAAATGGCGCGTTTGATAGCTTCTCTGATGGCAATGTTCTCGCAACGAATCCTGTCATTCTCTTCCTTGAGTGCACAGTTATCAGCTCTCTCGTGTTGTGCCTGCAATAAGAAACGAGGACGAAGTTAAGTTTTATTTATTATGGAGGGGAAGGAGACAAAGACAAGAGTGGAAGTAAAAACCTTCTTTTGAGTTCTTCGGTTCTGAAACCAAAACTTGATCTGTCTAGGAGCTAAACCAAGTTCTTTGCTAAGTTGCAACCTCTGTTTCTCATCTGGATGTTGACACTCATTGAAACTCCTACAAACCAAAACAAAACAAAACAAAACCATCAGAGAACAAGAAAAAGCGAGTAAACAATGAGAAGAAAGAAAGGGGATAAGACATACGATTCAAGACGATGGATCTGGTGAGGTGTGTGGCGGTGAAATCGCTTCTTCATCTTCTTCTTGTCCGTTTCAGAGCTGTCGCCGAGAAACTCCATCTTCATTCACAGTATAAAGGTCTAGTAGACAAAGAAACAGTAACAGAACCCTTTTTATTCCTCTACTTTTTTAAACCAAACAAAGTAAACTTGCTAACTCTGGACCATCAAACAACTTTCGCCATTAACACAACACAGAACAAACAGGGGAAAAAAGAAAGTTACAAACTTTGAACAACCAAAGGAAAAAAAAGAGATCTTTAAGAGCACAATCCTTCGAGTGTGAGAAGAGTGAAGATATAAAGAAGAAAAAGAAAAGAAACGGAAGAGAATCTGATAGCCGTAATTATGTCTCTTGTCCTTCTACAGAACCACTATAAAGAGAAAGAGAGAGAGAGAGACAGAGAGAGTACTTGTATCTTGCCGCCATTAGTGCTTTCTTTTCTTCTCTTCCACATTTTGCTCCTTTTACATTCATTGCAGATTCCAAATTTCTCCTTTCTCTCTCTTTTACCTGTCTCTCTAGAGAAATCGCGTAACTGATACTGATGGGGTGGGGGTTTTAATGGCGTTTGACAGGAGGCGAAGAGTGAGAGGTTTATGGGTTTTAAATTCTCTTGCTTCTTTCTCCATTACTTCACCTTGTACTCTCTCTCTTTTTCTCACCATTTTCGAGGTAGTGAGAGAGAGAGAGAGAGAGAGAGATGCCTGAAACCAAACTCATCTCTACTTTCATTTAAAATGTTACGGTAAATCATGGGTTAAGTCGCCGGCGAGTTTTTGAACCAACGAATACGGTATACAAAACCGGCGTCTTTACCCACTTGCCCGGCGGGTTTCCTCTGTTTGGTGTAGTGACAAAATTGAACTTTTTCTTTGGGACTTTGCTGACTCACTCCTCACTGGGAATATTCTTTTATCATATGTTGGGAATACTGAATTTTATGCAATCAACTTGCATAATATTAGAAATAATTTACAATTCAGTCATCATTTGACTATTTTGGGGAAATTCTTCTGACGTTCATCAGAGTGAAACAACATTTCGTTTGGTAAACTATAGTCTACACACAGCATAATGGGTGCAGATCTTTTTTCCCGAGAAGGAATATATATATATTAATGGATTTAAGCTGTACTAACCTTTTTTTCTTTAAATGATGGTTATGCACACACCTTATTTGTCACACAACATCACATACACGTTATTCATCTACATACACTGATTAGAACACCATGTAAAAAAGATTTATACATAGTAGTAATTAACGTTTTAACAGAACCGGAATCTTATCATCTATTGCTGTTGTTGAGCTGAAACGAAATTAATTGCACATTCCCATGATAAATCTGTAGTTAGATCCTTAAGATAGCTGAAACCTCTGCTGAGTATATCTCTTACTTCTAAAGCCCAACATTTATCAAAAGTAAAAATGCTTGTTAAAGCGTAGACTCAAGTGATGATGGGACTTACATCTTCTTTCTTCTCCAAGTGAATGCCTAAAGCCATCAGATCAGCCAAAAAAAAAAATCTCCCTTTTTGTCACTTCATTCGCTACACTCGGGTTGTTCCTCTCTTCGTTTGCGCTTATTCGTAGTCGGAGCCTCGTACCAATCTCCTACTCTCAAGGCATTTGACATACACATCACTGCTTCTTCAACTGCTTCTCTCTCCTCTGGGTGTAGATCCTCTAGCGACAGCGTTGAAGCCACCTCGTCGAACTGGAGTATAGCAGCTTGCTACAAAAGAAACAACAATGGTATAAAGGCGACCATTTCCAATGTGGTTTATAGCATTAGTTAACCAAAGACAATCCATTTACCACGTTCATTATATCAGCTTCAAGACTTGTATCTCTGTGAAGCTTTGGAACTGTGATGCTATTGAACCACAGCATATATTCAGTTTCATCAACATTGCCTCCGGCACTCTCCACAATGTTTTCCCTTCTCCTCATCCATTCTTCATCTGCTGTGTTCATGTCTTCCAGTAAATCTTCGTCGTTGCTTTTCTCGTTTTTTCTGTGAGGAACTTCTCCGGGGATAACTTGGCACATACCAAACTGCTTCATGCATCGATCTGGCAAGTGCCATTCTACTACTTTGGGCGCAATAAGTTTTGTTCTTGACCTACCAAGTAGTAGATTATCTTTGAAACTTTCTGGCACAGTGTCAAGATCTCCTTCGAAAGGGCACCAAGTAACCTAAAGAGAAGTCGGTAGTAACAAAAATTCATAAGGCATTCACAAAAACAATGAATATCTTAAAAATGCAAAATTACATAACTCTTACATTTGATGGATCTAGATCATCAAGTGCCTTGCGATACTTAAACAAGTCATTCTTGGACCGACTCTGTTGCCTTCCTTTCCACAAAAGTGCCAGCGGAAACTGACGAGTGGTTCTCTTTGGCCGGTCAATATTCAGGTGGAAGTAACTCCAACACTAAAGATTAGTAACCCAATTAGTACAAGGCCTAAAGTGACAAGACAAAACATAAAAGACAAAGGGAAACAAAAACCTGTAAGAGTGTCAAACATCCACCAATAATACTCTGAGACCGTTGAGACGCATTACCAATCTGCCTATACAAGAACGCCAACGCCGCAGCACCCCAAGCGTACTCCCCAGCTCTCTCAAAATCCTCAAAGAGAAGAAGATAATCCACAGAGATCTTACTAGGATCCGTAGTCGCGAAAACCGTGCTCCCAACAAGGTATATAAGATACGCACGCGTGTGATACTCAACCTCTTTCACCGTAGCTCCCTTCGGACACTCTGCGAAACTCTCCTTCAACCATCTCGCAGTCACTCGGTTCCCGCTCAGCTCACCTTGCGGGAGCTTCCCCAAGAGTCTCTGACAAACCTGAGAAGGGTCTTCGTCTCTCTCTTTAACACCAACGACCACAGGCTTCCCGTCAACGGCAAGACCGAGGAGTAAGGATACTTCGTCGAGGGTGATTGTCATTTCTCCGCAGGGGAAGTGAAAGGTGTTGGTTTCTCTTCGCCAACGCTCGACGAGTGCGGAGATGAGAGAGTTGTTTAGACTGATTGATCCTATTAGCCTGAACCAACCAAAGCCTGCTTTGTCGACTAATTCAATCTGCTCCTTTGTGAGCTTCCAGTGATGGAGCAGTGACGTTCGTTCCTGGCATCTAAGCACACCTCTCTCCTGGAAAAGACATAACATACGAATTTTAACCAGTAGTTGTTTCAGTTAAGACAGAGATACTGAGATTGAAACTGCGATTATTACTACCTGTCCTGTCATAATAGCGGAAGAAACGTGTTTATCTTGCTCGTAAAGAACAGGCATGGTCACGAGTCCTATGGCTTTATCTGATTCAGCAATGATAATGGCATTCGAAATTAGGGTTTACATGTCAAGCGGATCAATTCGACACAGCGATTCCATAAAATTGCTAGTGCAAAGAAGAGTATATATAATCGAAGCTTACGATTTAGAAACGCAATCAGATGAGGAATATTGGAGAAAGTTGCTTCGAGATCGCCGCCGGTGCGCAGAGAGTGAAGAATCTGATTTGGGTAAAACGATAAGCTCTTTTGTTTTTTAAAAATAGCCATTTTAAATATTTACACATTATCTTAGGATTAAGACTTATTATCCGCGATCCGGATTCGATCCGAGATCCGCTCTGCATCCGCTCCGAAAATAGAATATCTGGAGCGTCCGGATCCGAATAATAAAATTAAGGATCCATTAAAACCAAATCCGGATCCGGATATCCGGATTTAAGATCCGTACTTTTAAAATATATTAATTTTTTAATTTTATTAATAATTATATTTGATATATTAATATTTATTCGTAAATTAGTTTTATAATACTATATTTTAATTTTTAAATATTATATCAAATTTATATTTATAAATTTTGTATAAATATTTAATTTATGTATTATTTTAGAATTTTAATATTTAAAAAAAAAATTATTTTATTAATTATTTTTACGAATCCAAATCCGGATCCAGATATACGCGGATAGTATGATAACTAGACGTATATCTGGAAACCCCAAATCCGGATACCCCAAATTTCCCGGATATCCGGATCCGAATCCGTACTACACTATTATCTCCCTTTTTTACATATTATGTCTTCCCACACATACTAATAAAAAATTAAATTTTAATTCTAACTCTTTTTTTAATCAACTTTCTAACTCATCCATTTTAGTCTTTGAAATAAAAGTTCGTTAAGAATTATAACCGAATTCTAACAGCCTCTTGCCTCTTGACTTGTTCGACTTTTTCTTCCTCCAGTAAAAAGAATCTGTCCGACCATGTTGTCTGAAAGAAATCTGCATATCTATTCCAGATTCTGCTTTCATTCCAGAACTTTCTTTCTTTTGCTCAATCTGATGCTTTACTCCAAGTCAGACCATTCTCTCAACACCTTTTCACATAGTCGGCAACCTTAACCACCAAGAACCTATATACTAGAACATAACATAACCCCACCCTGCCTAAAACTTTAGGCTTTATTAGACACACTTGAAGTGTTATTATGAATACTGGAAATAACCAGGAACAATACTTTATTGCAGAAATATATGGTTTACATTAACATACAAAGATCTCTCTCATTGTAAACTGATCCAAACATAGTTTTCAGGCAGCCATTGGAAACCACTCATTCTTTTGCTCTCTATAAGGTCTTCACATCTGTATCTTCGATTGCTATTGTTTGAAACGTTTTATGCATCTTCAGATTACGTAGAATCAACTAGAGGAAGTTGATACTCATCTGGTTTTAATGCCAAAGCGAAATCAGGAAGTGTTGGTGCCGTCTCCATGATTCTGTTCATCAGAAAGCATTAACATAATCAAAAAGAAGAACTCAGCTTTATATGTTATTGGAGAAGTAACAAAGTCAAATAAAACTCACTTTTCATAAGAGTATAGATCACGGTTTATCCTCACTTTACTCGAAGTATCTTTCGGGATTTTCTCTGTTAGATACTTCATTGTCCCGAAAAGCGGTGGTGTCCTGAAATAAAACAAAATATTGAATCTTCAAAACAATCTGTGACCAAATGAGCTCAGAATAAATCCAAGTAAAAGAGAATGAATATACCTCGAAGTAGGTGAAGAGGCGTTGAATGCTTCTGATGCTTTCTTACTTTCTTTGAAACATTCATCTGCAGCTTGTAGTGCAGCAACTGCCATGCCATGTGATTTCTCTGTGTTTCCTTCATCAAGAATCAAACCGTGATAGTAGTAAGCCGCAGCCTGATCCAAAATATTCCAGAAAACGAAACAATGACATTAGACAAATTGACCTTAACATATTGATAGTGAGACTCTCTCTTGTGTCTTATATAGACGGACTCTACAAGGACAGGACAAAATGCAGCCAAGACCCAGGACAGTAACTGAAAAGGACCAGACAGGTTTACATAATATAAGGAGTAAGAGAGTAAGAGAGCAAGAGAGAGGTCACAAAACAATACCTTGGCTTCAACGTACTTCCACTTAACGAAGAGCCTATGCTTCTCTCCCCAACCATTTGCTAATGGAAGATTCATTAAATTATCTTGTGCCTGTTTTAGTGGCCACAGACGAGAAAATTGAAGCGTTAACGAAAGTTTAAGATGTTTCCAAGACGTGGAAGCCAACTTAAGACAGTCAAATCGGATGAGAGTAAGGAATTTACCTGCTGCCAATATTTAACCATTTCACATGCAAGTCTTCGTTTGACTGCAAGAGTGGCCTTAGAACTATCAATTGCCATGCCAAGTTGGATATCGACACCCTATAAAATCAGCAACTTGAAAGATGTTAGATCATAGAAGAGAGAAAGAAACCACACGTAACCAACTTATCCGTAAAAAAGAGAGGATTTTACCTGGCCTAGTGCTTGCAAGCAAAGAGCCCGTAGAACTCCTTCCGCTAGGTCAACCGGTAAACTTCTCCTGCAGAATTACAAATAAAAAGATTGGGCCAGTAAGTTCAATTCAGAACTACCAACAATTAGAGTAGATTGACATTATAAATTTTCCGTCTATAAAACCTTTGCTCAGCAGAAAACTGAGGGAGAACATTCTTAACAGCACATTCAAGATATCCAGCTGCCTTTAAGAAGATATCAATCGAAGCTCGTCTGTTTTCTATAGTCAAAGAAACAACGAGACTGTTCAGTGTCAGGGACCTTACCAGCACATTTAGTTAACATATTTTTTAAGAAAACCATCAAATAGAAAAACACTTAGAGATTAAACATAACAGAATGTATGAGAATTCTCCTCAGGCAACCGAAGAAGCCTAACCTTCTGATACTTTCGGATGGTTGTGGCCATCACTAAACCCTCTAGGAAGAAGCAGCAAATTGGCTTGTGACATTTGTAGCATTGCCATTAGATGCAAAACAGACAAAACTTCATACCAAATGTTTGACATCGCTGTTTCCTGTTCACAAGTATATATGTAAGGGGTCGTTGGTACAATATGATGAACCCTTGATGAAAACTGCTCTTATATTTATTATTACTAACCTCTTCTTCATCCTCCTGGTTTACCCAAATAAAATGTACTTTAAACTGTAGATGGCTACCTGAAGAACATCACAAACACTGTAAGATCCGAATAAATCTCTTAAACCAAACAAATCTTCTAATCTATTAACACATAACAGGATATTACCGTCTTTAGTTAGTTCCAAAAGAACAGGTAGATAGTCTACCAAAGCTTGATGGAGATCTGAGAGCGTGGAACCTCCTGCCAAGAAACAATTTCCCCTTAGAGACGTAAACAGTAGAAAGCAGAACAAAGATACAAAACATACAAAAGATCATCTCAGATATATATAGGTACCATGTTGTGTCTTTCTCCTAGTTCTTGTTATTGTAGGACCTTCTTGATTAGCCATCACTACTATACGCGTTCTCAAAGCTGTCAAGCGTTCCACTAGAGCCTTTGGCAACAGATCACCAACTGCCTGCGAAAACTCCACGGGTCTCGGTATCCTTAAACCGGGTACGTATACTGAGACCTCACCGATGCTTGTTGGCTTTCTTCTGTTCCCACCAGTGTCTTTCGGCGTTGATGCAAAGCATCCCATTTTTATAACAGAGCTTTAAAGAAATCTACAAACGGGAAAGACAAATCACACACTGTAAGTGCCAAAATTTTGATAAAAGGTTTGGCAATGAATCTTGTTTTTGATAAACAATCAGTGACGGTGAAATGATCAAAGCTAGAAGAAGAGAGAAGAATGATTCAAAGGAGAAAACATGGTGATAATAATGGCCAACCAAAAAAAAAAAAAAACAGCTCAACTCGTTCCTCCTCCACTAGATTCATAAGGATAAAGTTAACACCCAGCTCACGAGCTATCTGCCATGACTTGCTCATTCAACGTGACAACGTGACTAGAACTCTACACGATTTTTTTTAACAATAATCTACTACTTTACGACCGAGGAAAGTCCAAGCAGAAACAAACAAGCAAATGAAGACGTTGTAAGAATATTTACCAAAAACAAGTAAGGGGCTAGATTTCTCACCTTCACCTTTTATCAGATGATTGGCTATAAGCTATCTAATGCAACTGGTTTCTGCAACAAAGGAGCAAAAACAAAAAAAGAAAGAAAAAGCATGTGAGGCACGGAGAAAGCATGAAACTTTAAAAGAGCTTCTCTCCACTAAGAAGGACGTTGAAAACAAAACGAAATCTCGGAAACAGATAAGAAACTGAAATACCCATTAGAAAAAAACGAGGACTTGTCAAGGCTGCTAACCAACTTGACTTGAAAAGGGAAGACTTTGAGTAAAGGGTCACCAAGACTTCTTAATATGCTATAAAGAAATGAATCATAGAAAGTGATGTTTCATCGGAGCCCCCCAAAAAAAAAAAAACTTGGATTCGTGAAAAGAGGAAAACCACCACCTAAGAAAGCTCTAAACCTTAATTTCACAACTGAATCGTTCAAAATCGTGCCGGGTATAAAGAAAAACGAAGTCAATCGACAGTGAATCTGAAAGAAAAAAAAACAAATAGATTCTTACCAAATATGTATTAAAAACAGCTCCTTTATATAGCTGAATTGTAAGGAAAGATAATATCACAGATGATTAGTAGTCAGAAGTCGTAGAGAAAGGTTCTTCGTTTAAAAGAATGGTACATGGGAAGGAAGGAAGAAGATGAAAAAGATGAGGAGAATTTCAACACCCGAAGAAAATAAGGCCCTCCCTAGTACCTCACTAGTCACTGTATAGCTAACTACCAAAAGAAAGAAAAAAAAAATCTACAATATAATATCGTTACTTTGAAAGTTCTTAAAAACATAACAAATTTACAATCATAAGTCTATCTTGGCATCTGCTTTTACTTCTACTAATAATTAATTCGTTTCCTTGGCATCTGCTTTTATTTGGTGTTCAATATGATATTTATTGACCATAGCTTATACCATATCTTAAAGCAAACTTATGATTAATGTGTATATAAAATCAAAATGTAAATGATATTATCTTCTAGGTGTGTAATGCCCTTAGTGGATATGACTAATGTTTTGATTTATTAAATTTTGGAGGTGTTGGCATCATTAGCTGTCCATCGACCTCATTCTCACAACGTCTTTGTACCCTTGTAGATTTGCTCTCAAAGACACAGCTTTGGATTCTGTTTTCTACATTATAAAACATTCCTAGTCTTATTCCTTATTTTCAAATACCTTTATACATATCATGAACGCCATTAACCGTTTACTATATAAAATTTTAATATATAATTATACAAGTAATTCGATGGAATAAAGCAACCAACATTATTTTTCTTAGTACCCATTCCATGGCATTACTGAATTTTGTCCAGAGTCATTCACTCTTAATTCTTACAGAAATATCTAAGGTGTCGCTGTTACCATTTAAACTACATATCGTTGAATCTAATAATGTGATGCTTATAGAACTAAAAGTATAAAACTAAAAGACAATCTTCATTAAAAACATATCATTTAGATCTTTGTTGTTGCTGTTCCAAATAGAATAATAATTAACGAGGGACAAAATCCTCGCCGGCCTGAACGTTATATAAGGTGCATAGCCACTCCACGTCCATTCACACTTGTTCGTTTATGTCTCCGTAATTAATGCGCCGGTGGCTTCGCTTCTGTTCTGCACGGAAACTACACTTATGTTATTGTCCACGTGGCTGTCTTATTGGGCATGTAGACGTTACTATACATGTTTTTTTGGGAGGGCTCAAAACAAAAATAGTAACAAGTGAAATTATTAGTTGTGTGGGAACCACTGGGCAGGTGTCGAGGCCTGAGGTTGCTATAAACATCGCGGCTGTCTTTCACCGTCCAACGGTCCGAATACTTTATAAAGCTGGCAAGGTGGTTGGTCCCCAATCATTCCGTTCTGTTGAAGGTATCTTCAGCTTTTTTCTTTTCGTTTTCGTCTACGACTCTTGCCTTTTATAGAACAGTCTTATATTTCTGTGATCTGTATAACCAACAAACACCACTAGAGGACTAAATTAGTATTATTATTGACTTACTATTACATGTTTCAATCATTAACAAATAACAACGCTCTAAGCATATAGGGGAAAAACAAAGCGGATAAGGCCATTTCTGGCCCTTGTTTAAAAACCAGGCCAGGATTTGTAAGCCCGCGGGCTTCTTACCATATTAACATAGTTAATCCATGGTAATGGGCTTCTCTAATTAAGTTTTGCGTGTAAGTGTGATATGTTCATGGTGAGGACGAGTTGTTTCAAAAGATGAGAGCAGAGTTTAGACACTTTTATGATCCAAGATTGGTAACTTAATTAAAAGGGGCATTCCTGTTTATCTTTTGATATGGAGGTCATATGTATAATGATGCTATGATAAGAGCTAAGGTATGATACTATTTATGAAAGAAGGATGTTTATAATCTCAACACGGTGATGAACCGTGATTGAACCCAAATCCAAGAGCCACCTCTTGAAATCCCTTCACAATCCAATTCCAAGCCAAGTTCGTAACGTAGATGATGACTCATATTTATAGCACACTCTCAACTCTAACTGCCATTCCAGATCATCATGCCAAGTCAACTCCAGCTTATTAGTTATCCTATAGTATTTATCAATACCCCTCTCCCTAAAGAAGCATGTCCTCAAGATTCTGTAAGAAGAAATGATTGTGCAAGCTTTAACAATGTCCCTTGTGCTTGTAGCTACATATGAGCCTCACCAACACAAGCAAAAAGACAAGGAATTAGTGGCTTGATCCCAAACTTGTTCTCAGTTACGTTGCTCCTCATCATCACTTCATAAATATGTATCTAACCTTTTGTTTAAGACAGTAGTACAGTACGAAAGAACAACCCCAAAGGATAAGTACCTGTAAATACACGTTTCATTATGAAAGATAATCAAGCTAAACGTTGAATATTGTACAAATATGTTGAAATCAATTATATTTGGATTAGCTTTCTGATTGCATGTGTATATTATCTCCACGTATATAAAATTTATAAGTGTGTGTAAAACAGTTTCAACTTTGACTGAATATGTGGTGAATAAATAAATATTTTGAGATATCATGAAACCGAAGGAAGTACACAGTTTGTAAAAGCCAGTAGGTTCTATATGTCTGTTATTAAACCGAAGGAAGTAATCGGTTTCTAATTGTTAGTTTAACTAGCGTACTACTTGATCCCCCAAAGGGGAGACTCGAATTAATAGGTTTCGAAATCGACAACGAAGAACAGATGTAATTGAACTTTGTTCTTAATCTGAGACCGTAGAATATGTCCTAAATTTCTTCATTACAAAAAAGTTCGATCGAATTGTGTAAGTGTGTGAGTTGCAGATATATATAATGATATTGAAGAACTAAACCATGCAGCTAGTGTACAGAATAATGCTGTTAGCCTGTTAGCTGCAGATGACGATGCTCGGGTATAGTTTTGTAATGGGAAAAACCACATATTCGCCGGTCACTTCAACAACTTGAGGCTTGATGTTGATAATATGGCATACGAGGTAAGTTTCTCATAATAATTTACAACTTCGTCCTCTTAACTTTGTTGACTGTATTTGCATGGATCTACACACAACAACTTTTGGAGTTTGGTATAAAAATTGATTATGTGAATACTGGACTAATAGAAAGCTATATACACTAGTCCGTATCACACTCTTACTGATAGAAAATGCAGTATCTTTCAGGAAAAGTCCAAATTGAGTCGATCCATATCTTCTATTCCAGAAAAAGCTTGTAGGATCGTGAGTTTCTGATTGATATTAATGTTCATGTTTTCTTATGACCGGATGAGTATGAGAGAGAGAGGGACAGGTTGTGAAACTGAGTTGTGGACACTATGGCGTAGGTGTTGCCTAGAGACGTGAAGTTCAATCTGCATAAAAATCACAATTATTTAACTGGTTTAAAATAATAACGGCGTGCCGCAAGGGAGAGGTTAGAATGAGTCAATGGTCCTTTTGAGTCAAGTCGGGGAGAGTGTGGGACAATTCATTGATCAGAGAAGACTTGACAAATCAACTGAAAATCCAACAAGAATTGACACAAGACTTGCGAAGCCAGAGCTCTTTATAAAGGAGCCTCATAAGCATTACACGACTCACTACTTACCACAGAAACTTAAGAAAAAAGAAAGAAGGATGATGATTCCGATCCAATCTTATTTCATCTTCTTTATTTCCCATATATTCAACACTCTTGCTTCTCCCGCACACCAAAGGGATGCTCTTTTGGAGTTCAAAAATGAGTTCCCGTTCAGTGCACCAGGCCCATATGCTCCTTCTGAAGCCCCTTTTAGTTCGTGGAACACGAGCAATGGTGATCACTGTTCCTGGGAAGGTGTCGCATGCAATGCTAATTCCCCTGAGGTGATATCACTCTTCCTTGACAGCATCTTTCTCAACGGCTCTTTGAAAGCAAACACTAGTCTTTTAAAACTCCAAAATCTTCAGCACCTAACCCTTTTCAATTGCGATCTCATAGGAGAGATTCCTTCTTCACTAGGAAACCTTTCTCGTCTTGAAGATCTTGACCTCTCTTATAATGAGCTGGGAGGTGAAATCCCATCTTCAATAGGAAATTTATCCCATCTCACATATCTTTATCTTGGTAACAATCACTTGATAGGTGAAGTTCCGCCTTCAATTGGCAACCTATACCAACTAACAGATATGAGCTTAGGATCAAACAACTTGAGTGGTAACCTTCCTAGTTCATTTGCCAATTTCAACAAGCTGTCCTGTTTAATCCTCTCACATAATCAATTCTCCGGTGGAGATTTACCTCTTATACTATCAAATTTAACCACTTTGTCCCAATTAGACATTTCCTATAATCACTTCAAATCAGTGCTTCCATCTAACATGAGTGGACTCCATAACTTGGAGAGATTTGATGCAAGTGAAAACTCTTTTTTCGGGAAAGTCCTTACATCTCTGTTTAAGACTCCGTTAGATGTTTCTTTGAGGGGAAACCAATTAGAGGGACCCTTAGAGTTTGGGAATACATCCTCCTCTTCTGAGTTACAATATCTAGACCTCTCTTCTAACAACTTCGATGGACCAATCCCTGAAGATATATCTCGATTTCTCTCACTCCTGAGTTTAGGTCTTAGCAACAACAATTTTACTGGGTCAATCCCTGGATCTATGTCCAAATTAGTCTCCCTCCAGTCTCTAGATGTCTCCAACAATAAGTTGGAAGGTCAAGTACCTCGTTTCTTGTGGAGGATATCTACCTTGAAGCTTTCTCATAATTATTTCAGTAGCCTCGAGGAATCACTGCAAGTTGTCGTCAGTGGAAGTCACTCTGATCTTGGTTCAAATTCATTCCAAGGACTAGTTCATGTTGATCTTGGTTCAAATTCACTCCAAGCACTATTTCCTCGATGGATCTGTAAGTGTACATCATTATTTTTATTAGATCTGTCAAACAACCATCTCTCTGGTTCCATTCCTTCATGTTTGGTGAAATGTTCTGCTTCTCTTCTCGCTATAAATCTAAGAAACAACAACTTGAGCGGATTCCTTCCAGATATCTTTAACAGTGCCATCTCGTTACGATTACTAGATGTTAGTCGTAACAAGTTAGTAGGGAAGCTTCCAAAATCTTTGATACACTGCAAGTCTATGGAGTATCTAAATCTAAAAGGAAACAAGATCAAGGACGCCTTTCCATCTTGGTTGGGATCTTTGGGAGAGTTACGTGTTCTGTTTCTCGGATCAAATGCATTTTATGGTCCAATCTCTTCACATTTTGGGTTTCCAAGTCTACGAGTCATTGATATATCGCAAAATAACTTCAATGGAACATTGTCACAAGATTATTTTGTGAACTGGCATCAAATGTCGACAGTGTGGGTAGATAAAAACGAATGGTCTATGGTTAATGGGGACGAACACAGTTCATCTCCAGTATACATGGGGGGAATAAATTATAAGGATTCGATGGAGATGTTCTACAAAGGTGTAGACACAGAGTTTTCACAGTTCCTACTTGCGTACAAAGCCATCGATTTCTCTGGAAACAAATTCACGGGACAGATCCCTAGATCAATTGGCTTGTTGAAGGAATTGATTCATGTCAACTTTTCAAGAAATGCATTTACAGGCAGTATTTCATCGTCCTTGGCAAATCTAACAAACCTTGAGGCACTAGACCTCTCTCACAACAAGCTTTCGGGTAATATTCCTCATGATCTTGCAAGACTCTCCTTCGTGTCATACTTGGACTTCTCCCACAACCTTCTCCAAGGTCCAATTCCAAGAAGCACTCAGTTTCAAAGCCAAAATTGTTCTTCCTTCGAAGACAACCTTGGACTCTATGGTCTCCAGGAAGTCTGTGGACCGATCCATGTTCCTCATCCTACACCGGGAGATTCACAACAATCCGATAAATTTTCATCCAAAGAGTCAGAACAAGTGTTGAATTGGATAGCAGCTGCAATAGCCTTTGGACCTGGTGTGTTCTGTGGATTGGTGATCGGTTATATCGTCTTCACTTCACACAAACACATATGGTTCATGGAGAAGTTTCTTCGTTAAGTGCATCACTCCCAATATTGTTTCTTTAAGCGTCTTTAAATCTGTACTTCCAATAATTGGTTCGTCAAAATGTTTTGTTTGTAATTTTCGGTTTGAGTTTTCGTTCTATTAAAGTGCTGGTGTTATTGTTGTTATGGTAACATCATATAATGTTATTTTATTTCTGTGAAGTTGGAAGACCTTTTCAGGACATAGACGAGAACACATTACATAATTCTCGTCCGAACGAGTTTTACATCGAACTAAAAGCTTTTAACATCAAAGATAAGCATTTAATATAAAAATCTTCTTTTACAGAAAGTAAGAAGAACCCTTCAATTGACGTCTTGAATTTGTATAAGCTCAGAGATTCTTGGCCGTGTAGGCAAAAACACCATTATTACTTGCCGATGGTTTTGCCTAGAGACATGAAGTTTACCCTGCCAAAAAAACAGATAACAAAGAGAAAGAAAAGATTGTCAAATCTAATATACAGTGTCAAATATACAACGAGAAATTCTTGGGTTCACTGTATTTATAGGTTAACCAACGAATGACAATTGATTATTTCATATGCAGATTTTTTTCAAAAAAGGAAATATAATATTAAAAATTTGTTTTTTAAATATAAAGATAAAAATAATAAAAAATAGTAATAATTATCAAAAAAAAATTTAATATTATTAAAGCTGTTCATACTAAACCCTACACCCTAAACCCTAAATCTTTGGGTAAACCCTAAACCCTTGGGTAAACCCTAAACCCTTGGAATATCTTTTTACACAAGGGGTTAGAGTTTACCCCTAAACTCTTGGATAAATCCTAAACCCTTGGGTAAACACTAAACCCTTGGAATATCTCTTTACCCAAGGGTTTAGGATTTATCCAAGGTTTTGGGTTTAGTGTTTAAGGTTTAGGGTTTAGGGTTTAGTATAAATGGTTTTAACAATATTAAAAATTATTTTTTTCAGCTATTACTATTTTTTATTATTTTTATTCTTTTATTTTTAAAAACAAATTCTAAATATTCTATTTTCTTTTTTTGAAAAAAAATCTGCATATAAATAATCAATTCTCATTTGTTGGTGAACCTAAGAATTTCTCATATACAACCCACATACTTGATTATTCGTTTTCGTTGTTGGGCTGAAGCTGATGCAGATAAATATTTGGAATATTTCCAAATATTTTATTATTTATTTATTAATTATTTTGATAATTATATTTAATGTTTTAGGGTTTTATGGTTTTCTTATATATAGCCATCTAGGTTTAACTTTGTATTCAGTTTGATGATTTGATTAATAAAATTGAGAGTTCTCTATTTGTTCCTTGTTTTCAGTAGATTATTGGTGATCTCAACGAATTTAAGAAGACATTGATCTTAGGCATTCTTATAGTAAATAAGATCCTTATGATTATCCTAGTTTTCCGGGTATTCTCAGAATCAACGGATCTCTAGTTCTATTTTATAAAGCTTCCGCTACATCAATTGGTATTAGAGCCTGGTTCCTTTGATTTCTCAATCGAAGACGATTCTGGATGTCATGGTGAGTAGTAGCATCTATCCTATCCTGGACGAAAGTCCTTTTGTTGAGAGAGAAGAGAACCATGAGATCTATCGAGAGATCTATGGAGATCCAATCTATGACGTGTATGAAGATGATGTTCAAGTTATTGACTTTGTCTTCAAAGACGGAACTTTTGAAAATCGGAGCCCTGCAATAGTGCAAAATCGTATTGATGAAGATTTTGTGCAGAATCTTAATAACCTACTGCGTGCAAACTTTGTGCAAAAACCGATTTGTGAAGATTCAAGTTACAAAAAGGTCCGTGCAAAAATCGTGCAAAACATGTTATTGAAGATTAGAGGAAGAGTTTTTCTTGGAAAACGTTTTGGATTCAAAGTCTACAATCAAGATTCGAGGACGAATCTTCTCCAACACGGAGATAATGATGCAGATAAATATTTGATAAATATTTAGAATATTTCCAAATATTTTATTATTTATTTATTAATTATTTAGATAATTATCTTTAATGTTTTAGGGTTTTATGGTTTTCTTATATATAGCCGTCTAGGTTTAACTTTGTATTCAGTTTGATGATTTGATTAATAAAATTGAGAGTTTTCTCTTTATTCTTTGTTTTCGGTAGATCATTGGTGATCTCAACGAATCTAAGAAGACATTGATCTTAGGCATTCTTAGACTAAATAAGATCCTTGTGATTATCCCAATTTTCCGAGTATTGTCAGAATCAACGGATCTCTAGTTCTATTTTATAAAGCTTCCGCTACATCAGAAGCGCTATGCATCTCCTCGGCCTGTAGCATCGGAACTTTGGAAGAATAATAATTTTTTTTTTAAAAAAAAATCAGACAACAGTTTGAGCATCGAAATTGATTATAACAAAAAGAATCTCGAGTTCTTCCAGTGCTCCACTAGAGAATTGTTCAGTTTCAACACTCCAAAATACTCCTTCATGGCCTGTCTTGCAGTCCTTAACAGACTTTCAACAGGTGATAGAACTCAGAAGTGGTGTATTCAACACCCCAACTCTTATGTGCTCTTTACCGACTCAACGACAAGAAATCATCTATTCTTTGCATGCAGCTTTTCGGAGGAGGTTTGGAAAGGCCTAACACAGAATCTGCTAGCTGATCGCTACACAAATCAGTAGGAATAAGTCCTGCAACTACTACTGGTTCAAAACTGAGACAAGACCAAAACATTTCTTGTGAGATATGTGTTTCAAGCTACTTTGTACGCGATTTGGAGGGAACAGAACCAGCATAAACATGGAGAAAGACCGATGCTACCGGGACAGCTGATCAAACTGGTGAACAAGAATGTACGAGATCGGGCATCATCTATCCGTGACAGAGCACATACGGGAGGTCTAGCCAGCTGATTTGCTACTCGATAGGATTTGAATTCTATTTTATTTTTATGAAAAACTAAACACTAATGTAATACAAAGTGTAAACAGTTTTTTTTGTTGAATTAATTTAACATTAAAAAAAAATAGTAGCAAAGAATGGAGGTATAGTTGCAGTAGCCGTGAGATTGCGTCTTTATTTGAAATCTGCTCTGTCACTTGATATCCAAAATCAAAACTATCTTCAAGCTCCTCTGTTTCGCTGTTGTATTGAAGCTCTATACGTCACCTCGGGCTGTCGCATTGGAAGAACCATTAAGATTAAAGAAAATAATCAGACAAGAACACGATCAAAACTGTCTTAGAAAAATAAAAAGAACCTCGAGTCCTCCATTAGAGAATGGTGAACCATTTAGAGGAATAATTGCAGTAGTATTCGAGGTTGCTGTCTTATTAGAAATTCGCTCAAAAACTTGATTTCCAAAATCAACACTGTCTTCAAGCTCCTCTGTTTCTTGATTGGGAGCTTGAGGAGTGCCTATCTTCTCAATTGGCTGACTCTCTTGTGTATCTTTACTGAGAACGACAACAGTCTTTGGTGGATCCTTACTGATGGAATCAGATCTACCATTTGTACAATAATCTTTCATTGGACTTGAACAAATGGATCGACAGATGGATTCGGGCTCCAGCCTTGACCATTGTCTAAAGGCACTGAAACAGCAACGTGTTTGGAGTTCCTTAACTGATCTATGAGTGTCTCATCGTCTCCCCTTTTTTTTTCTTCTTCTCATCTCCAGGACTGTTAGAACCACCTTTACTTTCAGAACTCGCTTCATTAGTAGCAGTAGCTACACTTGCTGTAGAAGAAATAAGAGCAATAGTGGTCAGGGATGCGTCTTGAAGATCGTGTGGATGAGGGGTGGCATTGAGGCATGTCGTAAGTATGTCTCTCAATCTAAGAATACACGTATATATCCAAGTAACCAATAACCAAATATCCTTTTATATCAATTGAGAATAAACAAGAGTTTCATCTTCAGCATGAGCTGTCCGAGACGTGACTCAACCCAGCCTTTAAATTTGCATAAATCATCGTTATTTGCAGCAGAGATGTCTATCTGAAGATAGTTTTTATAAGCTTCAAAGAATGCAAATGGCTCAAAAGGGTATCCCAGTCGTCAGCTTTGTTTGCTCCCATAGCCTGCATGACACTCAACGACTGTCACTAGTCAATCAATCTGCATAGGAGCCAAAAACTCTTCAGGACTATCTAAGTATCACCTCACATATATCTTTGCCTCTTTGAAACTCTCCTGCCATAATCCGCAAGGTAAATGTAGAGACATTATAACTGGAGTTCATACAAGGATAAGCAGGAGTAATGATTGGCATCATGTGCAACCGGTCCTTTGGGTTTCTTCAAGGAATCCCAAACTTGAAGACCGAGGGATCCTTCACCCATAGAACAACAAAGGACTGGACTCGGCCAACGCCATTGCGTGTAAACCCTAAAGAACTGAAAAGTTAACATATTTGGGAGTGCGTTAGGTTGAAGTTGACATATCAATTGTTAGAGAAATCCAGAGACCTAGCAATTGTCAAGAGAAAGACTTGACATAAGTGGCAAGATAATCACATTAATGAAATTAAGTAAAAGAGTTACGGAGAAGAATTTTCGTTACATTAGTGTATAATCCACGCCGCTTGGCCAAAAACCCCATGCCCTGAAATTAAGATATGTATCATCAGTAAGCATAAAACCTCAATGTTAGGAACCAGGCGCAAGATCTGGTCAGTGACATACACACAATGCCTCCGTATCACATACTCTTACTGATAGAAAATGGAGTATCTGTCAGGTAAAGTCCAGATTGATCAGTCAATACATATCTTCTCAAAACTCCAGAAATTAAAGCTTGTAGCATCTTTAGTTTCAGATTGATATTAATGTCCACGTTTTCTAATGATAGCATGAGTATGGTGGACAGGTTGTGGAACTGGACTGTGGACTCAGCTTCCGTATCCAATGCGTCAAATAGAAAAACCACAATTATTTAACGGACATGTCATAAATGGCGTGCTGCAAGGGAGGCAAGGAATGAGTTAATGGTTTAGACTTTTGAGTCAAGTGGTGGAGTGTGTGGGGACAATTCATTGATCACAGAAGACTTGAAAAATCAACTAAAAACAGACAAGAGTTGACGCAAGACTTGCGCAACAAAAGCTCTTTAAAGGATCCCAGAAGTATTACCCAACTTATTACTTACCATACAAACTTCAGAAGAAAAAAAAGAAGGATGATGATTCCGAACCAATCTTTTATCCTCATCTTCTTTCTTTCCATTATATTCAACACTCTTTCTTCTCCTACTCTCCAAAGGGATGCTCTTATAGAGTTCAAAAATGAGTTCCCAACCAGTGCACCAGACCCAGATGATCCTTTTGCTATCTCTTTTAGTTCGTGGAACACGAGCAGTGATCACTGTTCCTGGAAAGGTGTCACATGCAACGCTCATTCCAGTGAGGTGATATCACTCGTCCTTGAGTACACCTATCTCAATGGCTCTTTGAAAGCAAACACTAGTCTCTTTAAACTCCAACATCTTCAGCATCTAACCCTTATCAGTTGTGATCTCAGAGGAGAGATTCCTTCTTCACTAGGAAACCTTTCTCATCTCATGCAGCTTGACCTGTCTGGTAATAAGTTAGGAGGTGAAATTCCATCTTCAATAGAAAACCTTTCTCATCTCAGTCATCTTTACCTTTCTAGCAATTACTTGGTAGGTGAAATTCCATCTTCACTAGGAAATCTTTTTCACCTCATAGAACTTGACCTTTCTAGTAATAACTTGGTAGGTGAAATTCCATCTTCAGTAGGAAATCTTTCTCATCTCATGTCTCTTGGTCTGAATGATAATCACTTGGTTGGTGAAATTCCATCTTCACTAGGATATCTTTCACACCTCAGAGAGGTTCACCTTTTTAAAAATAACTTGTTAGGTGAAATTCCATCCTCACTAGGAAACTTGTCCCGTCTCACAAATCTTGATCTTGGTCACAATCACTTGATAGGTGAGATTCTTGCTTCAATTGGCAACCTGAACCATCTAACAATTATGAGCTTCCACTCAAACAACTTGAGTGGTAACATTCCTAGTTCATTTGCGAAACTCAACAAGCTGTCAGAATTATCTCTCTCAGAAAATCAATTCACCGGTGGAGATTTACCTCGCATACTATCAAATTTAACCAGCTTGTCCGAATTAGACCTTTCAAGTAATCGCTTCAAATCCAAGCTTCCATCTAACATGAGTGGACTCCATAACTTGGAGGTATTTAGAGTGAGTGGAAACTCTTTTGTCGGGAATGTCCCTACATCCCTGTTTAGGATTCCTTCGTTAGGAGCTGTTTATTTGGATAAAAACCAATTTGGGGGACCCTTAGAGTTTGGAAATACATCATCATCTTCTGCTTTACAATATCTAGACCTCTCTTCTAACAACTTCAAAGGAACAATCCCAGAATCTATATCTCGATTTCTCAATCTATTTACCATAAATCTTAGCAACAACAGTTTAACTGGGGCAATCCCTGGATCTATGTCCAAATTAGTTTTCCTCGGTGATCTAGATCTCTCCTACAATAAGTTGGAAGGTCAAGTACCGAGTTTCTTGTGGAGGATATCTACCTTGTTGCTTTCTCATAATTCTTTCAGTAGCCTCGAGGAAGTTGTCGTCAATGGAAGTCACTCTGATCTTGGTTCAGATTCATTCGAAGGACTAAACCACCTTGATCTTGGTTCAAATTCACTCCAAGGATCATTCCCCCGATGGATATGTAGGTGTACATCATTGTTCTTATTAGATCTGTCAAAGAACAATCTCACCGGTTCAATTCCTTCATGTATGACGCATTGCGCTGCTTCTCTTCTCGCTATAAATCTAAGAAACAACAAGTTGAGCGGATTCCTTCCTGATATTTCTACCAATGTCACTTGGTTAGCATCACTAGATGTTAGCCATAACCAGTTAGTGGGAAAGCTTCCAAAGTCTTTGATCAAGTGCGAGTCTATGGAATATCTGAATCTGAAAGGAAACAAGTTCAGGGATACGTTTCCATCTTGGTTGAGTTCTTTGGGAGAGTTACGTGTTTTGTTTCTTGGATCAAATTCATTTTACGGACCAATCTCTTCACATGTTGGGTTTCCAAGTCTGCAACTCATTGATATATCGCATAATGACTTCAATGGAACATTGCCACAAGATTATTTTGTGAGCTGGCTTGAAATGTCAACGGTGTGGGTAGATAAATACGAATGGTATGAGCATACTATGGACAAAGGCCGTCCAAGTTTGGTATACATGGGGGAATCAAAAAATCATACGGATTCGATGGAAATGATGTATAAAGGTGTAGACACAGAGTTTCCACGGATCTTTCTTGGGTACAAAGCTATCGATTTTTCTGGAAACAAATTCACGGGACCGATCCCTAAATCAATTGGCTTGTTGAAGGAATTGATTCATGTCAACTTTTCAAGAAACGCATTTACAGGAAGTATCCCATCATCCTTGGCAAATATAACACATCTAGAGGCACTAGACCTCTCTCACAACAAGCTTTCAGGTAATATTCCTCTTGATCTTGCCAACCTCTCCTTCGTGTCATACTTTGACTTCTCCCACAACCTTCTCCAAGGCCCTGTTCCACGAAGCACTCAATTTCAGAGTCAACATTGTTCTTCATTCGAGGACAATCTTGGACTCTACGGTCTCGAGGAAATTTGTGGACCGATCCATGTTCCAGATCCAACATCGGGAGATTCGCAAGAATACGAAGAGTCAGAAGAAGTGTTGAGCTGGATAGCAGCTGCAATAGCGTACGGACCTGGTGTGTTCTGTGGACTGGTGATCGGACATATCTTCTTCACTTCACACAAACACATTTGGTTCACGGAAAAGTTCGCTCGGAACCCTGTCTCTCTCAACTTCGCTTCTTTAAGCGTCTCGTAAGTCTTTTATTCCAGTAACTGGTTTGTCAAAGTGTTGTGTGTGCTTGTACTTAGTTCGTTCTATTAAACATTGTTGGTGTTATAGCTTGTAATAAAGGTAAAATTTGAGGATGTATAATGTATTGCTTTTATAACTCAGCGCCGGCGGCCCGCGTGACGGGTGCCGCCGGCGCCAGGCCGGGTGCCGCCGGCGCCAGGCCGGCCCGCGTGACGGGTGCCGCCGGCGCCAGGCCGGGTGCCGCCGGCGCCAGGCCGGCCCGCGTGACGGGTGCCGCCGGCGCCAGGCCGGCCCGCGTGACGGGTGCCGCCGGCGCCAGGCCGGGTGCCGCCGGCGCCAGGCCGGCCCGCGTGACGGGTGCCGCCGGCGCCAGGCCAGCCCGCGTCCCGCGTGCCGCCGGCGCCAGGCCGTCTTGCCGTCCGTGGGTTTGTTCGATCTTTCCCTCGTCAGTCGTTTGCGGGAAATCTTTCGAGTTTTGGGAGGGTCTCTAGTCGTAGATCTCGAGATAATTGTTTCCAACGAGATTCTGCGAGTATCGGGATTTTGAGATGGACTTAGATCTTCAGATTTTCCGTCGTCGAGGATGAGAGCAATGTGGCTCCGAGTTTTAGATATGTTAAAAGATGAATCTTTAAAACAATCGGGAAGGTTTTACGGAAGACTCATTGTAGATCTCGGACAATCCAGACATGGATTTCAAGGGACCAGGATGCTGTCATCGCCCGAGACCGTGAGACGATCGCATTGATGGGCGCCAGGACCCTCGCCGTTGGCGCCAGATGGGAGTGGACGAGCCTTCCGTGAGTTTTATCGAGCGACGACCCGTTTCTTGGATTTGATCGTCGCTTGGCTTTTCTTTCGAGGACTTTCGGGTGACGATTTCGTCATTGACCGATTTTGACCCCAACAGTTAGCCCCCCAGCTAGCTAGGAACCGTAGAGCCTGTCGGATCCTAGCTTGCGGTATAGCCGTGTGGGAAAGTGTTGAGATGTAATCGTCTGCCGAAAATCGGGGTAAATAGTGATTTTACCTTCTTTATATGGAGTAAGAAATCTCTTTCTTACTTCATCACAAGATTTTTACTCTCTCTCTCAAGAATCCTTTCTCTCTCTTTAAGAACAATGTCTTCAAGATCCTCAAAGAGAAACTCTTCTTCCCATTCATCCTCGGATGACTCTCCTGCTCATGTAACGGTAAAGCAGGAGGAGTCGGTCGAGGAGGAAAAGAGGAATGCGTATTACCGAGCCCTTGTAGGTTCGCCCCCTACACTGCCAGAGATCCCTGTTCCGAAGAGGCCTCTGAGGCAGCCCGGTGCTCCTTTTGCGCCGAGCTCGGTTTCTCGTAAATATCTCAAGGTTCTTCGAGATTTTTACCAGGTTCCTGAAGGAGTCAAATTTCGGATTCCCGTTGGTAACGAGAGTGCAAGGAATCCTCCGCAAGATTTCTTTACATGTTACGAAGCTTTCTTTACGTACTGCCGTATGTGGTTCCCAATTCCTGGTGCCATTGTTCGTGCGCTTCACCGCTTCAAACTTTCGATCAGCCAACTCAGCGTTCCTGCCTTGGAGAGTTGGCTTGGCGTACTAATTGCTAGCTACGAACTTGGGATTGATCTTGGTCCCGATGATTTCGAAGGTCTTTGGGGTACTCGGCCGACGGGGAGTGACGGTTACTATTCCATGCTGCCTAAGAAGGATATGGCCGTGATTCAGGGGACTACTTCGAATCCCAAATCGTGGCAGGAGCGTTTCTTCTTTGTTCAAATAGATGGCGAGTCTGTCGAGGAGAGCTGCCTCCATCTATTTCCGCGGGCATGGAACTTTAACCGAGGTAATATGACGAAAATTCTGTTATCTATCTCACTTTTTCGGAAGTGCGTGTCTTTGACAAAATTTTCGCTTTGTAGGGAACAACCCTACCGCGCATTTGCCTGGTAACGTTTTCGTCAAGAGAGATCTTCTTCGTCAAAGGCCGTTTTTCTGGAAATCCTTCACCCTCGAACGGATCCGAGATGCGGTTAACCTTTATCGGTCCCGGGGTTCTGTTCCGTCGTACGACGCCGAACCTGTTACCGTGGTTCCTTCTCGGAGGCGCAGACAGAGGTCTCGTAAGGGGAAGGAAATCGATGATGGGGAAGGCTCGGAAAACCCTTCACCGTTGGGAGAAAAACCTAGTTTTGTTCCAACGGAAAAAGATGGAGCCGGCGGTTTTCCACCTATCAACTTCTTTGATGGCCTTCCTCCGGAGTTTACTACTGATGAGTCGCTGGAGGATGAGGAGAAACAACGGGTTTTTGCCGAGGGCTCCCAACGTGTCAACGAGGTTTGGCCCTTCGAACTTCTTTAACCTTGCGTTTGAATCCGTATATAAGCATGCTTGCTGATCTTGAGTTTTATGCAGGGACTAAGAGTGTTTAGCGAGGCGCTTGACTCGAGTTTCCGCAAATCCAGGATTGCTAACTTCAAGACCACAGAAGTGGAGCGAGAGCTTTTCCGGTTCCGTCAAGAGGTGAAGGCACAGAACGCGAAGCAAGTTGAGCTTCACGCTCGGGCTCTTGTACGGGCGGAAAGGAGAGGAAGAAGGATGGTCGCAGCGGAGGTGGCAAGACGGGCGGAATCGTTTGCTGCTGAGTTTCAATGCTTTAAAGAAGCTCAGGAGTTCGTTGGTGATTTCCGCGAGTGCCGAGGTTCGGTCGTAAATCTTTACAAGTCTCAGAACCCAGATTTCTCTTTCGATTCCGAGATCGCTGAAATGAAGGATTTCATGGCCGAGTGTGCCCATGCTGAGTCCTTGGTTCCTCCGGTAGAAGAAAGAGTCCGGAGACTATGGGAACCTATCGAGGTTTCCGAGGATACGGTGGAGGTCGGAGCTGATGAGAACACCGAGAATGGTGGGAATGCTCGAGGTGTGAATGAAGAAGTGGACCAGCCTGCTAGTTCATTTGGGATTTCTGCATCCGGATTTCTCAACGTTGACTTCCTTCTATGAATTGAATTTTCTGGCCGTGTGTGGCCGTTTTTAGTAATTTTATCCTGCGACCGTTGGAGGTTGCATTCTCATGTTTTTGGGACTGGCCGTTGGTGGCTTTGAATCCTGCCGTCTTTTGCGGCTTTTATGAATATGAAAATTTGGGAGATTTCGTCTTTTGTTTTGATTTATACTTTCGTCAAGTGTAGAGGGAAGGATGCGAGTAGTCACTTCGTATCCTAACTCTTTTTTTGTCGCTTGGTCCGTATGCTACTTTTTAGCGAGCGTTTTTAGGTGTAAGCGATAAGAGACATGTTTTGGGATCTCGTATACGATACTATGTCTGTGAGATGTCAAGATCCAGCAAGACTGGGTTTAGGGCAAGACCTAGGTTTACTCTCAGCTTTGAGGCTGTGCGATGACTGATCGGCTTTCGTTTTGCCTGTTAGTGATTTCTTCCTGATTCTTTTCGTTTAAAGTCCGCGACTAGTCGCCGGCTTATATGACTTGTGTTAAAAGAATCGAGCTATCTTCGAAATATATCCGAGACGCTAAACCAAAATTTTGGGTTTCTTGTATAGCGCGCTATGATATCCTTGTCGGATGTAAGAGGACCTTTGTAGGTCTGACTACGATTTTGTATTGAGTGAAACGTTTCTTATGAGCGTCCGTCGGGGCCAATCGACGGGCGTGAGTTTATTTTTAAGTCGCTGGTGGACTGTCTTTTGCGGATAATACGAGTTTTGTTATCTTTTTAAGAAGTTGCGACGTCTCGCGTTTCTTTTGAAGATATGATTTTCGTTTTTCCGAAGCGTTGATGCGTTTAAGTAAGTATAAAAGATAGAAAGAATTTTATTAAAAAATTTCGAGAAGTTTAAAGTACATATGCGGATTCTCGCGTTTTTGTGGGAGTATAGGAGTATACGCACCCAGTCCCCCCCCTTTTTGGTGAGGGGGATAGCTGAACTCGTCGGGTTTCGACGAGCTGCCTACGTACCTCTTTCGAGGATCAAGCCATCTCGTAGTTCTGATAGTTACCGCGGACGTTTTTACTCCCCGTGCGTCGCCGTTCCGATCGTGCTGGTCGGATCAGTGGTGTGTGCGGGGGTCGAGCTGTCCGGTCTTACGGCGGTGGATTCAGAGGCTTTGTCGCCTTCTTGAATCGTTGCCTGTTCGGATGATTCTGGATCATCTTTCCTCGAGTCTTCGGGAATGTTGTGTGATTCCTTTGCTCGTTTTGGGTTGACCGCAGGGGCGTTCCGATCTTTTCGCAGTTTGAACTCGGCTAGGTAACAGAGTCTCGACTGTTTCTGGCTACCCCAGATGGCTGCGGTTCCGGTCGGAGTTGGGAACTTGATACCGAGGTGGTATGTGGACGGTACTGCCTTCATGGAGTTGATCCATGGGGTTCCCATGATGGCGTTGTAGATGGCCGGGTTGTCGACTACTGCAAACTCGACGATCTTTGTAACTTCCTTCGCCATGACTGGGAGTTTAATTTTCCCGAGGGTCATGGTAGTGACGCCCGAGAACCCCGTCAACGGTTTTGGCTCAGGGACGACTTCCCCAAGTGGGATCTTCATCCTGTAGAGGGTGTCGCGGAAGATGACGTTGACCGTGCTTCCAGTATCGACGAGAATGCGACCGATTTCGAGATCCTGGATGACCAGGTCGATTACCAAAGGGTCGCAGTGAGGTTTGTCGATTCCGACGGTCTCGTGTTCCTCGAAAGCGATTGTGTGGTTAGGAACATCGCTGTCCGGGAACCAGTTGGAACTGGTCTCGGCTTTTCGCCCGTAGGCTTTTATCGATGAGACAGAGTCCTGGTAGAACTGTGATCCTCCAATGATCATGTTTACCCTCTGGCGACTGCTGTTGTTCCCTTGGTCGTCCTGTCTTCTTCCGCGCTTTTCCCCTGATTGGTTTTCGGTCGTGCGGTCTTCGGAGGTAGTTTTGTTAGTCTTTGGGCGGTCGGAGTCCAGGAGCAAGTCCTTTATACTCTTGACCTTTGATAGCTCGCCGGTGAGGAGTTTTGCGGCGAGCCGGGCGCCGAGAACCTTGCAGTTCGCAGTGGAGTGGCCTCTGGTCTCGTGGAACTCGCAGTAGGAGTTATCCTTGTACTGGTTCCTGGTCCAGGTGTTTCCGGAGGTTTTGCCCTGCTCCGAGTTGATGGCGTAGTTATGCTCACCTTGGACGTCTTCCCCTTCGTGATGGACGTATTTGTCGTTACGAGAGGGTTTCTTCTTGGACGCGGTTTTCTGCGGTCCGTGCTTCTGCGATAGAAGCTTCATCTCTTCTTCCATGATGATGAAGTCTGTTGCCTTGTGGAGAGTATCCTGGATTGTCCGCGGCTTTTCCAGTAGTATCCACTTTCGGAACTTCGACTTGTACCAGAGAGTTTTTCTCAGGGTGTCGATTGCGACATTGTCGCTGATGCCCGTTACTCTGGCCATCACCAGTTTGAACCTTCGCATGAAGTCGCGGAGTGACTCGTCTTCCTTCTGAGCTAGACTCCATAGATCCACGTCGGACGTTTCTCTATCCATGAACATGGAGTACTGTTTGAGAAACGCCGAGGCCAGTTGGCGGAAGCTTCCGATGGAGTTCCTTTTGAGCCGGGAGAACCACTCGAGCGCAGCACCCTTGAGGTGCTCGACGAAGAGAAGACAATGACCTGCGTCCCGTTCGCGCTCCGGGAGTTTGCACCTACCCATTGCGATCTGGAAGGACTGCAGGTGCGACTTAGGATCCGTCGTACCGTCATAGATCGGGATTTTGATCTTCCCTGGGTCTGAGATGCGTGTTTCCGTGATCCGAGTGGTGAACGGTGTTTTCCGTGCTTCCTCGAGAAGTCTATCGATCTCGGGGGCGGAACTGGTCGCCTGATGGATCTGCGATTTTACCGCTTTCACTTCAGCCACGGTCTTTTTGAGAGATTCACGGAGATCATGGATCTCGCTATTGCCGCCGGCGTTCCTCCGAACCTGTCGACGCTGGTCGCGATAGATCCGAGTTTGATCTTCCGCGAGTTCTTCCTGCTCCATCCAGTAGAGTTCTTCTTCCTCTTCTGTCATGGGCCTATCGAAGGATACCGTCTGCCGAGCGGACTGGCTTCGGGTTCTCCTGGGGTGGATGTCAGCGTCTTCATCGGAAGGATCCGATCGGTCGCTGACATCTAGATCGATGCGCTCGACGTCGCTTTCCTTGTTTCCCGCAGCCGGGAGTGGAAGGTTCTGCGAGGTCGTTTGCTGTCCTTTCGGAGCCGTTTCCTCGGGAGTGGGCTCTTTCGGGGCATCTTTCTCTCGTGCTTCGGGAGATCCGAAGTCGAGTCTCCTGCCGCGGCGTGCCTTGGTGGATCCGCGCGGCAACTTGCTCCTCGCAGTTAAGGTGTCGACCTGTTTTGCGAGCGAGGTTATCAGCTTGTCCTGTTGTTCCGCCCGCGCCTGGGCGGAGGTAAATAGTTCCTTCATCTGCTTGAGCGCCTCAGTGTTTGCATCAGCAGTGACTGTGGACGCGTCTCCAGCTGGAGTCTTCTCAGCGTTGGCATCGACGGGTGTTCCGTCTAGTGCTGGCTGATCCTTGGTGGCGTCGGCTGACATGATCGAGCGTGTGCAGTTGCGAGATAGATAGATCCGTAACCCACCCTCCTTCTAGCGCCAAACTGTGGGAACCGAAATTCGCACCGTCAAATTAAGTTGATTTGGAGGAAAGCCAAGTGAACCAAGCCTTCCCTGAAGGTCCCGGATATCTGCTGGGCCGCACACGACACAATCAGTTCGACAAAGAAAATATGAAAACGGAACAAAAATCGTAAGAAAAAAGAATAGAGCAAAAGATTTTATTTCCGAATCCGCGTTTGAGCGTGAACAACAGGTAAGAGCCTTGGCTACGAGAGCTGTCGGCAAGTTCGCTAGTCTGATCGCCTAAGTCTATCCTAGTTGAGTCGCAGCTCGCTAGTGAAAACAGAAAAGAATGCTAAGTTGCTCTAAGTGCTCTGGACGTTTTTGTGATCTTGTTTGCTTCTTGTTCCAAGCTCTCTTTATATACTCCTCCTATGACGGTCTATCTTCTCGCGGGCTGAGTCGGGCTTTTTCCATTTTCGTCCATCTTTGTGTTTATCGGGAAACTTGACATTTATCTTCGGAAATCTTGACATTTATCTTCTGGAAACTTGATATTTATCTCTTATGGAAACTTGACATTTATCTCTTATGTGAGGATAAAGATAAACCGTCATAGTTATCCTTTCTTTTCGGAAAATCGTACGTGGGCCGTTTTGGCCGCGTTGGGCCGTTTAGGCGTTTTTTCGGTTTTTCGAAAGGACAGTCTTTGAAGGTCTCGGTGTTTCCGAAGGAACCTCAATTCCTTGTTTAGTCGAGGAAGTGTCGTTCTAGAATAACCGTGATCATACCAAACTTGCGTAGACTGATCCGAACAAGCTAAGATGGGATCGAACCGGACACGATAGGAACGAGACCGGGACGAGGGCCGTGGACCGACGCCAGGCCGACCCGCGCGACGGGTGCCGCCGGCGCCAGGCCGGGTGCCGCCGGCGCCAGGCCGGCCCACGTACGTGCCGCGCCGCGCAGGCGCCCGCGTGACGGTGCCGCCGCGCCCGGCCCGCGCGGGCCGGCCCGCGTGACGGGTGCCGGGGGGCCCGGTTGTGCCGCCGGCGCCAGCCGGGTGCGCCGGGCCAGGCCGGCCGTGACGGGTCCGCCGCCAGGCCGGCCCGCGTGACGGGGTCGCCGGCCCGCGGGTGCCGCCGCGCCAGGCCGGCCCGCGTGACGCGGTGCCGCCGGCGCCAGCGACCAAGCCCGCGTCCCGCGTTGCCGCCGGGCGCCAGGCCGTCTTGCCGTCCGTGGGTTTGTTCGATCTTTCCCTCGGTCAGTCGTTTGCGGGAAATCTTTCGAGTTTTGGGCGGGTCTCTAGTCGTAGATCTCGAGATATTGTTTCAACGAGATTCTGCGAGTATCGGGATTTTTGAGATGGACTTAGATCTTCAGATTTTCCGTAGTCGAGGATGAGAGCAATGTGGCTCCGAGTTTTAGATATGTTAAAAGATGAATCTTTAAAACAATCGGGAAGGTTTTACGGAAGACTCATTGTAGATCTCGGACAATCCAGACATGGATTTCAAGGGACCAGGATGCTGTCATCGCCCGAGACCGTGAGACGATCGCATTGATGGGCGCCAGGACCCTCGCCGTTGGCGCCAGATGGGAGTGGACGAGCCTTCCGTGAGTTTTATCGAGCGACGACCCGTTTCTTGGATTTGATCGTCGCTTGGCTTTTCTTTCGAGGACTTTCGGGTGACGATTTCGTCATTGACCGATTTTGACCCCAACATTGTACACTTCCAAAACGATGATTAAGGACAACGAAATCTCGTGTGGGGAATCTCTAATCTAACGTAGGGATCATATAAACAGGGGATATTTCTAGGTTTTTTTCGGAACGAATTTCACTCCTTGTCGCGATGGGATATCGAGAGGAAATGCTCTCAAGAAAACTTGACCCAATTTTTAGATCCAACTCCTTCGATTAAATAACCTGACCCGATTTGAAGTCCGTGTAAACAAAAATGTAGGGGCTAAAATGAAATAAATAGATATTATAGGTGCTAGACTGGTAGTAGTATAAATTCTAGGCTATCAACTTTGAGGAGGTTAGTAACTTTGTCTGTAACGGACGGACCTTCGCTAGGCGGCTAAGATTAGTTGTCGGGGAAACAAAATAGAGCGAAGGAAGGAAGCTTTTTTGGCTGCGATGGAGAAACGGAACCAGAAACACACGCGGCTGACTGGTTTTCCAGCGAGGATTTGATCTTTTTTTCAGTTATCTAAACATTTCGTTGTGGCTATTAGCATCCATTGATTCTGAACTGTTAACATAACTTTGTTACCAGGTTTCCGGAAAACGGATGAGTAGCTCCTTCAAGAAAGTGTTTCAGGTAATTTCTGACATGTTTTCTGGTATGACACTTGTTTTCTCCCCCAAGATGAAGATGACTCTTCTTAGAGCCAACTCAGGCGAGGATCCACCAGGTTCTGTGACACACGAAACATGCTCAACAATTGATGTTGAGTTGGAGCGGCAGCTACTGGAAGAGTGGCACAACTCAGGGTTCATCTTCTTCAAGCTTGGTATGGCATGAAAGCTAAAGCAGGTCTGCCAAAACATAACCTCCAATTTGAACCAGGGGATTGGATAGTCTGGAATCCAGCCCTCAGACACACAGACCGAGTTTGAAACAGTTCTCAAGGAGCTATATATCCTTTAAAACCGAAGCTAAAAGGTTGAAGGCATATCTCACTGTACTCAGGATATCAATTGAAGAAGGTAATTGGTGAGCCTCCTGTCACATTATCTGCTCCAAAGCAATTCAGAACAGATGCAGTTCTCAGGATAAGATCAGAACTGACAATAGAATCCCAGGGAAATCCTAAGACAGGTCACAAAGCGTGGTGGGAAGAAGGAAGGTACCACCAGGTTATGAAAGCTGTAGGAGACTCAAGCTGTGCTAGCCAAGCTGTTTCTCACTTCAACCTTGAGGACAAGGTTAACTTTAAAGGGCAGAGTATTTACTATTGATAGATGCAGTATAATTATCTACTAAGTATAATAAAGTTACTTTATGTAACCATAGTTAAGTTAAGTTCAGTTATGATATATAGTATGGCTGAGAGGTTTGGGGATGGGTTTTTATATCGAGAATCAGAGATCACGTCAGGGGGAGAGGAGAGCTAACTCCACTAATAACTCTCAAGGGTGTAATCGTTACTTTTATCATACAAATCGCTATCTTTTCTTTGCTTGTTACAAATCACACGTAACAGAAATCCAGAGACCTAGCAATTGTCAGAAAAAGACTTGACATAAAGTAACTGATATTCACGTTAATGAAATTAAGTAAAAGAGTTGTGGAGAAGAATTTTCGATAAATTAAAGTATATACTCCACGTCGCTTGGCACAAACGGCATGCATCTTACTTAATGCTGTCCTGAAATTTGAGATATGTATCATCAGTAAGCATAAAACCTCAATGTTAGGAACCAGGCGCATGATCTGGTCAGGGACATATAAACAATGCCTCTGTATCACATACTCTTACTGATAGAAAATGCATTGTCAGTCAGGTAAAGTCCAGATTTATCAGTCAATCAGTATCTTCTCAAAACTCCAGAAAAAAAAGCTTGTAGGATGGTGAGTTTCAGATTGATATTAATGTTATTATTTTCTGATGACAAGATGAGTATGAGAGAGATGGACAGGTTGAGAAATTGGACAGTGGGCTCAGCTTCCGTATCCAATACGTCAACTATTGGCTATCGAAGAAGAATGCTAATTGTCATGTCTATAGAAAAACCACAACAATTTAAGTGGCTTAAAATAATAATGGCGTGCTGCAGGGGAGGGGAGGAATGAGTCAACGGTTTAGACTTCTGAGCCAAGTGGAGGAGAATGTGGGGGCAAATCAATGATCACATAAGACTTGAGAAATCAACTGAAATCTGACAAAAGTTGACACAAGACTTGCGAAATCAAAGCTCCTTAAATGAGCCTCACAGGTATTACACAACTCGTTACTTACCACACAAAACTCAAGAAAAAAAAGTAGGATGATGATGATTCCGATCCAATCTTATTTCATCTTCTTTCTTTCCGTTATATTCAACACTCTTGCTTCTCCTACGCTCCAAAGGGATGCTCTTTTGGAGTTCAAAAATGAGTTTCCAACCAGTGCATCAGACCCAGATGATCCTTTTGCTTTCTCTTTTAGTTCGTGGAACAAGAGCAGTGATCACTGTTCCTGGAAAGGTGTCAGATGCAGTGCTAATTCCGGTGAGGTGATATCACTCTTCCTTGACAGCATCTTTCTCAATGGCTCTTTGAAAGCAAATACTAGTCTCTTAAAACTCCATCATCTTTACCACCTAACCCTTACACGTTGCAATCTTAGAGGAGAGATTCCTTCTTCACTAGGAAATCTTTCTCATCTCATTCAGCTTGACCTCTCGTATAATGAGCTGGGAGGTGAAGTTCCATCTTCAATAGGAAACCTTTATTACCTCAGTCATCTTGACCTTTCTAGCAACTACTTGATAGGTGAAATTCCAGCTTCAATAGGAAATATTTCTCCCCTCATAGAGCTTTACCTTTATGGTAATCACTTGATAGGTGAAATTCCATCTTCACTAGGAAACCTGTCCCATCTCACTACTCTTATTCTTGCTGAGAATCACTTGATAGGTGAGATTCCGCCTTCAATGGGCAATCTAAACAAGCTAACATTTATGAACTTGGGCCCGAACAACTTGAGTGGTAACATTCCTAGTTCCTTTGCCAATTTCAACAAGCTGACCCAATTAATCCTCTCATATAATCAATTCTCGGGTGGAGATTTACCTTATATACTGTCAAATTTAACCACCTTGTCCTCATTAGACCTTTCCAATAATCACTTCAGATCCAAGCTTCCATCTGACATGAGTGGGCTTAATAACTTGGAGATATTTTCTGCAAGTGGAAACTCTTTTGTCGGGAATGTCTCTACATCCTTGTTTATGATTCCTTCACTAAAAGAGGTTTCTTTGAGTGAAAACCAATTAGAGGGACCCATAGAGTTTGGGAATACATTCTCATCGTCTGAGTTACAATATCTAGACCTCTCTTCTAACAACTTCCACGGACCAATCCCTGAAGATATATCTCGATTTAGAAAACTCCAAACTTTAGATCTTAGCAATAATAGATTCATTGGGGTAATCCCTGAATCTATGTCCAAATTAGTCTCCCTCTACTCTCTAGATCTTAGCAATAACAACTTTATTGGGGAAATCCCTGAATCCATGTCCACATTAGTCTCCCTCAATTCTATAGATCTATCCTACAATAAATTGGAAGGCCAAGTACCGAGTTTCTTGTGGAGCCTGTCTTCCTTGAAGCTTTCTCATAATTCTTTCAGTAGCCTCGAGGAAGTTGTCGTCAATGGAAGTCACTCTGATCTTAGTTCAACTTCATTCCAAGGACCTGTCCACCATGTTGATCTTGGTTCAAATTCACTTCGTGGATCATTTCCCCTATGGATCTGTAATTGTACATCTTTAGTATTCTTAGATCTCTCAAACAACCATCTCTCTGGTTCCATTCCTTCATGTTTGATGGATTCCAGTGCTACTGTTCGCCAGATAATTCTAAGAAACAACAAGTTGAGCGGATTCCTTCCAGATATCTTTACCAGTGCAACCAAGTTACGATCACTAGACGTTAGCCGTAACCAGCTAGTGGGTAAGCTTCCAAAATATTTGATCAACTGCAAGTCTATGGAATATCTGAATCTGAAAGGAAACAATTTCAAGGACACGTTTCCATCTTGGTTGGGATCTTTGGTATCATTACGAGTTTTGATTCTCGGAACAAATGCATTTTACGGTCCAATCTCTTCACATTTGGGGTTTCCAAGTCTGCGAGTCATTGACATATCACACAATAGCTTCAATGGAACATTACCGCAAGATTATTTTGTGAACTGGTTTGAAATGTCAACGGTTTGGGTAGATAAAACCAAATGGTATGAGCATATTATGGACAAAGGCCGTCCAAGTTCGGTATACATGGGGGAACTATACAATTATACGGATTCGATGGATATGATGTATAAAGGTGTAGATACAGAGTTTCCACTGATCTTTCTTGCGTACAAAGCCATCGATTTCTCTGGAAACGAATTCACGGGTCGGATCCCTACATCAGTTGGCCTGTTGAAGGCATTGATTCATGTCAACTTTTCAAGAAATGCATTTACAGGCAGTATCCCATCATCCTTGGCAAATATAACAAATCTAGAGGCACTAGATCTTTCTCACAACAAGCTTTCAGGTAATATCCCTCCTGATCTTGCCAAACTCTCCTTCGTGTCATACTTGGACTTCTCCCACAACCTGCTCCAAGGACCAGTTCCACGAAGCACTCAATTTCAGAGTCAAAATTGTTCTTCATTCGAGGACAACCTTGGACTCTATGGTCTCGAGGAAATTTGTGGACCGATCCATGTTCCTCATCCTACATTGGGAGATTCCCAACCATCCCAGGAATTTTCATCCGAAGAGTCAGAAGAAGTGTTGAACTGGATAGCAGCTGCAATAGCCTTCGGACCTGGTGTGTTATGTGGATTGGTGATCGGACATATCTTCTTCACTTCACAGAAAAACAAATGGTTGATGGAGAAGTTCGGTCGAAACCATCCTGGTGGGATCATCACTGCTCGTTAAGCCAATCTCTCTCATCTTTGTTTCTTTAAACGTCTTGTAATTCTGTACTTCCAATAACTGGTTCGTCAAAGTGTTGTGTTCACAATTTTCAGTTTGAATTTCGTTCTATTAAGTATTGTTGGTGTTGTTGTTGTTGTTATGGTAACATCATTTGATAGAATTGGTATTTTATTTCTAAACAGCATATATACTTGTCTGTGAAGTTGGACGACTTTTTCAGGACATAGGCGAGAACAAATTACATAAGTATTATCCAAACGAGTTTTACATCGAACTAAAATTGTATAGGACATGCTTCTAACATCAAAGAAAAACAATATAAAAATCTTATTTTACATAACCTAAGAAGAACCCTTTAACGTGTTATTACTTGGATAAACTCTGAGATTCTTGGCAGTCTAGGCAAACATCGTTATTACTTGCCGTTAGTTTTGCCAAGAGACGTGAAGTTTAACATTCGAAAAAAAGAGACTACAAAGAGCAAGCACAAGCAATTTGGCAAAGAAAACAAAGAGCACACATACATTGTCAAATCTGATATACAAAGTAGAATAAAGTAGACAAACACAAACCACTTACTTGATTATCGGTTTTCGCTGTTGCACTGAAGCTCTGTGCCTCACATCGGGATGTAGCATTGGAAGAACCTTTAAGAAAAAAAATAAAAAAATCAGACAAGAATATGATCGAGAGACCAGTTTGAGTATCATCGAAAATGATCATAAAACAGAACCTCGAGTTCTTCTAGTGCTCCACTAGAGAATAGTGAACCATTTGGAGGTATACACTAGCCGCCGATATTGCGTCTTTTTTTTGAAATATGCTAAATCACTTGATTTCCAAAATCAAAACTGTCTTCAAGCTCCTCTGTTTCTTGACTAGGAGCTTGAGGAGTGGCTATCTTCTCTACTGGCTGACTCTCTGGTGTATCCTTACAGAGAAAACCACCATTCTCTGGTGGATCCTTAGGGATGGGATCAAAATTACTATTTGTACAATAATCTTTCACAGGACTTGAGCAAATGGATCCAACAGATGGATTCGGGCTCCAGCCTTCACCATTTTCTTAAGACACTGAAACAGCAACGGGTTTGGAGTTCCTTAACTGATCAGTGAGTGTCTCATCGTCTCCCCCTTTTCTCTTCTTCACATCTCCTGGACTGTTAGAACCACCTGCACTTGATGTAGAAGAAACTCTGTCCTCTGAACAGCGTTTTCTGTCCCATGTCCACTAAGAAACACAAAGCTTGGGATAATTGTTCGCTTTATATGGCTGGGACTAATCTCCATCCCAGGCAGGGGCAGACGGACATTAACGGGTAATGAGTCAACCTTTTAGACTTATGAGCCAAGTGGGGGAAGAGTTGACAAATCAACTGAAAAATCCAACAAGAGAGATGACGCAAAACTTGAGAAGCCAAAGCTCTTTAAATGAAGCTCGATAACTCCATAAGCCTTACACAACTCATTACTTACCACACAAACTTCAGAAACAAAAAAAAGAAGGATGATGATTCCAAACCAATCTTTTTTCTTCATCTTCTTTCTTTCGCATATATTCAACACGCTTGCTTCTCCTTCGCTCCAAAGGGATGCTCTTTTGGAATTCAGAAATGAGTTCCCGTTCAATGCATCAGATCCACATGCTCCTTCTGAAGTCCCTTTTAGTTCGTGGAACACAAGCAATAGTGATCACTGTTCCTGGGAAGGTGTCACATGCAACGCTCATTCCAGTGAGGTGATATCACTCGTCCTTGAGTACACCTATCTCAACGGCTCTTTGAAAGCAAACACCAGTCTGTTAAAACTCCAACATCTTCAGCACCTAACCCTTTTCAGTTGCGATCTCATAGGAGAGATTCCTTCTTCACTAGGAAACCTCTCTCATCTCAAAGATCTTAACATTTCTGATAATAATTTCTTGACAGGTGAAATACCATCCTCTATAGGAAACCTTTCTTATCTAAATCTTCTTGACCTCTCTCATAATGATTTAGGAGGTAAAATTCCATCTTCGCTAGGAAACCTGTCCCGTCTCACAGTTCTTGATCTTAGTGACAATCACTTGATAGGTGAAGTTCCGCCTTCAATTGGCAATCTAAACCAGCTAACAAGTATGATCTGTTACTCAAATGAACTGAATGGTACCATTCCTAGTTCATTTGCCAATTTGAACAAGCTGTCCTATTTAATCCTCTCAGAAAATCAGTTCACCTGTGGAGATTTACCTCTTATACTACCAAATTTAACCAGCTTGTCCTATTTATCCCTTTCCAGTAATCACATCAAATCCAAGCTTCCATCTAACATGAGTGGGCTCCATAACTTGGAGACATTTCGAGTGAATGGGAACTCTTTAACCGGGACTTTCCCTACATCTCTGTTTACGATTCCTTCCTTGCAAGTGGTTTCTTTGAGTGAAAACCAGTTCGAGGGACCCTTAGAGTTTGGGAATACATCCTCTTCTTCTGAGTTACAATATCTAGACCTTGCTTCTAACAACTTCGACGGACCAATCCCAGAATCCATATCTCGATTTCTCAAACTCGAGTTTATAGACCTTAGCAATAACAGTTTCATCGGGCCAATCTATGGATCTATCTCCCAATTAGTCTCCCTCAGTCATCTAGATCTCTCTTACAATAAATTGGAAGGTCAAGTAACAAGTTTCTTGTGGAGTCTAGACACCTTGACGCTTTCTCATAACTCTTTCAGTGGCTTCGAGGAATCAACTGAAGTTGTCGTCAATGGAAGTCATTATGATGATCTTAGTTCAGATTCATTCCGACCACCACACAAAGTTGACATTAGTTCAAATTCACTCCAAGGATCATTACCCCGATGGATCTGTGAGTCTACACCATTGAGCTTCTTAGATCTGTCGAACAACATCTCACTGGTTCCATTCCTTCATGTTTGACGAATCACACTGCTTCTCTTGGCGATATACTTCTAAGAAACAATAGCTTTAGCGGATTCCTTCCAGACATCTTTACCAATGCCACCAAGTTACGGTCACTAGACATTAGCCGTAACCAGTTATCCGGGAAGATTCCAAAGTCTTTGATAAACTGCGAGTCTATGGAATATCTGAATCTGAAAGGAAACAAGATCAAGGACATGTTTCCATCTTGGTTGGGATCTTTGGGATCATTAAGTGTTCTGTTTCTCGGATCAAATGCATTTTACGGTCCATTAGTCTCTTCACATTTTGGGTTTCCGAGTCTGCGAGTCATAGACATATCGGACAATAGCTTCAATGGAACACTGCCACAAGACTATTTTGTGAACTGGCTTGGAATGTCATCGGTGGGGGAAAACGAAAATGTAGGGACTAGTGACGGCATAAACACATTTATGGAACACATGGGGGGAGTAAGCTATGAGGATTCGATGGATATGATGTATAAAGGTGTACACACAGAGTTTACACAGATCCTACTTGCGTACAAGGCCATCGATTTTTCTGGAAACAAATTCACGGGACGGATCCCTTATTCAGTTGGGTTGTTGAAGGAATTGCGTCATGTCAACTTTTCAAGAAATGCATTTACAGGCAGTATCCCTTCGTCTTTGGCAAATATGACAAACCTCGAGGCACTAGACCTCTCTCAGAACAAGCTTTCGGGTAACATTCCTCCTGATCTTGCAAGACTCTCCTTCGTGTCGTACTTGGACTTCTCCCACAACCTTCTCCAAGGCCCTGTTCCGCGAAGCACTCAGTTTCAAAGGCAACACTGTTCTTCGTTCAAGGACAATCTTGGACTCGTTGGTCTCGAGGAAATTTGTGGACCGACCCATGTTCCTCATCCAGCATCGGGAGATTCACAACAGTCCGAAGAAGAAGAAGAAGAAATGTTGAGCTGGATAGCTGCTGCTGTAGCCTACGGACCTGGTGTATTCTGTGGACTGATGATTGGACATATCTTATTCACTTCACACAAACACAAATGGTTCATGGAGAAGTTCGGTCGAAACCATCCCGGTGGGATCATCACTGTTCGTTAAACACCGTCTCTCTCAACTTTGTTTCTTTAGTGTCTTGTAAGTAATTCATTCGTCTAAGTGTTGTGTTTGCATTTTTGGTTCTATCAAACATTGTTGGTGTTATAGCTTTTGTAATGGTAGAACTCTGAGGTTGTGCTAAAAGTAGAAATTCATGCAATTCTGGGGTTAGTAACTTTGTCTTAACGAACCATCATCGCGCGACGGCTAAGATTAGTTGTCGGGAAACAAAATAGAGCGAAGGTTTTTCCGGAAATGGAGAAACCGAACCATAAACACGCGGCTGAGTCGTTTCCCCGCGAGGATTTGATCTCTCCGCCGTCAAAGAAGGCTAAGAAGTCAGAAGAGACCGGATGTGACAATGCTAGAATCCCCAGTGGCGCAGGAGACGAGAAGCAGGAGATTCCCGTAGGTGGAGAAGAAGCCATAGCCGCCCTTGGTAATAGAGCGGCGGAAGAAGGTAACTCAAGCTGCATAAGTGAGGAGAAGAAAGGATTTGTCTCTGAAGCTGATGTTGCTGAAGACAAAGAAGCTAGACATGCTATGGAAGATGTTTCGGTGGTTTTGTCCGATGCTTCTTTGGATTTTCCAGGGAAACTAAGGTAAAAAAAAGAAGAAACTTTCGCATGAATCTGGTTTGGTAATTAAGAACACATCAAGTCTTGTTGATGTTATATTGTTGTTATTGTAGGTGTGGTCATTTTGCGATATATGATGGGCATGGTGGTCGTTTAGCTGCAGAGTTTGCTAAGAAGCATCTTCACCTCAACGTTCTTTCAGCTGCCTTACCACGTGAGTTGGTCTGTTTTACTTTGTTCAGATTATTATTAATGTCTTCTTTCTTGTTTGCAAAGCAAGACTGCTTTGGTGCACTCACTCAGTAGGTCTCACTTCACAATCTTTTCGTTCTTTTCTTGTTGATCCAAATGTTAGTTTGCTTTTTCAGCTGAACATCAGAGTTGCTAAAAAAGCCATACTTGATGGTATATAAGTTCAGTCTATACCTCTTTTTGTAGCTATCTAATCATTTCATTGATTCTGAACTCTTAATATAAATTCGTTACCAGGTTTCCGGAAAGCCGATGAGTTGCTCCTACAAGAGAGTGTTTCAGGTAATTTTTGACATGTTTTCTCTGCGCAAATGTCTGAGCTTTTCTCTTGACTGTTGATTGGATCGCTGAGTTTGTTTATTCAAATTTCTTCTTTCCCCTGAGTCCTGACATTTGTCTATGGCGCAGGAGGATGGCAAGATGGCGCCACAGCAGTGTGTGTCTGGATAGTTGATCAAAAGGTATAACTCTGGGATGATAGTGAGTATGGGGTCGTACTTCTGTTGGAATGTAGTATATTGACTAAACCAAATTACGCAACTTTTCTCCAGTATACACACCTGTAAACTCTCATGCACTTTTAAGTTTTTATTGCCAATATTGGTGATGCTAAGGCTGTTTTGGCTCGATCCTCTACCACCGACGAATTAGGGAATCATACATAAGCATGTAATCCACTCAAAGCAACTGTTTTGACGAGAGAGCATAAAGCTATTTATCCACAGGAGCGTTCTCGTATTCAAAAGGTTTTTCTCTATGATTAGCAAGACAGTGATATCCCAGTAAATCAAGTACCGCTTACTCTGTTTAATATATTGGTCTGAGTTTCGCAGTCAGGTGGTGTTGTAAGCTCAAATGGACGGTTACAAGGGCGCCTTGAGGTTTCTAGGACTTTTGGTGATCGTCAATTCAAGAAGGTAATATGATCATTTGGCTTCCCACTTTGTCTTGAGCTCATAATCCTTCTGACATTTTAGCTCTTGTGTGCAAAATCTTTTCAAATATGTTCTTGAACCCTAGCTAGCTTAATATCATTGCTAGTGTAGACATTAGCCTTCACTTATTTGCATCTAACAAAAGTTATTGATTACAGTTTGGTGTCATTGCAACGCCGGACATTCATGCGTTTGAATTGACTGAGAAAGAAAACTTCATGATTCTTGGTTGCGATGGGTTGTGGGAAGTAAGCTCATGGTTTCTTATTGTGCACTTCTCTATAAAAACATCCCCCTCATCTTGTAGAGTTCAAAGTTTACTCATTAATTTACTTTTTGCATCCGTTTTCAGGTGTTTGGACTAAGTGATGCTGTTGGATTTGTTCAGAAACTCTTGAAGGTAACCACTCTCAAGCTAGTCAAATTCTTCTTTAGCTAGATGGACAGCAGTTTTTTGGGTAGCCATGCGAGCTGATGTTTAGAACTATCTATGTGCATACAAGTAAAGGGCAATGAGAGATTACTAAGAACTGAATATTTTCTGTGTATTGATCGTGAGTCTTAATGCTCGGTTTATATACAACATGTGACCCGACCGACTTACACCTCGAGATTATCTCTAATATATTACATGTTTATCTCAACTAAATACATATTTATCCTAACAAGGACCAATGCAAACCCCAAAGCTGCATCAGTCAGGTGGAATGGAGTAAAGACAGGAAGAAAGAAGGTACTCTGATGACGAGTATTAAGTAAGTAAGGAACAAATTGTGTTTCCTCAACTATTTAAAATAGCAAACTCCAAAAAGCCGACAGAAACTCAACAGCTAAAAGGGTAATAACAATAGTATTAATTGTAAAATTTAGCTTTAAAAGAAGTAAAAACTCTCGCTCATGTTCATCATAATACTCTTTCTAGCTTTTAAATTTTCAGAAAACGGTCTCAGGTTACACCTCTCTGTAGCAGTAACTCTCAAACCTATAGATGAAACTAAGATTTGAGTTTAGGGAACTCAGACTCCTTCGTCAGAACTATTTTCCTTAACCCCCTCTTGGTGCAACTCGGAAGCCATCCCCTGCAGGTAGTCAAGGACCCAGAAACCAGTTCAGATTGGATGTTTCTTCAATTTGGTGGTTCTAATAATTGAAATGGTAAGACTAGTTAAGTCACCTTTTTCCTCGCAAAACTGAATTCAAGCGCTTGAGGAAGCACCTGAGAGCGCAGTTACTATTCCAACAGCAATCGTTTTCCCTGTAGTGAGACCCCAAATAGATTTGTAAACCATGCACATAAATAAAGATGAGTGATCATATTCTGCATTGCATTTGATATAGTCTGGCAATCTTTACCTTCAGTTCGTAGAGTGAATCTTCCAAGCTGCGGAAAATCTGAGAATCTTTCAAGACAGATTGAATTTCTAACCTGCAGAGATGCAGCAATGGATAGCAGTGATTATGATTAGAAAGACTTGATGAAATGTTGCTAAAGCTGTTAAACAGAAATCTAGTATGGATGCTCTCAAACGTTCCTGGTAAGCTTTGCACCAACGGTATCAGTTACAAACAGAAAACGGCTGTGAACATTTTATTATTCTTGTCAAGAAGCAGGCAAGTAGAAACTTGCACATTAAAACAAGTTTAAACACCAAACAATCATCAACCAAAACATTGTACCAAGCTCACTCAAATGAACTTGAAGTAATATTTCATGCTGTTTCTTAGATTGGCATAGAAGCTTAAACCATATATTGGCGGAAACAAATGTTTCTAAATAAAGTATTAAAGCAAAGAAAGGAAAACAGAAGGAACCAGACCTGTATACGGCAGACAACAGCAGCACCATTCTTCACAAACAGAATTTTCTTTTTCATGGGTTCCCTCGTCTTCATGTCAATTTGGCTTATCAATTCCATTACCTCACACTCCTCAACAACTGCATGAATGTGAAGAATAGCCTTGTAACCAGCTGAAAAAATTTCCTACAGGAGCAGAAGTAATGATGACCCGAGGGATTAAAATTCTGAATACATATAGTAAGAACGCAATACTATTACGAAATGCATAACATAAAAGTTGAAGTTCTAGAAGTAACATGTGCTTACTCTTTCACGCAGCTCAACGATTCGTAGTTGGGCAACGAACTCAGTAACGGCAGGTACAGGCTTCACTGCAACAGAAAACAAAGAAAAACTACGAGTTAGTACCACTACGATCGAAAAGAGAAGACTATGATTCGAGATACCAACGAAAACCACGTTAAAAATCATCATATACTCACCCGTGCTGGATAAAACAAAACCTGCAAGGATATCCTCGTCTTCAGTGCCAGTTATACGGACTTTCAGATTCTCACCCGGTCCAGCACGCTTAACTTTGTCATCATCGCAATATATAGCAACAACTTTCACGTGTTCCTTCATTGGTAGATGAAAGTTATCAGTAAGAGAATGAGCTGGCAATTATGTATAATTATGTGAGAGAAAACAACTGGACAATACCTTGTTTGGCATAACAATCAAGGAATCACCTTCCCGGATGCTTCCAGATTCTACCTTTCCCATAACAACAGTTCCCATGTCTTTAGATTTATCAATAATGGGCATCCTATACAATTCATAAGATCAATTCGGGTTAACAGTCTGAAACATACAAAGATAAGTTCACATAAAATAATTCTAAAATAATAAGACAAAACTATAGAAACATTTTCCACTAAGCAAGATAAACTCATGAAAACAATAAGACAAAGCTACAGAAACAGAAATGCTAGACCAATATGTAATAAAGCCCGAACCCTGATAAAAAGTAATAAGAAAAAAGGGGCATTGAGTGTTCACCTGAATGGATCATTAGGATCCAGCGGCGGAACTTCAATAGCATTGAGGACTTCAAAAAGGCTAGGGCCACTGAACCAAGGACAAACGTCCCGATCCATACTCTTGTCTATATTAATCCCCATTAGACCAGATATAGGCAGGAAGATAACATCTTCAAAACAAAAGAGTAAAAAAAAAAATTAAAACATGCAATTACAAAAGAGATCATCTGTCACGTTTATAGTTCACTGCATACCTTTCTTTGTGTTGTAGCCAGAAGATTTAAGAAATGGCACCATTTTCTGTTCTATTTCATCGTACCTGCACAAGAGTACATGGAAAGAGTTTTGAAAAAATCAACCGTGCAGGGATTAGAAATGCTTTTGTAAGTACCTCTCTTTCGACCAGTTAACAGTTGGGTCATCCATCTTGTTCACAACAACCACCAGCTTTGACACGCCCAATGTTTTTGAGAGTTGAACATGTTCACGTGTCTGACCACCCCTCTCATATCCTGTTTCAAATTCACCTTTACGAGCCGATATCACCTACAACAGACGAAAAATTAATTGGTTTCCTACGAAAGACAAATGATACAGTAAGAAATCAAAACTAATTAGCATAGTACTGACGAACCAGCACACCAATGTCCGCTTGAGATGCTCCACTAATCATATTTGGTACATAACTCTTGTGACCCTAAAAGTTCAAAAAGCAAAAGAGAATTAGAACAATATACTTGACATGAAAGACATGAATAAAAACTATTACTTTTGGTTGATCCTTACCGGAGCATCCAGAATTGTAAATCTAGTGGTCTCAGTTTCAAAATGATCCCTTCCAACTTCAACTGTTTTACCCTGTCAATGTAGCAAGTAAGCCATACCACATAGCAAAGTTCAGAATCACCATAAACATTGCTGGGAATATTACAGACACGTTTATAGCAAACAAAGAAACATTAATCAACCCCAGGAAGTACCTTGGCCCTCTCTTCTTCATTTGTGTCCATTATATATGCCATATACCTAGAAAAGAAGCCAATAACAAGTTTATGGAAACAGAAACTAGAACATAAGAATTCCTTATCAGTTTGGATTAAATAGACTTAATTACCAGCTTTCTCTACTTTTTTCTTTTGCTTTCTTTTCATACTTTTGAATTTGTCGGTCGTCCACCTGACCGCTAAGGAAGAGAATTTGTCCGCCAATTGTAGATTTACCAGCATCTAGAAAAAAAAAAAGTGGCCATGTGAATATTAAACCTATTGAAACCATGTGCCTACAAAAGGCAACTTTCTTGCGACCTAAATTGGAACAGACTTCACCGGCGAAGAATTCATCAAGTAAATGGCCATACCAACGTGTCCAATGAACACCACATTCAAGTGTCTCTTCTTGTTTGCCTCTGCCTCCTCTTCAGCTTCCTCTTTGGCGGCCTTCTCCTGGGCTGCCTTCTCCTTAGCTAAATTGATTGAATAGGCGAGAGAGATAAATAAGTCTTCAGTCAGACAACACGATCACAGAAAGATGAGAAAGAAACGAGTAGTATAAGAGATACAAGAACCTTTCGCTGAGTTATGCACTGGATGGAGCATTTCGTGATCATGATCCTCGTAAGCTGAAACCACCAATGTCCATCAAAAAAAAAAAAAAATTACCAACGAGGTACACGTTAAATAAAACTACCTTTAAGGAAACATAAAATAGAAAGAATGTTTTAGCACCATGCGAATTGCAAACTAAGGAAAAAAAATGTTAAGCTTATATCATCTTCAGGAATTAGTAGTACCTGCGGAATCAAGCTGTAATGCGCGGATATCTTCCTCAATATCTACATAGTTGACAAAAAGATATAAGATGGAGGAGATGATAAAAAGAAAAAAAAACAATAACTCATAACAGACATAGTAACGATTTAACTGGAGAACCCTACTGATAACACTATTTTGAGGAACATGTAGCAAACTCGTGAACTCAACAATTACACGAAAATTTATGTACAAACCCGCAACTTGATCACCAAAAGAGAAGATGGCATAAACGAAAAGGGAAAGTCAATTAGGTCAAACAAGTTCCAAATATAGTAAGCCATGACATAATCCGAACCATAATTGCTACAAACCTAGATAGATCCGTAATACACACACAAGATAATAGCATAATTTAATTAAGAAATCTCAGCTCTAGACAGCACATTAAAGTAAATCCAATGATTCAAAACCCTAAATACGATTTGCTAATTCTCACGCCGAAATTTTCTACCACCCGACCAACGAATCCATCCGCTCCAAAACCCGATGTACGTAAGATACAAGCAAACACACATAATAGAGAGAGCAAGTTCATATCGAGTTACAGACGAGAATCGAAATAGGAGAAAGCAACACAGAGCATAAAAGAAGCTCCAGAAACCCTACCCATGGCGGATGATGCTGGCTGGGAATAGAACGAGAGGAAAGCTGTTCTAGGTTTTGTTAAGAGGCTGTAAACTTTGCCAAGGTGTAAGATTTATATATATACCGTCGCTGTTTCCTACCTTTTTTAAAATTTTCAAACAAAAAACAATGACTTATCAGAAGTTTCTAGTTTTAAGCCACGTCGTTAACAAGTTGACAAAAAAAAACCCACGTCGTTAAATAAAATAAGCCCGTTAAGGATGGCCCATATTTAAGATGCAATAGTTCGCTTTATGCCCCATTAGTTGATGCTGTCAGTTTGAAGGCCCAACTATTCATAGATTATTTCTTTTTTTTTGGAATGAAAAAAGGTGACAAGAGCCGCCTCTTGAGGGGAGACCAGCCCATGTTATGGTTTCCTCCCAGCGCGAATTGAATCCGGATGGCAGAAGTTACAGCTGAAACCCTTTTACCACCAGAGCTCACTCGTTCTGGTATTCATAAATTATTTTTGAATATACATTCACGGATTCACCTCCTATATCCATATTTCAATTCTGACTGCACATTTATTTTTCCTTGTTTTGCTTTATTTGTTTCCATAAATATTTCCAGTCAATATTATGGAGTTTTGTTTTTCTGAAAAAAATATTTAATTTGGTGAGTTAATAATAGCACCCTTAATAATACAAAAATCATATGTAAATTGTCATAAATCTTCAATATCTATTACCATTTTTTACCATTCTTCTGTTTTTTTTAGGGTTACATAGTCTATAAAAGCCCTTCAAGTTTCAATGAGTCCTTTCACTTGATATCTTCTTCTATCTTTTCTCTCTTTTTTTCAAGGTTCTTAGATTCTGGTTTTAACCGTTATATAATTATGGTGGAAATCTACCATCTTCAAACAAGTTATATCCTTCCAATTTTCTTTTGACTCTAGTTGTCTTTTGTTTTCACCAGTCTAAAGGTTTTGTATTAACTCGATAATCTATTATAATCTGGCTTGTTTTTCTTGTATGCATCTCTAGTGAATTAAGCCTTGGCGTTTAGGTTCAAGTGCTTGATTACTTCTGCCTAGCTAATTTATTTTCCCCTTTGAGTAATTATTTTTATGTATATGAAACATATATTTAAGTTATATGATGCTTGTGAGTTGTGACTGCTAACAAGAGGAATACATAGGAGAAATAAGAGGAAGAGCTTCTTTACGTTCAAAAGAGATTTAACAGGGTAAAGTAAAGCTGCTAAGCTATGGATCCCATAAGCCTTATCAATTGAAACTAATTTATGATATTATGGATTCCACATCTAAGGAGCTTTCACTTACCCTTTTAATGGCTTCACTCTTCTTTGGATGAAGGAAGCTCTTCATCTCTCCCCCTGTCTCCCTTTCCATTATTATTATTATTTCAATAACAACTTTTTACAGTTTTTTCGGTTTCGCAGGTGTTTAGACAAGGATGATGGACCTGACTCAGCTCAAAAATGATATATTCTGAAGCATATGTGTATATCATTTGTACTTCGTAAATTGTAATCTGTGAATGTTGTATATACATAATTTTCTATTATGTAACATTAATACATTATTAATTCGGGTTTGAAGAATTCAGTTTCCCCGCCTCCTATAATGAATGGTCCCATATATATAATCTTTGTGACCTTTTCAAAGTTCTATGTATCAAGCCTTTCTTTTTGGGCGTTCTTCATTTTGTTCTGGTTCGATAAAATTATCCAATATTGTTGGAGATCGATTACATTCCTCTACAAAGTCGTCGAATAAAAGAACTTGGACTCAAAAAACTTAAGTGGTAACCTTCCTAGTTCTTTTGTCAATTTCAACAAGTTTTCCTATTCAATCAGGAAATCAATTCAACGGTGGAGATTTACCTCATATACTATCAAATATAACCAGCGTGTCCACATTAGACATTTCCAGTAATCACTGCAAATCCACGCTTTCATCTAACACGAGTGAACTCTATAACTTGGAGGTTTTTGAAGTGAGTGGAAACTCTTTTTCGAGAAAGTCCCTACAATATGAGGAATTTTCATCCAAAGAGTCAGAAGTGTTGTTGAATTGGATAGCAACTGCTATACCTTCAGACCTGATGTGTTATGTGGACTAGTGATCAGACATTTCTTCTTCACTTCACACAAATACATATGGTTCATGAAGAAATTTGGTCGAAACTATCCTGGTGGCATCATCACTGGTCGTTAAGCCCAATCTCTCTCAACTTTGTTTCTTTAAGCTTTTTGTATGTTTTATTCCAAAAACTGGTTTGTCAAAATGTTGTGTTTGTACTTTTCAATCTATTAAACATTGTTGGTATTATAGCATGTAACAGTAAAATTTATGGATGTATTGCTTTTGTAACTCCTTGTACATTTGCATATATCTTTTTATAACTTCCCACACCCCAATAATGATCAGGAACAAAGAAATCCTGTGGGAAATATCTAATCTCACAGAGAAACTAGATAACTGAGGGAGTTTCTAGGTTTTTGTCTAAACAAATTTTACCCTAATAGTCGCGATGTGATATAGAGACAAAAAAAATCTCAAGCCACACACACTTAGGTTCTGATTGGTAAATATCATAATCGTATAAAAATATTTAAACTATTGAACGAATTAATTAAGTTATAAAAAAATTTAAATATTGTAGAATGGCGGAATACATATTATATTAATTAAATATTTTATATGATATTTATTTTATTGTGAAAAAATAAATACTAATAATTAAACTAACTATTACAAAATTTGAAAGTAACTAAAATTTATTAAAAATATTTTACTTCCTATTATAATATTTAGAATATTATAGATATATTCTGAATAATAATTTGACATCTTATAATATTATAAAATAAATTATAATATTTTTTATTTACAACATAATTATTTATCTATTTAAAAAAGTTATTTTTATTTATTTAAAACTTTAAAATGATATTATCATATAATTTAATAATGTGAAAATGTTGATTTTGTAAATAATTTACTAAATCACTTTTCCACTTAATAAAAAATTGTACTTTTATTAGTAAAAATGTAAACTTGTGCTTTTGCATTTTTTCTTCGTTCCATAATTTTTGTTGATTGACAAAAGAATTTGCGGAATGACGTTCTATAAAATTACCAATCAAAAAAAATACCAATCAAAAAAAATACCAATCAAATTACTATAAAATTATTAGTAAAAATGTAAACTTGTGTTTTTTGCATTTTTTCTTCGTTCCATAATTTTTGTTGATTGACAAAAGAATTTGCGGAATGAAGTTCTATAAAATTACCTATCAAAAAAAAAAATTATCAATCAGAGCCTTATATTCCACGAGAAATAAACCGTGTTCATAACCGTGACCCAATAATAGATCCGACGCCCGACCCGTTTGAAAATCCATTCGAACAAAAATGTAGGGGCTAAAATGAAATAAATTATATTATGTGTGCTAAAATTATAAATTCTTGCAACTTTGGGGAGGTAAGTAACTTTGTCTTAACGACCTTAAAGATTAGTTGTCGGGAAACAAAATAGAGCGAAGGAAGGAAGCTGGTTTAAGCTGCGATGGAGAAACCGAACCAGAAACACGCGGCTGAGTCGTTCTCCAGCGAGGATTTGATCTCTCCGCCGGTGAAGAAGGCGAAGAAGTCAGAGGAGACAGGATGTGATAATACTAAAGATCCGAGAATCCCCATTGGCACAGGAGACGAGAAGCAGGAGATTCCCGGAGTTGAAGAATCCGTAGCCGCCGTTGTTAATAGAGCGGCGGAAGAAGGTGGCTCTAGCTGTATAAGTGAGGAGAAGAAAGGATTTGTCGTTGAAGCTGATGTTGCTGAAGACAAAGGAGCAAGGCATGCTATGGAGGATGTTTCGGTGGTTTTGCCCGATGCTTCTTTGGATTTCCCTGGGAAACTAAGGTATATATAGAAGAAAATTTGGTATGAAATGAATCTAGTTTGGTAATTAAGAACAGATGAAGCTGGTTCTGTGAGTGAATTTGGAAAAATCTTTGTCTTGGTAGTGCTGCAAAGTTAAAGGCTTTATTTTGCAAAATGAAAATGAGGTTCTTCTGTATTGATGTTGTTGTTGTAATGTAGGTGTGCTCATTTTGCGATTTATGACGGGCATGGTGGTCGTTTAGCTGCAGAGTTTGCTAAGAAGCACCTTCACCTTAATGTTCTTTCAGCTGGTTTACCACGTGAGTTGGTCTGTTTTACTTGTTTCAAAATTCATTATAATGTCTTTCTCGCATTGCAAGATTGTTTTGGTGTCACTCACTCAGTAGGTCTTACTTCACCTTCTTTCTCGCCCGTTTCTTTATCCAAATGGTTGGTTGCTGCTTCAGATGGATGTCAAAGTTGCTAAGAAAGCCATACTTGATGGTAATATAACTTCATTCCATTGTGGCTATTATCAGCTATCTAACTGTTTACCACAACTTTGTTACCAGGTTTCCGGAAAACCGATGAGTTGCTCCTGCAAGAAAGTGTTTCAGGTAATTTTTTACTAGTTTTCTCTAAGTGAATGTCTGATCTTTTCTCTCGGCTGTTGATTGCTCTGCTAATATCTCCTCAGTAGAATCGCTGAGTTTATTTTAAAATTTCTTCTTTCCCCTGAGTCCTGACCTTTGTGTCTGGCGCAGGAGGATGGCAAGATGGCGCCACAGCAGTGTGTGTCTGGATAGTTGATCAAAAGGTATAACCCTGGGATGACAGTGATGTGGTCGTTACTCCTAAGGAATGCAATATATTGACTTCACAAAAATTACTCAACCTTTCTCCTGTATCCACACCTTTTAAACTCTCCTGCATTTTTAGGTTTTTATTGCCAATATTGGTGATGCTAAGGCTGTTTTGGCACGATCATCTCCCGCCGACGAATCAGGGAATCATAATACAGAAGCATGTACTCCACTCAAAGCAATTGTTTTGACGAGAGAGCACAAAGCCATTTATCCACAGGAGCGTTCTCGCATTCAAAAGGTTTCTCTCTATGACGAGCAAGACAGTCACATCCATCCCAGTAAAGCGAGTACCACATTCTCTGTTAGTAACTTGGTCTGAGTTTCGCAGTCAGGTGGTGTTGTGAGCTCAAATGGACGCTTACAAGGGCGTCTTGAAGTTTCTAGGGCTTTCGGTGATCGTCAATTCAAGAAGGTAGTGATCATTTCACTCCCCGCTTGGTGTTGAGCCCATAATTCTTCTGACATTTTAGTTCTTGTGTGCGACATGTTCTTGAACCCTAGCTAGCTTCATACCATTGGTAGTCCAGAGATTAGCCTTCACTTATTTGCATCTAACAAAAGTGATTGATTCCAGTTTGGTGTCATTGCAACTCCGGACATTCATGCGTTTGAATTGACAGAGAGAGAAAACTTCATTATTCTTGGTTGCGATGGATTGTGGGAAGTAAGCTCATCCTTCTATTACAACATCCCCCTCCTTTTCTTATAACCAGAGTTTACTCATATAGTTTACATATTGCATCCTTTTTCAGGTGTTTGGACCAAGTGATGCTGTTGGGTTTGTTCAGAAACTCTTAAAGGTAAACCAACCACACACACTAGTCAAATCGCCTTGTTCTTCATGGACAGACGTTTTTTGGAGTAGCCATCTATCTATATTATTATTTGCAAAGTGATTTTCCGCAACTGAGCTCTCACTTGTGGTGGCTCTCACTTGTGTTGAATATCGTTATTACCTTTAATAAATAATTATAATTGTTAATATATAATTAACCATAAATTATAAATGAATTTCAGCAATTTTTTAATTATCATTATCTAAACATAGTTTATATTGTGTTTATCTAAAAAAATTATCTTACATCATATTTTAATTAAAAAAAAAAAGAAAAAGAAAGATAAACCCATGATAAATAATTAGATTTGTTAATATATAAAAGTTATTTTACATCATATTTGTTTTTTTTAAAGATAAACCCTTAATAAATAAGTTAATTTGTTAGTATAAAACTAAAAATGAATTTAAAACAAATTTCAGTGATTTGATAATTAAATTGTCTACAATAGTTTATATTGTGTTATCTAAAAATTATTTTACATCATATTTTTTTAAAGAAAGATAAATCCCTATATATATTGTATATATTTTTATGTTACATGAATGTTTTTAAGTTTAATTTATAAATAAAAATAATTTAAGAATAATTTTACATCATAAAATTCCTATATATACTGTATATATTTTTATGTTACATGAATGTTTTTAAGTTTAATCTATGCAATAAAAATAATTACATCATGTTTTTGTTTTTAAATTAAAAAGAAAGATAAATCCCTAAATATACTGTATATAGTTTTATGTTACATGAACGTTTTTAAGTTTAATTTATGAAATAAAAATAATTTTATAAGAATGAAAGCCTTTGTCAAAATTCGATATTTAATTAATAATTATTTTAAATGCATGAGTATTGTCAAACTTTACGTAAAAAAAAAAATTAATAGAGAATATTTTTAAAGCATGAATAAAAACTTATTCCAATGATCTTTCTAGTGATCTTTGATTTGATAATGTATCTATTTATAAATATTTTTAAAATAATTATGTTCGCATGTGCGGGAGAACACCTAGTGTGAACTAATGTGTGTGTATAAAGCTATGTATGTGCACGCAACTAAATGGAAATGAGAGATTACTAAGAGCCGCTGTTTTGCAGGAAGGGTTGCCTGTAAGCACAATTAGTCGGCGTCTTGTTAAGGAAGCTGTGAAAGAGCGTCGTTGCAAAGACAATTGCACAGCGATCGTGATTGTCTTCACGCGCGGATAACAAAAAGAGCAGCGTGTATGAACCAAGTGTTTTTTCTTTTTTGGTTTCTGCTTTCTTTGACAAGTTTCAAGCCTTTTGTTGCTACACTTTTTACATGTCAATGGATCTATTATACATTTGGGGCCGCCATTAAAAAAACAAATGTTTAAAGATTGAACAGATCTCTCCTTTTGAAAAGGTGCACAGAAGCTGAAGTAAAGAGCTTTACAATGAATAAAGCAAGTGTATGTAAGTTTCACTGTAAAGCTCAGTTCACTGTAAGTACATGGTGACTAACGTAATCCTTATTAAAGCTCAGCTCACTGTAAGTTTCAATCCTTATTCGATTTACTTAATACTGAACTTAGAAGCCTTAGAAGCACGCACTTGGTCAATGGACCAATGCAAACGCCAAAGCTGCAGCAGACGGGTCGCATGGAGTAAAGACATGAAGAAACAAAATACTTGTCTGCCAAGCATCAGGGAATAAAAAGTGTTGACTCAACTATTTAAACAGCAAACTCCAAAAAGCCGACAGACACTCAGCAGCTAAAGGGGGTAATAACAATAGTCATAATTGTAAAACTTGTCTTTAAAGAAGTAAAAACTTCCACTCATGTTTATCATAATACTCTTTGTAGCTTTTAAATTTTCAGAAAACGGTCTCAGGTTACACCATAACTCTCAAACCTCACCATACAGGTGGAGCTAAGATTTGAGTTTAGGGAACTCCAGATTCCTTCGTCAGAAACATTTTCTTAAACCCCCCTCTTGGTGCAACTCGAAAGCCGTCCCTGCAGTTCAAATAACCATAAACCGTCTCAGATTTTGGATGTTTATTCAATTTGGTGGTTCCAATAATTGAAATCGTAAGAGTAGCTAGTCACCTTCTTCCTCGCAAAATTGGGATCAAGCGCTTGAGGAAGCACCTGAGAGCGCAGTCACTTTTCCAACAGCAATTGTTTTCCCTGTGGTAAACCCCGAATAGATTTGTAAAACCATGCCATAAATAAAGATGAGTGATCATATTCTGCATTGCATTTGATATAGTCTCGGAAATCTTTACCTTCAGTTCGTAGAGTGAATCTTCCAAGTTGCGGGAAATCTGAGAACTTTTCAACACAGATTGAATTGCTGACCTGCAGAGATGCAGTAATGGATAGCAGAGATTAGAATTAGATGCTCCCAATGTTTCTGGTAAGCTTTACAACAACGGTATCAGTTTCTACAATCCATCAACGGGTCAAGTAGTAAGCAAATAGAAAACCACACAGATACATCCAAAACAGGTATGTACACCAAAACATTGTACCAAGCTCAAATGAAATGAAGTGATATTTTCTACTTTTTCTTAGATTGGCATAGGAACATATGGCTATAAATAAAAATATTGAAGGAAAGAAAGGCAAACAGAAGGAACTAGACCTGTATACGGCAGACAACAGCAGCACCATTCTTCACAAACAGAATTTTCTTTTTCATGGGTTTCCTCGTCTTCATATCAATTTGACTTATCAATTCAATTATCTCACATTCCTCAACAACCGCATGAATGTGGAGAATAGCCTTGTAACCAGCTGTAAAAATTGCCTACAGGAGCAGAAATAATGATGAATCGAGGGACTAAAATTCTGAATATGTTGTAAGAACGCAACACTATTAAAAACTGCATATACTCAAAAGTTGACATTCTAGAAGAAACATGTGCTTACATTGTCAAGCAGCTCAAGGATTTGTAGCTGAGCAACGAACTCAGTAACGGCAGGTACAGGTTTTACTGCAACAGAAAACAAAGAAAAAGCTACAAATTAGTACCACTACACTATGACTCGAGATATCAACAAAAACCACGTTAAAAATCATCATCATACTCACCCGTGCTGGATAAAACAAAACCTGCAAGGATATCCTCGTCTTCAATGCCAGTTATACGGACTCTCAAATTCTCACCCGGTCCAGCACGCTTAACTTTATCTTCATCGCAATATATAGCAACGACTTTCACGTGTTCCTAATTTGGAAGATGAAAGTTATCAGGAAGTTAATTAGCTGGCAATTACATATGAATATGCGCGAGAAGACATCTGGAAAATACCTTGTTTGGCATAACAATCAAGGAATCACCCTCCCGAATGCTGCCAGATTCTACCTTTCCCATGACAACAGTTCCCATGTCTTTGAATTTATCAATAATGGGCATCCTATACAATTTATAAGATCAATTTAGGTTAACAGTCAAAAACATACAAAGATATGTTTACAGACAATAATTCTCAATTCAACTAAAGGAGTGAGAAAGAGACTATAGAAAACATTTCCTACTGTGTGGTGCAGAAAGAACGCACATGGACGCTATGGTCAAAAAGCAACATGGATAAACGGGACTTCATGAATGCATTAACTAGTATTTTAAAGACACATTCCGAGGAAAAAGAGTAAGAAAAAGCAGCATTGGGGGTTCACCTGAATGGACCATTAGGATCCCGTGGCGGAACTTCAATAGCGTTGAGGACTTCAAAAAAGCTAGGGCCGCTGAACCAAGGACAAACGTTTCGATCCATACTCTTGTCTATATTAATCCCCATTAGACCAGATATAGGTAGGAAGATAACATCTTCAAAAAACAAAAGAGTAAAAACCAAATTAAACATGCAATTAGACCATCGCTATCTGTAACGTTTATAGTTCACTGCATACCTTTCTTTGTGTTGTAGCCAGAGGATTTAAGAAATGGCACCATTTTTTGTTCTATTTCATCGTACCTGCATAAGAGTACATAAATCCGCGGATGAAGAGAAAGAGATACGAAAATCAACAGTGCCAGGGATTAGAAAGGCTTTTGTAGGTACCTCTCTTTCGACCAGTTAACAGTTGGATCATCCATCTTGTTGACAACAACCACCAGCTTTGACACGCCCAATGTTTTAGCAAGTTGGACATGTTCACGTGTCTGACCACCCCTCTCATATCCTGTTTCAAATTCACCTTTACGAGCCGATATGACCTACACCGAAGAAGATATGGAAATTAATAGGTTTCCAAGGAAAGACAAACGATACAGTAATCTAAACAAATTGACATAGTAATGACGAACCAGCACACCAATATCCGCCTGAGATGCTCCACTAATCATATTTGGTACATAACTCTTATGGCCCTGCAAGTTCATAAAAGGAAATGAGATTTAGAAAAATAAACTCGCCATGAAAGACAAATGAACAAAAAACTATTACTTTAGGTTGATCCTTACCGGAGCATCCAGAATTGTAAATCTAGTGGTCTCAGTTTCAAAATGAGCCCTTCCAACTTCAACTGTTTTACCCTGTCAATGTAGCAAGTAAGCGATACCACATAGCAAACTTCAGAATCACCATAAACATTGCTGGGAATACTACAGACAAGTAAATTCTGTCATCTCAGACACATTTACTGCAAACAAAAAAACCTTAATCAACCCCAGGAAGTACCTTGGCCCTCTCTTCTTCATTTGTATCCATTATATATGCCATATACCTAGCATAGAGGACAATAACAAGTTTATGGAAACAGAAAATAGAACATAAGCACTCCTTATCAGTTTGGATTAATCAGAAATACTCACCAGCTTTCTCTACTTTTTTCTTTTGCTTCCTTTTCATACTTTTGGATTTGTCGGTCGTCTACCTGGCCGCTAAGGAAGAGAATTTGTCCTCCAATTGTAGACTTCCCAGCATCTACAAAGAAAAATGTGGCCATGTGAATATTAAATCAATTACCATGTTCCTACAAAAGGCAACTTTCTTGCGACCTAAACTGGAACAGACTTTTCCGGAAACTACAGAAGAATTATCTATTAAGAAGATTCAATTGATGGAAAAAATCATCAAAGTAGATGGCCATACCAACATGTCCAATGAACACCACATTCAAGTGTCTCTTTTTGTTTGCCTCTGCCACATCTTCGGCTTCCTCTTTGGCAGCCTTCTCTTGGGCTGCCTTCTCTTTAGCTAAATTGATTAAATAGACGAGAGAGATAACCAAGTCCTCATCAGACAACACGATCACAGAAAGATGAGAAACGAGTAGCATAAGAGATCTAAGAACCTTTCGCTGGGTTATGCACTGGCAGGAGCATTTCCTGATCATGATCCTCGGAAGCTGAAACCACCAATGTCCATCAAAAAGAAAAAAAATGTCACCAACGTATAACCTCAAATAAATTTAACCACCAATTAGGGAAAATAAAATAGAAAGGAAACATAAAAGATCTATAAACCTTGTTGCACATCAGAGACTGGCGCTGATTCTTGAACCTCATCTTTCAGGTCTGTAAAGCAAGGATAAATATCTAGAATTAGCGTTCAATCTCATGACATCATAAACCTTGGACTCGCCTCCCTCAATCACAAGCTAATATCATACATATGTAACACACACAGTAACACAATAGGAATAAACCGACCCACACATATACAATTCAAACAGTGTAACAGTGAAAATATAAACAAAATAGTGTCATGCCACACTGAACCTTCTTCCATTTTATCCAGTATCTCAACTCCATCTGTGTTCTGATCTGCGGGAATGACAACTCCAACTCCATTGTTTTCTTCTGCATAATTCAACACCAACGTTTTAGCACCATGCGAATTGCAAACTAAAGAAAAAGAATGTTAAGCTTATCATCTTCAGGAATTAGTAGTACCTGCGGAATCAAGCTGCAAAGCGCGGATATCTTCCTCAATATCTACATAGTCGACAAAAGACATAAGATGTAGGAAACGTTAAAAATAAAAGACAGAATAACTCAGAAGCCCCAAATATTACCAAAGCACATAGTAATGCTATAACCGGAACACTAATATGGGAAACCATTCAGCTTTCACATAAAGAACTACTCAATCTACGTACAGAAACACCCCCCAAAAGAGAAGAAAACTACTGAGAGTGAGAAACTGGTATAAGCGAAAAAATGAAACTCAATCAGGTCAAACAAGTTCCATATACAGTAAGCCATGACATAATCCGAACCCCTAAGATCCCCAAAACACCAGATAGCGTAATAAATTAACAAATCTCATTTCATTTCAAAACAGCACATTAAATTCAATCTAGTGATTCAAAACCCTAAATCCGATTACTAATTCTCACGCCGAAATTTCTACTACACAGAGAGCAACGAATCCATCGGTTCCCAAAATCGATGTAAGATACAAACAAACATACGCCCATAATAGAGAGGAAGGTTAGATCGAGTAACAGGCGAGAATCGAACTAGGAAAAAACCACAGAGATAAACGAAAGCTTCAGAAACCCTACCCATGGCGGATGATGCTGGCTGGAATACAACGAGAGGAAAGCTGTTCTAGGTTTTATTAAGAGGCTTTGAACTTTTGCCCAGGTGGAAGTTATTTTTTTGAGCAACACCTTTTTAAATCTTCAGACAAAAATAATGACCTTACGTAATGAAATGAAATTTCTCTCTCATCCGAAGCTTCTAGTTTGAAGCCACGTCATTAGATAAAATAAGCCCGTTAAGGATGGCCCATACTTAAGTTTACTTTATGGCCCATTACGTTGTTGTAAATCTATCCATAGATTATTTCCGTTTATGCATTCACCCTCCTATATCCTTTTTTCTTTGGTCAAATCCACCTCCTATATCCATCCTTGAATCCTTGACTGCACATATATTTTTCCTAATATCTCTATATGTTTCCTTGTTTTGATTTGTTTGTTTCCATAAACGTTTCCAGTCTATATTATGTAGTCTTGTGTTTCCGAAAAAATAATTAATTTGGTGAGGACCTTTTAATAATATAAAATCATAAGTAAAGTGGTAATAAAATCCCCAAAATCTATTACCATTTTCTACCCTTCTCTCATTTCATTAGGGCCCTATAAAAGCCTCTCAAGTTTCAATGGATCCTTTCACTTATGTCTTCTCTTCTTTTCTCTCTTTTCAAAGTTTTTTAGATGCTGATGAAATATATAATACTTTTTTCAATTGGAATAGCAAAAGTTTCAATTTATATTTGACCCCGGTATAAATATATTAAAACCCCTATATAGTTTGAAACCTTTGTTATTCCAATGGAAAAAAATATTATATATTTTAAATTTAAACAAAATCTATGTAAGTAATTTTAATTTTGATTCCGGTTGAAAAAGTTTCCACCTCCACTATTATATACTATGATGGAGATCTATCTTTTTCACACAAGTTATATCCTTCCAATTTTCTTTTGATTTTAATTGTTTCTCGTTTTGACCAGATTAAAGATTCATAGGCTAAGGTTTTGCATAAACTCAATGTCAATTATTCTCTCGCTTGTTTTCCTTGTCTGATCTCTAGTGAATTAAGACTTGGCGTTTAAATTCAAGTGCTTAAATTATTTCTGCCTATCTAGTTTCTTTTCCCCTTTGTGTAAATATCTTTATGCATATGAAACATAAGTTAAGGTTAGATGATGGCGTTTGTGAATTGTGATTGCCAAAAGAAGAAAACATAGGAAGAATAAGAGGAAGAGCCTATTTACGTTCAAAAGAGGGTTTAGCAGGGTGAAGAAAAGCTACTAAGCTAGTGATCCCATAAGCTTTATCAAACTGAAACCAATTGATGATATTATGGATTCCATATCTAAGGAGCTTTCACTTACCCTTTTAATGGCTTCACTCTTCTTTAGATGAAGGGTGATGCTAGGAGTTTTTAAGGCTCCTAAGACAAATGTTGTAGTATGAGTGAATGTCGAACCAGTTCTGAGGGATTCAAAGCACCAAGAATACAAGTACCTACTTAATCTAAGTGCAACCGATAATTTGGATGGTTTAAAACTATTACTAATGAGAGAATGCAATAACAGAACAATAAGACAATAAATGAAGAGATTTTCTTTGGTTATGATAAAAGAAAACTCATGGGTATAGGAATTAGATCTTGGGTGATCAAGTTTCGAACTAAGGATGGCAAATGATCAATCAACTATCAACCTTATGCTTAGAGACAAGTTAAACAAACTATATGTCTAGATGAATGTTCATTTGCTAACACATTTCAAACATCAAAGGTCTTTGGCTGAATAACATGAAAGCAATCACTACTAGCAAGTCTATTGGCTATCTTAACACCTTTAACAACAAATATCTTTGGTAAAGTGTGTTAAAAGCTTAGGAGAGTTGTCTCAGGCATTTCATCAAACACCTTGTGGGTGGAAAATGCCTAAAGATCAACTTTTGAGAGGCCAACTCAGAAGATGCATTATGAATACTCTACTAGCAAGGAATAAGAATGATCTACACCTAAACATCCTAAATCTAGCCTAATCACCCTTAATCTCCCTAACCCATGAATTCAAACGAGGATTACTCACTAATCTCCATGATTCCTCTTAAACCCATATTGGATTTCAGATTAATCATGTAGAGATATACAGAAAATAGATTAGAAATCAACAAGATAATAAGAACAATGATCAAATAAATCCAAGAGATGAACTCTCCAAATGGTTTTTGGTGGTTCTCTCAAAGGTAAAAGATAATCTGCCACTAATGGCTTCCAAAGAGTACTTAAACATAGGTTTTTCAAGTCTAAAACGCAGAGGGTAAAATGGTAAGAAGCATTGTTTCGGACGCAGCCGCAGCCATCTCCAGCCTGCTACATGGAGTCGCGACCACTCTGTCTCTAGGCCGCGGCCTGCTCTTCCTGCGACGGGAGCCTGCAAAATTCTCTGGCCGTGACGACGATACCAACTTGCGGTCCCGTAGCAGCCTCCATTTACCTGCGGCAACAGCCTGCGAAATTCTCTGGTTGAAAACATCATTTTGTTCGTAACTCGGACGTAGGCAACTCTACCCTGTGAAATCAGCATGCGGTTGTGTGCTCCTGTTCGCAGCCTTCATTTGGTCGCGATCTTTGCCCGCTACTACTCCATTCTTCATCATTCTGAACATTTTATGACTCATTTTGCTCCAAAACCGGTTTTGTACTTCTCCAAACCTGAAAACACACAAATATAATGCAATGCACCCTAAACATATCTATATGCAAGTATAAATGATTGATATGAATGCAAAATGGATGCTTAAAACCATGAAATGCACAAGATATCAAAGGGAAGCTCTTCATCTCTCCCTTATCTCTCCTTCCATTATTATGATTTCAGTTACGACTTCTCATAGCTTTTTCTTCTTTGCATGTGTTTATACAAGGATAATGGATCTGACTTAACTGAAAATTATATGTTCTGAAGCATACATGTATATATCATTTGCATTTTGTAAATTGTAATTTCCTTAATGATGTATATACGTTCAGTGTCCACATCTCCTATAGTGAATGGTTTCATATATATAACTTTTGTGATTTTTTTCAGAGTTCTATATATCAAGTCTTTCTTTTTGTATGTTTTTCATTTTGTTCTGGCTCGATTAAATTATCCAATTATGTTGAAGATGGATTGCATCCCTCTACAAGATTCATCAAATAAGAGAACCAGTCTATAAGTTCGACCCCAGAGCTTGGTTCAAGAACTCGAAGTTTAAGGGATCAGTTCAAAGGACTCAACCCAACATTTGGCCCATCTTATTAGGTCAGGCCTACCTTAGGAAAAGCATAAAAGGAGACTTGGGTATAAAAGAAGGATATAAGATCAAGAGCATTTAGATTTCACCTCGAAGATTAACGACTATAACTAGGGTTTTATTCTATTTAACTCTCGCTGACTTGTAATTTTTTGGTATATTCTCACCAAATGTTATCACTCTTTTATCTTGTTCATACAATCATTATAACCTCTTTTTCATTTCATTAGTAAAACATATTTCGAATAACTCATAATCGAGTTTTGTTCATCTTATTAGATTCAAATTATATGGATAATATGATAAAATGTCTGTAAATATATATTGTGGTAACATCTCGCAGCCTAGGAATAATAAAATCAAAAATGTTCTTTAACAATGTTCTAAGAAAATTAATAGTTTAAAATCATGATGTTAGATATTGTGTTCAGTTTTAAAATCTAAAAATATTTTAAAATCTGAATTGCTGGTAAGTGCTAAGTGGTAACTGTTGTTCCAATACAGCTGGTGAATGTTTGAGATCTAAGAAGAACAGTGTAGACAACTGAGGTTTTGTAGAGATTGTTGTCCTTTTACCGAATTTAATTGTTGTTTTAGGTATCCTTACATGATGCCAATCAGCAAAAATAACAAGACTTTTGCTGTATTAACGGCTGCCTTCATAAAAAGAAGATCTAATCCTAATTATATACAGTATGATTTAGCATCGAATTAGTCAACCACTTATACCACTAGGGGCGGAGCCCCGCACAAGCGCGGGGATGTTAGATATACTTTTGACGTTGTAGTGTAAAATGTTGATGATGGTGGAGTGCAGAAGAGGAAGAGTGCAGAAGAGGAAGAGTAAAGAGATTTATAAGAAGAAGAAGAGTGAAGAGGTAAAAGAAAAAAAAAGTGAAGAGGTTTGAAAATTCATATTAGTTTACACTTGTAATGTGTAAATTTCTTTTAAATGGGAATGTAATTGTAGAGTGGGAAAATAAATTGTAGTGTGGAGAGTATAAGTGGTGGTATACGTGTATACTGGATGTTTATCTGCGCTATGGTGTTTCATGCAAATAACATGTTGTCCATTTTGTAATGACGATGTTTAGGTGCCAAAACGAAATTATTGTAGCTCTTTTGGAATTCCATCATTGAAGCATACGTCAATATACTTGCCTGCTTTTTGTAATAGTATTATGGATTGTAGATCAGTAAGGAGAGCATTTTTGTTTTGTTTTGGAGAGTTCCGTATGGTTTCTTTATGGTGTTTTTTAATGAGTTCGTGTGGATGTAGCTATGTTGATTAAATTTTTCAAGACAGATGTTGATTAACTTTGGTTAGTTTATCATTGTAATTCTCCACTAATCCATGTTTGAAACATATGCGTTGTTCAAATATGATTTTGAGGACGTAATATTTGAAAACAATGCTTTGCATGCTATTTTATTTTCGACGTTCCTTTGGGAGATGAATGAATACGCAAATGTGATATTGAAAAATAGATTAACAACAATACGAAATATTTCGTCAACCCATTCTGATAATAATTAAAATCCATAAATAAGGGAGAACAGTTTTGGTTCTGATTCTTTTTTTTTGTCTTTACAATTTTTGTGTTGTTTAATACTGTATATGGATAACAAATGTTTGTTTTCAGTACTACCAAACAAACAAAGATAACACAGAGATAAATCAAATCAAAATAAGCCATAATTAAGTAAAGTGCAGCACTATTATTTATCTCTGTTCAAAGCTTTCTCCAGCCTTGCCTCAGATGGTGTTGAATGCCAGTTCACGCTTTTATCCTGCATTTCCTCAAAAACATGTCATTCTCAACCAAAAAAATGACTCTTGATTGATTATTACAATCGGTGTTGGTTTGGAAACTGGTTTAAGCGTACCTCTTTGTACTTGCTGGTGGTGTTTGTTATTCCCTTGAAGGAAGAAGCAAAGCCGCTATCTACTGCTTTGAGTGATTACCTCAGTAACCACCGACCGTGCCTATAATAGGTGTTTCATCAGGACTCTTTCTCGGTGACTTCCTTGGCATAGATGCAGCAGAAAACTGTTTGATATCCTCCGATGTCAATGCACATAGTATAGGTCTATCGGCATGGCTGTTTATAACCCGTTTTGAGTAGCTGGCAGACTTGTTTTTCTAGGGTGTGTTAGAGACACTGGTGCATTCATTACCCGTCTCGGATGTTGACAACCAGGTTTAAAGGCTAGCGTCAACAGTTACTTCTTTGTTTTCAGCTTTCTTGGGCTCAACTGTGGAGTGGAGCGTTGTATCATCAGTCTGAGAGTCTGCGCCGAAAGAAAAGGAATCCTTTTGTCTTCTTGATCCGAGATGAGGTTATTAGAGTTTTCCTTTTCAGACTGTTTATGTACTATCTTCCCACTGGATTTAGCGGATTCCAGTGTGTGAGATTCTCAACGGGGTTAAGCACTTCTCGAGCATAGTGGTTTCCATCTCCAACGCTTTCATTAGACCTTCTCAGCTTTGCATCTGCTTGGTTTGAGTATGCAGCTTATCCTCACTAAACGCTTCGTCACTATAAAACTCTTGCTCTTCATCATCCAGGTCGCTTTCACCAGAGTACAACTCATCCTCCTCTATTTCATCATCGCTGATCTTTGCAATTCTTGTATCTGTCACCTGAGGGGTTCGAGGCAACCTCACTTTTCTCAGAAAAAGACTGACCAGTCTTATCTGGAATCACTTCTTCTTTCTTCTCTTGCAGGAGTTCAGCAGATTCTTGTGACTCAGTCATGTGTTCATGTGTTGTCTTTGGAGTTAAAAGTGACTCTCTTCCTATTAGGACCTGGACTACTTATCTCCTCAGCCTCGTCACTGACCAAAAAATCAGCATATGTTTAAGCTTTAACAAAGCTCAAAGCTCGAAGCTCGAATCTATAAGAACAAACAGCACCAAAAAAAGTCAAATCAATCACACACACTTACCAAATTTGAGTGACTGGAATCAGAGATCTTTACGGGATCTCATCAACTGTACAGACTTTTCTATCATTGAGATGAACAGGTTTTGAATATTCCACAGAGAGATTCTATGCAACAAAAAAAAAGCAAAGAGTTTGTACGGGTCAAAGCTTATTAAATACGAAGATGATCTTTCTGTCTATCTCGAATAGGAATCCAAAGAAAAGCTCATGCAAATCATAAGAAGGTTTTCTCAGGAAACATGCGATAGACTTACACTTTCTTTACCCTGATCGGACTCTCTACGTTTCTGACGCTGGTGATTCTTCCGGCCACCAGAACAACCTAGTAAGCACCTTCATTGGGTTGGGTGTTTCAAGGTCTTTGATCAGATATAAATGGGTCGCATTCGAACAAAATGTTATTAGTCTAAACCATTGCTCACCTCGGATAACAGACACAGGTTAAGCTCTTGAATCTGCAACGAAATACATAAAAATCACAACACAAAACAGAGCCATACTCAAGTAAAACAATGCCAACACAATCTGAAAATTATCTAACACCTTACGACTACGAAGATTGGTGTCATGTCACTGTTCTCTTCAAATCTCCTAACCAAACACACACCACCGACAAAAAAACTCACTACACAAACAATCAAAACACGGCAACAGGGAAAAAACACAATCGTATCACCTGAATACGATGGTGCAATTCAAAGGCGTCCATTAACACAAATCGTCGCCTACACAAATATCAACAAATGACGGAACATTGATCCTACTCTCAACCCTCTCCTACTTGGCGTGAGGGAAACGGAGAGCTCGTCGACATAGTTAACGAAATGGGAGGTAAAGAGATGAGAGGAGAAATCAATAGGTTTGCAAATAAGCGGAGACGGCAATGTTGAATGTGGAAGGACGATAATAATGAAGCCTAATCTACGATAGAAAAAAACGCAGAGTTTGACATAATTACCGAACCAAAAGTCGAGAACCAAATCAAAAGACCAAACATCAACATTCTCGACTAAAGCAAACCGAGATGATAGTGGGGCTCACAATCTTTAAAAACTGTCGACGTGCTGCTTCGGGAGAGAGTAAACAAAGCCCAAACAGGCAAAACAGCCCAATAACCAAAAATGGACACGTGTCCTCTTTAAGTGGGAGTGACTCTTCCATTATATTATAGATTTGTAAACAATGTTAGAAACTGACAAATGGTTAAATATGTAAATTCTAAGTAATATACTAAGAAAATATAAAAATGTGATTATTGCTCTTCTTATTACTTTATTAGATCCGTGTACCATTCACTCAACTTTTTGTAATTGCTGCTTAAAGATTCCTAAATCAAAGCAAAACAGAAAATGAAAATGTTACTTCATCTCCCAAAGTATATGAAAATGACACCAAACATGGACCTGAGAACATAGAAGCCCATTAACATTAGACCCACTTATAAATCTTATCACGCAGGCCCAACTAAAGTAACCCTAATCCATTATCTGTCTCTCATATAAAACTCTCTTCTCCTCTCACGCCATTTCCCTTCGTATCTCCGCCACCTCCAGAGAAAGCGATAGCCCCTAGTCTCACAAGCTCACCAACAATGGCGGAAGGACTCGTTTTGAAGGGCACCATGCGTGCGCACACCGACATGGTCACCGCAATCGCCACGCCCATCGACAACTCAGACACCATCGTCTCGGCTTCCCGCGACAAATCCATCATCGTCTGGAAACTCACCAAGGACGACAAATCCTACGGCGTGGCTCAGAGGCGTCTCACCGGCCACTCGCACTTCGTCGAGGACGTCGTCCTCTCCTCCGACGGCCAATTCGCCCTCTCCGGAAGCTGGGACGGCGAGCTGCGTCTCTGGGATCTCGCCGCCGGCGTGTCGACTCGAAGATTCGTCGGGCACACCAAGGACGTGCTCTCCGTCGCGTTCTCGCTCGACAACCGTCAGATCGTGTCGGCGTCTCGCGACCGTACGATCAAGCTGTGGAACACACTTGGTGAGTGTAAGTACACGATCGCCGAGGGAGGCGGTGAGGGGCACCGTGACTGGGTTAGCTGTGTTAGGTTCAGTCCCAACACGCTCCAGCCGACGATTGTGTCGGCTTCGTGGGACAAGACTGTGAAAGTGTGGAACTTGTCGAACTGTAAGCTCAGGTCGACTCTTGCTGGTCACACTGGGTATGTTAACACTGTTGCTGTTTCGCCTGATGGTTCTCTTTGCGCGAGTGGAGGAAAAGACGGTGTTGTTTTGTTGTGGGATTTGGCTGAGGGGAAGAAGCTTTACTCTCTTGAAGCGAACTCTGTGATCCACGCGCTCTGCTTTAGTCCCAATAGGTACTGGCTGTGTGCTGCGACTGAGCAGGGTATTAAGATTTGGGATCTTGAGAGCAAGAGCGTTGTTGAGGATTTGAAGGTTGATCTCAAGGCTGAGGCGGAGAAGTCTGACGGAAGTGGTACTGCTGCCACCAAGAGGAAGGTACACACATACTTCATTTTTGTTCATTTATATGTTTGCCTTGGATTACAAGTTTTCTGCTTTTGTATAGATATATGTTTTTGTAGTTGTCTCAGATGTGTATTAGGTAAAAAAACCTAATCTAGATGTGTTTAGCAAATATAGACGTTTATTCAAAAAAAAATGTTTTTGAATGGATTGATCTATAGAAATGCAAACAAGTGATCATGTGTTTTCTGTTCTCATATCAATTTTGAATTTTGTAAATTTATTTGCTGGTGTTTCTTTTTCATGTAGCTAAGTTTCCCCCTTTCTAATGAATTTAACTTTATCCATTGGCTCTGCCATAGAGCATTGGTTGCTGTATATTGTTGACTAGTTTTTTATGAATATATGATTGTTAAACAAGACTTAGTATTAACTTTTTGTATAAGCTACATTTCTAATGTTCTAATCGTTGTATTGGAATTGGTTTTTGGATAGGTTATTTACTGCACCAGCCTCAACTGGAGTGCAGATGGAAGCACTTTGTTCAGTGGTTACACCGATGGAGTTATCAGGGTTTGGGGTATCGGCCGTTACTAGTTATCCCATGTCTTTTCTCTGTCTCTCCTTGGTTGGTTTTCTCTGTCTTTTGTTTTGTCAGCAAACTCATATTTTCCATCATAAAGTACTCTGAAGGATGTTTTTGTTTTATGTCAATTTTAGGCTCGGATCTTTACTTATTTGTGAGATCTTTCCATTCTATGTTACGTTCGTTATGTGCTCATGTGATTCCGTTGATAATCTAGCAAAATGGTCGATAGAGTAATCACACTTATAATAATCGACATAATAATCGACTTGTAAGCAGTGTTTTGAAAATCGGACCGGGCCGGCCCGTCGAACCGGTTCGACCGTGACTCGCTGAACAAGCTGAGTCTGGTTCGGTTTAAAACCCGGATTTGTAAAAAACCGGTAAAACCGGCTGAAAACCGGTAAAACCGGTGATCCGGGTCAATTTTGAAATCCGGTTCATAAAAATTAACATATAATTAAGTGTTTTCAATTATTACTAGGTAAAATTTAATATTTTATAATTAATGTTCAATTATTATTATTTAATTGATTTTTTATATTCTTAAGAAACAATGTGAAAAATATATTTTTGACTTTTATATACTATCTTTATTTTACCATATTCATAAAATTTGAGATTTAGTTGTAAAAATAAATAAATATGATAATTTTAATTGTAAATCATATGATTTTATCAATTTTAGTTTACATAGTGTTTACTATTCAGTTTTATTTTATTATATATACATTTAGATTTATGTTTATTTTTTATATTTAGTTAATTATAGAAAAAAATACATAATGTATTATATGTAGAAGTAAAGTTCATATAATATAAATATATAATTATATATATATATATATATCTATAAGTTTTATAGATAAAAAACCCGGTTAGACTGATTGAACCGGTCTAACCAGTCAACGAGTAGTTACACCGAGTCAGTATCCGGTCCGGTTTTCAAAACATTGCTTGTAAGTAACAAGACAATTTTTTAGATTTTCTAAGTAGATTCAGATGAATCTATGATCGGTCCAGAAGCTGTTCTCGAAGAGCCAAATGCAAGAACTTTCTACGGGACCAATGGCGAAGCAATGGAATTTTCTTTTTTCACCAAACTCTTGATTCAGAGAAAAAAAAAGAATGCTAAGATAAACAATAAAAGCAGGGTATGTTTTAGATTTCTTTCATCCATTGTAAATTTATATATTTTGGTTTGAATTTAGGTGTAATCCCTTCTTTGCCTCTTTGTTAATGTACACTAGTATATGACTCATACAAAAAGATCACACGAACGAAAACCATACTCATTCTATTTCTAAAAGATTCATGTTCTAGAAAAAACTTTCGTTTTAAAATTTATACATTTTTTACATTTTCAATACATTAATTAATGAAAAATTGTACATTTCCAAAAATATAATTAAATTTACTAAAATATTATTGGTTTAAAATTATGGGGAATTGTTAATTAAGAAAAACAATGCATTGATAATTAAACTTTTTTTTTAATAAGTGCGAAAAATCTAAAATATGCATCTTTTACAAACAGAAGGAGTATATTATACGCAAACAGCTTCATGTAACACAAAAACACAACATATTCGTATAATTATACATGAAACTATACATATATAGATATATAGCGAGAACCGGAATAATATAAAATATGGTTGGACATATAAAACCACATTTCTTTCCAGTCCGGTTTTTAGCTAAAAACCCTGAAAAGGCTCTCTCTCGTCGTTATTCTTTAGTTTACTTATTGGAATCAACGTCTGCGTGAAGCTGGCTCTTTCTGGGCATTGAAGTAAACTGTCGCCACAGGTAAACCAAGATCGAGATGACCAGCGAACATTCGGGTGCTGAAATTGGCTCGCGACGGCGGGTGCTGCACCATCACACCCACTGGTGAGTTCTGCCGAAAAAGTACAAATATGTACCGGTGAATCCCAACCGGTGGCCTCGGTTCCATATATGGCAGTATCTCCTTTCCTGAAAAAAATGAAACATGCAAGTATACATATTTATTTAAACGTTTCTCGTGATACTTAAAATGAAATAATTTAAGCAATAGTTGTTCCGATACTAGAGAACATGTTTATATTTGGACGTTCTCTAGTGTATTTTGTCGTGTTAAAGGTTTTTATATAATGACATGTGTGCGTGGCTTAGTTGATATACATCAATGTACACGTACGGACATACATGTGATGTTGGTTTTAGAAGACACCACGTGTCTTTACGGCGAGAAAACTTGAGACGGAAGAAAATTAGATAGTGGCTCTTCTATGCCTAACTTGCAAATAATTATGTTTCATACTAGGTTAATACCAAATGTGTATATATTATGCAGTTGCAACATACCACCTATGCATGTGAGAGTTTTGCTCTCGCTTTTTTTTTTGAATATTTGTAAAATTTATTCAAAGAAAACTAACTTTTGTACATCAAGTGTATCAATTTAGATCTTACTGCCTTTTAAAAAAAACGAAGATCAAGTGTCTTGAAACAGGCATATTTGTTTTTGAACCAATCAATATCTTGCAATACGGGAATCTAATTCATATCAAACCGAAAGCACCACGTCGCAAAGATAATATGTTTAAATGAATAAAGAGATTAGTGTATCTCCAGTTTGATCTAACTATGTCATATCAAACCGAAAGCACCACGTCGCAAAGGTAATAATTAACCATTATTACATGTTTCTTAATGACTTTCACACTAACGTCACTTTATTTATAAGCAAACGAATCAAAATATGATGCAAATCCCATTCACCGTCGTAAGAGAAGTATTGCAAAAAGAATACTGAATACTACGTTAATTAGCCGATTCGTTAAAAATAAGCCAAACTATTAATTCATAAAATAGGCCAAATAACTATATGTTTTTACTCTTTTTCATACCTTTTGAGGGATTGGTGCCTCCGGGGATATCCACGACAATCCTGAAACATAAGAAATAAGTGTATTATGTTTCTGTTTGCCAAGGGTTTATCTTTGAGTATACGCTATGTTTGTTTTGTATACATAATTACTAGATAGAAATTAAAAGAAAAAGTCGCTATGTTAATGCATGAGTGCATCACGCGTACGCACCAATGGACCCATTCTCTCATGTTCGGCTCGCTTGGGCTAGGTGCGTCCGGGTCAGTCATCACCTGCATGCATCCATTATTTGCATTTACAAAAGGCCAATAATTTTTCAACTCATGTATACAAAAAAATGTTAATATTATTCTAATCCAAAAGGCAGCTAATAGGCAGCTAAACCGTGTCTAACTCAAAAAAAAAAAATTATGAACTGAAAACTCAGTGAATATACAATATACCAGCACATATTAAAGAATGTATGCATGTTCCTGTGGGCTGGTATAATCATGATCATTGAACAGGAGGAAGAGGAAACATGTAACGCATGCGTGCGTATATTCAAAGATATGTTTGCAAGGGAGATTGCACATAAATGGATATAAGTGATAAGATGAGTAAATATACGAGGGTGTAAAGCTCATCAGAGTTGCCGGAGATGTTGACTTTGGGAGGGTTGACTGCGGCGGAGGGTTTGATCTCGCAGCCGTTAGTGATGTGTTTGGGGCCAAAAAAGACAGACATCTTGGCAGTGGGGATGTACATGTCCAACACATCTCCGATCACTCTTCCAACCACCAAAGGATCAACCGAAGCTGCCATCTATCCACGGAAAGAGAAAGAAGTAGAGATAGAGAAAGAGAGAAGCAGAGATTCTTTTATTTATAGAAGACGAATCGTTGAACGCATGTCCTGATTTGGATGGACACAGGGACGGTCCTGAGCACAGCGAGATGAAACATTGGTTTTTGGCCCCCAATTCTTTTTAAAAAAACTACATTGAAAAAGACTTTCAAATTTGTAAAAAAAAAAAATTTAATAAAATCTTACTAAAATGTTTAGGGCCTCCAACATCTCAGGGACGCCATGAACATCTATGTAATGGTTTATATATATAGATTAAAAAAATTTGGCATGAAATAAATTTTCTTTCAACAGAAGAAATATTTAAAATCCATCGACAAATACAATGAATTTGAACAATGATGCAGTCCGTTTTATTTGATATTCGCGGTTAAATTATATTACACTTCCGATTGTTTTTTTTGTCTTTGTGTGTTTGCGTTTATATGTGAAAAGTCTTGTATTTATTTACATTTTCATAAATATCTGTTCACACATCCACCACCAAGACATTAATTATGTTGATCTAGAAGACTAGAACTCATTGTAGTTATAGGTTTAAAGAATAAATGTTACTTTCCTATTGCTTTTCCGCATATTTTCGTTGGTAACTTGTTAGTATTCTTATAATATAGTTCCCGTACTAATAATAAAAAAATATCTCAACAAAATATCACAATGCGTTATTTTGTCGTCAATGGTACATATATTACAAGACGATCCACTCGTGTCTTCTAGTTGATGGTCAGGTCCAGATTCATTAACAGTTTTACCAACCATAAAAATTAATGCTATCTTACCGTGAAACCAATTCTATGCTATCTTACCGTGAAAACCAATTATATGGTAAAATACTAATTCAATGTTGAGAAGGAGATGCTAAGTAAGTACATATCTAATCTTTAATGTAATATTCCCGGGAATTTACAGGTACAGTTCTGACTTTGATTATAAGCGAAAGAAGAAACAAAGGGAAAAAACAAGGTTTAAAGAAGCTTTGGTCGGATCAGTGTACCTATAGGCCATGCACAGGCCATTTCACACTTCGTTTCATCCACAAATATGACACGTGCATTATCTTGGTCTCAGCTGTTACACACGATCCCTTTTGTTCGACCTGCCACGTGACATCAATTTTGCCGTCAGTTACGAGGATCAACCCTTACACGTGTGGGCGATCCTTGTGGTACTAGTTGGTATACTAAATTCCACTGGAGGTAACTCACAGTGTCTTACAGAATAAGTAAGGTCCATTACAATTAAAAAAGTTCACGTGCATGTCATACAACCAACCGCCAGTAACCAGGATCGGCCCAGAGGAGAAGCCATCCAAGCCATCGATTAGGACATCTAATTTAAAGGGGTATATCTTTTTATAAAATTGATTTTACTAATATTTATAGATAAAAAGAATTTGATAAGATTTTTTAGTTGAAAGTATACTTATTAAACATTTTTAGTAATGATAATTTGAAGACATATTTCAAATACTGAAAATTTCCTTAAAATGATATTTATCCGAACATAATTAATGGTATTTTATTTATGGAATTAATACTCTACAAGAATCAATGTCAAAATAGTTTAAAAAGCCTACTATAATATTTGTTTGCTAAAAAATGATTGTTATCTGACAAACATAAATTGTTTAGTGTGCATTTTTGAATATAAGAATATCGATCATCACATATAAAAAAAGCTTTTAAAATGTATAAATAGTTATTTGTAGTCTAACATGTTATTTAAAAGATTACCTAAATTGATTTTTGTTATCAATCAAAACTGTTATAAGATTTGATTATATTTATTTAATGAATGTTTTTACATGGAAAAATGCAAAAAAATATTTTAATATTTTAAATTTACTGTTTTAATTCAAATTTTAATTTACTTTTATATTAGTTTTTAATAATTTCAATACAAAATATTAAAAGACATAGTTTTAAAATTAGATTAGGGCATTGTTAAACGTTAGACCGGCACTGCCACTAACTAATAGTAAGGCTGTAAAGGATATAAGGATAAAGTGTACTCCGGCTGTGATCCTTTTCTCTTAGTTTGATTTCTAAAAGTTTTTTTCATTTTGTATGGCCAGTTGAAACAGTGACAAAAACAAAGTATAGCCAGTTGGAGTGGCTTCAGTGGTCCGATGATATCTGATATCATAGAATCGCTCTCAGTAAATATTTTACATCAATTAACGAATATGTTAAAAAAAAAATCTACTATATTTCCGTAAAATGCACTATATGTTGCTAACGATGGACTCAAGTTTCGGCATCTCCTCAGTTGAGTCTATTGGAGTTTTCAATTTGGATGTGTCACATTTTCATTCTAAATATTATTCTATCAACCATCTACTGTTTTGAGGAACAAACACATTTTTGGTTTTGGTGAATTATTTTTCAATTTCAATGTGTCACGTTTTCATTCTAAATGTTATTATCAACCATCTAATGTTTCAGGAAACAACACATTTTGGTTCTGCTGTATATTACTCAACATAAAACCAAAAAAGGGAACCGAGAGAGTATAACTTTTCCATCTTCGTAGGAAATAATTTGCGACCTTTCGCATGGAATAACTAGGAGGACAACACGAACACGCGACTTAGCTTGAGCTTGCTCTTTTCCAAAGCCTAGTTAAAGGCGTAGCATATATATGCTTATCTCTTAAACAGCAATCACTTAGTTTAAAATGAACAGAGTATTTCTTCTCCATCGTCTCTCTAATAACAAACTAATAAAAATGGCAGGCAAATGTATTTTGATCAAGCTTCTAAGGATGATATTGGTACTTACCATCTTCTATAATCCGGTACCTATAGACGTGGCAGCGAGCCGGGATGAGGGTATTCCGGCGGTAGGGCTGTTTACATTCGGAGACTCATACTTCGACGCTGGGAACAAAATGTTTTTCAGCAAAAAACAAAATCTTCCCCAAAGCTTTTGGCCGTACGGAAAATCGCGCGATGATCCCAACGGCAAGTTCTCTGACGGTCATGCAGTCCCCGACTTTATAGGTACGCTGTATATATCCCTATATTATACGTTCGTTTAAGCTTTGATTGATCTATATAAATAAAAAATTTGATAACGGTTTCTGATTACGAAAATATAGAAAAAAAGTATGAACAAATCTGTGATTGCAACTTAAATTGATGTTATGGTTTTTTTTTTAAATCTTTTTTTTGCGGCTCATAGTATCGGATTAGCTTCTCAACAGAATGAGATTGCAGCTCTTATGTATGTAATCAGACCTAAGACCTTCATTAACTTGCTTATTGATATTTACATTTTTAGCAAAAAAAAATTCATGATTGATCAGAAATTGTTTCGTACACAATTCTTACATACTATAAACAATATGTATACATATTTGATTGTCAAAATGATATAATGTAATGACGTAAATGACTAAGGAAGTGAAATTAGATGTTACAAAAAAAAATCAAAAGAATATAGTAGTTTGCTTATTGGTAAACCATGATAATTAACTCTTAATTTTTTATTTTGACTAAACATTAACTCTTATTTTTGCAATATTAAAATATATAGTTTAGCAAAAAAAAAAAAACTAATCATGCATGGTGGAGGATCATATAGCTGAATTCATGTGCATTCCAAAAGAGATCCCACCGGTGTTTAAACCAGCATTGTCGTACCACGTGGAGCTAGCTTTGCCGTCGCCGATGCTTCTATTCTTGGTTCTCCGACGGAATCCGTAAAGCCTTCGCTTAACATTTTTGACAAAAAATTATTAACATAATAAGTTCTTACACAAATTTGTAGATTATACACTAAATCAACAAGTGGCTAAATTCAGAAGTATGAAATCAAAGTGGACCGATAATTGCATCGGAAAGTCACTGTTCAGGTTGTACACTGGTACCGAAGACTGCTTAAATTTCAACAAGAACAGACATTTCTGCTCAAGAAGCTTTTGTTACTTCTGTTATTAACAAATTCAAGAACGACATCAGTGTAAGTGTTTTAAACATGTAATAACACGTTACATTGACGTTCATTATTTGATTTGATCTATACATATGTGATACATTAACAATATAGGAAACGTGAGGTGGAAGCTATGTGAGTACCAATGGCTTATTTCTTCTTCGATGGACATCACAACACAGAGAAGGCACAAGAGGAGTTTGCTCATCTTTTCTTTGGAGCTGACACTAACGTAGTTCAGCCCATGACCCTACGTGAGCTCATTGTGTTTCCTTCTAATGAGCCTATGCGCGAGTATTGGAAGCCCTCCATCACCACTAATGCTACTTGAAAACAACTAGTATATGTCTCTAATGTTTTCTTTCAGTTCATAAATTTTTCATTTACAATTATATAAAGAACATGCATCTCTAGTATATATGTCCTTTCGGGATAAACTCAAACGATACACAATGTTCTAACATATTATACTGAAGCAAATTGAATCGGTAGAAAGAACTTGAAAGATCGGTTTACATTAAAAAAAAAAAGATTCAACAAAAAAATACATGGAGATGGATGATCTTATTTAAAGTTCTCATTCGCAATCCCAAACTATTAAATACAACAATTCAAACCCAACCACGAAGATAGCTGTGGTAGAAGGGAAAAGAAAATGGAGAAAACAATTTTTAAGAATCATTGAAGAGAAGAAACTCTATCAGTAAGCTCTGTAACTGTTTCATCATCTGCCTCAGCTATGGTGTCCTGCGAACAGAGAGAACAGTACAACAGTAAGTAAACTCCATCTTAATGTTCCTTTCAAGATACTCTGTTTTCTTCTTTCTCTCTTTAATATTAACTAACCTCTTTGTCGGTTTTAGATTGGACACCGATGCATTTAGAACCGCTGATACTGGAACTCTTCATGAGGTTACGAGCACTGTAACCTCCTCCATTTTCTGCTTCCTCAGATCCCAAGGTTGAAGCCACGGCAGCAGCTGCTCGTCTCTCAACATCACTGCTTTCTTCTGCAGTTTCACCATTCTGAGCAGGAACTCTCTCTCTGCAACACACAATCACAGGGAATGCTTTCAGAGAATGAGAGACAAGAAAGAGCCAGGGAGAGATTCTGCAAAAGACATTACCTTGGCAAGGAAGCATGATGCCTATGAAGTGCAGTACTTCTTCCTCCTCCTGCTGCTGCTCCTGGTTTACCTTGATTTTCTTCAAGATAAGCAAATTGCCTCTTAAACCGATCAACCCCACTGCGTAAACAACAAAAGATTTATTGATTACATAACTTTTATTTTTGTTTGAGGATTTATAGTTTCTGAGCTGTTAACTAGCTAACCTAGGATACATGAAACTAAGCTGATCACCACCGCGACTGTATTCCTCCAACATCTGAGGATGATATTCCAATATCTAATTTTTCCCAAAGATAAGTGATTTGTTAAAACCAATGAAGAGCAGAAAAAAAAAATATTTGTAATAGGGGAAAGGCCTTTTGTTACCTCTCTGTAAATTAATTCTCTGACATCATCTTTTGTTAACTTCTTTCTCTCAAAATCAAACTCAAGCTTTGAGATTGGCTGTGTTGATGGTTCACGCTCTGAATTTGACAGACCACTGAAGTATGGATCAGATAGTGCCTGTAAATAACCAAACAAGAACAATGAAACATAAGAGTTCCAGTCTGTGTAAGAAAATGGGAAATAAACAAAAAGGTACGTCTCTCTTACATCTTCAGCAGATGCACGATCTTTGGGATCAAAGGCAAGCAGGCGTTCAAGAAGGCGGAGAGCCAAAGGATCAGCTTTACGGAACTTATGAGAGAAAGGTACTGGCTGTTTTTTCCTCATGCTGCTTAGATACCTCCTCGCCTTTTCATTCCTAATCTGTCAAATTTCAAGATTGCAAAAAATCTCATTACAGAAAATGAACTCACTCTCAAATATGAACATGTTTTTTGCAACTAGTTGATTGACTAACCCTTGATATTGACTCAGGGGGTGGAGTGCCAAGAAAATCAGTCATAAGATCCAATTGGTGCACTACGTTCTTCCCGGGAAACAAAGGCTTACCCAAAAGCATTTCCGCAAAAATGCAGCCAACACTCCATATATCAATCGCAGGGGTATACTGCAATATGAAAAGAAGTTCACTAAGCATGAGATGTAACAATAGCAGTTGGGTTCAGTGAAAAACAATCTTACTTTGGAGAAAAACGATCCGCAGAGTTCAGGGGCACGATACCACCGAGTAGCTACATAATCCTACAAACAGATATACATAAAGGGAATGAGTTCACAAACCGTCAAAAAGTTAAAAGAAAGTCTATTGACCAGTTTAGTTGCTTTTAGATTCTATGAACTAGATGACTCACGGTCCAGAATATAGCAGTTGGGGCGTCGTTGAAAGAAACACGAGCGAGTCCAAAATCACATATCTTCAATTTGCAATCCGCATTAGCTAGAATGTTCTTTGGTTTCAAATCCCTATGAAACACATTAGCTGAAAAACAGAAAACACTCAAGTGTTAAGTTTCAAGAAATCTAAAAGAGAACATAAGAGTCAAAAGAGAACAATGTATACACCAGAAACTTAACCTGCGTGAACATACTTCAGACCACGGAGAAGCTGGTACAAGAAAAACTGATGATGCTCAGCAGTCAAATCATCGTTCGCCTTAATCACCTGATGGAGATCAGACTCCATCAACTCAAACACAACATAAATATCCCGGAACTCTCGCCGAGATGGAGGAAGCATGATGTGTTTGATCTCCACAACATCTGGATGACGAAGCAACCGCAGCAATTTGATCTCTCTGAGAATCCTAGTAGCATCAGAGACATGCTCAAACACATCGTTGATCTTCTTGATGGCAACTCTTTCACCAGTGTGTGTGTCTAGAGCAGAAGCCACGACACCATAGCTTCCTTTACCAACGACTTCTTGAACCTGGTACCTGTTTGCTTCTCCATACTCCGTGAAGAACTCAGATTCCTGCACACCCTGAAGAATAGATTCATATGATCAGTAGTTTGATTCTGTTAACAACAGGAACAATCAAATAGACATTGTAACTTTTTGTTCATAAAAGAACATTAAGAGAACTAAACAACAAGTAACCAAATCTCAATTTCAAAACAAGAGACCAATTGCATCAAGTGTAATAAATCAAATCATGTCTACATTCCCCACAAAACAGTCAATCATCACCAAACATAAATAAAAACAAGGATGGGAAGAAGAAGAATGATGAGCACAAAAGCTGACTTTCTGTGGAGCAAAGACAATAATACAGAACATGAAGACAACAAAACAGCAAGTCCCTCAAATCTCAATCAACAAGGGCAAACAGAAGACAATGATTTCAGACCAAACTGCATCAGGTGTAATAAAATCAAATCATGTCTCTACATTCCCAACAAAACAGTCAATCATCACCAAACAAAAATAGAAACAAGAATGAGAAGGAGAAGAATGATGAACTAATAGAATGGAACATTGTAACCTCTTGTGGAGCAAAGGAAACTAACACAGAACATTAAGACAACAAAACAACAAGTCACTGAGATCTCAATCAACAAGGGCAGACATAAGAGAATAGCTATCAAGTTCAATCAAATCATGTCTACAAAACAGTCAATCACTTCATCACCAAACAAAAATAGAAACAAAGAATAGAAGGAGAGAGGAACCTTCTTTTGAGGATCCATGGGTAAGTGATTACGTTTAGGAACCTTAAGAAGCTTTAACCCAGTAAAGTCGAGATCTTCAGTAACAACAAACTCGTTCAAGTCTCCAGCGTCACCTGATTGATCTCGATTAGAAAAAGTAGCAGAGGAGAGAAGAATGGGTTCGTTTTGATTATTGGAAGAAGAGGAAGAAGAAGAAGAAGAAGAAGAAGAAGAAGAAGGACGCTGAAAAAGCCAACGACGAACACCGTCGACGAGATTCCCACCACCACCCATCAACCAAACCACTACTTAGATTAGAAAACAGATTAAAAAAAAAAAAGATTGGTTAATTTACGATATTGGGTTTCCGATTTTTAGCTCAGCCAAACAATCATCGTCATCTCTTAGCATCTTTCTCGCCGCGTCCTTCGGAGTTGGAGACCATGTTCTTCTTTTTTTTTTCCCCAAATTGAATTATATTAGATCAACAAAGAGTCATACAAAGCCTATTACAAAAGCTAAAGGAAGAAGGAGATATCCTCAGCAACTATATCCCATAAGAAGGGAAACTAAAACCCATAGGAAGGGACCATTAAGCCCACAGAGGGGCACATAAACAAACAAACCAAGGTAAAGATCGAGACTCAAAAACCCACAGTACTGATAGCTCAAAAGAGAGGACGGAAGAGATAGAAACCATGACCATTAGAACCACCGGATGCTTACGAGGAGACAGCCAAACAAAACGAGGATGAGCCTCCAATAAGGACAGACCACAAAGGAGACCATGTTCTTCTCTCTTTGTCTTTTCTATTTGAGTATTTTCTTTCAATTATTGTTGTTTTTCTATCATATGATCAGATATTTTTTTCCCCTAATTGATTAGAGAGAGAGAGAGAGGGAAGAACAAAAGGTGTATATTTTAAACGTCCGAATAATTCAACGACCCGGTTTGATATTACCGGTTTCATACCAACCGGCTTCGGGTTACCATAGTGATGTGGCCGTGTCCCGTGTGGGCATGCATTTATTGTATATGGGCTTCTGTAGTGGTTTATAAGTCTTTTTTTTTTTCTTTTTGCAAGTTTTATCTGTCTTTTCTTTTTAAATCAAGGAAAAAGAAATTTAGGGGGTGTATATTTATTCAGATTTGAGCTAATTTAATTAAAATAATAAATTATTTATTATTTAAGTGATTTTAAATATTTTAAAACCAATATTATTAAGTTTTTAATTTTAAAATGTATTTTAAAATTCCATGTTATTGAAAATATCCTAATTAGTGGATTTTAAGAGATTTGTGGTGATTTTAAGGTGTCTGGTAGAAATTTTTGAAATAAAAATATAAAATTTCAAATCACATAGTTTTAGATGAGATTATAAAATGTTGTAGCTAAAATCATAACTTCCCTAATTCATCCAACATTATCTAAAGATTCACCAAAATCAAGTCACTCCAAATACTATATCGAATACCTCTCTTTTGATCAAAAAAAAGAAAGAAGTAAGCTTTGTTTGCTTATCCAAAATAGTTAATCTTACTGTTCAAACTACTAAGTGCAACACAACAAACTGAATCGGCAACAAATTAAAAATACTCCAGCTATGAAACTCTAGAAAAAGTGACTAGAAACCGTTTTGTTTGTTTCGAGGAGATCAAGCGGCGTCGTTAGGACCAGCACTGCTAGCCTGTTCCATGACCGCCTCGATGATATCGTCATCTTCCATCATGAGCTCAGCAGGAGTCTGTCTTGGCCTAAGGAAACGACCGTTAAAGATGAACCTAAGAGTCCCGTAGTCTAAGTTTCTCCGTTGGCAGTAATCAAGCATTAGTTTTCTCAGATGTGCATGAGTACCAATTTTGTAGACACGTAGCCCTCCGTCCTCTAGGTTTGCGACCCTGAGAATGACCTTCGGTTGTGGAGCTACACATCTCTTTGATGCAAAAGAAGTCGATGAGGACCTCATCGTTATATGTTGAGAAGAAAGCTTTCAGAGATTTTTTTTTTTTTTAAAGGTTAGGTCTTGCAGTGTAGATAATTAGAGACAGAAGGTGATGGTGAACGTTAAGAACTGTTGAGCTTAAAAGGACGACCCTCGCCTGCTAAAGACTACTTACTATTGGTCCATCCATCTCTTTCTTTCGTACTTTTTGAGTGTCCCTTTTCAACCTTGGTCTTGAGTTTTGACTGAGGCTTGCTTTGACTCGTCCTCGCTTTTGAAACTTGTACGGAATCACAATATACACGCAACACTGCAACATCTTCCTTTATATGTACTAAACTCTTACAGACAGATTCATGTATTTCAAATGATAAGAAAAAAAAAACGAAAGTTACTGTGAGAAAGAGAGTGAGAAGAAAGGGGGTATGTTTACTTAGGGGGTGGGCATTTTATCCGTTAAATTTGATTCGATTCGTTATTCGTTTCGGTTCGATCCGGAAAATCCGAATATCCGTAAGTCTTCGAAGCAAAGCAAATATTAAAATTTAATATCCGTTAAAAACGAAGCAAATCACAAATACTAAAATTTTTAAAGGCGAATATCCGATCCGCTCTGCTCCGGTTTTTATATAAATAAATGAATATCTATAATTAAATATGTATAAATTTTCACTTTAACATATATTTGTGTTATTTATAAAATTATATAATGTATTAAATTAAGGAAAGAATATAAAATCTTTCTTAAAACTACAATTTTCTAAAATTATGTGTTTTATCAAAAAAGTTTATTTTATTATAAAAAATATGGAACATATAATTCCACTAATTTTTACTTTTGGTTTAATATTATGTAAGAATATTAAAAAAAAAACAAAAACATGTATAATTTTGTTAGATTTACGTGTATAAAACATGGCGTATGAGATATCCGTAAATATCCGTAAATATTCGCAAATATTTAAAAAAGTTCCGAATATCCGGAAAACCGAATATCCGTATTTCTCCGAAGCAAAGCAAATCGGAAAATCAGATATTCGTAAGATACGAAGCAAATCGCAAATACCAAAAAATATGGTACTATCCGTGCCCACCGCTATGTTTACTTGCTCAAATTAAGCTCGAGACTTTTAAATGTTTCTGGTATTGGGTTTTGATCATTAATGCTCAAGCATAGACTATGCTGCTGATTACTCAGTAGTGTCCCCAAACCAAAACCAACCATATATTCCCTTAAGATGTTGTATGCATAAATAGTCTTCAAAGTATAACGTATAAATGAAACTTGATACTGTCATGTCTTTTCTCAGCTTATTCCCTTATGATTTGTGGACTTGACCATTAATCCTTGTACTTGGTATTTTAGTTTGACTCATGCAATCCGCTTTTAGCACCCAGCAAAGATCTCAGTTCTCTACTCAGACTGTCCTCATTCTTTCTAATACCTATATGCTCACTAACTTTGCAAGCAAGTTGCATTTCTTCAAGTTTCAAAGTAAGCCATTGGAAAGCAATAAACGAATATAAGTATTTATGAGAGACACGAGATATCTAGAATGAGGTTACAAAGAATGAAGAAGGCTAATACTTCCTCCTCTTTTGTATTTGATATATGAGCAACTTTATTTTATTTTTGTATATAGTTGGGTTTCGTCCTTGATGGAAGTTAATTGTATTTTTTTAATTGTCAACTCTTTTAAAAACATTATTTTTCGTGAGGAAGAAAACTGTTTGGTGGGATAGGTGGTCCCTGGCGGCGATGACGCCTAATTTGCCAATTGGAAGGCCAGAGACCTTCTTTCCCATTTATTTTCTCTGTGGATAACAATGACGTGGCATTAATTTGGCATAGGCCCCCAGTATGACATTAATTTGGATCAATCATTTTAATGGTGAAGAAAATCTATTGATTTTTTTCTTCTTTCAAATCAATCAAATGTTAGTTGTAATGCTCACGACGATATGTCATGGGAGTATTAAAGCTGGGATCTACGATTTTTTATAGCCTAAAGACAATTTTTATTTAAATGAACTATTTTAATAAATCCAGATACCCGAAAAGGAATAATGAATATGGAAACCACGATCAAAAATAATTTTGCGATTTATTCTTCTAATTAAAAAATATTTCATAATCTTCATTTCATTAAAGATGAATAGATAAGTTTTTTTTTTGAACTTTATGAATAGACAAGTTTTGAAGCTTTTGCTGGTTTGTACAAAATAGAAATTAGTTTTCTAACATAATTGAGTCTCTGGATTTATTTTGTTTTCAACAAGAAAGACAAATTGTTAGTTTTATTTTGCTAGACTGGAAAACTAAACTATTAAATAAAAGTAAAACAAAATAGTTTTACTTTCTACAAAATTCATAAGAAAAAAAGAGAATATATATATACGTTGTAATTCCACTTGTTATTCTAATAAATTATGTATTTTTCTTACATTATATATATATATATTATTTTTTTAAAAAAATCTGGTGTTGATATAAAAAGGAAAAAATATGGAGTGGAAAAAAAGAAGACAATGCTTTTATTTCTGCATGTCACAAAAAAGTAAAAAAAAAAATATTAAAGTCTCCAGCTCAAGAATCCACTTCTCTAGTAATCTACCTATCTATCTATCTACTCCTCTCAGTTTTACGTTAATTTTAAGTTGATTTTGTCGGACTTTAAGAGAAAGAGAAAGTGAAGCCTATCGTGGACTTTCTCTCAATAGAGAGAGAGAGAGAAGCAAAGAGGATTCGTTTACTTGCTCAAAGCTCGAAACTTTCATCTCGGGCTCTGATCAGCTTTTTGAAATCTGGACTCGCGATTAAAATCTCATCTTTCTTGAGGCGTTTGAGAGAGAGTCTTGCTCGATTTGGATCCAGTTAAGGTTTCCTTCTGCTTGGAGTTATATCAGGATCCGTTGATCTGGACGGAGCTCCGGATCTCCGGGTCGTGTTAAATAGGGTTTTACCACAAAAGTTTCTCCTTTCTCATTTCTCTGCTGATTCTGAGGGATGGAGAAGCTCACAGGCCCCCGATGTACTCTGCTCTAGCATTCCGAGTATGAAGATGAACATGAAGAAGTTTCTAAAAAAGCTCCGTATCGCGCCCAATCAACGGGAAGACGGGGAAGGGTCGGTCTCAAACCGGAGCAACAAGTCGAGCGATGCAGAGCCATCTCCTTCTGATAGCAAGAACAACCCTGAGTTCAAACCCTTTGCGGGTTTTTCCAATTGGTTAAGCTCTGTTGCTCAGAGGAAAAGCTCAAACCCATCAGCTTCTTCCAATGCTAATAATAGTAGTAACACAGGGGATGAAACGAGTTTGGAACGTGGTGGTGGTGGTGGTGCTCCCGTTGTGTCTGAATCCGTGATGAAAGATTTGGGTTCTGGTAATTCCAAGGATCCTGAGGTTGAGGAAGAGTTTCAGATACAGCTGGCTCTTGAGCTGAGTGCTAGGGAGGATCCTGAAGCTGCTCAGATTGAGGCTATTAAGCAGTTCAGCTTAGGTTCTTGTCCTCCTGCTCCTGAGAATTCTCCAGCTGAACTCATGGCGTATAGATACTGGGTAAGGCTTTTGACTCATTGCCAAAAATAGAAACAGTTCCAAAGTTTTCATTTTTCTTCTAGAGTGATAAACTGTGTTAGACACAAGAAAAGCTAAGTTGCTTATCCACTATAGAATTCCAGTAATGTGTGTTATGATACAAGAATGCACCTCAAGACATTATATATGACTGGAATTTCGATGTTTTTTTTTGCAGCATTATAACTGTCTTGCCTATGATGACAAGATCGTGGATGGTTTCTATGACCTGCGTGGAGTAATAAATGAATCTTCCTTAGAAAAGTTACCTCCCTTGGTTGATCTTCAGGGGACACTTGTATCAGATGGTGTTACCTGGGAAGCTGTTCTAGTGGACAGAAGTAAAGACTCTAATCTGTTGAGACTTGAACAGATGGCTCTTGATATTGCAGCGAAATCAAAGTCAGTGTCTTCTTCAGGCTTTATGAACAGTGAATTGGTAAGGAAGCTGGCGGTTTTAGTTGGAGATTACATGGGTGGACCAGTTGTAGACCCAGATAGCACATTAAGAGCTTGGTGGAGTCTGAGCTACAGTTTGAAAGCAACCCTCTGTAGCATGGTTTTGCCCTTGGGTTCTCTGACTATTGGATTGGCTCGTCACCGCGCATTGTTGTTCAAAGTATGTACCCTGTCCTCTCTTATTTTTGCTTTGTGTGAAAATTAGCATAAGAGGGGAATTCATTTTTAATCATGCGACCGTTGAAGCTTCTTACTATTTTGCTGCATGTTCCGTTGAAATTTTGTGTCAAAGTCCCTAGTTTGTATGACTTTATGCATATTACAGACAAACCTTATTGCACCTCTAAAAGGCAGTGTGGTGTTTTGTTTCTTCTTTCTTATGAGACTTTGTAGGTTTTGTGTGATAGTGTTGGTGTTCCTTGTCGAATAGTCAAAGGACAGCAATATACCGGTTCAGATGATGTGGCAATGAACTCCATTAAGACTGATGATGGCAGGTGACGTTCATATATAAAATAAAATTTTCTATATTTAACCATTTCTCTAACATTTGTAGAGAAAAATGTGTGTTTACGTAAAAGTGAAAAGTGGTGCAGGTGGATTTGGACGTGTGTTATATATATAGCTAACTCGCATCTCTCAAAGTTCAAATCTAATACAGAGGCTAATTAAAAACTTTCTTGGTTTATGAAATGAAAGCATGATTGAGTGTGTTTTGTGCTTGTTTTGTGGTTATTTCTGCTGCAATTGCAATATACAGTTGCAATGTATTTCCCTAACGAAACATGTGAACTTCAGGGAGTACATTGTTGATCTCATGGGAGATCCAGGCACCCTCATCCCCGCTGATGCAGCTGGACTACAAATGGACTATGACGATTCTGTCTACTCTGCTAGTCCCAGGGACGCTGATTCATCTCATGTAGCTTCTTCCAGCAGTTGGGTTGAAACCTCATTTGAAGAGCCCGCAGAATCTTGGTCAGCAGAACATCCCTCTAGGACCAAGGGTTCCTGGGAGGAAAAGCAATCTGAAGGTGGAGGGGATCTCATGATTCGTCCAAATACTTTTAAAGAAGTTGTGGGAAGTCAAAAGGCTCCAGCTCAACATCTTTCCGGCAAACCTACTCATTCTTTCACTCATGCCAGATCGCCTTCTTGGACTGAAGGTGTTAGCTCTCCAGCTGGACGCAGGATGAAAGTGAAAGATGTTTCACAATATATGATCGATGCTGCCAAAGAGAATCCTCAACTAGCTCAGAAGCTTCATGATGTGTTACTTGAAAGTGGAGTTGTTGCTCCTCGAAATTTATTTTCTGAAGCTTATTCAGAGTTAATGGAGGCAACAGTTGAAATCAAACCTGTGGCGGAATCCAATGATGAGAAAGGAGAAGATTTTGGAACAATTCAACAAGGAAGAATCCAGAGCAATCTTGGTCCTGTGCGGTTTTTGCCTCCACTCCCGAGGCCGCAATCTAAAGCAAATACTCATGATCAACGTGAACATTCAGGACCTCTCGGTCATTTGTCTGATTCTTCACATTCTGAAACATCTACCGACTATCCCAGAAATGTTCCTGTTGCCGTAGCTGCAGCTGCTGTTGTTGCATCTTCCATGTTTGTTGCTGCCGCCAAGTCAGCAAACTCGGATTCCTCCACTTTAGAGCTCTCTGTTGCAGCTGCTGCTGCAGTTGTGGCGACAGCTGCAGCAGTGGGCAGGCAGCTTGAACTAGATTCACAAAGCAATGAGGATGGTGGTTCTGGTGGGCTTTACGGACCTTACGGGCCAAGTTCAGGAGGAGAAAGAATATCAGACAGATCTACTGGCAACGAAAGTTCAAAATCTGATGCTGCAATTGATGATGTGGCTGAATGCGAGATTTTGTGGGAGGAAATTACTGTGGCTGAGCGTATCGGACTGGGTACTTGACTTATGCTCTACTTTATGTATTAGTCTAACTAGTTCCCCAACAAATAAGTAAAGATTTATCGTTCTTAATCCAGGATCATACGGAGAGGTGTATAGGGGAGATTGGCATGGAACTGTGAGTAGCTCTTAATTGTCTGACAGCCATAGAGAAGTGGTAAATTTTCTTATTTATTTCAATAACGATGAAACTCTTGATTTGGTAGGCAGTGGCTGTCAAGAAGTTCATTGACCAAGATATTACCGGAGAGGCACTGGAGGAATTCAGAAGTGAGGTACAAGCTCTTCCGTCTCTGGAAACTCTCTTACCTTTTCAAGAATCAAACGTTTATCTCTAAGTCACAGATTTTGTAACATTTCATTTCAATTTGGTGCAAGGTCCGGATGATGAGAAGGCTCAGACACCCTAACATTGTTCTCTTCATGGGAGCTGTAACCCGTCCACCAAACCTCTCAATTGTTACAGAATTTCTTCCTAGGTATTGTTATGATTCTTTCACAGTTCAATTGTTTTCACGCTATATGATTGGCATATCTTTAATGATAACTGCCCCTATTCCATCCATTAATGAGTTACTTTACAGCTTTTCACAAATTTGAAGAAAAAAATTGCTTGTGCAGAGGTAGCTTGTATAGGTTAATCCACAGGCCTAATAACCAATTAGATGAGCGAAAGCGTCTGAGGATGGCTCTTGATGCTGTATTATTACTTATTTCACTTCCACTCCTTTTTACCTCTAATGTCTATTTGTATCTTGTTGCTTGTTTCTCACAAAAAAACTTCCAACCTCTGTAGGCTCGTGGAATGAATTATTTACACAGCTGTAATCCGGTAATTGTCCATCGTGATCTTAAATCTCCAAACCTTCTTGTTGACAAAAACTGGGTTGTCAAGGTCAGTAATCCTTCCTCTTGCAATTTCGTTTTCTTCTCCGACCAAAATTATGTTATCATATCTCTGTAATGGCTTCACATATTTCCCAGGTGTGCGATTTTGGATTGTCTAGAATGAAACTAAGCACATACCTCTCTTCAAAGTCAACAGCAGGCACGGTAAGCTGCTAGAACAAATTTGCTTTCATCTGAAACAGCATGATGTCTTATTTGCCAGTACAAAGAGTCTTAGCTAGGTTTCATAAAGTGTTTGTTCATTTCAGGCTGAGTGGATGGCTCCAGAAGTACTTAGAAACGAACCTGCGGATGAAAAGTATGTTTTTTCTAAAGCACTTTATCGAAAGAAACATGCTGCACTTTATCGAAAGAAACATGCTTCTAGCGTTGTCTTTTTTTTCCATGTGATGTTCCCTTTTAAAGAACTAGATCCGTCATGTCAAAAAACAGGTGTGATGTGTACAGCTATGGAGTAATTCTCTGGGAACTCTTTACGTTACAGCAACCATGGGGGAAAATGAACCCAATGCAAGTTGTTGGTGCCGTTGGGTTTCAACATCGACGGCTAGAAATCCCTGAATCTGTGGATCCTCGAATTGCAGATATAATCAGTAAATGTTGGCAGACGTAAGTGCTAATGTCACTTTTGTTGTAGAATAGTTATCACCTTGTTATCTTAATAAGTATAGCTCTGGTCTGTAATTTGGTAATTGTCATATTTTTGTTAGGGATCCAAGGTTAAGACCAAGTTTTGCAGAGATCATGACCTCTCTAAAGCAGCTACAGAAACCTATAATGAGTCCAAACATTCAAAGAGCAACTCCCAGTTCTTCTTCAATGATCACTGAGCAAGAACAATAATAGAGTTGAAGAAGATGACTAAAGTGATGGTGATGGTGGTGATGGTGGGATCATTCTGTGCATGGTTTGTTGTGGTGTGATGGCTCATGTGTACTTTCCCAATGTTTTTTTGCGTAACAAACTGTAAAAAGGAAGAATGCAAAAAAGGAAGAAAAAGAAAAGAAAATAAAACTATTTTGGTACTAGTGAAACATTGAGAATTGAACTTGAAAGCATGACTCTCATGTACAAAATTCAAAACAATACATCATTTGCCTTGTTGGGAACAAAAGACTCGTTTAATTGAATGATACTTAAACTGTTATTTACAAAGATAAAGACATTTAAAGTGTTGGTGGAGACATTTGGAAACAAAGACAAGAAAAAAGCCATTGTCACTTGTGGTGGCTCCTAAACCATATAGCAAAGGATAAGATTATGACCTGATACCGTTGGGAGTGTATAGTTGAGATTGAAAAGAGTCTCATTTGCTCCTCTGCTCGAGTTTGTCTCTAGATAAATCCTTCGATCTGTTGAATGCGAGAGATTATGGAGTGAAAAGTGTTGTAATTTACAAACTTTTTCTTGTATGGTGATGTGCATATGATCTCTTAAGGGTATTAAACTTACATTAGAAAAAATAAAAAGTCTTTACTGACTAAAATAAACATTTTCATGGTTTCAAATGATGGAACAAGTCGTTGTTTAAAGAAAAAAATCATGGAATAAGTATTCCTTGGTTATTCAGCAAACATGAGACGTGTATATGTATGGTGGTGTATGGTTTGCAACCACATGAAATTAAGCACCACTCGCATTTTCTAAAAGACGGCTACTTTTGTGATTATCTTCCTTCTTCTTAACTAACGAGTCTTCGATTACACTTTTTTCCATTTAAGAGGAAAGGAACAGACTTTTTTTTTTCTGGCGATAGGAAAAAAAAAGAAAGAATCGGGTTTGGTGGGAGAGAGAATGGTAAAGGTAATCGATTCCCATTACCTGGTCATCACCGCCATTGTCACCGTAAGTCTTCTGCTCGTGTTTCCTTCTCGTCAATCAGCAGTTATTGAGAGACTGTCCTCTAATTTTATTGCGTGTTTTTGGGCAGGTGGTGTATCAATTGATATTCTTCGTAATCACAGCTCTTTTCAAATTCGATCAAGTTACCGACTTTGCTGGTACCATTGATGCTCATCATCATCATCTCAATTTTTGTATTTCCTTTAGTTTTCACTTCTTCCGATTGTGATTACGGAATGTGTAGAGTTTTTTTTGTTCTCATTTCGTTGACTTTTTTGCTAACATGATTATTGACTTGCAAAATGTTGGACAGGAAGTACTAATTTCGTGATACTTGCTGTCTTGACTCTGGTTCTCAAAGGCACTTGGCATTTTCGTCAGGTTCGTCTGAGCTACTCTGTCCCTTGTGCATTGAGTTCTTCTTCTTGATTCTCTGTATAAGAACTGACTCGTTTCTTTTTAATCTCCTCAGGTTGTCTTGACTTCACTAGTAGTCGTATGGGGACTTCGTCTTGGAATGTTCCTCCTTATGCGGTTTGTTGTTCTACCCTTACTTGACGATAACCATTCATTTGTTCATCATCTCTGCTTTGCACCACTATTCATTAGCTAGTTAGTTTTCTTGTACCAAATTATAAAATTGAGCGCTCTGATATCAAAATATGCATATCTCCGAATATTGTGTGTGAGAGAAACAGAGAGAAATACATAAACAGTTAATGAAGTTTTCTAGTCATGTTTTCTGACATCTTAACTGTGAATAGGATCCTGAAATGGGGTGAAGACCGACGCTTTGATGAAATGCGTGAAAATATGGGGAAACTTGTTGTCTTTTGGACTTTTCAGGTTAGCTACCAACCTTTGGGTTTCTCTTCATCTTCTAAAAGATAAGAGAAGAAACTAGTCCTGCTAAATGATGCTTGTGATATTACGTCATTTGTTTTCTTTTTACTTTGACAGGCCGTGTGGGTTTGGACAGTCAGTTTACCTGTTACTCTTGTTAATGCAAGCAACGGTGGAAGATTGTTTTCACCCGCAGATGTTATTGGCTGGACAATGTTTGTTGCAGGGTTCTTGGTTGAAGCTATAGCTGATCAACAAAAGCTTTTATTTAAGAATCGTCAAGAGAATAAAGGAAAGTGGTGTGATGTTGGACTGTGGAAGTATTCACGCCATCCAAACTACTTTGGAGAGGTTAGTTAGTACTGCTGATACAAGACTTTGATCACCTTTCACATTTCGGTTAAACACTGATGGAGGAGGGTGATTATGGATTTCAGATGTTACTCTGGTGGGGCATATATGTGGCTTCATTGCCTGTTCTTAAAGGTGCAGAGTACCTTGTCATAGTTGGACCAATCTTTCTCACTTTGCTGCTTTTCTTCGTTAGCGGCATACCATTACTCGAGGTTCTCTCTCCCCTCTTCCTCTTCTATCTTTCCACTTTCTGAATCACACAGAAGAAGTCAACATTCTTACTGTGCATGCATGCAGGAATCGGCAGACAAAAAGTACGGTAACTTGGGAGCTTATAGACACTATAAGAAGACAACCAGGTATCATTTGAGCTCTTTTAACACCGTTTAATGGCCCTTGGTATGTGTAGTATGAGACTTCATAGTTCAGTGTTTCCTCTTTCATCATTGGTTTTACAGTCCCCTGATTCTGTTGCCTCGAGGAGTGTACGGGTACTTACCAAAGTGGTGCAAAACAGTCTTTCTCTTTGAGTTTCCATTGTACAGCAAGAATCTCCCTCAAGAAACTACCGTCTGGTGAGTCTCCTGAATCATTCTGTTTTGTGTGTGCATACTGCATGCCTTTGTAACCCTACAAGGTTTGTCTTATGGTCTAATGAGCTTTTTGCAATTTTCTTATGCGCAAGGGATAGACGAAACTCAAAAAAGAAACATTGACTGAGGAGATGAAGAGATGATTACAGTCTTTAGCCACATGTCCTGTGTTCTCTCATGATCAAACTCTGTTTTTGTATAGATTCTCATCATCTTCTAATATTTGTGAAACGTGATTGATACACTGATTGAGAATACAATTAAGATTCAAATCAAGCTTTAAAAGATGTTGGAAGGAGGAAAATTACATATAATTCAATAAGTAATTTCTTTTATCTTTTCTAAGGAAAAAGCTATTGACGAAGCGAACTATTATTGAAATTCTCCAAGGAAATCACTGCACCTGATCTGAGTTCACTTGAGGAAGAGTCACTGGAATGAGAGAGTAAAATGTATAGTACCCAGAGATGAAGGCAAACCAGATACACCAAAGCCCAGATTTTTGCAGTTGGGTTTCTACGCAAGAAGACAGTTCCAGAGACGAATATAGCGTTTAGTTGCATCACTAACCATCCCAAATGTTTCTTGCCTGACCGGATTTTATCTTGGAATGCTGGTTTAAACTTTGACCCCGAGAGTTGCCATTCTCCTGCTTCGAGATCTTGGGACGAGGCTTCGGTTGCAGACATGCCTTTGTTCTCTTCTATAAGCCTTGATACAGCCTGGAAAAGAATCGAAGGTTGTGTGTGAAGAACATAACTTTTCTTTTGGGAGTAGGTTGGTGGAATTTATCAATGTACCTCGATTCTAAACAATAGAGTTGCTTTCTCCGAGGAAAGCGCTTCGACCTGGTAAATTTAGCAAGAGAGTTGGAAGTTTTTTAGATTAGTTTTGTTTGTGTTCTCTTTTATTTATAGTGCCCATATACCTGGGATTGTTTTTGAATAAGATGATCAGTTAGCTGGTCAAGTCTTCTTTTCAGTTCAATTTCCACTTCAGTTGGTTCTTCCAGTTCTTTCCTCATCGTATTGATGTCTGCTTCCAGTTTATTTGCCTGGAGTTATAACAAGGAACCAGTGTCAAAAAGGAAAGCAGAGTGAGAGATTTCCCTTAAAGAAGAAACAGCCCAATAGCTCTATCATATATACAGAAAAATATACAGCTGCATATACAAACTGGGATTAATCATTTCATATGGAAACCAGAAGAGTAAGTCAATTAGGCAACTGTGATAGCTAACCTTATCTTGTAACCACCCGATTTTATCAGTGAGCAAAGAAATCTCTGCTTCAAGCATCTGGTGTTCGAATATGTCTCCTCTAGAAGCATCTAACTACACATACGCAGACCATGATTCTCAGACAAATTAGACAAAGGATTTCCATGCCAAAATTCGAAAAAACGAAGAGAAGAATCAAAGCACCTTGTTTACGAGATTTCCACTTCCTTGGATATTAGAAGTTTTTCGCTTCAGTCCTACATGGCAAACAATTAATTGAGTGATTATCCCCAAATGACAATGAGAAGTAAACAAGAGTCTTTTGGAGTAGAAGAAGCTTTCTATAAGAGGGAAGGCTTTAATACATATAAGCAACTGTATAATCTCTCAAAGAAAAAGACTATACCTTCAAGAGCAGACTCTTTAAGCTCAACTTGTTCTCGGAGTACTGCTAGCTGATCTATCTGTCACATCAGAAAAGATAGAGATTAGTAAACAAATGCAGATATAAAACTTAGTACATCTTTAAGTAACAACAGCAATCATGAATCATTTTTACCTCTACAATTCCTGCTAAATAAACCAAACCAAGACACAATATAACTAGATAAATTCATCTCTATACCTGAGCTTCAAGCTTCTTCTGCCCAGCAGCAAGTGATCTTGTAAGTTCAGCATTTGCCGCCTAAAACATTACATTTTTTATGTTATCTTCTTGCTCCATTTATAAGGTAACAACACTTATAGCAATCTAACCTGTCGACAAACAAATCACTCATTCTTAATACCTCTAGTCCGGCCAAGCGTGAAAAAACTTCCATTCTAGTATTGTTATGCTTCTGCTTTTCAAGGTCGGCAGCTTCCAGTGTTTCCATCATGTTTGTTTGCAACTCCGCAGCCTAACGAAATAGGACAAAACAGCATATATAGTTCACCTAGCCGAGTAATAAATATATCAAACCATATTATAGGTGTTCGCAGCAATCATATGCATAGTCATTTTGGCAGTTCAGACCCAAGGGTACAATTAGTTTTTTGTTAGTGTTCAAAAATAATGAGTATGCCATTTCTTAATCAGGATCAAGTAATATCCAGGCTTACATACAGTCAGTCTAAACACAACACAGTCCACAAGCAAACATAAAATTAATAAAAACATACCTCTTGTGCCTGTTGTTTAGCTCGTTCCTCGACTATTTTCTCTAAACTCTGTTTTTCACCCTCAAGTCTTGCTACCATATTCTCTCGCTCTTTGATGACCGCTACAGCTTTTGCCGCAACTTTTTCAGCGAAAACTTTCTCCCTTCTTCTCCTCCGCTCCTCCCTCTGACGCTCTCTCTCAGAGTCAGTGCTTGAATCAGACTCATAATCTGATTCAGATTCATCGCTAGACAAGGAAGAATCCTTCCTCTTTAAACCATCAGAAACATTTCTCCGCAAAATTTCTCCCCTCACTTGCTTTCCTGCACTTGGTAATGATAGTTCCCTAGGGAGAGTCTCCTTGGTAGATTTTGTAAAGTCATCCAGGGAAGGTGGCTCAGCATTGACATCCTTCTCACTCTCCTTGTGAGTTGACTTCACAAATATATCCTGAGAAACATTCTTAGTATTAGAAGGGCTAGACACTTCCTTGTCACTTGGTTCCTTATTCGGCTGTTCTTGTGACTTCCCTCTTGAATCAACCACATTACCACTAGTCTTCTCACTCCTCTTTGCATCAGATACCAAAGGACTTTTCCCCCCATTCCCATGCCTTTTTCCATCCTTCTTCAGTCCCCGAATCACAGATGTTCCACGGGGAGTGCGAGGCTTAGGAGAGCTGATCCCCTGATTTGGGGGAGCACTCAGAAGTTCTGTCCAGTCAGCGTCAGTGGGCGTAGGTTTCTCTTGTGTCAAAATTTTCGACGGTGAACTTGTTTTCCTTTCTCGGGATTGATCTGATCTGCGCAGGTTTTTACTGCTGCTTAAGTAGCTAGGCTTTTGCTCAGTTGAGTTTCTCTGAGACCCACTACCAGAGTCACTACCATCATATGTCTTCTTCCTCAACTGATCTTTCAAAGAAACGGGACTTGAAGATTTTGAAGAGGTCTCAAACACCTCTTCATGTGTCTCAGACTTCTCATCTTTTCGAAGTGACTCTGCTGCCTGCTGATCGATCTGAAAGAGAAGGAAAAAAAACACATTTTAACACACTTACACCACTATACATCAATTAAGATCCATGACTTAAGAAAGAATCTAAAGTAACATATAAACTGATAAGGGGGATCCCTCGAGTAAAGAACAAGTGAATTCTTTAACTTTTTGAGCTAGGCATTTCAATTTCCCAGATGGTGTAACAAACAACATAGAAAAATTGATTTTTAAGATTCGTCTAAGCTTGGATCACGTGCATCTGAGATCAATTTACTTCGAATAGAGAAACCTTCCAGTGAACACTGATCGCATTTTCCAGGAAACCAAAACCTCAATCTAGAAGGAGATCTTTAACCAACGATTGTTAAAACATGGAGATCGAAATTCAATTAGAACCCAACGGCTTCCAAATCGGATGATTCCATCGAAATGTTTCTTCCGTTTACTATATACACACATCGTACCTGTTGAAGAATGGTTTCGGCGGCTTTGAGCTTCGACGAGATCCAATTCGCCATTTCCTTCACTGTCCTTTTAAACAAGAGATTTTAAAGAGCCAAAGAGCAACGTTTAGTCATCCTGAATCAGAGAAGAAGAAGAAGAATTGGATGGTGTAATTGGCAAACCCAGAAAGAAACTCCACACCAACCAAACCGAATCCGGTTATGATTAATTTGTCTGTCGGTTCAATATTTTCTTATCGAAGGGTGGTCGTTCTCTTATTTGATATTCAACGTTTGTTTTTTTGACATTCGACCGGAGTATACGGGTAAATAAATTAAACAAAGACAGCTACTTGGGCCAAAAACAGGCTTTATAAGAGGCCGGAGTATTCACAAACAAGTTAAATTTCTTTTTGCCATGCAATTGTTCCTTACTCGAAGGAGGACTAGAGTATTGGAATAGGATTCCATATCTTTTTTTTTTGTGAATACATAATAGGATTCCATATCTCTTTATAGGATTCCAGTCCATCCTTTTTAGCCTCCATCTTTTTTTTTCTTGGTGCCAAATTGGGTTTAGTCTTATACAAATATATTAGTACGACTTTCTATAAAAAAATTAATACATAAATGGCATCTAATAGGGAAAGGAAACGAAAACAGAATACACAGTATTAATATACGCGTCGACCGAGTCAATTTAATTCCAACATTCATTATTAGCACCCGTATTATTTAAGGGAATTTGCACCCAATAATCAAACCAAAACTTCAATTTTTTACTAAAAAACAATTCGAGTGGGTGGTAAACAAAAGTAAATACAACGCAGAAACCTAAATTCGAATTTCAAAATGATTCAGTTTCTAAGCCAAAGTAATCCTGGTTCAAAGCATCGAGAATATAGATGATGAAATTAGAAAAGCAAATTTTGTTTAAAGAAAGCAAACCATATTATCTAATCCGTCACATATAGCAGATTTGGTAGGAACAAGAACAATCGAACGACGATGGATCGAAGTTAGACTGCAAGAAGAGTATGAAACAAGATCAGCAGAAGAGGTTAATAAAGCACAGGTTAATGGCTTTGGAAGATTCAAGGTATACGGTTTTGAGAAGCGGTTCTGTGTTGGTTCAGTCTCGAAGATAAGATCAGGTTACAGAGATCAAGGTTCAGAGAAAGCTATATCTCAAGGAGAAAGCAGCTGGAGCATAGAAAAATTCAGTGTGATGTCAACTCATGTCTGCGTGAACAGAGGTTGTTTGTGGTAGTGACATCTGGTAACTTGGAGAAGTGCTCTAAGTGGAAAATCGCAGGCTCGTGGCTCACTCAACGAGTGTGTGCAGAGAACAAGAGGTCAGTGACAACAGTAATGTTGGTCGAGTAGTCTGCATCCAAGTAAATGTTTTGCAGAAGAACGTGGCAGCTAAGAGTGATACCATGGATTCCAGAATTGGTATTTGCACAGCTGCGGATATTAAGTCTCAAGGGAAGTGAGAGTTCAGTTGGTATGAGACTTGGTTTTATCAACAATAAGGTTAACACTGATCTTATGGTTCTGTAAGAAGAACAGAACAAGTTTGAGCATGATTTGTGTTCAAAGGTTGACTTTGCAAAACGAGGTATGAGGAAAGCAAATCTCAGTGGTGGTTGCTAACTGGTTTGTTGAGTTTTGTTTTGCAGGTATGAATCGGTGATTGTTTCATCGGTAAGGAACGAAAGGAACCATAATAGAAATTGTTAAAGTGGGATGGTTCTCTTGGACAGAAGGGTTTGAACAAGGTTAAGCAAAGATCTTGGTTTCGAAAGTCTTCCTAGCTAGGTGGAGTTAGGCGGCGTGTTGTTCTGTTGGAAACAACAGCGGAACAAAGTGATGCTTAAAAATTCAAACAAAGTCTGCCAGTACAATCGGTTGTAAAATACATTTGATACTAACAGGTTTATTGGTTGAGATTATTTTACAGGTTGGAATTAAGAGATGCTCAGGATTATGAAGCATGTCTGATTCGGTTCACTGCATCTGTTTTAAGTAAAACTCAAAGACAGAGTTATTGGTTTGTTGGTTCAGAAGTATAGTGTAGTCTTACTTCTGAAATTCACAAAATTCTGTCTAGTTTATTGATGTTACTAATGAGACTTTGTGTTATATGAGTCAGACTTATGCAGGTGTGTATAAGACTGATACGGTGCGTGCAAAGATAGAAGTTGAAACTGAAAGTTTCAGGAAGCTTCAAACATGAAAGAAAGAAAGAGGATGAAGATTCTCTGGTCGTGAGTTGCGGATCCGGCACGAGACTAGTGTTGGAGGCTTCGGTGAAGGTGTTTATCGGAGGGAATCAAAGTCCGTAATTCAGAATTTTCATGATTGAAGAAAGAGATGGTGTGAAATTGATTTGAAACTAGACCAAGGTGGAGAAATGTCGGGTTTTGGGCTTCGGTTCATCTCATACAGAGAAAGAGACCTTGGCGTTGAAGAGGAACGCACTAAAGATTTGCCACACCAGAGACGCCAAGTTCAAGGTGGAGCTGTTTCATTCAAGAATAAGTTACAGCTGAGAAGACAAGGAACTAAAGAAGGGTAGAAGAGCAAAGAATTATGAGGCTGTCTCAAGGGTAAGGCTACATGAAACATTGTCAGCGACTGTGGTGCCTAATGCAGGGACAGTCAAGTGAAGTTTCAAATATCAAGAGGCATGGTAAAGTGAAGCTGAGGGACATCAAGGTTTCAGTAAAGTCTGAGAAAAAAATTAAAAAAAAAGAAAAGAAAAGGTGCAGGTACCAAGGTCTGGTAAGGTTCGCAGGTCAGCGAAGCACAGGTTCTTAACTACAGCAAAGAAAGGTGTCTCAGGAGTTATCACGGTGGTGTGGTATGAGACAGACAGTGGCAGAGACACATTGTGTAGCTCTTCTTCCTCGTTCGTTTCCGTCGGTTCCCGTAGAGGCTGTGTCTCATCACGAGGCTGAAAAGAGGAACTTTGAGTCTGTGACCGTAGCTCACCGTGTAGCTGTAACTCCCGCTCTTCTTCCTCGTTCATTCCCGTCGGTTCACATCTGTTCCCGTCCATTCTCGTCTGTTCCTCTATTTCGTTTTGATGAAAAGAGGAATATTGTTGCTCATTACCAGGCTGAAAAGAGGAATTTTGAGACTGTGGATCATTATCAGGCTGAAAAGGGGAGGAATATTAAGGCTGTTGATCATCACGAGGCTGTCCTTTCAAAGCTTCCAATTGTGCTCTTAAGTCAAAAATGGCTTTGTCTTGTTGATCGGATTTCTTCTTCAATAACTCCACTTCTCTTTGAATTATCTCATCTTCTCCCACCTCCAGGTTTGTCTCTAAATTATCCTCATTTCTTTCTCTTGTGTTCTCTTTGAGTTCAACAACCCAGTTAGATTGATCTTTTTCGTAGAGATGATCCCAGCAAATTTTCTTTTGTTCCATCAAAACAAGTTTCCAGTTGTTGATGGTGGAATGATCTGTTTCGGGTTCTTGGACTTCTGCCACCAGATGATGCTCATCAATCGTAGGTACCAAAATAGACTCGATGTCCTGTAAAAATAAAAAGCAATACGTCTTCCTTAAGTCTTTAATGAGTTTTTCTGCCTCATCCGCTTATCAATTGTACCAAAATCAAACCAGCATATTATACAACATATTATGCATTTCAAACTAAGAAACCAGCATACCAAAATCAAACTAACTTTATCAGTTCTTATTGATTTGTATATGCCATTCAGTGAAAAGTCTTTTTCGCCTGTCTTGCAAAATTCCATCTTACACATCCGTGGACATGTATTCACTGCTCCTTGTACAGGCAATCGATATTTGCTCTTGAGGTTTGCAATACGTTCAAAAGGAAATATCTGCAGAGTTCAAAAATAAGTCAGCGAATTCAAAGTCTTTAATTCAGAAAGAAAGTACAACGCAGAAAGAAACCTCAAAGTCAGAAAGAAACCTCTAAGGGAGTAATGAAGCAGGGTAAATTCCAACTATTCAAGGAAGGCTTGAAACGCTCCGAAGGCTCTTTCATCTTGTCTGCCAGGATATCTAAGCAGTACTTAAATGACAGAGTACCCCACGGAAAGGTCTTACACATATCTAAATGGTTCACTAACTTAAGGAAGAAGGGGTCTAAAAGACCTTTTCCTTTATTCTTCCTTCTTACAATGATAGATCCTATGAAGTATAACAATGCCATTTTCACAAGATCTTCATTATCCTGAGCCATTGACATGAGTTTTTCTTTAACGTCTGAAAGATCAACCTTATCTATGTCTAAAAAGTTCCTATGAGCGAAACTGAGACTTAAACTATGCTTCTCTGCAAAGCTTTTCCTTGACGGGAGTTCATCGCAGCACAATCCCGTTAACAAGGCATGCTCCCTAATGGAATACCTAACTGGGATGCCATTAACAGCAGACCACCACTGATTATCCTTGATGTAAGCAGTTCTAATAGCTAAAGCCCACAGTCCCATTAGTTTATGAGAGGTGTATCTAGGCATATGAAAAACATGCTTAAACTGTGGGTGATGGTGAAACCAAGCAATCTCATCCTTATCCTTATCCTTATGCTTCAGCTTTGTCTCTATTAGATCAAGTGTGTCACTAACCCGGCACGACGTTCCCATTCTACACATCTGCCTATAACAGGACGGATCAAATAACATTTCTGGCGGAGGAACAGACTCTGTACCTAGGACAAAATGTAACAGGCATCTCCTCTATTGCCCCTAAATGTCAAAACCCAATCTCCCTAGGACAACGTATAAAACAGAAAGAAAAACAAAATATTTTTAATTCATTTAATAAGGTAAAGACATAAAACCCTTCAAAAGTTGTAGATATTACAATTTGTACCTAGACTTTACCCACCCGTTTCGACCCGACCCACACATCTGATTGGAAATTATATAAACCGAAATTCGTCAAACCATCTAACCAATTAAACCAGTCAAACCACTCAAACCACTCTCTCAAATCAAACCTACCGGTTTTACTCAAATCAAACCTACCGGTTTTACTCAAATAAAACCCTAATTCCCAAATCAATTTTGTAAACTTACGATTTCTAATTTCTCTCAACTCTGCCTCCTCTCAACTCATCACTATCGACGACGAACTTGGAGAAACAGGATGGTAGAAACTCGAGCTCGAAGGGGTAAAAGGAAGAAGGAGAATCCACTGAGCTCGGAGAAAAAGGAAAACTCTGCGAAGAAGGCAAAGTCTGGAGCTGAAAAGATCGTGAAGGTGAAGTTTGTAAGGTCGGTCTCATCTACGGCTCTGGAGAAGACGACGACAGAGATGCCTGAAACGATGGCTTTGAAAGAGACGACGACGAGGACGGCTCTGGAGAAGACGAGCGATGTATCAGAGGCGACGATTGAAGCAACAAACAGCTCTGGAATGAGAAAATCTGATCATATTGAGGCTGGTCCCGCTGCTCTGGTGAGTCGGAGTGGAGGCAATTCTGGTGACGACAGTGTGGAGTTGGAGGATGATGAAGCTGACGACGGAGAAGAGAAGTCGGGTTCCTCTGATGAAGACAACGAAGTGGACGACGGACAAGAGAAGTCAAATGCATCTGATGAAGACGACGAAGGAGAAGAAAAGTCAGCTGCCTCTGATGAAAACGACGAAGGAGAGGAAAACTCAGCTACTTCTGATAAAGAGGACGAAGGAGAAGAATCAGAGGAAGAAGTAGGAGAAAAGGGAGTAGCAAACAATGTAGAAGAATCTGGTGATGCGTCTGGTAATGCTGATGATGGTGATGGAGAACTAAGAGAAGATAATACCAACAAAGAGGACCCAAAGCCAGCGGAATCAGAGCAGGAAGAGGTAACGTAACAAATTAGTATATATAATTTGATGCATCGTTATTTATTTGGTAGAACTATGGAATAGTCTGTAAAACTGTGTGTAATACTAGGAAAACATGGTAAAACAATTAGACTATTCTGTAAAACTAGGAAAACACTGGAGAACTAAGTAATACTTGAAAAACTGAAAGAAAACAAAATTTGTTGCTTTAAAGTACCAATGCTATAACTTGATTAGAACTTAATGTTACTTGCAGGAATCTGTTGGAACCGAAGCAATCAAACCAGAGAGAATGTTCTTCTATCTGTCAGAGTACAAGAAACAAATTAAGCTGGGGACAAGGTGTTTCATAGTGGAGGCTATTAAAACGTTTGATAAACTGAAACCGAAACTCAGTAACGGGGAGAGGAACTGGTTTGAGGAGCATCCCCAATTCAGGCACTTCTTCCACATGAAAAGGGAGAAGTATCACAAGGTTCAGGGAATGTGGATGCTCTTACTGCGGACTTGCGAAATCACGAGGCGGAGAGAAGTGTGGTTCATTGTAAACGGTGTTCCTATCCGTTATGGGCTGAGGGAACATGCATTGCTATCGGGACTGAACTGTCACAACTACCCTCTCGGCTACAAGGAACGTGGTGGTACAGCGTTCGTGAATCGACATTTCAAGGAGGGAGAATTAATAAGGTTGGAGGATGTGAAAGCAAAGCTGGTGGGAATGGGACCTCATAAAGACAGGCTGAAGATGGCGGTTCTATACTTCTTAGGAAGTGTGATTTGCGCGCAAACGAAGGTTAATAAAGGCGCGAAGAATGTATTGGAATTTTTCCAAAGAGCCGTGGATGATCTTGAATTCTGCAGGACCTTTCCGTGGGGGAGATTCTCATATGATTACATGTTGAAGGAGATCTCTCACACCATTGATCATTTTGGAGGGTTGGTGAAAGAGAAGAGTCTATGGCCTCTTCCAGGTTTCTGTGTTCCACTGGAGGTATGTAAAAAGAACAATATTTTCTAACAATTGTATACCACATATGCTAATTCTTGATTGATGTTGTGTTTGGTAGCTTCTTGCATTCGAAGCAATTCCAAAGTTGGGGAAGCGGTACAGAGAACCGGTTGAAGGAGCTGATATAAAGTGTCCGAGGATGTGTAGGTGGGCATTCAAACCCATTGGAATGAGAGGGATGCCTCTGTCAGATATATATGACGAGATGAATAACGACACTGTAAGTGTTCCCTCCTTTTGATTTGTGTGGGTGTTTATGGTATTGAGTTGAGATAAATGTAATGTAGAACTAGGAAAACTAATAGATAATAAGAGAAAACTATGTTATATGAACATTTACGGAGAACAAGGTATAACTATGAAAACTAAGGGAAAACTACGTTGTGTTTTTGTATTGATAGGATATTGACAGTATCATCCCCACGAAGACTGCAGAAGAAAATTGTCTCTTGGATGACATTTTCGAAGAAGATGACGATGTTGATGAGTCTGATATTGCTGTCGAGAGTTGGGAAAAGCGCCTAGGCGAAGGATACAGGGTCTTTTTTAAAGACATGTTCGAGGAAGATCTTGCTGCCCGAGAAAAAGAGGTAGAACCGATAGAAGAGGCCGAACAAGTAGCTCCACAACTGACCGAAGCAAGAGAAGTTTCTAACATTTCGAAGATGATGAAGATGATGAATAAAATGGTGAAGCAGCTTGAGAGAGTTGAGAAGAAGTTTGACAAATTTGATACAAGATTGAAGACGGTAGAAGACATTGTGAAGGAACTGCAGAAAGGCAAAAAAAAGAAATGAAGAACTTGTTTAATTTTAAGCTTTAGAAACATTCTGTCTTTGAGATGTTGGTTGGATGTTGTTGGTTTTTCCTTGCTTGGTGTAGAACTTGCGTGTTTATGTGTCTTTGGTGTTTTTGGTTAGAACTTTGTTAAGACTAATCTATCAAGGATATTTCGGAGTAAGATAACATATATGTCGTGAAAATTAGGTATAGAAAATATAAATAGAAAACTAAACCTAAGTTTAGTTTCACTCAGTATAACTCAGTTTGATTCAGTATCACGTAGTTAGTTTCACATAACTGTCCTAATGGACAAAGCCTTAACACAAACATAATGCTTAACATAACATAACTTTCTCAATACTAGCTTGAGTGATAACATAAGTTTTAACACATAAATTTATACAAGTCTTAACAAACAAAGACTTGTATTATCCGAAATAAAGAAAGAGAAGACTAAAGACAAAGTTTCAACACATAAACTCATAATTAGAGAAGTGAGAATCTCATGGACGGGAGGTAATAAGCCTCTTAAGCTGTGCAATCTCTTCAGCCATATCATTCACCTCCCTCCTTAAGCTCTTCACTTCTTCTTCAACACCGAAAGCCCATGGCTGACGAAAGTGCATCCCATCGTCCTGCACATTTAACATAGTTTCACCCAGTATAACTCAGTTTCACTCAATATTGTGCAGTTAGTTTCACCCAGTATTACGAAGTTTCACTCAATATAACTAAGTATTACACAGTTTGAACCAGTATAAGTTTGACAAAGTATTATGCAGTTTCACTTAGTTTTACAACAAAGGCAAAGATAGACGACAATTACCTCGTATTTCTTGCAGGCGAAGTACCTACTTCCAGGCAAGGTATCAAAATCTGATGGATATTTTGGATTTGGAGAAACATCCTGCATGATTTCACCCCCACATGGGCAACGGGTTGGAATCCCGTATTGGGCATCACAAATGAACCCTAGCATATCGTAGTGTTTCTTTAACTTCTTCATCTCCTTCATCTCTTCATAAGGATGAGTCATGATGCAAAGGGAAGGTCTTTGTGGATAGAGAGAACTCTCAAGAGATGTGTGAATGAATGGTGAGAGTGAGAGGAGATAAGATATAGAAGAGAAGATAGGATAGAGTTGTGAGAGAAAGTGCTTGGGAAAGTGAGAAACACGACTGGACAACTAACCAGAGGGAATCAACTTTTTGACCCAAAAAATTAAATTTTTTGGGTTTATTCGTTTAGGCGCGAAAATAATTTTTGTTTCCCTCCAAGATATTTGATCTTAGTTATACAGGAGTTTCTAGTATTACCAATGTTCTTCATAGTTCTACTTTTCGTGATTTTAATTCTTTTTAGTTTTACTTATAATTTTAATTTGTCAAGTTAGTTTTACTTTTTAGTTTTCTGCATTACCATGTAAGCAATTGATATTATTTTTATTATATATTAGACGAGTATTACTAGTACAACTGATACAACTTCAACAATTCAGAAATTGACAAAACCAATTTGGTATTCCATATGAGAAAAACAATCAAATATTCCAATTGGTATGTACTCAGAAAGTTTTTCTTAATTTAATTTAAAGTGTAGGAAAAAAATTAAAAATTATTAAACAACTCCATAAGTTTACATGATCTACCTTATACTTTTATGGTTTGTTAACTTGTTTATCCACATAAATTTTGAAAAACAAACACGAAATAATTTTTTACGAAATTGATGATTTCATTGTAACCGGGCAACGTCAGGTAAACATAAATAAATGGTACAACTAAGATAAATGCATTTATTATGTGGTACAACTAATATTTTTTGATTTAACTGCCAAAGTACAACTATGCACAAACGAGTACAACTCAAAAACTAGTACAACTATGTACAGTCGGTACAACTAGAAAACTGGTATAACTACATACTATTTGATTTAATATTATTTTAAATATGGATCACATTTTAAATGTGTATCATGCTGAATAATAATGTCGAATAGTTGTACTAGTTGTACCATTATACTTGTACATTTAAACTAAACACAAATTTTTTATAAAGAATATAAGTTTAACAGGAACATAACTTTGAATAGTTTCAAAAAATTATCCCAGAAGAATAGTTTAAAAAGAAAAATGCATAGGTCCATATGTGAAACAATGATAATCCGCAGTATTCTAGAGTTTTACGTAAGATAAAATCCAAACATGCTAATAATCCGCAGTATTCCATAGTTTTACTTAAGATAAAATCCAAACATACAACACAACCGATGAAACCAACAAAAGATCTAGGTTGATTCACTAGGATTACGATGCATTCCAAACAACAACCAACTAAACCCAAAATTTGTCCTCCGTCTCCTTACGTTTTGTGTTCTTTTACGCCGTTCTCCAACAGATGGATTCCTCTTGTCCTTTTTCCTTCCCTTCCTCTTGAGGCGATCTGGAGGTATGATCTGAAGCTCTTTGATGTGATCTGGTACATTCCAATCACACTTGTCTGGTACCGAATAAATGGTCTTGTAATAAGCCAATGCCCAAAGTTCTGTCCAGTAATATTTTGAGCACAACTCATGATACTCTATCTTGACCTCACGTCGACGACCAGGAGCAGCAGCAACCTCAAGGAAATATAAGTAAGCAGCAAGTCCATGCAGACAAGGATACTTTTCATAATCATATACTTTGCAGGTACAGCTCTTCGCTAACAAGTTCACCAAATAAGTCTTTCCATCGTCAGTGTCGGTTACCTCGTACTCAAGCTCATAACTATTCAGCTCACGCACTGGTGTTTTCTCAGCTTTGCCCCATAGGTTGTGCAAGTGGATCTCAACAAGAGGAACCAGTTTGGTATCAATCGATCCAGACACAGCGTCCTTTCGATGTTCATTAAACCAGTCGGAAATTTTTTTGATGATTGTATCCAACATTGGTATTAAGGCATACCTCCTTGCGTCCCTAAATGCGCTATTCATCGACTCTACACTGTTGCTAGTGTCCAAGTTATATCTGTCACCAGGGAAATAAACTCTAGCCCATGTGTTTCTCTGAGTGTTCTCCTCCACATACTTGTACGCTGTAGGATATCTCACCTTAAAAGATGCATAAGCAGCCTCAAACTCAGCCAATGTGTAATACCTAGCCAACTCCATAAATCTCCATGCGACTACGGCTTTGGTGGTGTTACAAGCATGATTTCTCACATTCTGAGCTAGATGCCATATACAATGGCCATGGTGAGATTGTGGAAACACATTAGCTACAGCACTGATGAGGCTCTGGTTTCTGTCGCTCATAAAAACTAATTCGGAAGAGTCTGGTATAACAGTTTTGAGCATCTCGAAAAACCAAGTCCAACTAGCATTATTCTCACCGTCGAGTACACCAAACGCGAGGGGATAATGGTGACGATTAGGATCTTGAGCTTTAGCAAATACTAGTACACCACCATATCCGTTCTTCAAAAATGTGGCATCCACAATTATCACTTTTCTCATGACCGCAAACCCTTCAATACAAGCTCCCAAAGCTATGAAGAGATACTTGAACTTACTTGCCTCATCCAACTTCACCCCTGTTTTTGTTCCTGGATTGACCTGCTCTAACATGTACAAATAGTTATACAGCATCTTGTAGCTGTCTTCCGAATTACCACGCAACTCACAAATAGCTAGATTTTTCCCTCTCAAAGCTGTGGAGTAGGATATTGTTACACCAAGTTTTAACTTCAGAAGTTCTATGATATCTCTCGGAACAGGAGTCTTCAGTTTCCCAGGATATTCCTCATTCAAAAAAGTTGCAACTAATTCTGCTGAGCCTCTCCTCTTGATGTTGCTGCTGTCACTTTGACAAGTCCGAGAGCAAGTATGCACACCCGTGTACCTCCGAACAGAAAAGATTTCGGTCTGTGGAATCCTTGCAGCTCGCAAACCCCATTTACAGCTTGCTTCACAACATTTTACCACCAATCGTGTACGATCCGACTTTTGGATAACATAACGAAAGCTTACACCAAATGCGGCTCTATCCACCACCTCTTGAATTGCTTTCTTACTTGGAAATTCCTGAAGCTTGAACAGACCCAAACCGTCTTCCCATTCCTCTATAACCTGAGTAGGTTTTTCTATAGGTGGCTGCTCAATATACTTATCTGCCAAATCGGTTTCCATATCAACACCGGTATCAGTCTCAGCTGCGGTGTCCGTCTCAGCTGCGGTGTCTGTCTCAACTGCGGTTTCCGTCTCCGCAGCATTGTCTGTATCCATAAAATCATCTCGTGTTGTATCGTCATCATTCTCTGTCTCTATCAGCTCCTTATGTTGATTTGCTGGTCCGTTTTGTACGTACAGAGTTATGGCGTTAGGTCCGATTGCATCATCATTTCCCTGCAACACTTCGTAATTCATACCAAAGGAACTTATGCCCACTCTCGACAGCTTCTCTAACTGATCCGATTTACTCGTCTCCTCCACTTTCAAAAGACTTCTACGGTTCTCTTTATCAATGGTCATTAGGTAAACGAACAAATCTTCATCATCACAAATAGTTAACTCTGCCTCACATCCAACCACCATCGGCATGTAACTCAACGCCAGTTTTACATTCCTTTCATCCAAAGTAAGCTTTTTATATAACCTTTCTTCTAGCATTGCCAAAGTTATATCCTCCACTGTTGTCTTCATGGTTACACTATAGATGCGATCTTTGAATTTGAAATGTAAGCTCACGTGTTTGATCAGTGTATCCTGCAAAAACAACAAAATAAGGTTCTAATTATACCAGTCGTTCTTAGTTTTACCGAGTTTTCTGCAGTTATACCTAGTTATCTACAGTTACACCTATTATAATACAATTATCAGTTCTACTAGTTTTACCTAGTTATCTACAGTTATATCTATTATACTATAATTATCAGTTTTACTAGTTTTACCTAGTTATGCTTCAACTAGAACTCAAATCGAGGTTTCCGGGTACGATTAAGATCAACATCTCAGTGCCAAGCTACTCACAATTCAATCCCATACATTCAACTATATGCTTCCATTGTATATCAATTTCTTATACAAATCAACCCAGAATCAATGAGGTTATAACACCAATGTACATACCAAATTCATCATATCTAACTACAAACCTTAAAATCAATTTCTATCTAATGCTGCTCGAGGAGGAGAGAAAAACTAACCTGCATTCTGACCTGGCCCAAAGGACGGCTCACCGGTGGAATTGTTGTCGTCCGCCTGCGTTGCCGGAGAATCTAGCGACGTCGACGGTAGAGTAGCTAGGAGGAGAGGGGATAACTGTGCAGGGATCGGGGAAAAGGAAGGGGAGGGGAGAGCTGTTTTTTTTTTTTTTTAATTTTGTTGTATTGAAATTTTTAATTGAATTAGCAAATCCAAACCGACCAATATCTCAATCCGAATAAAACCAAACCACTTTTTCGAACCAGAACCAAAACCCAAACCGATTAACTCAATTTTTTGAATTTTTTATTTTTATTTTTTTAAATCCACGGAAGGGCATTTTCGTCTTTTCCATTTTCATTAACTCCTAAGGGGCATAAGAGATTGAAGGAGCCCATAGGAGATTTTGCATATCACATATAAGGGCATCAAAGCATTTGCCTCGAAAAACATGCTTAAACTGTGGGTGATGGTGAAACCAAGCAATCTCATCCTTATCCTTATCCTTATGCTTCAGCTTTGTCTCTATTAGATCAAGTGTGTCACTAACCCGGCACGACGTTCCCATTCTACACATCTGCCTATAACAGGACGGATCAAATAACATTTCTGGCGGAGGAACAGACTCTGTACCCATCGAACTAGGGTTCCGGAGGTCTTCGGCCATCGAACTCGGGTTCCGGGGGTCTGTGTCGTTAAAGACTCTGGCCATCGAACTAGGGTTCCGGTACTCGCCTGAAATCGTCTTAGCAGTAAAGTTTTTTTTTAATCTCAGTCGTATATGTGCGGATTGGTGGTTGTGTGAGCCGTATATATGTTTCCTGAAGTCTTTAGTAAGTCTTCCATAAGTCTTTAGTAAGTCTTCCATAAGTCTTTACACTAGAGCCCATCTAAAATTTTGTCAAAATATATAATTTTTTTTTTACTGAATAAAATTAAACCTAATTTCGAAAATGAGAGAGAGAGGGTGATAAAATTGTCTATTAGCTTCACAGCATCTTCAGGATTCCTTGTGGTGAAGTTTCCTTCACTCGCTGTGTCCAGAGCCATCTGATATTTCAGTGCGATGCCTCTGAAGAAAATGCAGAGCAGTTTCACTTTGTTGAATCCATGGTGTGGGCAGTCTCGCTGGTAAGACTTGAATCTGATCCAGGTATCCTTGAATGACTCTCCAGGCTCCTGGTTGAATGTGGCAATTTTCCTCCTTAAGTCTTCAGCGCGCGCATCATCAAAGAAGTTACGCAAAAATGCGTTTTTGATGTCGCTCCAGGATGTAAGAGATCCTGGTGGTAGCTGCTTAAGCCACTGTAAAGCTTCTCCAGATAAAGAGTGTTTGAAGAGCTTACAGAGAAGGTAGTCCACAGGGACTCCATTGGCTTTGATAGCAGATATAAGATCCTCGAACCTCTCCAGATGGTCCATGGGATGCTCATTGAACAGTCCATAGTAAGGTGTCTGTCCTACAAGGGTGTAGTACTGCGGCTTGAGCTCGAAATCGCCTCTCTGAATAGCAGGGGGACGAATGGTTGATCTGTTGGTGTAGAACTGATCTGGACGGTTGTAGTCAGCTAGTGTTCGAGCAGCCTCTTCTACAGGTTGAACAGCTCCTGTAGGTGCAGTTTCTGGCTCAGGAATTACTTCATTCTGAGCGTTGAGTTTCTGACCTGCTTCATTACGAAGGTGACCTTCTTGGTCACGCAAGTCTCCATTCTCATCTCGTGTGAGAATAATAGGCGCAACCATGACTCGCGGAACAGTATCGATCGATATACGGTTAAGGGTATCGATCGATGTCGGATGAAAGATGTCGGTCGACGGTGAAGTAGTGTCGGTCGACGTGAAGGTGCGAGTATCGGTCGACGAAGACGTTGTCTCGGTCGGCAGGGGTGCGTCAGTATCGGTCGACAGGCAGTTGATGGCGTCGATCGATGCGGAACGGATTTCCTTGCGAATTGAACGTTCCAAGCTAGCAGGATCTTCTGAGAACAAAAGTTGAGATCCCTTGTTGCTTCTGGTGCTGCTGGGCATGTACCTGAAAAGACAAGAAAAAAAAATTGCGTCAAAAAAATAAAATAAAAATAAAAATAGAAATAACCTAGACCTAATCAGATTAAATCCTATTGTATCAAAGCTCCCCGGCAACGGCGCCAAATTTGATATCGCTCAAATTACCCTAAGGAGTGACTGTACTCTCTCAAATAAGAGGTTCAGTTGTAGTACTTAGGGATCGAATCCACAGAGAGCTAGGGTACAAATAAGATGCAATCGTAATGACTGTGCTAGGTTGAAAATGGTTTAAAGTAAATTGCAGGTTTGCTGAGTAAGGATAAGATTACTCAGTTGAAAGGATTTGGTTTTAAAACAATAAAGAAAAGTAGTTAGATTCAGGGTAGGTATTCAGGAATTCAGGATTATAAATACTATAAAGGCTAACAAGTTGCTTGCATGATATGTCAGAGCTCAACACTTATTAAATGAATCCATCAGCTCTCGCATTATTTAGATCATATATTACTTAGATGCTAAATGGTGTTGCGGTCGGTTACTCTGCCGATGGTATCGATCGATGTTTCGATAGGTATATCGACCGATACACCTCTAGCTACGTCGATCGATTACTCTATAGGAGTATCGATCGATACGACTCTAAGCAAGCTTTATGCGCGAGTTGATACAATGCTCACCATGATCTTAGATCAGCTTTCGCATATCTCAAGAGGGTCATAGCAATGTTTAGGATGTTATCAGGTATTGCATGTAATAAACAATGCAATCCAAGTTCATGTTCTAGGTAGCTAAGCTAGAAAAAACATTTTTGAACAATCCTAACAATAAATATCACAACTATAACAATTATAGGTTGGGGCTAATCCCTCATATCCTATTTAAACCCTAAATCTAACAAATGAATCTACTCAGACATGGCTAAGTAGTTCATAGCAACAAGGTAATAATAGAAATTCATAGATCTATTAGAGGGTGAACACTTAGGTCCCAATCACAAATATCTTTGGATCTCTCCTCTAGATCTAGAATTCTATAACCTTTGTTAACAAATAAAGAACTGAATAGAACATTATTGAGAACTTGCAAAGTAATGAAAACATAAATAAGTAGAAGAAGAAGAAACTCTTTTAGAACTTAGAAACTATTAAAAACTTATGAAACTTGTATGACTTGTGCGACTTGTGTCACTTGTATCTCTTTGCCAAAACACTTAGGCATATATAAATATGAGTTCATTAGGTTAAAAAACTCGTCAGGGGCATTCTTTTAAAATGTGATACCTTGGGCTTCAAGTTCGGCCAAGTCCAACTTGTCTTTCTGCCGCCTCAGTATCGATCGATAGTACAGGACGTACATCGATCGATTATTGTCTCGATGTATCGTCTTTCGGCTAATGTGTGCCGATCGATTACAGAGAGTGTGCATCGATCGATGTGTAACTCTGGTGTCGGCCTCTGGTCTTGATCACGGATGAACTCTTCTTTAAGCTCCAAAAAGGCACCTAAAACATCACTTTTCTCCAGAATGCTTCTGAACCTGAAAACATAAAAAACACTCATATACCATGGATAAAAACGGGTAATATCCATGGTATATCAATCAGCAAGAAACAAGACCTGCAAACTCCTTCACCTCCATTGACGAGGATAGAAGGGACCTTGATGTTATTTTGATGAACGAGGAGGTACTGTTCCATTGCATCATCTGATAGTAGCGAAAGAGCCCTTTAATAAATAGTTTCACTCATATTTTATTTACAGAACTGAGCATTTGTTTTTTACTTCTGCTTCATTAGGTGGATGCACATGAAACAAAGGACCTGCAACAAGGTAAACAGGCCTCTGGTCTTGTTCTAAGAATGGAAAGCACACAATATTTTGAAACAATAATGCAGAAATGATATCATGCCAGTGCCCCAGTATTTATTTTTCTAATTCACAGAATTCGATTGATGCTTTTTGAAAATATATGTAGCTTTTTTGTGAAAAGTTTCAACCATTACAACTTATAATGGGAACAGAATCTTGTCATTATGTTGTTTATTGCATGTTGATGTGTTTTACTGTACTCTGTTCTTACGATGTATGTTATTGACCTGCAGAGACATGGTCAGCAAGAACAAGGTTCGTAGAGACTCATAAGTTTGATCTCAATTTCCTTGCTTTGTTTATACTTTCAGATGAATGTATCCAGATGTTCTGACAATGGATGGTATATGAATGTGGCGGAATTCCTGGAGAAGGCGTTTCTGGAGCAGAGGGAGAAAGGAGAAGAAGAAAAGGCAAGTTTATTACAGCTATGCAGAGGAAGAACTCAGAAGGATAGTGCAAGACTCTTCTACGAGACTTTGGTATGTCCACATCCGGTTCCTGTTTATCTTGATTGGGGTTTTTCAAGCTTTGGAAACTCTGAGTTGCTTGAGTGGTATGGGCAATAAAAAATCTTTGTTTGTAGGTGTTGAAGACGAAAGGTTACTTGGAGGTGAATCAAGATCATCCATAAAGTGATATTCTCCTTTCGCAAATAACCAGATAACAAGAAGCTAGATTTCTTCCCTCTAGTTTAGGTTTTCTGAAGAAGTAACTGCTAATCAAAGTTGTTAGTCTTTTGTAATCCATCTAGTTTTAGCCTTTTGTTTCCTAGTCTTTTAAGTTTAGACTCAGAATGATCAATGATCTGAAATATATGTATGAAACGACTTGGTAGATCTAATCAAGTTATTTTAGAGACAATGCAGTTATTGCAGCTTCTAAAATGTTTAAAAGACTTCTTTTATGTTTTGGGACAACATCCAGAAGAAAATACCCTAAAACTATGTATGAGATTGATGCTAGTGTTTGGCTGGGGAGTTTCCGGGAGTCTGTTTGATAAGAAAAAACTTGATGATCTTTTCCCTACTTGACAGGCTGACATTGTGCAAGTGTCTTGTCGATTTTGCAGGAGATTTGTATTTATTTCTCTTACATTCAGTGGTGAAGTTAAAAAAAGAAATTCATGTGTATTTTGCAGATAACATTAACAATGTTGTATAGGATCAGAGGGAAAAGGTTTTGAAACTGGTGAGGCTCTGTCAAGAGAGAAATTGTAAGGAGATGTACTGAAACAAGAAGTTTTACTTTTAAGAGACGGTTATTGAACTAATAATTTTTAAATTTCTTTCTAAATCAAGTGTTTTAATTATGGAACTTGTTGTGTGCACAAAACAAAATAAAAAAATGTGGAACTTGTTGAGTACAACTATTGAAAATCGTTCAATCCTATGTGATTTAATTAAAATTTTAAATTTATTATGATTAATATAATCATGTTTATAGACAAGTATATACATTTTTACATACAAATAGATATCTAATACTCCATCCGTTTCTAAAAGATTCATATTTTTTGGAAAACAATTTCGTTTCAAAAAAATACATCTTTTACATTTTCAATGTATTTGTTAATTAAAATTTGTATATTTCAAAAAATATAACTGTAGTTACTAAAATTTTATTGGTTAAAATTTATGGGGAATAGTTAATTAAGAAAATCAATACATGGCCAACTAAAATTTTACGTTTTTCTTAATAAATGTGAAAAATCTAAAACATACATCTTTTAGAAATAGAGGGAGTAGTAATTGTTTTAAATGATAATAATTTTATACAAACTTAAAACGAAAATAATAAATTACATTTCGAAAACAATTTTATAGAAAACGTAAATAGTATATAGATTATAAAATAAAATTAATTATTAATATAAATTTGCGTGTAAATCTAGTGATTTATTATAAAAAAATGGTATAAATGGGAATTTTTGGGAGCTTGGCAGATCAGATTAAGGTCCTTTACTCCTCCTATAGGATTCCCAAACCTAAAAAAAGATCAGTCTTCTCCTCTCTCTCGAAATTGGAACAAAAAAAAAAGATCAGGTTTGTTTCTTTCTTTTTTCTTCTCTCTCTAGAATGTGAGTTTGTGTTTTGTAGGAAGAAGTAACTGATTGAATTTTGATTTCCTGGGTTCAGGGGCTTCTCTGCATGTGAGGATTGCGACCATGGTGAATCTTGATTTCTCTGACGGAACCCCTCCTCCGCCTTCAGATATTCTCCTCGGAAGAAAAAAATCCCCACGGAAACATCCTTCAAAGCCTTCTCCTCCTCCTCCTCCAGAACCAGCAGCAGCAGAACAAGTGACAAAGAAGAAAAAGAAGAAGAAGAAGAAGACATTAGGGAGCAGCAGTAGAATCTGGAACGAGGATGATGAGGTCACCGTGTTAAAAGGGTTAGTGGATTATCAAGCCGAGAAAGGAAACGAACCCAACAGTAACTGGGCCGACTTCTATCGTTTCCTCGGAGATTCCATCACTGCGAGATTCTCAAAGGATCAGGTTTTGACTAAGATCCGCAAGCTGAAAGCTAAGTTCATTGCTAGCATGCAGAAAGGAAACACTAGCAAATCTGAAGCCTTTCTACTTTCCAAAGAGATATGGGGCGGTCCAAATGAATCTGATCAGTCTGATAATCACGGCAAGAGTGGTGTAAGTGATTTATATATGTCTAGCTAGCATGCATGCATGCACACAAATGTCTAATTGATCTCTGTTTTGTTTGCTCGGTAAGGAGGAGATGGCTAATGATGAACCTTCGAATGAGGTCACAAAAGCCGAGTTTGAAGGCAAGAGTGGTGTAAGTGATTTATATACATCTTATCATATCTACCTAGCATGCATGCATGCACACAATGGTCTAATTGATCTCTGTTTTGTTTGCTCGGTAAGGAGGAGGAGATGGCTAATGATGAACCTTCGAATGAGGTAACAAAAGCCGAGTTTGAAGGCAATGACGAGTCATGGGCTGTGAGGGATGCGTTCGAGACCATGGTGTCCAGTGGTTTAAGTGATTATCAAAAGAAGTTGCAGCTTGAGAAGCTGATGAACCTTGGATCTGGTAAAAGAAAAGAGTTGAGCGATGAGTGGAAAGAGTTATGTGCTGAGGAAGTTAAACTCAATATCAAGAAGTTTAAGTTTTCTGCAATGCTTGCTGAGGCTGCTAAATGGTAACTTGACAGACTAGTTTGTGAAAAAAAATCTGCTTGAGTGTGTCTAATAGAAGCAGTATATTTTCTGTAGTCTATTCTAATATTGTCTGTCTAATGTAAGAAATATCGGTTTCTACAAACTTATGTAGTACTTATTCACAAACCGTAGCTTCTTGTGACTTGTGTTTCTACGACACTCTTTGAGTTCCACTCCTCTGTTTAGTGACTTCCTTGTCTCTTGATTTGATTCCTTGTTCGGTTGTTTTTGTGACTTCTCTCTTGAATCAACCACATTACCACTAGTCTTCTCACTCCTCTTTTTCCATCCTTCTTCAATCCCCGGATCACAGATGTTCCACGGGGAGTGCGAGGCTTAGGAGTGCTGTCCAGTCAGTTTCAGTGAGCGTAGGTTTCTCTTGTGTCAAAGTTTTCGACGGTGAACTTGTCTGTCGGTTCAATATTTTCTTATCGATTTGTGATTCTCTTATTTGATATTCAACGTTTGGGTTTTCACATTCGACCGAACCGAACTCCCTCAGCGTTAGATTTGATTTGTATACGAGTAAATAAATTTAACAAAAGATAGCTACTTGGGCCAAAAAGGGGCTTTGTAAGAGGCCTGGGTATTCACAAACAAGTTAAATTTCTTTTTGCCATGCAATTATTCCTCTTTTTTTTCTGAATAAAGTATTCCTTACTCGAAGGAGGACTCGAGTATTGGAATAGGATTCCATATATCTTTATAGGATTCCATCCTTTTTTAGCCTCCATCTTTTTTTCTTGGTGCCAAATGGGATTTAGTCTTATACAATTATATTTGTACAACTTTAGTATAAAATAAATAAATACAAAAATGGCATCTAACAGGGAAAGGAAACGAAAATAGCATACACAGTATTAAGGTCACGAATATAAAAATACGCGTCGACCGAGTCCAATTAATTCCAGCATTCATTATTAGCACCCGTATTATTTACCATTTAACAATTCGAGTGGATGGTAAACAAAAGTAAATACAACGCAGAAACCTAAATACAAATTTCAAAATGATTAAACCAATTTCCATTGAAAATTTGTAAATACGACTGTTATCTTTTCCAAGACGTAGAAAATCTGAGTCGGTTTCTAAGCCAAAGTAATCCTAGTTCAAAGCATCACGGATGTAGATGCTGAGGAAATTAGAAAAGCAAATTTGTTTGAAGAGAGCAACCATATTATCTAATCAATCACATATAGCAAGATTTGGTAGCAAACAAGACAACCGAGCAACCAACGATGGAACGAAGTTAGACCTTTTTTTTATCACATTTTAGAAAAAGTACCTAAAAAGCATAGTAGCAGTAATTATTCCCAGTTTTTAGAGAGGATCCTGATACGGAAATCGAAAACAAATCTAGAAAACCCTAGGCCGAACCACCGTTCGCCGACGCACCAGCAGGAGCGGATCCGTTGTTGCTGTTAGCGAGGGATGATGACGTCATCATCTTCTGAAACTCCTCGAAATTGACATTCCCATCGCCGTCAGCATCCACAGGTCCGATCATCCGAGCGCAGTCCTCCACGGAGCACGACATCCCGAGTCGGTTAAGCACCTGGTGGAGCTCGGCCGCGGAGATGAGTCCGTTCTTGTCCTGATCGTACAGATCGAAGGCGTCGCGGATCTCGGAGGCGGAGGAGGTCGAGCGGCAGAGAGCGGAGAACTCGTCGACGTTGATGAATCCGTCGCGATCGGTGTCGACGTCTTCCAGGACGCGGTTGAGCTCCGTCTCCGTGAAGGAGGTCCCCATGGCCTTGAAGACGCCTCCGAGCTCGGTCACCGAGATCTTGCCGTCGCCGTTGGAGTCGAACTGGTCGAAGACCTTCTTGAGCTCCTCGGGATTCGCCATGTCCACCGGTGCGGGCGTGGGTTTGTTGGCGGTTACGGAGTTAGCAGCGCTTGCCATGTTAAAGTTAGAGAGAGAGGTTTTGGAGAAATTTGTTTGGAGGCTTGTGGGGATGAATGAGGCTACTGAGTTTGACCCTTTTATAGACCTTTTTCTTTTTCTGTTAGATGCCTTTCGTCTCTATCCACCAGCTACGTATTTTAGTCATCGGGTATACTTTTTGAATCGAATCTTATACGTATTTAATTTTCTTTCATTGTAGAACTTTAGTATCGAATTTCGTTATTTTCTGAGTGAATTATATTTTTATTAAACACCTTGTTTGAATTAAGAAATGACTCACTGAGTGAATAATCTTTAACTGCATTTTATTAATCGGAAGAGCAAACGCGTTTAACAATTAGAGAGTTTTTAATTTGGTTATAGAGACGTGTACGTAGATTTTTGTATAGTATCTAAAATTCTTCGTAAAATAATACCTAGCGCATATTTTTGTTTTATATTTTCGTGAAACTTTCTCCACGTGTTACGAGGATTAAAGAACACGCGACCATCACGTGCCATCATGAAATTTTCATTTTGTTTAAGCAAATAGATCAAGCCCAAAATACAAAACCCCAGCAATTAAGTTGTTATTATCATTGGGTTTGTATATTATTTTTAAACAGCCAGGAATATCTCTAATTCATTAGCTGATCCAGAGGTTGATTGTTTTCAGTTTTTAGATTAGTTTTTGGTTTTTGTTTCTTCAAAAACCATTTTCTAGTCAATCAAGTTTTGATTCCCTAAAAATTAGGAAAACTGATTTTGCAAAATATTTTGTTTTACACCAATCAAGATTTTAACAAAAACACTTTCCTATAAAATAGGGAATCTGGTTTTTGGATGTTTTGTTCAAATTTCAATGAAAAACCAAAACCATGTTTTGGTGGTTTTGTAAAAAAGTGCACGATTAATTTTCATAGTTTCTTATTTTTGTAAATATCATTATAATATACATGGCCATTATATATATATGCAAACTTTTTTTAAAGTAATTTTATATTCTTATTTATATTTTCAGTATTTAATATTTTGCTAATTTCCCCTTTAAAACATAATGTGAAATAATTTATTTATGTTTTATATATGTAAAAATAAATTTAGATATATAATATTAACTAACTGTAAACTTATTGTAAACAATTCGTTATTACATTCTATAAATAGAATTTTTTGAATAATTTTAATAGTTATTAGACATATTAAATAACTAAAATCTATAAAATATATTATTTGTCAAACATATGACAAAATTCTGGAATTTTTTAATTATAGATATATTTTTACATATTTTAAGAATTATTAGTTTTTTCAAAAACCTTTTTCCATCTAGTCAAGATTTAATAACTAACAAATACACAAAGAAATAATGTTTTATAACTATTGCCATTCAAGTTTTAAGAAATAAAAAAAATCAAAAACAATTTTAAAATAATAATCACATTATTTTGATAAATTTCAATGTTAAATTCTAAATATTTTATAGCTATTGTTTAAATCAATGTATTAATTATTTTTTTGAAAATCTAAAAAATAGGGCAAAACAATTTTGTGGTAAAAAAAAATACAGCAAAACCAAAAACCAAAATCAAAATCTAAAAACCAAAAACCGAAACTAAAAACTGAAACAAAAATATAAAATAAAAAACCAAAATCTAAAATCTTGAAACTAAAATCTAAAAACCAAAAACTAAAACTAAAAACTAATAAACAATCATCACCTCAATCTTTAGAAGACTTTCTCAACAAAAAAGAAGAAGAAGACTATAAATACGCAGCAGTAGTCAATACGTTTGTTTATATTTCTTTGGTTAGAAAACCTCTGTTCTTTTCGTAAATGCTGCATTAAAAATTGTTTGTTTCGTAAATGCTGCATTAAAAGGAAAGTTGGAGGAAGCCTTTGTTGATGATTCAAAAGAGAAATGCTAACGCGAGTCGTGACAGGGAAGTGTGTCTCAATCCAACGCGGTGAACGCGTCAGGTGCACACGCTCCTTTACGCGGAATGATAATTAATACAGTGGGGTCATTTTACCTTTTTTAACATATCAAGAGTTCTGTAGATTACAAATTCATCTAGAACTTTACTGTATTTCATATTCGACCCTCTGCAAATATCAATTTCCTTATCCTGATCAAACCAGACGATTAAATTTCTGTATCAACTTTCAGTCTTGTTATTTGGTAATGACTGGTGCTTTACGTCACCAAAGATGTGAAAAAGATACACATAATTTAAGGTTGGAGTAAGCATTATCGACTCCACTAGTATCATTTAGTATGAGCTGACATATACATATATATATATATATATATAAATAGTGGCTATAAGATAAAAATGATAACCTTCGTTCATGCTCAATTAACAAAATGATTGGTTCATAAAAACTATTAAACCTGTTTATATGAATATTATAAAAGTCTGGGTGTATAGTTCGACTTAGGGGTGGGCGGTCGGGTACCCATTCGGGTTCGGTTCGGGTCTATTCGGGTTTTGGGTTTTCGGGGTCAAAGATTTCAGTCATATTCGGGTATTTCTAAATTTCGGTTCGGGTTCGGTTCGGATCTTTGCGGGTTCGGTTCGGTTTTGGATAATCCATTTAAATTATTTTTAAATTTTTAAAATTCATTATATACATTAAATTTCTCAAAATCTATAAAGAAAATAATATATTACAAATAAATTTAAATAACATATGTCAAAATACCTAAACTTAACATATAAATTAGTTTGATTTGAACATTTGAATAGAGAATCGGTAGATTGTTTAAGTATTTTTGGTGTTTTGAGTATACTTTAGATATTTTAGGCATTTACTTTTGACTATTTGTATATATTTTCAAGTATTTTGGAAAGTTTAAAAGTATCTTATATATTTTAGATATTTTTAATATACACTAAATCTAAAAATAGTTAATATATTTAGATATATAAATCTATTTCGGATACATTCGGGTACCCGAAATACTTTGGTTCGGGTCGGATTCGGTTTCGATTCTAAAAATACCAAAATTTTGAATCTATTCGGATATTTAATGAATTTCGGTTCGGATTCGGTACTACTTTTTCGGATTAGATTCGGTTCGGTTTTTCGGATCTGGATTTTTTTCCCAGCCCTAGTTCGACTGTAATCGAATTTAGTATATGTTGTAGAAGGTTGACAAAAAAAAAAGTATGTGTTGCCGGAGATGTATAATTTCTAATGAAATGGCCCAATAAAAATTTTAGGCCCATTGTAAATTTCTGGAACATAACCTTCTGCATCACACTAAGCCAGCCCAAGACTCTGCTTGCTTACTTTTAAGTTTTAACAAGGGATTTTTATTTTTTATCTATAACTCACATGTTCATCACTTTTTTTGTTAATTAACACATTAACAAAATGGAAATTGTTATTTAAAGCGCTGATCCAATCAAGAACAATCCACTGATATTGAAATATTCTTATAGGATTTTGCCTTTCAAGAGTGTTACAATTGTAGAGACAAAAACTCCAAAGATTCCGAACTACATAACACAAGATATTGTAATAGAGAAATGCTTTTTCTTAATAATTGTGATTTTAACGGCGATGGTGAGGGCAAAAGGTGACAATGTAGTTAGCCTTGGAACAAGTTGCGATGCTGGTTGGGTCGTCGTAAGCGTAAGAATAAGCTTTGGGGCAAGCAACCTTGAAGACCCTGGAGTAAGACGTTGGCTTGCAGGTGAGTGGGTTACCGAACGTGCCGGTACAACAGTACTGCGGTGAGTTAAAGGCAGAGCAAGCGCTTTTACAGGCTAATACCCGTTTCCCGTTGCGTGACCGGACTTGTAACCCAGCCGGACACATCCGGTTTAGATCGCTTACACAACCAGCGTAGCTACATTGGCCTCTACCTTTCACCGGCATTATTGACATTGCGAGGTTATAACTGTCATTATGCACAAACAAAACAAAGAACAACACTTTAGTTAGATTTGTAATAAAAGAAGTAGCAAGTTGGATGTTAGAAGTTTACAGACCCGTCGACGAGGCTGACGTCATAGAAGTCAAGCTCTTGGCCGAGGGTGATCTCTGCGAGAGTGGCCGGAGGTGAACCGCCGGCTCCGTTGCAATTGAGAGAACCGCCGCAGTCTCCGGTGGCGCAGCGACCACGGCCAGATCTGTCGAATGTGCAGCCGTGGCGACCCCAGAAGCGGCCGGACCAAAGCGGTGGGAGCTGAAGGGTGTAGGCTTTCTTAGCCGGAAGCTCAAATCCACCGCCGGCGAGTATGTTTTGGCCGGCGCTGGGCTGGATTCCTGGCCACACTGGGTATCTGCATTTGTTGAAGAATACTACCTTTGAAGCTGGTCACGACAAAGAACAAAGCAACATGTGGTTAGAGAATCTGCAACTAAAATATTTACACTCAAATCTAATAAACGTGAGACATAGATTTTCAGTATTTAAAACTAAATGTTAAAATAAATAGATTTTTAATATTAAAAGAGAACCTGAAGCGTGAGAGATAAGAAGAAGGAAAGCAAAGGTGAAGAGGTTTAGTGAAGCCATTGATGGAGCTCCACTGAGTGAAAGAGTGAGACTGAATCAACTTATGTTCTTCTCAGTGCTTTTTATGGAATTTAAGGGGAAAAAGTTGGGTATGGATGATATTTTTGGAATGTAATAATGAAAATGTTACCACATGTCTCGAGGCTGTCAGACCAGTTAGTGCGTGATAGCTTTTTCTTTTGTACAGTCAAAATAATGTAACTGTATTTTCATCAGCAGTTTCATATTCAAGTGACACTGATTAATCACTCTCCGTGATATGAAGTATGATTTAACTTTACATAATCGAGTTATTAACCAAACATTCTAGTTTAATCATATAAAAAAAAACCATCCCTATTAAAGAGAGATCTCTAATGTAAGCATCATCCACAAATGAAAAGCGTAAACTGTATGTATTCAGGTATGCATCATTCAGATTATTGTTTTTCATGAAAATGTGTAAAATACTCCTAATTATTAGGCCGATGTTGTGGATGTGCTTAGTCGTTGATACTAATTAAGGGTCCCATGGTTTACTCTATCCTATAGATTCTCTTGTTTTTGGAATGCTTGTAGTTCTTCACTCTTCAAAACATATTATCACACGCAAACAGTCACAAATGCAAACGAATTATCACACACTAACGGTGTATCTAATTATACTGTTGGAAGCGTATAACACATTTATATGTCTTCTTCGATTATTCGTTTGCATTTGTGACTGTTTGCGTTTTATTTATGTTTTGTACATTTGACTTTGGGCCTTGCAATAACTATTTCATGAAAAGCTTTGAGTAATTACAAGGTTCACAGTCAAACGTACAATAAAATTCTTGTGAAAAAGTTAAAGGTAAAGGTAAAGCATAACTTTCACCCGCTACCTCAAATTCAAAAACGAGATGCTTCTTTTCTAACATCTTACGCTCAGAGGCACATTATAACCCACAATTAAAAAAAATTAAGAAACTTATGGCTTGTAGTTTGATTCATATAACGTAAGAAGCCACACCTATTAAGAGACTTAGGCCCAACAAGATAAGGTGCAGAAAGAAGCTGAGCGAGCGATTCCACGAAAACTTTTTAAACTGTACAATGAAAAACCAAAATACGATTGTTCTCTGCTATTACAATGAAGAAGACGATGATCACCTTATCACCGTGGGAACGCAGCCAGGTGTTGTGCAACGTCAGCATCAAGAGGTTGAGCTACATCGCCTCCCACAGGATCGGGGACAACGACTTGTCTTCTTTGTCTCTCCCGCAGATAGAGAATCGTAATAAGACAGACAAAAAGCGTGAGTATTGTCGCGTTACCTTCGTCAAACACCACATTCTCAACCCAGGTCTCTACCTTTGGGTACACTTCTGGTAACGAGTCCACAAGTCTCACCTATCATTTAAAACACCCATTTCCTCTTTGTCATTTCGATCTGTTAGACTGCATCAAGGTAAATGATATAAGAATTGAGAAAAAGTCGGATTTTGAAGTTTACCAGGAAGGTATCAGCATAGTTTCTACGTAGCCATAGGCTTGCGAGAGCTAGTGTGACTGGCAATTTTGCTGCTGCATCGCTCTGAAGTGCTTGATCATAGTAACGTTTTGCTAGATGCAGATCAAAGGGAAGCCCTTGTCCATGCTCATGCATGTATCCTAGGTTGAACATTGCTTGCGCGTTTGACTGTGATTTAGCATGCATGTATGCCTCAGCCGCACGCACATAATCTCTCTCCGTTCCCTAAGAGATCCAAGAATGAGCACAGAGAGAAGAGGAATCAGGAGAAAAATCTTTTGTAAGTTGTAAACATCTCCTAACGTTATTGGTCTCATGATTTTATCCAAATAGTAAAAAAAAAACTAACCCGGCCATAGTAATATGCATCTCCAATAAGGAGAGCAGCATGTTCATTTCCTTGTTCAGAGGCACGCCACCACAAAGAATGTGCTCTCTCATGTCTCTCCTTGTCTGTGCAAAATCCAGATACTCCAATGCACATGCTTCTTTCACCGTATTTATCGAGGATCCATGCAGCATTACTCTGTGCTACTTCATAACCCATCTCTGCCATTCTTGAGTATAAGATTAAAGCCTTACCCACATCACCTTTAAGGTAAGCTTCAAGTGCCCATCTAGAGAGAGAACTCCATGGTCCTCTTTCTGCTACCAACTTATAGAACGAAGTGGCCTGTAACCAAAATGCAAAGAAAGTGAACAAACAATTGAAGCACAAAGTCCAACAACAATATGTGCCCAAAGTGTTCAAAGACATACGCCCTAGTGGAGACAAACATATTACACTTTGATGTCTTAATGAATATACGTTATAACTAATCACAAACATTCCCTTACCTCCATAATAAAAACAATGAAATATGGCTAAGGTTCTGAAGTTTATAAGAGCAGGCAGCCATGGTTTTTAAAGAGTTTTATTCCCCTTTATTGACTTAAGAATCATTGCATATAGCGTCCAGGTTAGGCAGAGAAAAAGTCTGAGAAATTTAAAAGTATATTACCATTTCCAGGTTCTTCTTAAGCCCAACTCCAGTATGAAACATCTTGGCGAGTTGATAGAAAGCCTTTGGTTGACCAGCATTTGCAGCAACAAAGAAGTATTTTGTTGCCTGCCTCACATCCCTTTTGACTCCTATGCCTTTAAGATACAGAACCCCAAGGTTATAATGCCCACTGGGGTCTTCATTGTCAACAGCCTTTTCAAAATATTCTTTTGCCTACATTTGAAGCCATATTACAATGGAACGTTAGATTCATAAGTTCCTATATTAAATCCATCGTCTACTCCTGCTAAATCAACAAAGCTAAACCTCTAGTCAGATAATGAGTAAGTCCTGGGAATTTTGAAGCCATACCTTAGTGTAGTTTTTCTTCTCTACTCCATAGCCTTTAACATACAAGTAGCCAATCCCATTAAACGCCGAATAGAGACCTTCTTTAGCAGCAAGTGTAAGCCACTCAAGCGCCTTGGTATAATTTCTCTCAACACCAGCTCCTCGTGCATATATCTCCCCAAGAAGCTCCATAGACCTCGGCTCTCCTTTCTCCACCGCCTTCGAAAACCAATGCAACGCCTTGGTGTGATCACGCCTCAACCCTCGCAGACCAAAGTAGTAGAACAGTCCAATCTTGTACATGGCCGCAGCATTGCCTTTCTGTGCCTGATACTCCAATATCTGAAAATCCTCATCCTCCTCCCCTCGTGATTTCCTTAGAGCGCCTTTGTTCTCTTCAGTCCCGCTATGGATTCTAGTTGGTTCCACCACTGGAGAGTCCTTTGAGATTAGGAAACTGTTCACAGCCGTCTCTGCTAACTCAGCGTATAGTTTCACAGCTTTATCATGCATCTGCAAACCACAAGGAGGGAATCAAATAACAAACTCCAAAAAGCTTTACACGTGTAAATTATTTATTTTTTAGCTTACATCTTGTCGAAGATAGGTGAAGGCAAGTGTCATCTTTGACTGCATGTTCCCACCTTCGGTAGCAAAGCTATGGTGAAGGAAGGACTTGCTCTTGCTCTTCTCACGCATCATCCCCGTCCCGTAGACGAATCCCATCAGCGACTGCGAGTGCGGATCTCCGGACGAAGACGCCGCCTCTATCTCCTCCACCGCTTCCTCCATCAGCCTATCGTTTCCTTCGCTCGCCGCCGAGAGAATCTTGTGGAGGCCGGAGTAGTACTGCGGCGACGCGGATTCGACGGTTGAGTCGTCGTCCGGCTCGAACATCCGTCGCCACGAGCCGGGATCGAGCTCCTCTTCGGATTTGGGCTCGGATTCGCCGAATTCGTCGAAGTCGGAGGAGTCTCCGACTCCGGGATCGTCTCCGCCGCTGTTGAGATCGTCGTTGGAGAGGACGAGGACGACGGGACGAGCGTGGACGCTAAGATCGAGGTAATAGAATACGATTACAGAGAGAACAATGATTCCGTAGGCCGGGATTCTCATTCTACCTACTCCTCCTTCACCTTCTTCGTCGTCGTCGTGGCTTCTCAGTGATCAGATCGAGTTTTCAGAGAGATGACGAGGGAGAGAAAGCAAGAAGATGAAAGGGGTAGTTATGTACTTTCACCAGTCAATAGATTGCCACGTCTAATCGTTATCATACATCCAATAGTCATATGCCATGTAAGTAGACTTGTCATAAAGATCGAATTGAGAGAGGAAAGAAATAAGACGATAGGGGTAGTTACGTAATATCAACCCAGTCAATAAATTGCCACGTTGAGATTGAATCGCTATCATACATCCAATATTAATATGCCACGTATGTATTCTTTTCTAAATTGCCACGTAAAATAAATTCACTTCAGTTTCAAACTGTGTTAATCAGTGTTTTGAAAACCGGACCGGACCGGCCGGTCGAACCGGTCCGACCGTGACTCGCTAAAGAAGCCGATTCCGGTTCAGTTTAAAACCCGGATTTGAGAAAAACCGGTAAAACCGGTTAAAACCCGGTAAAACCGGTGATCCGGGTCAACTTTAAAACCCGGTTCTAAAAAATTAACATATAAATAATGTTTTTTCAATTTCTTTTAAAATTTAATATTTCATAACTAATGTTTAATTATCATTATTTAAAATATTTTTTTATTTTATTAAATTTTATTAAGAAAAAAAATATGAAAAATCTCTTTTTAGATCTCATAACTATTCTGATTTTCACATATTCATAAAGATTGAGATTTTACTTGTAAAAATAAATAAATATGGTAATTTTTAATTGTAAATTATTTAATTTTATCAATTTCAATTTACATAGTATTCACTTGTTCACTTTATATATAGCTAGATTTATGTTTACTGTTTATTTTTCATTTAATAAAAAAAAGAATAGAGAAACATGTTATATGTAGAAGTAATTTTTAGATCCATATAGTGTAAATATATGATTATTTACATTTAATTTTTTAAAAATATAAAACCCGGTTCGACCGGTTGAACCGGTTCAACCAGTTAACCAGTAGCTGCACCGAGTCGGTATCCGGTCCGGTTTTCAAAACATTGGTGTTAATCGAATACATGTCTTTGATTTTCGTTTATTTATATGCATAAAAAAGAGGAGTCAAAGAGTTTTCTAGTCTTGAATCTTATTTCCGTCATCGAGCTTCATCAACATCCACTGTAACGACTGAATCACTTCTTCGTCATAGACCTGCTTCTGTTCCGCGACTCTCCTGTACTGATTCGCCTCCATCTCCACCGCGCTCTTCTCCATCCTCAGCTTCAGAAGCATCGCCATGGCTTCTCCAGCAGCCGATTCCGCCGCTCTCCTCTCCTTCTCCAGCTCTCTCTTCAAACCATCTCCACGTCTCCTCTCTCTCTTCACCATTTTTCTCAGAGTAATAACGTCGAACACCTGATCTTCGCGCGCTTCCTCGTCCTCCTCCTCGCTTTCCTCTGTCTCCGACAACGCTCGAGCAGTGTCTCTGAGATTAAGCTCGTCGCTTACAAGAAGCTGATCGCAGTTCTCACAGCTCTTGTTCGTCTTCTTCTTCTTCAACTCATCAGCAGAAGAATCAGGATTCCAGTGTAAGATGATACGTTTCTTCTGATCCAACTCATCGACCAGACAAGTTTTGGACACAAACCCATCTCTGCTGTTGTTGTCTTGATCGAATGAACTGCAACACTCAATCTTCGGAGAGACTCGATATACCTTCTCTAGAGACTGCACAAACGACGTGGGACACTTGAAGAGCAGAAACTTGAGTGCCAAAACGAGCAAGCAGAAGAGAAAGAAGAGATTGAGAATCTGAGAGAAACTGCAAAAAAAGAAGAACCCACATCCAAAGCCATCGACTTTACTCAAAAGGTTGAGAAATGAAGCGAAACCCATTACGTAGTAGTAGTAGTAGACATCAATAGATAAGAACGAAGCAACTCATAAACATATACACTTCGAGTTTTTTCTTAAAAGAAGGGAAGTAGATTCCCAATGAAGAGAATGCGTGTGAGAGTTAGGGATTGTAGATTGGGGAACGAGAAGATAAATTATAAAACGGCGAAGATTGCGAGGTTTATAATGTCTAGAAATAATAGCCATGTATAATTAGTGAATTTATCCACGAAAGTGGCTTCCCATAAAAGAAATTCTAATTTCTTAAAAAAAAGTTTTTATTTTTTATTTTTCAACAATTTTTCATTGCATACACATATGCAGTTGTTGATCAAAAAAAAAAAAACACATATGCAGTTGATGGTTATTTGGATGTGAATATGTGATTTACAACTGTGAACATACAGACTGTGCATTGTTCATTAACAAATTAAGCTTTTCCGGCAGAACCAAAGAGTCGGATCTTGTCAGCGATCACAGCTTTCATGGCTGTTTTTGTTGTCGACATGAGGTCAACAAGGTCGGTCTTTTTGGAGGAGGTAAGAGCATCCATGTAAGCCTTTCTTACTTCTGTGTTCACGTTGAACTTCCTCACTCCATTTTCAATGCATTCCTGACCACAACATGAGACAACCATTAATATATCCATAAAGAGTTAAACCCATACCAAAATCTTGATAAAGCTCTAGATACCTTGATAAGCTTCTCAGGCAAACCGGAAGCTCCATGAAGAACAAGAACGACACCTTTCTTCGAACTTAGATTGTGAAGTTCCTACAGATTTGGAGATCATTTAGAATAAGAGTGACGCAAACTCAGTAAACTGCACTCAGCAGAAGAGTATGTTTAACCTTAAGCAAGTCAAGCTTGAGGTTTGGGCCGGACTCAGGGTATTTTCCATGGACATTTCCTATACACACAGCCAAAGCATCTATACCAGTCTCCATAAATTCCTGAGCCTGAAAGAACTCATTGTTGTTTGGTTTAGGAGACATGGATAGTAGCAAGGTGAGAGATTATATTTATCTGCGTTTTAAAACACAAAACAGACCTGGTGAACGTTGGTGAGTTTTGCTTCATAATCTTCAACGGTCAAGCCATCCTCTGTACCTGAGAGTCTACCTAATTCAGCTTCCACCATAATGTTTTTCGGACGTGCCAACTCTGTTATCGTTTTTGTGTATGACACGTTTTCCGTGAAGGAAAGATGAGAACCATCTACCATCACTGAATCAAATCCCTGCACGAAATCAATTGGTATGAAATTTTTACATAAAACTAAGTACAATAGGTGCAGAGAGAATGAAGATAGGCGATGTATATCTCAAACTTACGAGTTCAAGAGCTTCTAATAGCTCATGTTTTGTTGTTCCGTGGTCAAAATGTACAGATATTGGCACCTGCCACATTGTGCATATTAATCATGGGAGTCAATGTCAAACATATGTATAAGGAATTTAGCACCAGCAACATAAAAATTCATATTTATTCCGGACAATCTTGCTTTTTTTCAAGTTGCCGCGTTAGTAGTTTTTTCGTTTGATTCGTGATAGCAAAGTAAGCTCAATACATGACTTGCAATAAAATATAAATCTAATGCAGAATCAAAGTTACTTACCCTGGCTTGTTCAGCTGCAGAGATGCAACATGACACCAATGGAATACCTCCTTGCTTGAACGCACCTGGATGGACCTAAAAGCATGGCCATAAGAACAAGGGGGAAATCAGCTTTCATTTTTCTGTCAGGCATTTTTGAACAATTGAGAACACAGTGTTATGCTTTGGTTTCTATATGTCGCTGATGTCTCTCATATGAAATCCACTTTTTTGGTCACAACACTAACCTGTAAAATGGCAGGACTATTTTCTTCTTCTGCAGCTTCTACAACAGCTTCTATTCCTTCCAGGTTATACACATTAAATGCTCCGATTGCATATCCACCATTTTCCGCGTTCTATTTCACGTTAAAACACAACATCAATATATGAAAAGGAAAATTGAGGCTGGAGAACAAGGGATATACTCACAAGAAGTAGCTGTTTCGTTGATCGTCCAGCTACAACTGACCAGGACTTCACAACTTCAGCAAGAGCTGTGCTGCTACCAACATTACCTGTTACATTTGGGGCATATATTTTTAAGGATACCTATATTCTTCAGTTGAATATGTTTTTTTTTTTCTTTATTACAAATTAGATTTACCCGGGAAAACAATGTAGGGGACTCCGGGATGTCTACTTTCTGGACCTAACTTCCATACTGGAACACCAGCAAGGGCTTGGCCAATCACAAGTGCGCGTCTTGCTTTAAGTGCTTTTGTTGCTGTGTCTGATGACGTTATTCCACCCTAAACGAAAGGATTACAGTGTCAAAATTCGACGAACTATAAAAACAGTTACAGTCTTTGACTGTACTGTACATTGACAGATTGTGCCAGGAAGATAATATGGGTAAGCTGAACACAGAAGTAATAAGTGTTTGCAAAAGTACCTTAGCAAGAATGTAACGGGGTCTAGTAGTTATCTGGCTCACTACTTCAACCAGAGCGGAGCTCACTTTGCTATTAATATCAAGACTCTCCGAAGATGCTGTCAAAATAAATAGTAAGCCCGTTAATGATGATATCCCTCGCCCCTCGGTCATGACTTTATTACCAAGTAATAAAAGTATATAAAGAGTAAGAATGGAGAAACAACTTTTCCCGGTGATGAGCTCGCGACTGCTCATAATTAGAGTCTCTCTGCCAGCACGAAGGAAAGCATCGGCCATCTCAACCGCTCTACTGATTTCTGCAGCTCTTACGTCGGAGGACTTGAGAGCAACTTTCTCTACAGAGATCTGTTGATCATAGCTACAATTTAGCACCGTAACAACGATCCCTGTTAGCCATATCTACTTGTTTTTACCTCGATGCTCCTTAACTTCTGCTTATGTTGTGATTGAAGTTCTTCAACCTGTTCATTTATTGAAAATTACTCGGGACTCTTATTAAATTTATTTCATTTAACGCAACAGAGAAATTAGTGTTAGTAAAGAAACTTAACCTGCTTTGTTGTTTTTGGGACATAGGAACCCACAACTATAAGCGCACCACTACTTTCTTTATCAGATGCAAAATCTTTCGGCAACACAAGATCTTTTGGAATAATCCCTATTCGAGCAGACACAAAGCTCGCAGCAGTACGGCATAAGAAAGATTTCCCTTTCTGTTCTGCCTGCCAAAGATAATGTTTGATCGAACTAAGGGACCAAAACTATAAGATGAAAACAAAAATGCATACTCTAATTGATCATTATACCTGGATCATACCCGCTGCAAATACAGCCATGTCTCTATCACTAGCTGCATTGACAATACATGCAGATCCCTGAAATGGAAACAAATTTTGACACTTTAAACAAAACCTAGAGTTACTAGTTCCACCAGTTCTGAAGATCAGAAAAGTTCACTGAAGGCTAAAGGGCTAAAGCAGAATATGCTGGAAATATTACCTTCTTTAAACTGCATAAGAACTCACACACTGCATCAGGGCCACCTGTTCTTAGAAGTTGGATTGATATCGACTCAACGCTGTTAGCAGGAATGGTGCCAGCTGTTTTTTCCTCAACCCACTGGAATCATAAGAAATTTGTTCGTTACTACTATTTTCGTCAGGGTCAAATTATATTAGATGATTCTACTGCTGGAAGAATTTAGACCTCACGGAGATTTGAGGATTTATATCCAAAGGATGCGTCTTTGGCAAACTCTGTCTCTCCTGCAGGAACTAGTCTGCAATACTCATGATGAAGACTATCAAATTTCATTTCACGAAGTTAAAACACAGACAATCTTTGTTCACGAGGATATACCTATCAGAATCTGCAACATAATGCACGTCATCAATAGTATAACGCCCTCCTTGAAGGAAGAAGGGGCAAATAATCCATGCGTCCATTTCCCCAAGTATAGAGACAGCAGCATCTGCTTCCTGCATGGATCGTAATTTCAAGTCCAAATTAAAAAGTGATATGATGGTCTGCCATTTCGTTCTAGGGGGATCAAACTTGCCTGAGGAAAATGACCACGCAATGTTGAATCACCACGCAGCACAACGGTGTAGTCAGCATTGCCAACTTCTTTTGATGCGGCACATAGGTTGGAACAGATATCTTTGATCAACGCACTAGCCTGTTTAAGAAATATGCAGGTAGAGCTTGAAATTGGTTAAAGCTGATGTCGCATAAGCGTTTCATTGTTGGAGATTATAAATCTTCAATAAGTAGACTGCACAAGACAGTAGTGTCTTTACCTTCTCAGAGCTCAATGACCTCGAATTTGTCAATATGAAGAAGCATGCAGGCTTCTTTCTGAACTGCTCAGAAATAGACTCAACACTCCTGTCAAAATGTAGGGCAAAGCAATATACAAATATCAAAGTCTGCCATTGTGTTCTAGGCTAGCAACTTGAACTCTTACTTAGTCCGATTCATGATAAATTTCGTGTTGGCAAGATAAATTCAGGATTAATAGAGAAAGCATGCAAGACTAACCATTCTGTTAAAACCTCTACGTCATGAACAGTTTGTGTCCCAGTTGGATCATCATCAAGAACAACCACCGTCTTTGACTTTCCCATATTCAATCTATGTATGTCATCTGTGGGGTCGAAAGGCCATTCAGATGGAAGAGATTTTAATACGTCTTCTTTCTTCAGAACAGGAAGTCTCCCTTCTACTTTAACCCCTCCAAGGGTTTCATATACCTATAAATATAAGAGATAATAAACCCCAATCAGGACACAAATCTCAATACTGTTATAGCTTCACTTTACCATCTATGGTTACGAAAGATAGTCAGTAAATACTATATGTGGATCTTGAGTCCAATAGTTCATATGCTATAAGATTAATATCCAAGATGTTTCAGCTTCTAAGAACATTTCATCTCAATAAACTGTAGGTATCTGCGTTACTAGTAAACGTTTTCACTTGCACCCTTTCAAGTGAAAAGAGGATTTTTATTGTTTTTAAAGACAGATACTAACAGGCAAAAATTGTCCCAAACTCAATACGTATAATCTTGGCGCTAGGATTTAGTGCATATATGACAATTATACCTTGACTACTCCAGCATCATCTATCCGTCCCCAGCCCGCAGCGGAGCCTGCAATTGAAAATATTTATAATAGTATAGCTCACTAAAAGTAGATTTTTTTTCTCTTTCTCCAAAACATTAAACAAAGAAGCACAGCCAATATATTTTTCGAGAAATTTGAAAGACAGGAAACATCGTTGAAATGGTAGGAACGAAATAATGCACGTTCAAGATGAATCGAGAAAAATAAAAAAGATTAGTCTACCGGCTAAGAATAGCTGGTGTGCCACAGTTGATATATGGAGTGGAACTTTACGAGATGAACCGTCTCGGGTAACAATTCCCTGCAGTCAAAACTCTTGCTAAAGTTAACATAAAACAAAAGAGCAAGTTTACAAATTTGACTACAGTTGCTAATCTTACCAAATCCTTAACAAAAATATCAAGAGCAGAGTATGGAGTATAATCATTATCCAGCATGTGTGGAACACGATTTTCAAACATCCTGCAAGAATAGAAACCATTCAACTTATGACATTGCACGCTAACACAATCGTGTTTCTCATAAACTTGCAAAAATAAATATCAAGAAGCAGAAGCATAGAGTTTCACGAAGACAAGACTTTAGGCTCAAGATTATTAACATCTTGCAATCTTTTTTATAACTTCAAGCTTTTAGAGACTGAATTAACAAAATACGACCAAACTGGAGACTGTTTGGCAATATCATTCTTTGCCAGACTTGGACAAGTAATGATACAACTACAGAAAAAATAAAGACCGGATATTCTCTGAGATTATACAGAGCATCAGAGTGGTGCACATTTCATCAGATATGCTATTGCCGTTGATGGTACCACATACTTATCAGATATGAGAAAAGAAAAATTTATTACATAAATATCTAAGTAAAGCATACCAAGATGTTCCACCGCAGTCTGAAATAACATTGAATAGCTTTCGAGTATTCAGACCTAACCGAGCTCCAAATGCCATTGCTTCGGCAGCTGATGCAATATGAACTCCCGCAAGCAATTGATTGACCATTTTAACACCACTATGGAACATCAATTAAAGCCGTAACAAAGAAAGTGAAATGATGTCCATGTCAGTTAAGAAAGGATCGAGATGGTGATAACAAAAGAGCATAACATATTACCTTCCTGCGCCGCAACCTCCTCTAATAACATAAAGCTTCTCACTTAATGCTGCACAAAATCAATATAATCAGGTACGTCCAGGTTACTGATGTAAAAAAGGAAATATTTCACGAGAAAAGTGAATTTGAAATAGTCACCTGACAACACAACCCCCGCAGACTTAAGTGCCTCTTCCGTACCTGATGCCATCATCTGAGAAAAAAACATATATCTTCACCTTCATTACAAACACGGTAGATAGGTTTCTTTCTAGACTTCATACCGTAAGTTCTCCCATGGCAGCCCTCTTAACACCACCAGAAACAGGAGCATCCACAAGCTTTAGGTCCTTACCCTCATCTAAAAGATTACCAAATAAAAGAATAAATTATAGAACTCAATCAAGTGACAGTAAAAGATCATGATGGAACTAAAAATTGATTAGCGGAGCATCTGACAATCAAAATCAGCTCAGAGTGGAACTTACTTTCTAGACGCCTTTCAAGTTGGCTAACAAATGCGGGAGAGACTGTTGACGCAAGTACAACAGTTGCGCCAGATGGAATAGCTGAGATATTGTTAAAGAAAAACATAGGAAAATCAGCTCTAAGCTCCAATATAAGAGCTAGAATAACAGAGATATACCTTCAACTGCTCCAAGATGCCCATACAAGACATCCTCAGCTTGAACCTCGTTTGTTACCATAATTACAAGAACATCTACATCTGTAGGAGCAGATACAAATAAAAGCATTATATCAGGGGGGAAATGACTGGGTTCAAAGGAGGATTTTCATCTAAAAGTTCTGAGAAAAACATGACACATCTACATTGTCTATTCAATTGTCTTGATTTTGACAACTACCTTTTGTCACATCAGCTGGAGAATTTGCTGCCACTCCCCCGACACTCTCAAATCTGACGAGCGTTGGCTTGTATACCTGCAATACAGTATTAGTATCAAAACATTTCATCTAACGATATCATTTTTTCTACTCGAGAGTGATACACAGGCTTTTTAAAGTTAAATTCCGAAATATATAATAGTCTGAACGATCTAACGCTAATAAATACCATAGACTCCCTAGAGCATTCACAGTGGAGTAATCAGAGGCTTACGTCATAACCACGGACAGAAAAGTTTGATTTCAACAAGTGCGCTGCCATACCAAAACCCATTGCTCCGAGACCAATAAAACCAATTCTTTTCACAGGCTTTGCTTGAGTAGTTATTTCTTTGGCCAAATCTTCTGGCTTGTAAAGTTCTTTATTGGCTGCTTCTAATATGCCAACACCAAGTACTTTTTCCCATATCTGTTCAACCATTATGCGAACGCTTCATTAGACAGGCATGTGTCATGTACATGGTATATGACAGTACTTTTCTTTTCCTTTAGATTTTCCACAAGTTTCGGAAAAAAAAATGGAAAGAACTCTATTGGGGACCTTAGCCAATGAAGTAGATGTATTATCTCCGTTCATCTGTGATATGCCTGGACAAGGGGAAATTATGCATAGGATTAAATAAGTGGAAAGAAGTCGTTATCATTGTGCCATACATAAGATCATATTGATATGTACCGAGGATTAGTTGTTGACGTGCAACTGCCAAAAGTGGGATAGGGAATGGGAGCGATTTGGCTTTATCTTCAACAATGCCCTTGCCATTTGGAAAGTCAGTTAGCGTTTCATTAGTTACATGTGCTAAACATCCCTTTGAACGATGTATAATAATCACTTTCAAATTGGTGTATCATACCAGATTCTGAGAGAGAACATCGAGGAAGCGACCGTCTATATCACTTTTCAGCAGCAACGGTATATGGTTCTTGTAAATCCTGAAAACAAAATACACACAGCACAAATTAATTCACTGACAGCCATCGTAGAAATATTGGCATGTCAGTATGGCTTAAACCTTCAGGGAAATCTTTAGTGAGGAGCTCAAATACAAAATTATTTGTCTTCCAGTTATACTTGCTAAACGAGAAACCACGCTATATATACAATTTACTTGCAATAGTCTATTATCACAAAATTCAGGACTAGACTATTCTGCCTATTCTTTTCCCCTCCCCTTAGTGTACATTAAAAGTTCTCCTACTACATGAAACGTTGTCAATCCTATCATTGAAAAGCCGTCCTACTAGCAATACTGGAATACTTTTGTATTACTCGTAACCAAAGGGAAGTCCTTATAGGCATAATGCATACCATGAGTTTCCAGCAGCATTGGAAATGATGTCATACAATATCCATGGATGCACACCTGCCTGAGAACCTAAAGATATAGCTTCCACAGCAGCAACAAGATGAATGCCCTCAAGCAGCTCATTCACCATTTTAACCTTACTGGTTCAAAAACAAAACAAAAAACAACGCGATCAATGAGTTCTCTATAATGCAGGGGAACAGTTAGACTCATCAAAGGTTTTTTGCTTCATGCATATTACGATCAGAGAATTCATAGGTTTCATGATATTTCCGCAAACAACATGAACATTATGATGGATACAAGGTGACCAACACGAGAAGGTTATTTATCACCCCAAATTTCCATACCTTCCAGCACCAATTTCTCCCTCAAAGGTGTAAAGCTTCTGACACATTGCTTCACGAAACAAAGAAAATGTGTCAGTAACAAAACTAATTTTCAGGAAGTCCACATTTTGAGAGGGTCTATTAAACTTGAGTTAACATTTACCAGTAAGATAGGGTTGTGCTCTTGTGATCGAATCTGACCTTCCAGATGCTATGATCTTATAAAGTTAAAATTAAACGTGTTACTACAAGTACAATGATAAGCCAGTTCAAACAGTGAATAGAGATCAAACTAGCTCAGTAACACTCCACCGACATCAAAAACTTAGCGAGAGAGGAGAGATTATACCATTAGCTTTCCATCAAGAAGCTCAGACATTCCTTTTAAAACATAGGCATCGACTACGAAAATCTGCTCTTTGCCCTCTGCATCGGAAACAAAATCCCATTTTGAGTTCACAACTGAAAAGCTCAAACCTCAAAATACAGAGATGAAAATTCAAATGATGCCTCAAAAGTATCAAATTTGTAGCAACCTGTAAGTTGTTTCTCTAGCTTCTGGAGGTCCAAAGGCGGTATTGTCGAAGACAAAAGCAAAACAGCCCCCTTCTGTAAACCTGAAAAGAAATGACGCATACAGTCACCTACACAACAATCATGAGATAAACTTCAACAACTGTTGGGTAAAGAAACTTGGGAATCAACCTTTCATAACACCCTCGTCGCCAAAAATAACATCGTGGATTTGGTCAGGGTGGGAAAGTAACACCACCACGGCTGCTGCACCTGCTTAATCAATAACAAAGACAGAAAAGAGAGATAGAGAGGAGAGTAAATAACATAACACCATGACAGTATCAAGAGTAAACAGAGAGACAGCAACAGAAAGGCTAGTACTAAACTTTGTTTCTATGTATCATAATTGTTTCTAATTACTTATAACACACAAAAAATCTGCTACCTTTCCCAACATCTGCAGGACTATCACATTTGCATCCTCCCAAGTCAGTGAACTTCTCCACCATCTCTGTACTTATCTGTAGAATACAGATACAACCGTTTAACTTTTCTCCTCAATTTTTTTTTTAAAATAAAGCTGAAGAAAACAAGTCTTGTTTGTTAGTTTCTAGACAAAACCAATAAATCACAGAACATTTCGCAGACTAATCAGATCATTTTAGTTGAAGTTAACACTTTTTGTTGTAGAAATAGAAACAAACATGCAAGAAACAGCTGAATTATCTGAGATAGACTAAGAAAAATTCTTAAGACACCGAAACCAAAAATCGGTACCATTGTTATGAAACCTGATCAACCTGATTTAATATACACGCCGATCAAAAGAAAGAAGAAGAAGCTGACCTCGAATGCTTGAACCTTAAACCCAGAACGAAGAAGCGAAGAAGCTAGTTCGAAGCTGAACAGATCCAAACCAACGAACCCAACGACGCCACCACCGTCACCTCCCATTTTTTGTTGTTCTTCGATTCTCTTTTCTCCTCCGCCGATTTAAAAATAATTTCAGTCAGCGAACCAATTTCATACGCATGTGTGTTTCTGTAACGTCTATGTCATATATATCACATCCGCACGTTATTATTACTACTCTTTTAGACTAATCTCCGATTAATTAATTAATTAATTGAATTAATTAATCGTATAATAAGCGCTCTGTCGTAACTGGTAAGGGTAGTTTAGATTAATTTCCATTAGTATTAGGCGCGGCATTAAGAAAACACGACATATGTGTTACATCGTAGACTCTCTCACTCATACGTGGAAATCCATATCCAAAAAGCTTTTTTAACTTATCTGGCAAATGCTTCTAATATTCGCACAATTGATAATTTTGTAATTGTTTAGGTGAGATTCGAGACAATGTCTGAAAACTACAGCAAACCATAATCTTCATGTTTTGTGATCTCTGGTTCTTGTCATATCTTACCGTAACAACAATCTTTTCTGTAAACTCTTATAATTAGATTACAATTTGGATTCAAACTAACTAATGTCACTAATCCAGCGCTTAGTCTTTGATCCGCTGCGTAAGAGTCGGATCAGAACTGATTTTGTTACTGTTTCTCGGAAAAACAGGAAGAAAACTCGATTAGATTCAAAGAACAAACAAAACTATAACCATCGTGTGTGTACTATATAAGAAACGTGAAATTGTATTACAACAATCCACACAACTTTCAAAGGAAGACAACAAATTAAACCGTTTGTTTTAATTATTAAGCTCTTTGTTTCTTCTAAAATATGGAGGCCGTTAGATTCGCCGTCGCCGTCGTTTTTGTGTTTTTCTCCGTCTCGTCGTCTAAGGCTGAGCCTACACCGCCAATGGGTGGAGGCGGCGGAGGAGGAGATGCTCACTCGATGCCGTGCATACAGAAACTGATGCCATGTCAGCCTTATCTTCACTCGGTGACTCCTCCACCGCCGGCGTCTTGTTGCCTGCCGTTGAAGGAGATCGTCGAGAAAGACGCGACGTGTCTTTGCTCCGTATTCAACAATGTCGACATGCTCAAATCGCTTAACCTCACTAAAGAGAACGCTCTTGTTCTCCCTAAAGCTTGTGGTGCCAAGGCTGACACCTCGCTATGCAAAGCCAGCAATGGTAAAGCCACCTACTAATACGACGCCGTTTAGAGTAGATTTAGCTAGGGCTGGAATTATTATCCGAGATCCGGATCCGATCCGAGATCCGATCCGGATCCGCTCCGAAAATAGGATATCCGGGGCGCCCGGATCCGAATCCGGATAGTAAAATGTCGGATCCGCCGAATCCGGATCCGAATCCGGATATCTGGATTTTTAGGTCCGGATATCCGGATCCGGATCCGTTCTTTTTTAAATATATTAAATTTAAAATATTATTAATAATTATAGTTCATTTATTAATATTTATACATAAAATTAGCCTTATAATATTATATTTTAATTTTAATAATATTATATGCATAAATATATTTATAAATTTTGTAAAAATATTTAATTTATGTAATATTTATAGATTTTTTTGTATTTTAAAAAATATTTTTATTTTTTTTAATTATTTTGACGGATCCGGATCCGAATCCGGATATCCGCGGATATCATGATATCTAGACGGGTATCCGGTACCCGGATATCCGGAAGACACGGATCCGGATCCGGATCCTAAAATCACGGATCCGACGGATCCGGATCCGGATCCGGGTATCCCGAATATCCAGGATATCCGGATCCGTCCCACCCCTAGATTTAGCTGAAGGCACGCACGTTTTTGTTCCTTATCTTTAATACTTTTTATTTTTTACTAAGGCACCACTACACCTTCGACGTCGCCGGCAACTACCACAACTCCCCCGGCATCTTCCACTGGTATGACTACATAATCTTTTAATAACATTTTTTTAAAGAAAATAAATTTTATGGTTTTTCTGAATCTATATGAGTTAATGCCAGTTAGAGTATTTACTTTTGGTTTTTAAAAACATAAAACAGGAAGCGGTTCCACCGGAGCTTCATCTTCTTCAACGGCCAAACCAACAAACTCGGCTCCGGCCATCAACTTCGCCGGAGTTAGCTTCGCATCAGCTTGCGTGGCACTGGCAACAATCTTCTTCTGATCTACTACTATATTGCATTATGTCTTTATTTGTTATTCTGCGTAGGTTTTCAAAATGTTGAAAATTGTTTGGTTATTTATTATTAATATGCACTTGAAATTTCTAATAATAATAATTTACCGGCATTTTCTCCTAGCTACAATGCCCAAATTTAAAAATTTATCTCATTACGGTTTTTATTTTACAAAAAATTAGAGGAAGACAAAAATGAGTTGGAGGTATATGGATGTTATAAACCACTAATTAACTATAATCATCTAAGTTTTATCTACATAAAATATAATTCACAAACATGTACATCACAATACGAAGTATAAAGTAATGATAGATACTATGACGTTATTACAATTACTTTTAAATATACTGATGTCAAATAACAATATGTTTAAAATATATATACCTCATTAGAGTTTGATAGCTAACGTTTTTGGAAGCTAGTTTTTTTAGCTACTGTCAAGATTTTGACGTTGCAACTCTCAGATAATGTAATAAGAAATTATTCTCTGTTAAAATATATTGACGATAGCTACTTGAGATCCCCTTTTTACTTTGATTATAACTAATGAACGTGTTTATATATTGTTATCCAAGTGTTTGTGACTGTGCTTTTAAAGATATAATCGAGTAGGAAATCTTGTGACAGTTCATCAAATGGATCCGGTATAGTTATTTATTGGTAAGATTGGTGCAGATAATAAAAAAACGAGGAAGAATACAAAACAAGTAGAGTCTAAAGTTCAGGGCACTTTACAAATAAAATCATATAATTCGAACCACTGACAGCGACAAATGCATATACGCAAGTAAGCATACAGCCGCGTAAACATATATACACATGCACATTAGTGTGTGTGTGTGTGTGTGTATGTATCCACCATATGAAGTCATAAGTTAATTAAGAGTGCACAACAACAATTTTATACATATACTAATCAGCCTGATCATTGCTACTAAATTTTTGGTATGTAATTTTCATCAATTAGAATTAAAGCATTCGTATTGTAAAATATAATTTTGATCTAAATATATGTAGATTTTGTTAGTAAAGTAAATATACGTAGTCACATGATGAGTTATATTTTAACAACAATAATATAAAACGTTGATTAATAATCATTTAAAATGTCGCAACTATTACTAACATACATACATCTATACATGATTACATGTATATATGATGTATCCAGACAGCTAGTGAGCTGTATTTGTATATTATGATATACTAATTTGTTTCATAGTACAGACTTATATGTAATCTTAATTTGTTTTGGCTTTTGAAATTTCTAAAAACAGATGAACGTTTTTATAAAAATGTAAAGAAAAAGGAAACAAGAACAAGAGAAGCCATGTCTGATGATATAAGTTAGGTAGCGTCGTGATTCGAGCTCAGCCCAATCGCCCAGCTTTTCCCAATCACACCCATCCTTCATCCATGTGCTTCTTTCTTATACCTAGTGTAGATGTAAACAATCCAAACAAAATATTAGCAAAATGTGAAAGATATTTAGTCGTTAAATGATAAATTTGAGTTTATGATCTTTTATCTGTTTGAATAAACGTAACATAGAAGAGGACAAGTGTACATTCATTTGAACAAGGGTTTACAAGTAGGGGTATCAAAATGAACTAACTCGCTCAATTTATCTCAGCTCACAGTAAGTTCGGATCTTTTATGAACTACTTCAGCTCGGTTCATTTATTATATGAGTTTCAATATGTAAACTCTTACTCAGATCATGTAGACCATGAGTTAAATGAGCTAGCTCGTGATCTAATATAAAAATAAAAATTATAAAATAAAACAATGATAAAATAACTTCTATAATATTATTCAGAATTTAAATATTAAAAAATCCAAAACATAAATATTAAATACTAAATAAAAACTAACACAAGACAAAAATAAAAATCCAACACCTAAAATAAATTAAATTAAAGCAAAACCAATGATCTAAATCCCTATTCTTTGTAAGAGTCTTCATCTTCAATATCTTATGTATATTTTACATTTTAATTTTAAAAGATAAATACATCTGATTAATATAGAAATTATCTTTTAAGAAGATTTGGCTTGAAATTTTAATTTTAGAAGATAAATATGACAAATATAGAAATGATCTTTCTTTACATAAGAAAGATAGAAGTTATTCAAATATATATATATATATATATGTAAGTATAAAAATGAATAAGTTCATAAACCAGCTCATGTTCATTAAAGATCGTTTATATAATTCGTGATCTAATTTAAGCTCGATCAATAAGTTTATTTAAGTTGAGCATAAAATATAGTGATTGTGCTCATGAAAAATTAAATTGCGCTGAGCTAGCTCATGAATTATAACTCATTTTGACACCCCCCACAAGTACCCAAAGCTGAATGAAAACATTTAGTTCTAATTTCTAAATGACCTGACCTTTGTCACGACAAAAAGTCACAAATAAAATATTATATTTAAGTAATTTCTAGTGTTTGGTAGAACTAAAATAGACAAATAAGCTGGTCTTATAAGGGATGAATCTGATTAATTATATCGATTTGACTTGATTATATGATAATTAATTAAGTAGCAGACACATATATATGAATTAATGAATTAAACTGAAATGAAAACCTTACTTTTTGTAATTTGATTACTATAACTATCGGATAAAGTCGCCAAGAAAGTTAAGAAGCGACAACTATAACCCGGAGAGAAAGAAGATACACAGAGTTGTGAGTTGTACACAACCAGCAGAATGAATAATTAACACTTAATCACCTCTTAATCCATAAATTAATTCAACTATATGTACACACGTAATTATAAAAAGCCAGCCCATTTCTGAGAAACTTCTCTCTTTGTGTATGCGACCTTCTCTTTCTCTAGTTCTTAAGTCACAATAATGGGAAACACATCTTCATGCGCACCATTGATCACATCATCAGGAGTGGTCAAAATCTTATCTCCATTCACCGGAACGCTCGAAGTCTTCTCAAAACCTACCAAAACTTCAGATATCGTCTCTCAAAACTCCGGTGAATTTATCACCGACTCAACACTGCTCCAAATCGGCCACCGAGTCACCCCCGTATCTCCCGACGAGTTTTTGCGGCCGAGACGACATCTCTACCTTCTCCTTCCGACAGACATGCTCTTCTCTGTCTTAACACAAGAAGAACTCGCTCTCATCTCCGAAAAAGCGGCAGAGATACTCAACGAGAGCCGGTATAACCATTTGAAGAGAGTGTTCCCGGTTTGTATGTTTCCGTTGTCTGGAGACAGAAGAAGAAACTCATCATCGAGTAATGAAAATGATCATCATGATCATCATGATCATGATGGTATGGAAATAAGAGACTCTCTCGAAGAGAAGGTACTATGCGAACTGAACTATGGTTCTTGGAGGCCCGGATTAGAGACGATCGTGGAGAGCTAAATGAATAAAATCTCGAGGGTTGTTAAATATTTTTGTTTAATCATAGACGATTATTTTTTGTTCTATATTTTTGTTTCCCTGATTTTTCTGTCCGAGTTTTAAAGAAAAATTGAGGCTTATATACATGAAAATATTCACGATATATTGAATTGGTTAACTATAAATTTGAAGTATAGAGATTGGCATGAGCTAGAGCATGTATGTATCCCTACATTAACTTTTAAGAACAAGTAAATCAAATTCCTAACAAAAGAAATTATATACTTTTGAGATTATCTCTAATGCAAGTAACTAGTTTTGACTGGGGTGTTTCTTCCATCGGATTAAAAAGGATAAAGGTCAACGCAGACGCTGGTTTCTGGTAAACCATATTTTTTAGGTACAACTATTTTGGTACGTCTTATATTTATATACATGTAAGTTTTAAATTTAGTTAATATATATCGACTTGAGAACTTTATTGGAACCATACGCAGAAACTCAGAATATAAAGATTTCGCCAGCCGATCTAATAATTAAAGGAGGAATATTAGAAAGGACCTGCATATTTTTTACGACCTAGGCGAAAGTCTACACACCTACCTGAGTATAGGTATATCATAATTCAATAATTCATACATACCTGTGGTAATAAATAAAAACATAGACAGATAATAAGTGTTTAGTGTTCAATCCAATTCAAAAATACTGATGCTACGCTAAGGCCCATTAAATAAGCTTATCGGTTGTATCCATGTTTGGGCTTCTAGAAAATCACGAGGATGACAAAGCAACAAAATGTGAGTCATCTTAAATAGACTCTGGAGGAGGGACCTCGCCTAAGAGCATGATTATCGCCCGTCCTTGGGCTCGTCCTTAGATATTTTGGGCTTAAAAGAAAATCGAAAAAATGAGAGAAAATGAAGGACGGGCCTTAATACGGGACATCTATTTTCCGTCCTTACGGGCCAGCTGGCATTTTTTGCGAAACGGGGTCGTAGTTGTCTAGGGTTTGTGTCGCCATTTGGTATCATTTCGGCCTCTTCCTCTCTCGATTCACTCTCGACGGCGAAGCTTTTGGAGAAACGATCCCGACGATTTCTCGCCGCAAAGGAGGTCGTCTCGGTTAGTTCGCAAGACGAGACCGATCTGGTATCATTTCGGGCTCTTCCTCTCTCGATTCACTCTCGACGGCGAAGCTTTTGGAGAAACGATCCCGACGATTTCTCGCCGCAAAGGAGGTAGTCTCGGTTAGTTCGCAAGACAAGACCGATCTGTTGTCTCCACGGTCGACATCCTTGGATTCTCCTCCATTTTCGAACCAAAAGGTATGCGTTCCTCTTCCATTCGAGATCCATAGGATGTCAATTGAGATGATATGATTGGTAATCCGTTTGATTATGGTTGTTATTTGTTGTTTACCTTATTAAATAGTTAAGAAAACAACAATTGAGATGATATGATTGTTAATCTTGTGTCTGGATTCGGTTGTCTCAATAGATAGGACTTTGTATTGTGTCTGGATTCGGTAGGAGAGCGTTATTATGGTTTATTTTTGTTGTTAATCTTTGATAATTAGTTCATCTTCCATTTGAAATCGGTTCGTATTTGTTATGTATTTTGTTGTTATTGTTGTTGTTCTGTATTGAAGTAAGTATAAACTTGGTAGGTTGTTGAGTATAGAATACTTTATTGTGAGATGAGTAGAGGAAAAACATGAGTTGATAGGGTGTAGTTGATAGGTTGTAGAGGTATTGTTGTTGTTCTGTATGGAAGTAAGTATAAACTGAAAACGATTCTTTTGGAGGTGTATGCGAAGGACAAACATGAGTTGATAGGTTGTAGTTAGGTTTTGTAGTAAGTAGATTGCTTTTTAGTTATGTTTTGCGGTCTACTATTGCGTGTTACAGTTTGTTCTGATCACACATTGTAGTTTAGAACGAAAATTGATTGTTTGTTAGTTCTGTTTTGAAGTAATTAAAACCAAATGTCCATTAAATGAGAGTAAGATAGGTTTGTAGTTCAAGTACGGTATTAAGTTGTGATGAGACTTTGGTAGATAATGGTTATTAGGTGGTTGATAGTTATTGCTTTTTACAGTTTCTTTTATTAAACCCATGGTAGTTCTTTATTTCTCTTTAAAACCAAAACGTGTTACTCTCCTCAAAGCTCATCCTTCAGCTTTATTTGAAATTCTCTTTGCTCTGTCTTTCTTGCTATGGATTCCAGAAATCAAAGTAGCCAGTTCTCTGGCTACGTTGGCCTTCTTACGAGTCAAGAACAATATGTTGTTCAGGAAAACTTTCCTCCCGAAAGTTTTCCTTATAGTGTAAACATTGGAGGCTCAGAAATACCTCCTTTCAGTTCGCAGCAATCAGAGACTCCATCCCAACCTGATGCCACACCAGTGGAGCGTGTGGTGAGAAAGAAATGGACTCCTGCTGCTGATGAGATTCTCATCAGTGCCTGGCTAAACACATCAAAGGATGCTGTTATTGGGAATGAACAGAAGTCAGGCAACTTCTGGAAACGCGTAGAAGACTACTTCGTAGCTGCTACAGAGGCTGGTGAGCATGTCCATTGTAAGCAAAGGTGGCACAAAATAAATGATCATACCAACAAGTTCTGTGCCGCAGTTGCCGCAGCAGAGAGACAAGTTACCAGCGGTCAGAGTGAGAATGACGTTCTAAAGGCGGCTCATGATATCTTCTTCGTTAATAACGGATACAAGTTTACCCTTGACCATGCGTGGTGTCTGCTGAGGTATGAACAGAAGTGGATAAACCTGAACCCTCCTAAAGCTGCTGTCAGTTCAAAGAGAAAGTCTGCTGAGGGCGCTTCCCAACCTTCAAGTACCAACGTTGGTGAGGGAGAGATAAGGCCTGAAGGTGTAAAGGCTGCAAAAGCCCGAAGAAATGGTAGTCAAGGAAAGGCTTTCGAGGACTATAGGAACATGTGGGAGCTCAAGATGGAAGATTTGGCAAAGAAGGAGAAACTGTCGAAGTTTGCTATACTTGACACTCTCCTTTCTAGAAAGGATCCACTTAGTGAGAGTGAAGAAGTTGTCAAAAATAAACTCCTTGCAGAGTTGTTCTAATTTTTCAAAAACAACTAATGTTTGTTTTCGTGGTTGTGTTGTAGTCTAAGTTTATCCTATTGTTATGTGATGTCTATGTTCTGTGATGTTTATGTAATTTGAACAAGAATTTTCTAATATAATGCTTCATTATTATATGTTCTGTTGCGTTCAGTTATGTATTAAGTTAATGCCTGATTCTGTTGCCATGAGTTAAAACTTATGATTTTTATTGTTTGCAGGTTACAGAACAAATGGGGTTGGATTATAGCTACACGCAGCCTTCAGAGTTGGAGGACTATGGTGAGAACTCAGCAGATACTGGATTCAGCGAAACAGAGTTCGATATCATGCTGGACCAAGCTGAGATTGATGCCACGCGGGTTGTGTACCCACCGCAGCCAGAGGTTGAGTTTGGCTTCCCGAAGGAATGCTACTGTGGTGGCCAACCGGTTGTAGAGACGGCTTACACAAGAACTGATCCTGGGAGAAGGTTTTACACTTGTGAGAACAGGGCTGACGGAGATTGCCATGTCTGGAAGTGGTGGGACGTCGCGGTGATGGAGGAGATGAAAGCTATGTGTACACAGTGTGGCCTGCTGTCTCAAAAGGTAGATTCTCTATCATTTGTTACTGACTACGAGTCACATCTTAACCGGGTGAAAGAGCTACATGATGAGACTGAGCAGAAGCTCGCTAGGCTTGAGAAGATTTGTGGTGAATTAGGAAAAAAGAAAACTAGGTTGGGGAAAAGGGATGAATTCGTTGTAGGGGTTATGGTTTTTCTATTACTGATCATAGCCATTGTACTCATGGTCAAGTAGGCTTGATGTTGCAGCAGGGTGCTCAGGTTGTTTCAGTTGTTTATGTATGGTGCAGCCTTCTTTTAAACTTATGTTTCTGTTGTTTAAACTTCAACTATGTACTTCTTAAGTGATGTATGTATGTTTGCGTATTGTTGCACTTATGTTTATTGTTATTTTTATGTAGTGTATGGGTGTTGATCTTGGCAGGTAAGTTGGTACATCAAATGAACACAAGGTTCACATTTCTTTGTCGTTTTTGAGTGTAGTAACCACTTGTTTTGTCCTTTTAATTATAAAAAAAAACAACATTCACAAGATGAATGATTATAAAAAAAACAACATTCACGGGTGTTTCTTACATTGAAACCATAACTACATCTCGTTTAGCTATATATATGAGATATCTCTTCTTGTTTGAAATACACAAATCGTTCCTCTCTTTATATTTTCATTTCAAATGGCATCATCTTCTCATTATCATTACCACCAAGATAATGATGATGATATTGATCTTGATACCCCCTTTGAAGAATTTTTTAACAACTATGCTCCTATTCCGGAACCAAAAAAGCGAAAAAAACGTGTTTTTATCGACAGACACCGAGAGGAAGGCCACAATCAATTGTGGAATGATTATTTTTCTGAAACTCCGACGTACTCGAGCAATTTATTCCGGCGACGGTTTCGAATGAACAAATCTCTGTTCCTGCGTATTGTGCATCGTCTATCAACAGAAATACCGTATTTTCAGTCATCAGAAGATGCACTCGGACGGGCTAGTCTATCTCCGCTCCAAAAATGTACCGCGGCAATTCGTCAATTAGCGTATGGTAGTGGGGCTGATACAGTTGACGAGTATGTACGACTTGGTGAAACAACAGCTCGGAAATGTTTGTACCAATTTACCGCCGGAATAATCCAGTTGTTTGGCGATCAATACCTAAGACATCCCACCCCGGAGGATCTGGAAAGACTACTCCAAATTGGAGAACAACGTGGATTTCCAGGGATGGTTGGAAGCATCGACTGTATGCATTGGACGTGGAAGAATTGTCCCACCGCTTGGAAAGGAATGTATTCACGAGGAACCGGAAAACCCACAATTGTGTTGGAGGCGGTAGCTTCATCGGACCTCTGGATATGGCACGCGTTTTTTGGAGCTCCAGGTACTATGAACGATCTTAATATTCTTGATCGATCACCTGTTTTTGATGAAATTATTAACGGAAACGCTCCAGAAGTCAATTTCTATGTCAACGGGAATGAGTACCATTTGGGTTACTATCTCGCCGATGGCATTTATCCGAAATGGGCTACTTTTGTTCAATCTATCCGACTGCCACAAGGTCCAAAAAATTGTTTATTTGCTCAAAAACAAGAAGGCGTCCGGAAAGATGTTGAGCGCGCCTTCGGAGTCCTGCAAGCTAGATTCGCCGTTGTTAGAAATCCATCAAATTTATGGGATAAAGACAAAATAGGAAATATTATGAAGTCATGTATAATACTCCATAATATGATTGTCGAAGATGAACGAGATTCATACACTCAGCAGCCTTCAGAATTTCAACAAGGAGAAGATGGGGATCCTACATTTGTAGTCAAGAGGACTAAAAATCTCGGTACTATATTGGGTCGTCGAGCAGAAGTTCGGGATAGACAAGGCCATCAACAATTAAAACAAGATTTGATTGAAAATATATGGGCTAAATTTGGACATCTCCCTAACAACAATGTTTAGATAAACTTTGACGGAGAAAAAAATTTATCGAACGTTTAGTTTCTATGAATTCAATAAAATTTTTGTTTCTTTTTTTTCATATTTTTAATTTTTTTCCTAACTTTGTAATTTTCTCAATGTTTTCAATTTAAATGTTATATGTTATATTCTAATTTTTTTTTATTCTATATGTCATTACTTATTTAAATAAATATTAAGTTTACTAAGAAACATCAACAAGTCCTACCAATAATCTAATTTTTGGAAATTGTCCTTAAGTTTAGTCCTTAACCTCAAAATAACATTAAATTAATCTAAGGACACAATATTTGGTCCTTGCAATAATCATGCTCTAATAGCGTGTTTGCGTCAGGGACGGAGTTTGTGGATGAGCACACACTCTTTTTAGCAGTATTTTTTCTTGTCCGAAAAAGAAACAGACAAAAAATGAGGACCCCCACTTGCACGGCTTCCCATGCGATCATAAAGCGCGTGTCTCGTACCCTCTTCCGGTTTTTTTCTTCTCCGTGTGTGTGCCAAAGATTTTTGTTGGTCGTTAACGAGTTGACTTTGTTTTTAGACATCTAAGTTTGATTTTTCTTGACGAAAATAATTAAACAAAAATCTAGAAGAACAACAAAAATACATGGTTTGTTGATTTTTCATTATAATCGAATGTTCTGTAGACTTTTTTTAATCAATTTACTTATTTTTAATTGGTTATTACATACTTTATGGTTTGTTGTAACTAACAAAGTCTTCCTTTTTTTGTTCCAAAATGCTAAATGTTGTTAAAATTTGGAATCCATTTGGTTGAGAGTTGGCTCACTAACAAAACAACAAATCTCATAATAGAGAAAGAAAACAGTTAGGCTTGGATTCAGTTAGCCAAGAGAATGAGGAAAAAAAAACAAATTCATTAACTGGAAAATTAAGTTATTAGTCTGAGAAGTATAATATTTTTTCGAATAGAAATGTAATGAGTTGATTATATTAATAAAAAAAAAAAAAAAAAGTTGGACGAAACGTCGTCACCTCCTGAAGCGCGTGAGCAGTTCGAACATCTCGTGTGATTTTCCATATAAAGACAGTTCTTAAACCGAACCATCTTAACAAAATCACATCTCTCTTTCTTTCTTGTTTGCTTATCCATTTTCTCTCTCTCTCTCAGACTTCGTTAAATCGATCCTCTCGAATCCAAAAACAGAGTTCCCTTTTGATTCGAACCCTCACTCCCTTGTTCCGAATTCGCGTGGTTCAAAAAAAATGACAGGCTTCTCTGTATCTCTTATCGTGTCGAACTTATCAAACGTCGCCTCGTATCTGTCTCCCATCTTCGAGACCATCCCGTCGACGAAGGTTGTTCCCGCGCAGATCGAGAAGGTTGTCTCTCTCGTCGCACGCACCGGCAGAAATTTGCAGCGTTACGATAACGCAGGTTATCGTCAAGTCGTCGGGTACGTCAAACACGTGTTGAATGAAATGTTTCCACCCTTCGACGACTATTATCTATCGCTGTTCATTTCGGAATCTCATAATTGTTTTTTTCAAAATATTTGCAGATGCGTACCGTACAGATACAAGAAACAACAAGCCGATGGAGCCCAGTCTAAAGAAATCGAACTTCTTCTTATCAGTGCTCAAAAGGGTAAAGGAATGTTATTCCCAAAAGGAGGTTGGGAGATGGATGAGTCTATGGAGGAAGCAGCTTTGAGAGAGACGATCGAGGAAGCTGGTGTGACGGGAGAGCTAGAGGAAAGGCTCGGGAAATGGCAGTACAAGAGTAAAAGACAAAGCGTGATTCACGAAGGTTACATGTTTGCGTTGCGTGTTGATCAAGAGTACGAGCGGTGGCCTGAAGCTGAGACTAGACAACGCAGATGGGTGGGTTTGGATGAAGCGAGAGAGGTGTGTCAGAACTGGTGGATGAGAGAGGCCCTCGAAGCATTCGTTAACCTGAAATGTAAAGCCGAGGAGGTTGAGGTTGAAGATGATGATGTTTAAGTTGGTGGGACAGAACTTTTAGACTTAGTGTCCACAGGGATCAGAAGAAGAAGCTTCATGGGGGAATTCATTTGGTCAACAAGCATCTCTCTGTCTCTTGAGAGTTGTGGAAAAAGTTTTGATTGTTTGGAGATGAGATGTCAACTATATACTCTTTCTAATTTTATTCAAATTTTTTGTTTTTTTGTATTTGATGATTCATTCATTCTTTGATTGTGAATAAAATGCTAGACAGGTTCCCTTTCTTTGATATACTCTTGGTCTATGGGAAGTTAAATTGATTTCCCATTAATGTTAGAGATAAATGGAGCGCGCATGTTACCGAACTACCAGTAAATTGCATGAGTTGTAGTACATTTCTAGATCTTGCCTAACATTTAACCACAGCGATGCAGGCAAAGCTAGGTAGGTTCGTTAAAAAACGTTTAAATAAACTCAAATCACATGTTTAGCATCATGATCACACACACACACGTCTGGTAATACTTAAGAATTGTACCGCAGAACCTTAACTTTAGTTATTATCACTAGACTTTATGACCAGCGTCTCTAGTCTCTACTGTGAACCCACCACAATAGATTGCTGAGAGAGTTTCCATCGTCAAACTCATGCAGTCCACTAATCTTATCTAACGCTTCATATTTGTCGTATACACTTTCCAGTGCATAAACGAACCCTTTCCAGCCATCTTTAACGCCGTCTCTCTTCAACGCAGGCAAAGTCCACTTCACGAGCTGCTTCACGAACTTCACATCGGAGAAGAGGATCTCTGAAACCGGGATCAAAGGTAATAACTGTTGACCAAGCCGACACTCTTTCCACTCCCTATCCCCAAACCATAGGCTACTGTCTCTCTTCGTCGACCATAACACCCCAACCAAACGGTTCTTGGCCGTGAAATCTTTTGGGTACATAGCGTTTTCTTTTACCTGCACACCAAGAAAGAAAGCAGTCGTCAAATTTGATTACTAGCTACTATTCCAGCCATTCGGTTTGAACCTGGTTAATCTGATGTATCTTATGTTTTGGTTAATTTCAGACATGGTTCCGGTTTTAGGATATGCTTTTAATCAAAACCAAAACCGAACCACAATTATCTAACAATTGTAACCAAGAAAAATTAACCTGATCCAATTTCAACAATTACAAATCCAAACTTATCATAACTAAATCAAACGCATAAAAAAACATAAAATTAGAAAATTGTTTGGTAATTGTTCTCTCAAATAAAACTTTAATTAAAAAGTTGAAACTCAACTAGTTATTCCCTTAAAATATAATTTCTTTGATGTACTTCCTTGTTACATAAGTTATTTCAATTTCATTTGATTTCTACATGTGTTCACTCTTATAAACCAAACAAACCGGACTAAAATCCAAGACACAACCCAAGTCAGTTTCTAAATACAGTTGGTTCGGTTTATTCAAAGTACGTGGTTTAAAACCGTTACCTGCCACCACATTTTCGAGGCGTGGATCTCAAGCGACATGATCGTCGAAGCTGCCGCAACAAGATGCACGTCACCGTACGCTAATCCTAACAAAGCAGCTGAGTAATAAGCATTCACAGCCTCGCTCGGCCCCACCTGATTCCTCCCGTCGGCGAACACCGTCAACCCTCCCGCCCAAGAGTGTAGCTTGAAGAAATCAAAACATCTCAAACGCGGGAAAACTGAACCAAAACCATCACATTCCCTCCCCAACGTCATGTAATCCGCCAAAAGAGTGTAAGCCTGAGGTCTGTATCTCTTCCCCCACAAAGGATCAATCTTGACGAGCACAGCAATCGCGTAGAGAAAGTAACCTAGATGAATATGGTGGTTGTTGTAAATCCCGTACCCGAGATCTTCTCGTGCATTTCTCGCTCCTTGCACTGTGATCAAGCCTCCCCATTTAGGATCATACACGAACGAGTTCGGTCCGAAGCTCCCGTCTAGCCACGGCTCGATCATGTCCTTTAAGTATTTACTGATAGCCGGGATCACATGGACATAGGAAACTTCTTCTGCGATCAGAGCCAACCTCGCAGCTCTCGCTATCACTTTCCCGTAGTGATAAGACCAGCTCGAGACCGGAGCCGAGGAGTTTAAGGCGATAACGTCTTTGATGAGAGCTGAGACGATCTCTTCCCGTGATGAATCTTGTTTCACTCCTTTGAGTGAGTGCCACGTCACCGGAACAGTGTCCGGTTTAAGAACCCACGAATCTCCGACAACTCCTACCAAATCTCCGTCGATGCTTCTGTATTTGAACTTCTTCAGAACGGTGACTGATTGGTTGTCTTTCGATAAGAGCTTTAGATGGAGAGGATGAGCGAGCATCAAGAGGTCTCCGTGGCCTCTCTTCTCCCATTTATACTCTAAAGTGAAGGGCTTTGTGAAGTCAGCGTCACCGGAAACCGGGTAAGAGCGGCTGAACCGGTCAAGAACCGGTTCGAAATCTGGTTTGGAGTTAGGTAACAGAGCGATTCGGATTACACCTGAAAAGTCGCCACCACAGTGAATCGAGGAGTTGTCGTGTTTGGTAAGCTTAATAGGCGCAGTGGTGTAAATCAACCAGGTCTGGTTGTTGCTCAGCTTGGCTGTGTGCTTTGTACACGAGCTGTTTCCAGAAAAGGACACGAACTCGTGGCTTGTTGAGATTGTGATCGTGTTGCATGAGACCGAGAAGGTGATAAAGGGGCTTCCTCTGACGAGGAAGAATCTGAGATTAGAGGAAGGGAAATCAAGATTGACGCCGAGATCGCTGAAGTAAAAGATCTGATGATGAGTTTGCCTGGAACTCTGGTCGACGGGTGAACCGGAGATGACGATGTCTGCTTTGAAAACCTCATAGAAGAAGTCTGGGTTCTGAAACAGAGACGGGTGCGAGATGGAGAGTGAGGATTTCGCCGGTTTGATGAGGTAAGGGTGAAAGTACTCAGGCTGGTCGCCTTTACCGAGTGTGAAGTTTTGAAAGAAGGAGTTAGTGGGGAGAGGGTTTGAGAGGAGATGGTTGCTGAAGAAACGTGACGGGTCGGGTAAAACAGAATCTTCGCATTTTGGGAAGCGAAACGGAGCGTCTTTATCTGGTCTGGAGTAAGCCATTAGATTAGTGGGTCTGCGTTGCTTACCCTAGTAGCTGGAATATAATGTGTCTCTGCTCTTCGTCTTGGTTGTTTTTAGAAAGAGATTAGAAGACATCGTGGAGAATGGGAATCTGTAGCGACAATCGTAGGAAGAAGCGCAATGATTTTTTTCCTTTCTCCGAAACACATGCAAGATGCCACGTGGCACTTTTGATCTCCCTCCCAAAGAAAAAATATGATCTGACACAAATTTTGAAACACAGGCCTATTTATACTAGTGGGCCTAGAATGTTAGATGTTGGGCTTACGCGAAATTTTAGTTATCTGAAGTCCTTTCTTGTCTTGTGCCTTCTTCATTCATGGTTAGCTTATTAAAAAGCTGGTTTAAGTTCACTTTTTTTTTTCAAATCACACCCTTTGACAAATCTTGAGACTGTAATTCATGAAACGATACTTAGAGGTTGATTGTTTGCAGTTTTTCAACTAGTTTTTGGTTTTTGTTTTTCCAAAAACTACTTTTAAACCAATTAAGATTCTTGAAAAATTGATTCCCTATAAGTTAGGGAAACTAGTTTTTAAAATAACTACCCCTTTCTAAACAAAAAACAAAATCTAAGTTTTTCTAGTTTTTCAAAATAACTAGAGTTACTTCACGTTCATTACTTTCTTTTTGCTATAAATACTATTATCTAATAATAGTGAGTCTTTATTGTCTTCTAGCATTGTTATCATTATTTATTATGATAGTGTATGTCTACGATTCACTGTTTGTCCAAATACTATATATTTAAAATTTGGTTAATTTCAAATAAATTATACATATGTTTTTGTTAAATAGTATTATATACGTAAGCATCAATATCATATAAATGTTAATCAAAAGTAAGATTAAATTTACTAAATACAATATGTGAATGATAATTTCCCTAATAATAAAGTAATCTTTATAAATCTTTCTTTCTTTACTATAGTGAACTATAAAATAACTCATAAATTTTTAATTTTTATCAATACAATAAATTTTATTAATTAAAAGTTACTATTAAAATAATATGTATATTTTTATCAGTTACAAAATGAAAAATTAAAATAACCATCCAATCAATTTTTTAAAAGAATCTTTAAAATATAGACAATAAGGTTAAGTAAAAATAATTTGTTTAACATATATAATATGAAAATATTATATAAGAACATTTTACAAAAACTTGTCAATAAAATAAAATTAATTATTTAAAAACTATTTTATGTAAAGTGTACATATTTGTTAAGAGATCTATTGGTATTATTTATTAAAATGATATTTATTTTAGTTTTTTTACAACAATGATATTTATTTTAGTAATATTAAGTTTGTTAAAAAGAAATTAATATATACGTGAATTTATTAAAAATAATAAATAACTTTAATTTAAAAAACTACTAATCAAACTTTAGAGAAAACAAAATATAAATTTAAAAAAAATCAAAAGCTTAAAAAAAAAACTAGAAACTAGAATCACCATTCAAGTTTTTGAAAAACTAAAATCTACCGCAAAATCAAAAACCAAAAACTAAAAATCAAAATCTAAAATTTAAAAACCAAAATCCAGAAACCAAAAACTAAAATCTAGAAACTATGTAAACAATCATCACCTTAATATTTGAAATAGAGTTACAATTAGGTGGTTGAACAAATACACTAGTTTATGAAGAAAAAAAGGAACTGTCTTTTAATGTCAGACAGTGGAGGAAACTTCATTACAAGTGCATTTGCTCAGTCCGAGACTCCCAACAATGGTATGCCCTTGACCCATCAAAATCAATCCTAAAAATGGTTTTGTAGCAACTGTACAAGAGGGCGTACACTTGCGCTACGAGCATACACGTGCTCTTCTCCGGCTTCCCTCTTCTTCTGAAGCTACCAACGACAAGGACGATGTCACTTCTCGTTCTGATAAGCATCTCTTGTATGGTCTGAACCCATTGTATGGTCTGAACCCATTTGCACGATAACAGGGTTCTTGTTTTTCTAACGAGGTTAGCCGTTTCCGTGCTTCTGCACTCTTCTCCAAGTTCTCTGAAACTTCTGTGACCGAGCCATATGCATTAGAACCGGTACAGGACGTCTCCCATACCCCTAGAGATAAAACAGTGTCCACGTGCCTAGAATCTAGACCCGTCAATGATTTATGATTAACAGCTTCCTCTATGGAAGAAGATGTCTTGTGAGCTTCTCCGGTCACTAGGACAATCTTCCCAAAAAGCATAATGCTCGAGGTGGGTCCGGTAGCAGCATCATCCTCTTTAAAAGATTGCTTGGATGTTGCGTAGTCATTCTTCTTGTCAATGGACTGGATCTCACTAGTACACGAGTTAGGAGAGGAGCATCGATTGACCTGATCATCCGAAGCAAATGGTGATAGCACAGAAGTTGGAGACTTTGTTCCTTTCTCCATAGCTGAGGAAGGAGTCTGAGCATATGGAACAGGCGATTTCCGAGGGTAAGGATGTGTCGGTTTCCTCTTTGGACGAGGAGGTGGGATCACAACCGTTTTAATCGAGCCGTCACTACCACTGTCAGCTTCACGAGCCACCTGCAAATGGATCAGACAAAAACTGTCAGATTACAAAACCAAACTAGCTCAGTTCTACTGATTGTTTGAGAACATTGTATATAACACAAGACCTTGGAGAAAAACTTTTGAGCATGGCTTCTGATCTGAACAGCTGTTTTCGTACCTATATGTTCTGCACCAAAAATCAAGACTTAAATCAGAACTACATCAAGCTAGAAAGTTGTGTTCTGTCAAAGCAAAACCAAATAATACCTTGGATTTGACGCCAAGCACGACCATAAAGCTGTATAGCTTCAAGGAACCTCTCATGCTCTGCCTCACTCCACTTCTCTCTCTGCTTAGATACTGTGTACGGCTTCCTAACCTTCAAGAACAACACACATAGAGTTCAGAAAAAAAGAAAAAGAAACTTTCTCCCACGAAGGAACTTGTCTTAACAAAGCTGATACCTTAGCAGCGTTTGCGATCCGATCACTGCTGGTTTCATGATTGGTTCCTTCGTTTGAATTGCAACTTCCATTTTCTACATTGCTACTTAAATCCTCACTTCGATCCTAAAGTAGAAACACACAAGCAATTAACTAAATTGCTTACAAAGCAACAAGAAACCCATCTATTCGCAGGCTAACACTTCTCTAATGAATGAATCAATCTGTTTCCCAAAGAAGAAAGTTAATTACCGGAGCAGCCATGAAACAGTATCTGATAAGCTTTCTTCAGATCTCTGAACGAATAGATAAAAGTGTGAATAATTCTGCCTTTTTCCCGGGAAATCAAACTCCTGGAAACAGGAAGATTATCTCCGAGAAAGTTTTTTTTTTAAAAAAAAGAACAGTGAGAAGAGGAGATTGGGAAGGAGGCAGTGAGAAGAACATACTAGAAAGGGCAAGTGCTAATATAGCCGTGCTTTGCCACGTCAGATGCTGGTTTCTATATTTATTTTAATATCTATGGAAATTTCGAGAAGGTGAGAGACAGATAATCTTGTGGCTGTGAGCTAACCTAACTTAACCCATCACGCTCGATTGTTGGCGGTGTACGTCACGCGATTCGTCTACAAAGATCCGATCTGTGGATAAAGTGGGGCGACGTTGGAATTTATGAAAAAGGATATTGAGAGTTTTGTAATTATTGAGAAGATATTTTTTTGTGTGTTTTTAATGTATTCATCTCCGTCCGACCGTCCCTGTCTTCCACAAGCTTTCGTGTTATTGCTCTTTGCCCCCACAACAAGTCTTGTTGTTAATAATTTAACCTTCAATTTAATTAAAATATATCCTGAGTTAATACTCAATTTATACTACAAATTTCAATAGATGATTGTATGGTTGTAATTTGTCAAATAATAATAAAACTCTACTGAATTCAAAGTTCATAAGCGAATTTGCGAAAATAAAATGGTTGGGATAATAGATAAATCAGCCACATCACATGGTGTCGGAGACAATGAGATCTCTATTTATCACAGAGAGTATAGGAGCCACAATTTTGATACGGCCAGATCAGCCCATCCCTCTCTTTTTATTTATTTTTTATATGTCTTTTATGTTTCACATTTTTATATATTTAGAAAAAGATTGAATTGGATTCGTCTTAGATTTCCTTTTCTCCTCCATTAATGAAGATAATAAGATTTTTTTCAGCAGTTTATTTGCAAGTCCTAAAGTTCCTTCTCTGTACGCAAGAAACCATGACCACATCTGCACTTCATATTTTCTAATCTCATCATTTGTCTACAAGGACGATTCCTCATGATTCAACATTTTAGGCAGTTTCGAAATGAAAAGTTATCAGATTATTATCTCCCTGATTCATCAATATACAAGATCAGTTTCATACACTTATCAGTCCAAGTCCTAACTCTGTACAAAAGTAAACCAGAGTTAGGACAAACGACTGGTTGGTTGCGAGGACTTGGGTTTCACAAATGGTGTGTTCTTGGCAACACAAATGCCTTCAACAATCTTGTTCAATCACTAGTCATTGGAGTATATGAGTTCTGCATCTCTCTGTCTCTGGTGTGAAATGAACTGCCATCCAGAGTCTTCATCCGCGTCTGTTTTATAACTGTACCTTATCACCAGACTCTGCGGTCTGTCTGATTCATGCAAAGATTATTTCAGAGAACATTATGATAAACGATTGCTGATCACATTCGAAAAATCCAGCTATCTGATTCTTTCAGTTCACTGGATCGAAAAGCCCATTTTTCTTTGGGAACTACCAAATCCAGCTATAGGTATTGTGAATTAAAAAAGCTTTTGAGACTGTAATATAGTTGATTTTCATTTTGGTGTTTCTTCATAGATTCTTGTAAATCAGCGAAAAGACTAGGATGCGTATAAGCAAAGTTTGGAGTGTCTCCAGCGTAGCAAATGATTTTAAGAATCAGGAGCTTTTCTCTTCTTATCACTGACAGTTGAAGCACCATCAAGCTTAGACTGACCAAAAACAGACCTGCAAATTCCAAAAGTCTATGTATATCACAACCGCAAAACTTGTTCATAGCTTATTATACTGAGAAAAAAAAAACAAGAATGGGTCAAAATCTCTTACCCGCAGGTTGAACATTTCTTGTGATGCTCACAGAAAATGGACAGACATACCGAACATACATACCCCATATCGATAGTCTTCTTGTGGCAAAAACACCTACAAGTTTTTTACATTTTACCATCTTTTATAAACGATATGCGGAGGAAGACCGAAAGAGTTCTATATTTATCACTTACGATGCTCTAAAATCAACGCCTACGGGTTTTGGAAGTTGTACAAAGCTGCGGGTGTGCAAATCAGTGGCAAAGATTGTCTTTTCAGGCAAAACAGAACAAAGAGAAGTTAGGACCCACCGACTACGCTAATCTAACCAAGTCACATAAAACTACACAGTGCACATGTATTGTGTTTGGACTTTAGCTGAGGGCATACCGTAAGAAACTGAAACAGCCCATCCAACTGTTTAGGTGCATGATGTACACCGCCGGTTATGTAAGATGCCTACAGATATGCCACAGATGATTGAAAACTAATGGATAGGTTGAGGGGTTGAAGATTTAAGAAGCTTCAAGGGAGAAATGTTATAACCTGCTGCAAAAATGCCGAGTTCTGTGTACCTATGTAACAGGAATCAATGGGGACCTAAAACAACCAAGTGACTTGAGGTACAGATCTTTAGCATTTTGAGAAAACTTAAATCCCAAAGAACCAATCAGAACAAAGAGGTACCATTAGGCGTTGGGCAGAGAAGATAGAGTTCATAACAGCTACATATCTGAAAAGAAGAACAACATCCTTCATGAGATGAGACTAACAGGAGAAAATGTTACAAGTAGAAAAAGTTATAGAAGAGAACGTACTGTTCCGGGCCATCTGGGGAGCCTTGCAAACATAAAATCTGTGTTTCATATATATATGCCAAGAACACAATCAGTTGATTTAAATAGCTGCGCAATCATATACATTTATATGTGTATATGTACTCTAAGTTGTATATTCTACAAAGGAATCAAGATGAGAATTATTATTTCAACACAATTAACTGAGATGTAGATAATACTGAACACACACCCTAGGCTGGGGATGAAGATGTCCAGAACGGAAAACCCTCTGTATATCTAGCCGGAAAATCAAGCAAAACAAGAAAAAGGGAAGACTAAAAAACCAAATGACATTGATGGCTCTAGAGATATGCTATAGGTTTAGCCGAGAACACACATATGACCTTAAAATGCTAAAAGCTAGGCCTTAAGATTACTAGCATGGTGTTATGTAGCATACAGAAAAGGCCTTTACTTGCGAAAAACCACACAAAGAAGAGTGATCAAATACTAAATGAATCAATTTTTTTCAAAAAGGATACAGCAAAGAGCCATGGAGAGCGACCCTGACAAGAGCGAAGAAGCTATTCTATCATCATGCTCCTGCTCCTTGATGAGCTCCTCATCTTTGTCAATAAAATCTTCCAATTTCTCAAGCAGAGAACCAAAAAGAGCAGGCATTCCCGTTCTACCACTCTCGGAGTTCACATTTGATGTCAAAGACGAATCATAGATGTAATCGCATGAACTGTATCCAGTAGCTATCACTACAACTTGATTCAACTGATTCAATCCCAAAACCGCGTTCAGAAATGCAAGCACCTACCATAACGAACAGAAAAATCATGAATACAAAACGAAGGCATTCACAAATTAATTCGAAAGAAAAAACACTTGGTTACATGAGAGAGGAACTGAGAGAATGTAGTCGATGTATTGCTCCAGAATAAGGGGTTCGTATCAAGCAACAACACTAGAAGACTTACATCGTCTGCGAGAAAACAATCACGAGTAATCAGAGACGTTTTCATATGTGTTAGGGTTTCTAATCAAAGAGGACGTTAAGACCTGAATAGAGCTTAGAGGCAACGGAAGCCATAGATAGCTTTCACGAGAATTCAAATCAGAGTTTCAGTGCCGGGAAAATCTTCCCGCCAGAAACGAGATCCGATTTGCTAGCTTGACGTTTTCTCCTTCTTCGATATCTTCCCAGCAAGTCTAGAGTTTTTGATTCCGAGCGACGCTAAAAATCGAAGTTTCGAGTTTCCACTGTTAATAAAAAGCTTCGTAGATTTTCGTTCATCAATCATCATTCGCCGACCCGTTTCCCTGAGATGATTTGGTAGGATCCGGAATTTTAAACGGGTCTGAACCTGAATCAGGCCCAAAATATCATATACGTTGGCCCAGTTTCTAGCAAATATATGAGGTTTGACTCGAGAGTTTTGAATCATCTCCTGATTCAAAACTTTGTCTTGGTTGACGAGCAAAGTAGCTTTTAGATTCCCGGCATATATACCCACAATAAATCTCAATAAAAATCTTTTCCTATTTTTGTAAATTCAGTAGTCAAAATCCGCATTAGTCAAAATCTATTATTCTTGGATAAACGATATGACTGTCAAATGTGATAAGGAATACAAAAATCAAAATGATACGAGAAACATAATTCACAAACACAAATAAAAAAGTTCTTCATAGGTGAAGAAGGTTAGAGATGTTGTCCCAACCAATGTTCCACCTCTTATCTGAAGGCATGGCGAAGTTGAGCTCAAACATCTCCTTAGAGATGTTCCCACTTCCACAGAACCCAACAAGCTTCGCTACTATCTCTGCACTCTCTTGCACGTGTCTCGAGTCGTAAGGATCAGTCCATAGCTTGTTCACGAACTGTAGCTTCCTCTGTTTCCCTTCCAGTGGCACGTCCCATTTCATGTACAACTCCTCTCTCTCTTCAGGCGTCAGTCTCGAGTTGATCCTTCTCGCCAAAAACTCCCTCTCACGTCTCAGTGCTCTTATACTGCGTAAAACCCAACACATTGAATAAAACATTAGCTTTTTGTTGAAGTGACTTGTGTAAGAGATTCGCTTGTATATATGTGTGTGTACCTTGAGGATAGAGATACAACTGCAGTGTCATCGCCGTTTCGAGATGGAGTTCCGTTACCTATTCTAGCTGGAGTTGCGTTACCTACTTCTGCTAGATGTTGTTCTAACCAAGTTAACCGTCTTAGCTCGACTTCCATGTAGATTTGGTCTGCCTGATCGCCTTTGAACAGTAGATAGAACTGTGTCCTGTGGATGATGGAGACATGGCAGACATGCCACAGCTCTATGATCTGTTGTCTTTCCTCTATGAAAGTTATATGCCACGCGACTTGACTCTGCTCTTCGTTTTCCTCTATGGTCTTCTCCTCGTTCTCTACGCTGTATCCAGCTCCTTCATTTGCTTCCAACTCAAGCACCTGATGAACGAGAAGCTGTTTCTGGTACTGCAGTTTAGCTACACGTTCTTTGAGTTCGGTCACGTATGTTCTTATGCTTCTCACGTTCTCCTCCGCTGCGTTTTGGAACATTTGCTGCATTTTCTTCATGTTCACTGAGCTTGATCTTCTGTACCCTGGAGTGCTTTCTCTTGACGACACATCTCCGCTTTCTTCTCCTTTCTGTGGAGTCTGTTGTGGTGTCGTTGTCCCTCTAGTTGCAGAACTGTTGTTCTCTTGAGGATCTTTGTTCTCAGCATCACAATCCAAGACTTGCTTAGAAGCTGAAAGAGGAGAGCATGGAGATTTCAAGAAGTTCTGGCGGTGGTTGGATACGCTGCTCGGCGTCAATGGAAGCTTCTTCTTCTTCTTTGAATGATGATGATTCTTTGTCTCTTGGGCTTCATCTCCAGCATTGATATTGCTTGTAAGTGACATCACCAGCTTATCTATTGACTTCTGCACACTCTCAAGCTGCTCCTCCAGATTTGCTATGGTGCTTCCTTGTGAATGGAGCCTTGTTATCTCTTCCTTGAGGTTGGCACTTACACTCTTGTTAGGAGCTATGACGTCTCCAGTATCCAGAACATCTTTAAGCATTGTGGATGATCTCACAGTACGCATCTCCCTTATCTCTTCTTGAAGCTTGGCGATTGTCTGAGCTGCATCTTGGTTTCCTAGTCTATGGCAAGCTACTTCCTTCTGTAGTACTTCAAGAGCCTTTGTTGCTTCCTCTCCAAGCTGTTCTTGAAGGTGTTCAAGTTTCCGGATCTCGTGCATCAGTGTGAAAGGAGCTGTTGATGACTGGCGTATCATAGATTGACGTATAGTTGTCTTTCTTGCTCTCTCATTCCGGTTTAGCGTTTTGTTCTCCGCGCTAGGCGTCAAGGCTACAGAATAGGAAAGACATTTTCTGACCGGTGGGTCTGGTGATTCAAAAGGATTTAAGCCCTGAGATACAGACAAAAGTTTAAAGCTTCAGCCAAAGTCTTGTGAGTATATATAGAAACAGTACAGAAAGAGGTAGACTTTAGGAACCTTATTCTGTTGTTGTTCAACTTGAAGCTTTTGGCGCAACTCCTCAAGTTGGATTTGTGCATCATCTCTTTGTCTCCTAAGCTCTTCAATCTCCATTTCCATCTGAAAAATCATGAAAAATCTATCACTAAGCATCAAAGCTATGGTTATAATCTTTGCGGAAGTGAATAGAAACCTGCTGGATCTTAAAATCCTTTTCTGTTGATGGACCAGGTGTGCGACGCTCTGCCTCCAGTCTAGCCACTTCTTTCTGAAGATGTTTCACTAGTTGCTTATCAGAGACAACCTGTTGTAGTTGCAATACCAGCAAGTAAATATTTTGTTTGCTTTTATGTAAAAAGGGCACCAAGAAGAGCAAAGGCATGGAACAAAGATCATTACCATATTCACTTGGGCATTGTTTGTAACTTCCTTGGCTCGGTTGGCGAAGTATAGAGTATTTCTTGATTGTTCAGCATGAGTCGAAGCTGGACTCAATGTACATATAATGGCTGTTCTAGCATTTCCACCGAGTGAATGCTGTAATATCCGAGTGAGCTTGGAGTCTCTGTAAGGTATGTGGCCGCTTCTTTTCCCCACACTACAAAGAGTTCCCAGCATTCAGATGAATACAATTTATTACCTAACAAGAGTTCGTGATCTCTCAGCCTATATTTAAGAACCTTACCTTAGTTTCCTTATGACAGTGGTAAGTGTCATTAGGCTTAGATTGATATGGCAACCTTCCCTGAGTCTCGTTCCATCTGCCTGCGACTGTGATGCTCTTTCACTTCCTGCCAAGTCCACAAAGTTCTGCGATGCATTCACACACCCACTAATTAAATCCACAGAGTTCTAGTTAAACATTTTGCAAACTAAACAGAGATAGATATATTTTTACCAGACTAGCCATGTATGATCTCACACAATCTGAATTTTCGCGGTGAGTACTCTGTATCGTCTGCTTTGCCATCAAGAACTTGTTATTAGCATTTTACAGGGGATGTTTAATTTTGTTTCAGTGAAGTAATCAATCAAGAACATTACCAGTCTGATTATTTGGTGTGACCGTGAGCTAGTATCATTCAAAGCAGTTTCTCCAACTTGTCTTTGAGCTATCAAAAAGGAGATACCAGTCAGAAATGTCGAACATGAATAAACTTAGGAGAACAAGAAACCAAATATGATGCAACAAGCCCGAGTTACCTTCACAAATGCTAATCAACTGCCTCAAGTGTTGATCGTTATTAGCTGTTTCTTCCACTAGTTTTTCAACCACAGTCCCTTTCTGCAATTACGGATCCTCAGTTTCTTTTAGATCAATGGAAGTGCACATTCAAACAAGGCCATGATAATCAACAAGAAAATGATATTCTTTCAATGTAAATAAGTGAGTACCTCTGGGTCATCAAGGAGTTTAAGGGCACGTCCGGAATCTGAATTCAGCAGATCCCTCACATTTTCATTATAGATTTCCAGACCAGAGATCTTGATAGTAAAATCTCTTTCAGGGGTCTGTTAACATAAGTGAAACAATTAAAGATACTGGTCAAAATCTCTGCACTGATATATAAAACATTGATTTGGAACTCTGATCATAGCATAACAAAGCTTACGTTAATTATGTGATTGTAAATATCATTGACAGCTTTCTCCGTTACTCCTCTCATGGTAAATGTCTTCCCACTGCTCGTTTGTCCATATGCAAATATTGTTGCTGAAACAATAAAAGGGATTAGACATCAATGATAAATCCAAATAAAGCCAAGCAAAACAGACTGTCTTAGTCATAGAGCATCTACCGTTAATGCCCATCAGAGCAGACAATGCAACATTCTTCACACCATCTTCATACACATCTTCTGTGACACTCTCTGGTCCAAACACTTTATCTGAAACAAAAAAAAGAGTCCATTCATTTTCATTAGGCATAAGATTCCTCAGGTAACAGAACAGAAAATGCAGAGATATCGACTTTAATATTACCGAATGTAAATGAGGACTGGTGATGCGAACGTTCTTGAGGAGCTTGTGGTTTAGAGACAATAGTGTGGTCATCAACACATTCCCAAGCCACTTGGTCTCTAGCTGACTGTTCCTTCTTGTTCAGTGGTCTTAGCCTCACAGTAACAACAATCTTCTCCTCCCTGGATCTTGAGCTTCCACCAGGCGTTACAGCTGGTGTTCTGTCCGTTTTTGAAAGTGGAGTTCCAGGCGTTCTCATTGTCGTCTTCCTACAAAATGTTTCCAGATTCTTTCGTCAGATCTAGTACACCAATAGAATGCTCAGCTTAAATTTCCCCAGATCTAGAGATTAATTAAGAAACTTTCTGCAGAAGAATTACTCAGATCTATGTAAAAGCTCATATAAGGCAATACTAATCCATAAAAGGTAATCTTAGGTATGCTTGAAACTCTAAACTTCCAAAAAAACACTAAACTGATTTACAGTAAAACTAATTAAGAGATCGAACACTTACAGAGGAAACAGAACACAATGAATCAGAGATGTACTATCGGATCAAAGAGAGAGAGATCCAGGCAGTGATGAAACCAATAAATAAAAAGAATAAAAGAATGTGAGTGAAGTAGATAGTGAGAGAGGTTTCGAGTCTCGTCTCGTGGTATAGATGGAGAAGAAGTGAAACGGGTTTTAGGCCTCTTTTGTCTTTACGGAGGTGCGTGCTGAGAGAGAGAGAGATTTTGAATCTGAGAAATCCCCAACGGCTAGTCTCTTCCGCGTTTCTTTTCAGGGGCTTTCTTTTTTGTCTTATTTCAAAATCTACCCTCATATTTTTAAATTCAACATTAAATAGCCTTCAAGTTAATTTTCTAAGGATATATATACATTTTTGTGATCCATTTCTGTTGTTGTCATCCAGTTGATTTGTATTTATTTTTGTCCCTTACATCACCTTCAAATTAGTAATTTAGTTGGTTATTATTTAGTCATACTTGTTTACTTTGGAAAATTATCTACTTGCAGGGAATTTAGATGGACATTGGTGGGCTTTCGTTTCCACCTTTTCCTTCTACTTTGAATTTGATGTCCACGATGATTTTCTGTCGTCTTGTGAATCATTGGCTTTTAATTAATTAAACGGTCCTCTATTGGTTATTTATTTTCCACACTCTAAATATTTAACTTATTAGCAGATCAAGCTTGGACTATCAAAAAAAGGGGTCTAAATATTTTATTAAATTGCAGATCAAGCGAGGAGTTAGCTACTACTACTATCAAATTCGGCGTATATAAATTACATTAGTTTAACACCCTCGTCATGCTCCACTAGGTAGAAACTTCCCACGCTGCAATTTGCAGTCTTTGAGCTATGAAGTCAAGATCTTTGCCTGAGATTTCCAAATATATGCAAGCCTGGATGTTTATGTATTTTTATAGCAACTTTAGGGGAAAACTTATATAAAGTGTCAACTACATCAAATGAATAAAGAAAATACCGACACACCAAGAAAAATATATGATAACTAGGACACTACTCCCATCTTCCTTGGTCAAAATTCAAAAGTTAAAATACAGAGAAACTCCATCTTTTATTTTTGTTTATATATATATATATATTCATTAAGAAGAAAAATGAGTTTTGCTCAAAAAGAAAAAAAAAATTGAGTAGGAAAGGAACATAAATGTCAATATTTTACCCAAAAATATCAAATACACAACATCATTTGGTTGTAGAAACCCTGTTACTCTAGTCGTTTCATTAGAAATTTTTCAATGTTTCCACACTACAAGGTTAATTTTTGAAGTGTGTGATTTATCATCAATTATACAAAAGTAATAGAACGAAATTTGTCGAGATTTTTTGATATGATGTAAACAAAACCGTTTAATGTGGATTTTCATAAAGCGGTTTGGTATATTACAAAATAGAAGTTTCAAACGCCGTAAGCTGGAATACAATATCTTCAAGTAACAACTATCAGGTCGCCTTCACTACCTATGTAATGAAACAAGTCAAAGAGCCATTAAAGATGTGAATGGAATATCTGACCGCTTCGCTATATACATTGAAAAATATTTATATAATCTGTGATCACTCATTGACGATCTTAACCGCCGTAATTAACAAGAAGTCGACACGATCATATTTGACCGAAACTCCATAAAGTCCTCAGGAACCACTCTTAATCAAACAAAAAGGCCTTAACCTCTTATTGTTTATCGTCAAAACCCAAATGTCCATCTCTGTTATTCTCATCACCATCGTCTTCTTCGTCGTCGCTGGCCTCCCTTTGTGCTTCTCCGCCAATCAACAGTACGAGAAGTGCCAATCGCCTCTGAGATGCGGGTATGGACCGACAGTGTTCCCGAACATCACGTACCCGTTTTGGGGAAATGACGTCGACAAGCCCGATTACTGCGGTCAATCACCGTTCAAACTCTCCTGCAAGGGTAATCAGAATCTAACCTTAGAGATCGCTGATCTCACTTTTCGCGTTGTTTCCACGAATCTGGAGAATAAGACAATCACCGTAGCCGAAGAGAGTTTGTTCGAGGGTGATGATTGCCCAAAGACTTTGGAATTCAACGGGGACGATCAGTTCACATTAAACCCGAACACCGAGAAGATGGATCTACACACTTGCTCTGATCCTGACATGTTTGCATCTCAGCCAAACATTACTTGCATAGGAAGCTACGGGAATATAACATATCTGGTCCTTCCATCAAATGTTTCTGAAAATGGTTGTCAGAAGGCAGGAGAAGTACCGGTGCTTAAATCTGCTAAAAACGCTCTTCACGACTCAAAAACAACTCTGGCTGGCGCTTTGGAACAAGGGTTCGAATTGAGGTACGTCATAGACGATCAATTTTGCAGAGATTGTTCCACTTCCAGTGGGGTTTGTGGTTCGGATTCACGGTCAGGAAAATTCCGGTGTCTGTGTTCAGACAGGCCTCACAAGTCCTCCTGCAAAGGTTAGTCCTTTATTTTATTTTTTAGATTCAAAGGTTTACTTTTTTTTTTCCTTGACAATATTCGCTTTAGATTGTGCATTTAGATAATTGCCACCATTTCATTTAAGATTAGTTCCATCAAAACGCTTCTGCTCATAGACTACTCAAGAGCGTATACTTTGACCAGTCGACAGAGAATTGTAATCGTCATTGACTCAGCCTTTAAACAATCTTTTTAATGCCCACTTGACTTTTTCATTTTGATTTTACGTGTCTTGTTTTCCATTATCGTTTTTTCTTGTTTTCATTTTGATTTTACATGTCTCTTTGATTTTTGAATCGTCTTCGATCCAGAAAGATATAGACAGCTGGTCTTTTGTCGACCCAGGTGAATCAATTCTTGGGTTTTTAATGGGCCGATACTAATTATTATGGGTCCAGTTTGTTTCTTTTCGTACTCGGTATTTAATGAAAGGATACAGAATTTTCCTTGTGTTTGAAGTTTCTACGAGAAGACCGACGACCCTAACCGACCCGCTCTACGTACCGTACCCTAAAAAAAAAACTCTTTCCATTTTGCTTGCCACCCATTACAGACTCTTCTAATTTTAGAAATAAAATAACTAAAGGGCACTCCCATTTGTAAAAAAAATCTGTGGGTCTTCTTCGACCTGCCAGAATTATTAGTTCCCAAGTCAAATTCCAGTCTTTGTTTTCTTTATAAAAATAAATTAATTTTATACTCTTTACACACACTAGTTGAACAAACTCTAACTCTCTCACCCACTCCTTTGAGACCCTTTTTTAGTTTGTTTCTCTCTCTCTCTCTTTTGTTCTCTTCTTCTTTGTTGTTATCTCATTTTCTTGTTCTCATCCTCAACATGATTACTCCAAGTTTCTTCTACACATCCCTTCACAAAATCTTCCTCACTTTCATATTCTTAGTAGCTACTCAGACCTTTTCTCTTGATCCAAAGTTTGAAGCCTGTGAGCCCAAATCATGCGGCAAAGGTCCCAAGATCTCGTTTCCATTCTATCTGTCAGGCAAGCAAAAACCCTTTTGCGGCTATCCCAGTTTCGAACTCACTTGTGATGATGACCAAGAACTCCCTGTTCTCGGGATCGCCGGTGAGGATTACATCATCAAGAACATGTCTTACGAGAAACAGTGGCTACAGGTCGTGAACTCAAGGGTGTCTCATGATCCGTGTCCGAGCCCTATGCATAATCTTACCCTATATAGGACACCTTTCTCAGTGGGCCCTTCTCATATCAACTTCTCGATACTTTACGACTGCTCTGACAACCTGCGGAAGGATCTTACAACACACTCTCTTACTTGTTCTGGCAACACGAGTCTTCGACCTTTTGGGGTCTTCCAGAGAGAAACCATGGTGAAAGAGGATTTGGTTGCATCCGGATCGTGTCAGAAACAAGTTGATGTTCCTGTTTCAGCTAGTGGCGAGTCTGATGTCAACCTGCTATTAAGAATGTCTTATGTCGAGATTTTGGAGAGGGGGTTTGTTCTGAATTGGACTGCACACAGTTGCGTCCGCTGCAATAGCAGTGGCGGGCGATGTGGAACTGATGATAAGGAGTTCGTTTGCTTGTGTCCTGATGGACCTAACATTCATAATACTTGCGGGAAGGGTAACCTGTTCTGCATCAACGTCTTATTGATTCTCTGACATATTATTTTGATTCTTCTATGTTTTAGTTCTATCAACAACCCTTCTATTAGCTTTTGTTTAATCTCAAGCTAGTTGATGAATGATCTAGCAATGGCATCAGTTTTTTTTTTCTAGAGAATACTTAAATCTGATTTATGTTGTATTGGTTTGTTTATTTGCAGGTGGAGGTGCTATCAATTGGAAGCTGAAGATTGTCATAAGTAAGTATATTTCCAACTTCTAATTTAGTAGAAGGGTTTTACGTATATGATTTATACCTCAAAACCATCAAAAACGATTTTTTTTTTTTTTTTACAAATAAAGGCCAAATCCTTTTCTTCTATACTCTGTCTTTCAAGTCTACCAGATTACAAAACATCTGTTTCTGTCCCACGCAGGTGTTGTCGCGGGAGTCGTGGGCTTAACAGCTGCGAGCATCTGTTGGTTTGTGTATCATCGTAGAAAAACAAAAAGTTACAGAACTTCTTCAACATTTCTTCCAAGAAACATATCCTCAGAACCATCTTCAAAGTCTTCAGACGTCGTTGAGAAAGCAGAGGAACTTTTAGTCGGTGTTCGTCTTTTCTCTTACGACGAACTCGTTGAAGCCACGGGTAACTTCGACCCATCTAAAGAACTCGGTGATGGAGGCTTTGGTACTGTCTACTACGGTAAGCTTAAAGATGGACGAAGCGTAGCTGTCAAACGGTTATACGATAACAACTTCAAAAGAGCAGAGCAGTTCAGGAACGAAGTTGAGATTTTAACGGGTTTGCGACATCCCAACCTCGTGTCTCTCTTCGGATGCTCCTCAAAACAGAGTCGGGAGTTATTGCTAGTGTACGAGTATGTCGCAAACGGCACGTTAGCTGATCATCTCCATGGTCCGCAGGCTAATCCGAGCTCGCTTCCTTGGTCTACGAGGCTCAAGATCGCTGTTGAGACCGCCTCTGCTTTGAAGTATCTCCACGCCTCCAAGATCATCCACCGTGATGTTAAGTCCAATAACATCCTACTAGACCAAAACTTCAATGTCAAGGTCAGTAACTCACACTCTGGCTATTACTTATAAGCAGTGTTCTAAAATGCGTGTCTAGTTACTCGGTATGTAAACCTCTAGAGCCTAACCGTATATGAGCATGTCTAAACAGAGCTTAAAACATATATATAATTCTTTTACATAAAATATAAATATAAAATGTTTATATATACTTAGTTTGAGAAACTCAAGATAAAATACTTAAATACAAATTTTATGCATGAAATATAGTTTAGCATATACAAATCGTTTCAAATAAAAAATTAAATACCTGTTTAAATATATAAATAAAACTTGTGTTCCAAAAACAATACTTATAAATTTTAAATTATTTTGTACATAATTAAACTAATAACTATCTATACTATTATCTATGAAGTGATTTGGCTTATGTGTCAGTTTCTCCATAATTTTAGTTTTTTTTTGCTTATTTGTCATATTGAGTCATAAGTTTTAATAATATTATTATTTAAAACTTTATTTAATATATTTATTATGATGTCTGGATAATTATTAATTAATTAAATACTATTATTTATGAAGTGATTTGATTTATGTGTAAGTTTCTCCATAATTTTAGTTTTTTTTGCTTATTTGTCATATTGAGTCATAAGTTTTAGTAATATTATTTAAAACTTTATTTAATATATTTCTTATGATGTCTGGATAATTATTAATTAATTAATAAATTTTAAAACAATTTACTGATAATATCAATTACAGATTTATCTTATGATTTAATCGTAATTAATTATTTTAAAATTTCAAACTTTATTTTAATATACATTTTCTCTATGATTTTAGGTTATTTTTATTATTTAACATGTTCAGATATTTTTTAATAATACTATTAAAAATTTATTTTATATATTTATTTACCGTGATATATGAGATTATTTATTAATAAATGGATATTAACGAATATTAATAATAATATTATAGTTAGATTTATCTTATATTTAGTTCATGATTTTAAATGCAGATAAATATTTCAAGTATTTAAAATTTATTTTAATATATATAAAAATCATGATATTTGAGATAATTAATTATGATTTAACATATCTATGAATATATTAATAAAAACATTCAATTAAACTAATAAGTGATTAATAAATTAATATTAACAAATTTTAATGATAAATAATTAATTTTTAAACTTTATTTTAATATAATATATATATATGTCCTATATTTGGGATAAGTAATTATAATCTAAAGTACTTAAGTGTATTTTTATATAAAGAACTTTATTTTAATGATATTTTTTATTTAATGTAATAACTGATAAATTAATTTAAGGATCATTGCAAATAGATATGTCGTAAAATATAAATAGTTTACTTATGCTAAATATTTTATATATTTGAATATTAAACAATTATATACCCTAAAAATAACTTGTATTTATACATAATAAACTTCAAATTAGTTTTTGATCTGTAAAATAAAAAATATTATCAAAATAATACATTTAAAACAAGATAGTAAATAATATATTAACAAAAAAATGAAAATTTACTAAAACATTAAAATATAAGAAAAACATGAAAATCTAAGATAAAAACTTTTTGATAGCATAAAATAAATTGACAAGTAATAAACATAGTATAAATATAATCTAAGGGAATACAAATGTAAAGTTTTATAACATTTTAATATTTTTTACAGTTTTATAATAAATATTGTTGATAATAGTGATGTTTGTTGGTTATTGTTTTTTTGTTGATGTTTTATGGGCTGTGATTGTTTATAATGCTTTTAATGTTGCTGAAATTCATTTTGATCTACAAATACAATAAGTGTTTAATTAAAAATTCAAGTTGTTTAATGATAATTTAAGTATTACTTGAGGAGAAGATTTTGATCCAAATCTGCGTTCAATAAGTAAAAATATGAATAAAAATAAAATTTATAAAATGATGGCTAATATTTAAATTAGATAATTTATAATATTAACTTGAGATTTCTATCCAATTTAATAATTATGATTTAAGAAAAACTAATATTAAAATTAAATTTTTTTGAATATATAAATATTAGTCCGCACAAGGTGCGGGTATTCATCTAGTAATCACATAAATACATAGAATAAATAACAATTTATATAGATAGTAACATTCTAAAGTTATATAAAATTATAAAATTAGTTTTTGAGTATTAATGTTTAAATCTGCCTAACATCCGTGCAGGTCATATAATGTCCGTGTAAACACTATACTCATCCGAAATATATAAAACACTGTACATTAAAACGGTATTGTAGGCTATGCATAGCGCATAAACAATCGCGTAAGCCACATTTTAGAAGACTGCTTATAAGTATGTCTAGTGGACCAACTCTACCGGTCTAATTGGGGCCAAACTGATTCAAAGATTTGGTCTGATCATAATCTTTCCAACGTTAACTTCTTTAACATTCTTTCCCTTGTTTCTGGACATTTAGGTTGCGGATTTTGGACTTTCGAGACTGTTTCCAATGGATAAAACACACGTATCAACCGCTCCTCAAGGAACCCCAGGCTATGTCGATCCAGATTACCACCTATGCTATCAACTCTCCAAGAAAAGCGACGTGTACAGCTTCGCGGTAGTGCTGATGGAGCTTATATCCTCGCTTCCAGCTGTAGACATCACAAGAACTCGCCAAGAGATCAACCTCTCGAACATGGCCGTCGTTAAAATACAGAGCCACAAACTCCACGAAATGGTGGATCCTTCACTCGGGTTCGACAGGGATACAAGAGTGAGAGAGACGGTGATCGCAGTCGCTGAGCTTGCGTTTCAATGCTTACAGTCGGATAAAGATCTTAGGCCGTGTATGTCGCACGTGATGGAGACGTTGACGAAGATACAGAACAATGGGTTTGGTTCGAATATGGATGATGATGCAAATGGGGATAAGAGTGGACCGTTGGTTGTACAGTCTCCTAATAGTGTAATGGTGAAATGGGACAGTAAGTAAATTAGTCACACGGACACTAACATTTGTATGTGTTTGTGAGTGTATTAACGTTTAAACTTATTAACTGAACAGTTAAGAGATTTGTGTTTGTAATAGATGATACTTTTTGGGAATGTATATATGATCTGAGTTTCATAAATAAGTAAAATCTCTCCAAGCTGATGTATCCACGCTTTTGTTTAGAACATTCTGAGAAACAGAGAAGAAGAGATAGATCAATACAAGAACTTTAACTTTCTGATTTATTCGACTTGAGAAAACAACGATTACAACGCTTAGTATATATAACAAAACCCTAGTGTCATCTTCTGCTTACGTCACGCTGTGACAGTACACATCCTGAGATTATCAAATCTGTTGGTGGTCTCTATCACATTAGCTGGATGAACCGTACAACGAACAACCTTGGACATGCTAGTCGTTTGTGAAGAAAGAGTTTTGACCATTGCAGAGGACAACTGTGTGGGCTTCACTTGATCTTCTGAGATATGGGTCTTGTCCAGCATTTTTGAGCCCATATCGCCAATATTTCCCCTCAAACTCAGAGTGGAGGGAACAGAGACACTGAGTTTGCAACGAAGACGATCGAATGCAGTATGAGACAAAGGCTTTGTAAACACATCCGCAATCTGTAGGGCAGCCGAGATGTGTTTCACCTCTAGAAGCTTCATTGCAACCCGTTCTCTCACATAATGAAAGTCAACCTCGAAGTGTTTGCTACGTTTGTGAAACATCGGATTTGCAGAAAGGCATACTGCAGAGAGATTGTCACAGAGTAGCAGAGGCATCTTCTGTTGTTGAAGACCTAGTATCTTCAGCAAATTTTGGAGCCAAGCCACTTCAGAAGCTGCAAGAGACATAGTGCGATACTCTGCTTCCGTTAAAGACTTAGAAACGGTTTCATGTCTTTTAGCAGACCAGGAGATGATGTTCTTACCAAGAAAAGTACAGAAACCACCTGTTGAGCGCCTTGTATCCTTCCAGCCGGCCCAATCACTGTCGCTGTAGCAGACCAGTGTGGAGTCTGTCTCCTTCTTGATGCTTATCCCCATTTCGGTTGTTCCCTTTACATAATGCAGTATACATTTCAAGAGATTGAAGTCAGACACGTTTGGTTGATGCATTTTTTTGACAAATGAAGTTCACAGAGTACTGCAGGTCGGGTCTGGTAAGTGTCAGATACTGTAACTTTCCGGCAAGACTTCTGAAATAAGACGGTTCTGAGAACACTTCATCCTGACCTAGTAACTTATCGAGCTTCATTGGTAACGGAGTAGGCATGGAAGCACTATCCTGCATCCCTGCAGTGATGAGAAGCTCCTGGGCATACTTGGATTGATTCAGGAACAACCCATCTTCAACACGATGAACTTGGATCCCAAGAAAGTAGTGAACATCTCCCATATCTTTCATTCGAAACTCTATACTCAGACGGTTGATCAACGTTTCTAGCAGCACACTGTTGTTGCTAGTGATGAGCATGTCATCGACATAGAGGAGCAAATAAATCACGTCTGAGCCTTTGTGATAGACGAACAGCGACGGATCCGAGAAGCTGCAATCAAAGCCATTGCAGAAGGAACGAGCTAAACCTATCGAACCAAGCACGGGGGGCCTGTCGAAGACCATAAATTGCTTTCTTTAGCTTGCACAGGTAGTCAGGTCTCGACTTGTCTTCGAAGCCTGGAGGTTGAATCATATACACTGTCTCCTTGAGCTCCCCGTGAAGAAACACATTCTGAACATCCAGCTGACGGATACTCCAACCTTTGGTGACTGCAACATGAAGAATAGTTCGTATTGTTGCTGTTCGTACAACAGGACTGAAAGTCTCGAGAAAATCTACCCCTTCTTCTTGTTGATTTCCGCGAGCAACTAATCTGGCACGAAGTTTAAGTGGAGTACCATCTGCATTTAGCTTTTCTTTAAAGACCCATCCACAGTCTATAGGATCTTGACCTTCTTCTCGTGGAACCAGTTCATATGTTTCAGTTACTTCCATGTTACCAACTTCAACTTTCATCGCATCAGTCCAGCCCTTATCTTTCAAAGCAGCTTTAACAGAACGTGGAACTGGATATGCAGACTTGACAGTGAATAATGCGGAGCAAGGATTGGGCTTCATAATACCTGATCTTCCTCTAGTAGTCATCGAGTGAACTGGAGGAGCTGGAACAGCTTCTTCTGAAGCTACACTGCTTTCAGAACTATGTTCAGAAGAATCATTATCTTCGTCTCCGTTTGGTGAGGGCAGGGGAGTTGGTGGTGCAGACACCTCCGGTTGTGGTGGGTTGATTTGTCTTAGAGGCGGAAAGTCTTCTTCACTCACAGCAAAAGGTTGATATGCAGCACCAGAAGATTCATTACTCGTATCAAGATAAGCTGTTTTCCAAGCAGTAAGCAATGGAGAGTCAGTTGTCTTGTGATAGCTGCTGTACATATCTGAGTAGGGAAAGCTAGATTCCTCAAACAGAACGTGTCTGCTGATATACACCTTCCCATTAGGAGGATAAAAACAGCGATAACCTTAGCCTAGAAAAACACATGGCAATGACTTTGGATCCAACTTGTTTTTCATATAAGGCCGCAAGTAGTGATAGAATTTACAGCCAAAGACACACAAAGCAGTATAATCTGGTGGCTTTTCATTCAGCATTTCATAAGGACTCTTCGAGTTTGGAAGAACAGAGGAGGGAAGAAGATTGCCAAGAAACGCTGCTGTAAAAAACGCTTCAACCCACAGATCTTGAGGTACTTTACTGTTAAAGAGCATTGTGATTCCGAGTTCAGTGATGGTGTGTTTTCTTTCGGACACACCATTCTGTTGTGGTGTGTGCGGACATGAAACCAGATGCTTAATGCCACATTTAGCCAAGTGACTGATGAACAGATTGTTGATGAACTCACCACATCCATCGGACTGAAACTGTTTTATCTTGTGTTGAAACTGATTTTCTGCCATATTTTGAAACCGAACAAAGACAGAAAAGAACTCGGATTTGCACTTCAATGGATAGAACCATGTGAATCTTGAGAAACTGTCTACAAAGATCACATAATACTTAAACCCTTGGGATGACACAACAGGACTTGGACCCATAAGTCACAATGAACTCTTTTTAATGGTTTATTTGAAACAGAATCTGAAGGCAAAAATGGAAGTCTGCAACTCTTCCCTAACTGACAGGCATCACACAGCATCTGTGGAGCTTTCTTATTCAAAACGATTGAACTACTACGAACTAGAAGTTGAAGGATATCCCTGTGAGGATGACCCAATCTTTGATGCCACACCTCATCACTTGTTGCTTGCTGCCTCGTTGAGAAGAAAGCTTGAAACCTTGTATCCTTCAACAAATAGAGATCCTTATGCCTTCTTCCTTGTGCCATCACCTGTTGTGTGCCCTTGTCCTTAATACACACAGATTCAGAGTCAAAAATGATCTCACAAGGGTAATCTGATGTGAGTTTAGACACTGAGATCAAGGACTTTGTTATATCAGGACACACCAATACTTCATTGAGTTTTAAAGTACCTTGTGATGTGTGTAAGGCAACGGAACCAACGTGTGTGATAGGCAAAAAGTCACCATTTCCAACAATGACTTGGTCATTACCTGCATAAGGCTCTGACGATTGAAGACGAGATTCACTGTTGGTGATGTGTGCAGATGCTGCTGAGTCTGGGTACCATTCACCACCAGAACGTTACTCATTGTCCGACAGCTTCATAGTAGTCAAGGCATTGTGAACTGCATCAGGAACCTCAAAGTCTTGATCAAAGCGGTTGTAGCACGCTGCTGCAGAGTGACCATAGCGACCACAAATCTGACAAGTAGGTTTTGTTCCAGATCCAGACCTCCCTGCAAACTGCTGACTAAACCCTCGTCCTCGTGTAGAGTAGTTGTTACCTCGACCTTTGTATCCTCCTCGATAACTATTACCACCTCTACTATGAGTGTTGTTGCCACGACCGGTGTGAAATGCCATATGAGGGTTTGCATCAGGAGGTTGCTGGTACTGCTGCAGTTTGTCGTCGAACGTAGTTAACTTAAAGACGGCGTCTTCAAAGCGTAGATCTGGAACAGAGTCCACAGAGTTCTCAATCACGGTGCATATCGACTCATACTCCGTTCCAAGACCAGCCAGAGCTCCGTAAATCATTTCATGTTCAGACAGGAAACACCCAATAGAATCTAGCTGGTCGCAGACAGACTTAACGCCGGTGAGATATTCAGACATCGACTTTGACCCCTTTGTCATACCTTGGAGTTTCCTTTGCAGATCGAGCTTGCGAGTGGCGGAGACTCGATTATACTTCTTTCCCAGACTGGCCCAGACCTCCTGTGCTGAACTCAGCCCGTAAACCGAACGAAGGGCTTCTTCCGACAACGAACCAAAGAGCCACGCCATCACAAGTTGATCTTTTCGAACCCACTTCACGAACTCTGGGTTGGCTTGCTCCTCTGTCTCATCTCCCGTGCTGACTGTGACGATTGGAGAAGGACGAAGAGATCCACCATTAACAAACCCGAGCAACGACTGACTAGACAAGAATGACTCGAACTGTGTCTTTCACAAAAGGTAGTTTGTGGAAGAAAGCTTGAGAGTGACGCACTGAGATATACTAAGAGATGGTGCAGAGACAGTATCGGTTTTTTCCATGATTCAGAACCGAGGTGCTCTGATACCATGAGAAACAGAGAAGAAGAGATAGATCAATACAAGAACTTTAACTTTCTGATTTATTCGACTTGAGAAAACAACGATTACAACGCTTAGTATATATAGCAAAACCCTAGTGTCATCCTCTGCTTACGTCACGCTGTGACAGCACACATCCTGAGACAATCAGATCTGTTGATGGTCTCTATCACATTAGCTGGATGAACCGTACAACGAACAACTTTGGACGTGCTTGTCGTTTGTGAAGAAAGAATTTTGACCGTTGCAGAGGACAACTGTGTGGGCTTCACTTGTTCTTCTGAGATATGGACCTTGTCCAGCGTTTCTGAGCCCATATCGTCAATACATTCCACCATGCCACAGTACTATATAGTAGACTAGCAAATTGTAAATCGTAATTCTCATAAGTTTACTATTTACATAATAAGTACGCAAAATAACAAAAAAAATTACGTACAAGTTTACATTTTCTTTAATTATGACTAACCAGCCATCTTGGAGATTGAGGGAAGAAAATAATCCAGAACATTGTTTCAAACATGGAATACTGCCACAATTGCCATTTCACCACCTTTTAGGTTTAGAAAAGTTTTTTGGACGTCATGGTTATGTCTTTCACTGAATATTGATATAATACTGTATTCATAAGGGAGTTTTATCATATCGATGATAATAATCAACCATGGGTGATCAGTGAAGTTTAAAATAAGACACAAACTACATATATTAGGAGTTTGAAGCCTAACTTTTTGTTTCCAAAATTCCTAATTAAAGCACACCAGTTTAGGGCGTGGATGCTTTGCTACTTCTAATATTGAACAAGTTATAGGGTAAGTCGTCTTAAATGGATGTAATTGCATGTCAATCACATATCCCTCCACCATTCATATCTGAATCAATGGCCCAACTAAATATTGACCTTTGTTGCAACCTAACTCTTTCCTATAACTTAGTGTTTGATCATCAAAAAAGACAAAACTCATCAAATATATCGATTAATTATTTTGTTAACTAAATATATAATTTGGTTACTAACAAAATTTACATAACTATATAAAAATACAAAACTATATATATTGTCAACTTCGGTTTTATATAAAGAAAAAATACAAGAGCCCTGTTTTTAACTCATTACACAACTCCAACTCCATGCTACATGTTTTCACATATCTCCATATTCCACAAGTTCTTTTCCTTTTATCTCATATACATATATTTTTTTGAGTTTTGTCGATTTCTTGGCATTAGCCATTTGGAAGCATAAGTTGGCAAATGGATGTGATGTTTTACCCAATATGCCAACATAAAACCCTCCTATAACAATATTAAAAAATGTTTTCATTAAAACAAAGTTTTTGATATGAACTTAGTTTGACTACATCCATTTCATTTTCTTCCCAAAACATTAAAATTAATTAAAGATGGGCAATCTATTTCTTAAACTAAGTTTAGTTCTTCCCCCTTGCAAAGAAAGAAGTCTTATGGGACCCACGACCAAAACACTGGGCCCACATCCCTTGTTTGGCCATATCTTCCCGACACACAAATCCGAGAAGGTTCACTTGCCCACGTGTCTCTCGCTTTATTTCTTTAGTCTCATTCCACATTTCTTTTTCTCCATTATTAAATCAAAATAAAATAAAACAAAACAATTTTTAAAAAAGATTCCAAATGATCAATATAAATGTCTCACGCTTTGTATCATAAACCAATTCAAACTGATATCTCAATTCCTTATATCATGGCTAATTTTGAGAACCTATCTTCTGAGTTTCAGACAATAGCCATGGATATATATTCTTCCATGACTCAAGCTGCAGATCTAAACAACAACAGTGGTAACTATCAGTTTCAAACATTTCCTCCTTTCTCCACTTGTCTCGACTCGCTCTTCCTTCATCATCGTCATCCACAACAATTACTTGATTCTCCCGGGAAATATCCAGGCAGTTATAACAATTTCTCCTCGACTTCAACTAACTTGTATCATTCCAGTCACAACAACGTCGACGAGACCAAGAAGAGAAAAGCCTTGTTACAAACTTTGTCTTCATCGGAGAATAGTAGCGTCTCTGATCAGCTGAATATCAATACCACCGAAACTGTGATTAATCTCGAAACCCTAACTTTAATCTTCTGTTCTGTTAACGCTTTAATTTTAATGATTTTTGCGTTGTCCTCAAATTTTAGGGTTGTTCGAGAAGAGGTAAGAGGTTGAAGAAGCAGAAGAATCAAGAAGAAGAGAAAGAGAGAGAAGTTGTTCATGTGAGAGCCAGAAGAGGCCAAGCCACTGATAGCCACAGCTTAGCAGAACGGGTAAAGTTCCTCAGTTATTATTAATTTTTTATACACAGAAATTAAACGGACGTGATGTATATTCATTAATAAAAAAATTTCAGGTGCGGCGAGGAAAAATAAACGAGAGATTGAGATGCTTGCAAGATATTGTTCCTGGATGTTATAAGGTAACTAATGAATAGAGCAAAAATGAGTAAATCCAAATGTAAATTTTATATCGATTTGTTTATGTTTCTGCAGAGTATGGGAATGGCTACGATGCTTGACGAGATAATAAATTATGTGCAGTCTCTACAAAATCAAGTCGAGGTTATTAATCAAAAAAATCTCCAGTTAATATGTAATATTTTAGGTAAAATGGTTACTCATTCTTGTTTTTTATGTAATATGTGGATTCAGCTTCTCTCGATGAAACTCACTGCAGCAAGCTCGTTTTATGACTTCAACTCAGAGACTGATGCTGTTGATTCCATGCAGGTGCGAAGAAATTTTAATATTTTGTATAATGAATATAAACAAAAAAAAAATTATTAGTGGTAAAGAGATGTGGCCATGGATCCAGTATGTTTTATTAGAATCGGTTATATAGTAAACCTTTTAGGTTCTAGTAAACTTTGTTCAAGTATATGTTTTATGTTTATGATTTAGTTTCGGCGTTATAAAATTATGTCATCATGCATACTAATTAACCCACAATGAAAAAATTTATTGTTTGACAAGTCCGATCTAGTCCAGTGCGGCCTTTGCGTATTTGATCTTAATTATATCAAGACTTAAATCTTAACTATAGTAGTTTGCTGTGACAGCTATTTTTGATGTGATTAATTACTTATTTCTCTAAGTATTGAATTTGAATGGAATACAATTGGCAGAGAGCAAAGGCTCGTGAGGCAGTGGAGATGGGGAGACAAACAAGAGATGGGAACCCTGTCCTCCATTTATCAGCATGGTCCCTTTGACTTCTGTTTTCTCCTTTTCTTTTTTGTTTTTAAAATATTTTCCAGAAATTATTCTTGTATTCATTTGGATGTAATATGTTGTTATATGACCCAACTTGGGGTAGTATTTGTGATCTATATACTTGTAATTTCGAAATTATAAACTTGTTGGTGACTTATTCTGGCTATTCTCATGTAAATGTCCCAATTCTCTTCTTGTCTTGTTATTTATAAAAGAACAACATATTGGTTTTTGTGAATAACTGCCAAAGTCATAACTAAATGAATAATCACTTGATCAGTGTCATCACTTATTACATAACACCATCTCCACTTCTTCTTTATACTTTCTTGTATAATAATATTTAATTATAGTTGTAGATTTTTACTCCAATATGTAATAATTTTATAATAGGCTTCTTCGATTTTAAGAGAAATATAGAAATTGCTATTTATGTTTTTTATTTAAAGTAAAAAGTATTTTTTTAAATATTATTCTTTAAAATAAAAAAGTTATATTATATAAACATACATTAGAGTAAATCCATTTCTATAATATAATTCTTTTATTGGTTTATGGTTTTTTCTAAGATTTATCCTTCTTATGAAAAAATATCTTCTCTACTAGCTAAATAATTCATGCATTAAGTACGAGTTCAGTTTCCACACATATATGACTGTTTTGGGCTACTTGTTACATCATATATAACATTATGATGAGGTTGATTGGAATGAGCAGTAGCTTTATATATTGTGTTGATGTTTTAGATTTTTTTTACTGTAGAACTTTAGCTGTAAATTTGAGGAAATTAATTCTTTACTTGTTAATTTTTTAAAACTAATACATCGGTGATTTAGGTTTTTGGTTTCCTAAAGTTAAAAAAAGAACGAAAAATCTCTAGCTTTATAAAAAAAATTGAAAGCATGATTAATTAGAAAAGATTTGTCCTTTAAAAAAAATTGGCTGCAAAAAGATTCTACATCACTTCCAAATCATTTACCAATCATCAGCTATATATACGTATACAAAAGCATGTGGATTTTGTAAATAGTGTGACTTCTACCTTAAGAACTGCTAGATTTATAACCCCCCAAAAAAATAGATGAGTTTTGAGTACGATAGGTTTTATGGTTACATGGTTTACCATTAAAGTTATTTGGGTACTATTAAACATTTTGACAATTATCATAATGGAACCTTGCAAACTAATCTCCTGTCCATTACTAAGAGAGCATACTAGATACTATAATTAATAAAAACTCACAATGTAAGAGTCATTTTCCTTCTTGTCAACAAAAGTTGGATAAATATCGAAACCAAAATAGGTTTGACCAAGTCAGACAGCGAGATAGGCGTAGTCACACATTCAGACACAGAGATACGATAGAGGGGGAGAGGCAACTTGGAACTTGAAAGGTTCAGAAACGAAGAAGAGGATTGGAAGTATGGAACCAAAAATACTTTGTCGGATCGATATGACAAAAGCACCCTTCACATTCTGTAGCTTTCCTAAGACAATGATGTGTGTCTCCCGAACCAATCACAAAGACAAAATAGCAAGTTGCGCGATGCAAAGCCAATGGACGTGGTTTGAAGACGAACAACCAATTTTTTTGAGATTTTCTTCCTCTTTCTTTTTTTTTTTTTTTGAAAAAGCGAGATTTTCTTCCTCTTTTTGTGGTGTTCTCTCTTATCACATCTCTTGTATTTATTCGTCTGTTCATATATTTTTCTTTTATATATATGTATATGTGATTGCAATAGAGACGGTTCACAGAATATAACGATGTTGCCCATTCATAATCTTCATGATTGAGGTGTACAGATCAGATATTTGAGTATATATTTACATTAAAATATGCAATTTGTGTCTCTGTTATTCTCTATGTTTCTTAATTTTTGGAGATTTACAACTATCTAACATTTTAATTCCTTTGGGCAGGTCGTATCTGGCATATACGACATAAATAGTAAGGTTTGAAGTTTCAGATATATATATGACATACTAGAATCAAATTTACCTTTCGTTTTCCTAATGTACAATGGCTAACTCCCTGTGTCAGTTCTCATTTTTTGTAGGTGAAATACACTTTTATTTTGTTTGGATACTTTAAGAAATAAATAGGGAAAACTTTGCAAGTTGCAACGTGGTAATTCAGTAGCCAAGTTGGGGATTAAGTTCTATCCTATTAACGCAAGTATCACATAATTCACTCGAGATTACTTATTATGGTGTATATAGCTTATGATGAACCCATAAAAACATTGGATATGCATGTTACGTGCATGTATTGCATGCATTAAACTTCCTTTTTATTAATTCTAATTGGACAATTATGTACGTAGTACAAACGTTCGAGTAAAGAGAAAACTCCAAATTAAACTAGAAATGGCGTAGAAGGAGTGTAGCTTAGGTCATTACAAGTAAATTGCAAAATGCAAATTAATTACTAGCTACTTCGAGAACTAAATATTAAAAAAAAGGAAAAGATGCATGCATCCAAAGAGCAAGCAAAGACAGCTTGAAATGGACCATACGTTAAAAGGATGATCAATGTGGGATTTTATGTTTACTTTCTCGTTTTTATTTCAAGAAAAAGATTAAAAAACAGACGTACTTAGACTTGAGATCGAGAAGGCTAAATTGGTGTGTTTTCGACTCTTAGGCGTTTTAGAGTGATGAGCAAAAAATATTACAACAAATATGGTATACATCCACGAAAATCTAAGTCAGGGGTCACATTGTATTTTGAATTATATGCTCCTTTTAGACAGGCTACTTGTTTCTACGCATCTGGTTTATTTTTCCTTATTCTTTTTGTTAATATTTTGTATTGTCTTTTATATATTTTATTATAATTGCCTATTTGGTGATCTCAGAACTCTATCTTCTTTGTCTCCTTTAAGGCCAATGATCTATTTGTTGTTTTCCTCCTTTGATTAATATTTGTGCAGTGGGCAAGAAAGCAAATGTCAGGGAGTGTCTATCTATACTATTATACAACTATTATCATCTTAAAATATAGTGATATGTTTTATTTCGCCAACGCATGATCGTATATGCAAAATGATTAAAAGCGTCATTTGTTTATCCCAGAATCAAACAGAACCTGAACTCCATCTTTTTTTTGGTTCAAATACAACTAAATGCTTCTATTGATATTTTGTCAAAAGAAAACAGCATATTATTGTTCATGAATCGTCATGTATTATAGGTATAAGATGCTGAAGAGGACAGAATTGGGGGTTTACAATAAGTCATGAAAATACTAGGGCCCCAAAAATATTCCAAAAATAGATTTGGTGATCACATCATCAATTTGGTGGGAGAAAGAACAAAAAATTGGCTAAATTCAAGTATGCAAAATAACATTGTGGGGACTGCCCACCAATATTTTGTAAGTGGATTTACTATGGAGCTAGCTGTTGTTAATTAGACTTCGGATATTGGTTCAGTCTGAGCCGGATATTTCAAGTATCAGATAGTTCGAATATATGGTTGGAGGATCCATATATGAACCAACTAATTTTTAGTTTGTATCCGTTCAGATAATTTCAAGTTCGGGTCAGTTCAAATAATAAAACCAGTACCGGTCCTGACAATTCAAAGGCTGGAAGCAAAAAAATAAATTAAAGCCTATTTATCTAGGCATTTTTTTAAAAAGTTGGTATTTTATCGGCCAATTTAATAATTAACTAAATTAAGGCCGGAAGCCTGAATTGCTTCCCCTCAGGGCCGGTACTGAATAAAACTATGAAACAAAAAATATTCAAAAATTGGTTGCCATTTCATTTTGGTTCTGATTCGGTTACTTCGGATAATTTGGGTAATTCGAGTGAAATATCAAATATTTTGAGTAAAATATCAAATAATTATGATGATTTAAATAAAAAAGTTTAGATAATTGGATTATTTTGGATATTTCATATAAAAATATATGGATACTTTTGATAATTTTGGGTAGTTCAGATACTTCGATAATTTAATTGTTTTTTTTACTTTCAGATATTTTAATAGATTTTTAAATTATATATAGCTTTGGTCATGTTATATATATAATTAATATTTTATATACTTTGGTATTCGTTCAATTCTCAGTTATTTTAGAAATAAAAATATAAGAATCGATGAATATTTGAGGATTTCGATTTAATTGTGGTTCAGTTATTTTGGTTCCGTTTCGACTTAATTTTTGATTCTATTTTTTTTTGTCCACACCTAGTTGTTACCATGTCAGCATCTCAAATCTCAGTCACATTTTATAAGAAATCAATTTCCACTTACAGTTATAATAAGTATCTTGGTCTATACCTTGTGTCTTGATTTATATATATATTACAATATGAAGAGTTAATTTCACCATCAATCATTACAAGTTAATTTTACACCATGAATCATAAGATTATATATGACGAAATATTTATTGTAAATATAAGAAATATTTCGTGAGAATAATGAGATCCGTATATCTACAAAATTTTGTACATAGTTAAACCAAATAAAATTACAAAATTAAGTCTCAGTTGAAGCCAATGGATTCAATAGAGAAGGAAAGATTAAAATACAGCCGGCTACGGACAAAGGAGTGTTTTTCTTTACGACCACCGTTTTGGTGATTTGAGCAAATTAGAAGCACTTCCTGTCTTCTTCATGCCTTGAGAAACGAGCAATAATACATCATGAGAATTAATACAAAATAAAAACTAATCTCTTAGATTTAGAATCTAGAAATTATATTTTTTTGATGGCTTACTTGGTGACATCAAACTTGATGTGGCCTTACTTGGTGACATCAAACTTGATGTGGGCTTACTTGGTGACATCAGACCTGATATGGGCTTACTTGGTGACATCAGACCTGATGTGGGCTTACTTGGTGACATCAAACCTGACGCGGCCTTAACAGCCCTCGTAGCGACCTTAAGCTTATCAAGTGGTCGTGTTGTCTTGGTAGAAGCCCTTGGCGTCACTGGCTTAGACGTTCTGCAATGTTCGGTTTCAGCATTTTTAAAAAATATCTCAACTGCACTAGTTTCATCTAATATGCAAGAGAGGAAACAAAAACGTTACTTGTCTGAAATCCTCAATGGTTTTCTTCCTTCTGCTGCACGAGGAACATTGATGGATCCATCTGTTTCATCATCGAGCCTCTCTTCATACTCTGAATCAATTGAGGAAGCTAAGGCCTCTTCGTCTGTGATAGAGTGTCGTGATTGTCTGAGATGATCTTGTTGGGATCTTGAATCTTCTTCTACTGACAACTGTGACTCTTCTGAGTTAAACTCATCGGAATGTCTCTGCAGTCTCTGTGGGTAATTAATGTCCTTAAGCAAATGTAGCCTCTCTATCTCGTCGTCTTTTCTCGCTATTGTGTCCTTAAGGGACCCTAACTGCAACGTTTATTTTATGGTTTAGTGAAATCTCGAGCTTATGGTTGATCTAATATGAATCTATACAAGAGAAGGTTTATGAGACATTATGAGAATGTGTTTTGTTTTCTACCTGCTCCATTAAGTCTCTAACATCTCTACCATCTTTACTGCTCTTAGCAGCACCTAACTCAACTCCAGAGACACGTTCTGCGAATTTCAAAGTACTCATTGACTCTGTATATGAAATAACATCAGGATTGAGTTGCACAAACATCAGTGTCTTTGCTCGCCCACCTGAAACGTGTTAAGCACATGGAGAAAAGTTAGCTAATATCGGTTCTGTTCATGATTTAAAAAAAAACAGAGCACCAGTTTTGACATAACCGAGAGAGCTTTGGAGAAGCTGAGTTAGTTTGCTGTTTCTATACGGTACATGAGAACTCTTTGAGGCAAGAGAGAATATCACATCTCCCAAAGCTGAGAGTGATTTGTTTATATGTTGTGCTTCTTTAAGCCTATCTCCTGTAACTTCAGAGCGATCAACTCTCTCACTACCCGCCAGATCTACCAAATGTAGATTTCCAAATAAGGCAGAACCGGTCTTCAAGTCCTTTCCACGAACGTGAACAGTGACGATACTGCATAAGAAATCATTAGCCAAGTTAAGAAACCAAACTATCTAGATAATGGACAAAAGACAAACAAATGTTTGTTTCAGAGATCTTAGGCAAACCTATGGGAGCGGCTACTTCTTTCATTCAAGGCAGTTGAGCTAACGGTTCGATTATCTAGCCCTATGTTCATTAGTTCAAGAACATCCGAAGTCGATGTCACGGGATACATGCTTGCATCAGGTACAGCAAGACCGTTTTGTTGAGTTGTAGAAAGAATACCTAATGTGTGAAAGTCAAGGAGAACAAAAGACTAGCAACACAACACAAAAATTAGTAGAACATCTAAACTGCAATAGAAAGTTTGAAAGAGATGTAGAAAACAAGTAAGAGCAGAGAAAAAAGGATATCTCTTTTGAGAACTGTCACCAGAGAGTAAATCCCGCACTTGTTCATTGTATATCTCCACCATTTGCACCCCTACTTCATACGCTATGTTGCTTTTTCGAGACTGAGAGATTTTGAAGAGGTCATTTAGAGCACGATAGTTTACTCCCCATTCTTCCTCACTTGCTCCATCTGGACCGGTCTGAACAAAACATTAATGATGTTAAGAAATGCAACAAAATGGCATATTTATTGGAAAATGATAGTGAGTAAATACCATTGTGTAAGTTTTCCCTGATCCTGTCTGACCATACGCAAAGATACAAACATTGTAACCATCCAGAACCGATCGAACAAGCGGTTTTATATCCGAAAACACCTCAGCTGAAAGTATAAAAAAATACAACAGAAATTCTGATAACTTTTAACTTGATTAAGAAGACGAATCAAAAAGAAACTTTAGATGGAATGATAAAAAAAAATTCATCAGAATAGAGATAAAGAGATAAAAAGGGTGACAAAAGTAACACCTTGAGTAGAGGCTGGACTGTAGACCTTATTGAACCTAAATTTACGAAGACCATCTTTCCCAGGTTTTGTGGGATTGAGAACTACCAACTCCCCGTGCTCACCAATGTGTTCCACCACAGTGTTTGATGCACCTTGCCCTCGCAAGAAAGGCCTTACCCTACAATACACTCTAATGTTTCCTGCAAGCCATAATTTGAAAACTTATACTTTGCATAGAACATGAACTTTAAAAAAAAAAAATTGAAGAGTAAAAAGCATGAATATGGTATACATGATCCACGTTACCTTTTAGCTCCTGAAGTTCATTGAAGAGCTTTTGGTTTTCAGTTAGGACAGCGTGATAGTTTTCCGCAGCATCTCCAAGTTCAAGTACCTTCTTTCCTGCGGATAAAGATTGTTGTTAAGAGTGAAACCAACTTACAAAGTCGCAAAACATAATAATGAGTTATTATTAACAAAAAAAAACATATGTACGAACTGACTCACCTAATTGACTAAACTCTCTTGTATAGCTGTCTTGAACTTTTAATATTTCTTGTTTGATGGACTTAGAATACAACCTCAACTCCTGGAAAAATTAGCAGGTTTAGGTGACAATATATAAAACAATTGCTAATTCCAGCCAGTAGCATATGTAAGCATACCTGTAATGCCTGGAACTGGAAGTTGATAAATCTTCTATATGAAAGTTCTTTCTGACTCCAACTCTGACTCTTCAAATGAGAATTTTCTTCCATTTCTTTGGCTTTACTCTTCCACTGGGCTAGATGTTGTTCAAGCTCTCGATTCTTTGCTTCAAGGCTTGTATTAACAGTTATTGTCTCTATTCCAAATTGTTGAAGCTCCTTCACCTTTTCCTCAAGAGTCGTTTTAGCAGCAATTGCTTCTTTTCCCATCTTTTCAAGCTCTCGGTTTTTGGCTTCAAGGCTTGTATTAACAGCTACTGTCTCTTTTCTGAACTGCTGAAGCTCATTCACCTTTTCCTCAAGAGTCATTTTGGCAGCATTTGCTTCCTTTCCCATATTTTCAAGCTCTTGGTTTTTGGCTTCAAGGCTTGTATTAACAGTTACTATCTCTTGTTTGAATTGCTGAAGCTCCTTTACCTTTTCCTCAAGAGCAGTCTTAGCAGCATTTGCTTCTTTTCCAATCTTTTCAAGCTCCTTAACTCTTTCCTCGAGGGCAATTTTTGAAACGCTTGCGTCTTTTGTCATTTGTTCAAGCTCCTTCACCCTGTCCTCGATACCTGTTGTGGCGACCTTTGTCTGGCTTTCCATTTGCAAGCATTGTTGTTCATATGCTTTCTTGGTTGTCTCCAGTTCTCGCCTTAAACTAGAAATTTCATGATTATACTGACCATTTTCTTTCTCTAGCCTAACCATATCCTCCTCTCTGTTTTTCTTACTTTCTTCCAGCTTTTTCTGGTTTTCCATTCGCAAGCACTGTTGTTCATATGCTTTCTTGGTTGTCTCCAGTTCTCGCCTTAAAGTGGAGATTTCAACATTATACTGACCATTTTCTTTCTCTAGCTTAACCACATCCTCCTCTTTGGTTTTCTTCTTTTCTTCCAGCTTGGACTTTTCTGTCTACCATATTCATCTCAAGCAAATTATGATCTCACCAGAACCAAGTTTATCACAGCCAAATTGCAGTCACCAATTTTACATCATTAAAATGGACAGATGGAAAAAAACACTACCTTTATCCGTCGAAGTTGTTTCGTAGCAATCTGGTAAGATGTAAGTTGATCAGCAGAGTAACACATGAGTAAGTTTCATGAAACAAAAAAAAAGGCCTAAGTTGTTTTTTTTATGAGACCTCATTTTCTTCACTAGTTCCTGAAGCTAAGGTTTCAAGAACTTTGATCCTCGATTGATACTTCTCCTCACGAGATTTAAACACACTGTTTTGCTGCACAAAGAAAACTCATAACATCAACCAGTTCATCACAACTTACTATCTTCTCCATGGAAACTAAAAAAAAATACCGTTCTTAGATGCTCAGATTGAGTTGATATACGTCTCTCAATTTCCAAAACAACTTTTCTCAGGAGGCATGCTACACGCTGATCAATTATTGATTAGGTCAGAAGATTTCCCAAGTGCGTTAAGACTCAAGTACCTGATGAGCATCTATCTAAAAGCATGATCAGAAAATTGTTGAGACTCAATTACCTGTGGGACTTCACCATTGTTTCTCTCAATACTGTCATCAAAAATTCCATTCACAATACTTAAGAGTGACTGCGTGGGAGCATTCTGCATTCAAAGAGACATAGGGTATTATTATAAATGACTTTGAAAATAAACTACTGCTACCAAAGAACTAAAGCAGAGTCTAGGATATGCAGAAAAATACATCTAGATTATTAGATTTCATCATCTCCGAGATCTTTGCGGCTTGGAGGTCAAAACGGCCTTGTTTCATTTGGAATGCCTCGTGGAACTTGTGGCCTCCATGGAGCATAGATGCAGGGGATGATGGATCTGTAGTTAAAAAAAAAACATTTTCGAAATTAAAGTCATTAAGTCAAATGTAAAGAATAATTATGAGAAGAGGAAAAAAGAAATGTACGTACCCAATGGGGAAGAAGAAGAGGCGAGGGGACGTTGAAACTTGGAATCAGAAGCCGAGGGAGCTGCTTTGCGCCTTTCATAAGGAGAATAAGGAGAGAAGGGACTACGAGGAGTGGAATCTCCACGAGAGCTGCTGCCTGATTGATCAGAGTGAGAATTCATCATCAGTCGCATGGATGGTCGAAAGCAAACTTATGAACACGATGATCCTTCATTCTCTATCAACAACGCCTGAAACAAATCCCATTTGTTTTCATAGTTAATTGAGCCATTTAAGACCACCACAGTACGTGCTTATCATTTTAATTAAAATCATCTAATCTCATTATTTATAGATATAATTTAAAGCTCGATCTAGCTACTATGTGTAACGTCTAATCACTAGGATCACAAAACAACCGATCGATCATAATAAATTAAATCTAGAAATTGGATAATGAGATTCTTTTGAAAGCTACAATTGATCTAAAGCAAGAAGTTGGATCTAACTAATCAAATCTCCAGAGAAACACGAACCGAACACCGACGTAACTAACATGTTCCAAGTTCCCGACAATGCGAATAAGATATAGAAGAAAACAGCTGTTAGAGACGAACCTACCTGGAGAGTAGCAGAGACTCGCTTTGGTGCAACAAGAGAAGAACGGCATTGAGGAAACTAAGTCAAAAACACAAGTCCAAAAATGACGATCAGAAAATCGGATCAAAAAACAATTTTGTGGGGGAGGTTTCTTTCTCGGGAAAGGGGGAAGTCTAACCTGCAGAGAAAACATAGAGACGGAGGAGAAGAAGACGTGAGATTAGTCACGTCAAAGAGTTTTGTGACTCTATTTTTGTTGTTGTCGTTGCTGTAGCGCGAATGTAGGAAGAAGCGCGAGTATCCCTCTTTCTCCTCTAATCGTTTATTATGCAGCGGGTCGGGTCCGATCCGGCAAGGTCGGGCTTTTAAAATTTTGATTTCCTAACTTTGGAGTTTTAGGGGGGGTGTATTCAATTTAACATTTGAGATGATTTTATTTTTAATAAGTTTTTAGATGATTTCAATAAATTGCAGAGATTTAGGTGATTTTTGTTAAACCACTCTAGAATATCACTTAAAACCAGGGATTTGAATTTTAAATTTTTTAACTAATAAACTCCATCAAAACACCCTAAAATCACCTGAAAACTTTAAGTGGGGGGGGGGGGTGTATTCAACTGAGAGTTTTAGGTGATTTGTATTAAAATGACAAATCCACTGTTATTCAAACATGAATTTTAAAAACTCATTTAAAATCCACTGTTATTGAATTTGACATTTCGTAAAGTACTCTTAAATCCACTGTTATTGAACATAATTTAAGTTATGGAGTTTTAAAGTTTTCAGGTGATTTTAGGGTGTTTGTGTGGAGTTTCTTAGTTAAAAAAATTAAAATCAAAATCTCATGGTTTCAGGTGATATTCTAGAGTGTTTTAACAAAAATCACCTAGATCTCTGCAACTTATTAAAATCATCTAAAACCCCATCAAAAATCAAATCAACTCAAATGTTAGATTGAATACACCCCCCTAAAACTCCACATATTAAAATATTTTCAATAACAGTGGATTTCAGAGTACTTTACAAAATGTCAAATTCAATAACAGTGGATTTTAAATGAATTTTCAAAATTCATGTTTGAATAACAATGGATTTGTCATTTTAATACAAATCACCTAAAACTCTCGGTTGAATACACCCCCCTTAATTTTAATCCCTGTATTTTTGTTTATAACCACTTTGTCTTTTTTTTTTCTGTTTTTTGTGCATACTCGAGAAGGGATCACCGTACATGATTCCAATCTTGGAAGAAAAATTCGATGGGATGAGGCAACTATCGGCGATGCAGATCACCGAGGGGGTGAAGAAGGATGAACTCACGTTTTTGACCATGATGAAGATAGAAGATGAGTCTAAGAACGTGGAGTCCATCCCACAAGTCATCGAGATGGTCCTTGAAGAGAGTAAGGACGTGATACCGGCTAAGTTGCCCGAGAAGTTACCACCGAGGAGGGCGGTGGACCATCAGATCGAGTTGGAAGTGGGAGCGAAGCCACCATCCATAGCGCCTTATAGGATGGCTCCAATCGAACTGGAGGAGTTGAGGAAACAACTCGATGAGTTGTTATCGACGGGGAAGCTGAGACTGTCGAAGGCACCTTATGGCACACCGGTTCTGTTCCAGAAGAAGCACGATGGATCGTTGAGAATGTGCGTGGACTACCGGGCCCTTAACAAAGTAACCATCAAGAACCATTATCCAATTCCATTGATCGATGATCTATTCGATAGACTTGGAGGGGCAAAGGTCTATACGAAGATGAATTTGCAGAAGGAGTACTATCAAGTCCGGATAGCAGAAGGAAATGAGCCGAAAACTGCGTGCATAACGCGGTATGGGTCGTTCGAGTGGTTGGTGATGCCATTCGGTCTTACGAACGCCCCAGCCACGTTTTGCACCCTTATGAACCAGATCCTACAGTCCTACTTGGATCGGTTCGTGGTGGCATACTTAGACGATATCGTCATCTATAGCAACTCGATGGAGGAGCATGTAGAGCACCTGCGGACAGTATTCCGGGTTCTCCGAGAGAACGAGCTGTTCGTGAAGAGGAAGAAGTGCACGTTTGCCACTGAAGAAGTCCAGTTCCTTGGCCATGTCATCGGGCATGGGAAGCTGAAGATGGATGAACCGAAAGTCAAGGCTATTATCGAGTGGGAGGCCCCGACCAAGGTGACGGAACTGAGATCTTTCCTTGGTCTCAGTCAACTATTATCTTCGGTTCATCGAGGGATATTCGAGGAAAGCTGCACCACTAACGGACCTATTCAAGAAGGGGAAGACATGGGAGTGGTCCGAACGTTGTAAAGAAGCCTTCGAGGAGCTGAAGTCTGCGGTAAGCCATGAGCCTGTCCTTGCCTTACCCGACTTTGGCTCACCTTTTGAGTTACACACGGATGCCTCTGACTTTGCCATCGGGGGAGTGCTGATGCAGAATGAGCATCCTATTGCCTTTGAGAGTCGCAAGCTGAATGATATGGAACGGCGGTACACGGTTCAGGAGAAGGAGATGACCGCCATCGTCCATTGCTTGCGGGTCTGGAGACATTATCTTCTGGGATCACATTTCTCGGTCAAGATGGACAACGTGGCGACCAGTTACTTTCAAACACAGAAGAAGGTGTCCATAAAACAGGCAAGGTGGCAAGACTTCCTGGCCGAGTTAGAACTTTAACCCTTGTATTTTTGTTTATTACCGATTTGTCTTTTTTTTGTGCATACTCGAGAAGGGATCACCGTGCATGATTTGTTTTTTTGGCTGAGTTGAACACATTATTACCGATTTGTCTTTTTTTTTGTCACAATAATACCAATTTGTCTATTTATCATTTTTATCATACAATTGACTTTCTTAGTCTAGTCAAAGATTTGTTAATGAATTTACAACATAACTAGTATATCTCCCGTGCTTCGCACGGACATGTTCAATGTAGAAATAAAATGAACATAAAATGTTGATTTTCTTTTCTAAAACAATGAAAAAATTATTAGATATGAAAGTTCAGGGGAAAAATATCTCTTGCAAACAATACAAATGAAATATTTTTTTGGTCAAATACTACTAAGATATTAAGATTTCTTTTGTACTGAGGTTGGTGTTTCTTGTATATTTTTCGTCATTCTCCATGTATATTTTTGTTATTTTTTCGAAATACTTTTTTTTCTTTCTTCATTTCTAATGATATCTTTATTTTCAAATTTTTGTTTATGAGAAAACCTACAAAATTTGGTAACATTATATAAGAAAAACAAAAAACAAAATGTTATGTTGATATGAAAGTAAAAATAAATAATATCTCTATAAGACTACAAAAATATTTTAAAATAAAGAAAACTAATCTAAGATCTGGTTTTGATATAGAGAGTAAACATGTGCCCTCGTTTTTTAAGCTCCATTTTTTAAACTTGCAGTGCATTTTAAGTTTATTAGAGCCTTGTAAATCTGCTTTAAGGTGAGTTTGTTACTTTCTTTCCTCGAATTGTCACACCATCACATTCATGACCAATAAAAATTTATAGCAAATCGAGAATAACTTAGTCTATTTAAGAATATTATTGATCAAATGTACTACGTTAAAAGGTAAATGTGTTAACATGATTAACATGATGCAAATCATGATTATGATTAGAGGAGGTAAAGATTAGCATGATGCAAATTATGATTTCAGTATTGAAGAATTTGAGCGTATTTAGTCTCACTAACATGGAGTTTAATCTTCATCGGTTAACTCTGCATAAATCTTCACCATAGAAAACTTGTGTTTTTTCTTAGCTATTGAAAATATTTTTTTCTTGGAAAATAACATAGCATCGTGAGTCAAACTTCCTTTCCATATAACAGTTTCCAAAATTGTGCGATCACGAAGTAGTGGGAGATATATAAGGAATTTTTGTTTTATCTAAATTTTCATTTTATATGTATCAGTTACTAAACGTAACTGTTTTTTTGTACTCCCTCCGTTCCATAATATAAGATTTTTTGCTTGAATGCACAAGAATTAAAAAACTTACTTTTTAGAAGCCAATATAATTAAATAATATAAATTAAATAATATAAATTAAAAATAGATTAATCAATTATAAACAATATAGTAAACTGCTATTGGTTAACCAGTTTTCAAGAAAGTTAAAGTACCTTAAAAGTATCAAAACATCTTATATTTTGAAACATCAAAATTTTCCCAAAACATCTTATATTGTGGAACGGAGGGAGTATTTAAGTTTTTCTTTTCTACATTTTTTTTTTAATTGTTAAACCATTTGTCAAAATCTTATTGGTCATGTGACTTGTGCTTTAGGGTATGATTGGCAGAGCATTAGCATAAGCATTATACTCGTCATTATCCAATCAACATTTATAACAAGAGCATTTACAAAAGCATTTACAAGATGCTAATGCTCTCCAAATGCTCTTTACTCAATGCTCTCATATGGAGTTTTTGGTAGAGCATTTGCAATTAAAATATATAAAAATTTAAAAATAATTATATATAATTAATATATTTATTTAATAATATAAAAAATTATGTTCATAGTAAAAAAAATAAATTTACATTTTAAAAAATAAAAGTTGTAATTAATTATTTTAACTTTTTAAAAAGAAAAATATTTCACATTTGAAATATAATATAACTTATATAATTACACATATCATTCATTATTTTTAATAAATAAAATAAAATATTATATATCTATATATTATATATTAGAAATTAAACATATCTATATTATTTATAAAAAAATAAATTATATGTCATATATTAATTTTTCTGATAATATTATATGAATCATTTACTGCTCTACCAATAGATAAATAATGATAATTTATATATAAATTATATATAATTAGTTTATTTTATTTAATAATATCAAAAATATTTTTATATCCAAAAATAAATTTATATTTTAAAATAATATGTACATTTATTTTTTAAATAATAATATTTTATATTTAAAATTTAATTTAATTTTATTATTAAATAAGATTCATTATTTTTAATAAAACATATATTATTAATATATATTATAATTTAATATATATTATTTTAAAATAAATATATTATATACTAACTTTTATGATAATTTTAAAATTGTATACTGCTACTGCTCTACCAATCACTTTATTAAAAATTTTAATGAGAGCATACAGTTTCTGCAGCATACTGCTTCTGCAGCATACTGCTTCTGCAGCATACTGCTACTGCTTCTTCATCTGTTGTACCAATCGAGGCCTTAGTATATAGAGGATGTATGAGTTTGGAATGTCGAAAAAATACTATTTATCAATAATTAGGTGAACTAATAGAAAAAATTTATAAAAAGTTTTTAAAATGGTGCAAATGTTTGTAAAACTAAAATCGTTTATAGTATTTTGTAACGATAAAAATGGATGCATTTTACAAAAAAAAAAAACATTTTGACTTGTATTAGTAAGCCTGGATTTACGATTAATTCGGATTAGTCCGTTCGGTTTGTTCGACTGTCGGTAAAAGTCTAGACCCCGTTTGAATTTAATTTTCAGTCCCTTTTACCAGAGTTGACTTGCAGGTTGGTTGTAAGATCGTGGACGGAAAACGGGACCTTCCATCCACGAACACCGTTAACTCGACCGTTCTGTTTGTGAAAACTTGCTCTTTCCAATCGGTCAAAAAAAAAAAAAAAAAACTTGCTCTTTCCAGTCACTATCTTTTTAATGGTTCTTTTCTCAAAGTGTGAACCTTTCATTTCATATTTTTCTCTTTTTAAATACGTCTTTAAAGCACGGTTGCTTGCCACCAAACCCTAGAGAGAAGAACTTCGCCGCTTGCTCAGCTGCTGCTCCGGCGGTCGGTGCTTCTCACCACCGTCGGGAGCGGTCCTGTGTCATCATTTGCTATAGTTCTACGGTTTTAATTTCGGGAATTGGTCATCCTTTTTGTTCGTGGTTTCAGATCTGGGTTAAAGAGGGGAATCGAGGATCTGGTCTCGTTTCATTATTGCTTTGGCTCGGTGGGAGATTCGCTAGGTGGTGGGCTCGTCGGCTTTTGTTTAGTAGTGGTGTTATGTTCAACCCGGTTCCAGAGCCATTGAAGGTTAGCGGTCAAGCTCGAGCCTATGTCTCTTCTGTTTGTGACCACGCCGAGGTTGATGTGTAGCTTGTGTCCTTTAAGTCTCTGGGCGTTGATTGAGTCTTTGTAGAGGAGACAGATTTGGTGGTTGCTGGTGCTTAGTCGTTTGGATTCTCTGTGCTCCCTTTGTGTCTTCTGCTTGTCTGAGTTCCTTTTGTGTGGAGTGGCTCCTGGTCTTTGCTTAGTTTCAGGTGAGGTTTTGGTTTGGAGAGTTGGGTTCAGAGTCGAGTCTGGCGCCATATGTCAGGTCGAGGACCTGTGGACGGTGCGGCATAGCTGCTGGGGCATTGTAGGTGCTTTCGCGTCGTTTCTGGACTTTCTTCAACTCTAGCTCCTTGTTGCTCACCGTTGCTTCAGAGATTTTAATTCTCGGTTGGGTCGTTGTTTCGACTGGGTGTTTGTGTGGGCATGTTCTAGTGCTTCTATTCCGAGTCTTGATTCTCTCCTCCATTGTTGAATTCTCAGGTAGTGTTTTCAAGGTTATGGCTTTCTCTTCGTGGTTCTAGTTTTGCTTGGAGATGCTTGGTTCGATGGCCTTTTTCTTCAACGGTGAAGCGTTACGAAGTCTCTTGTTATGCTTTCGGCTTCTTCTCGGTGAAAAGGTTTGGTTATGAGGCGTGTTTCCTCGCTCTGCTGTGAAATTTGGCAGATGGACCTTTGCTGTCTTTCGGGTTGGTTGTCTAGCTTTCCAAGCGTTGCTGGTCTGTCCTGAATGGAGGCCTGTCTTCGTTTCGTTTGGCTGTCTCTTTGAAGCCTCCGGAAGTCTAAGGCTCTTGGTCTTTTTCCTCTCCTGCTTTGTCTTTGAACTTTCAGTATCTTAGGACGTCAAGTTTAGAATTTGAATGGTTTTCTTAAGCTGCCCGGGTGTGTGGGCTATAGTCTCCCTTCTTTGGGTTTTAGCTGCTGATGATATTCCCTTGTTCATTCAGCTTATGTAATAGTCTTTGTACTCCATCCTTTGAATGAATTTCAATTTGGGAAAAAAAAAAAATACGTCTTTAAAGTTTTACAAGGGACATCACTTGTAACTTGACAATTTCTAATTGTATATTTTTGAAGGTTGAACAATTGCTTTACAAGGTCTCTCTTAATCAAGTACGTGTGGTACACTTTACCAAACAAAAGATAGTAACAAGGGCATTGAAAATTTGAAAGAGACACTTGCTCCTTTGTTCTGTTTCGGTTCCAAGAAACATTACAAAGGCTTCATCCTCCAATTTATAGAATTTTGTAGTTCCTAGTTCAATGAGAAAAGCAAAAAAAAATAAAAGAAAAAAAACAGGATAGTGTAAACTAGGTGGAAGATCATAGTGGTTAGACGAGGAAGAGTGTTCCGGCTAGAATTGCTGCAATCACAAAGATTGTCACCTGAATCTTGGACTTTGGACCAGATGATCTAAGACCATCACTTAATCCCATCATATTGCTTGGTTTTGGTGCCACTTGAGCCACTGGGGTTGCTGAAAAAGGATAGTAGGAACGTCAAGAGTCCTTAGAGGCCTTGTAACACAGAGAATCTTTATTCTTTAGTCACCAAATGAAGTTTTAACATTTTTTTTTATAACATGATTCATTTATTAACACCATCCTCATTGTCAGTGGTCGTGGTTCAGTTTATGCCTGCAATTGAATAATTGGCTTACCCGCAGCAGCAGAATTGTTCTTTGCACCCGTAGATACTTGAGAATCGGTTGAGTTAGTAGATGGTGGAGAAACAGAGGAAGATCCTATCAACAAGAAAACAAATTTTCTTATGAGTTTCACAAAAATCCACACATATCAAAACGAAATTATGTTTGTGTAAGAAGCGATTGGAGGATATACATACCTGAAGAGCAAACAGATGAATTGGCTGGAATGCTACAAAACTGAGGCAGTTGCAGTGCGAGGGTTTGATTGATGGGAAAAGCAGATGATAAAGTGGAGTTGTTGTTGAGGAAGAGACAGAGGCAGGTCGGTTGTTGGCTGTAAATCTGGCTCAGGCTGTTGCAGCATGGCTGAGCCGGGAACTGGACAAAGCCCTGCACGAATGGACCACATGGAGCTAGAGCTAGCAGAAGAGAAGCACAAGAAGCTGGAGGACTCTGACCTTGAGCGAGACATGGTTGGAGGAAGAGTGGAACCAAGGAGATTAAGACAGTGATAAAGACACTTGAAGATGCCATTTTTTGTGTATTATCTCTTGACAATTACTTGGATAATAAGTTTCTTATTTCTTTGTAACGATGGAGTTTGCTAGGGTTCTTAGAAGAAGAGCAGTATTTAAGGTTGGATTCAATGGGTTTATTGTGCCACTGAAATTTATATATCATGCAAAATATGTGTTCTGTACAACACTTGAAGTTCTTCATGTTGTGTCTTAAAGTATGAGGTCTTTGCTGTTATAAATTTGACGGTTTGACTGTTTATTTTTGGTATTATAATAAACGTTGTTGAGATTATGTGTGGATAATAACTGTAATTAAACACGACAACGTGTTCAAAGACGTGCATACCAACTATTCAAGATTTGCAAACCATTTCTTTACAATATCGGAAAGTTCCACATTTGGAATCTGGGGTTTTCATTCACGATGCCAACATCGTGTAATGATACAAATCATGTGTGTCTTTAAAACCACAATGCATAAGAAATAGAACCTCTTCTTCCAAAACCTCCCTGTCTCTGTTCCTCTCCTGTGCGATCATTAGATCAAGAACCAGAAATGGCGGCGCCAAGGCTGGAATCTTTCAGGAGGGGTAGCATGTTTGAGGTATCTTTCAGGCGAAGCAGTATGTTCGATGGTTCGTTTAGACAAAGCATAAGGGATAGACTTCTCCCACAGCCGACAAGAGACTATTCTTCCTATGTCGGTGAGGACAAAACTCCCGTCCGTTGCTGCTCCTACAGGTTATTTATCTACCTATAATCTCTCTTTCTCTACAGAAACTATGTTGACCAAATTTTTTGGAACCCTTTTATCGAATCTGATGCCTCCTGGAACCAAAATTTGAGTCGTGTAACAACAGTTGAAAATGGTTTGACTTGAGATACCATTGGTGTTGTTTGCAGGTACTTCTCCGACAAGATCACTGGGTTGGTGAAGAAATCACAGGATGTTTTGTTTACCTCATGGGAGATGGGAACATCAGACCCGAGGAAGATTATATTCTCAGCTAAGATGGGTTTGGCTCTGACACTTGTCTCCATTCTCGTCTTCTTTAAGCTCCCAGGATCAGAGCTCAGCAACCACTATCTCTGGGCGATTCTAACAATAGTTGTTGTCTTCGAGTTCAGCATAGGTAAATGCAACAGACTTAACAACATTCTAACGATTGCAATACCTGATGTGAAACCATCTATTTTTTGTGTAGGAGCCACGTTTAGCAAAGGATGTAACCGAGGACTAGGAACGTTATCTGCAGGAGCGTTGGCACTTGGCATGGCTGAGATATCCGCATTGACTGGACAGTGGGCAGAAGTTTTCAACTCTGTTAGCATCTTCGTAGTAGGTATATATATGGATTATCTGGTCTACCAGAAACCTTCCACACCATTGAAACTCAATTCTGTTTATTAACAATAATGTGTGTCTGCTCTCGTATTGTATCAGCCTTTTTTGGGACGTATGCAAAGCTATATCCAACGATGAAGCCGTATGAGTACGGATTCAGGGTGTTCTTGCTGACCTATTGCTACGTAATAGTGTCGGGATACAGAACAGGGGAATTCATGGAAACGGCTGTCTCGAGGTTCCTTATGATAGCACTTGGTGGCAGCATTGGCCTCCTTGTCAACACTTGCATTTATCCCATATGGGCTGGGGATGATCTCCACAACTTGATCGCAAAGAACTTTGTGAATGTCGCGACTTCTTTGGAAGGTTTATTACTCTCTCTGACTCTAGTTGAAAACCTTTCTCTAATTCTTTGTCAAATCCAATCAAATAGAAAACGTTCCTTAATGCAGGCTGTGTGAATGCATATCTCAATTGCGTAGCATATGATACAATCCCATCGAGGATTCTAGTCTATGAAGCTGTCACGGATGATCCAGTGTACAGTGGTTATAGATCAGCGGTTCAATCAACAAGCCAAGAAGACACTCTGGTAGGATTCTCTCCACTTATCCACACATAACTTACTTCAGTATCTCATCATCTCTTCTTTTGTTTGATGTGATTTGTAAAGATGGGGTTTGCTTCATGGGAGCCACCACACGGTCCATACAGATCCTTCAGATATCCATGGAAGACGTATGTGAAAGTAGGTGGTGCATTGAGACACTGTGCTTTCATGGTCATGGCATTACATGGATGCATTCTCTCAGAGATTCAGGTACATTAGTTTGCTTATTCCCTACATAAAACTAGATTTGAGACAAAGAGTATATATACATTGTGACGCAGGCTGCAGAGGAGAAACGAAGCGTGTTTCGTAACGAGCTACAAAGAGTGGGAGTCGAAGGAGCGAAAGTACTGAGATTCATCGGAGAAAAGCTAAAGAAGATGGAGAGACTTAACCCTATAGAAGACATCCTCCACGAGATTCACCAAGCGGCCGAAGAGCTTCAGAGCAAAATCGACAAGAAATCGTACCTTCTCGTCAACGCCGAGACTTGGGAGATCGGGAACCGATCGAAAGATCTCACCGACGATCTCAAAAACCTCGACGAGGATGTGAGTCGGATCCTGGCGCATAAGTCGCAGAGCGAGGCCACGATTCGTCCGCCTAAGAACTGGGATGATGTTGTTGCTGCTAGCTCGAAGAATCGGAATCCGGCGACGATGGCGACGATCCAGAGCCAGCAGTCGAGGACGGTGATACAGAAACAGCCGTCGTGGCCGAGTCGGGTGTCTCTGACTCCGGGAAGTATGTTGATTGCACCGGGAGAAGAAGAGGCGGCGCAGATGTACAAGAGCGCGAGTGCTCTGTCTCTAGCGACGTTCGCGTCGTTGCTGATAGAGTTCGTGGCGAGGCTGGAGAATCTGGTGAATGCGTATGATGAGTTGTGTGAGATTGCGAATTTCAAAGAGGCTGTTATTGCCTGAGTGTGTAAACAAAGCTCCACTCGAATAATGGACTTAACGCCGCGTGTTTGTTTAATTTATAAATAAAATTATTGTCTTGGGATTGATTAGCAACTAAGTCGTTGTAGTATAGTGGTAAGTATTCCCGCCTGTCACGCGGGTGACCCGGGTTCGATCCCCGGCAACGGCGCATTGTTTTTTATCCTATTTTTAAATATGTTGTCCCCTTATTTTGGATTTTTTAATGTTTTAGCCCCGCAACTTTTCTTTGCTTTTCAGTTATCTTTAGTTGACGCTTGACTCCAAAGTCTCCAATCCAATCCTTTTCGGAGAGATGAACTAAACCCTAATTCACCGCAGAATAAAACAATGAAAGCTGCAGTCTTCCCCTCTAAAATCGCAAATCTAGGGCTCCCTCCTTCTGGCCGTTTCGCACTATTCTTCCGATCACCGGCCACGTTTTTATTGCCAGCAACAACTCCTTGTCGGAAGCTGACAAGAGGAAGCAGGGGTAGTGAAAGTTTCATGTCTCATTCGTCGTCGTCATCTTCTCAATTGTTTTCGTCTCTATCGAATTCGTTATCCTCTCAATCGGAATCGGAGTTACCTCAAGTTCAGTTGCCTTCTCCGAAGCCAAAGTCTCCGCCGCCGCAGCTACCATGGCTCATAGTTGGTTTGGGGAATCCCGGGAAAAAGTTCCAGGGGACCCGCCACAATGTATCTCTCTCATCTAGCTGCATCTTCCCTTTATCTTTTCCTTTTGGGTTCGCTAACGTTTTGGTTTATGACAGGTTGGTTTTGAGATGGTGGACGCTTTGGCTGAAGCAGAAGGGATATCCATGAACACTGTTAACTTCAAGGCCTTGTTTGGCAAAGGTTCTCTTTTTTTTTTTTTTTTTCTTTCGCCATTGTGAAGTTTTCATCTTTTACTGCTTTTCTCAAAGTATGAATTTTTGTTGATGAATGTAATTGAAACCATGGTTAAGTAGTTAACTGTATATTGAGAATTCACTTTGATGTTTCCTATAGTTCTACACTTATACATTTGTTTTAGCAGAGAGATTGGTACAGTCTTTCGATTGGTTCTAACTTTGTCTAGTATGATAGGCGTAATTGGAAACATACCGATTATGCTGGCGAAACCTCAAACTTTCATGAACGCGAGTGGTGAGTCTGTAAGTGAGCTCATTGGAATCAACTAATCTTTATATTTATCATCTCTTGTATTTTAATTCTTTTCTTATTATGATTGGTGAAATTGTTTGAAGGTTGGACAAATTGTTTCCTTTTACAAGATCCCGCTAAAGCAAGTACTTGTGGTATACATTATCTTCTCTCTCATTCTCTCTCCAACTCTATTTATAGTGCATCTACGGTCTAAAAGAAATTTCTGCGTCTCTTACAGATTTACGATGATCTAGACTTGCCCTTTGGTAAACTGCGTTTATTGCCGAAAGGTGGTCACGGAGGGCACAATGGGTAAGTACATGAGCTTTCTTGTCTCTCTATATCTTTACCTGTTTAAGGATGTTTTTACGAGTCTTAAGTAGTATTGTCTTAAGAAGCAATGTGGATGGATAGTTTTGACTGTTTTCACTTATCAAATCATGGAGAATATAAACATGTCAAGTTTTCAGAGGAAGAGAACATTGATGAAACTGTTCTGGTCCTCATATACTTGCAGGATGAGAAGCATTATAGACCGCCTAAAAGGGAGCCGTGATTTTCCCCGTCTAAGAATAGGTAAAGTTTTCATTTTCATCCACTTCAACATATAGCCAATGTCCTTGTTCTCTTCTTAGGGTTTTGCAAAAATCGTTTTATGTTTCATGTCTCAGGGATTGGACGGCCTCCAGGGAAGATGGATACAGCCAATTATGTTCTTCGCCAGTTTGATAAACAAGAACAGGAAGAGGTATAGACTAATCCCAACACTTGCCTCAACGTTTTTTTTAGATAAAAGGAAGTAAGATTGTTTATGGTTTTGCAGTTGGATTATACATTTCAAACCGGGTTAGAGGCAATAAGGATCATGTTGCTTGAAGGGTTCAACAAAAGTGCAACCTTTGTCAACACTCAAAAATCTATGCAACAACTCAGTTGAAAATGAGAAAAGAGAGTGTGTTCCATCACATATGAAGAACTACACAGTTTTCAGGCCGATTCATTATTGAAAAATCTCAATTCATATTTCCTTTGAGCAAATTGTATATCAGAAGAAAAACAAAAATTTATTAGCTTTGCCATAATTTGCTCTTAATTATATAATAAAATTTAAATAATAAATTATCTCATCCAAAAGTGCAACCTTTGTCCCAAGAAAAAAAAACATTATAATTGCGGGTTTGTAATATTCGATTTGTACCTACCTTCTGAAGGTTCTTCAGTTAGCGGATTCGACTTATATTTCTAGGCTCGACAAAAATTGAGCTCAGTACTCTCAATTCGACCCGTGTCGGTTGACCCCGAGATTGCAGAGAACCCCATCCGTGTTTAAACCCTCCTCCGACGAACTCTTCGGCAGCCATGTACGGCGGAGGTGAGTTTCTTCTTCAAACCCTTAAATTGCTTCCTCGCTCGTCTTTTCCCCCATTTCTGGGATTATACTCGTTCAAGTTTGAATCTTTCCGTGTTGGGTTTGTTCCACAGATGAAGTGTCAGCTATAGTGGTTGACTTGGGTTCGCACACTTGCAAGGCTGGTTACGCCGGCGAAGATGCTCCCAAGGCCGTCTTCCCTTCCGTAAAGCTCCCTCCTTTTTCCATCTTTCGTGTTTCTTGATTCTGCATTTTGAGCTTCTATAAGCTTCATGGCTCTTGTTATAGATTTGCGTTAAAGTCCCTTGTATACATGAATTACAACTTAGGGTTTTTTTCTCATGTGTTGTTTGTTCATAAGGTTGTTGGGGCAGTAGATGGAATTGAGGCGATGGATGTGGATGTTGATTCTGCTAAGAACAATTCGAACTCTGAGGATTCGAAAACCAACGAGTCTGAAAAAGAAAAGGGGAAACGTAAGCTGTATGTGGGATCTCAGGCCTTGAATTACCGCCGGGATCATATGGAGGTTGTTAGCTTTTTCCTCTTTTGATTAATGTTTATAAATGTGAATTGTTTAGTGGACTACAAATTGTGTTCTCTCTGTCACTAGATATTGTCACCCATCAAAGATGGCATAGTTTCTGACTGGGATTTGGTGGACAATATATGGGAACATGCTTTCAGGTAACGGTATTAAGCATTTAGTTTCTCTTAGTTGTTGTTTGATGTTGTCACTAAAATATTATTTATGATCTGAAGGGGTTGCCTGATGATTGATCCTAAGGAGCACCCCATGCTGCTAGCTGAGCCTCCTTTAAACACCCAACAGCAGAGAGAGAAGTCCGATTTCTCTCCTAATAGATATTCTTTTTTCTATAGTGATGTATCTTGGAGTGTGTTACTGATTGTCTCAAATCACTTTTCTTGACAGGGCGGCAGAGCTGATGTTTGAAAAATACAAAGTTCCAGCACTGTTTATGGCTAAGAATCCTGTATATTCCCTCTACCTTGGGTCATTGGTCTTCTACCTTCTCTTGTGAAACCAGTTCTCTAATATTTACATGAATTTTGGCGTTTTTTGGTGCTAGGTTCTCACGTCTTTTGCTACTGGGCGTGCTACTTCGTTGGTTGTGGACTGGTAAGACTTCTGTACTTTAAAAATTATTAAACTTTTCTCTGATATGTGGCAGGTTCTACTTCTGTTGTATCTGCTTTGAAAGTTTACCTTGTTTCTGTTTGATGTGGTTAATCTGAGAGGCAATGATGTACTTTATTTTGTTGCAGCGGTGGAGGATCCACAACTATATCACCGGTGCATGAGGGTTATGTCCTTCAAAAGGTTTGTCAAGATTCATGCTATGTGATGCTGTTTTCTTTGGTGTAAATTTTCTGCTACAATAGAGAGTTTTCCATATTTAGTTTCCAAAGTGTCATCGGCAGCTAATATCATCTGCAGCTAAATAAATTCGCATCCCTGTGCTTAATGACTAGTTTTACTTTACACCATTGATGTAGTTTGTATACTGCTTTCGTATTATCCGATTATTGACCATGCTTTTATTCGCAGGCGGTTGTATCAGCTCCAATTGGAGGGGAATTTCTCACTGACTGCTTACTGAAAAGCTTGGAGAGTAAAGGAATCAAAGTAAGTTAAACTATTTTAACACTGTTCTCTATCTTTTGAGCCATTTTACCTGAGTTTTGCTGGTCATTTCTTTTGCAGATAAGACCTAGATACTCTTTCAAGAGAAAGGAAGTACGACCTGGGGAATTCCAGGTTCGTATGTGGATCAGTGGATGAAACTACTATTTGAGTAGTATTTATTTATTGAGAGAGAACGAGAGAGGGATTTGAGAATTGATTTTTGTTTTCTTGGCTGTGTTTTAAAAGGCGAGCGCCTTTTGCGCCATGGCGCAAGGCGGACCAAGGCGCAGACCCAAACGCCTTGGACCTCCAAGGCGAGGCTATGTTCTTGAGGCGCTCGCTTTGGTGCGCCTTTGGCCTTATTTTAAAGCGCCTTTGGCCTTGAGGCGACACAAAGGCGTGCCTTATTGTTTCTTTACAAACCCAGTGACTGTAGTCAGTCATCCAACGCAACCCCGTGACAGTAATCAGTCCCTGAGGATTTCAATTGTGTCAAGTCTCGTCATGAGACTTTAGGGTGTCTAGGATGAGTTGTTGTTGCTATCAGTCGAAGTTTTCAAATTTAAAGGAATCAAACCATTAGAGCTTTTAGGTAATGATTGGAGTAAGTGTTATGTGTTCATGTTCTTCTAGTACAATTTCTACCACAACCCTAGTAGCATTGCATTTCTAAGTTTCTCTAGCGTCTATGTACTACTACCCTGTTTTTTATATGTGTTGTTCTTAAGGCGAGCGCCTTGGAGCGCCATGGCGCAAGGCGCAAGGCTCCAGCTTCCTCGCCTCAGAGCGCCTTGCGCTTTTTAAAACACAGTTTCTTGGCATAGTATATTTGATATTTTTGTGAGCAATGCAGAGCAACTGTAGGGTTTGTCTCATTTTTAATTAGGATAGTTGACACTAGCAAACTGCTTAGAGCTTTTCTCTTATCTTTGGAGAGTAATCCTCTCTTATTTCTTCCCTTCGGATTCTTGCAGGTTGAAGATGTAGGTGTTCCTGACACCACGGAAAGCTACAAGCTCTTCTGTCAGGTTCGTAATTGATAATGACACCTCGTTGAAATTTTATTGTTTCATAACTTGGTGGGTTTATAATCAACAGAGGATGATAGTGGGTGATATCAAGGATTCTATCTGTCGGGTTCCTGATACTCCTTATGACGGTATTTTATGTTCTTCTGTTTTCCTTGATTAATTTGTTTTTCTTCAAAGTTTAGAGTGGAGTTGATGTTAGGTACCTTTTCATCTATAAACGTTCAACGATCTTTTAGCTGATGTGATGCTTTTATCTGCAGACAAATCGTATGCAAACATCCCAACTACGTCGTACGAGCTTCCTGATGGCCAGTAAGCTTCAGTTTATATGTTTGTTGCTGTTTCTTTGTGCCTCAAATGTTTATGCTACAGTTGCTGTTGATTTCCATGCATCATATAATTTGTGGTTGGTTTCTAGAGAAAAACTTACCACTATTTTAAACCTTGTTTAATCAATAATTAAGTTGTTAGCTGGATCTGAGTCGTTAAAGCCAGCCATTGGAATGATTGTTTAGAAGAGTCGGATATTGCTTGTGGAAACCTGCATGGAATCTGAATCTGAATCTAATGAAATAATTAAGAATTAGATCAACAAAAGCGCAAGCTTTGATGAATATTGGAATCTCAACCATTGCTTTTCTTAGTCTTTTTCGATATTTATTACGCATGTCTCCTGCAGGACGCTCGAGATCGGTGCTGATAGGTTCAAGATTCCTGATGTGATGTTCAACCCGTCTATAGTTCAGGTACCAAAACCCGGCACCGTATAAGATATGGACTGTGTCTTCTCTCGAGCTCTTTTGAGCTTCAAATTGCTAGTCAGATATTTATAAAGTGAGTGTTTGTTGGAATCTGCCAGACAATTCCTGGAATGGAGAAGTATGCAGACATGATTCCTTCTGTTCGTGGGCTGCCACACATGGTATATGCAGTCTCTAATCACTGCAGCTTTCACCTCTTTACTGTCTTAATTCCACTCTCCATCTTATTAACTTGTACAGGTCATGGAGAGCATCAACAAATGTGACGTGGATATCCGGAGAGAGTTGTATAGTAGCATACTGGTAACATAACTATCAATATCAACTCTCCATCCCTAGTTAAATTGGTTAACTGTGTATCAACAATCCCTTTAGTTTTCTTGGATGTGGATGATCTTCATATTTTTTCTTCTTGTGTTATGCCAGCTTGCTGGTGGCACATCATCTATGCAACAATTGAAAGAACGTCTCGAGAAGGACTTGATAGAAGTATTGTGCCCTCTCTCTCTTTTTCTATCGCTTTTAAAGATTCCTTGACTTCAAAAATGGTTCATCATCTGCTCTCTTTCGTTTCAGGAATCTCCTCACTCGGCTCGAGTTAAAGTGTTGGCGAGCGGTAACACAACTGAAAGAAGATTCAGGTTAGATATATAGTTTCACTTCTTCCTCTACATTTCACTGGTTAATACAATTCTATGAGTGTTACCAGATCATTGATTGATCCTTACTGTGAACTCCATATCCTGCAATTTTACTGACTATTAAGATTTTGGATCTGAGTAATTTAAACCCTGAAATGTTTTGTTGTATACGTGCAGTGTGTGGATAGGAGGAAGTATATTGGCATCACTGGGATCATTTCAACAGATGTGGTTCTCCAAATCTGAGTAAGTCCCTCCTGTTTTGCTTCTTCATCCATTGATCACATACTCGCAAAGAAACTAATTTTTTAATTTCTCTGGTGACACATGAAGGTACGAGGAACATGGCGCTTCGTACATTCAGAGAAAGTGCCCTTGAAACAGCTTCTGATTCTGTTGAACCCTGAGAAGACAAAACTTGAAAACTAAGCTAGTGTGTTTATTTCATGGTTTATCATTTGTTGTCCTTGCTATATTCCACCTTACCTTTATCGCGAGTTAGACATTGACAAACACACTTAAGTACTTTTTATAAAGAACAACTATCTAGTGGCGAGAAAGACGTGCAAGAAGAGGTTAGACATGTTATTAAGTGATCCGAATAGCTCTGCTAATCTTTCCGTGAGCACTAATTCTGTATCCCTATATGATATCATCTCTTTCAAAACGACGTAGTAAGATAGTCGGATCATCAACCTCGTAAGCTCTGCGTTCTATTCTACAGTCTAGGCTTAGCTGCGGTTTAAGTGTTGGGACTCATGGAAAGCAGAACTTGATGAAGTGAAGTTATATCACCCAAACACGTAGAAATATAATAAAAAAAGGGAGAGACGGGTATTATACAAACCTTGCATGTTTCAACTAAAGTACTTAAAGTGATTGCATGTATAAGATTTTCTACAAAATGACATGTATACACCTATACGTTTTATACTTAATGCTGACTCGGACAAAAAAAAGAGATTCAGCAAAGACACATCCAAAAGCTTGGGAACACGGGTATGGCAAGAAAAGGAATATGATTGTTTGGAACATAAACCTCAAATCCTACTCTCGAACATGAGACGAAGTTAGACACAGTCAAACGTCGTATACAGGTAGTCGTTCTTCAATAGCTACACGACATATCGGACACTTTGTACACTTGTCTGAACAGATTCTGCAACAACAAAAAATGGCACATAAACAATACATGAACATGATAACTGAGTCAGCTATGGCAGGATAGGCTTTTCAAACTTCTTAGTCTGTCCATTATGTAGATTGCTAGTTTATTTCATATAACATTTCCAGACAAATCAAGTGACAAAACAAACTGGTGCAAGTATAATATCGATCAGTTAGCATACCTGCAGAGAACACGGTGTCTACATGGAAGCAGTACCAAACTGATTTCTTTTTCAAAGCAAACCCTACACAGCACTTTCTCCTGGAGTACATACACATTTGGAACAGGATTTAAGCCAAAGAAGAAAGAAATGCCAATAGTGAAATTACTTGAAAAGGTTAAAAAACCATCACGGCTAATAATGGATACACAAGAGCATGGAGTTGGAAGGAAGAGAATTACATTTTGCAGTCTTTCATATTCTTGCTGGCTGAATTTTGTGATTTCGGTTTGTTCACCAAGAGCGGCTTGAAGTCTCCACACCTACAGGGCATCAAAAGTAGATCGAATGTGATCAACAGTTAAGTTGTAATGCAACTAGAATACACACTACTCGAGAAGTAAAGTAACCTCTTCGGCAAGATCTTCCTTTGGCATTTTCTTGACTATCTCAGGCCGGTGGCCATTGAAGGTATTGTAACTGCACACACATAATTATCATGCATCTTCAGTAGGTCCATTAACAGTTTTTGTTAGACCATATAGAAGGTTGGATTATCCTAACTCACCCAGATTCTTGATCAATATATAGTCGAGCTTGTTCCTCCCGGCTTTCTTCATCAATCGACCACCAACCTAATAGCCTGAGCAGATAAAGAGTATCGTTTATATTTTGTTAGTATATACTATTGTAAATCAAACCATTTTGGGGAAATAGACAATCGTGTCTATCACCTGGAACCATGGTGCAAGAAACCCAAGCAATCATGGGCTCTTGATGAAAATCTAAAATAAAATCCTGGACCAGCTTCCCCGCGTAGTAAGACGACAATCTTCTCTATTAGTTTAGATGCAGCAAAGAGAACACCAAGGCCTTGCAACAGGAATATTGGAGAAAAGAGAACTGGGATAGATATATCCTTAGCTCTTTCAGGAGTCCCCTGAAAGTTCAAACCATCAAAACACTTTGGTAATCTCCAAAGACAATGTGGTAAAATAGAGAGGAATGTGGTGTATACCTCTAAATGCATACACAGAACAACTTGAAATACAATGACGGGGATTTTCAACATGTGACCACCAATATCTTGTAGACCACAGTATCTGTCTTGGTGACTATCCTCTTCTTGAGAAACTACGAGGCCACTGTTCCAGTCAAGATATCTAATAGGGGTAGAAGATGACCCCGTTTCTCCAGCGCGTGAACTTCTATGGATCACTGGGTTGGACCATTTTGTACAGACAAGGAAAGCAAAGCACTCGGCAATTCTGCAGGCAAAAGATTTTCACACATATTACCATTTTCATGATCATTTCCACCAACAGAAAAAATGACAACTATGTCTTAAACAAAGAAGACAATGCATATACCCAACGTTTATAAATAAATCCCACCAGCTGAGAGCAGCTACGTCACCTGTGGATCACAAATAAAAAAACGAGGGACTGATAAGAAGGAAAGAAATACAAGAACTCCATCAATAACGTCATCTGTGGAGGATAAGATTTCAGTAGAGAGAGACCAAGTAAGAAAACTATTTAGGCAAGTTTTCAAGAAACACAATATTACCAGTAAGCTTTAGGATGGTAAAGACCGTAGCAGCCAATGTGAACACCATGGAAATAGCAACCCAGAAATGCTGCAGACAACAAGGAAAAAAACATCTTAAATGTTTATTTTCAGAACTGACCAGCTTCCTCTGCCCACTAACAGAAGATTTTTAAAAAAAAATCCCAATCCCGTGTTTGTGGAAGCTGGAAGATTACAGAAACTGATCATAAGATTCTTCTTTTTCATTTCATGAATTGATAATCTCAGTACTACTAAGTTGTTTTATCGGAAAATTAGAGACCGTTTGCCATTCACGTATAGATCCTACCTAAATACTAAAACAAATTGCATATTTAAACAAGTATAAATCCTCAAAATATTTACGTAACACACGTGGACTTACAGGAAGTGCTTCCCATATTGCTTCATCGTTTATGCTGTCGTCGTCTCCTGGCATCAACGCTCGACACATTCTGAAGATAAAGCTTGCAGTAGTTAGGAATTCTATATTCATATGATTCGTATGTGTTTTAAAAGACACACACAAAAGAAATGTCTCTGTTTGAGAACTTGTTGAAGCAAAGTAATCAAAGAAACAAACATTTCATGTTACAATACCTCAGATTGTCTATGAGTATAGTTACTTCAAACGCCAATAACGGTAGGGATGCGATCTTCAAACTCACAGCTGGTGGCCAGCTAGCTGCCATTTAAGATAGAATATGTCACAATCCGATGAAATGGGAGAAAATGAAAACCAATCCTTCATACAGAATCAAACTACTTTTGCAATGTTCTCCATACACAAACGGTAGCAAGATCAAACTATGATAATCAGAGCTATGGCATCGTTTTTGTGAAGTATCTAGATAAATCAATCTGTTTGACATTTGAAAGGAGAGGTTATTTACCATAAGAAGTCTCGAGATATATACAGAGGAGTAATTCGAACGCTACAAGCAAGGGTGTGGCGACAACAGCATGGCATGGAGCCCACTGTAACACCAAAAGGAATCATAAACATTCTGGAAATGTACATATGAAAGACTATTGAGTAATAGTTTTCTGAAAGAGGTAAGAAGGATATACATGACGGTTACGGGGAGCAACAGGAGCAGGAAGGGAGAACCTTCCTCTTGCAACAACAGCATGAAAGGCCCACAGTGGGAAAAACACCATCCTACGTAACCCACAGAAACAGATTTGTAACTGATAAAGATGAGGCCTAAATTATTGCAGAGCCCTCCCCTTGAGCTCTTTTAGTCTCTTGGGATAAACTCAGTTGAGTCATTAGTAAACGCATACCTCTAAAGGGTTGTGTAATATACTAATATACGGTCTTATATACAAAATGCATACATACATGACATTCCACAAACTGCAATGACTACTGAGAAGAAACTATTGAAGTGATTGCTTCTTTTGTTTGTTTTTTTATTTACTCTTTACGGCGAATAGAGACAAGGAATCTGAAATTGTCCTAAATCCTCTCAAAGAAACTGTTAAACTTGTGAACCAAGAAAAAAACTGATACTTTCCGTAGAGAGAACCAAAAGAAAAAAAAAACTTCTTTCTATTCGAGAGAGACGATCTCTCACTTCAAAATTCAACTTCTTAACCGATTGTTCGCCCTCGAAGACAAAAATCGAAATCGAACCAATCAGATACCAACAGAAAATTGATTCATGCACTCGATTTCAGACAATTGGGAGAGACTCAAGAGAGAGAGAGAGAGACTAACCACCATGAGCAGGAGAGGGTGTGATCGAGCTTAAGAACGAGCAAGAGCGTGAAAGAGAAGAGTAGGCTATGAGCAGCCAAGGCTTGTATCGACTTGAGCACTCTCCTACAACTCATCTCTCTGTTTTTGTCTCTCTCTAACGAAAAGTTTCTGCCTTTGAATCCATCTCTGTTTCAAAGCTCTCTCTCTTTTATCTCTCTCTGTGTTTCTAAAGTGGAGTTATTGGAGAAAACGTCATTCGAGAAACTGTTGCAATATTATTAATGGACCCCTCGGCACTCGCTCGCTGCTCCTTCTCGTTCCTCGTCGTTTTTCCTTATTTTTTTTTTTGTTTGCTAACAAAAACAAACAAAAATCATTATTTATAGCTTTGTTTGGACGCCATTTTTGCAATGCAACGGGTTCTTATCATTTGGACGCCATTATTAAAACGCAAAACGCGCTTACCACACTTTCGTTAAATATCTTTCGTAATATCAGGGCTGGACATTTTACCGAACTCGTATCCGAATCCCCCGATCCAAAATACCCAAACCGAAGTCCGAATCGAAGTAGCAAAATACCCGAACGGGTATTGAATTAGGAGAGATTGGATATCCGAACTCGAATGGGTAATATCCGAACCCGAATTAGGAGAGATTGGATATCCGAACTCGAATGGGTAATATCCGAACCCGAATATATATCTGAAGATAACCAAACATATGTATCTTTAACACTATATTCCTAATTTACTTCTCTACTTTTATTCAAAATATTTATATTAATTATGCACATATTTCAAAATTAGAAAATATACATATAATTGCAAGAAAATTGAATTTTTAATGCTTAAAATACAAGTCAAAATTTGTGTTTTATGTATTAACAAAAGTTACATCCAAAATTTAAAAATAATGATCAAATTAGTGTCTTTATTTTAAAATATTATCTTTAAATCTATTAATCATTCAATCTATAAAAAATAAAAAAAAAATTAGTTAAGTGAAACTTATATTTTAATACAAAAAACTTGAGAAATGAAGAATTTAGTTTTTTTTTCCAAAATCTAAATATCTGAAAATCCGACCTGAAATAACCGAACCCGAACCAAAAATACCCAAATCAGACCCGAAGTACAGAAATACCCAAACAATTTCTATACTCCTATACTGAAATACCCGAAAATCCGAAATACCCAATCCAAATCCGAACAAGTATCCGAATGCCCACCCCTATTTCATATCGTAATGGACCGCTCGGATAAAACATGAAACAAGAGCTTAATGTCAAAGTTAGGTAAACGCATAATCGTTTTTAAAATTGATTCTGATAATCTCATCATCGTTTTATTATAAAAATACTTTGAAAAGTAATTAAGGATTCTAAAACCACATGTTATAATTTGTTAAAAGTAGGGAGGTTAACCACATGTCTCTTAAGAATTACACACACTTAAAAGTTTATTTAAAAACCAAGTGTTCTAAAATACTTTAATGCTTGGGAAGTCACGACTTACCACAATCGATATTTACGTGATTGCGACTTATGAAACAGTACAATTGCATTGACTTAGCAATCTATCTCTTTCTACATGTGTGGGGTAGATGAATTGCATCGACTCTGACTAGTTACCAAGGGTTACCGATAATAATGTAGCAGGAAACGTCTTAACACATTCTTCTTTGAGTGATGTTCAAAACATTTAACGCATGATCTACAAACTCAGAATATCCCCCCCACCCCACCCCCCAAATCAAGTAATACTACAACAACCTTCATAGGTGAAGATTAACAAGTGGCAATGTAGCGTTTGATGGTGCTAAACAATATTAAAGCCTTAAAAGGCATGGTCGCAATAATACTGACGCAACTTATGTTGGCTATTGGGTGTGACGTCTTAAGTACCAAGAGAACGAAGCTCTCCTTACAGTTTTTTTTTGACAAAAAGGCATGCTATTAGAAAGACAAAACATACAAACTAGTCTCCTTGCATATTTTGGAGTTCAGTATGCAATATGTTTAGCATAAAACATAGTAAAATTAAGTTGACAATCATTTTTTTTCATAAGTAGTTTACTATTATAATCTTGCTATAAGCATATCAAAAATTCATAAAATATGATATCAATATTCATAATAAACATGTGTGGTGGTTTACAAAATAATATATTCTCTATTAAAGAGTTTGCTCGTTCCAAAAACTAATCCAACATATTGACAGTCACAAAAACATACATACTCAACTGTGAAGTTGTTTGTAAACCTAATCTCTCTCTAGTTACAAATAAATATGTAGCAGTAAACATTTAAACGCATGATCTACAAACTGAGAATTATTATTATTTTTTTCTGTTGAAAATGTTAAATATAATTTAAAAAAATAAAGGATGAGGGTTACATATCGTAGTAGTTAACCCAACTATGAAGTTGTTTGTAAAGCTGATAGTCGACCATATAAAGTAGACAACAAATGAAAACCTTGTTACCAAAAAAAAAAAACAAATGAAAACCTCACAAGAAAAAGCCCAAAAAGTCCAAGCCCAACTCCTAAATTAAGCAAGATACATAGCCCAATAATATAATATTGTTTTAATTTGATTTATATATTTTAAAATGAAGTAGTTATGGAAAACTAAGACAAGAGCTGTGACTCCACTTCACAAAACAAAAGCGCATTGTTCTTGGCCGCCACAGTGAAATGTCAACCAGAGAAAACCACATCGGAATCTGCAAAAACGTTCCGAATCTCATCTCTTCCTTCGTCGACGCCTTCGTCGACTACTCCTTCTCCGGCATCTTCTCTCCGCACCACCCCACTCCACTCAACGACACTCCTCCTCCTCAAACGCGTTTCGAGAAACCGGACCGTCTCGTCGCCATCGGCGACCTCCACGGCGATCTCGAGAAGTCCAAGGAAGCTTTCCGTATCGCCGGATTGATCGATTCGTCGGACCAATGGACAGGCGGATCCACGGTGGTCGTTCAGGTGGGAGACGTGCTCGATCGTGGCGGCGACGAGCTGAAGATACTGTATTTCCTAGAGAGGTTGAAGCGTGAGGCGGAGAGGGAAGGAGGTAAGGTTGTGACTATGAACGGGAACCATGAGATCATGAATGTTGAGGGTGACTTTAGGTTTGTCACTAAGGAGGGGTTAGAGGAGTTTCGAGTCTGGTCGGATTGGTATTGTCTAGGGAACAGGATGAAGAGCTTGTGTCAAGGTCTTGATAAAGTTAAAGATCCTTACGAAGGGATTCCTACGAGCTTCCCTCGCGCTAAAGCAGAGTGCTTTGAAGGGATTAGAGCTAGGATTGCTGCATTGAGACCGGATGGTCCGATTGCGAAGAGGTTCTTGTCCAAGAATCAGACAGTTGCTGTTGTTGGCGATTCTGTGTTTGTTCACGGTGGTCTTTTAGCTGAGCATATTGAGTTTGGTCTCGAGAGGATGAACGAGGAGGTTGCTGGTTGGATTAACGGGTTAAGAGGTGGGAGATATGCGCCGGGGTATTGTAGAGGAGGGAACTCTGTGGTTTGGTTGAGGAAATTTTCGGATGAGAGGCCTCACAGATGTGATTGTGCAGCTCTTGAACATGCTCTTTCCACTATTCCTGGGGTTAAGAGGATGATCATGGGACACACGATCCAGGAGGCGGGTATCAATGGTGTGTGTGATGATAAAGCTATTAGGATTGATGTTGGTATGTCCAAGGGGTGCTCTGATGGATTGCCTGAGGTTTTGGAGATTCGCAAGGACTCTGGTGTGCGGATAGTGACGTCGAATCCATTGTACAAGGAGAAGATGGATTCTCAGTTGGCTCCTGACAGTAAAACCGGTCTAGGGTTGCTGGTTCCTAAGCAAGTTGAAGTCAAAGCTTAAAGACCTTGAAGTCTGTTTAGATGATTGTTTAGACAATGTTTGTAGCAATATAGGGAAGTATTTGTTCAAATATTGTATCTGATTCAATACATTTGTTAAGGGTCTCTAAGTAGTTTTGATGTTTCTTTTACTCAAAAGAGTGATTCAACTCCATTATTGGCCTGTGAGGTAAGTAATGTTAATCAGATCCCTCTCAGACAAGACATGAAAACCAAACAGATGCTTAGTTATGTGTCAATTAGATTTTGACTACACACGTGTTCAGTTCGGATAAGGAAACTTAGCTGATGGCTTATCTTCTGCAGCCACTTCCACAGCTGTCCCCTTTGTTCGACTCTCGCCGGAGCCATAAAAAGTCGACCGTTCCTCGCGCCGTCTCCGTTTCTTCCAGCTCGACCAATGGCCAGCATCTCCTTCGTCGGGTCTCCGGCTTATGTAAAACAGGAAACCTCCACGAGTCCTTTCGGCTCGTGGAAGAATTCGCCGGAGACGAGAGATCATCATCTGATGAGTTCCCTCTTCTCAGGGAAGCTCTTGGGCTTCTCTTACAAGCTTCTGGAAGGAGAAAAGACATACACTTGGGGAGAAAGATCCACCAGCTGGTTTCTGAGTCGACTCGGTTAAGTGACGACGACGTTCTCTGCACCCGTGTTATCACCATGTACGCTATGTGCGGCTCTCCTGATGGTTCTCGGTCTGCTTTCGATGCCTTGCGGAAGAAGAATCTCTTCCAGTGGAACGCTGTTATCAGCTCTTACTCAAGAAACGAGCTTTACCGCGACGTGTTAGAGATGTTTATCAAGATGATCACAGAGAGTGATCTTTTACCGGATAACTTCACTTTCCCATGCGTGGTTAAGGCTTGTGCTGGAGTTTCTGAAGTCCGGGTCGGTCTTGCGGTTCATGGGTTGGTAGTGAAGACCAGATTGGTCGAGGACGTTTTTGTTAGTAACGCATTGGTGTCTTTCTATGGAGCACACGGTTTTGTTTCTGACGCGTTGAAACTCTTTGATATGATACCTGAGAGGAACTTGGTGTCCTGGAACTCCATGATTCGAGTGTTCTCTGACAATGGTTTCTTGGAAGAAAGTTTCTTGCTTCTTGGAGAAATGATGGAGGAAGGTGATGATGATGGTGCGTTTATGCCGGATGTTGCTACACTTGCTACGGTGTTGCCGGTTTGTGCGAGGGAAAGAGATATAGGAGTTGGTAAAGGTGTTCACGGGTTGGCGATGAAACTGAGTTTGGACAAAGAACTTGTCGTTAACAATGCCTTAACGGACATGTACTCCAAATGTGGTTGCGTAAATGATGCACAAGTTATGTTTAAATTGAACAATCACAAGAATGTGGTTTCTTGGAATACAATGGTAGGAGGTTTCTCAGCAGCGGGGGATGTTCATGGGACTTTTGATCTTCTCAGACAGATAATGGCAGGCGGTGGAGATCTCAGAGCAGATGAGGTAACCATTCTAAACGCAGTGCCAGTTTGTTTCGATGACTTACCCAGCTTGAAGGAACTTCATTGTTACTCCTTGAAGCAAGAGTTTGTACACAATGAGTTAGTAGCCAATGCCTTTGTTGCTTCTTACGCAAAGTGTGGCTCGCTGAGTTATGCACACCGTGTGTTTTGTAGCATAAGGAATAAAACAGTGAACTCTTGGAATGCTTTGATTGGCGGATATTCTCAGAGCAGAGATCCTAGGTTGTCCTTGGATGCCTATTTGCAGATGAAAAATCCTGGATTGTTACCTGATACGTTTACTGTTTGTAGTCTTCTTTCAGCTTGTTCTCAGCTAAAATCCCTGAGGTTGGGAAAGGAAGTGCATGGGTTTATAATCCGTAATTGGTTAGAGAGAGATTCGTTTGTTTATACATCGTTACTCTCATTTTATATTCATTGTGGGGAGCTAAGCGCTGCACATGTGTTATTTGACGCAATGGAAGATAAAACTTTAGTATCTTGGAACACTATGGTCAATGGTTACCTTCAGAATGGGTTCCCTGAGAGAGCTTTGAGTCTCTTTAGACAAATGGTTTTGTACGGAGTCCAACCTTGTGAGATTTCTATGATGAGTCTGTTTGGTGCTTGTTCGCTGCTACCTTCTCTCCGGCTGGGGAGAGAAGCGCATGCTTACGCTTTAAAGCGTCTCTTCGAGGACAATGCGTTTATCGCATGTTCAGTGATCGATATGTATGCCAAGAATGGTTCTGTAACGCAATCGTTAAAGGTTTTTAATGGTTTGAAGGCGAGAAGTGTGGCATCATGGAATGCTATGATAATGGGATACGGAATACATGGGTTAGCAAAAGAGGCTATCAAACTCTTTGAAGAGATGCAAAGAACAGGTCATAGTCCTGATGAGTTAACATTCTTAGGTGTTCTAACGGCTTGTAACCATAGGGGTCTTGTCCATGAAGGGATGAGGTATCTGGATCAGATGAAGCACTCTTTTGGGTTAAAACCAAATTTGAAGCATTATGCTTGTGCTATTGACATGTTAGGCCGCGCTGGGAAGCTAGATGAGGCGTTAAAGATTGCCTTAGAAGAGATGTCTGAGGAACCTGACGTGGGAATCTGGAACTCTATGCTCAGCTCGTGTAGAATCCATCAAAATCTTGAAATGGGAAAGAAAATTGCTGATAAGTTATTCGTGTTAGAACCAGAAAAGCCTGAGAATTATGTGCTGCTTTCCAACTTATATGCAGGATCAGAGAAATGGGATGAGGTGAGGAAAGTAAGGCAGAGAATGAAGGAGATGCGTTTGAGAAAGGATGCTGGATGCTCCTGGATCGAACTTAACGGGAAGGTTTTTAGCTTTGTTGCTGGTGAAAGTTCCTCAGATGGTTTTGAAGAAATCAAAAGTCTTTGGAGTGTACTGGAGACAGAAATATGGAAGATGGGATACAGACCAGACACAAGTTCAGTGCAACATGACTAAGTGAAGAGGAGAAGATTGAACAGTTGAGGGGACACAGCGAGAAGCTTGCCATTACCTACGGGTTGATCAGAACTTCAGAAGGAACAACTCTTAGAGTTTATAAGAACCTAAGGATTTGTGTGGACTGCCACAATGCGGCTAAGTTAATATCCAAGGCTATGGAAAGGGAAATAGTTGTGAGGGATAACAAAAGATTTCATCATTTCAAGAATGGGTTATGTTCTTGTGGAGACTACTGGTAACTGGGACTATATAATCAAATCGGTAAAGACAGATCAGCAGAACTTAGTTCTTGTACTAAGCTTATCGTAGCTCTGCTGCTTTCTCCAAATAGTTCAAAATTTGGGTAATGGCTAGAGAAAGTAGAGAAAATTGGTTAGTTGATGATCTTGCTTGTTGTTCTGAAGCTTCTCTGGCTGTGTAACTGGTTAAACTGTTCTCTCTGTATTAGTCGGTCCAAAGATTATTTAGAACATATGCATCAACCAAAGACCAGTTTGAGTACAACCTGTGAATATAAACTTTTATTCTTTGTGTTCGTTACATCTTTGTGAATTGTGACAGATCATGTCATACATGTATGTGTCGGCATGTTATGGTGAGTTTTTACTTGAAACTGATGGAACATTGGAACCCCCAAATTTAATTTATTACATAGTAAACTGAAACCTTCTTTTAATGCGAAACAAGTTTCAAAGCTCTCGTTACTTCAAATATATAATATAAATTGTCTATGCTTTTTTAGTCTTCATAGAAACAGAAAGAGAAGCCAGAAGCAATGAAGGTTTCCATGGGCATCATCGTTGTCCTCTTCTTTGCGACCTTCGTCGCCATCTCTACTGCCTCTTCCCATGAAACTTGCATAAGAAGAAACATCGACAGGTCGCAACCACCAAGCTCTTCACTCGAAACCAAGACGTCATCAATATTCATCTCTCTTGCGGAAAAGATATGCAGAGACATGGCTCGTGCAGTCATGTTCCATGTGAAGATAACCGGAATTTTCCCATCTAACTATGTGAAGGCGATGTGCAATGTGTTTGGAGATGACGAGAAGAAAGTGAAGGAGTATGTTGAGAAGATATGGTTGGCAGGTCCGAAGCTCGTGTCTAGTTTATCTTGTGTCTTTCATTGATGTGTACGTGTTGCAAAACTTTTAATATTTTTTAATACAATTTGAGTTTTTTTTTTTTTTGACATTATAGATTTCTGAGTTTATATGATGATATTGAATTGTATTTTTATTGATATTATATGTTTTTTAATTGAAAGATATTATATGTTTTATGAACGTTTGATCAGTAACATTAACCGTTTTGTCGACCATGCAGAAAAGACAAAATATGAAACTCCATGACATATAAATATCAATTTTATACTGAAATTTGGGTGTGACCTGCGAATCTTGTGGATAAATTTAACTAAAATAAAATATTAATTATATTTTTTAATTCATATTCTCAAAAAAAATCCATACTATTAAAAGAGGATCATATGACCAATTGATAAATATGATGTCCAATTATATTTCTTATGTTTTAGTAACTAACTGCCAATTAATCACATATAAAAATATACCAGTACGTATTTTCAGTATATTATAACTTCCCCTCACTTCCTATATTCTAGGACCCATTACTCTCATTTATACTAAATAAAATACACATATACATTATATAAGATCAAAAAAATATATGACCACCAACTGTTCCACCCAAAATATATGGTACAACTACATTTAAAATTAATCATATTATTCATGACAGAATCATTGACAACGAGCATGTTAAGAAATACCAAATATATAAAACACTTATAGTAGTTTCACTTATTTTCAACCCTGATATTACGAAAGAAAATAATATTTTTACCGACTATTACAGTATAATATTTAATTATAATAAACTTTGATATATTTTTCAAAAATTATTATCACACTGCAACAACATAACTTACATCTTATTCCAAGAAATTGCGATTGATTAACCAAATATTAATTTATTCAAAATTTTAAATATTTTACACAAACATTAAGTTTATTGGTTAACAAAGCATGTGATATTAAAATAGGGTTTAACGGGTTTAAATCGAATTTTAATAAAAATAAAATTTCATATAAACTCATTTAGTTTAACGGGTTTTAAATAGGTTATTCGATTAAAAAATATTTATTTGATGTGATTTTACTTAAAGTTAGTGAAGACCATATTAAACCATTTACATATATATATATATATATATATATATATATATATATTGTTAACATAATATATTAAAAATTAATTTTTCAAAAGGTTTGTTCGATTTTTGGTGCGGGTTGGGTTTACTATTGGTTTTCGGATATAATACTTTAAAAACCGTTCGAATATATATGTCAGATCTAATGCACTATGAGACTTTGATTTTCGGGTCGATTTTGAGTCCGGTTTTTTCTGGGTACGAATATTCATGACTAATTATGTTCAGTAACTAATAAGAAAATATAATATGTTGTAAACTTTGGAGTAAAGTATAAAAATAATTTCTGAAATGTATCTGGCACAAGTGTATAATTATGCAACTTGACATATTTAATATAGTTAAAATTATATTAAATTAAATTAATATGTAACACAAATATAATTACCAAAAAACACAAATAGAAAAACTAAATTTCTCAAAAAAAAAAAAAATAAATAAAAAATATATCCGTCCTTTTAAAGTGCGAGTCAAAATCTATTATTTATTTATAACTGAAGTTATATAAATATTTTTATTTTTTAAAGAATTTTGGGTTTTCAAGAAAAAATATTTTTAAAATTAAACTGATCTAGTTTTTCAAATCGTTTCACCCGCACTCATCCAGCTATAATCATAGCTTATCTAACCCTAATTTGGCCAGAAAGTCTCTAATTTTCTCCATGGCCGAATCGAAGACACCAGGTACGACCTCTCTCCATTTCTTAATCGATCTGTCAAAATAATGATTTTTTAAAACCTTTAATTTCGTAATTAGTTTATGCCTTGTCCATTTTGCACAGAGGGTGTTACATTAACCGTAGAGGACGGCTTCAAATGCGAGGTCAGATATTTCTCCCGTAAGATCTCTCTCTCTGAAATTGTTTCTTTAGATTTCATATCTTAATCGATATGTCATAGTTAAAATAATGGTTTTGTTCGTCAGAGAATAAGACATACGTCTTCTGGAACATGGACAACTTAAATGCAGGATCGGGAAAATGGGATGGGATATTGAATACATGGGTTAGCAAAAGAGGCTATCAAACTCTTTGAAGAGATGCAAAGAACAAGGTCATAGTCCTGATGAGTTAACATTCCTAGGTGTTTCTAACGGCTTGTAACCAACCACAGCGGTCTGATCCATGAAGGGCTGAGATATCTTAATCAACTGAAGCATTCTTTTGGCCGAAAGCCAAATCTAAAGCATTATGCTTGTTTAGTTGACATGTTAGGCCGAGCTGGGAAACTAGACAACGCATTAGAGATTGCCACTGAAGAGATGTCCAAGGAATCTGACGTTGGAATTTGGAACTCTCTGCTCAGCTCGTGTAGAATCCATCAAAATCTTGGGATGATGAGGAGAAAGGGAGGCAAATCCATTTTTTTACACTAATAAAATATATTACTAAATTTTAGTGTGGCATACATAATTTTTTGTTATTATCTATTTCTAATGATCCTAGACCAACAAAATTTTAGCAAATACAATTATTTTTTAAAAGATATATAATTAATTATTATTAGTCAACAAAAATATAAAAAAATAATTTAAAACAATTTTTTATTATAATGCTGTGACCGAATCCTTACTTTTGTGTTTGGGTCAAATATTAGCGAAACCATTTTGGAAAACGCTAATGGTTTAAGACTAAAGAGCACCTTTTAACACATATGTTAATCACACTAGTCCCAGGATAAGAACATTCGAACAAATACCACCAACACACAAAAAGAAGAAGAATGTTGTCGAGGCTGTTCAAAGCAGGTGAAAAGGTTCTGTTCAATCTTGTTAACAAGAAAGACCTTCACATGGCGTCCAGCAATACAGATAATCCTCCCAAAGTGCAAGAGCTTTACGAACTTTGCAAATCCACTTTCACTGGGAAAGCTCCTCCTCCCGCATCCATGGCCGTCCAAAAACTATGCTCTCTGTTAGGTATTTCACTTTTCTCCCTTTCTCTCTGTTTGATTTTGGCGTTAGGGTTTGCAATTTCGTTTGGGTTTGATCGAATCAGTTGTACAATTTTGAAGCGATTTTTTACGAATTTTTGAAATCGTTATTAGTTGAGTTTTAGAGTTCGTTGTGGTGAATTGGTGGTTAAAGGTGGGATCTTTGGGAATGTTTGTTAACAAGCAGAGATGTGATTTGGGTTTTTGGTCATTTATGCAGATTCAGTGAGTCCTGGAGATGTTGGGCTTGAAGAGGAAGCTCAAGACGATGAAGATCGAGGCTATGGAGTTTCTGGGGTTAGCCGTGTCAACAGAGTAGGAAGATGGGCTCAGCCGATCACATTCCTAGACATTCATGACTGTGATACCTTTACAGTAAGTGTCTTTGAGATTGTTGTTACTGGATTGTACAATCAAGAAATCTCTAAATTATATGTTTCTTTTCTTCAGATGTGTATCTTCTGCTTCCCAACATCCTCAGTGATTCCATTGCACGACCATCCAGAGATGACTGTCTTTAGCAAAATCCTCTATGGGTCACTTCATGTGAAAGCTTATGATTGGGTCGAACCTCCATGTGTTGTCACACAAGACAAATCCCAAGGTTATCCTTTTTATTTTCTTCTCATCTCAGTGTCTAGTGGTTTCATTTGTGTAATTGATAATTTAAGACCTTTTTGCAACTATTTGTAGCAGCACGGTTGGCGAAACTGGTTAGCGACAAAGTTGTAACGCCACAGTCTGAACTACCAGTGTTGTACCCAAAGACTGGAGGCAATCTCCATTGTTTCACTGCGCTGACTCCATGTGCTGTGCTCGACGTTCTCACACCTCCGTACAACGAAAGCGTTGGCAGGTCTTGCAGTTACTACATGGACTATCCTTTCTCCACTTTCGGTATGCAAAATTTCTCTTTTTTTTTCCAGTTTCTCCCTCAGAAGAACATTAAGTTTACTCTGTTTTTCTTTGGATTGATGTTTATAGCAGTGGAGGAAGGAGTGAAGAGCGTGGAAGGAAAGGAAGACGAGTACGCTTGGCTTGTGCAGATCGACACACCCGATGAGCTTCACATGCGTCCCGGATCATATACGGGTCCAACTATTCAGGTTTAGATTGTTGCGTTTGGTTTTGTAGCAAGTAGAGAGTACTCTTGTATCATTATTCCAAGTCAAATTTCTGGAGATGACGTCAAATACAATTTCCGGTTAAAGATGAACTCCTTGATCTGTCCATGTCTGCTTCACACGAATACAATCAATTGAAGTTGTACATAAAGGTTAGGTCATGAGATATGCTACTCATATTCAAATTGAATTATGTGCTAGTAACCTGCGATTACTCTACATCCCTAATAACAATTTACACGATGCAAAGTCTGCACCGGGTTTTCGGGTTCAGTCTCGTAAGTTTCATTCATTCATTCATTCAGGTTTTATATATTTTTCAGATCAGATTCAGTTATTAACTTGAGTACTGATCGGATATCCGTACCAAAATTACTGATCTGGACATATAGCGAATCGGACATAAATATTTACAGAATGGATACGGACTTATTTATTTTGTGACGATGCTGTAAAACTTTAACAGACTGCTGCTGTTAAAATAATAACAGACTGGTAAAAATCATTTAAGGAGGGAGTTTTTCACATTTTACCTTTTTGAGTAGAGGAGAGTGACGATCAGAAATAGTTGGATCAAGTTACAGCCGCCACGTTAAACCTTCTTCTCTTCTCTCTCGTCCTCTCTCTAGGTTCCACCACTCTTCTCCAATGGCGTCTTCGCTTCTCAGAAACCCTACCCTCTTATCACCAACAACGACAATCACCACCCCTTCTCTCCCCTCCTTCTCCTCAAACTCCTCACCTCTCTCATTCCGTTTCCCACCCTCCCGATCCTCCGTCTCCCTCCGCAGCCAATCCCTCCGCCTCTCGTGTTCCGTCTCAGATCCTCCTCCTCACTCCCTCCGCCGCCGCCGCCCGGATTACATCCCCAACCGCATTTCCGATCCCAACTACGTCAGAGTCTTTGACACCACTCTCCGCGACGGCGAGCAATCTCCCGGAGCCACTCTCACCTCCAAAGAGAAGCTCGACATCGCGCGCCAGCTCGCGAAGCTAGGCGTCGACGTGATCGAGGCCGGCTTCCCCGCCGCCTCCAAGGACGACTTCGAAGCCGTCAAAACCATAGCTGAGACCGTGGGAAACGCCGTCGACGGGGACGGATACGTCCCCGTCATCTGCGGGCTCTCGAGATGCAATAGGAGAGATATCGAGACGGCTTGGGAGGCTGTGAAGCGCGCCAAAAGGCCTAGGATCCATACGTTCATCGCCACGAGTGACATTCACTTGGAGTATAAACTGAAGAAGAGCAAAGATGAGGTCATTGAGATCGCTAGGAATATGGTTAGATTCGCGAGGAGCTTGGGGTGTGAGGACGTTGAGTTTAGTCCTGAAGATGCAGGAAGGTGAATAAGAATCTTGATTATTATTATTATTCGAAAAGTTATTATCTTTAATGTAAATGCTTATTCTTTTTGGGATACTCCAGATCGGAGAGAGAGTTCTTGTACCAGATTCTTGGAGAAGTGATAAAGGCTGGAGCGACAACACTCAACATACCTGACACTGTTGGTATAACGTTGCCTAGTGAGTTTGGTCAGCTGATTGCTGATATTAAAGCCAATACTCCTGGGATCGAAAATGTTATCATCTCAACGCATTGTCAGAATGATCTTGGGCTCTCCACTGCCAACACTTTATCTGTATGTTAACTTTTCTTTCTCTTGGATCAGATTAGCTAGCTCTCAGAATGATCTTATGCTATCTTTTTTTTTTAATGTAGGGTGCACATTCGGGTGCAAGACAAGTGGAAGTCACGATTAATGGCATTGGTGAAAGAGCTGGAAACGCTTCTTTAGAAGAGGTTAGAGTTTGTTTTTGTATGAAATACCTCATGTAGTAGGCATTCATGATCATCTAGTATTGCATTTGAATACTTATTTTATTACCTAAGGATTTTCTATGTAACTGTTTAGGTGGTGATGGCCATAAAATGCCGTGGAGATCATGTACTTGGAGGACTCTATACTGGAATTGATACTCGGCACATTGTTATGACAAGCAAGATGGTATACTTTTGAATTTTGTTTCTTTACGCTGTGAAGACATATATTAATTTTATTATCTTAAGAAGGAGAAAGAGTTTATGGAATGTCAACATACGGTGTCTCACAAGTCACAATGTGTGGCTGGATTTCACAGGTTGAAGATTACACTGGAATGCAAACACAGCCCCATAAGGCTATTGTAGGAGCAAATGCATTTGCGCATGAAAGTGGAATTCATCAGGTCAGTTGATGAAAATTATCTTTGTAGTATGTGTTTTGATTATTCTGTGACGAGATTACTCTTTTTCAGAAACATTATCGTATAATCTGTTCTTTTTCCTCTTAGCAAAATGCAAAGTATAACTTTCCTTGTAGGCTGTAGCTTCTTACTCAATTTGCTTATGTTTCCATCCCTTAGCATCCACTGCCTGGCTATTAGTAGGATGATTTGATATCTACTATTCTGACTTGCACGTTTCTCTTTCACTCTGCTGCATAACTGTACAACTATCTTCATGATTCTTTCTCCTGTTTTGCTTAATGATTGTTCATGCTTCTTTTAGGATGGAATGCTGAAACACAAGGGTACATATGAGATTATATGCCCTGAAGAAATTGGACTTGAACGATCTAATGATGCTGGCATTGTTTTGGGGAAGCTTAGGTATGGAACCTTTCCTTGTTTAGCCTGTAAACTCCCAATTTTTCTGTCTTGTTCAGACAATGCAGCAAGCCGACAAGCCTTTATTTGGTGGATATACTCTACCGTTAGGATATAGTGTACACAACTTATATGCTTGAAACCTGAAGTTTAGTTCTGTTGTGCTTGGATATAATATTGCAGTGGGCGTCATGCGTTGAAAGACCGTTTGACTGAGGTACACACCAATCATACCCTTACACATATTCGCTATAGCCATCTTTGGGGGAGACACTAATGTCGTTTTGTATTTTTATTCTACCAGCTTGGTTATGTACTAGATGATGAACAGCTCAGTTCCATTTTCTGGCGCTTCAAATCTGTGGCTGAGCGGAAAAAGGTAGTTGGCTTTGTCTGTGTTATTCATTCAAACATAGAGTTGTGTTTCCAATTCCAACTGATCGTATGTATATTATTTTCATGATCCAGAGAGTTACTGACGCAGATATAATAGCCTTGGTTTCTGATGAGGTTTTCCAGCCAGAGGCCTTGTGGAAACTCCTGGACATTCAGGTGAAACTAGGATCAAAATGATATTTCTTTTGCTTGTTTTCTTGTTCAGTGTCTTTCTCATTTTAGTTGAAAGTGGAATGCAGATAACTTGCGGGACTCTGGGGCTTTCAACAGCTACCGTTAAACTTGCTGATGCTGATGGCAAAGAGCATGTTGCTTGTTCTATGGGAACCGGGCCTGTCGATTCAGCTTATAAAGCTGTCGATCTTATTGTCAAGGTACTTTTCATACAAACGTGGCTCACATATACATATACCTCACCTGTATATCATCGGTTATTTAAAAAAAAACTTCATTTTCCACATTGTAGGAACCAGCGACTCTGCTTGAGTACTCAATGAATGCAGTAACAGAAGGCATCGATGCCATTGCAACCACAAGAGTTCTTATCCGAGGAAACAACAATTACTCAACTACAAACGCAATCACTGGTGAAGAAGTTCAAAGGACCTTTAGGTTAAAAAAAAGTCTTTCCTCGTATTTAATTCAATCCAAGACAAAGATAATCGCTATTGCCTTTTTGATTCTTTATAACACTGAACGACTTGTTCAAAAAAAAAAACACTGAACGAGTCTCTGTGTTTTGACAGTGGAACTGGAGCGGGAATGGACATTGTGGTGTCAAGTGTCAAAGCTTATGTTGGAGCTTTGAACAAAATGCTAGATTTCAAAGAAAACTCTCCAACGAAAATCACTTCTCAAAACAACAAAGTACCTGCCTGAATCAAAATCTTGTATGGGTCAGACCAAAGTTAAGTCTTTTCAGGTATTAGGTGCATAGTTTGGTAATAACGGGAGTTCAAAGTTTTCATGTTGTTTTATCGAAGTCTCTTGTCAAAAGAGTTTGTGTGCTATAAAAGAAATTACAACTAAAAGATTTCTATATTTGGAAATAATCATGCTCTTAGTTTTAGCAAAAGGAATAACCCAACGGTTAACAGTCCTAAAAAGCTGTCCTTAAAACTAAACTAAGGTTTTGAAACTGAAAAACGCCTGATACCTCTCTGTTCTGTTTTTTTGGGTCTATTTGTTGAAAAACTTCTACGTTTATCAAGGATCTAAAACATCACTTTCTTTGCAAATCTTTTTGTATTTTCGGATTCGAGAATAACAAAGGGAAAGAAGAAAAATGTCGGAGCTGCGAACTGGGTTCCTAACAATGGCGACCATAGTCCTCATATGCCTAGGGTTAACGATGATGGGAACAGGTTTATATCACAGGAAAATAGTCTCAAAATGCATCCGAGAAAGCGCTGGCAGTTTCGTCTTCATTGGCCTCCTCTTGCTAGTGTTTCCTCAGATTGGTCTTTACGCAATCTGTTGTCGATCAAAACGTATGTTCACCTTCTACATCTACGCGATGATGTTCATCTTCATTGTCCTTAGTGGCTACTCTTTGAAATGCTTCATCTACAACACAACTTTCGGTATCGCCAAGAATCCAGCTGAGGAAACAAGGACCGTCAAACAGTTGCTCGGGCGTTTAGTCCCTGCAACTAAACTCGCAACTGTCACCGGCTGTATCATCCACAATCATGATTGCAACGTCAACGCCAGCCTAAACAGCAATGTCTGGGTAAAGCTCTTTTCGTTCATTTATATCAGCACAAATGATAACAAGATCAAACTCTAATAAAGATGGAAAAAAAAACACATATGTATGTACAGAAGTTTTGCTGCGCGCAACCACCAGGATGTGGAGAGAAGACGATGTTCGGTGCACCAGGAGAATGGAGTTGGAAACGGCAACACATAGAGAATGACGTCCCTGCAGAATGTGCTTACGATTACTGTCTTAGCTGCCGAGGTTGTCAACTCAGCATCTTGAAAGCCATTGTTCATCAATGGAAGTATTTCTCCACCTTCTCTTATCCTTCACTCTTTCTGGTTGTTCTCAGCCTCGTCATTGCTAAGTCTATTCATGACACTTTCGATGAACCCGATTTTTATCGTGGCTCTTATACTTGATTCATATTCTTCCACTTCATATATTCATATCTTAGTTTTTTCAATAGATTTTATTATATAAAGTTTGATTTTTCAAAGTTACTAATTAACATGATCGCAATATGTGTCAATAGATTATTAAGATTGCTACATATGTCAAAAATATAAAAAATATTTTGTTTAAAATTTTAAAAGGATTTAGAAAAGGAAAATTATTATCACAAAAACTATTATTTTACTGTTTCTTTTTAAGATTTTAGAAAAGAAAAATTACTATCTTTTTATATAAAATACATAATAGCTTATTATATAAAACTTGGTTCTTCAAATTTACTAATTAACATGATCGCGACATATGTCAATAGATTATTAAGATTGCTACATATGGTCAAAAATATAAAAAAAAATATTTTGTTTAAAATTTTAAAAGGATTTAAAAAAAGGAAAATTATTATCACAAAAACTATTATTTTACTGTTTCTTTTTAAGATTTTAGAAAAGGAAAATTACTATCTTATTATATAAATTACATAATATTATACAGTTATATTTTGTTTGGAACTTTACAAAACAAATTACTATCAAATAATTATTTTCAGTTAATATTAAATATTTTTTAAAAAAATTTGATATTTTTTACAATTCGTGTTTTAATATCACTACTATTTTATAAATTGTATTTGTTAATTAAATAGATTTTAGTATCATGTTTATCATCAAATTCTTTTAAAAAAATACTATTTAATAAACTTTTAAAATCTTATTATATAAAGCTTGGTTCTTCAAAGTTACTAATTAACATGATCATGACACATGTCAATTATATATTTAAGATTGTGACATGTGTTAATCTATCTCATAATTAAAAATATATATACTAAGATAATAGCAAAAAAAATTTTTTTTTTTAAAAAGTAATTATAAATATTATTAATAGTAACTTTTCCATTTTTAAAATTCTAAATATTATATAATTGCAAAAGATTATCTGATAGTAATTTTCCTTCTTACATTGCTACATGTGTTAAAATATATAATGATTAAAAATATATATACTTAGATGATAAAAAAGAATTTTGAAAACAGTAATTTCGGGTCAGTAAAAATATATATACTTATATAACTAGTACGATGACCCTGGTAATATTTTCTCAAAATACACTTAAACCTATGTTTCAGTTTTGTTGACCTCGATAAGCTTTGTGGCTAGCTCCGCCACTAATTCTCATCCCTTAATTACAAGTCTGTATGTCTTCCTCTTCACTTCTCACAGATTCATTAAACCGAAGATAAAGCTTAGAGTCTTTGACCTTCACTGATCTTTCTCTCACACTCTTATGATTGGATCAGACACGATGGACTGTTGAAGGGACGCTCCGGAGATGGGTTAAGTTGCCTAAGCTGCAAAGAAGACGGTACGCCTTGCTGGAAACACATGACAGCACTCTGAGCAGGGCCGACTCAAAGTTACAATGGGCCCTTGGGCAAAAAAAATTTTAGGACCTAAAGATTAACTGATTTGATAACTTTGAATTTTTTGACTTGAGCATCACAGCATATACACATTTCTATTTGGTATTCTAACTAGAGAAACAGAAATATTATGTTTTTATGCTGTCTAAATCTGGATCAAATATGTTTATCGTAAGAATCAAGATCCCTAATATTACTAGAGTTAGGCTAGGCTCTGGGGCGGTCGCACTGACCGCCCTCCCTATTAAGCCGCCCCTGACTGTGAGTTTTTTTTATTTCATCTTAGATTTTAATAACTTTTTGCAGTTTATATTCAGGTTTAGATATCATTAAAAGGTTTATCCTTTGGAACTTTGACTGATCTCTCTTAGAATCAATCTTTGGTTTTGATCAGTGAGAAGTGCACCGAGTAGGGAAGCATTGCAAATCGTACTAAGGTCCTTGCAGAAGGAGGATGCTACAAGATTTCCTGACAAACCTTTAAGAATGTTCTGGAAGAACATCTTTAAAACTCTTTTCAGTGTTACCTGTCAACGTCAGTGACTGAGACGTTAACCTTGAGAACAAAACAAAACAAAAATAATATGTCTGTATAATATTTTGCATCTTATTAATGTATAATATATTTATTAAATGCCAATGTTAAACTCCACATTCATTCCCTCCCAGACCACCATAATTGAAAAAGAAACCGAGATGAGGGAATCGTTTTTGCGAACCAATTCTTAGACCATAACATTTTGCACAATCTGCCAAACTCTCAAAAGGAAAAGAATCCATTTTACGTTGCTCATAGTTGGAATTCAAGACTTCAATATTTGTAAAAACTCCTGAATCTTGGGGGCCTCCATTCGGTAAAATACCATTACCCATAGGAGGGCTTGAACCAGAAGGAGAAGCCTGAACAACACCACCAGCTCCAACCATATTTGCACCATTGTCTAAAAGATTAAATAATTCTTTTGGCCAATAACCGATATCTTCATTAGGTGCATCTTTCATAAGTTGTGTAATCCACCAGTTTCCTGTATTTTTATCCTTTTTCATATATTAAGAGACAAGACAAATACATTTATCAGTTTTAAAAAGGTAAGGATCTTAGAGATGTTATACTCAAATATATCGAGCACTAGTGTGCTTATAAAACTGATTATAAGTAATAAACTGAATAAAAATATATTGATCACTAGTATGCATCTTTCAAATATATCGATCACTAGTATTATGCTTTAAAAAAAAAAAGTAAGAACCTGATGAATGGAATAGCGCAACCAGCGAGGAACTCCTGGCTTAAGAACATTGGGCTCGACAATTGGAATCACCTTTGATACTTGAACAAACCCTGAACATGCGGTATTGTAACATCCTTTTCCATCCTTACCCTATTAACAAATATTTAATACCATACTTGTTACTATATCAATGTTTTCACCAAAAAATAATTTGTTCGTAGCCACATACCTTCCAAAATCCAAATGTCCAAACACGTTGGTCACCATATAGACTTGGATTTATCTATCAACATGGAATTTCAATACTTTAAGAACATACTCAAAGCGTTGACATAACGAATGAATTATGGAATATGCTTATAAAATATAAAACCTACAATCCAACCCGCTGAGATATAATTGATTTGGTTTTCCGATCGACTGCCTATATATATATGACTATACGAGACTTGATCTTTCCCCACATTTAGCGCATTTCCACTAAACCAAGCTTCTACACCACGAAATGGACCACCAATTGACCTTACTCCAGCAATCTATCAAAAGCAGGTTACATTACTGACTTATTACTTGATATATAAATAAAAATACAATATTAGATTTATCATATTAAGAAAAAGACGAGAGTGCTTACATGTAATCCAGGACTATCGGCTGATAGCGGATGAAGATGCTTCTCAACAAATACTTGTGAGTTTTTGACATATTCTTTTGTATTTTTCAATATAGGAACAGTACCATTTGGACATTCTATTTTCTTTTTGTTAGATGTTTTGTTTTCGGCAGTTTGCATCTTTAACTCAGGTCTTGAAATTGAAACTGATGATTTCATCTTTTCAAAAAAAAAAAGTTGTATAATCAGTATTTATCATACTAACACAAGCAAGAACAGAGAAAATGAAATTCTGAGGCAATGCACCTGAATTTTGTGGGTTTTAAGCAAAGGATGCTTGAGCCCTGGTTGTTTATAAATATCTATGCAATCATATGTTACATTTTCACTTATCTGTCAATGACAAAAAAAGGGTTAATCTAAATAATAGAAGAAACTGTGTGTTTCAAGTTGTGTTTTAAGCTAACCTTGAAAGATCTGAGAGGCACTGTACTTTGATTGGAATGAACTATAGCCGTTGAAAACATAAGAGATAATAGATTCAGAACAAGCGCCATCCTAATTCTGGTTGACATTTTATTTGTTTTCAGTCTCAAAATTGAAACACTCTAAAATTTATATAGACATATCGTATATCTTGAAACGTTACGATGTATTAAATGGGGAATCAATGCGTTGACCCTTACAAAATGTTATAGTCAATCAGCGGTTATTCAAAATGAAATTACATTTTTAGAAGCATGTCAGATTCAATTTTCATATCGTATATTCTTACATATACATTCCCTTACTGATTCTTTTTAGAGTACTGACTCAGAAATATTACCGGAATCAATGCAACAATTCCTTTATACATTAGATCAATAATCAATTTGACATCTCAGTCAAATCTTAATTTGCATTGCATAGCAAGATATAATTGCGTAATTGACTATCTCATATTATAGAAAGAACATATTGAATAGGCTTTTATGAGATGCACATGTCGTGTAAACCACTTAATTTATATTTCTGGAAGCATATGTGTATCAGAAAAAATATTAATATTTATCAATATATTTTTACAAAAACACAGTCTCCCTTGGGTTGTCCGTGGTCCTCTATACAAATCATTACCAATATTGCCTTCCCCCTACATTTGCTACTAATAAACTAAAACGTGTGTTACTTCTGTCCAAACAAAAAAAAAAATTAAGTTAAGGTTCTAACTTCTAAGTTATGTTACTAGAACGTGTGTTACTCTTAAGAAATTTTTCAAATCCAGTTAACAACTAAACAAATATTGAAAATTGTATATACTAGTATAATGATACTAACAGAGTGTTTACCGGATATATACTGAGAGCAACTTTGTAGAAGATACCATATAATAAAAATTCTTATTAGTATGATTGCAAGTTTATCGCCTTATGAGCAATCTTGGGTTAGAAGTGTGTTTTGAACGGTCATATTAAAATAATGTATAATAAGTGTTAATGTTCTAAACACATTATATGCTACTGGCCATAGTATAATAAGAAATCTTTAAAAAGAATAATAATAAATAAAATTATTATCAATATGATTCCAAGTTCATGTCGGAATATTAGTAACTGTATAGATTAAAGGTCTTCTGCAAAAAAAAGTAGATTAGGATTGCATATGGTCGTTATAACTGTGTTTTGAGCTGCCACATAAAAATTGATGTATGCTTTTTAATGAGATTTTTAATGAGTTAGGCCTCGATTGGTACAGCAGATGAAAAAGCAGTAGCAACATGCTGTAGAAGCAGTATGCTGCAGAAGTTGTATGCTCTCATTAATATTTTTTTAATAAATTGATTGGTAGAGCAGTAGCAGCATACAATTTTAAAATTATCATAAAAGTTAGTATATAATATATTTATTATAAAAAATAAATATTAAATTATAATATATATTAATAATAGACTTTTTATTAAAAAATAATGAATCTTATTTAATTATAAAATTAAATTAATTTTTAAATGTAAATATTATTATTTTAAAAATAAATGTAAATATTATTTTAAAATAAAATATTATTTTTGGATAGAAAAATAATTTTTATATCATTAAATAAAATAAACTAATTATATATACTAATTTTTATATTATTAAAGTAAATGATTCATATATAATATTATCAAAAAATTAATATATGACATATAATTTATTTTTTATAAATAATATAGATATGTTTAATTTCTAACATATAAATACATATTATTTTATGTTTTTATTAAAAATAATGAATGATATGTGTAATAATATAAGTTATATTATATTTAAAATGTGAAATATTGTTCTTTTTAAGAAGTTAAAATAATTAATCACATATTTTATTTTAAAAAATATAATTTTTTTTTGTGATTATGAACATAATTTTTTTATATTATTAAATAAAATAAATTATTATATATAATTATTTTTAAAATTTTATATATCCTAACTGCAAATGTTCTAGCAAAAGCTCCATTTGAGAGCATTGAGTAAAAAATATTTGGAGAGTATTAGCATCTTCTAAATGTTCTTGTAAATGCTTTTGTAATAAATGTTGATTGGATAATCGCGAGCATAATATTTATGTTAATATTCTACCAATCAAATGAAATTGATGTACAAAATGTCAAAACCCTTCAATTAACGATGTGCTGATGGGTCCACGCTGAATGAAAAAAGACATACGTACACAATATTAAATGAAAACATTAGAATATAGACCACTACATATAAGTGTTACCAATGACGTAATTTATAATTAAACTACTTAAGAGAGGGATAGTTATAAATGTAGGGTAATAAAACATATGGATTAGGGGTGGGCACAGATCGAATATTACCGTATTTTTCAGTATTTGTGATTTGCTTCGTACTTCACGAATATCTGATTTTCCGATTTGCTTTGCTTCGGTAAAATACGGATATTCGGTTTTCCGGATATCCGAAAAATGTATGGATATTTACGAATATTTACGGATATCTTTTTCACTTTGTTTAATACAAGTAAACCTAAAAAATATTATACAAATTCGTTTAGAAAATATTTTCTTACAAAATATAAAAGAAAGTAAAAATTGATGAAACTTTTTATTTACAAATCCTTACAAATTAATAAAATTTTCTTACATATTAAATATTTTTAGAAGTAATTTAGAAATAAAATTATATAAGATTATACATTTAAAACTCTATTTAACTATAAATATATAACTATTTATATAAAAGTCGGAGCGGATCGGATATTCGTCCCTAATTTTTTAGTATTTATGATTTGCTTCGTTTTTAACGGATATTGATTTCTAATATTTGATTTGCTTCGAAGACTTACAGATATTCGGTTTTTTCGGATCGAATCGAAACGAATAACGAATCGAATCAAATTTAACGGATAAAATGCATGCTCAGCCCTAATATGGATTGAGTTGCCACATCAGTAATAGCAGAGGTGCAACTAAAATACAAAATCAAGATTACTTTTTTAGGAGTAGGCAAAAAAACAGAACCGAACCAAAACCGATCCATACTGAACTGAAATCTATTATCAAATTTTCTAAGTCACAACCCCAAATTTACCATATTTCTCTATTAAATGATTACTTTCCAAAAATACGATTTTTAAATTTTTTATTTTAAAAATACATCCTATTGGTCAAAAATTCTAAAAGAATACTCATCTATCAACAAAAATTCATGTTATCCTAATTTCTAAATCACAATCCTAAATTTAAAATATTTCTCTATAGAAATAATTACTTTCCAAACATACGATTTTTAATATTTTTATTTTAAAAATACATCCTATTGATAAAAAATTCTAAAATAATACTCATCTATCAAAAAAATTCATGTTATCCTAATTTCTAAATCACAATACCAAATTTAAAATATTTCTCTGTAGAAATAGTTACTTTCCAAAAATATGATTTTTAATATTTTTTTTAAATACATCCTATTGATCAAAAATTCTAAAAGAATACTCATCTATCAACAAAAATTCATGTTATCCTAATTTCTAAATCACAATCCCAAATTTAAAATATTTCTCTATAGAAATAATTACTTTCCAAAAATAGCATTTTAAAAAAGTTTATTTTAAAAATACACTATACATTATATTGATGAAAAATTCTAAAGGTATATTCATTTATACAAAAAAATCTTGTTATCTTAATTTCTATATCACAATCCAAAATCTACAATAGTTTTCTATAAAAATGATAACTTTCCAAAAACAGTATTTTAAAGAATTTTATTTTAAAAAACCCATCTATTGATCAAAAATTCAAAAACTAAACCACAACTGAGATAAGAAAAAAGTTCAACCAAAATCCAGTTACATTTTCTCTTTAAGTCCAGTGTACTCAACTACAGTCAAGAGTGAACAAATTCATCAGTCATAATAGAATTCATTAAAATTGAACAATGATTTTCGACTATGAAGAAACAAAAACGATTTCTCCTAAATATATGTTCTAAATTTTTAGTGCTTAATAACCAAGAAGGCAAGAACTGAAAAGCTATTATATGATGCAAGGTTTGTTTCTATAATTCTATTATAAATATCTAAATACAAAACGTATGTTAATGTTAGTATAATTCTTCGTCTATAAAGCAAAACAGTAATCTAGTTATATTTTTATATGGGAGTGGTAGAACTATGGAGCAGCACCGGACATCTCGACTTCTCCCACGGGGGTGACTTGCTGAGTCGTCTGCTGCCGGCGCTTCCAGCAGAAGTAGATCAGCCCGCCAACTATGAAGACCCCGAGGAGCCCGATGTAGGCGAAGGACCAACTCCCCGAAGAGGACTCTGCTGTGAACTCTGGTGGGCTGTCAAAGAATCCCATCTGGCAAAATCAAACACTGAAACGAAAGTGAGAGTCAACTAAATAAAGACGTTTTCGAAATTGTGTTTGCTTGACCCGAAAAGAACCATGACCCGTCCCATAAAAAAAAGCAAACCATATAATAATTTGATGAAATTTGTATTCAGTAGTGAAACTACGTCTGTGAGCATTTCAAGTATTAGTAACAATGTTACTGTAACATACTGGTATGGATCCCATGCTACGCACGGACAATTTGTTTTTACAAATAAGACCAATTTTCGATAGAATTTTCGTACATAAAAATGGAAAAGAATTACAATTCTTTTTTACAAATAAGACCAATTCTCGATAATATTTTAGTACATAAAAATGGAAAAGAATTAAATTAGCTAATCAAAGTTATCAAACTCTTTAGTTTGAAAATAGGTGATATTTACTTCTTCTTTTTTTCAAATAGGTGATATTTACTACTATACTTTTTACCAGAAAATAAATAAATATGTTATATAAATGATAAGCTCATATCAGGCATGCCTAAAACATCAAATGTCAAGTTAATACTCGTATTGAAATGGTAATATGAAATCATACTTAGAAATTATATGAATAAATAGATAATATATAGTACATTTATTTAGTGTTTCAAAAAAAAATACAGTTCATTTATTTGGATTTTCCAACCATTCATATAATGTACATTTTCGAGATTTGAAATGCTACCTCAGACTTTAAAAACATTGACATATGCTCTATACTCTCTAACTAAGCAAAATAGTTTATGGGATCTCTTCATGTTGATTGATGCTGCTATAGAGGTAATGGAGAGATTTTCGAAATTGCATATTTGTTCTTAAAAGGGATAAAAGATTTGGTCAGACAAAATCTTTGAACGAGCATGGGGGATTGACAACAGATAAGAATGGAGTTGAGTTTTCCATTTCTTTTGAGTTCTAGATCTGTTTCTGATTTGCTTCGGGTACAGCTTCTTTCTGTTGTTGTTGAGCATCTTGTTCAGGCTGCTTCTCCCGTTGAAAATGCTGGGCATCGTCCTCTGTGTGGTGACTGCTGCTACTTCTTTCAACTCTGGTTCTTTTGAATGATGTTTGTTCTGGTTGCTACAAATGGTTGGTGTTTGAAGTTGATTAAAAGTGGTGCTGGTCAAGAGATTGGTCTTTTGCAATACTCTAATGAATATTCTGCCCAGGTCAAAGATGTTGTAGAAATGTGTTTTAGAGGAATATGCCTTGAGACATATTCTGCTCAAAAGAGAAGAGTTGTCTAAGACTTGGCACTTTAAATACAAAACCAAGGAAGAGTTGCAGGTCACTACAACGGGTTAAGTGCAGACTACCATCGCTATAACAGATTGGTCGAAGAACAAAATGGTTCAGATTGATGATGAAAGATGAGCTGATTGAAGTTCAGCTGATGATTGAGCCACTGACTTTTACTGTCCATAAGCCTCATTATGTTGTATTTGTGTGTTTGTGTTTGTTATGGGAAAAAGGATATCATGAGTATGTGGGGGGGGGGGGGGGGGGGGGGGGGGGGGGGGGGGGGGGTTTCAAAGGATTTTTGGAAGAATCTGAAAACTTATTTCGAGGATTTGATATAGACGAGGAGAAGTTTCACTCAGCTCAGATCAGGCTAATGGTTTCTGGAAATATTGAATATGCAGAAAAAAATTTGGCTCGTGGAGAGTTGGGAACGTGAGCAAACCCCACTGGTTATTTTTGAGAACAGATTTTCATGACTTCCTAATAGACCACCACCTCAGCAAATATAAACGTTACCATTTGAGTTTTAAAAAGTTACCTCTAAGCCGGCAGAAGAAATGAAACGGTGGTGGTCTTCGGCTCCGTGGAAGAAGGCGGTTGTGGAGAAACTTGAAGAAAAAGATAAGCAGCGAAGAAGAAATAATGGAGAGAAAGACGATTGATTGGAAGGTAAGTAGGATTAAGCTAAGTCTAATCTGTAGACTCTATAAGAGATAGCTACTCTTGCCATTACTTAGTAATGGTTTAACCATCACCGTTGCAATTGTGATGTATTGTTATTAAGATTTAAAAAAATTGAACTTTTAATGGGAATGAAGAGGACATCTTTAATGGGATTTTGAGTATAGAATGTTAAGTATCTTTTTCAAAGTCACCCCAAATAGGAACAGTTTCAGACCTTAGGGATGGCTAAGGTTGCTTCAAGTGTGTGTGGAGCAACAAACATTAGACAATATTAATACTCGGTTACAGATTTTATTGTGTTTATCATATACTTATATATTTGGTTAAAGATTTGCGGGTGCCAATATGGCCAATTTAGCAAATTAAGTAATTGAGTATATAAAGATTTAAGTTGGTGTATCTCTTCTAACTATTGATGTAACCTCAAAAGGGATTGAGTCAGACTAAAAAAATCAGCCAATCATATCTGTCCAAGTTGCCACGAATTTTCAAAAAAAAAAATTGTTTGATTAGTAACGTTGATCTCTTTTCGTTTATCAAAATAAAATAAGAAGTGTTACGAAAACCGATTCAAACCTGTTAGCACACCAGATGTTTGAGATATTGCTTCATAGAGGAGAGATCAGCTGCTTCACTTGCTGAAGAAATCAAAAGTTCCCAAATCTTGGACTTTCAAGTACAAGAACAAGACAAAGCTGCTATCCAATAATACGATCAAGTCTCAAGGGTGCTACCACATGCTTACAAAGTCAGCTACAAAACATATTGTTCAGTCAAGTGGTGCTGGTGCATTAATTTGGCGCAGATTTTTTAGACAATAATACAGAGTAGCAATAGTGGTGAGAGATTTACGGGCTGGTGTTGTTACAGGGATGACGATCTATCTCCAACAAGTTTTTGTTTCTTTTGTGAGGCAGTCTTACAAGCAAGAACAAGTCAATGTCAGCACATGGCGTACAGAAGCTCATAGCTTAGGGATGATGGAGCCGTTTAAATATTCGAAGCTAGCTTCTATATTGCTGCTGTTTCAGATTCGTCACAGGATGAAGGAGCAAAAAATTCCCAAAGCTTGACATCTCAAGTACAAATACATACATCGGCTAAGAAAGAAATATATCATTTACTGCTCTAGTACTCAAATCAGATCAGTTCAACATCCAAGCAACGTACAACAGATATTTGATGTTCAGAGTTTCAAAGTAAAGTACATAGAGATGTATAAGCATCTGCATCTGGTTTTAGAATTGGCTTTGTGTGTGGCCAGTTCTGTTTTCACCATTGGTTCAGCCAATCTTTTGCATTGCTTGGAGCGGAGCTGGCCCTGTGGAATACATGGGTTTCACGGAACAGACTATCATGTATGGCACCATTGGAGGCGTAGGGTTGTGCAGCTTTGTATCCCTGACTATTTGGAAGCACATAATCCTATTCAACAAGGGCTACAAAACTTCTCCTTGGGGTGCCTTCTTCTGCATTTCGCTACAACAGCATATTCAAATCACATCATTGCAGGAGAGAACAAACGTATGGTATCAAGTCTGATGAGTTTTCGATTCAGCAACAGCAATGGTGTTGTGGAATTACTTCCTAAGGCTAGAGGGGAAGCTGTGTACGTGTTGAGTTGTATCACGTGGCCTCTGGCATACTCCAGAGGGACAGCCTGGTTGATCTCGCTTTTCTGTTAATCTACTTTTGTTTTTTGCAGAAGACCTTTCTATCCAATTACTAATATTCCGACATGAACTTGGAATCATATTGATAATATTTTTATTTTATTATTATTATTATAATTTTTTTGATTTCTTATTATACTATGACCAGTAGCATAGAATGTGTTTATAGAATTATTATACATTATCTTAATATGACCATTCAAAACACACTTCAACCCAACATATGCAATCCTAATCAAAATTTCCCCAGATCTCAACTCTACCTGATTACTCACAAGACATAAGAACTTGCAATCATACTAATAAGAATTTTGTTATATGGTATCTTCTACAAAGTTGCTCTCAATATATATCCGGTAAACACTGTTAGTATATTAGTGTTAGAAGTGGTGTCATTACAGATTAGTAGTTACAACTATGTGAAGCCAGTAGTGACTGAGTCCGAAAAGAAAAACTGTAGAGCAAGCTTCTTTTCTTGGTAATATTGTAAGAGACTTTATTGGTGAATATGAAGAGTGGCAGTCACGTAGTTGAAGGGTTTGGAGCCAGATCTCTACAGACTTGGAAGGATACCTAGTGAGATGGTATGTCCTCTATTTTGGCTACCCCTTGTGTTCTCTCTCGTCAATATAAGTGCGCTTCCTCTAAATCTACTGCAAGAAAAGTACAATAGGTTTACATCAAGCTTACTATATATTGAGCTCAATGACAGAGAACTCAATGGTCCCAATTTATTCACTTGTAAATTTTAAGGTCGAAAAGGTTCTCATTATTCCTGCTTGGTTGCATTGCTTCTCTATGTGGGCTTTTACCAGGTAAACAAATAATTAATTGAAGTTTGGTATGCCACAACGTTAATGTTTGTCCTAAACGTGGCATGGACTTTCTCATGAAACTCATGGCAGCTAAAGCTGGACATTTTATAACAAATATTTCTATTGTGATTAATCTTGCAACTATCCTTTAGTCTGTTTTGCTGGCTGGTTGTTTCAGATATATTTACCCTTAAATTAAAAGCAATGTTTTGAAAACCGGACCGGATATCGACTCGGTGTAGTTACTGGTTGACTGGTTGGACCGGTTCAACCGGTCGAACCGGGTTTTCTATCTATGAAACTTATATTTATATAATTATATTTTTATATTATATGAACTTTACTTTTACATATAATACATTCTCTATTCTTTTCTATAATTAATTAAATATAAAAAATAAACATAAATCTAACTGTATATATAGTAAAATAAATCTGAATAGTGAATACTATGTAAACTAAAATTAATAAAATCATATGATTTACAATTAAAATTATCATATTTATTTATTTTTACAACTAAATCTCAAATTTTATGAATATGGTAAAATAAAGATAGTATATGAAAGTCAAAAATATATATTTTTCACATTGTTTCTTAAGAAAACAAAAAAATCAATTAAGTAGTGATAGGTGAACACTAATTATAAAATATAAAATTTTAGCTAGTAATAATTGAGAACATTTAATTATATGTTGATTTTTTTGAACCGGGTTTTAAAATTGACCCTGGTCACCGGTTTTCAGCCGGTTTTACCGGTTTTTTACAAATCCGGGTTTTAAACCGAACCGGACTCGGCTTCTTCAGCGAGTCACGGTCGAACCGGTCCGGTCCGGTTTTCAAAACACTGATTAAAAGAATAAAAGGCTGAGTGTAGCAGTATTTGTGTATTTCTGCGCTCGTGACATTTGCCTTAAAAGGTAAATATTGACCTTTCCTCAGATATATTGACCCGCACACACGTGCGGATCAATATTTTTACTTTTATATACATAAATATTATATAAATGTTTATTGGTTAATATTTTAAACATGTACCATATTTTAAAATGTTTATAAACACAATATTTAAATAATTTACATACTTTAAACAAATATTGATTCATGCGCCATAGTTAACCTTCGACAAATATTGGCCTGCATTGATATGTTTGAGTAATATTTTTTTTAACACAAAATTGTTTTCCAAGTGTAATAATATTTTAACTTTGATTAGATATAGACCATATGGCAAGATTTAGATACCTCAAAAAAGGAAAAGTCGGTTATATATCAATACTATTAAAACAGAAACATGTTCGGTCGATAATAGTTGAGTCCAACTTAAAATATAACTACATCTAAAACCAATATTACCTGTTTAAAAATTAAAACTATCATAATCTACCTATTACGGAAATGGTTATAATACTAACTTCCCTTTTAATTCCTATATTGGGACCATCACTCTTATCAATACTAACTAATTAAAATCTACGGTTACATTCCAGGTTTTGTATATTTGATGAACATACCAAAGTATCATTCGGTTGAATCTGTAATCATTTCCAGGTTCTGGAACTAATTAAAATAAAAAATCATTTTTAATTTATTTCGAATGATTGTAAGTGAATACTGGCTACCAGATCTGTATATTTGATGATAAAACGATAAGAAAAAGGCTAAGTTATAGTCGTTGTTGAAGAAATTCGGATGACAGCCATGGAAAAAGTTGCAGGAAACTTGAAAGATGTATTTAGGATGAATACGGTTTAATTACGATTGTGCCATTAATGAAAAAAACAGATTAAAAAAAAAACAAAAACTTCCCTACAGGAATCGAACACGAGACCACGATCATAAGTTGCGTTCCATGACCACTAGACCGGAATTACTAATTGGAATAACAGTCGTATAGTCTATACATCTTCATAATGACACAATCATAAAATATGTCTAATACCTTTTAACCGTGTAAGTAAAAGTAAAACAATATTTAAGCGCACACAAAAATATTGAAAAATAAATTAGATAACTAAACTATCTATTTTGATTCAGGTATTTTATATCTAAGTTACTTAACTTATTTAAAAATAACTAAAATTACCAAAATACAACATGTTAAGATTTACCAAGACTTATATATCATAAATTGTCTCAAAATTACTCTCCAATTAACCTACATAAAATATCCAAATTTTTAAAAGTCGCGTGTACCGTATTCTAAAACAAGATTTAGAATTCAAGGTTACATATATTTGAGTGGGTGAAAAAAAGAAAGAGTTTACTGCCGAAGTATACTATTTTGTACTTGCTAAATTTCTCTAATATTACTATTTCAAGTGTTCAATAGTATCTTAAAATTATCATAAAATTCATTTTAAATCTAAAATAAAAAATATAATCTTATAATAGGTTATTAATATTTCATATCAATTAATTTTATTTTTATATATTACCATTTTCTCTTTTTGAACGACATCATAACAATTTCATCAAAATCTAAGGAATCACAAATTTATTCAATTTTATGTAATTTACCGAAGACCATACTAACCTATATATATAACAGAATATATTAAATTTTATTTTTTCAAATATTTTTCAAAATTTTTTGTTCGGTTTTCAGTGCGGGTTGGGTTTTATATTGGTTTTCGATATAACATTTTAAGAACCACTCGAGTATATGGTTCAGATATAATAGAGTATGAGATTTTGATTTTAGGGTTGATTCCGAATCGGATTTTTTTTGGTACGAATATTTTTGACGAATTATACTAAGAAAATAATATGTTACAAACTTTAGGAATAAAGTTTAAAAATAATTTCTGAAATGCATATGGCACAAGTGTACGGTTATGCAACCATTGATATATTTAATATAGTTACCAAAAATTGTATTAAATTAATATTAATATCAAACAAAAATATTAAAGCTAAAATTCTCAAAAGTAAAACAAAAAATATATATCCCCTTTCAAATGGCGGGTCAGAATCTAGTATTCCTTAAAGTTAGTTAAATCATTTTAGGAAATATACTAAAGACGAAAAAATTAGCGAAACTTTATTTAGGAAATGATTTAATAATATAAGAAAAGATAATGATTATTTAGAATTAGGGTTATTTAATACTTCAATGGAATTTACTAGTAAATAAGTTGTAAATTTTATGGTGAATCTATATTTATAATTCTATTTTAATAAGATAGATTAGTATGATATGAGTGAATAATGAATTAATGGTTTTTTAAAAAAAAACTAAAGTTATCATTCATTGCTATGGAAACCGGTCCATCAAAGAATAGGTGAAGAAGAAAACTGCTGGTTAAAGTTATTAAAAATATATTACTTTTGAAGTTATTCGATTTATCACAGTATAGGCGAAGAAGAAAGATTTTGTTACAATATTATTATATCATTCCACTTTCCTGAGAGTTTTCATACTGTAGTTTAATTAATAAAAACATATTACGTTGAAGACGTGAAGTCATTGTTTCTGTTTTTTTTTTGGCAAAACTATAGTTAGGAAATATGAATTAATTAATCTGAAAAGACAAGATTATTAAATAGAAAGTTTATTAATAGTAGTGGTATGGAAATGTAAATAACTTGAAAAATTTAGGGGTATTTTATATATGTATTTCTATTTTAATAATAGAGAAGAGAGACCATTCCTTTTAACAACAAAAATTATCACTTGTTTATGTCCTATTTAAATGGCTAATTCTGTATAGTTGATATCAAAACCTTTGGTAAAAGATTGGCTTGATATAAAATGTTAGTCCGTGGGAACGGTTAATATAAATATAGATGCCCAAAAAAAAACTCTTTAGATACTAATGGTCATTGAAAAAAATATCACACCGTGCAAACGGTTCAATGTTTTCTAAAACACACATTTATAGACAAACAAGATGTGAGTTAATGAATGCTTCTCAAATCGCTGAGGTTCTTCAAAACCAGACGAAAGGTAATTCTTTTATTAATAACCTACAATGTGGAGGAGTTTCTTCTGTAAGCCTTTGAAAGCGTCATGCCTCTGAAAATGTATCCAATTTTTATTATCTGCACGCATGGAGGCAGTAAAAAATCTAACTTGAGGTACAAGTAACAACTGTTTTTTTTAGACAATTGTTTTGTTGAACAGGTAGTCACGTTATTGCGGAAACCTAAATACCAACCTGCCATCAACCAAGACAAAAGATAATCTTTATTGCCTTTTTGATTCTTTATAACACTGAACAAGTCTCTGGTGTTTTGGCAGTGAAACTGGAGCGGGAATGGACATTGTGGTATCGAGCGTCAAAGCTTATGTAGGAGCTTTGAACAAAATGCTCGATTTCAAAGAGAACTCCCCAACAAAATTTCCTTCTCAAAACAACAAAGTACCTGCCTGAATCAGAATCGTTTCTGAGTCGAGACTAGAGTTAGTCTTTTCTGGTCTAGCCGTCTAGGTACATAGTTTCAAATCTCTAGAGAAACAAAAAATTATAAGAACAACTTTTCTTATTAGCTTTAGAAACTACTCAAAACTAAAGTTCTCAATGTTTCTCTCTTAGATTTTATGGAACACTTTTCCATTAGACCTATATTTATATGAAAGACAATTCTCTTTAACATGTGGAATATGGAAAACACAAACCTAATCTAATAGAAAACTTTTTTTCCTATTTCTAGATTTTTTTTTTGTGTTTATCATTAACATATTAAACATCTAATAATATGTTAAGTTTCCACAAGCTTGAAATTATCCAACATTCACCCCCTTAATTCCAACTTGAATTAGGGAGATCAATTTCTTGAACTCCAATTAAGCTCCTCATTTCTTGAACTTAATCCTTGCTAATGGCTTGGTAAGGATGTCGGCCTTCTGCTCAACACCCGGCACATGCTCCACTTCGATTTGCCCATTTTCCACACACTCACGAATGAAGTGATACTTCTTGAGTACATGCTTACTCCTTCCATGGAAAACTGGATTCATCGTTAGAGCAATGGCTGATTTGTTGTCGATCCTAAGCATGACCCTCTTGTCTTCTTCGCCTAGTATCTCACTCAACAAATCCTTGATCCATATAGCTTGCTTCGCTGCTTCTGTTGCCGCCATGAACTCTGCTTCGCATGATGACAAAGCAACCGTCTGCTGCTTCTGCGACGTCCAAGTAATCAATGATGAACCATAATAGAATGCATGTCTCGATGTGCTCCTCCCATCATCGAGATCAATGTTGTGACTGCTGTCACTATAACCAACGACACTCCTTGACCCATCTCTCTTGAAGAACAGACCGAAGTTTGTTGTTCCTTTGACATACCGTAGTATGTACTTGATGGCTTGTACATGAGAGTCTCTCAGATTATGCATGTATCTGCTAAGAACGCCCACTGTGTAACACAGGTCTGGTCGTGTGTGAAGCAGATACCTCAAACATCCTATGATTCTTCTGTACTCCGTAGCATCTATCTCTTGTTCATCTTCAGCCTTTGAGATCTTCAAGTTCAATTCCATTGGAACTTGAGTCGCGTTACACGTCTCCATCTTTGTGTCACGTAGGATTCCTTGAGCATACCTCTCTTGCTTTATTCTGATTCTGTCTGCTCCTTGAATCACCTCTATGCCAAGGTAATACGTTAGCTTACCCAGATCTGACATCTCGAACTTCTTTGACATCTCCTCCTTGAAACGCTTAATCACCTTAAGAGAAGTTCCTGTCACAAATAAATCATCAACGTATATGGCAATGATCAAGACGTCTCCACCTTCAGTCTTGCGGTACACTGATGGTTCCTTCGTGCACTTCTCAAATCTCATCTGCTTCAGGACCTGATCGAGTTTCACATTCCATGCTCTGGGTGCCTGGCGTAACCCATACAAAGCCTTGTGTAACACATAAACTCGATCCTCTTCTCCTTTCTTCTCGAAACCTTCGGGTTGAGATACACAAACTCCTTTAGATCTCCATTCAAGAAAGCGGTCTTCACGTCCATGTGATGTATCTCCCAGCCATTGGTTGCAGCAAGAGCTATTAGGAGCCTGATAGTTTCGAGACGTGCCACAGGTGCAAACACTTCATCAAAATCTATTCCTTGTCTTTGAACATAGCCTTTTGCCACAAGTCTCGCCTTATACTTGCTCACTGTGCCATCCGCCTTTCTCTTTATCTTGTAGATCCACTTTAACCCTATAGGTTTTACACCAGCCGGTCTATCCACAAGCTCCCACGTCTTGTTTCTTGTGATAGATTCTAACTCAGCCACCATAGCTTCAACCCATTCTCTTACATGTTCAGCCTCAAAGTAGTTATCTGGCTCGCCATCTACTGTGAGCAACAGCATTGCACTTTCTTGATCTGCAAGTAACACATAATCATTGAGATATCTTGGTTTTGTTATGGCTCGGCCGTGTCTAGTCACCAACGGTTGCACTTCACCGTCTTGGTTATCATTGTGATCAGTATCTTCTTCTTCTTCCTCATCTTGGTCAATAGCTTCCTGTTCATGATCATCACCTTGATCATTATCTTCTTCTATATCACCTTCATGTGGAAGCTTAAGCATACTTGGTTCACAATCTGCTTGGTTTGTTGTAGACGGCCAATCCCAAGCTTTCTCCTCTCCAAAAATCACGTCTCTACTCACCATCACACTCCCTGTGACTGGATCATAGAGTCTATATGCTTTGGAACCCGGCTCAGTTCCAAGATTGACCACACACTTCGATCTCTCATCCAACTTCTTCAGATGAGTTACGCATATCTTTGCATGTGCTACCCAACCAAATATCCTCAAGTGCTCGATATTTGGTTTCTTGCGTGTGAGGCACTCATATGGCGTCTGATTCTTCAAGGCTTTTGTAGGAACTCTAATGATGAGGTAATTTGAATGTCACACAGCTTCTCCCCACAAGTAGTTCGGCATCTTCATTGCCTTCAGCATACTTCTTGTCATTCCCATCAAAGTTCGATTTCTCCTCTCCACAACACCGTTTTGCTGAGGTGTGTAAGGCGCGGTGAGATGCTTTTTCACTCCATTCTCTTCACATAACAGATTGAACTCAGCTGAGGTAAACTCTCCTCCTTTATCGGTGTGAAAGGTTTTAATGGACGACCCTGTCTGCTTCTCTACACTCTCCTTAAACCTTTTGAATCGATCGAAAGCCTCACTCTTCTCCTTCATAAGTATAATCCACATATACCTGGCGTTGGTGGTGTGATTGGTCCACACAAATCTCCATGCAATAACTCCAATGGCTTTGTCGCACGAAACATGGCTTTGGTCAGGAATGAGTGTCTAATCTGCTTCCCTGCTAGACATGCGTCACACACGCTCTCTTCGTGTGTTACACTCGGCATTCCTGTGACCATCTCCTTTCTTACCATGTTGTTCATCACTCCATAACTTATATGTCCCAGTCGAGCATGCCACCTCCATGTAACATCTTCATCTCTGACATGTAAGCATTCCGGGTAGCTAATATCCATAGGGGTCTTGTAGAGGCGGTTTGGAGATCTTGTGACACGTACAAGTAACCTTCCATGCGCTGTGAGCGTCAAATAGTCATCCTTCATGTTAACCTCACATCCGTTTTCAGTTACTTGACCAAGACTCAATATGTTGTTCTTTAGGTCGGGTATGTAGTAGATGTCTTTGAGTGTCTTCTTCTCTCCAGTCTTGCACACAAAAGTAATCACACCCTTTCCAACGATATCAACACACGATCCATCACCAAACTTCACCTTCCCTTTGGTGTTCTGACTCAAACTCGAAAAGAACCACTTGTTTCCCGTCATGTGATTGCTCGCTCCATTATCCAAATACCAAACACTTGCACCGCCTTTGTTGATATCGAGATTCTTCGGAATCACCTTGTCTTCATTCAAGAACACCACCTCGTGTACATAGAGTGCATCAGCTTCGTGCGTCTCGTTGAGGTTGGTTTCTTGATTCTTCACTGACTTCTCGGGACAGGCAGTTGCATAGTGACCTGGCTTGTCACATCTCCAACATATCACCTTTGATCGATTCTTCTTCGGGTTTTTCTCGTCGGTGTGTGACATATCGTTTTGACTGTGTGACCTACCATGACCTCTGCCTCTGCTACTCTGTCCTCTATCTCTACCACGGAAGTTCTCATAGCCCCTCTGACTATGCTGGTCGTTGTTGGCAAACATAAGCTTCCCTTGGTCTTCTTTCTGAGTTCTTGTTCCCACGCGCTCCTTGAATGCCTTGAGCCTTCCAACTATATCCTCAAAACCCGTAGAATTGAGGTCTAGAGTTGTTCAAGTGATGCCACGATATGGATATACTTGTCTTCTGGAAGACCCTTCAAGAATTTCTTAACCATCATGGATTCTTCTATGTTTCCACCCAACGAGGCTGCTTTGGACGATAGGCCTGATATCTTCCCCGCGAAGTCATCGACCGTATCCTTATCATCCATGCTTAACCTATCAAACTCTGTCATCAACGTCTGAAGTCTCGCCTCCCTTACACGATCAGCCCCAATGTGTCGTGACTTGATGGCGTCCAAAATCTCTTTTGATGCGGTATGATCTCCCACCTGAAGAATCAACGCCTCGGGAATAGATTGAAACAAAAGAGCTATCGCGACATCGTTCTTCTTTTGATCATCTGAACCAGGTTCAATCGTGTCCCACACTTCATGAACGCGAAGTAGAACCTTCATCCTCATCGACCAAACTGTATAGTTTGTCGATGACAACATAGGACATTGGATGGATGTCGATTCAAAGTCCTTCGTGCGTGGAGCCCTAGTCACGTCCGCCATCTTGCTCGTGTGATCTCTTGTTCACAAGCACCAGGATCTTAGCTTCGACTTAAGCTTAGATCGAGTCTCCAACCTGAGAGCTCTGATACCAATTCAAATCTCTTGAGACACAAAGAATTATAATAACAACTTTTTTTATTAGCTTTAGAAACTACTCAAAACTAAAGCTCTCGATGTTTCTCTCTTAGATCTTATGGAACACCTCTCCGTTAGATCTTTATTTATATGAAAGACAATTTTCTTTAACATGTGGGATATGGAAAACACAAACATAATCTAATAGAAAACTTCATTTTCCTATTTCTAGATTTCTTTTTTGTGTTTATCTTTAACATATTAAACATCTAATAATATGTTAAGTTTCCACAAACCTGGAATTATCCAACATAGTTTGGTAATAACGAGAGTTCAAAGTTTGCATATTGTTTTAATGAAGTACCTTGCCAAAAGAGTTTGTTTACTATAAAATATTTATACAATTTAAATCTCTATATTTAGAAATAACCAATGCTAGCATAAGAAATAACCCAACGTTTAACAGTTTAAACCTGTCCTTACTAAACTAAGGTCTTAAAACTGAAAGACACCTGATACCTCTCTGTTCTTGCTTCGCTTATTTGGTAAAACTTCTAAGTTTATCAAGGATCTAAAACGTCACTTTCTTTGCAAATCTTTTTTTATATTTTCGGATACGAGAATTGAAGGGAAAGAGGAAAAATGTCGGAGCTGCGAACCGGGTTCCTAACAATGGCGACCATAGTCCTCATATGCCTAGGGTTAACGATGATGGGAACAGGTTTATATCACAGGAAAATAGTCTCAAAATGCATCCGAGAAAGCGCTGGCAGTTTCGTCTTCATTGGCCTCCTCTTGCTAGTGTTTCCTCAGATTGGTCTTTACGCAATCTGTTGTCGATCAAAACGTATCTTCACCTTCTACATCTACGCGATGATGTTCATCTTCATTGTCCTTAGTGGCTACTCTTTGAAATGCTTCATCTACAACACAACTTTCGGTATCGCCAAGAATCCAGCTGAGGAAACAAGGACCGTCAAACAGTTGCTCGGGCGTTTAGTCCCTGCAACTAAACTCGCAACAGTCACCGGCTGTATCATCCACAATCATGATTGCAACGTCAACGCCAGCCTAAACAGCAATGTCTGGGTAAAGCTCTTTTCGTTCATTTATATCAGCACAAATGATAACAAGATCAAACTCTAATAAAGATGGAAAAAAAAACACATATGTATGTACAGAAGTTTTGCTGCGCGCAACCACCAGGATGTGGAGAGAAGACGATGTTCGGTGCACCAGGAGAATGGAGTTGGAAACGGCAACACATAGAGAACGACGTCCCTGCAGAATGTGCTTACGATTACTGTCTTAGCTGCCGAGGTTGTCAACTCAGCATCTTGAAAGCCATTGTTCATCAATGGAAGTATTTCTCCATCTTCTCTTATCCTTCACTCTTTCTCGTTGTTCTCAGCCTCGTCATTGCTAAGTCTATTCATGACACTTTCGATGAACCCGATTTTTATCGTGGCTCTTATACTTGATTCATATTCTTCCACTTCATATACATTCATATCTTAGTTTTTTCAATAGATATATTATAAATATAATTATTTTCTTTGTGTATCGTAACATAAAACATTATTATAGTTAATTAGACATAACTAATAACTACTCTCTAAACTAAAGGATCTTCTTAATCCCCACACGTTCTCTAACTCTAATGGCACAAAATAATTATCTCCACTAATAATATCCCCCACTACCTCAAAAATCAACCGTTCCCTCTGTCCCATAATAACCACGACTCGATACGTACTAAAACGTTACAGACTATAATCATCAAAACTCGAAAAACAAACCTCTCAAGAAAAATAACAAAAATGTTTCGAGTAAGCAATTTCGTCGTAGGTTTAGCCAACACGCTGGTGATGTTAGTCGGCGCATCAGCCATTGGTTACTCGATTTACATGTTCGTTCACCAAGACGTGACCGACTGTGAATCTGCTATACGTGCACCACTTCTCACGACCGGGATCGTCCTCTTCGTGGTGTCTTTGGTCGGAGTGATAGGATCTTGCTTCAAGGAGAATCTCGCCATGGTCTCCTACTTGATCATATTGCTTGCGGGCATTGTTGCGCTTATGGTTTTCTCGGTGTTTCTCTTCTTTGTGACCAACAGAGGAGCCGGTCATGTGGTCTCTGGTCGAGGGTACAGAGAGTACCGGACGGTTGATTTCTCGACTTGGCTTAACAGTTTTGTCGGTGGGAAGAGATGGGTTGGTATAAGGTCTTGTTTGGCTGAGGCTAGCGTTTGTGATGATTTGAGTGATGGTCGTGTTAGTCAGATCGCTGATGCGTTTTATCACAAGAACTTGTCTCCAATCCAGGTATATTTATTTATATTTTCTATTAAAAATTTATGTTCTAAGTTTTCCTATAGTGTTAAAAAAATCCCACAAATTCTCTTTAAAAAAAATTGGTAAAAAAAAATTATTAAATTTTATTATAAATATTTTACTTGCTGATAGAAATTCACGAAATATAATTATTTTCGAAATTTACAATTATTATATAATAAAAGGGAATAAATTCTGTACAAACTAATCATTTTGAAACAATCTTTTAATTCAAGAACATGCATTGTTCTGTTAATAGTGTTTTACGTACTTTTAGTACCATATAATGAACAAAACCTCTTTCATTTTGCGTATTAGTACTTATGTTTCTCGCAGTCGGGTTGTTGTAAGCCACCATCGGATTGCAACTTTACGTTCAGAAACGCGACGTTTTGGATACCACCGGCCAAAAACGAAACGGCGATTGCGACCAATAACGGTGACTGCGGTGCATGGAGTAACGTGCAAACGGAGTTGTGCTTTAACTGTAACGCATGCAAAGCGGGTGTGTTAGCCAACATAAGAGAGAAGTGGAGGCATCTTCTTGTTTTCAACATCTGTCTCCTTATTCTCCTCATTACCGTCTATTCCTGCGGTTGCTGTGCTCGTCGTAACAATCGAACCTATCATTATGAACTTATGTCACATTTCGTAAGAATCCAAACATTTATGACAAGTCACATTTCTAATTATACATTGGTTTCTTAGGAGAACAATTAAGCGTCATGAATATAAGACTTTTTACTTGTCATACCATTCACAATTTCACATGCAATCTGAATTATTGTTTTTTATTTGCTATTTTTGTCAGTAACAATTACCTAATGCCACAAAGAAAACATAATAACATACAAAACAAGTTCATAATTCAGTTCTAAATACTACAAAGAAGATAATTAAATTGATCTTAATCTCTTCTCATTAATCATCGTTAATCTCTAGTCTCAATAATGTCTCTCGGGACAATAATTGATTGATCGATTTGGAGTTTGTGTTCCCGAAGAAAAAACAGAACACAATGGAAGGTCAGATAAGACAATTACAAGACATATTCAATCGGTTTGATATGGACGGAGATGGAAGCTTAACCATCTTAGAACTCGCAGCGCTTCTCCGGTCGCTTGGTCTCAAACCTTCAGGGGACCAAATCCACGTTTTGTTAGCGAGTATGGATGCAAACGGCAACGGTTTCGTTGAATTCGATGAGCTTGTAGGCGCCATACTTCCCGACCTGAACGAAGAGGTCCTTATCAATTCCGAGCAGTTAATGGACATCTTCAAGTCGTTTGATAGAGATGGTAACGGATTCATCAGCGCGGCTGAATTGGCTGGAGCCATGGCCAAGATGGGACAGCCGTTGACGTATAGAGAACTAACGGAGATGATCAAAGAAGCTGATACAAACGGTGACGGTGTAATAAGTTTTGGTGAATTTGCTTCTATTATGGCTAAATCTGCTGTTGAATATTTCGGTTTAAAGATTAATTCATGATCTTTCATTTCTTAGAATTGATATATAAATCAGAGAAAATAGTCTTTATAATTCCAAAAGAGGACAAAATCTCAAGGGAAAACAGATTCTTGAAATGTGATACGATGGGAAACAAGAAGATATGATGATGGAATCTAGAAAACAAGCTCATGGGGTTTCATTCCTTGTGACAAAGAGAATCTTGCGCCGAGGTAAGTCTTGAGCTCTGGCACTGCTTCAATGGCTTTGATCAAAGCTGAGTCCACAGTTTTCTGGTCTTCTTTCTTCTCCTGTGGGATCTCTTTCTTCACCTGCAGAAGAAGATACACATCATTGATTTTAAGGTTAGAGATACTCAGATTCATAAAGAGTGTTTGTGTTTTTGCTAAGGTGATGTTAAAATACCTCTTTCTCAGCTTCAAAGAACTCTCCTTCTCCTTTCTTGTTCTTCTTCTCAGCAACCTTTCCGAAGTACTTGTCATCAAACTTCTCGATGCTGACTCCGGAAATGTCAACCTTGGTGGAGGTTCCAATCACATAGGACTGGTTAACACGTCTCAATGGAACGCCATTAATCTTGAATGGTCCTGAAAGAGGGAAAATCAACAAGAAAAAGACAAGAGACTACATGAACAAATTTTCAAAGATTAAAACAACCAAACACATTCAAACCAAAACACTGTTGTTACGAACCTGTAACCAAAAGCAAACCAGAAGCAAGTTGCTTGAGGAAGACAACTCTCTTTCCCTTGAATCTACCAGCAAGAATGATCAACACAGTTCCTGGAGTAATGCTTGCCCTGCAACAAATACATAAGAACACTATCGATCACATAGAGCATAAAGTATTAAACTTTACAAATCTCTATAAAACCTTCATTTCAACAAACACTATATACCACTTATTCAAACCATCTCTCATATTCCCGACAAAACTATTCCAACTCATAAACTGTCGGAACCAACCAAACATATACATTTCTATTGAAATTAACTAAAACTAGCAATCGAAGAAGATGGATTTACTTGAGCTTGGTAAGCTTTGGTTTGCGTCTGTTGGCGAGAGGCTTCTTAACGTCTTCAGCCGGATAAAACTTCGCCGGCTTCTCAACGGGAGCTGCGACCTTGGACTTAGCGTCGTGACGGGGGAAAACGCCGCCGTTTTTGGCCTTGATTGCCCACAAACCTCTCTTGTGGTACATTTGCGACCGAGAGTATTTGCCTACACCCCTGATAAGATCAGGGTTTCGGCTCACTTTCGGGCTCCTCTGCTTCGCCGCCGGCATATTTCTCTTTTTTCGTTTTTATTACTCTGTGACAAACTCTCAGAGAGGCGTGAGGCGTAAACCCTAGATGGCTTTTAAATATAAGGACGATAGGCAGCCAAGAAACCCTAATGGGCCCTAATATTTGTAAGAATACACTTAATGGGCCTTATATGGGCTTAAAAATATAATACGGGTTTCTAAGTTAAGTAAGCTTATGATCAAGTATAAGTCTTAAGGGGAAGCCACATCCTTCACAACTACTCGTTTTTTTTTTTTGAAACACATCCTTCACAACTACTCTACAATCACTTAAGTACTCATGGATCTCATTTTCTTTGACTAAACATAACAATGGGAATCATGAAGTACAAATGATGAAAAGAATTGTAAAGTAAATTAGTAAAATAAAACAAATTATTGTGTTTGCTCCTATAGAATACAGATGGATGAAACATACAAGAAAACAAAAACACTGATAACATCTGAATCTGATCAGTCTTTTAAACTCGTGTGTTAATGCTTCATGTGTGTTGTTGTTGTTGTTGTCCTTGGACGAGCAAATCCCGGCTGCACCAAAAAAAAAAAACAAAACAAACATATATTAGTGATTCACAGATTTCTTGGTGAGCAAGTTTTATGGTAAAGTTTACCTGAAGCAGCATTGAAGGAGCTTCTTGATTAACAGCAGCAACATGACTTCTCGTTTTCCTTCTATCCAACGAAGGACTGTTCGCTACGGTTATGTCCCAAAAGCTTCTCTTTTTAGCGGCTGCAGCTGGAGATGCAAACCGATGACTAGGGCTCTTCAGCTCCTTCTCTTTCTCCTTTGGTCTCAAGCTCCCTCTCGTGACTATCCTCCTTGTTGTCTCTTTGCCTCTTTCTGGAGTTTTCTCGCTCTTTTTACTACACAGTTCTTTCATTAGTTCTTCCTTTTGCTTCTTCATCTGCACCGCATGTTCCCTCTTCATTCTCTCCATCTCCATCTTCAGTGCCTTAACAGTCAGCTGAAGCTCCTTCACTGCATCTTCTGCTTTTCTCCTTTTGGATGATTCTGGCGTGAAACATGTCCCTGACAACAACGAGTGCCTCGGCTTCTTCTTCTGTTGCCCTGTTAATGCAGATGGTGGAGTCAGTAGAGATGAGATTGATGGAGGTGTTGGAGATATGTTGTTGTTGTTAGCTGCAGCTAAGGTCTCTGCTTCAAGAGTCAAAAGCTTCTGCTGCTGTTCCGCTAGCTTTACACGCAACTCGCGGTTCTCTTCCTGAAGCTCTAACACGAGCTTGGCCTGATCAGGCCCCCCTACTTGTTCACTCACTTGAACCACCTCTTCATTTACTTCACATCCCTTCACTCGAATCTCCTTGGCTCGATCCGCCCAATGGAGAGTGTTCTGTGTTTCACCAAAAGAAAGATTGCTTGGACTTATATTAGCAATCATCACCGTGTTACACGAGCCGCCTAGTGAGTCTTTGAGTAGCTGCGTGAGCTTAGAGTTTCTGTAAGGAATATGTTTCTTGCCTTCCACAAGCGCGTTGATGCAACTACTCAATGCAAGAAGCGATCTGTTTATGTTGGCTCCTTCAAGTGATCTAAGCGTCCTCTGATCAGTAGCTATGGCTCTTTCTGATCCTGCGAGATCTATGAGAGACAGCTTCCCAACTCTGCTGATGATATTCATGGAAGCATCTCTAGTCTTATACTCCACTACAACCTAAAGAATCCCAAACAAGTGAATCCCAAACAAGAGATCAAACATTTAGACATTCCACTAAGTGAGATCTGAGTAAGATGTGATTATTAACCTGAAGGATGGCGTGTGAGCGAGAAGATGTTTCATTGCAACGAGTAGGCTCAGTAGTTCTGTTTTGGTTACCCCTTTGGAGCAAAGCCATAACCTGCAATAAACCATAATATAAAAGTTTAGCTTCTGTCTCAAGATCTCTCAGTTCTTCCCAACTCTAAGTGTATAGAATACTAAGAAACCTCATCCGTGGAATAAGCTCTATATTGAGTGAGACCAGCTGCCATGATTCCCTAATTTGACCATATACAACCAAACAGAAAGTCAAATGAGACCAATGTGTTCTTGTCTAAAAGCTTAAAGAGAAACCAAAACAAAAAAAAGATTACTTAAATTTTTATGTTTACCTGTTTGTCTTCACGGAGAATGAGAGGTCTACCAGGTGAAAGCAAATCTCTGACCGTTTCATTATAGACTTCAAGATAAGACAGATGAACAGTATGGTTCCCATCTAAGCTTCTTTCTCTAACCTTAGCAAACAAATCCTTGATCGCTAAAACCATCACACCTGGATTCTCCACTGTCCCCAGCATCGTATAAGTCTTGCCTGCTCCCGTAGCACCGTAGCAGAAAACAGAACCGTTCCTTCCTTCAAGCACTGCTTCCAACAGATCTCCTGTTCTGAAAAGAATCAAAGAAGAACACACAGCTAAGGACTCGCAGCATTTCATTAACAGATTAATGTTTGAGATAGACTTACGTGGTGGAATAGACTTCTCGCTGTGTTGTGGTCTCAGGGAAAGAAGAATCAAAAGTGAAATGACGAACACGGAGCCTCTTAAGCCTTAAGTAGTCGTTATCATTGGTGAACTCCGTTAGATAAACATCTCTTTTGTTCAAAACCTTGACACAGCATCGTGACCCGTTCTCTCTTTCCTTCTTCCCCATTGGTCTAAGCCTTACGAACACCATGATCCTACTCCCACAAGCCTCAAAGTTTTCACCTTTTTCAGCTTCTGTAACGTTTCTAGCTGCATTGCCCATTGAGAGCTTTCTAATCACAGTAGAAGAAGAGCCTCGAGGCTTAACCGGAGCGGTGTTCATCCCGAAAATCCGATCCGCATCGGCTACATTGTTCTCTTTGGTTTCGTCGTCAGCAAAGTTTGGATCTTTACGAACTTTCTTGGAAGAATCGAGCACCTCGTGAGGAGGCTTAAACCTCAGATCTTGGTGGGGTTTTGGGGAATGATTAGGAGGGTTCCTGAGAGAGAAAGAGGCTCGCTTTTGCTGCTCGTACAAGAGAGTCAAAGCTCTCATCTTCTCCTTGAGCCCTTGATGTGGATTCGTGTATTCTTGCCTGCTCTGCTCATGATTCATCGTCGCCTTGGATCGGGTCGATACAGGCATTATTCTTCTTCTCTTGTGCTTTTTTGGGATCTTTTTAGAGAGACTACTGATGAATCGCTGCTGTTGGTTAGACTCTGAAGAGTGTGTTGGTCAAAACCCCGAAGCTTTGGAAGTGTAGATGAATGAAAAAATTGCTATTTTCAGTCTTTGTTTTTGGATCCAAGAAGATAAACAACAAAATTAAAGAAAAAAAAAAAGAGAGAGGATTTTTATTTTTGAAAAAAATGTATTTGTAACGGTCAAAATTTGCTTTGTCAGCCCGATGATTAAGCTTTCAGGGCCCACTTTTGATTATTTATTTCTTTTTTAAAGTTATAGGTGTCAGTGTGTGGCACGGGAAGCATTGTTGCTTTTTCCCAATTTTTATTAACTAGGCCCAACATTGATAGAGACCATTGGGCTTTAACATTTTGGGTCTTAAAGCTAGATTTTTTTTTTGCTAAAAATAGAATTTTTATTCATTTTATAATTATTGGTTTCTGTTGATACATTTAGTATTTTCTAACTTTTTGGATTTTCCTACTTAAAACTGAAATTTGAACTGTTTTAATAAAAAAAAATTGGGCTTAATCCACCTTTCGAAATATTTGGGGCTATGTATTTAGAAACATACATATACATGGATGTTATTTGATGATAGATTTTAATAGAATTTAATTTAAAGCCATAATTCAGTTATTAGATTAATGATTCTTAATTAAATTTTAAAATTCAGTGTTATTAAAATTAAATTTGGAACTTATGCTCTAAATATTTTAAGATTTGATTTTTATTCAATAATATTTCTTTGAATTAGTTTTCTAATTTTTCAAAATTTAAAATTTGTCATCATTTAAAAAATTAATGTGTGTTGATTCTAATATCTCTGCAATATATTTTAGATTTTTAATAATTTACTTATAAATATCTTTTGAAATTCATTTACAGTTTTTATTTCAGTGCTATTAATGTTTTTGATGAAACAAAATGATTATCTACTAGGTTAATTCAGCTCCAGTAAAAAAAATCTAGTTCAAAGATACCATACTCATTTACTTAGAACATACATTTTTTCTTCTCAACAGCTGACCCCTCCATCCACTGTAAAAACTAACATTCAAAATTTGCAAAGTAAATGGTTGAGACTGTGATTGTATCGAGAGTTTGATTTGTTTGTCATTTTAAAGTTGAAGAAAGGTTTTATTCCTCTTCTTTGTTTCCCACTGATTTCATTTGTATAGGCTATGTAATATTGACCAGTTATTCACATCTTGTATAGCTTTTGTCAGAATTGTATCATCACTCTGATCAGATATAAGCTTTGGTTTAATTCGCACTTTGACACGCTCAAAATCTATCCACATTTCAATTTCCATAGAACATATATTTAACAAAACGAATTCATCAAATACGTTTTAATTTCTAACACTAGAATGTAAGAAGAAGAAGCTCTAGTATAAAAGTCAAAGACCAAAAGTAGCACCCTTATTGTCAATCATAGACCCTTAAAGCATACGGTTTAGAGGACTAGATTGATAAAAAAAAATACTAGACCAACATTTTTTTCAAATACCTGAATGGATAAAGTCGTAGTAAGCTAGCCTTTCATCAAATAGCTCATAAGAAATTTAGAATTAGCTGGAAAACAGAAACACGATGTTTGACTAATTAATGGGTTTTGTCCAAATGAAATAATGTAAATTAATTGTTACGAAATCTACATTATCTCTTTCTTCGTTCTTTTCCTTATAGTTTTCTCGGCATGGTCCATTTCGAAAATGTCCAAAGTCCAAGTGTTTGAGTGATCAAATTGTTGGTTAATTTATCAAATTCAAAGACGACCACTTTGTATGTATAATATAAATATAACTATTACCTTCCTAGAATTTTCATTTTTGTGTGTTGTCTTGTCTGCATATTGTTTTCTTTAATTATTTGTCGCCTAATGAATTCTAATTATATTTTTAATTTTTTTTTTTTTTTTTTTTTTTTTTTTTTTTTTGTTCAAAATTATATTTTTAATTTAACCCTAACAAAATATGAAGGTTTCAGTCGTATTGAGAAAAGTCTCGCACTCCATCTTTTACAGTTGAATGCATTCTGACAAGGAGACGTATCTCTGCGGTTTCATTTTTATTTGTTTCCCCATCAGAAGAAACTTTTTTTCTCCTGTACTCTAACTCCTCTAATTTCACATTAATTAAGTTATGAGTATTTTCTTAAGCTCCGGATGAATTAATTAGCGAACAGCTTACTGATATTTTCTCATGGTATTGAGAACTCAATTATGCAAAGTTTGCAAAACCATTCCGAAACAAGTTTATTAGCAACTTTTAGGAAAACTAGAGATTTTACCGCGCTACGCGCGGTTTGTTTTCTACAAAATTTATATTTTAGTGCAGTTTGTTATCTATAAAATTTATATATTTTTACAACTAAACTTAAACATAAAGTTTGATTATATCATTTATTTGTTTTGATATAGTATTTGACAAATGATGACAAAAAAATTTACAAATTAAAATGAATTGTCTTGAAAGATTATAATTTTGTGTTTGAAATATCATTGAATTATATATTAATATATATTTTAGATGTAAAAATAGTTAAATTTTCTATTAACCTTTTAGTAATATTTAACTCTTTATTAAAAGTTCAGATACTCTATATTTAATTTTTTAAATATTTTTTTTATGTATCGTATATTTGTTTATACTCATCTGATTTGATTTTAAAGCTATTATTTGAAGTATATGTATATAACCTTCATTTCATATATATATATATATATATATATTCATAAATGTGTTATCATTTTGTAGCAAAAAAAGATTTGTTGGAGCATAGAGTAAATGAATATTATTTGAAAATATAATTACAATAAGTGTGGATTAATAACTCTAATTTCTATTAATAATTAAATTAATTATTAATAATTTCCAATAATCAAAAACTAATGAATTTACAGAATTTGTGTGTTTGTGAAAATATAGTTTCAACCTACTTTTTTTTATATTGAAAACCATGCATTTTAAAAGTGTAACTCTAATTATCAAAATTATCATATTCTAAGAATGAAATATGAGAGTGTTACACAAAAAAAAATGAACCTGGGCATTACAAAATTTGTTTTATATATCTAGATGTCGGTTTATAATGCAAGCGTAACCTTGAAACTAACAGAATGCTTTTCCCGGTCTTCACGCCTCTCTTTAGCCTCATAACATCTGAAAAGTAGGATAACAGATTATATAAGATGCTACACGTAATGTTGTTAAGGAGAACTTTGATGTAATTTGATAGGAAACCACGATGCATGCTATAGATCTGGCCCTGACCTTTTTTAATTCATAGTATTTGGTATTCTGAACTGAACTGTTTATCTATTTCGGTTATACTGTTTTATATACCTTGAACTGGCTTTGACCATTCCATTGCCTACCTGAACTGCTTTATATTCTTGGAAATCATTTATTAATCTAAGCTTTATGGTAATTACAATTGTTTTAAAATTAAAATATATAATGAAAGTTAAAATATAGAAGATCGTAACCATCAATTGGGTGACAGCGTGTAGATGTGGTGAAACGTGAAATTGACTTAAAGCATATGGGTTCAACCAAAGTCTTAATCTTAGAAAAGAAAAGAAAAAAGACTAAACTCAAATAAGCTTTCAATGACTTTTGTTCTTGACATTCTAAACTACTTTTCTCTGTTATTTATCATTTAACACTGGACCTGCAACTCATTTTTTCCTGACTCGTGACTTCATGATGCATTTACCTATAATCTCTGGTTTGACCCGTCTTGCCGTTTACAGCTGTTATAACCCTCATGAAGTGATCTAGTTGAAGGTTGTTAGCAAAAAAAGTTGAAGGTTAGATATATAACTGTATTGACTTCTTTCACGGTTATCTACATCTTCTGGTAAGTCATGATTATCATTGCAGGACTTCAAAGCAAGCAAGTCGCAGCAACTCCTTACAATCCGTAGTTTTTCTTCCCATGGAGATAAGCTTGCACATGATCTCAGAACAGTTAACGTATGACGCCATGAGGCAAGTACTACAAAAGTTATGAAAGTATATGTCTGGGAGATTCGATTCCCGTCTTGAAATTCTTCAATCATATACAAATACTCTGATGCACATCAGTGAAGCTACATTGAGAGGATTCAAGTCCAGCGGGACACCGTAGCAGAATTTCAGAGTGGCCTAAAATGTGTCTGCTCCACCTAGGAAGTTTTAAAGCTTGAGATGATATCCCTTCCCAGAAGCTGAAGGCTGTAAATTAATGTTGCTTATGTAATCATATTTGTTGATCAAAAGAAACTGTTGATGAAAAAGATAAGAAAAATCAAGTTATCCTTAATCTTCCATAAAGATTAGAACGAAAAAGAAGATACTGTGGTTAATAACTAAGGCTTGAGAAGACCAGAAGCATTGGATTACCGTTCTATTTTGTAAAAAAGACAATAAATCAGTATCGCCTTAATAGCAAGGCCCATCAGAAAAATACTAATAGGCAGTCAAAGATCGCCAGGAATCACCTTCTCGGGTTGTAAGGTATCAAACCTAGAAGAGCATACTCGAAGGAAATTCGTCTATTGCCTCAAGACTAAGCACAACCTTGAAAAAGATACAGACTCGAAACAGAAATTGAGAATCTTAATAAGATGATAACCCAAAGGTCAGATTAATATCAGAGAGAGGTTTGGAGCTTACGGAGTCAGAGAGCCGTGAAAGATAGATCCTTTAGTTTTTTTGATGCATAAACGTACCTCCACTGCCAAACGTTCTTCTCTGGTCTTCGACGGACACAAAATGCAGCAGCCCCCTGTCAAGAAAGTATTGAATTGTTTGGAACTCTAAGATCCTTGCATCATACAGACAGTTTAGAACTCAAACAATATAACAGCTCGGGGTTTAAACTAGTAAATATGGCTAAAAACGTACACTCCATAGACATGCTTCTTGAATAGCTGATCCAGAAGCCACAACTTCCCCTAAAAAACCAAAACAGTAATCAAATGATATCTAAGAATTCAAAAAAAATAAAAAATAAATAAAGAATACACAATTTTACCCAAACATCAGACTTGCCAAGTTAATTGAAATTATTACATGTGCAAAGGAGCAAATTCACCTTTTCAATTCTAGCAGGAGCTTTTGCAGATTTGACATAAAATTTTCTCATGAAGTAAGTTGAGTCTTTAGTTTCATCATTTAATGACTGCAGAATATGAAAAAAATATTCAACTTCTGCACATCCTGTCAAAAAGCCAGTCACTAAAACGCTTTGTATATACCTCTTAATTATGCCTTTGTCTGGGAAGATATTTCTTCTATTTAGCCTCCAACTCAACATTGAACTCCTGCATACAAATTTAAAGCAAAGTTCTCAACTTTTCTGAAGCCCACAAACCAATATAGTGTTTTGAGAATCGAACCTAGGCACAACGTAATCATTAGGATGCAAGAACTTCGTCATGAGATTGGTACCCTGTGAAGCGACCTCCATCTTGATCATAGCAGCTCTAAGCCAATTTTTGCAATGTTTTTGGCCTCCCAGATATGCATCGCACCACACTGATTCTTCGATTGTCCAAATAACTCAGGAGCCTCCAAAATAAATTAGACGGTAGCGTAAATGGGTTCATGGGGACCTAGTGAGATATCTTTGAAGAACATTAGGATTTCATCATTGCTGGAGGAGACAGGGGAGCCGTTTGGTTTCATGGCCATGGCTTGAGCTTAGAGCGTTTGTAGGGTTTTGGTTTGTAGAAAGGAAAAGAAAACAGTATATAAAGAAGGAGAAAAAGAGGGAGGTGAAAGGGATTCATTAAGAGTGTTTTGATTGAGGGGAGTAAAGTTGAGAATTGATTGTTAAGAAGTGGGTTGATTAACTCTGAGTTTCTGTGATCTTCAATCGGAGAAGACGAAGTGTTAGAAGTCACGATGATCGATTTATTGATTGTAGATTTGGTTTTTTGAAAGGGTTCCATTTGGACAATATAACAAATTAAATAAAGTCCACATGTAGAAGGAAGTGAATTGCATCGAATTAAGCTTAAGCAGAATCACGAAGCCCAGACGGTTAAGCCTATCTGACGTGTATAAAAACTTGCTTCTGATTGCTGGATTTTTTATGCCCACGTGGACGCCCTATATGCTCTTCATATGCGGCTTTTAATAGTGTTTTGATGAATAGGAATATTCATGGCAGTTACTTTTTTTTTTGTCAGCTCATGGCAGTTACACATATTAATAATAAAAAATGATTATATCATAAATTTCGTGTTGTGAAAGAGAAATCGATTATATAATTATATTTTATTGAATCAAATTGGCATGTAAGTTATAAAATGAAATCGAATACCTTATATATATAATATAAATTTGAATTAATTTTGTAGAACAAACAAGCTTTTTCAAACATCAGTTAAAAGCTGAGGAAATAAATGGCGGTCTTATGCATGGGATATATAGCTATCTGTATTTGTTCACAATAGGAATAATAAATTGTTAAACTGCACCAAATTTTAGCCAAAATAAAAATTATCTTATGAAAAAGATCAGACGTCTATCTCGAAATTCCACTGAGAAAGTTAGCACTTCTTTCCAAATTTATTTTATGAAAAAAAATATATGAGTGGAATTTATGAGTGGAATTTTCTACAAAATAAAATACTTCCTAAGGAATCAAGATGAGTCACGTGTCAATCAACTAAAACGATGTCGTTGAAGGCAGCCACACGTACAGCCACGAGCACGCATAAATAAAGATGGTTTCTCACTTTGCAAGTGAAACAAACAACTCTCAGCCAAAATAAATAAAGCTTCTATCTCTCTCTCTCTCTATTTCCTAGTGGTAAGAACAGAGCAAGTACAGATCTCTTCGCTCTTTGTGTCCTTCTTGTTCAGTGTTAAAACGTTCTCGAGTACCCCAAAAGTGCAAGATGTCTATTAAAAAAATCTACCGATGTCTGAATTCTCTAATCAAAAGATCGTGTGCTCGATCTTTATGATCATACGTCCTATTTCACACTTTGTTTCGACTCTCAGGTTTTCAGTTTTTTTTTTTTCTTCTCATCGTCGTTTGTTTCACTTGAGAACAACCAATTTGAATCAATCACTAGATCAAGAAAGCTAAGACTCTTTGAAGAATCAAGAATGGTGCGGACACCATGTTGCAAAGCTGAGTTAGGGTTAAAGAAAGGAGCTTGGACTCCCGAGGAAGATCAGATGCTTGTCTCCTACGTTAACCGTCACGGTGAAGGTGGATGGCGAACTCTCCCTGAAAAAGCTGGTATTTATATTTTGTTTATTATTATTTATTCCGTCATTTTTGAATATTCAATGTTGGTCTTTCTACTATTATTTGATCAATAGTAAAAAAATAGTTTATATAAATCAATTATTTTGACCAAAAAATAAAATAAATCAATTATTTAAGGGTTATTTAAATGGAATAGGACTCAAGAGATGTGGCAAAAGCTGCAGACTGAGATGGGCAAATTATCTAAGACCTGACATCAAAAGAGGAGAGTTCACTGAAGAAGAAGAACGCTCTATCATCTCTCTTCACGCCCTTCACGGCAACAAGTTAGTCTCCCTCTCGTTTTAAATGTTCTGAATAATGTCCCATTATTATTTTGTACAACTTTATGGTCATGACTAATACATTGTACAATTTTATGGTGTTTAATCAGATGGGCTGCTATAGCTCGTGGATTACCAGGAAGAACCGATAACGAAATCAAGAACTACTGGAACACTCATATCAAAAAACGTTTGATCAAGAAAGGTGTCGATCCGGTTACACACAAGAGCTTGATCTCTGGCACAAGCAAAACCGAAAACCTCCAGGAGATTCTGGATAAACAAAACATTATTCAGACAACTATAACGAGTGATGATGATCTTGGTAATGGGAAGGTGAAGAATGAAGACAAGAACTCGAGATTATCATCGGCTAGGTTCTTGAACAGGGTAGCTAATAGGTTCGGGAAGCAAATCAACCAGAGTGTTCTCTCTGAGATGATCCGAAGTGGTGGCCCACGTACTACTATTACAAGTGTCACCGTTAACTCAGAATCGGATAAGTCGACGAGCTCTTCATTTTCACCAACCTCAAATCTTCTCTGCCAGATGACCGTTAACGGTATGTCGTCTCCGTCCATGTTTTCTGACTCCTCCGTGGACGATTCTCTGATGTACTGTGATAGTGTGTCAAATATCGGATTCTCGGGATTTCTGAATGACCAACATTTCATGATGTTGGAAGAGTCTTGTGCTGAGAACACTGAGTTCATGACAGAACTTACGAGGTTTCTTCAGGGGGATGTGAACGATGAGGTTGAGGTGACGCCGGAATATCAAGACGATTTCGAAGAGATTGATAACTATTTTGCATGAGTGAATCTTCTGATGAATCCTAGCTCCCACATGATCATGTAAATATGATCATGCATATATATATTACCCCATGCCGATTGATATGTTACCATGATGATAACGATATCAATAATGCTGATGATGAACCATGCATGTACGTAGCGTGTACGTATTGTCATATATGCGTGTCTTTTTTTCGTGTGTGTGTGTGTGTGTGTGTGTGTGTGTGTGTGTGTGTGTGTGTGTGTGTGTGTGTGTGTGTTTTAAATCTTATTTTGTAAGTTTGCCTTTAAGTGTGTTTCGTTTGAAATGGATTAAATTATTATTGGTGATACACTAATAAGTTTAACGAGTGTATTATATTCGTATTCATAAATTGCGTAACATACAAAACAAGAACAAACAAAATTAATTAAAACATGATCACTACTGCTACAATTTTACGTCTATCGGTTGTGTTAAACAATAGCTTTGGTAGATCATCGGCTTAGAGTAATGTATTACGAAACGGATAGTCTTAAATCCGATCTATACCCTATATAGCTAAGGCGATCTATATATCTCTCATTTACCAATTTTGGATGATAAGTTTGTGGTCCCAGTCTAATTTGTGCGGAGAATCTCTGAGTGATGCCTGCTTAACTCCCTTTATGTCTTCCCCAATATCGCATCGACCATGTAAATGCTGTATGACATCATTATTTACCTACCACGTTACATATGTCCTTGGATAATTCTAGACAGGTATGTGATTTATCGTCTGACCCGATGTCACATATCGACTACTTAAGGATATGCATGGTTCTATGAGTTCCCAACCAACAATACTGAAGTAATTCCAAAAATACATTCCATTCAACAGTTGGACGAGATATGAAAGTTAATTTGTCCCGTTCCAGTAAATAAAAAAGAGTAGATTAGTAGATAATATAAATTGTTTCAGCCGTATGTATAGCTTAAATTAAATATCATTATTTTAATCAAGACTTGAGACCGACATAAAGTAGTTGATCATTCTCTGAACGTTCCAAGGGTTAAAGATAAAGAAGCAATGCAAATTATTAGTCTATTCTTTCGAAAGCATCATGCACTCATGCATGCAGAAAAAAGTAAAAGCTGAGATTTGTTTCAAATATAAATCTATTACTATAAAGTACAGTTCTCTCAGTCTTCCACGTCATTAATTGGGTGATCCTGAGCGCGCCACGTATCCCGTCTATCAAAGTGCTGCGTTTCATTTAATTGAAGGTGTAAAGGATTTGAGCTTCGATTAGGTATACATCCTTTATATTCAGTTTAGTGGACCTTAAACAGAATACAGAGTAACTTAATATGTAATGAAACGCGATGTTTGTGATTTAGGGCTAAACCCGTTCTACATCTCCGCCGTACGAGAGCTAAAGGTTTTGAAAGTGTTCTTCCTAAAAATATGAGAGGTAACCAGTTACAGGTCCATCCTCTTAAATCGTTGCTTAAACCCTTCACCCACGATCTCTCTTCAATGCGAGCTTTGCTTCTGCGAGGCGGTGTAACTGTGACTATAAAAAGATATGCTTTTTTACTCTGAGAACCATCTCAACCTTGGTGCATCCTTTCTGTCTCCGAGCTCTCCTATCGTGGTCTGGTTTTAGCCGCTACATGCAATTGTCGTGCCTCCTTTGTTGAAGCTTTACTCCATCATCGAAATCAATCTCTCAGTCGCCTCCATTGCTCAGCTCTCCTCCGTCGTTGTGTGAAATCGATGTGGTCTTCAATTCTCAGCTACTCTTTCTCTATCTTGAGTTCCGACTTCGAGGAAGTCAAGTTCTCTGATCATGGCTCATGATGACAATGCTATTCAAGATCACGGTGAACTCTACTTCGCCTCTGACTACTTCCTCCACATTGCTGTTTTTTTGTCATGATTTCTTTAGGGATAAGATCAGGTGATGTAGGGAATGTGAGGGATGAAGATGGCTACAAGAGAGGATTAAATGCAAGGTTCGTATGCGTCCATTAAGTGTGAAAGAAAGAGTAAGGAATGAAGCATTGGATTGGAAGTCTATCAATGATGAAACGGTCATATAAATGTGCTATAGTTCCAATTTCGAGAATTTAATGTTCCTCACTACATTCACATTTGCTAATAGTTACTTAATTTTGCAGCTTCTTGATCAAATATAATCCCTGATTTTATTTTGCTGAGCTTATGTATACCTATATATAGAGTTTTTAGCCATGTATGATGTACGAAGGAGGTGTTTAATCAATGAGCGAATGAAGTTGCTCTCTCTATTGTTAGTGGAGTTCACTGTAAGGCATGTTGCTGAACCGAGAGCGCTGAAAAAGGATTTAACAAATTAGGTACAAGCTGTATTTCATAAACACTGTCCTTGCATTCGCTGATGGAAAGCTATATGTTTGTTTGGTTATAGGAATCTTACTGCTGGAGGTCGGGTTTAGTTTTGCACATGTTTCCGACATTCTCATGACCATTTCTTTTCAATCAAACTTTAAGAAAGATCCACAGATGAAGGTAAATGGCTCAATTTCCTTTCTAAATTCTAACCAATGCAAATGTGATTTCTAGAGGAGTTTCTTAGGCTCTTAACAAGCCTCTTTTGAAACCAAAAATTTCAAAGCGTTATCTTTAGAGATCTGATGCTCCGTCATCCCGGTTTGGGCTTAGCATGTTATAGTGGTCAGACATGTGGCATTACTCTCACATTAAGGAAACTATATAGTAACCAGCATCCTTTTATGAGACTTTTGGTGCTGATTTACTTTACTTTCAAATTAGCAGAAAAGGATCCAACTATTTCTCCAATTCTGAGATTTTGTTCCCTTTGTTTAGACTACTGCAAGATTTTCATCTATAAATCACAGTGTAAAGAACTCAAGTTACACTCCGGAAAATTTACATTATGAATTGAATCAGTTGTAAATATAAATGTCCAACTAATCAGACTTCTTTTCTTACATAGGCCTTGATCAGTGAGCACTATGGAGGAAGTTTGAGCATACCTTGAGAAATCTTTACTGAATGGACAACAATATGCTTCAAGTGTCTCTCTAACTGGATGTACCGGATTGCATACTTGCAGGTACATAGGCTGTTTTATTCATCCATGCTTATCTGTTTAGTTTCATTTGTTGCTGTACTTGCCAAACGAAACTAAATTCTGGATTTGGACCTATCAGAAGAATGTGGACCTTGCATAAGAATGTGGATCCTCAACGGCATGATGGTGATTTCACATGAAGTAGCTTAAGCTGTGATATACTTAGGAGGATCCATTTTGGTAATTGAAGGTTGGAAGAAAGCTGCAATTTACCATTGTGGCATATGGACAATGGGATATGGAAGTGATTCTTATCGGGAACAAAGCCATCACTCTTTATTTTCATGTTCATAAGAGTGTGTGTATTGAAGAAACAAGCACACCATGTTATTCAATAACAATTTACAAGTATATAAACATACCATCTATATAATAAATTTTGTTCCATATTCAAAGTAGCGTCTGATTATGTGTCTGTGTGACAATGAGATTCTCATTATGGTGAGCATTTGGGATGATGTGTGGAAATTAATAACCAATGAATATTTAAGTTTGAATACATTAGACCAAGTAAAATTTTAAGTTTCTTTAAACACTTTTGAGCTTTTCTTGGGGAAGACATATATATATATATATATATATATATATATATATATATATATAATAGATTTAAGGATTGTTAGTAGTTTAAACCCTCAACTAAAGATCAATCATAAAACAAACCCTCAATTAAAAATCTTGTGAAATAAACCCTCATCTTTATGTCTGTTAATATTTTCGCCCCTCCGTAACCTTTGTCATCAACTTTCGACGGAGAAACGTTAACTATTGATGACAAAGGTTACAGAGGGCATAAAGATCAGGGTTTATTTCACAAGATTTTTAGTTGAGGGTTTGTTTTACAATTAATCTTTAGTTGAGAAATTACTAAAAGAATTTAGTAATTTAACCCTTCAATGAAAAACAAAACAATGAACAAACTCATAGTTAAACCAGTCATAAAGTGAATTAGTTTCATGAAATTTCTGAACAAGTCAAACCTCATCTTGTAAAGATGAAGTGGAACGTTGACTACTTAACTCTCTTGAGTTACCTGAGCTTCTCAAATCAATGGAGAACCTACTAATTTTAAGATAAACACATACATAAATAAAACCACATTTAATGTGTAGAATGGTGGTTCAGTGAGTGTCCTCTAACATATCTATAACTTAAGTTAGGACAAGTTATCCTTTAGTTACCTTTTGTCTTTTCTATGATTGGTTGATGTGTCGGATGGAAAGGCAGGAGTGACTGGTTTGAGTGATGTAGCCACTGAAACTGGCATTAAAGGCACTATCCTCATAGGATGACCACTGAAAGATGAACGCGCTGAGGGAGGTTTTACCATAGCATTGAGAGACTGAGATGATTTGTTAGAGAAGAAGAATGAGCTGATGGAGATTGGTCCACTTGGTTTGTTGTCTGAGCTAATGTGGATTCCTCACCGAATGAGGATCGGTTACCTGAAGTTTGGACTCCGGTCTTATGTTGTTTCTGTGTACGAATTGACTAATGCAAAACCCAAACCAAACACTAAAGTTCTTTTATGAGAGAGCAAGCAGGAAAACAAGAATAGCTACAAGCTAGATTTACCAAAGAAATGTGAGGTCTCATTGACAAATAAAAGAGAGTTTGTATTAACAGTAGAGTCGTTCATTAAATTTATGAAGCTACTAAATAATCAATATTTATAGGATTTGCTCAAAAAAGATTATTAGTAGTTTAAACCCTCAACTAAAGATAAATCGCAAAACAAACCCTCAACTAAAATTTCTGTGAAATAAACCCTCATCTTTATGTTTGTTAATGTTTTCGTCCCTGCGTAACCTTTGTCGTCAATAGTTAACGCTTTTCCGTCGATAGTTAACGACAAAGGTTACGGAGGGACAAAAACATTAACGGACATAAAGATGAGGGTTTATTTCACATGTTTTTTAGTTGAGGATTTGTTTTACGATTGATCTTTAGTTGGAGTTTTAAATTACTAAAAATCCTATACTTAAAGTATATTATTATAATTTTTATATTTTATACTACTTTTTGTCTTGAATGGAAACAAATTTTTGTTTGGCGTGATTCACATAGAATGAGTCATTCTTATAATAATCATACCATACACTACAATAGATTTCAATTACGGATTATTCAACCACAGTTTTGAGACACGTAAAATGAACTTAGATAAATTTCCTATTAATTTGACGATAAAAACTCACAAATAAAAAATCATATGTAAATATTATAAACAATAATTTAATTATTAGTAAAATAGTTATTAGTTGATTTTTTATTTATAAATAAAAAATTAATCATAAAATCGGTTTCACTTTTGTCTTTCTATTACGAAATCGAGAAATTGTGCATCTTCTCACACATAACCTAATGAAAATGGCTTCTTCGATAATAACATTCAAAGAACAAAGTAGTTGAGGCGGTGATTAAGAATTAATAACTGAATAATTAAGTGGACTATATTCTATATCGACCGTACTTGACTCATAAATTAAATAAAGGGCTAATAAATTAGTGAAGTTAATATATAGATATGTAAATTTTATAAATATAAATAAAATTAGAAAACGTCATCTTTATTTTTGTAAAAAAATATAATAAATTTTTTTTCCTGTGTGTTACATCCTCAACATCAAGCTTTCATATTCGGAATTTTGTTTCATATCATTTGAATGAGAAGTTCTGAAACCATATGTTGATTTTGGGGTCTATTTCACGTGTGTATGAAATCCAAAGAAACTCTTACTGCATACTAACACATGCAAGCATTAGCAAAACTCAGATTCAATACTGCTTTAAACTAACAACATGCATTTCAAACAATACAAAAAAATACACAAACTATAGATAATCACCAGCCTATAGTGCATAGTGACTCAAACTGTCAGAGACTTAACAAAACCAAGCGTTTTAAAAACCTGAATTAGCATAAATTGCAAACACAACTTCCCTAGAGACATAACCTCTTTTCTACTGTCATGGAAACATAACCAAATATACTCATAAAACCCACAGACTAATTCTTCAAAACGCAAAATATAAAAAACCTTTATTGAATCAACCAAAATGTTTTCCAGTTACCAATAAGATTCAACCAAAAAACCACATTAACGACACCAAAACCATATACACTATTGTATAACACCAGACTCTTAATAAAAACACAACCACCAAAAATTAAAAGACCATCCACGCTCTAACGTACGTAAAAACATCAAAGTTATTCATGCAATGAAATTACATGTTACTTATATACATCATACGAATATCAAATTCCGCGCGTAGCGCGTACCTATCATAGTTTAATATAAAGTTGAATGATTTTGCTTATTCGAAGATAGTGTTTTTGTCTATATAATAAAGTGATCATGAGAAATTAAAAAATACTAAAATAGTGTCTTCATAAGGAACAACATACATTTCAGAATAACCATATCGTGAACAACAGAGATACCCTGCATAGTAACCAGGGACCCATGGGCAGTTTTTTTTAAACTACATTTAGAAAAAAATTATTCTGAAGAAAATAGTTTAAAATTACTATTAAACTAACTATTTTTATTTGATTCTCTTTCCAAATTTTCACATTATCATATTTTTATAATACTAGGTAAATTAAAATTTACCATTATTATATAATATCTACATGTTAACAAAAAAAAATTGGAGTGGACCTGGGGATGGTCGCACTGATCGCCCGTATGTTAAGACGGCATTGATAGTAACAAGGAGTGTAGGGAGCGCTTATTCTTGGTTGGAGACGTTACCTATTAATTTTTTTGGTTAAAACAATTAGTGATTGGTGACATTACCTATTAATAATCTACTAATAATAGCAATATCAGTTAATATCAAATGTTGTGTTGTTTTGCCTTAAAAATTACATTAGTTGAAAAGAAATTGTTAAATTATATATATGTGTATATATATATATATATATCTTTTCAATATCATCCATAAAATATATCATGTTTAAAGAGTTATGTCTTTTTAATTAGTTTAACAAGTAATTAAAGTATCTCAAAAATGTCTTTCTAAAAATTTAAGAGTTGTATCTATTCATTTGATTGTAAATACATCTTCTCACAATAAAATGCAATGATTTATAGTCTGTTATAAAAATGTATATATATATATATATATATATATATATATATCTTATCATCAGAAGTACGTATCTTTTCATGCTAAAAATATGAAATACTTTTAAAAGATTGTGAAAATGCATAAAGATATTTTTAATCATTCTAGGATGTATTTTGGGGTTGTTGCAAAAGTAACTCACAACTCAAAGTCAACCACAAAACTAACATGTCCTTCATAAAGCACAATCATTAGCTCTATTCACCTCCACTTGTTCACATTATTCACGAAAATGTCATTAATTTTTGTATTTTTTTTTCGAAAATGGCTCTTTTACTCTCTCAACCTCATCACCTTCACAAATTTACAAGATTGCCATTGCCATCATACACCAACCACAACGAACTACCAATTTGGAGCTCTAATGCACCTCGTACGATTTACACTCTCTCTTTTCTCAATTGTTATGAACTAAAAACAACTTCTCTCTCACTTTGCCTCAATATTCATCCAAAAAACTCAAGCTTTTTATTCAAAACTTTTTATGGTTGATAGAGCTATTGAAGCATACAATTCATCGTGGGTTACTTTCGTTTGAGGTTCTGGGTGGTTGGAGAAGACTCTGTGTGCTAAGGAAGTCATCTCACTAGTTTAAGGTAGGAAATTGAATTTTTTTCCAGAACTGTTCGCGTAGAAGACTTACTCGTAAGTCTTCTGTTCCAACGGACGACTTAACTAAAGTCGTCCGGCTTTGTTCTTTAAAAAAAATCGTGAGAATACCCTTGACGACTTACCAGTAAGTCGTTCAGGATAAACGGGTTAGTTTTGCATTTGACCGAATTGTGTCAGATATTTGACTTTTTCTGGACGACTTACTGGTAAGTCGTCCCAAGGAAAACAAAAATTTCAAATTTTATTAAATCTAGACGACTTATCTGTACGTCGTCTCATGTTACTTTTGCAATTGGAAAATAAAACTTAAATATTCAACTTATCTCAGACGGCTTACGGGGAAGTCGACCAGGAAGACGACTTAGTTGAAAGTCTTCCAAGATAAGCAAAGTCGTCCAGATTTACTTCATAGATTCTGGTCAAACCTTGCTTATCTTGGACGACTTTCCCCTAAGCCATCTTCCTGGACGACTTCCCCGTAAGTCGTCGTCTGAGATAAGTTAAATAATTAAGTTTGTTTTTCGAATTGCAAACTAACCTTAGAAGACCTACAAATAAGTCCTCTAGCTTCAATTAAATATTGTAATTTTTGTTTACCCAGAGACGACTTCCCCGTAAGTCGTCCAGGAAAAATCAAATATCTGACACAATTAGGTCAAATGCAAAACTAACCCGTTTATCCTAGACGACTTCCAAGGAAGTCGTCTAGAGTATTTTTTTAACAAACAAGCCGGACGACTTAATGGTAAGTCGTCCTAATTAAAATTCAATTGCAAAAATGACCTGTTTGGACGACTTACTGTTTAGTCGTCTAGACGACTTCCTAGTATGTCGTCTGCCTTAATGTTAGTAAACTTTCATTTTCTCTATGTTTACTAATGTGTTTTGTTTTGAATTTTTGCAGATGATGCGTCAGTTACATGCAGTGTATGGGGAATGGTTGTTAAAAGATTGCTGTTGGGATTTTGTGGTTGATAATGCCAAAGGAGCGAGAGTGTTTTTTTTTAGTGAAGGTTCGACGCATGCGGAACTTCTTGCAATGGTTCTAGAAGATTATAACCTGGACATGAGCACATAATCTGTGGAGATAACCTACTCATTACCAGCAGAAATGATGATGGCTACAGACACCCTTTTTTATATTTCAAATTAATAAACATCCAAAAAATGTCAAAGGATGTATCTTTTCATTTTAAAACTGCTTAGACATTTAACATGCAAAAAGATATGTCTTTTCATCTTAGACATTGCATTAGGTTTTAAGAAAATTTTAAAATGTATAAAGAAGTGTCTTTCATAGAAGTGTATCTTCCATGTTAAATATTAACTACAATTTAAAATATATAAGAATGAGTATTTTTTTCAAAAAAATTATAGTTTTTAATTTTTAATCTAAATATGTGTTTTTAAACTGCATAGGTTTTTAAAGGATTCTCAAAACTTCTAAGATATATATGAATTTTATCATAAAATCTATTAGTAATATGAATCCTAATAAATGTGAAAGGTTATAACTATTCATCTTAAAATTTTCATTAGGTTTTTAAATTGTGTAGGATGCATCCTCTTATAATGATGTGTTTTAATCATGAAGAATGCATTTATTAGAATGAAATGTTTTTCATCCTAAAAATTAAATGATTTATAATAAGTTGTAAAAATGTGTAAAAATATATTTTATCATCATAAAATGCATTTTTCATGCTAGAAATGTGAACTAGTTTTAAGAGATTTTGAAAATGTGTAAACATGTTTATTATAATTTTACAAATGTGTTTTATTATTTCATAGGAATCCCAATAAATGTGTAATGTTATGTTTTTTCATCTCAAATTTTTCATTAGTTTTTTTTTTAAAAGTCTAGGGGTACATGTTTTTATATTGATGTGTCTTTTCATCATTAAATGCATTTTTATAAGGAAATATTTTTCATCCTAAAATGAAATGATTTATAATATGTCGTAAAAATGTGTAAACATATATATTTTATCATCATAAGAATATATATTTTCATGCTAAAAAGTGAAATCACTTTAAGAGATTGTGAAAATATGTAAAGATGGTTCTTAACATATCTAAGAATGTGTTTTTTATTTTATAGGAATTCCAATAAATGTGAAAGTTTGTGTCTTTTCATCTTAATAATTCCATCAGTTTTTAAAAAATTTCTAAGGGTGTATCTTTTTATAATGATATGTCTTTTCATTTAAAAAATTGTATCTTATCATAATATTTGTTTTCCATCCTAAAGATGCAATTCTTTATAATAGATTGTAAAAATTGTAAACATATGGTTTATATCACTATAAGAGGGTATTTTTCATGATAAAGGTGAAATGTTTTGTAAGAGGTTGGGAAAATGTGTAAAGATGTTTCTTATCATTCTAGAATATGCCTTTTTAATTTTAAATAAGAATCCAAAAATGTCAAAGATATGTTTTTATTTCATTTTAAAAGCTGTTTAGACATTTAACATGTGAAATTATGTCTTTTAATCTGAAACATTGCATTATTTTTAAAGATTTTGTTAAAATGTATAATGATGTTTCTTTTCATAAAGATTGTCTTTTCTTGTTAAAAAAATCATTACTTTTAAGATATTTTTAAAAGGTTCTTAACAATGTGTCTTTTATCATACAAATTTTATAGTTTTTAAAATTGTATATTTTTTTTCCTAAAGATGTGTTTTTATTTTAAAAACTGCATAGATTTTTACATGATTCTCAATTTTTTTATGATATATATTTTTATGCTAAAATTGATAAAAATTTAATGTGTTATTTTAATTCATTCTGATATATGTTTTATATAAATTTAGTGAATATTAAAATTCTATAAAATATTCAGGTAATTTGATTTTAAGGTAATTTAATTATTTTTATAATATTTTATATTTATGGACCATTGCAACTATTGTTTATTGTAGTTTTTGGTGAAAAACTATTAAAATATGATAAATCTTTGCAAGTATTGGTAGTAATAGACTTTGGTGATGAATACTTAAAAGGTTTTTAATATGAAAAGGTTCAATGGTTGAGTTTCTTGAAATATACAATTTTCCGATTATAGAAAATATTCAATAAAAAGGTTCAATGATTAAATTTTAGAAAAAATGTAACTCTTTAAGAAATGAATGTACATCTGTTGTTTAAATGAAGTTATGATGTCATACTTAAGCTCCTAAATATGAAATTGTAACCGTTAGATTAGATATTAGGAATCAACTCAACCGTTGAATGTTAATTTTTTTTTAACGTTAGCGGTTAAAAAAAGATAAGTTTGCTAGTATGTATAGATTTTCTGTGGTATAAGTTGTAATATTAATGTAAAACTAAAGAGACCTAAAAAATCCTCGTATTTTAAAAATATTAGATCTCTATAATATTATTTGAGAAGTCAGTTCCTACGTATCGCAATCACGTTAACGCTCACCGTGGTTGATTACGATGATACTCTTAATGAATTAAAATGTTATATTTAAACACTATTATTGGATTTTTATTTAAATTAATTTTTAATATTTTCCAAATAACATATATAATAAAAAGAAAATATTATAAAGTTTACAAAGCGAATTTAAAAACGAAAATATATGTATAAATAATATGATTTCATTAAAAAGGAAAATTCACAAAATAGTAATATTCCATTTTAACATAAAATATACTAATATACTTTCTTTATATTTATATTTTCACAGATAATCTTGATGTTAGAAAAAAATTATTTTTATTTTAAAACATAATTTTAAACAGTACAACAATATATATTTTCACTGTAACAGAAATATTTTTAATATATATACTATTTTTTAGATAATTAGATAAAATAATTAAGCAACATAAAATGATATATGTTTTATTGACTAAAATATTTTATAATTTGTATTATTGAAATGTTATTTGTATTTTCTTATATTTATTTGACCATAATATCATTCAATTACAGCAAAAAATATCTATATATTTTTTACCTATATAATAAGATTTCTTAAATACAATCACAATTTTTTACTGCTTATTTTTAAGAGATATTAGAAACCAAAAAAATAAATTTTAACAATAAACATCTTTTGATCAAATAACAAAATATTTTAAAATCACACTATACACTTTAATGAGGTAGATATATTATATTTTGCATTATTAAAATTATATGTTTTCTTAATATTAAATTTGCTTTCAAATTTTATGTTTTTATGTTTGTGGAACTTAATATAACCATAACCAAAAGGCATAAAATCATTTATAATTTATAAAAATATTTTAGTTATTGTAAATATTGATATATGTTCATGAGCTTCCAAAAACGTATCAATTACTTATTATATAAATTTCTATAGACCATCATTTTATTTTCTAATTTCTTTTTTTTTTTTAAATCAACATTTAATATATGCATATTTAAACGATAAATAAAATTAATTTGACTTGACTTAATTATAATAAAAATAAATATACCTTAGTTTGAATTTGAAAGAATATATGTAACTTAAGATACTCACAACATGAGTGACTCGACTAATCCAATTTATATCTAAAATCATAGATTTAACTATAATAAGAAAATATAATTTTATAATAATAATAATTTATTTTATAAATACAAATTATAAGATGACTCAAAACACATTAACAAATGAAAATAAAATATTAAGTAATTGTTTTAATTTAGTTATTTTGTAAAATTTATATATATGCATGAGATTGCAGAATGTTATCGTTATATTAATTTACGTAATTTGGAACCTAACACTTTAGTTTATTTTTTATTTCATTCTAAGCACAATATATCTTAAGTTATAAATAATCTTCCTAAAATATATTTTCATATCTAAGACAAAAACCAACCTAATGCAAGTAAGAAAATTAATCAAAATTTTAATATATTTTGAATAAAAAATTTTATAATTGAATTTAGAGAAATATATGCAACCTAATATATCCAAATGATAACTAAACCGATTGTAAAAACAACAAAACCGACTAGATATAACATATCTAAAATTATATGTCTAATTAAAGTAATATAAATTAGTAATATAAATTATGCATAAAACTATAAATTAATTTAAAATTAAAAGTAAATAGCAATCAATTATTTTAATATATATTTACTTTATAAATATTTATATCCGTGCATGAGCACGTGAAAATCACCTAGTAAAATATTAATTTCGTGTGAGAAAATATTTTAAACTCTTCTCCTACGTATCTAAACCAGGTGTATAGAAACAAGATGGTTTTATGGGCCTGATTTATTCGATAACTAACATATTTCAGTTTTAGATGCACTTGCTATCCGACTTGTTCCATCCAAGTATTGTAAATTTTGTCTTGTTATTTGATTTGTTCTAAGCAAGTACTTGTTTTTTCTAGTACTTATTCTTTTAAGTACTTGTTCGAAAATTAATATAATACTTGCAATTTATTCGCCCTGCTCCGTTATCTATATAATATAGATAAATACCAAAAGATTTAAATTAATTTTATGTATATATATCCATGTCCGACTTGTGAGTAGACTAATTTTGACCATATATGTGAAAGTGAGAAAATCATACTATTTAGAAATGTAGGTTTAGTTTTTTCAAAAATTTTTTTTTTTGATATAAGAGTACTAATGTGGAATAAAAACAAAGAGAATCATGCATACACTAGATTGTTATAGATTTATATCTCAAATCTTTTAGTTATCTACATTCCACAGATCTATTAGTTATATACATTCCACAGAAAAAACATTTTACTAATCTTAAACATAATTAATTGAATAGTAAGTATTAACAAGGCAAATTCTAAAAAAGAAATTTCACTACTTGTTACTTGCCCCGTCTTTGCAAGCAGTGGCGGATCCAGGAAATTTTTTTACCTAAGTCATAATTTGTACTTTAAGCCCAAACTGTAACAGAAAACTCAGACAATAGCAAAAAAATTTCAAAAAAGAGTATATGAAGGGCATCTGAACCCGGGTTAGGGGTGTCAAAGCCTGAAAGCAGGAACCATTTGAGCTGTTTACGACTATAGAATATAGCTTACAAATCAAAATCTTAAATTTAACCGGTGTCAGTTGATCAGAGATTCAAAGTGTTTAGTTTTGAGTTATTTTCTAAGCACGTCAATAAAGAGATATTCTTTATACAGAGTTTCTATTTGTGTTCAAGCTAAGATCCGAGCTTACACACATCACGTTTTTGCGAGTTTATTTGGTATCAGAGCGCTAGGTCTAATCGACGACAAGAGAAGCACGAGACATGGGAGATACAAAGCCTCCAACGAAGTCTAAGAAGCTTACGCTATCGTCGGTTACATGTCTGATGTTAACAGCATCGAACTACACAGTATGGTCAATGAGGATGAAAGTGACCTTACTTGTTCATGAGGTATGGGAAGCAATAGATCCTGGGTCAACTGAAGCAAAGAAGAACAGCGTCGCAACTGCTTTATTGTTTCAAGCCATACCAGAGAATCTAGTATTCCAAGTCGGTAATCTAGACTCACCCAAAGACATGTGGGATGCAATAAAGACGAGACACCTTGGTGCGGATCGAGTTAGAGAAGCGAGGCTTCAAACTTGATGTCTGAATTCGAGCATATGAGAGTGATGGATTCAGAATCAATTGATTCGTTTGCTGGAAAAATATCAGAGATAGTAGCAAGAGCTGCAACTCTAGGCGAAACTTTCGAAGAATCAAGGATGGTGAAGAAGTTTCTTCAAAGTTTACCACCGGAGAAGTATATACATATCATAGCTTCACTGGAGCAACTCCTAGACCTAAATAAAACAGGTTACGAGGATATTGTGGGACGTCTTAAAGCTTATGAGGAGCGTATACAAAAGCATGAGAGTTACAACGACACTCAACAGAATTTTGTTGTTCACGGAGACTCGCGGTAACCAAACTTCAAGTGGACGTGGTAGAGGAGGCAGAGGAGGCAGAGGATATAGAGGACGTGGCAGAGGAAGATACAACTCACAAGATCGAAACAAAGAAAAGAAAGACATGTCTGAAGTTGTGTGTTATCGATGTGACAAAGCTGGGCACTTTGCTTCCACATGTCCAAAAAGAGTAAGAAAGATGGAGGAGGCAAATATAGCAGAAACAGAAGTAGCTGATCTAGCCCTCTATATGCACGAAATCTTTTTGAATGAAGAGAGTGTCTTTCCAAAGAATTATGTAAACCCCAAGGATGAAGAAGGAATGTGGTATCTTGACAATGGAGCAAGTAATCACATGACTGGAAATAAGCAATATTTCTCTGATCTCAACGAGAATGTTAAAGGGAAAGTGAAGTTTGGAGATGGATCATGCATTAAAATAGGAGGGAAGGGATCAATCTTATTCAAAGCAAAGCTGGCGAACAACAGTTCGTCAGAGATATCTACTACATTCCTGAACTTAAGAGCAATATTCATAATCTAGGACAAGCCACTGAAGCTGGCTGCGATGTCAGAATGAGAGAAGATTACTTGACTCTCCATGATCCAAGTGGAAGAATTTTGGTGAAAGTTACATGTTCATCCAACATACTTTACAAAACCAGCCTCAAGATTGGAAAAACAACTTGCTTTATCGAGAAGGAGCCATGCGATGTGGTCTACAATGAGAGTGCTAGTTGGAATTCGAAGGGAGACTATGGAGGTAAGCCAAGCATGTTTCAGATGACGTGGGGAGACATTATTGATGAAGGTGTTGGACCATATCATCCTCAAAACGAGAATGAAGACTCCAGAACTTCTGATCCTGTTCAACCTCAAAACAAGCTAGAATAAGAACAAGAAGTAGAAACTGAAAAAGCAGAAGAATCTACGTAATGGATATTGGCGTGTATTGAGGAGATAGATTCGATCAACAAGACCAAGACTTGGACCTTAGTTGATAAACCAGCAGGAGTTAAAGTGAGTGATCTCAAATGGGTTTTTAAGATCAAGGGAAGCGCATAAGTCACAATGAACAAATTCAAAGCAAGATTAGTTGCTGGTGAAGATCAATGTGCAGACATACTAACAAAAGCCTTAGCAAGAATCAAGTTCACGAAGATGAGAAGCCTGATCGGAGTTCAAGATCTCTCTGAAGCTAACTTGAATCTTAAGGGGGTGAATGTTGAGTAAACTTCAAATAGCTTGGAGCCTAAGTTTCCATTAAACAAGTTGGTTTAGGAAATAGGCAAATTAACATTCTTCATAGTATTAGGAGATATCTAATTACTATAAGAAAAAGGAAATAGGAGTTATCTATTTGCTATATAAACACGTCTCTTGAGTTGTGAGAGGGGTGGTGGATCAGAGATTAAAAGTGTTTAGTTTTGAGTTATTTTCTAAGCACATCAATAAAGAGAGTTATTCTTTATACAGAGTTTCTGTTTGTGTTCAAGCTAAGATCCGAGTTTACACACATCACGGTTTTGCGACTTTAAACTTGACAAGAGATCCATGTGGAACCATATATATCCCATTCGTGTTGGATTTATTAATCCCTGCCTCGTAACCTAGAGTAAATGCAGCATGTGTAAACCCTACGATACAAAGAGATACTTTCTCGAGATATTAAGCTCCTTCTCCGACATATCGCGCTCTAAGTTAATTCTTATGTGATTATTTCCGGATGTACCTTTAATAAATTAAAAATATTAAATCTAAATATTTTCTAAAAATTAAAAATATTAATGTAGTTTCCTTTTTATTTTCCAAATACCATATATAATACAAACAAAACATTTATAACTGTTAAAATGAATTTATAAACGAATTTTTTTTTTTTTTGCTAAGGATGTTAATATCATTCCAAAAATGAAAAAAGGTTCTTACATAGTAAACCTAGTTGAGAAATGCTTCTGAGGCAAAAAAAAAATTTATATATAATGTGATTTCATAAAAAATGACAAAATAATATTGATACTAGAACTTGATCCACGCACCCGTGTCGATGTTTGTTTTACTTTCTTGTAGATAAATATTTATTTTGCGTAAATAATAATATATGCCTTTAAATTTTACATTTATTAAATAATTTTTTAATATGATCTTTCTAAATACAATAATTTTATAGTTTATATCGCGTAATTTATTTTTTCTTGTTAACAAAAAAATTTATCATTCACATTTTTAAAATATGATCCGTGCATCCACACATGTATTTTTATGGATTAAAATATGATGATAATAAAATTGTTTTATGTAATATTTTAAATATGGTGCTGTATATTATATACTCCTCAATATTTATCATATAGAATTTATATTAAATAACCCTCGCAACCGCACATATTTTTGTTTTTCAATTATAAATGCTCGTTTGTACTGAATTTCTCGAATTAGTTTTTTTTTGTTAGATCAAAAATTTATCATATTGAATTTATATTTTATGGTTGTTTAATTTGAAAAAAAATATAATAAATTCTAAAATTTAGGATTGTGTAGTTTCTTATTGATTACCCTAAATATTATTTAAGAAGTGATTTATATATGTATCGTCACCATATTCAATCTCAATAATAAAAGATGACATGGTTTTTGAAAAATATGACATGACATAAACCTAATTATGACATATACATTTTTCATTATAAAGATTTATACTTTTGGTAAGTTTTTTTTTTTAATATGGTAGTGATAATTTGTTCATATATCACTATTAATGTAAATTTATATATATAAAAAGATGTTTCCTCCTTTCATGGACGCGCCACCTCAGCAGACAAGTCAGAAGTCGAGTTCTGTGTATGTGCATGACACATGTCCCAGGCGATCAAAACTCATTGTTTCATTAAGTAAAGTCTGCAATAGTGGGTTTCGTTGTGTCTTTGAGCTTATATTATCCTCAAGAAACCCAGTCCCACTGCGAGAAACACTAAGACTCTTAAACAGCGTGGTTTTGGAATATAGGGTTCATCTCCCTCTTCGTCTTCGACAATTATTATCCCTTTTTAGGACCCATGTTTTTCTTCAGATTCTATTCATAATTCGACCATGGAATTTCTGTAAGGTGAATGGGAGACGACTTTTAACATCGAATCTCCTGAGTGAATGTCTGTTCGTGTCGTTTGGACTTTTGTTTGTGTCGTTTGGACTGAATATCTTTAAGCAAGGTAAGCAAAATTGATGTTGGTGTCGTTTGGAGTGAATTGATGTCCGTGTCATCAATGACCATCTTAACTCCTTTATCCCACTCATGATTCATCATTCAATTCAATGCTTCTCTCTTCACTTTCAGTCGGTGAATCTCCATGTATAAAAATATGAGTCTTCATCCCCTGAACATCATCCTTCCATTCTTTACAACCCAAAATCAGTCTCCTTTAACGTTTTGTGATTCTAGCTTAAAGTTCTTCGATTGATGTTTCATATTGCGGTATAAATTATTTCCTAAAATTTTGAGGATATATGATTTTTTAAATTTTGTTAGGTCAATAAAATCTTATTAACCACGATTTATATCATATTGTTTATTTTTAAAAATGTTTGATAAGGAAAAAAATAGCTAAAATAGGGAAATATGTTAGGTAATTTACTGTTTTAAAACGTCCAAATTACCCTTAATGAATGACACGATTTATTTCTTTGTAAGTTTCATATATAAATGTGCCCAATATTTGTAAGTTCATGTTTTATATATGTTATTAAACTTTTATTCAAAATGCGGGAAAGCATTTGGAGTTCAAAGTTTTGGAGAATTGTTCATTTTTTTTCATATGGTGACAATATTTCCCTCTTTGAATTCAAAAACTTGGCCGAGTTACCGATTTTGCAGCCGGAAATTTGCTAAAGGAGGTTACTCACCGCGATTTTGATTACTCGGCACAATAAACCACTAAACATTATTATTCGGATTAATTGCTGAAGAGTAATAAAAATTTTGTTGTTTAAGGTCAATCAATATGCTATGGATTTACTATGGCCCATTTGATTTTACCCAAGCAAAAGAACATGCTATAATTATATTAATCATTTTTTCTGATGAGTTTCACATAATTTTGATGTGCGACATTTCCACTTTTATAGATATAAAGATCTCGAATATATTTAATGCGTAAATAGTTATAGAGATTTTTGTATAAATTATTTCCTGAAATCAAGAGAATATATAATATTCTAAATTTTGTTTGGTCCATAAAATTTTGTTAACTACGATTTATATTATATTATTTATTTATTTTAAAAAATATTAATAACAAAAAAAAAACAAAAAAACAGAGAAATATGTTAGATGATTTATGTTCTCAAATGTCCAAAATACTTTTAATGTATAATACTATTTTTTTCTTTTCAAGTTTCATATAAATGTGTCAGATATTTTTAAGTTCATGTTGTATATATATTATCAAACTTTAATTCAAAATGTGGAAAATCATTTGGAGTTCAACGTTTTATAGAATTGTTCATGTTTTTCACATAGTGACAATATTCTCCTCTTGAATTCAAAAACTTGGCCGAGTTACCGGTTTTGGAGCCGTAAAAAACTTTAACATGGCCACACACCTCGATTTTTGCTACTCGGTCGGCACAATAAATTGGTAAAAGATTAAAGGTCGATTTAACATAACTAAATACTATTATTCAGATTAATTACCAAATAATAATAAAAATTTTGTTTTTAAGCCTAATCAAAAAGATAGTCTTTGGATTTGTTACGGTCCATTTCATTTTACTCGATTGAAAGAACATGCTATATTTATATTAATTATTTTATTGATGAGTTTCATAAATTTCGATGTGGGACATTTATATTTCGTAGATATAAAGATCTCTAATATATTTAATGCTTATAGAGATTCTATATATAAATTATTTCCTAAAATCTTGAGAAAATATTAACAAGGAAACAAATAGTAAGAAAATATGTAAATATGTTAGGTTATTTAATGTTAAAAAATATTCAAATTACCCTTAATGAAATACACGGCTAGACTGAAAGGTAGAGACAATTAGTGGAAAAAAAACAAAAGTGTATCATGTTTTAATAGTATAGATTAATTATTTTATTGATGAGTTTCATAAATTTCGATGTGGGACATTTATATTTCGTAGATATAAAGATCTCTAATATATTTAATGCTTATAGAGATTCTATATATAAATTATTTCCTAAAATCTTGAGAAAATATTAACAAGGAAACAAATAGTAAGAAAATATGTAAATATGTTAGGTTATTTAATGTTAAAAAATATTCAAATTACCCTTAATGAAATACACGGCTAGACTGAAAGGTAGAGACAATTAGTGGAAAAAAAACAAAAGTGTATCATGTTTTAATAGTATAGATTCTTATACTCCGCCTTTTTCAAATAATCTGTATTCTAGGAAAAATATTTGTTTCAAAAATACCAATTTTTTTCAATGTAGATAGTAATAATAAATAACAAATTTCAAAAAACAATATTGTATTTATTGAATTCCGATTGGCTATCACTTATAGGAAATAGTTAAACCCAAAATCCAATACAATTATAATCAAAAATTAAGATGTTTTCGTGTGAAAATAGTGAAACGTGTATCTTATTAAAACGGAGGGAATATATTATAAATGATTTTGTAAACGCCGATATCTTAAATCAATTAGCATTATCTTTAGATAGTTGACTTTTCTAGTTAATTTGTGCCGTACATAGTACACGAGAAATTGTTTAAAATACAACAAGTTAAGTACCACTTTTCAAATATATATTCAATCAAAAATATACTAACATCTGTGTTTAAGTTTTAGTGATTAGTGTTTATGGTTTAGTATTAAACGGTTGGGTTTATATATATTTTATAAATATCTTGAAAAAAATAGCTTAGTGATATTCTATCACAAATTTAGGGTATTTATGGAAATAGTAATTCATTAATAGTAAATATAAAAAATGATATCAAACTTGTGGTAGAATTGAAATTTTACCATATTACAGCTAATATGTTACAAACATTGCGAAAGATTGTTGGTCTATGCATCGTATACTTTTACAGTGTATGATTGAGTCTGGCCTTAGGCAGTTATAGTTTGCTGTGAGGATCTCTCTTCTTTGTTTCTTTGACATTAGCTACACGATGTGAGCTTTTGTTTTGCCTTGGGACTTGTGGTAGCAGGTTGCAAAATCTTGCGGTTTCTATTGAATTTACTCAGTGATGCCAAGACTGATTTTTTTTTCTTAACATGTATATATCAACAGAATTGTAGGACAAGTTGCTGTTTCTGGAGAACACTAATGGGTATAGTGTCTTATGCTACAAACGAGAGTTGAGACTAATACTTGTAACTTAATGGATTTGATCAACTTGATAACTCATTGCTGTCTCTTCTTCTTGTAGGTTCACAGGATAGGTCAAACTTTGAAGGTATGAGCCCGCGGGCCGACCCGCATACCCGCTGCTATAGTGCGGGTCGGGATTGGTCATAGGGTTCAGGGCCCGCGTCCCACAGCGGTACGACCCGCAAACACCCAACTGAAAATAGTACCGCAGGGGGGCGGGACAAATGGGTTGCGGGAAAGCCCAATTGCCATCTCTTTATATCCCTTTTATAGTCTTATGTAGTTTATATACACAGATAACAGTGGCTCTACAGTTGTCGTCATTGGGTATTAGAAGTGAAAATCACGTCGAGCGAAGCAATACATACTTACATACATAGTCAACGCAACGTTACCGGCACTGCTTTCGGTTTTTGAATAGTTTTGCAATTTTTAATTGCACACGTTGCATTCAACATAACTTTTTCTAATCACAGACATGTTAACTACTCTTGACTTAGCTGCATACAAGCTGTCTATCGAATATTTATACATACATATAGTTTTTCTTTTTGCAACTGATTTTTACATACATATAGTTAAGCCACTGCAATATTTATATACACATTCTGTTTAGTTTCCTGTGTTTAACAGTCATTGATCATATTAATGGATTTTAGTGCCTAACTGTTTTGGATCTTAAGTAGTTGGCTTTTCTTGTTAGTCTGTACAATTCATGTACTGTATTTATACAACTAATATTTTTGTCAAGTGAATATTCTACAAACATTGCAGAAGCACGTTGGCAAAATATAATCGTTGACTATACACTCTATAAATGTGCACATGAAGAAACGAAAATAGAAAGAAGCAGACGAGATGTTTAATTTGATTTCAATCGCTCTAGTTATCGGACTCATTGTAACAGCGGCGGCTTATCTTTTCCGATCAAAGCTGAATCTTCCACCAAGCCCGGTAGGTTTCCCGGTGATCGGACATCTCCACCTGGTCAAAGATCATGCTCATCGTTGCCTACGAGACCTCTCTAAAAACCTCGGTCCAGTGTTTTTCCTCAGGCTTGGCTCTCGTCGAGCCGTAGTCGTCACATCAGCTTCAGCAGCCGAGGAATTCTTATCCCACGGAAATGATGTCGTTTTTGCAAACAGGCCAATTATAACTATGGGTAAATACGTTGCTTACAACAACACGACGGTTCTCGTAGCTCCCTACGGAGACCACTGGCGCAATCTCCGTCGTATCTGCACCGTGGAGATCTTCTCCGCCGCTCGTCTCAAAGCATCGTTGGAGATCCGGAGAGACGAATCGAGGTCTCTGCTTCGGACGATCCACGCGGCGACATCAAAAGGAGGAGACAACTCTGTCCGAGTGGAGCTACGACCGTTGCTTTCTGGATTAACGTTGAACGTCGTCATGAGAATGGTCGCTGGAAAACGATACTACGGCCAAGATAACGCAGAAGCTAAGGAAGTGAGGGAGCTGATCAGGGAAATGTTCGAGCTAGCAGGATGTCCATACGTCGCTGACTTTCTTCCAATTTTGAAGCTGTTTGATTTCGATGGATACATAAAGAAGTTCAAGAAACTTGGCTCGAAATTGGACAAGTTCTTTCAGGGTCTAGTCGACGAGCACAGAAGAAACAAAGGAAAAACAGAGTTCAAGAACACAATGATCACTCATTTGCTAACTCTTCAAGAATCGCAACCTGAGTACTACACTGACGAGGTCATCAAAGGACTCGTAGAGGTTAGTGAATTCTTTTATATATATTTCTCTGGTTTTAACTCATTATCATAAAAATAAAACACCGTTTCATTATATACAGGTGATGATAGTTGCCGGGACGGACTCAACCGCAGTGACGTTAGAATGGGCCATGGCTAACCTTCTAAATCATCCAGATGTTCTTGCAAAAGTCAAGACAGAACTAAAAAATGTAGTCTCAAGAGAAGGGCGTTTGATGGAGGAATCCGATACGACCACTTGTACATATCTCAATAATGTGATTTCAGAGACTCTTCGACTCTATCCTGCTGTGCCAATGCTGCTCCCACACTTATCGTCTGTTGACTGCAAAGTTTCTGGGTATGACATTCCACGTGATACATGGCTACTCATCAATGCGTGGGCTATTCAGAGAGACCCAAAACTATGGGATGAGCCTGAGGCGTTTAAGCCGGAAAGGTTTGACAGTGAGGAATTAAAGACTTATCGTGGTAAGTTTCTACCATTTGGAATAGGTAGAAGAGCGTGTCCTGGAATGGGGCTGGCCCGACTTGTATTGAGCTTAGGTTTAGGGTCATTGATCCAGTGCTTTGATTGGGAGAAGGATGAAGATATGGCTATTGACATGTCAGAAGGAAAGGCTCTTAACATGCCTAAAGCAGTGCCTTTAGTTGCTAAATGCAAGTCTTCTCCAATCTTAGACAACATTGTCATTTAGTTTCTCTTGATCTATTCTATAGACGGTCATTTACATTGCTAACAAGAACATAATGATTTCCTTTTGTGTTGTTTTCTTTAGACTTTTCTCTATCGGCTCTTTATCTCTCTTTTTCCTCTTGATTTATTCTATGGACTGTCATTTACATGGTTTTTTTTCTCAAACTGCCAAATTTAAAGTATAAATTATTAGAGTTCAAATATAAATTAATTCTATTTTAAAATATATTTAAAATTATTATTTGTGCTCATGACACAGAAAATCTTCTAGTTATTATGTATTAAGTGGTTGTCTTAGTTTATACATAAAAAATATTTTCAAAGTAATACAAATTTTCTATTTATATCTATTCTCTTAGATGGAACGTAATAAAAAAAGTTCAAATAAAAATAATGTTGATATTAAGAAAATAAATATCATTCCTTTAAAACATAATTTGAAGCAACATAATATATATTTTCAAAGTAATAAATATTTACTTTATATCTATCTATTTTATTAGATGAATACATAAAATAATTAAATAACATAATCTGGAATATTTTTAATTGACGAAAATGATTTATAATCAGTATAATTGAGATGTTTTATTCAGTTCTGCATAAACTTTAGCTGACTACGAATATTTATAATTTTTTAAAAAAAAAATCTATAAAAGTATTTTGCTTATATAAAATGATTATTAAAAAAACAATTTTGGTATTATTTTTAAAGAAATATCCTAGGATAGCCCTAAATTTTTTTGTCACAAATATAGTCTCTAAAGATCAAAATGACCAAAATATTCACTAAAGATATTAATATACATTTATACCTCTAGAGTTTACTAATCTAGACATTAGAGTTTATAGTTAAGGGATGGGGTTTTAAAAATTTATAAAATAAATATTAAAATTTAAATATTTTTTTAAAATAGTTTTAAAAACCATTTTCGAATTTTAAAAAGAAAAATTTCGAAAAAAACATTTCAAAATGTTTTTTATAAAAACTTTCGAATTGAAAACATATAATTTAAAACTATTAAAATTATTATTATTTTTTATTTTTATATTTTTTTATTTCTTTATTTATTTACATTTATATATCTAGGGTATAAAGCTCTTTTAGTTATTAAATGAATTATTTCGGTATTTTTCTTCCTTAAGGCTTTTTTATGACAAAAACACGAAAATGATCTATTTAGAAAAATTGCCCTATTTTTAATAGATATTATAAAATATAACATTTTGCTGGACCTAAACTTCAATGTGTAGTATTTCATTAGATATATCCATTCACTAAATATACCCAAAACATTTAAGCTTGGGATAAGAAATCATTTGCGATGGACTTTAGGCAAATTAGCCATTTTTTTGTCCATTCCATTACATTATTCACACACCTCCTATTAAATTTGGTTATCATAATTGTTAGTTAACCAAATAATACCTTTTGTTTTATATACTACTAGCATTTAGCCCGCCCTACGGCTAGGTTATCAAATGATCAGATAATTTAGATAGAAAAAATAAATATATAATATTGATTGTTGGTATTTTTAGATATGTATGCTAGTTTAATTTTTTGTATATGCTCCTTGAGTTTGTGTCTGTGCTACTAGGCCTATGACTTATTATTCGGGATTCGGATCCGATCCGAAATCCACTCCGAAAATAGGATATCCGGGGTGCTCGGATCCGAATCCAAATAGTAAAATCTTGAATCCGTCAAAACCGAATCCAAATCCGGATACCTTAATTTTGGGTCAGATATCCGGATCCAGATCCGTGTTATTTAAACATATCAATTTTTTATTTTTATTAATAATTATAATTGATATATTAATATTGATACATATGTCATATATTTTTATATGATTTTAATAATATTATATGCATAAATATATTCATAAATTTTGTAAAAAAAATATTTAATTTATGTGATATTTTTAGATTTTTTGTATTGTAAAAAATAATTTTAACTTTTAAATTATTTTTGTGGATCCGGATCCGAGTCTGGATACTCACGAGTATCATAATTTCTAGACGGATACCCGATAGCCGGATATCCGAATTTGGATATCAAAATCATGGATCCGACGGAAACGGATTCGAATACAGATACCCCAATTATTCCGGATCCGTCCCAGGCCTATGTGCTACAAATGTTCTTGTTTAAGTGAAACTATAATGTCATACTCAAGCTCATAAATGAAATTGTAACCATTAGATTAGATATTAGGAACAAACTCAACTGTTGGATGTGTTAATTTTTTTCCTATGATAAATTGATGACATCAGCGGTTAAAAAAATAAGTTTGCTATTATTATATATAGATTTGTTAATCTATACAATTTTTCTATCAAGAAAGCGTATAATGGTTAATTTTTTTAAAAGATACAATTATTTAATGAGTGAACATGTCTTCTGCTTAGGTGATCGAATCTTTAAAGGTCTTTATTATGAAAGGGTTCAACGTTTAAGCTTCTTGAAATATACGGTTATGAAAAATATTCTATGAGAGGGTTCAATGGTTGTTCTAGGAAAGACGTAACTCTTTAAGGGATGAACACGTCTATTTTTAAGTGAAACTATGATGTCATACTCAAGCTCCTAGATGAAATTGTAACTGTTAGATTAGAGATTAGGAACAAATTCAACCGTAAGATTTTTCAAAAAAAAAAAAAAAGAACTCAACCGTAAGATTTTATTTTTTTCTTATAATAAATTGATGACGTCAGCGATTAAAGAAAATAAGTTTCCTGGTATATATAGATTTTCTGTGGTATAAGTTGCAACTAGGTGATGACCCGCGCCCTGCGCGGGGTGAATAGACTAAGGTAGGTTGTAATTTTTAAATTATAGATAGATGGCTAAACTCTTTTTGTATAAAAATTCTGGTGATAAAATGATCTCTTTTTGTTCTGAGAGATATATGCAGTGTGTCTATTTTTTGTTCATAGTTATGTTAGTCATAGTTGGAAAAAATCTGAATGTCTCCAGCCTTAGGAAGAGAAGAAACATATTAGCATGGATAAATCATCAGTTGTATTTGTCAGTCACATGATGGAATAAAGTACTTATATGACTAATATCTGAACAACTTAATAGAATACTAATGACTTTTTCGTTTTCAATCAAATTATACCGAAAGACTCGCAATCAAATTATTGATTTCATAAGACAAAAAAGAAAACAAAGACAATGTAATAATAAAATATAAAAGTAAGATAATTTAAAAACTGATAAAACAATGATAAAACAACATCCGCTATGAAAGATAACTTCAGAAATCTCTGTTTGCAATCCTACAAAGAGCAATTACAAATTTTATAAGCTTACCAAACATCACAGACTTATAAATCAGATCTCACAAAGTTAAGCGTATTACCTATTTCTAAAAGCATCAATTTCTGGAACATTGCTGGGCTCAAACAACACTTTGGAAAACCCTTCAATGTTAGTCAAGTTCTTGAATCGACCTTATAAAATAATCAAAATAATTAGAGCTAAATTTTCAGCTTATATCATCTCCACCGTTTTTTTATTATAACATTACATTACCTGTTCTCCAATTAAGTTGCCAAAACTGTAAAACACAAAGTACAACGTTTGCATCTGCCGAATTCCATAAATCTTGGAAAACGTGAGCAAGTTTTCCATAAGCAACACACTTAATGACGACGTTACTGTAAAAGTGAGAAGGAAATACTATTTCAGCACATATTAGGTCTATAAATTTCACAATTATAAGAATATAAAAGTCAAAAACTTACTCCATATTCACTACAAAATAACGTATCCTATGATCGATAAAACCATTGTTTCCGGCAGTCGGTTCTGTCATATATTCTTCAAGAAATCCTACACCTACCACAGCCCCGTAAATATCTGTTTAATATGAGAAAATCATGTAATCAAGTTTAGACGCCATTCAGGTAAATAAGTAAAGATTCATGGTAACTTGGTAACTTTCTAAATATAACAAATTAGACATAATAGAAAACATACCAATAGAAAACTTCGGATTGACAAAGCCATGATAGACGTCAAGGAAGTTTGGAAAACAATAGAAGTTGGACTTGGGGATCGGATCGATCTTCAATATGAGGGAGGAGTTACTGAGTTAAAATGGTATCGGTTCTTTGTCAACCGAACACGCTCTGATGTAGGATTCAAACTGAAATTATTAATTTCGTAGCAGTGACCTTCCTCCATAGGAATCTCGGTTGAAGAATCCAAATCTCCGAAGAATGTGGCTTGCATGGTATTTTCCTGTTTTAGACACGTGAATTACGTTAGTGAAACCTAAAAAAAAATTAACAACACAAATAAATATAAGTGTAATCAGTAAAAATAGCTAACTTTCTCATCTCCTACTATCAGTTCGGTTTTCTGAAACATCGATCGAACTTCTGTCTTTCCCTTGAAGATAACCTTAACCCGGACAGCAAGTAAAGGTTTGAACGGACATAGTGCACTCAATAATATATGACCACCCATAGCAAAAACAATGTAAGAACAATGAGATCGTTTTACAGAGCTAATGTCTAAGCTTTTACATATATACGATTTATAGACGTTAGAAGACAATTCGATTTTTTGAATATATACGATTTACAGAGCTAATTATTTAGTAAACTAATGATTTTTTGAATCAATAGGTAATAAATTAGCGATTAATTGGCTCGAAATATATATTACTTCCTTGTTTAGATTTCGTAATTGATACAATCAGAAACATTCACGATTTTTTGAATCAATAGGTAATAAATTTAGCGATTAATTGGTTCAAATTATATATTACTTCCTTGTTTAGATTTCCTAATTGATACAATCAGAAACATAATTTCCGATATTAATGCTCATAAATACATCTCAGTTTATTGACAACTATATTCACAAGTGGATTATATTTTTCATGTAACTAATAATCTATACGAAATAATCATATAACTTACTAATAATCATATTATACATATTAAATATTTATGGTGCGTATTTATATAGATGCAATTTGTATATGAATATTTTTAACATAGCGTCTAACTGATTTGATAAAAGCATTGATCATGGACTATGATGCCGTTTGAATCTAATCTTTTGACTAATTGATTGATACAAATTTACAAATTCCATTTAATCCCTCAATTTAAGCACCAATGTTTTAAAATTAAGGAAACAACACGTTTCAACACACAATCTGGTTATCATCTATCATGTAATTTTTGAAAGTTAATATTGCTTCCTATATGTTGATTTACTAATTATATTACTTTCCATTATTTTGAAAAAAATATTTTTTTAACTAATTCACCAAGCATACTGCAAAAAAAAAAAGTGAACTTACATTCGAATTAATGAGAACCATCTCAATGGTTAGGCCACCAGCAGCCGAGTACTGCTTCCACAATCGAATGATGCTCACCCTCACTCTCCACATCGTCTTAAAAGGTTTCAAATCAGCAACCGTGTTCAAACCTGCCATTTTTTTTGCTTGAAAGGAAGAGTTTGGATATTGGTAAGAAAGAAAAGACTGCGATGAGGAGATGTGAATGTTAGGATTGGTATATATATATATATACTTATGAACGTGCAATCTTTAGATTTGAACTTACAAAATCAAATCGATAATTTTAAATCAATTAGCGATAATCACGAATGATTATAATCTTCGTATTATACTTGCCCTTTGTATATCTATGAACGTGGTATTACTTGCCTTAAACCCTCGTATATTTAATCAAAACATCTCAAAAAAGATAATCAAAACCGAAGAGAGAATATCTTACCTTTCATTAATAACGTAATTGCCGTAATTTATTAACCAGTTTCCAAAAATTTCACGGCGAAATAGAGCCTTTAACCAGTTACCTTTGATTATATTCATCTCAAATTTGACTTCTCATAATCAAAAACATCAAAATAAAATCACGTCTTTGAGTAAATCACGTCTTTGAGTGACTGATAGAATGGAAGTTTGAGTTAATCACGTCTTTGTGATGTTATTGTCCGGATCAAAACTTTCATGTTTATCTGAATCAAGACAAAAAAATTCCTTTTTGATACCATTAAGAAGTAGTACTTTGATCGTAATATTACATTATTACTTAACTACAAATATATAAGATTCGACCATATAATCTTAATATTACTTAACTACAAATATATATTACTTAACTACAAATATATAAGACTCGACCATAATCTATATATTTCTTAACTACAAATATATAAGACTCAACCATAATGTTAATATTACTTAACTACAAATATATAAGACTCAACCATATAAATAGAGCAGTTATATATAACTATATATGACTATTTGTTTATATGTTGATTATTTGCTTATATTTACATATTGATTATTTGCTTATATTTACATAAATATATATATAAAAATATATAAGACTTATAAGGCTATGTAAGAAATATAAGACACATGGATTTGATAGACAATTTTCTGCGCGGTGGAGATGATGGACCTTTAGACAAATTACGATCACATGATAGATCATATGCTTTGCCAAGAAAATAACAAAATAATGTAACAATATTTTGAGTGACTAAAAAAGGTTGTTCCATAACAATGGCAATGCATGTAATTATTCTAGTCAAAGGAGGGTTATTAGTTAAAGGGGCTGAGAAGAGCTAAGGTAATGCCACATAGTAAATGGCATTGTTGTTATTAACACATGATGATAAGGTTATTTTGTTATAATGTTCCTATTTTAATACTAAGGGGATGTTTTTTTTTTTTTTTTTTTTTGAGGCTATAAGTTGCAATGTTACACTGTCCCTCTTTTCGTTTTCTCTCTCGCTAAAGGCGATTTACAGAGAGACGCATCTTTCAGGAGTTCCCACCGGATTTCATCGTTTTCCGGCGGCTACGGCCAGATAACAGTGGCTCTACAGTTGTCGTCATTGGGAAGTATAAGTGAAAATCACGTTGAGCGAAGCAATACATACATACATAGTCAACGCAACGTTACCTGCACATACTTAGGATCAACAAGACATGCTTTCGGTTTTTGAATATTTAGTTTTGCAATTTTTAATTGCACACGTTGCATTCAACATAACTTTTTCTAATCACAGACATGTTAACTACTCTTGACTTAGCTGCATACAAGCTGTCTATCGAATATTTATACATACACATAGTTTTTTTTTTTTTTTTTGCAACTGATTTTTACATACATATAGTTAAGCCACTGGAATATTTATACACACATTTTGTTTAGTTTCCTGTGTTTAACAGTCATTGATCATATTAATGGATTTTAGTGCCTAACTGTTTTGGATCTTATATAGTTGGCTTTTCTGGTTAGTCTATACAATTCATGTACTGTATTTTTACAACTAATATTTTTTTCAAGTGAATATTCTACAAACATTGCAGACGCACGTTGGCAAAATACAATCGTTGACTTTCGACACCATTAATGTGCACATGAAGAAACGAAAATAGAAAGAAGCAGACGAGATGTTTAATTTGATTTCAATCGCTCTAGTCGTCGGATTCATTGTAGCAGCGGCGGCTTATCTTTTCCGATCAAAGCTGAATCTTCCACCAAGCCCGGTAGGTTTCCCGGTGATCGGACATCTCCATCTGCTCAAAGTTCCTGTTCATCGTTGCCTACGAGACCTCTCTCAAAACCTCGGTCCAGTGTTTTTACTCAGGCTTGGCTCTTGTCGAGCCGTAGTCGTCACGTCAGGTTCCGCAGCCCAGGAATTCTTATCCCACGGAAATGATGTCGTTTTTGCAAACAGGCCAATTCGTACTATGGGCAAATACGTGTCTTACAACAACACGGCGCTTAGCGTAGCTCCCTACGGAGACCACTGGCGCAATCTCCGTCGTATCTGCACCCTGGAGATCTTCTCCCCCACTCGTCTCAAAGCCACGTTGGAGATCCGGAGAGACGAATTGAGGTCTCTGCTTCGGACGATCAAGGCGGCAGCGACATCAGAAGGAGGAGACAACTCTGTCCGAGTGGAGCTACGACCGTTGCTTTCTGGTTTTACGTTGAACGTCGTTATGAGAATGATCGCTGGAAAACGGTGTGAAGCTAAGGAAGTGAGGGAGCTGATCAGCGAAACGTTCGAGCTAGCAGGATCTCCATGCATCGCTGACTTTCTTCCGATTTTGAAGCTGTTTGATTTTGATGGACACATAAAGAAGGTAAAGAAACATGGCTCGAAATTGGACAAGTTTTTGCAGGGTCTGGTCGACGACCACAGAAGAAACAGAGGAAAAACAGAGTTCAAGAACACAATGATCACTCATTTGTTAACTCTTCAAGAATCGCAACCTGAGTACTACACTGACGAGATCATCAAAGGACTCGTACAGGTTACTGAATTCTTTTATACTTCCTCTATTTTATAATAAGTGTAATTCTAACATTTTTTTATTGTTGCATAAAAAATATCACATTAGAATTTCAATACAAACTATACTCATTTTCAGTTTGAAACTAATTGCAAACTGCACTGATTTTGTAACAACTTAAATATTTTTCAATCATTTTATAATCTGTGTGAAAACTGTCAAAATGACACTTATACTGAAACGGAAGGAAAATATTTCTTTGGCTTCAACTCATTATTAGAGATAAAATAAAATAAAACATGATTGGATCTTTTCATTATATACAGGTGATGATAGTTGCCGGGACGGACACAACCGCAGTGACGTTAGAATGGGCCATGGCTAACCTTCTCAATCATCCAGATGTTCTTGCGAAAGTCAAGACGGAACTAAACAACGTTGTCTCAAGAGAAGGGCGTTTGATGGAGGAATCCGATACAACCACTTGTACATATCTCAATAATGTGATTTCAGAGACTCTTCGAATGTATCCTGCTGGGCCATTGCTGGTCCCACACTCATCTTCCGTTGACTGCAAAGTTGCTGGATATGACATTCCACGTGGTACAACGCTAATCATCAATGCCTGGGCTATTCAGAGAGACCCAAAACTATGGGATGAGCCTGAGGCATTTAAGCCAGAAAGGTTTGACAGTGAGGAATTAAAGACTTATCATGGTAAGTTTCTACCATTTGGAATAGGTAGAAGAGCGTGTCCTGGAATGGGGCTGGCCCAACTTGTATTGATCCTAGGTTTAGGGTCATTGATCCAGTGCTTTGATTGGGAGAGGGATGAAGACTTGGCAGTGGACATGTCAGAAGGAAAGGGTCTTAGCATGCCTAAAGCAGTGCCTTTGGTTGCTAAATGCAAGTCTTCCCCAATCCTCGACAACAATGTCATTTAGTTTCTCTTGATTTATTCTAAGGGCGGTCATTTACATTGCTAATAAGAACGTAATGATTTCTTTTTGTCACATTTTCTTTCGACATTTCTCTATCCTTCTCTTTATCGCTCTTTTTCCTCTTTCTTTCTGTTACAGGGTTTAATGGTTTATGAATTGGTTATTTCAAATATTAGTTCTGGTTATACTTGTTTGGTTTATTTAAATTGGTCTAGTGGTTTCACTTTATATGTTTGCTTATGAACATTTGGGAAAGTTAGTAGGGGTTATTGTTTCTACTATTTTCATGGATTTGAAAAAAAATGGATTTAGAAATCTTTGACAAATCATTTGATTTTAAGATCAAGCATAAAGATTTCAAAACGAAAATAAGTGGATTATTATAAACAAATATATGGATTTGAAGTTCTCATTATTGCTTATTCAAACATATACTCTCACAGAAAATTAGCAACAATTAGTAATACGGTATCTAGTGCATCATCTTTATGCTATAAGATATATTTCTTTTTCTGAAATATCTTATTGTCCAAGAAATTCTGGATTCATGTTTGATAATGTATATTGCCAAGTTTGATAAAAAAAAAAAAGATAAGAACCTATCAAAACAAGCATGACCATATTGCCAAGTTTGATAAAATCCAATTTCTTGTTTCATTTGATGGTGTTTTCTTCTTGATTTGTTATTGCTTCTGTTATATGAATCACAATAGTATGATAACTAACTCAACATGTTTGTATGAAAGACACGTTTTGTTTCCACCTCTCTTGAAATTAATTCAGTGTAGTCTGGAGACTTCAATAAGCAAACTCCACCACCTCTTCTTTTGTTGCAGCCACTGTGTCACTTTCCAGAATTTCAACCTAATAGTACGGTTAATTTCAATTTAAAAGTCGAAGAAGTGACGATAGTGTCTCGCTTCAGTCTTCACAAGAGACAACAGCTCGAGAAACTTATTCAAAGGTATCTGAAAGAAAGTAAAGACGCTTTAATTCGAGTCTTGCCGGTACGGCGAGAAGTTAAAGCACTCCGGCCTATGAAACCTCGGGCGGACAAAGTCACAAGGCTGTGAGTCTCTGGTGAAGAAGGTTCCTAAAACATGTGAATCAATATATCAACCAACGTCTATTAATACAAATCCAATCAAAATAACAACGCTCAACTCAATATTTGGTCCTTAGTATTTTACTCATAAAAATATTTATAAACCCACTCAAATCTAAATCCAAATCAAGTTTATAAATAAATTCATACTATTGAATAACACCTGATTCTAAAATCTATTTTAAAATCACAAATCAATAATAACATATTTGAAAATGGATTTTAAAATGATAGAACCAATAACACTAAATTTGCTTAAATTTATAAATTCATTAAAATATACAAACCAATAACACCCCAATCAAACAATCAAAATATTATCTTATCACTTATTCTCTCTCTATTCATCATCACATCATCGCTTTCATCCATTATCATCACCATTGAAATCCTTGTTCTAGATATGGTCCTTATCATTCAGTGAGTTTCTCCTGGGGCGTTGATTCATCGATCTTCGAAACTAGATCCAGCTTAGAAATCCAAGAGGATTCAAAGTTCGGTGAATCAAAGCCCATGAAAAGATAACATAGGAATAAAAATGCCCTGTTCGTTCATGTATTTGGTCCATCATCTAGATGTTGCATTTAAATGCAACATCTAGATAGATTCTGATTCGTTGACTACTAGAGCAAGAGGGCCTTTCCTACTTTCCCCAAGGTTTCAAGATCCATCTTTCAGGTTCCTTTCAAGCTGTAAGGCTCGCTCTGTTCTCGAGGCTTGGTTGTCTCTCCCCTCGCATCTGTGTCAACTGCCCAAGCTCCAGTCCAGCTAGAAGAGGTGTTGTTAGGAGCGGCATTACATCCAGATGTTGTTCATTTTTATAGTTAGCATTTGCATCCAGATACAATATTTGGATGTTATGTTTCGTTTTTTTATATTTCAAAATAGCATTTGAATATTATTAGTTAAAATGATTAAAAGGCATGATTTTTATTCATAAGAAACATGGTTTTCCAGTTTCGGCAAGAAAACGTGTTTTTCAGGTTTCGACGAGAAAACACATTTTTCGGCTTTTAGTAGGAAAATGCATTTTCGGGTTTTAACTAGAAAACACATTTTTATATAAATACATACGTTTATATATATTATAAGATATAAGTTATGCATCTTATATATCGTATACATTATAATAACTTAATAGTTAGTATTTTCATAAATTAAGATATATCTTACACATCTTATATTGCATCCGAATACATTTATATATCTTGTTTTAAAGATATATCTTATAAATCTTATTTTTATATATTTTATTTAATTTATGTAAATATATACATTTTAACACAATTAGTTGTAAGTGTGCTTAAACAGCATCAATAAATACAAAAGAAAACAACACTAACCAAATACCTACATTTTAATTATTTATTTATATATTTATTAGAATCCTAAACTCCACATTCAAAAAACCGTATCCTACCCCTCAACTCTAAACCCTAAGTCTACATTAGTTAATCCTAGAGTTATAAGTGTTTTTTCATTCCTTAAAAGTGAAGGTAAAAATGGTAAACATTAAAATGATACTAAGAATGTGGTATTTTTAATAATTTCTTTTTTTTTTTGAAAAAAAATTATCGATCATTAGCTTAATTAATTTTTTTTCCAGTTTAACGCATTTTAACTAAAATAGAAAAATAAAAAAATAAAATTATGAAATATAATATAAATAAATAAAAATTATTTAATAAAATATAACTTTAACTTTTTGAAATTCAAATAAAATCAAATTGAAATAGTTTAAAAAAATCAAAGGAAATAAGATTAAAATACATGGTTTTTTCTAAACTGCCAAATTAAAATATAAATTATTAAAATTCAAATATAAATTAATTATTTTTTAAAATATATTTAAAACTTTTAGTAATGCGCATGACGCAGAAAATCTTCTAGTTATAATGTAATTAAGTAGTTGTCTTAGTTTATAAACAATTTGGGAAATAATTTAATCCCTTTTCTATTATTTGAGGAGCATTCTTGATAATAAACCTTTGCATAATGTGGTATTATCAAGATTGTCATTACTGATGTGGCACTTTGAGAGTTCTCCTCATGACCTTTGGTAAGCCCTTTCTTCGCTAGACTATTTAAATGTTATGCCATTGTTCATTTAACTATAATGTTTGTCATATACTATAATTGGATCGATGTATTTTTTGTAAGTTCAATATATTCATGAGAATCTTCTATCCATTATTACTCAACACGTTTTATTTTTAAACGTAGTTTATCTTATTTTTTCTATACGTTAAATTATATCTTTGACAAACCTTCATATATATATATATATATATGTTCTTACTGTGTCTCCTCAGCATGTTATTATCTATTGTTTTAGTATAGAAAATATTTGACAAACTTTTATAAATATATTTGTTCTTACCAAAGCTTCATATATTCATGCGAATTCTTACCACATAAATAACATTTTTAAATGTATTATATCTTAAGTTATTTTGAAACGTATGATATCCTTGATCAACCTTCATATACATTTGTGCTAACTTTGTCTTCTTCAGCATATTATTTTATATTCTAACGTATGTTTTGTCGTGGTAGCATATACTATTTCAGTTGATGTTTCTCTATACACATCTCCTTTTTATATATTCTATCGATATTATAACTAACCAGTCGGACGATACAGATTCGCATGGACTATGACGTACCTTATGAATATTTTTAAAAAGAATAGAAAGTTACAAAGTTTGGCCTTTCCACACTTTAATCTTTCCAAATGAGATTTGCTAATTATAGTAATATATCCATGATTTGATCGCGTGATTGAGTATGAATAATTGATGCCATATTATGACGCGTTTTCAAAGTTAAATTTGATTGGACGATACCAATTTGCTAATGTTGTTTAATTCCTAAACTTCAGCACCAAGGTTCTCAAATCTAGAAATACGTCAATCACCTTTTAATCAATCAGGTTAATTTAGAAAGTTTATATTTATACGTAAATGTTGATTACGAATTGTATTAGTTTCCATAATATTGTAATTACGAGCTAAAAGTTAGGACGTGACTCGATTAAAATATGGAAATATAATATTCGCTACTCTCTAAACTTTGTTAATCAAAGTCCTTAGTGTGATCCCTATATATAGCAGCAGATCAAAATTCAACGACATTACAACCTAGCATTGTAGTATACTAGACAAAAAAAGTATCATGAATTTCATCGTTGAATTGACACCAAAGAAATCAATGTGGAAGATTAAGGCGAAAGTCATAAGACTTTAGAAGCAGTACTCGGCTGATAGTGGAGAGACCATAGAAATAGTCTTGGTAGATGCAAAAGTAAGTATTATGATTATGGTATATCGTATTAAGCAGCTTACATATTATGTGCTTCGTCTTTTATTAATTTTTTCTGTTTCAATTTTTTAGGGGGATAAGATCCATACCTCGGTGAAAAAGGATCTGGTATCACAGTTTGGTCGTTTACTGAGTGAAGGATGTTCTAAGTTTATGTTTAACTTCTCACTAGATTAGGATCCGCGCCTTGCGCGGGGTGAGAATTATAAGAAATTATTCATACATTTGATTTTATAATTTTATTTTACATATTGGTTTAAATTGTAGTCAAAAGGTTGAGTACATATGGTATTGTGCAAGACGGCATTGAAATTTCCGTGTGATTTTTATAAATTTATTTTCCACCCATTGGTTTTAAAAAATGACTAAAAGAAAAAAACAATGACATTGAGCAAAGAATAGATTCTTGTTTTCAAACGACCCGATGGGTGAACAAAGCTTCAATCAGGAAAATACTTGAGATGATAAATTAGAAATGTTTAAAAGAAAAAGCAAACACTGCTGAAAATAGTAGGTAAAAAATATAAAGGTACGCATAGATATCTTCAGAAAGAAGTGTTTGGAATCCTGTAAGATGAAATGAAGAAAGAAATTAATCAGAAATGATGATATAATTTTCGTTATATAAGCAAGTTACCGTGATTAAAGCATTCACGTAATTGGCCAAGAAAAAATTTATAGCTGTGATCTTGTAATCAATATAATTTATATGACCTACCATATTTATCAAATTATATTGGATATAGAAGAAAGTACACTTCTGAGTTTTTGGCGTCTTCATTATGACTATATATCGAATCGTAAAATTTAATCGTCTTTATCAAATAGATCTTGAAGTATATATGTCCCCCTTTGTGATTAAATAAATCGGCAGTTAATGGAAATAGTCGCTTTCTAAAATTTGATTTTTATTATAATAGATTTTTATAGATTACCTTGACTATTTATTATAATGATAAATGCGGTAGCTGTCAATTACTAAAAAGATTAGACTAAGTTTTTTATTTCAAAAAAATAAAAAAAAAACATTGGGGAAAGCATATAAAAAAACATAGCATATGAATTGCAAGTTAAAACCAAAAGTATTGCTGGATAAATATGACACGAATATTTCTTCTAATCATGGCATAGGACTTCAAAATGGTGACGGCGGAATCCTGAGTACATAAAATCACGACGTCTTTAAACTTTCAACTAATTAGATGTTCAACAAAAACTAAAGTTTAGATGAACAATTAGGATGTTTGTACCTCATTCGGAATGACCTGATTTCAGGAATGTCAGGCTCAATCACTATTTTTGACATCCCTTTGATGTTTGTTACATTCTTGAAGCTACCTATATATAAAACCCGTTTATTATTAACTGAAATTGAAAGTGAGTAGAAAAAAGAAACATTCCTTTGGGGAAAATAAATCTTCTAAGTTACCTTCCTCCCGTTCAATACGCCAAAAACTCAAAACACATAGAACAATAGAACTAACTGTAGAGTTCCATAAATGATAAAACTTTATAGCCATGTCCCCATAGACAACACACTTCATTTCATCTAACCTGTAAGCGAGGGTCAAAAATAAATATTCTGAAACCCGTAATGATTCATTATTATATTTTTGAAAATATGTTTTTATGTTTAAACGCGGATACTCACCCGAGGTTGATCAATGAGAAATTTATTTTATGCTGTATCTCACCATAAATTTCATCATGATAAGGCTGGAGCTCCCCAATCCCAACTAAAGCTCCATAAAGATCTAAGACATTAAAAACATATGTTGCAATATTAATACATAGCTGATAATTTTATAATTTAAAAGTCCATTCAACTCAGACTATGTAATGTAATTAGATCCGAATACCTATACAGTATATTGGATGGGCAAGACCGCGTGCAATGTCAAGAAACTTTGCAAAACAATAGTAGTTGCTACATGTTTTTGGTTGAATTTGCACGACCACAGTAGAATTTGACATAACAATGTGGTATCGATTCTTGGTCAAACGTATCAAACCTGAAAAATGCATTACTTTGAAATTTCTTATATCAAACCAATCACCTTCATTCATAGTGATATGGTTTAAAGCTTCCAGCTCTTCGTATAGAGTTGCTTCTATCTTTGACCCCTTATTCAGAAAAATAAACAAAAATATTAATAAAATAAAAAAACTTTAATAAAAAAAGGGAAACGTAAGAATATATTAGAAATATTAAGACAAAAAAGGATGTATACAACATCTCTTACTTTCTGATCAACAAACACCATGGCTGATTTCTTTAACATTGTATCAGTAATTGTGACCCATTTGCTTATGACGCTAACACAAACTTGAGGATCACGGATCTCTCGATTCAAGTCAGCCAGAAAAGTGTGAACAGACATCATCGATAGTGAAATGAGTAACATAGTCTGAGCAAAGGACATATTTATACATAGTCAATAACTCAAGACCATGTTGAGTGGAGGATTTAACGCAAAGCTACTGACAGAATGTAACGCAAAGCTACTGACCGATGTCATCAACTTCAGCCAGTGGAAGATTTAACACAAAGCTAAATTCTGTAAGTAGATTTGCGTGAGGATTTAACGCAAAGCTAAATTCCCATGTATCTTATCACCCTAGCAAATATGAACAGAATCAAATAAGAAACAAAGACATCAAGTAAGAAACAAAGGTATCTTAACCTAATATAGAAACAAAGATAGAACTTACTCTAGAATTCACGAAAACCATTTCAATGGTCTCACCACTCGCCGTTGAATACTGCTTCCACAACCGAATTTTCTTAACCCTCACCTTCCACATTGACTTGAAAGGCTTCAAATCAGAAACGTTGTTCATTGCCGCCATTTCTTAACTTTTATTCGCTTTTCTTGCTTTTGATGAGTGAATGCCTACTTCAAAGGGATTTATATATTAGTATTATTTGCCATATATAAATCGGCTCGATGCGCAATCTTAGGCAGTAAATAACAAATTGCTGAATTGTCAATCAATGTTTAATACATTATAGGCGCGAATTTAGTAGTCAAATACGTCAATCATAAAATCATGGACGTACATTTATGTCTTGCATTAATATATACATGATTGACCTATAAATAGGAAAGTCGAGGATCAAAATTTGCATAATTTATGACTATGCGATGAGATTATGATCTTATTCGATTTAGTCATGCAATTATAACAATCCAAAATGGCGAAATCATAATGGCAAGAAAGATTATAGCAATCTGATTCAAAGCATTATTCTCGATCATCTTATACCATACCATATAGATTATGATCTTATTGATTTAGTCATGCCATATATAGAGCCAAAACGGTGAAATCATACTGGCAAGAAAGATGTTAGCAATCCGATTCATAACATTATTTTCGATCATCTTATACCAAAATAATATTTACTCAATATAATTTTTATATTGTTTTCTAATTAAGGATAATAGGTTAGACTTTAATTCCTAAATATATTTCTGCACGTTATGCAGTATATCATACCATATAGTTACATTTTTTAATATCTCCAAACATTATATATTACACTAAAAAGAAAAAGAGAAAGGAAAGAAAAATTTATATTGTTTTAATATCTTCAAACGTTATATATTATACTTAATATCTTCAAAAATTATATATTATACGATAGAAAAAGAAAAAGGGAAAGGAAAGAAAAATTTATAATGTTTTAATATCTTCAAACATTATATATTATACTTAATATCTCCAAACATTATATATTATATGATAGAAAAAGAAAAAGAGAAAGGACAGAAAAATTTATAATGTTTTAATATCTTCAAACATTATATATTATACTTAATATCTCCAAACATTATATATTATACGATAGAAAAAGAAAAAAAGAAAGGACAGAAAAATTTATATTATACGATAGAAAAAGAAAAAGAGAAAGGACAGAAAAATTTATAATGTTTTAATATCTTTAAGGGCAGAAAATTTTATAATATTATACCTAATATCTTCAAACATTATATCATACTATATTATACGATAGAAAAAGAAAAAGAGAAAGGAAAGAAAAATTTATAATGTTTTAATATCTTCATACCATATAGTTATATATTATACGATAGAATAAATTCTTGGCAAGTGTCTGAAACTGTTGGTATTTAAACGGATTGGTATGGAGTTAAGTTTTAATCAAATATCAATCGTTGTGGATCTATATATGGCAATATTTGACGATTTTAGATTCCAGGCTAATGTTAATTACTATGACGATTTTATATATGGCAATACTCGACGATGAGAATATGATATAAGTTGATTATGAATAGAAACCACAATGGCATTTGCATGTAATTTCTCTAGTAAATTAAGGGTGATTCAATATGTAGGCTGAGAGTGAGTGTGGTGCTGCTATGTATGCATGGCACACATGTAAATAACATACAACTTTAAGGTTACTCTCCCAAATTGCTTCTTGATTAATAAGAAAGGGATTGGCACCTTCTTGCGGTTCATACCGGACAACTGGTCATCCTTATAAGATTGGTTTTGAATTTTATTCAGTATTCATATTATGGAAGCAATAAATCTATTGAATATGTTATATTTTTATCTTAAATTCATATTAGATTTATAAATCGTTTGTTTACTGTAATAGATTTATTTCAATAATATATATTTCTATTAAAGCGATCTAGGTACCTTTGTTTTAAGTAAGAAACAAGAACTAGCTTATTATAAACATGTTCTATTTCGTTCAATCCCTTCTTAAATCTAATAATTTTTACTACAAACTTCATGTTTCGAAAATCTATACATTATAATCTCTCTAAATCCATTATCTGCGCAGGGCGCAGATCATCACCTAGTAAAATATTAAAAGACAAAGACTATTTAATGTTATGCTTCTTATAATAACTTCAGTGGCATATACTTACAATTAAGTGGTAAATCTTAGGGTTATTTTTTATTTGTACTTCTTAAAAAAAAATATTTGTATTATAATAATATTTTACAAACTACACTTATTTATGTATTGTAAAACTCTTTTGCCCTTATTTTAAATTCAAAACGTTTTAATAATGAAACTCAAAATTATTTGTATTAAACTATTTTGAAATAAGTATATTGAATTATAATAGTTAAAATTATATATGGATAACCGTTGAAATTTTTTTAACGGTATCTCTAAAACATATCTGATATTAAGATTATTCGTAAACCCTTCTATCGTATTTTTTTATATTAAATGCTTTGTAACTATAAAATCTGTTGTTTAGTCATGAAGTTTAAAAGCGTTGGGTATACAAAACCTAGCCGAGAACATAATAAATGATATGTTAATTGAGTTTTGAGAGATTAAAAAGAGTCAAAGAGTTTTCGATATAAAATACATCCATTAAATATATAGGTCAAAAGATTGTGAATGTTTTTATTGATTTTACAAGAAACATTATGTATTATTTTCTTGACTAACCATTTATTTTGTTGAGATAAGAAAAACCTTGGTGATTATAATTTATAAATTTATAAATATATTTAAGAGTCTAAATTATAACAAAAAAAAAATCATCAAACTCCAAAGTTACATGTTGACACGAATGTGTATTCCTCCTCAGATACAAAAAGAACTACACGATTAAAAAGGTACGAAAACCAAGAAGTTTTTAAACAAAAAAATATTAAATTCCAAAATTCTTTGTTGTATAACTTAAAACAAAACACAGAAATCATTATGTTTATTTGTTCTATTTCTATTAACTTTTTCTTTAAGTATTGAATTTATTATACTCTTAATTAGTTAGATAAGTTAAGTAACCACTTATAAATAAGTGTCATTTTCAAAAAATTATAAACATGGTGTAGTTTTCAAAATACATTCTCATTTGATGACATTTTTCCAAATTTTCCCATATATTTATATATAAGGGGTATAAAAATTTAAAATAAAAATAATCTTGATATTACGAAAATAAATATCATTCCCTTAAAACATAATTTGAAGCAACATAAAATATATTTTCAAAGTAATAAAATATTTTCATTATTTTTATTTTATCTATCTTGTTAGATGATTACATAAAATAATTAAATAACATAAACCTGTATATTTTTAATTGACAAAATTATTTTCAATTAGTATAATTGAGATGTTTTATTCAGTTTTCATAAATTTTAGCTGACTACAAATATCATATAATTAAAAAAACTAAAAAATTGATAAGTCTTTCGCTTATATAAAATGATTTCTTAAAATAATTAAAAAATTAAATTTAATATTTATTTTTAACAGATACTATAAAACGAAACTATAAAAATACTTTTACTATCAGCATATTTTGATCAAATAATTATTTAAATAGTTTTAAATAACATAACTATAGATACTTATAGTGAACTAAAAATATTACATTAGAAATATTGAAAAATTCTCGCATTTTTAATATTTAGTTTGGTATTTATTTTTATATTTTTATTTATGTTTTCAAACCTCAATACACCCATATTCAAAATACCAGCGTAAATATGGATTCTCATGTTTTAGAATATTTAAAATAATTTTGCAGTTTATTTTTAATAAATCTAAGGTATAAATTACAGTAAAACTTATAAAATATTTTAGTTATTGTAATTATATTTCAAAACTTTATCAGTTATGTTCGTTTATGTAATTTCTTACTGATCACCGCTTTATTTTCTAATTTTCATTTTTATAAAAATATTAAATTATTAAGTATTTAAAAAAAATATACTTATAAATCCGAAATGAAGAACATAACTAATGTGATAAATAAAACCAATTTGGTTTGAATTAATTAGAATCAATTATATTATACTTCAAATTGAGTTTTAAAGAATATATGTAATTATATATACTCATAAAATGAGTACCTAGACTAGTTCAGTTTCTTATATCCAAAATCAAATATCTATCTAAAGCAACATATTCTATTTATCTTAATAATTTATTTATTTATTCTTATATACATTAAGAAATGAAAAACAAATTAATAAAAAAATATTAATTAAATGTTAAATTTTAGTTAATTTTTTAAATTATATATATGTATGAGACTTTAAAATATTATATATATATTTATGTAATTATTTATTGAACATCTTATTTTATTTCTTATTTGATTCTCAAAATAATATATATTAAGTTACATATGTTGGAGTTATCACATAATCCGGTCTACTAAAAGTCTAACTAAAACAAACTGTATGGACAATCTTATTATATAAAGTTTGGTTCTTCAAAATTACTAATTAACATGATTGTGACATGTATCAATAAATTTTTAAGATTGTGACATGTGTCAAATTATGATACAATTTCCTTTCATTTAGGATTTAAAAGTTATTTTAAAAAGAAAAATTATCATTACAAAGTAGTCTTTTAATGTTATTTTAAGGATTTTAGAAAAAAAATTACTATTACATAGTATAGGAAAATTCTCATTACAAAATAGTCTTTTACTGTTTTTAAAAACATTTTAATGTTATTTTAAGGATTTTAGAAAAGAAAATTAGTATTACATAGTATTAAAATATTCTCATTACAAAATAGTCTTTTACTGTTTTTAAGGATTTTATAAAAGGAAAATTACTATTACATAGTTTTTTACATTGTATATTGTTAAAATATATGATAACAATTTCCAATTTAAAAAATTATAAACAGAAAATAAAAGTAACCCAAAAGGCTAGACATTTATTTTCTAAAAGGATTTTAGAAAAAGAAAATTACTATTACATAGTCTTTTACATTGTATATTGTTAAAATATATGATAATAATTTTGATTTTAAAAAACTAAAGCATAATAATTATTTGATAGCAATTTATTTTTCTGAAATTCTAAAGAGAAGATTAGGGGTGGGCAAAAAACCCGAATCGAACCGAACCGATCCAACCGAAGTTAAACCGAACCAAACCAAACCGTATTCTTTACATAACCCAATTGGTTCATGTTTTACTCAACCCGAATGGTTCGGTTTGGTTTGGTTTTAAACCGAACCAAACCGATAAACCCAATATATATATATATATTAACATATTGTAAATTTTAGTTAAAGTTTCGTTTTCCACATTTTTTTGACTTCCGTATATTCTTTAAAAAATTCAAATATGATTCAAATAAATGAATAATACTATTATATATATTCTCTAATTCTAATACCTAAAGATTGTACCGAAAACAAAATCTAAAAACTATAAGCATTTATATATCATAGTCGTCTTGTCTCGTTCATCTTCTCCAATTTCCATTGTCTAAAAGTAAAATTATGTAACAGAGTTATAACAAGATCAATAAAAACAAAAAAGGTAGATGCAAATAGTCTTTTAGTTTATAGATTTTGGAATGTTTACAAGTCTTTTTACGTTAATTTGATTAGTCATCATATTTTATAACCTACCTGAACTACACCGAACCAAACTACACCATCATAAAGTAAACCGAACTAAATCAAAACCAAACCGAACTAAATCTAAACCAAACCGAACTAAACCCGAACAAAACTCAAACCAAAGCTACTTTGGTTTTAATTGGGTTGAGTTTTATAAAACCCAAACTAACCAAACCAAACCGAACCCAAACCGAACTCGAAACTAAACCGATATGCCCACCCCTAGAGAAGATAATTGTAAAAGGTTATATGATAGTAATTTTTTTTTCTAAATCCTAAACAAAACTTGTAAAAGAGTATTTGGTAGTATTTTTTATTTTTTGAATTTTAAATAAAAAGGATATTTATAAAATTGAATGTTTTCCCTTTTAAAAAATCCTAACAAAAGAAAATTTTAAAAACTTATTTAAAAAACATTAAATTAGCATAAGAAAGTGTATAATTTTTAACTTTCAATTTTTAGTTGTGTTATGTTTCTATTAAATTAAATCATCAAGTAAAATCCGTTGCAACGCACGGACTCATATCTAGTAAAGACATAATCCATTGATGAAGCCTAGTTGTAATTCGAAGAAAACTCGTAACAGATTACCTTTATCTTATCTACCTGCCAAACAAAAATTAATTTACAAAATCGAATTCACTAACAAGTGGGATATGTAAAACCAAGTACTCATGTCATCATGTGTATAATGAGTATTATAGTACAGTAAAAACTCTATAAATTAATAAAGTTGAGACTTTAATAATTATTAATTTACAAAAAAATATATTTTAGATTAATATATATATATATATATATATATTAAAATGAATTTATGTATACATATGAAGAATACTTAATTTATGGTATATTAATTGCTTTAATTTTATTAATACAAGTTGTTATATTATTTTTATTTGATTATCTGTGGTGTACGGTATATATAAATGCATTTTAAAGTGTAAAATAACAAAATAACATTAGTATATTTAGAGAGATAAAGAAATAATGAAGATAAGTTTCGCTATGAATTAAAAAAAAAATTATACAATATAAATATTTTACATTTATATAAACGTTGTGAACACTAATTATTAATTTATATTTATATCGGGACCATATATTTACATAAACTTATTAAAAAGTATTAACTTATTATTTTTTGAATTGTGTCAAATTTTACACCGATCTAATTCGGGACCGGTGAAATTTACAAATTTATAGTGTTTATTAATTTATAGAATATTAATTTATAGAGTCTCTATTGTATCTAGAAAGTTTCTAATTTCTATATATATTTATATTAAGAAGCTTATTTCATTTTTATTTAAAAAAAATTGTACAAAATATTAATTTTATAAACTACATTCACAAATCATAATAAGTGTAGATTAGTGGATATGGCTAAATTATTTGGACTTAATTTCCATGATTTAAACTAAACTAGTTAGTACTTTTGTAATTGTGCGAGAAAACTAACGACCAATTATGTGACACATGACATGAGGCATCATCAGTTAGATAGAATTCTTTGAGCACTCTTTATCCTTCCGACAGTTATTATGATGATCTATCCTGTGGATCTAGATTCACAGTCCCGCAGAGTAACAATTCTAACTCCTCACCGTGGGAGAAAACGCCTCCACATCTATCGATAGATTATTGGTGTGCTTGGCGTTCCTCGAACCCAAGACCTCAACCTTTAACAACTCTCCTACATGACAAGTTATCACCAATTGATCTACAATAACCTACCGGTGGATGTGGAGGCATTTCTTCCCTAGGTAAAGGGTTAGGGTTCGTGTCCTGCATAGCTGTGAGTCGGGATCCACGGACGGGTTGTCACAGTTATCTTCTTCCAAGAAACTTTACGTACTTGCAAAGTAGAACCTCTCAGATATTCTGTCAAAAGATTATCATCATGAATGACTCGAAAGATATATAAATCGCTGCGTAACGATCTAAAACATACTGGCCATTACCGCAACGCGTAGACCATCAGCACAAGTGAAAGAACCCAACAATATACTGTGAATGCTACAACAACCATTTCACACATTACAAGGTTCGATAAATTTTTATTAAGCAAGGCGATTACTAAGTTAAGAGATTGTAGTTTTGTGTTATAGAAAACCCTCTTAATATTTCTTTAATACTTGGTTCACTCACCAAAATACCAAATAGCATGTTAAATCCTTTAACCCAACTTTAAGTGAAGCGAGGGTTGCATCTGCGACCGCGAATGAAGGATATATATCTATTCAACAAGTTGTAATATCATCATTAACCTGCAAGATAATTTTCCTTCTCTTTTCAATGTGTGACGTTAATTGCTCTGGTACTGTTACCACTTGCACTAAAAAAGTAAAAAATGTTATTTCTTTTTTCCACATGGACCATTTGATTCCTTGTTTAGAAAGAAAAAGCCCAAAGTTCGAATATCGAGTTTACGAGAAAAAGAAAACAACGAAGTGGGACCACTGGCACATTTGCCCCCCCCATCCAATACGATCCGATTAGAAGCAAAGGTAGAAGAAGCTGGGAAAGACAAGAATGTTTAGAGAGAATTCAAATTCTGACGTGATATGAAGCTATTTATAACACCACAGCAAACTACTGTTCTTTTGTGATATATAAAGATCATCTAAGAAAACGTGTTGGTCGTAATCTGAAGCTATTTATATTCCGTTTCTGGACCAAAACACAAACACCGACGGAGTGTTATGTTAGGGTGTTAATAGACATTTTATCTACTTCCCGTCTCATTTTGGAATTAAAATAAAGTTTAGTTTGCCAAAAAAAAAAAAAAACGGAGAAAAGTTTAGAATTTGATGATCGAAAGTCATAGAGTAAGCCAATAAGATTTAGATCTGTCGACATTAATATTTTTTCTTCTGGGCAGGCTGTGAAGAAATGATTCGATGCACTCAACGAAACGCGTAAGCGAAGCGAAAGCCAAATCACAACCACAAAAGCTCTTATAGATAGAGAGATTCATTCACTCTCTTCTGTCGGCAAGAATTTTTGTTCGAATTCCTTGGGTTCTGCTCGAATCTGGGTTTAAGTGTAATAATCGAATTCAGAAAGAAGAATCTGGTGAGGAACCGTGGAGGGATTATTCGTAGGGAAAGATGAGGAGGCGGAGGGTAGCTAGAAGGAGATTGTTGAGTTGGATATGGCTTCTCCTTGCTTCTTTCTCTCTCGCTGGTTTGGTTCTCTTCATGGTTCAGCATCATCATCAACAACAAGACCCATCTCACCTAACACTTGTATGTCTCTCTTCCTTCCTTCGTTCCTTGGTCTTCATTCGGTTTCAGTGTTATGGATTGATTGCTTTGATCATCTGTCATGAAAAAGTCTGTATCTTGTTCTTGTTGTTTGACAAAACACTGGTGAATCCAGTGGAATTGTAACCTTAGTTTCGTTTAGTTGAAGAATCCGTATCAGTTCGGTCTCTAGCTATAGAATCATTGAAGTTGCTAAGTTGATGTCTTTTTCAGTTAAAACCTTTTGATTGTCTTAGTTATTGGTTTGTTCTTATAGAAGATTTACTCTGATCTTCTTTTTCTTTGATAGGAAAGAGACACAAGAACCGAGAACGTGTCCCCTCCTCGTTTAAACTTCACTGAAGAGGTAACAAGTGCTTCCTCGTTCGCTAGGCAGTTAGGAGAGCAAATGACGCTTGCCAAGGCTTATGTTTTTATAGCCAAAGAGCACAACAATCTTCACTTAGCTTGGGAGTTGACTTCTAAGATCAGAAGCTGTCAGCTTCTGCTCTCAAAAGCTGCGATGAGAGGTCAACCTATTTCACTAGACGAAGCAAAACCCATTGTCACCGGCCTTTCGACTCTTATCTACAAGGCGCAAGACGCGCATTACGACATAGCCACCACTATGATGACCATGAAATCTCACATCCAATCCCTTGAAGAGCTTGCAAACGCAGCCACTGTTCAAACCACGTTATTTGCGCAATCGGTTGCAGAGGCCTTACCAAAGAGTCTCCACTGTTTGATGGTCAAGCTCACGTCTGATTGGTTAACCGAGCCATCTCGCAATGGACTAGCGGAGGAGAACAGAAACTCGCCTAGGCTTGTTGACAACAACCTCTACCATTTCTGCATCTTCAGTGATAACGTGCTAGCCGCCTCTGTTGTTGTTAATTCGACCGTCTCTAATGCTGATCATCCGAAACAGCTTGTTTTCCACATAGTGACGAATCAAGTGAGCTACAAAGCTATGCAGGCTTGGTTTCTAGGTAACGACTTCAAGGGCTCGGCTATAGAGATCAGGAGCGTAGAAGAGTTCTCTTGGTTGAACGCTTCGTATTCTCCTGTTGTCAAGCAACTGATGGATACAGATTCAAGGGCTTACTATTTCGGAGACCAGACAAGTCAAGAAACGAGTCCTGAACCGAAAGTAAGGAACCCAAAGTACTTGTCATTACTAAACCATCTCAGGTTCTACATCCCCGAGATCTATCCGCAGCTAGAGAAGATCGTTTTCCTAGACGACGATGTTGTTGTTCAGAAAGATTTGACTCCACTCTTCTCCTTGGATCTGCACGGGAACGTCAACGGAGCTGTGGAGACATGTCTTGAAGCCTTCCACCGTTATTACAAGTATCTAAACTTCTCGAACCCACTCATCAGCTCGAAGTTCGACCCGCAAGCATGTGGATGGGCCTTTGGTATGAACGTTTTCGACCTGGTCGCTTGGAGGAAAGCGAATGTGACCGCTCGGTACCACTACTGGCAAGAGCAGAACACAGAACGAACGCTTTGGAAGCTCGGGACTCTCCCTCCAGGTCTGTTGGCTTTCTATGGTCTCACTGAACCGCTAGACAGAAGATGGCATGTGTTAGGTTTAGGTTACGATGTGAACATTGATAACCGTCTTATCGAAACGGCTGCTGTGGTTCACTACAATGGTAACATGAAACCTTGGCTGAAGCTGGCTATAGGTAGGTATAAACCATTCTGGTTAAGGTTTTTGAACTCGAGCCATCCTTATTTACAAGATTGTGTCACAGCTTAGTAGCAAAAACACTTTTGAGACTAGTCACATATCAGAAGATTCTTGATTTCTTATACACTTTGAAGATTCTTTTTGTTTCTTTTTGTAATATTGTAGAGATCTCAGAAGTTTGTCAGGTTCAGTTTTTCTCTGAAGACTGTTCTTCTCTTCTTATGGTCTGAGACATATTCTCACATTAGAGAGAGGCCATAATGTACTTATGGTTGAATAGATTACATGTATACTTATTTTTGCCAGTACAAACTTTATATGTAAGATCATGCTGCCATAACTTGCAAACTGGAAGAACTTGTGAAAAATTGGTACATTTGATAAATACTTTTACAATGGAAAATCGTATAAAAACCATCAAAATGGCATTCTCTAACAATTTAAATCTTGAAGCTTTTTGAGTAGCATTGATGGTCTAAAATGCTAATAAAAAGATTTATACTAAAGTTTAAAATGTTAGTGAAAGTTTAAAATGTTAGTGAATGTCATTTTGATGCAAATATTATATTGATGGTTAAAAATGCTAGTAAAAAAATTTCAAAGTTTAAAATGTCAACGGTTGTCGATTTGATAACTTTTTATGCGATTTTTCCTTTTTATAATACTGTACATGACAATTACAGTTAGGTTAGCTTCAATTTAACAAAGCAAATTCCAGATATACTACAAACATGTACACTTTTGGGTTAAATTATGATTTTTAATTCTTAATTAAAAAAACTCCATAGTCACCAAACCAGCAACTGTGAAACACATATAACACGTTGTTGGTAATTCATATCCTCCTCACCCGTCAGCCGTCACCACCAACTTACTCATATATTTCCACACAGCAAAACTATATATTATAGCATCATAGCCCAAACGAGTAAACAAATAATCAATCACTTGATTTACTTACATAACATATAAAGAGAAACACATACCATCTCTCTGTAATGGAATCCAAATCCGAAAACGACGTCCTTGCATCATCGCCACCATCAGAATTCGAGAAGAACCAGAAACATTACCAAGAAACCATCGCCACGCTTCCTCACCAAAACGGCTGGCGACCAAAAGACCCTTTCGTCGAATACGGCGGCCACTGGTGGCTCCAGCCTCTCCTCGAAGGCCTTCTCCACGCCCAAAGATTCTTCAAAGCCCGGCCCAACGACTTCTTCGTCTGCAGCTACCCGAAAACCGGAACCACGTGGCTCAAAGCCTTAACCTTCGCGATCGCAAACCGCTCCAAGATCGAAGACGACTCGACGAACCCTCTCCTCAAACGCAACCCGCACGAGTTCGTGCCTTACATCGAGATCGACTTCCCGTTCTTCCCGAGCGTCGACGTCCTCAAGGACGAAGGCAACACGCTCTTCTCCACTCACATCCCTTATAATCTCTTACCTGAATCGATCTTGAAGTCTGGTTCTAAAATGGTTTACATATGGAGAGACCCCAAGGACACGTTTGTGTCCATGTGGACGTTCGCTCACAAGGAGAGGTCGCAGCAGGGAGACCTCGTCGGCATCGACGAGGCTTTTGATAAGTTTTGTCAAGGCTTGTCTGCGTATGGGCCTTATCTCGATCATGTTTTGGGTTACTGGAAGGCCCACGAAGCGAACCCGGAGAAGGTTTTGTTTTTGAAGTACGAGACGATGAGGGGTGATCCGTTGCCGTATGTGAAGAGGTTAGCTGAGTTTATGGGGTATGGTTTCACGGAGGAGGAAGAGAGAGAAGGGGTTGTGGAGAGAGTTGTGAAGCTTTGTAGCTTTGAGACTTTGAAGAATCTCGAAGCTAATAAAGGGGAGAAAGATAGGGAGGATCGTCCTGCTGTTTATGCGAACAGTGCTTATTTTAGGAAAGGGAAAGTTGGGGACTGGGAGAATTATTTGAGTCAGGAGATGGTGGCTCGTATTGATGGTTTGATGGAGGAGAAGTTTAAAGGAACTGGCTTTCTTGCATCAACCCCATGAATATGATCTTCCTTTTGTTTATAATCGTCTGTTTCTTCTTGTCCTTTGTATTGGTTTATAACATAAGTTGCTTTGTTGTTGAATGTCTTTTATCATTGTATGAATCAGTTTATCCTAATTTAATGCAACTTTTCTTTTTGAGATGCAAAGACACATACAAATGAGTATTATGCATAATCAATGGGTACAAAACAGAGCAACCTCTGTTTATAATTTTTTTTTTTTTTGTACAAGGAGAAGATACATAGCTTGTAATTGTTTATGCATAAGTTAGTGTCTTTGATCAAACTTTGATGTATACTGAGACGGTGGTTAGAACGGAGTGTTGGTGGCCTATTTAGAATTACAAGAAATATCTGGAGGGAGACAATGTTAACTCATGAGATATAGATGGGAATGGGGTGCAACCTCCTTGTGAAAGGATCCGAGCACTTAGGTATCTTTAATAACACGAAAAGTACAACACAACACTTTTACGAACAAGTTATTGAAGCAGACTTACAACACACGAACAAGTTATTGAAGTACAGACTTACAAGACACTTAAAGAAACAAAGTTGAGAGAGATGGTCTTAACGAATAGTGATGATGCCATGTTTGTAGTTTTGACTGAACTTCTCCATGAACCATTTGTGTTTGTGTGAAGTGAAGAAGATATGTCCGATCACCAGTCCACAGAACACACCAGGTCCGAAGGCTATTGCAGCTGCTATCCAGCTCAACACTTCTTCTGACTCTTCGGATGAAAATTCCCCGGATTGTTGTGAATCTCCCCATGTAGGATGAGGAACATGGATCGGTCCACAGGTTTCCTCGAGACCATAGAGTCCAAGGTTGTCCTCGAATGAAGAACAATTTTGGCTTTGAAACTGAGTGCTTCGTGGAGCTGGACCTTGGAGAAGGTTGTGGGAGAAGTCCAAGTATGACACGAAGGAGAGTTTGGCAAGATCACGAGGAATATTACCTGAAAGCTTATTGTGAGAGAGGTCTAGTGCCTCAAGATTTGTTATATTTGCCAAGGTTGAAGGGATACTGCCTGTAAATGCATTTCTTGAAAGGTTGACAAGAATCAATTCCTTCAACAGGCCAATTGATTTAGGGATCCGTCCCGTGAATTTGTTTCCAGAAAAATCGATGGCTTTGAACGCAAGAAATATCCTTGGAAACTCTGTCTCTACACCTTTATACATCATATCCATCGAATCCTCAAAACAGCTTAGTTCCCCTCTGTATATTGGATATGAACTGCGTTCATATATAGTAGACGGAAACCTGTTGGTTTCATTTCTCCACATCTTCGACATTTCAAGCCAGTTCACAAAATAATCTCGTGGCATTGTTCCACTGAAGCTATTATGCGATATATCGATGACTCGCAGACTTGGAAACCCAAAATGTGAAGAGATTGGACCATAAAATGCATTTGATCCGAGAAACATAACACGTAACTGTCCCAATGAACTCAACCAATATGGAAACGTGTCCTTAAACTTGTTTCCTTTCAGATTCAGATATTCCATAGACCTGCAGTTGATCAAAGATTTTGGAACCTTCCCCGATAACTGGTTATGGCTAACGTCTAGTGATCGTAACTTGGTTGCACGGTTAAAGATATCTGGAAGGAATCCACTCAAGTTGTTGTTTCTTAGAATTATATCGCCGAGAGAAGCAGTGCAATTCTTCAAACATGAAGGAATGGAACCAGTGAGATGGTTGCTTGACAGATCTAAGAAGTGTAATGATGTAAACTTACAGATCCATCGGGGAAATGATTCTTGAAGTGAATTTGAACCAATATCAACGTAATGAACTGTTCCTTGTAATGAATCTGAACTAAGATCAGAGTCACTTCCATTGACGACAACTTGTAGTGATTCCTCGAGGGTACTGAAAGAATTATGAGAAATCCTCAAGGTAAACAGCCTCCATAAGAAACTCGGTACTTGACCTTCCAACTTATTGTATGAGAGATCTAGTTCATGGAGGGTGACTAATTTGGACATAGATCCAGGGATTTGCCCAATGAAACTGTTGTTGCTAAGATTTATTGTATAGAGTTTTCTAAATCGAGATATATCTTCAGGGATTGGTCCGTGGAAGTTGTTAGAAGAGAGGTCTAGATATTGTAACTCAGAAGCTGAGGATGTATTCTCAAACTCTAAGGGTCCCTCTAATTGGTTTTCACTCAAATAAACCACTTTTAGTGAAGGAATCATAAACAAGGATGTAGGGAAAGTCCCGATTAAAGAGTTCCTACTCACTCGAAATGTCACCAAGTTATGGAGTCCACTCATGTTAGATGGAAGCTTGGATTTGAAGTGATTATTGGAAAGGTCTAAATCGGACAAGCTAGTTAAATTTGATAGTATAAGAGGTAAATCTCCACCGGATAACTGATGATTATTTGAGAGAGATAAATAAGACAGCTTGTTTAAATTGGCAAATGAACTAGGAATGTTACCACTCAAGTTGTTTGAGGAAAAGCTCATAAATGTTAGCTGGTTTAGGTTTCCAATTGAAGGTGGAACTTCACCTATCAAGTGATTCATACTAAGATCAAGCTTTTTGAGATGGGACAAGTTTCCTAGTGAAGATGGAATTTCGCCTATCAAGCTATTACTACGAAGGTCAAGATATTTGAGATGAGAAAGGTTTCCTAGTGAAGCAGGAATCTCTCCTCTTAGATTACAACGTGTAAGTGCTAGGTGCTGAAGATGCTGGAGTTTTAAAAGACTAGTGTTTGATTTCAAAGACCCATTGAGAAAGATGAACTGAAGGGAGAATGATATCACCTCACCGGAATTAGCATTGCATGTGACGCCTCTCCAGGAACAGTGATCACTACTGCTTGTGTTCCACGAACTTAAGGATTTTTGAAAATGATCATCTGGGTCTGGTGCACTGATTGGGAACTCATTTTTGAACTCCAAAAGAGCATCCCTTTGGAGCGTAGGAGAAGCAAGAGTGTTTAAAATAATGGAAAGAAAGAAGATGAAGAAAAAAGATTGGCTCGGAATCATCATCTTTCTTTTTTTATTTTCTTAAGTTCTGTGTTGTGAGTAATAAGTTGTGTAGCTCCTTTATAGACCTTTGGGTTCGCAAGTCTTGCGTAAACTTTTTTCAGATTTTTCAGTTGATCAAAGATTTTTCAACGTCTAAACCGTTGACTCATTCCTTCCCTCCCTTGGGACACCCTTGATCAAAGATTTTTCAAAATCTTGCGTCAACTCATTCCTTCAACGTCTCTTCTCAATGATTTCGGAAGACCGCATGTTTGAACTTCACCTTTCGTCTTCTTTTTTTTTTTTTTTTTTCTTCTGGAACGTTTCGATTTTAATAGTCCAATTCTGTTAAACTTTAAAAAATTTGATTCGACCCCAATAAATTTTCATTAGACCTAATTAGACCTTGTATGATGGATTGCATATATTTCAATGAATTTACTAGATTTTGAACCGCACTTCGAAAATACGGATTTATTTTTTGTTATAAAATAAAATTTAATATGAAATAGTATTTAGTATTTTTAATACATTATTATATTATAAAATTGTATTATAAAAAATGTAAAAAACTTTCTATTTTAAATTATATAATTTATCAGTTAGTTTATTTGAAATTTTGTATGTATGTTCGTAGATATTGTTACGGTGTAAAAATCATATCTTATAAATAAATTAAAATAGTTTCAGTTGTGTACCCGAAGAACTGATAAAGAAAATTGATTTGGCAATTTTATAACTACTAATTTAAGTTATTTTATTTTTTGTAAATTTGTATTCTTAAAATGTTTATATATATGTAACTATATTAAAATAGTTAATAGTATATTTTGAAAAAGAGTTTAAGACATATATTATATATCAGTTCTGGTTTTTTTACTATAACAAATTGTTTAAAATTCTATACAATATATAAAAAATTTAGTTAAAAATTTAATATGATTGGGCAAATCCCAATTGGTAACTAACTATAAAATTAAATTCAAAAATCGTTAGTCCATTAAAATAAATATGGTCCAAACTGAACATTAATCAAAACTAAAATATATACATTAATCAGCTCTGCCATTGAGTAAATCATCTTGGTTTTGGTGGTTTAAACAATGACTTTCGCTCACAAGGAGAGGTCTCGACAAGGAGACCTCGTCGGCATCGAGGAGGCTTTTGATAAGTTTTGTCGAGGCTTGTCTGCGTATGGGCCTTATCTCGATCATGTTTTGGGCTACTGGAAGGCCCACGAAGCGAACCCGGAGAAAGGTTTTGTTTTTGAAGTACGAGACGATGAGGGGTGACCCGTTGCCGTATGTGAAGAGGTTAGCTGAGTTTATGGGGTATGGGTTTACGGAGGAGGAGGAGGAGGAGAGAGGAGGGGTTGTGGAGAGAGTTGTGAAGCTTTGTAGCTTTGAGAATTTGAAGAATCTCGAAGTAAAGGGGAGAAAGATAGGGAGGATCGTCCTGCTGTTTATGCGAACAGTGCTTATTTTAGGAAAGGGAAAGTTGGAGACTGGGAGAATTATCTGAGTCCGGAGATGGTGGCTCGTATTGATGATTTGATGGAGGAGAAGTTTAGAGGAACTGGCTTTCTTGCTTCATCACCATGAATATGATCTTTGTTTTTGTCTGTGGTTGATTGCTTCTTCTTATCCGTTGTATTGTAAAATATATCGTAATGTGTTGTCTTATTCATCAACCCAAAGAATGGTATATATACAAAGAGTATCGTATATGCAAACTAGAAAAAGGAAAGTGTAGATTTGCCTAAATCACTAAAGTATAGGAATATTAACATTATCCCATTACCCCCCCTCAAGGTGGTAATTCCATAGTTCGAATTCCCAACTTGGACAAAAGAAACTGAAATGCTGGAGTGGGTAAAGCCTTCGTAAGCAAATCTGCGGGTTGATGTTTTGTAGATACATGTTCAGTAGTAAGTAGTCTAGCACCAACTGCATCTCGTACAGTATGACAATCGTTTTCAACATGCTTCGTACGTTCATGGAACACAGGATTCTGAGCGATATGTATTGCTGCCTGGCTATCACAGAACAGGCGCATAGGGCGAGGATGATGAAAACCAAAGTGAAAAAGAAGACGCTTGAGCCACTTTAATTCGCATGTTGCATCCGCCATAGATCTATATTCGGCTTCAGCCGAAGAACGAGATACAGTCTTTTGCTTCTTTGTCTTCCAAGAAACAATAGAATCACCAAGAAATACCACATAAGCACTCAAAGAACGCCGAGTAATAGGACAAGACGACCAGTCGGAGTCGGAATAAGCCGTCAATGATAAATCACTGGTCGAGGTAAGCATAATACCTTGGTCAGGGCAACCTTTCAAGTATCGTATCACTTTTAACGCCGCCATCCAATGATCATGACGTGGCTTCTGCATAAACTGTGACAGGATATGAACAATATAACTAAGCTCAGGACGTGTGAAAGTGAGATAAATCAAGCGTCCAACTAGCCTGCGATATGGACTAGGATCCGTGAGAAGATGTGATTTGGAAAGCGCCAATTTGTGATTCAGCTCAGTAGGGACCGAGCACGGCTTAGCACCCAGTAGTCCACATTCAGCAATGATATCTAGTGCATACTTCCGTTGAGAGACAAAAATTCCTTCAGGACCACGAGCAATCTCAAGGCCAAGAAAATATTTCAGTTTTCCTAAATCTTTCATCTTGAAACACTTATGTAAATATTCCTTGAACCGTTGAATATTGGAGACATCGTTGCCAGCTATGATGAAGTCATCCACATAGACCAAGATATGAAGACACACATCGCCTTGTACAAGAGAGAATAGTGAGTAGTCTTCGTAACTTTGAATAAACCCAAATGATAGCAATGCTTTTCTAAGTTTTTCAAACCAACACCGAGGTGATTGTTTGAGTCCATATAAAGACTTGCGGAGGCGACAAACCTTGGAAGGATCTGAGGTCTTAAAACCAGGAGGAAGTTGCATATATATCTCCTCTTCGAGATCACCGTGTAGAAAGGCATTGTGAACATCCATCTGATGTATTTCCCATCTTTTGACAGCCGAAAGTTTAAGCAGAAATCTAACTGTATTCATCTTTGCCACAGGTGCAAAAGTATCCGTGTAATCCAACCCTTCTGTTTGACGATTTCCACGAGCAACTAGTCGAGCTTTTGGGCGTTCAATCGTCCCATCAGCATTGTATTTATTCGAGTAAATCCAGCCACAGCCAATAGCCTTCTTACCCGGTGGTAGCGTCGCTATATCCCAAGTATGATTAGCCTCCAAAGCAGTGATCTCTGTTTTCATAGCTCCATTGAAACGGGGATCCTTGACTGCTTCTTTATATGTCTTAGGGACAAAGTCAGTTGTAATCGCCGAGAGAAAAGCCTGATGTTTAACACTAAAAGCAGAAGTAGATGTATAATCAGCAATAGGATACAAAGTCTTACCTTGAACCGAGTTCCGAGTACTCTGATCTGGCGTAGGTAGAACGTGAGAGGGGTTTGTACTAGTTGCCGCGTGAGTGACAAAATTTTTCAGCAGAATAGAAGCCTTCTTAGTTCGATGACCTCGCCCAAGAAGTTCAGGAAGACCTGGAGATGGAGCTGACGTAGACTGGGCATCAGATACCGGGGACGAAGGTGGAGATGAAGAGAGTGACGTAGGAGACACAGGAGACGAAGATAGTGGCGTAGGAAAGGCATGGTTTTGTTGTTCCGGTAGTATATCGGGTATGGGAGGGTTGGTTGTGGTAGGAGGCAGAGGAGTAAGGTTAACGGGAGTAGTAGTAGTAGTAGTAGGGTTCGTAGTAGTAGGAGGCGTAGGGTGCGCCGGAGTAGGAGGAGGAGGAGATGTAGGTATAGCTGGATGCTCAGTTTGCGATGATGATGCAGGAAGTAACCAATCATCGAGAGGTACGGCAGCATTCATTACTGGAGGCGTGACGTATACAGAATTATCAACTCCGGGAAACTGATCTTCAAGAAAGACCACATCGCGACATGTAAAGAACTCATTAGATTCCACATCATATAGTCTCCAAGCTTTCTTGCCAAAGGGGTAACCAACAAAGATACACTTACGGCTCCTGGCACTAAACTTGTCCCTATCACGAGGTCGTTGATGAGCATAACACAGACAACCAAACACACGAAGTTGATCAAAAATAGGAGGAGTTCCATGGAGAACTTCGTATGGCGTTTTACCGTCGAGCACATGAGTAGGAGTTCGATTGATCATGTGAGCAGATGCTAGGATACTTTCGCCCCAAAATTCCACAGGTAAGCGAGACTGAAACAAACATGCTCGAGCGACATTTAAGATATGCCGGTGTTTCCTTTCCACTCTACCGTTTTGCTGAGGGGTATAGGTACAAGAAGTTTGGTGGATAATGCCCTTCTCACGGAAATATGGTGCAAGAGTCATAAATTCGGTTCCATTGTCTGTGCGGATTATTTTGACCTTCTCGCCGAACTGTCTTTCACTCATGGCACAAAAATTTCGTAGTAGAGATGCCACTTCCGATTTCTCAAGCATAAGATATGTCCATACCGCTCGAGAATGATCATCTACAATTGTCAAAAAATATCGAGCACCACACGATGATGGTGTACGGTAGGGACCCCAGACATCACAATGAATCAAAGAAAAAGGAGTAGCAGCTTTATTAAGACTATCAGGAAACACCTTTCTTGTTTGTTTGGCTTTAAAACAAATGTCGCAATGAGTAGAAGTAGTAAAATCTAGCTTTAAATTTTTAAAAATCGGTAGAGTAGATAAGGCCTTGTAGGAAGGATGTCCAAGTCTGCGATGCCATAGAGTTGAAGAAGAAGATTTCGTCTTTGAAGCTCCATGAACCCGTGCAACTTTGACACCAGTAAAGTAGTAAACCCCCTCACGTTCTTCACCTGCTCCAATCAGAGTCCTCGAAAAACGGTCCTGTAAAACACATAAAGTATCAGTGAATATTGCAATACATCCAGTTTGCTTTAGTAATTTTGAAACTGATATGAGAGTGCAGTTAAAATCAGGGACAAATAGGACGTCATGGAGAGAATAATCGTTAGTAAGGCGCAGAGTGCCCTGTTTCGTTGCATGAGAGTCTCGCCCATTAGGAAATGTTACAGACGAAGAAGGGATGTCATAGACATCATGTAATAGAGTAATGTCACCGGTCATATGGTGAGAAGCCCCTGTATCAATAATAACGTCAGTCAAAGTTGTTTTACCAGACAATCTTTCTGAAGATAAGTTGCTTTGCTGATTCTGTAGGAGCGAGATCAAGGAAGCAATCTGATCAGAGTTAAACGATGGAGAACTCTGAGTTGCATTAGCTCGGCCACGTCCACGGCCGCGGTTGTTGTTAAATCGTCCTCCACGACCACCTCGATTGCCTGATGAGTTGTTTTGACGCTGTTGTTCATGAAACCACTCTGGATAGCCATGCACGAGAAAGCATTCAGATAACTCATGCCCTCTTCGTCCACAGTGTGTACACGACCGTAGTGGATCTCTAGATCGTGGTGGTAGAAGTTCAACTGTAGTTGTAGACAAGTCTTTCGGATGGTCAGTCTTGGCCGAGAATCCGAGTGCTTCGGTTTGTTGCTCTTTGGAACGGGTTGAAGCATTGTTCTGTTCTTCGCGAATCACCCGCGAGTAGACAATGTTGAGGTCTGGGAGAGGCTCTTCATCGGTAATGCGCGAACGGATGGAAGCAAAGCGTGAGTCGTCGAGACCAAATAAGAACTTATGAACTCTAGCATCTTCTCTTTCTTTTTCTATGTCTTTGGCAGCAGCACAAGTACAAGAACGAGAAGTTTTCATGTTCTGTAACTCTTCCCACAGCTTTGTAAGTCTTCCATAATAGTCGAGAACCGACTTCCCATCTTGTTTGCAGTTAGTTATCTCATCTTGTAGTTGATGTAGACGTGTTCCGTTTTTCACGGAGAAGCGGAAGCGTAAACTTTCCCAAAGCTTGTATGCGTCAGGAACATGGGTAACCGTAGAGCGCACTTTTGAGTCAATAGAGGTGCGGATCCACCCGACGATCATGGAGTTTGCAGCAAGCCATCGAGACAAATCTGGTTCTGTCTCGGGTTTCACAATCGTTCCATCTATAAACCCGGTTTTCTTCTTAGCTTGTAGAGAATTCCGAAGTTCTGTCGACCATTCGGTGTAATTTTCATGGGAAAGTAAAACCGAGGTAATCAAAGCTCCAGGGTTATCAGATGGGTGGAGGTAGTATGGTGATAGATCTGTGAGAGAAGAAGAAGTATGGGTAGTAGTAAGAGAAGAATTATCATCACCCATCGTTTGTGATGGTTACGTGATGGGGAAGAAAAAGTAGAAAAAAAATTTAGGTCAAAGAGATCTTTAGCTCTGATACCATAAAATATATCGTAATGTGTTGTCTTATTCATCAACCCAAAGAATGGTATATATACAAAGAGTATCGTATATGCAAACTAGAAAAAGGAAAGTGTAGATTTGCCTAAATCACTAAAGTATAGGAATATTAACATTATCCCATTATATTGGTTTATAGCATAAGTTGCTTTGTTGTTGAATGTCTTTTATCATTATATGTATCAATTTTTTCTTAATTTCAATGCAGCTTTTCTTTTTGAGATGCAAAAACACATATAAATGAGTATGCATAATCAGTGGGTACAAAACAGAGCAACCTCTGTTTATACTTTTTTGTATAAGGAGAAGAAATGTAGCTTATAATTGTTTTAGCCTTTTAGGCAAAAGTTAGTGTCTTTGATCAAATTTTGACGTATACCGAGACGATGATTAGAATGGAGTGTTGGTTGCCTCTTTAGAAGTACATGGAATATCTTGAGGGAGCCATTAACTCATGAGATATAGATGGGAATGGGGTGCGGACCTCCTTGTGAAAGGGTCCGAGCACGTAGGGTATCTTTAATAGAACGAAAAGTACAACACACAACACTTTAACGAATAAGTCATTGAAGTACAGACTTACAAGACGCTTAAAGAAACAAAGTTGAGAGAGAGATTGCTTAACGAACTGTGATGATCCCACCTGGATGGTTTCGACCGAACTTCTCCACGAACCATTTGTGTTTTTTTGAAGTAAAAAAGATATGTCCCATCACCAATCCACAGAACACACCAGGTCCGAAGGCTATTGCAGCTGCTATCCAGCTCAACACTTGTTCCGACTCTTCGGATGAAAATTCCTCGGATTGTTGTGAATCTCCCGATGTAGAATTCGGAGCATGGACCGGTCCACAGATTTCCTCGAGACCGTATAGTCCAAGGTTGTCCTCGAATGAAGAACAATGTTGCCTTTGAAACTGAGTGCTTCGTGGAACCGGACCTTGGAGAAAGTTGTGGGAGAAGTCCAGGTATGATAAGAAGGAGAGGTTGGCAAGACCACGAGGAATATTACCCGAAAGCTTGTTGTGAGAGAGGTCTAGTGCTTCGAGGTTTGTTATATTTGCCAAGGATGAAGGGATACAGCCTGTAAACGCATTTCTGGAAAAGTTGACAAGAATCAGTTTTTTCAACATGCCGATTGATTCAGGGATCTGTCCAGTGAAATGGTTTCCAGAAAAGTCGATGGCTTTGTATGCAAAAAAGAGACGTGGAAACTCTGTGTCTACACCTTTATACATCATATCCATATCGTAATCACGGTAACGTAAGTAAATGTGAATTGGGCGTGACCTGAGTACCATCAAATATTTAGACCATCCGGGTTCATAACCCCCCGTCGATGACATTGTAAGCCAGTTCACAAAATAATCTTGTGGCAGTGTTCCATTGAAGCTATTGCGAGATATGTCAATGACTCGCAGACTTGGAAACCCAAAATGTGAAGAGGATGAGATTGGACCATAGAATGCATTTGATCCGAGAAACAAAACGCTTAATGATCCTAAAGAGCTTAACCAAGACGGAAATGTGTCCTTGATATTATTTCCTTTCAGATTCAGATATTCCATAGACTTGCAGTTGATCAAAGATTTTGGAAGCTTCCCCGCTAACTGATTACGGCTAACGTCTAGTGATCGTAGCATTGTTGCATCGGTAAAAATATTTGGAAGGAGACCGCTCAAGTTGTTGTTTCTTAGAATTATGTTGCCAAAAGAAGCAGCGCAATTCGTCAAACATGAAGGAATGGAACCAGTGAGATGGTTGTTTGACAGATCTAAGAAATTTAATGATGTTAACTTGCAGATCTGTCGGGGAAAGGATCCTCGGAGTGAATTTGAACCAAGATCAAGGTGGACAACTGGTCCTCGGAATGAATATGAACTAAGATCAGAGTGACTTCCATTGACGACAACTTGTGTTGAGTCCTCGAGGGTACTGAAAGAATTATGAGAAAGCCTCAAGGTAGGCAGTCTCCACAAGAAACTCGGCACTTGACCTTTCAACTTATTGTAAGAGAGATCTAGATCATTGAGGGAGACTAATATTTGGACATAGATCCAGGGATTGGCCCAATAAAACTGTTGTTGCTAAGATCTAAAGTTTGGAGTTTGCTAAATCGAGATATATCTTCAGGGATTGGTCTGTGGAAGTTGTTAGAAGAGAGGTCTAGATATTGTAACTCAGACGATGAGGATGTATTCCCAAACTCTATGGGTCCCTCTAATTGGTTTTCACTTAGATAAACACTTAGTAACGATGGAATCGTAAACAGGGATGTAGGGACGTTCCCGATAAAAGAGTTTCCACTTGCGTCAAATGACTCCAAGTATTGGAATCCACTCATGTTAGATGGAAGCGTGGATTTTAAGTGATTATAGGAAAGGTCTAAATAGGACAAGCTGGTTAAATTTGATAGTATACGAGGTAAATTTCCACCGGTGAATTGATTTTCTGAGAGATATAAACAGAAAAGCTTGTTGAAATTGGCAAATGAACTAGGAATGTTACCGTTCAAGTTGTTTGAGTCCAACCTCATACTTGTTAGCTGGTGTAGGTTGCTAACTGAAGGAGGAACTTCACCTATCAAGTGATTGTTACCAAGATTAAGATCTGTGAGATGGGACAAATTTCCTAGTGAAGATGGAATTTCACCTACCAAGTTATTATTATAAAGGTCAAGATATTTGAGATGAGAAAGGTTTCCTATTGAAGATGGGATTTCACCTACTAAACCATTAAAACCGAGGTCAAGCTGCATGAGATGAGAAAGGTTTCCTATAGAAGATGGGATCTCACCTGCCAAGTCATGATTACTAGAAATATCAAGATAGTTGAGATTTGAAAGGTTTCCTAGTGAAGAAGGAATCTCTCCTATGAGATGGCAGTCGATAAGGGTTAGGTGCTGAAGATGATGGAGTTTTAGAGACTAGTGTTTGCTTTCAAAGAGCCATTGAGAAAGATGCTCTCAATGACGAGTGATATCACCTCACCGGATTTAGGATTGCATGTGACACCTTTCTTTCCAGGAACAGTGATCACTACTGCTTGTGTTCCACGAACTTAAGGATTTTTGAAAACGAGCTTCAGATGGGTCTGGTGCACTGATCGGGAACTCATTTTTGAACTCTAAAAGAACATTTCTTTGGAGCGTAGGAAAGCAAGAGTGTTGACAATAAAGGAAATAAAGAAGATGAAATAAGATTGGTTCGGAATCATCCTTCTTTCTCTTTTTTCTTAAGTTTATGTGGTAAGTAGTGAGTTGTGTAATGCTTATGGGGCTCCTTTATAAAGAGCTCTGGCATCGCAAGTCTTGCGTCGACTCTTGTTGGATTTTCGGTTCATTTGTCAAGTCTTCTCTGATCAATGAATTGTCCCACACTCTGCCCGACTTGACTCAAAAGGACCATTGACTCATTCTAACCTCTCCCTTACGGCACGCCATTATTATTTTAAACCACTTAAAATAATTGTGGTTTTCTTTTTCCAGATTGAACTTCACGTCTCTAGGCAAAACCTACGCCAAGTAATCATAGTGCTTTCCTTACATTGCCAAAAATCGCAGAGCTTATCTAAATTCTAGAAGTTAAGTTGAAAGGGTTCTTATATGTTAAAAGCAAGTACGAAATACTTTAATTAAATGTCGTACTCGTTTGGATAAGACTCGTAAAGAATTTTATTTGTTAGACGCATAAAGATGTATGTAAGAGGTGGTTGATCAACCCTCGGAGGTGGCTGTTTTCTTACCTCCCCCCATGGATCTCCGAATCCCTACATGTTAGAAGATCATGAGCTATGTAGCGGTCTTGGTTGGTACTTCTTGAATGATATGGGACGTACGACAAAAAACAGAAAGAGGTTGTAGAAGAAGCTTATCGGGACTCTATGCGGAGGTAGATGGGCTGTTTTGGGCTATGGCATGCCTCATGATCGGAGCTGCATATATACAATCGATGAAGGTTGAAAACAGATTGTACGCACATTGTTAAGATGATTGATTGACCTTCGGACTGGCCTGCCTCTCAGATCAGCAGTGTTTCCATAATCTTAGAGAGCAGTTTGAATATGTTTCTGTAGTTTCTATCCCTACATCCCAAAATGTCAGTGTGGATCTCCTTACTAAAGGAGCTCGAGCACGTTGGGTATCTTTTCTCTCGTGTAAGTTATAGCATAAGTTGCTTTGTTGTTTTTATAGAACAGTTTCCATTGGATGAGTCTGTAGCAAAGCGTTGCTGTTGTTGTTGAGTGCCTTTTATCCATTATATGGACCGATTTTTCATAAGATTAATGCATTTTTTATTTTCTTTCAGAGATGCAAAGGTACTCATCCAAGTTAATATGCAGAAGCAGTATCAATGGGAAGAAAACAGGGCAACCTCTGTTTTATAATTGTTTGTACCAAGAGCCGAAAAAACGTCACTTGTAATTGTGTTAATTGAAGTTAGTGTCTTTGATGTTTAGTGTCTATATAAGAAACGTATCACTTATCATTGTATAAACATCTTTGAATTACTAAAACGACTCCTTACAGAAACCGGATAGGCCGACAACAACATGGCAAAAATTGGAATAAGCAAATATCATGAAATATCTTGAGATAGACATTGTTGACTCATGTAAACTTTGTGTGTTGCTTTGTTCAAATGTAATGTTATGTTTAAACTATCATGAAATATAGATGAGAATGGGGGTAAATAAAAGATTCTGCGCTTTGACAAGCGATGTAAAAAGACGATAAAACTGTGAAATTTTGTAAATCATCTTTCCAAACACATGAATAAAGTTTTTACACGAAAACAACAAAGGAGAGCTGCTATGTAAATTGCTCTGCAGGGCACATCGATTCCTCTCTCTCCATGTATGTGTAAAAAGTAAAAACAAAATCAAACAGAGACTATTCAACAATACCCAGTAGTTATTAACTTATTATCCAGCATTTGGGTCTTAAACATCAGAGATTTCTGTGCACCGCCAGCACCAAAGTTTCATCTTTTATTTTATTTTCTTAGGCGAAAGGTCTCGCCTTTTGGGGCAAACATGAATTCGATTTTCTCTCGTAGAGTCGTCGTCGACTCATCCTCGCGTCTCACCAAACTGCTCGCGAACCCAACAGCACATTCTCACCCACCGAATCATCACCACTCCTTCGCTTCCCTCTATCGACCGAGCCAGACCCGCCATTTCCGAACTCATTACCTTCCTTCGACCCCGTCTCCTCCTCCTCCTTCCGCGAGCCGCTTCGACCCTTCTCTCCTATGCCGATCGGAGAAGATTCGTGGGTTTTTCGCGGGTGCGTTAACGAACAAATCCTCGAAACTGGGGAATCTCGTGGAATCGAGAGTTGGGTTCTTCCGTTCTCAGTTCCCCAGAAAGGGTTTCGAGTTCGGAGGCTATTCTGGGTTTCAGAGGCGTGGATGGTATTGTCCCTTATCATCTTCTTACAACCTTGTTGAGATTGTGTCATGAGAAAGAATAATAAAGTTTCAATTTTTTTGTGTGTTTGTGTTGTGCTTACCCTTTCGACAGGAAGAATTGGCTTCAAGGATTGTCATCTAATGACGTTGTTCTTGGATTACTATTAGCTAACGCTGGTGTCTTTCTCATGTGGCGTGTTTTCGACCAACGTTTCATGATCAATAATTTCATGGTCAGCACCTCCAAAAGCTTTTACAACTATACTTGTTTTGATACCTGTTATGAAGAAATGCAATGCTGGTGATATCTTAGTTTGATAGTACCGAAAGAGGCTAAGAACATGATTGATCATTTGAGCAGATATCGTTGGATAATTTCACCAGTGGACGTCTACACACTCTGATTACTTCAGCATTCAGTCATATTGATATTGGACATATCGTCTCAAACATGATTGGTCTCTACTTCTTCGGAACCAGTGTACGTACACTTCTTTTCTCCCTTTGATTTGTATTTGTTGTTGAGTGGATAGCATTGTTGAACCTATCACTGTCAGTCTTACTGGCTAGAGATAGTTAATGTTTCCCTCAAATGCTTACTTCTTCACTTTTCGAAATCTGTCTCTCGCTAGATTGCAAGAAACTTTGGCCCTCAGTTCCTTCTGAAGCTCTACTTTGCTGGAGCGCTTGGTGGCTCTGTGTTCTACTTGATTCACCATGCTTATTTGGCTGCCTCATCTCCCAAGGTATAGAGCAACCTGCATTAAGAAGATTAAATAGGTTTCTTTTGATAGTTTTGCACTTGAAGTATGATGTAGTGTGGAAAAGGCTTTACCTTTTTCTATTAAGCGACTAATCATATGCGGTGGACAGGGCCATGGAGCTTTCGTGAGGGATCCGTCGAGAACGCCCGGACTGGTATGTTTAAAATGGACTGGTTTTCTATACATCAGAGCATGGAGTGAAATTCAATCTTTGTTTTGTTCATCAGACTTGTATTGATTCTAGTTCAACATGAGATAAGACATAGCTAAAAAAGATCCAATGTTATGCAAGTGAGGATTATTGTAAAGCATAATCATTTTCCTGTTTCATACAAAGGGTGCGAGTGGAGCTGTGAATGCCATCATGCTTCTCGATATCTTCCTGCACCCAAGGGCTACTCTGTACCTTGAGTTTTTCATTCCAGTTCCCGCAATGTTGCTTGTAAGTTTATAATCTCTGTGCCTCGTTATTCATGGCAGCTCAAAGGTTCTCTTCTCAAGTCAACTAAAAATTCACTCTTCTTCTATCTTTCAGGGTATCTTCATCATCGGTAAAGACATTTTAAGGATAACAGAGGTAATGTTTGATTTGTATGAGAATCTAACAAGACATTGCAAAAGTTCAAGACTTGTTGGGAATAATAGTCTGATGATGATTCATAAACAAACAAACAAAAAATAATTTGGTTATTGCAGGGAGACAGTAACATCTCAGGTTCTGCTCATTTGGGAGGAGCTGCAGTTGCAGCCCTTGTTTGGGCTGGGATTAGGAGAGGCCGCTTCCGTTTCTGAACCTTTTGGCCGAAACATTGTTTGGCTCTGGTCCATCTTAGAGAGAAGAAAATTATCTTCTGATTTAGGAACTTTGAGACCATATTGTCGCTCACGAGATTATTAGATTCTACCATTTCTGTTCATCCAAATATTAAACAATCTGGTCTGTGTTTGTTGCTGCTGAACCTAACCTATAGACTGATCCGATCCACTTTGGAACATCAACTCTCAGTTTATATTAGTTTGCTAAGTTGTTTTTTTTCTTCTTCTTTGACATCAAAACTGAAACATAAGTTTATTGAACAAGTCTAACCAAACTATTGAATGGATGGTGAATAATTATTGAATTGTTTTCTGATAAAAATCAATATGCTCATACTCTTATAAATACCAAATCAATATTCAGGATATATTTTTTTTGATCAACCAATATTCACGATATAAAAAATAGAATTAAACATTATTTTCAAATATGAACTATTTAAAATTAACTGACTAAAATATCTACCATATAAAAATGGGTTTTTAGTGATTTAAACCTCCAATTATTGTTAAATTAGATGGAAAACTTCTAACTAAAAATTTATGTTTTTAGACCCTCGACTATTAAACTGTTAACTGCCGTTAATCCTCTGTTAGCAAAGTTGTTTTTTTTTCTGAACAGAAATCCGTTAAATTGAAATGCGGCATTTCATATAATCGTAGAAACGACACGAGATGCTATAATCAATGTATACTTTAGTGATTTAAACCCCCAACTATTTTTAAATATGATGGAAATCTCTCAACTAAAATTTGATGTTTTTAAACCCTCAACTATTAAACATTTAATGTCTTTAACCTTCCGGAAACGAAGTCGTCTTTTTTTAATGGAACTGTTAAACTGGAACGCAACGTTTCATTTAATCACAAAACGACACAAGATGCTTAAAATCTCATTTATTAATGGGCATGGACAATCACGATTCATCTCTAAATTAAAAAAAAGAAAAATTAGGGTTCTTTCTTTTCAAGAACCATCGAAGGTAAGATAAGTTAAAGAGTTACGTTGTTTCTAATCCTAATTATTTTTTCTCATATTCACCTTTTAATAAATTTTAGGTAAATTTCGAATGTGAAGAGATTAATAACATAGATTACTTAACATTCCAACCGTATTTCACCTTCAATGATTCTTGAAAAGGAAGAAAAACCCTAATTTTTTTATTTAGGGATGGAACATGATTGTTCCTGCCTATTGATAAAAGGGTTTTAAGCATTTCATGAGGTTTTTTCTATTAAATGAAATGTTGCGTTCCAATTTAATGGTTCCTGTTCAAAAAGAAGACTTTATTTACGGAAGGTTAAAGGCATTGATTGTAAGCATTGATTGAGGGTTTAAAAACATCAAATTTTAGTTGATGATTTTCCATCCTATTTAAAAATAGTTAGAGGTTTAAATCACTAAAGTATACATTGATTGTAAGCATCTCGTGTCGTTTCTACAATTATATGAAACACCGTGTTTCAATTTGACGGGTCTCCATTCAGTAAAGAAGACTTTATTAACGGAGGGTTAACGTCATTAACAGTTTAATAGTTAAAATTTTTAAAAACTAAATTTTTAGTTGGGGGTTTTTCATCCGATTTAAAAATAGTTGGAATCACATGAAGATGACTTGTTTGATTATTTTCATTAATCAATTAGATATATAACACTTTAGAAAATATTAAAGTTCATAAGCATATTAATAATAAATCAATTTTGAATATAATTTAAACTATATTTTTAGTTATATCAAAATCTATTGAGAAAAAACTAATAAACTTAAATTTCAAATATTTTTTCAATAAAATATTGCATTAATTAATTTTGTAATTAGTAATACAGTATTAGTATACATTAATGTTAACTAAAATTTTAGTATAAAACAAAAATAATAATTCTATGCTGTTTTACCAGTTTTGTAATTATAGTTTACATCATATTAAAATAGGAATACTGTATGGATTCACTATAAAAATTATATTAAATTGGTAAATTAACTTTTTTTTAAATGCTTTCATTTAAATAAATAAATGAAATATCGTTCAACTTTAAGCTAAACTTCATAAACTAATATTTTGACACAAAAATAAAATTATTTATATACAGTAAAATTTTATGTCTACAAATATATATATATATATATATATTATCATTTTATTTTTATTAATTTTAAACTACATAATAACAATTATAATAAATTAAATTATGTATAAAATCTTATATATTAATAATGTCTAACAAACACTTAAACAATAAGATTATAGAGTTATACAATATAATATCAAAGCTAGGTTTGGGTACTTTGAGTATCAAATAGTCCAGATAGAAAGTTAGAGGATTCATTTAGTCCATGACATACTTTTGGTTTAGGTAATTTTGGATTTGCTTTAGTCCGGATAGTAAAATAGGAACAAAATAAAATAAAATTCCGTTCTGATTTGTTTTCGATTTCTATTCTGTTTTAGGTAATTTGGATTCTTCGGATAAATTATCTGGTATTTTAGCCAAACAAAAAAAAAGTTTTTGTCACAAAATCTGATCAAACTATAGAATGTATAGTGAATAATTATGGAATTGTTTTCTGATGAGAAAATAAATATGTTCATACTCATATAAATACCAAATCAATATTCAGGATCTTAAAAAGAGTATAGGTAAACATTATCTTCAAGTATAATTAGGTTTTAATTTCAAACATGATTCCAATCACAGAAATTTTTTTTGAAGTAAAACTAAAAGAAGATCCTTGTAACGTACATCCTTGAGTCTCGGGGGCCCATTTCACTCTTTTAGGAGACTTTAACCCACCAGTAATTTGTAGACACGTCATAAGAAAGTGCCACGTAATAGGAAAAGTCAAGAAGCTTGCGCTTCGTCGACACTAATCAGCAAGCGCTTAAAGTTACAACCTTTTTGTTTATCTCTTCCAACAACAAAAAAAAACCTAAGCCAAAAAGAAAGGAAGCACCTTTGTCATCTGTATTCAATCTCCAGAAGATATAATTTGGATTTCAGATTTATCTCTTCCGTTTCGTTTTCCCGCATTTTCTCACACCCCAAAGGAAGGAGAGAAAATGAGGTGGGAAAGGATCCGACAACAACAGCAACAAGTGGGTCTCGGCGAGTCGTGTTCCGGGCCCGGCAAGAGGTGGGGACACACTTGTAACGCCATTAAAGGAGGTAGCTTTCTCTACGTGTTTGGTGGCTATGGCAAAGATAATTGCCAAACCAATCAAGTCCATGTCTTCGACGCTGGTTTGTCCTCCTCTTCCCCCCCCCCCCCCCCCCCCCCCCCCCCCCCCCCCCCACATTCATCCTCCGTCTTAAATTGATTACGGTTGTCTGAATCTTTGTTTTTGTTCTCTCGTTTGCATCTCTATCAATCATCTAGGGATTGATTTGCAATTTCCTGAGTTTTTATTCATCCTGCATGTTGCTCACATATTAAATTGAAAGCTTTTGTATTTTTAATCCAGTATATTTCATGGTACTTAAATGATTTAGATTTGACCCTTTTGAGCAAGTGTTTATTGTCTTAATATGATTCTGAATTGGTCTCTATTGTGGTTTACATGGTGATCTTTGTTGCAGCAAAGCAGATATGGACTCAACCAATAATCAGTGGAACACCTCCTCCTCCTAGGGACAGTCACACCTGTACAACAGTAGGTGACAATCTTTTGGTGTTTGGTGGTACTGATGGAACTAAACCTCTCAATGATCTGTACATTCTAGACACTTGTAAGCTTTTAACTTGTTGTCTTTCAAGCTTCTACTTCCTCTTGTTTGAGAAGTAGTCATATACTGAAATGGTTTGTTTGTTTCCGGTTTTTGGTTAATAGCTTCACATACTTGGAAGTGTCAGAGTGTTAGGGGGGAGGGACCTGAGGCAAGAGAAGGTCATAGCGCCACTCTTGTTGGTAGAAGGCTTTTTGTATTTGGTGGCTGTGGGAAATCTTCTGATATTAATGACGAAATCTATTATAATGACCTTTACGTGCTTAATACAGGTAATGTTTTTATGCATAGCTTTCTGCAATTGGCATGTGTATCTTTTCCATGTCGATGCAAGTCAATTAAATAGGTTTTTTTACGCTTGTGTAGAGACTTATGTGTGGAAACGTGCTGCTACGATTGGGAATCCTCCATCTGCGCGAGATAGCCACACTTGCTCATCCTGGAAGAACAAAATCGTTGTTATTGGTGGTGAAGATGGACATGACTATTATCTGTCTGATGTTCATATCCTTGATACAGGTGCAAAATCATTTCTCAGATTAATCTGATGTAAGTGTCATTTTAATGTCATAACATTTTCATATTGGCTTTCAGATACATTCGTCTGGAAAGAGCTGAATACTTCAGGCCAGTTGTTGACACCTCGAGCTGGTCATGTTACTGTTTCGCTTGGGAGAAACTTATATGTGTTTGGAGGGTTTACAGATGCTCAAAATCTTTACGATGATCTCTATGTGCTCGATGTCGGTATGTAAACTTAGCAAATCATTTCAATACCACAGTTTAATACTTGTGAGGGAGATTGGCTTTGGCCCTTTCTCTCTGTAAAAGTAAGAACCTGCCCTAAGTTCTTGTCCGGACTCAAGCTGTTGACGAAAATGTTTTTGGATGAACCATTGTATCAACTTCTATGGGAAAGAGAAAAGGCTTTCTAAAGTATATTATTGTCTTATTGGTTTGTGTCCCTGAGATTTATAGCATATTCACATTATTTTTTGTTTCTTTGTCGTTCTTACCTGTAGAGACGTGTGTGTGGTCAAAGGTTCTCACCATGGGAGAAGGACCATCTGCTAGGTTCTCTTCCGCAGGGGCTTGTTTAGATCCTCATAAACCCGGATTTCTAGTCTTTGTTGGTGGCTGCAATAAAAGTCTCGAGGCACTGGAGGACATGTTCTACTTACACACAGGTTTCCACCAATCTCTCTTCAACTTGCTAATTGCCAAAACTACATGCGTTTCCCTTCTAATTTTTTACTTTTTGGTTAATAGGACTTGGATATGATGCAAGGCTTGATCAGAGTGTAGGGAGCATGTCTCTAAAGAAGCAACTGAAGCTGAAATGCCAAGAACAAAGTCATGCAAATCCCTTATACGATAACTCTCTTGCCAGAATCAATATGGATCATCAAGGTGTGTTTGAGCAAACTAGTCTAAGATTAGATTGAAACATTGAAAGATAGCATTTTTCTGTAGCAAGTTTGTGATTGATTTTATTGTAGGAAGGAGTTTCGGTATGAACACTGGCCAATTAGATCAAGGAAAGATGATGTTTCACGCCAGGGTAACCGAGACTTTCCCAGTTGGTTACAGTATAGAAACAATGATAGATGGAAAAGTGCTTCGTGGCGTTTTGTTTTCAACTAAGCCTAGCTCCGTTCTGGCCACTGATCAAAGCTTTAGTAGGCGAGTGCTTATATTAGCTACTTGCTTTTGAGGTTTATCTATTGGTTGTATCTGTTTGTGAACATTTTTTTTTTGTACAGAAAGAGGCCAGCTATGTCGAATGGTGATCAGGCTAACACATCAAAGATACCAAGAACTTTGAGCAATGATCAAACTGTTTCTACTGAAGCCAAAGATCCTCCATCAAACGGCGTGGACGGTGGTATTGGTCTCAGCAACCCTTTAGATGTTAACATAAACGCAGCGGTCGTGGCACCTCAGCTCGATATGGTGATTTTAATACTATATCCGGAATAAAATTTCTTTTAGTCATTTTCCCCTCTCTTGAGAATGACTGATTGTGCAATTTCCTTACTGGAAAATACTGAAAATATGTGTGCAGGGCACTGTGAATGCAGCTCCGTCTTCAGTTGTTCAAACAGATGAAGCTTCTTTAGAATCTAGAAATGCCGTGTCAATTGATGTTGAAGCTACTAAGACCGGACCTGGAGAGTCATAGGTACAGAAAAAACAAAGGTAGGCTTTTAAGTACTTGTGATTGGACCACTAGTTTACACAACAGTAGGTGAATTCATTACCTGTAAAAGCTATTTGTGTCTAACTCTGTTCCGTTGAACAATATCTGTGCAGATGAGAGACTCAGTGCGTTACAGAGGAACAAGGACAGCTTGAAGATCAGTTCTTGTCTTCTTCTGTACATTAGGCTGGAAAATAGGATGGGTTTAATTTAGAATCGAAGTTAGGTTCGGTGAGGATGAGGACAAACTAACTAACTCTGCAATTGCTCTGTTTCATCTTCTTTTTGTTTTTGTTTAATTTCAACTTGCAAGTAATGTCATGCTTCCTCTCCCAATTCCTGAGTCTCTCTTTTGCTTTTTCTTTTCCAGTAAAGAAACCAAATCTTATACATAACTCATAAGAAGTGCGATATGAATCTGAACAGAAGTTTCAAGGCCTAACCCGTAACTGCACAACTGAATCACTCGGTAGTTAGATTTAAATTGTTGTGAATATCACAAAACTGACAATATGGGTGAGAAGAAGGATGATGTTTTTGTACCTAGGAATGAGGAAGAAATAGAGTGAACGGAAAAACTTTGTAATATCTTTGTCAAGTTCTGTTTTAATACTTATAAAGTGGCTCAAGGAATTGCTTCACAAGAAACTGGAGATCTTCAAGATGGAGAAGCTCTGAGTTTGTTTATGAAACCCTTGTCAAGTTTGAGACTTCCCATTGAACCAGCTCCATGGAAGCAAACTGACAGAAGCCGGAGGGATGTGAAAGCTCTGTCAGTCACTGGAGGAAAGGTTGAAAGAAGTCGAGTTAAGGCATTCGGGAAAGGATCTCAGAGCTCTTAAAGAGATATTAGAAGCAATACAATCAAAAAGTGTCGTTGATACTCAGAAAGCAGTTGCAATGCTCTAACTCAAGAGGCCTACAGAACCAGGTGATAACACCTTCTATGAGAGGACCAATTGTGATTATGAAACCTGCCAAACTTGTTAAGAAATGTGGTTTTCCTTCATTATCTCTGATTCCCATTCACAGTCTATCTGGTCTAAATACGACCTGTAGAGAAACATTCTCCATATTCTCTCTTTTCTTTCTGTGTCTTCTTTGTTTGGTGATTCAGGCATTAAAACAACTTTGAGACATTACAGTTCTTCAAAACTCGGAGGAATAGACAGTAAGTATAATAACACAGAAACAGAATACAAGTTATGCTCTCATGAGGAGCGACAATACATGAGCAACAAACCAAAGAACATTTCACATCCCATCAGATTATTATTTTTAAAAAAATAGAAGAAACATTCACATGGTTTAGTACTGACAGAAAGTCTAGGATATCACTCTTTTCACTTTATGGATGAAAGCATCAACAACACAAAACCAATTTCGACTCCACGAAGAATCAAAAGAGAGTGAAGCAAGTATCCCTAGCAGAACCGTCACATAGGCTGCAAAAATGCTCCAGTAGAAAGATACCATGTCAATCACATCTTCATCTTCTTCTCCAACAGCCGCTGGCGTTTCTTCTGAAATGTCATCATTACAACTTCTGTTGGAGGGTTGTCCGCAGAGAAGAGGATTACCAAAGTAGCTGGTTTCATCAAAGGTGCTAAATTGCCCTTTCTGTGGAATGATACCTGATAAGTTGTTGTAAGAGACATTAAACACAGCAAGACTGCTTAGCTTTGTAAGCTGGCTGGGGATTTGGCCGTGTAAGATGTTGAAGGAAAGATCAAGGCTTTCTAAATCCTTCATTTTGGAGAAACTCTCTGGGATGACACCTGATAAGTGATTGTGAGAAAGATTCAGTGCTCGTATATCAACTAGATCTCCAAGCTGTGCTGGGATCTCACCACTTAGCTCATTCTCAGAGAGATCCAGTCCAAACATGAATCCAAGAGTTACACCTATGTAGGAATCATATCTTCGCTTTGCTGCAAATTGAACTTCGATCACACTGTCTGCTGTGTAGTCTACAGTAAAAGGATCTAACATAAGCTTGGATCTATAATACCTGCCTAAATCTTCCGTGGAAAAGAAGTCCTCGTCTAGACCCATGCCACCAAAGATATCACTAGACACGAAGATCACTCCAGCGCCATCATAACCCTCTTCCCCATCGTGTTGTAGCGTAGGGAAACTAAATGATATATTGCTAAAACATGAGGGTATAGATCCACTCAGTCTGTTGTTAGAAAGATCCAAAAGTTGGATGTTGCTTAAGCCACATATCTGGTAAGGAATAGAGCCTGTTAAGTTATTCCCGCGCAGAAGAAGAATATAGATCTTTTGGTTGCTGACGAACTTGGGGATATTCCCGGACAGTCTGTTGTTTCTTAGATCAAGTATGGAGAGATTTCCCAGTACTGTGTCTGGGATAGTCCCTGAGAAATTATTATCCTGCAGGAACAGCATTCTTGTATCAGAGTTGAAGCGGTGAGGTAGGTCACCAGATAACCTGTTTGCAGAGAGGTCCAACAACACAAGCCTGAATATGTTGTTTAAAGAAACAGGTATGTGACCCTCTAGGTAATTGTTTGAAATCAAGAGCATAGACAAGCCATTCAAGTCGCCAATCCAACTAGGAATAACACCGGTGAGATAGTTATTCGACAAGTCGAGGACAGAAATGTAACTCGAGTTCAGCAAACCATCTCCAATCCTCCCTGAAAACTGGTTATTATCCAAAGACAATACCTGCAAGGAAGTCAAATTTGTTGGCTCTGGAAAAATGTTGCCGCTAAGTTTGTTGTGAGAAAGCTTAAGAAACATCAAAGAATAACACCCTATTGTTAAACTCCTTGGTAGCTTTCCGTAGAGATCATTGTGAGAGAGATCCAGAAGGTACATCTTTTTCATGTTACCTAGAGAAGATGGCAGATTCCCCTGTAAGCTATTCTTTGACAGGTTAAGGTGTCGTAGATTAGGAAGTATCCACCCAATATCATAGGGAAAGAGTTGACTGAGCTCATTAGCTGAAGCATCCAGCAAGAGGAGACTATGAGCAGATTTGGGTAGCTGAAAGTTCGTAAACGAGTTGTTCTGTAGAAGCAAAACTTCGAGGTTTGTATTGTTCTCCATTAGCCAAGAAGGGAATAGTCCATGAAGTCTGTTGTCAGAGAGATCAACCAGACGTAACTCCTTCTGGTGTAGGAGAAAATGAGGAAGCTTTTCCAAGTCACAAGACCGAAATGCAATGACATGTAACTGGAATTCTAGCTTCCATGAACCTTCTGACTCCACTTGGAGTGAGTTGGATATTGAAGAAAGCTTAAGTACCTTAAGCTTTGAGAGGTTTGCAAGCGAACCCAATGAGAAGAAACCACGAAAGTCGTTATCAAACAACGATAAGTACTCAAGGGATTCAATGCTACCAATAGCAGAAGGCACCTTCCCAGTCATCTGGTTTGATGAGAGATCAAGAACTCTGAGTGTAGTCAAGCTGGTTAAGCATAATGGAAACTCACCTATGAGTTGGTTATAGCTGAGGTCGAGCTCTTGCAGATTTTTCAACTCGCAAATCCCTAGAATAAGAAATTCATATATGAGCATTTTGAAGTCACCAGAACGTTTAAAGGCTTGACTAAACTTGCCTTGCAATTGCCCCCAGCCTGTAAATTCGTTACGACTTAGATCCAGAGCTTTCAACTTTCTTAGGTGAGATAAACCTGCCACAAGACAAAGCCACACAAAGGAAGATACTTACACGTACCGACCAGGATGTTGTCAGTGACGAATAAAATAGAGACTACCTTGTACAGGTGTGGAGTTGTCAAATCTGTTACTACTCAGGTCCAGCAGTTCCAAGTTTGTCAGATATTTAAGTTCTAGAAAGGATCCCAAGAGAGTGGTAAGAAATAACTGAAAAAGACTTGGTCTTCCGGATAAATTTACACATTGAAAAGCAAACCTTTAGCAGGAAAGGGACCATCCATGTTGTTACCCCGAAGAAACAGAGTTGTAAGTGACTTTGCGGAGCTGAGGAAAGGTAAGATTCTGTTATCAAATTGATTTAAAGAGAGAACCAGTATCTCTAGGTTTCTTAATCTCCTTAGACTTTGATAACCTGCAAGAAAATAAAATCTTGTCAACAAGAGTATGCATCACTGAACTTAGACAGTATGATCTGGGAAAAATCTGGTATACCTTCAACCGACGAGGCATTGAATCCTCCGAACCAGCTCTTAGATAAGTTCAGAGTTTTAAGCTCTTCAAAGGGATACAGCAAGGAAAGATTTATATGAAGAGGAAGACCTATTAAATGAAGTTCATGGAGAGCAAGGCCGATAACTCGTCTAGTTGTACGATTACACTTAACTCTCTCCCACCTGCAACAATCACTCGCTGTGTCATTACTCCAAGTATCAAAAGTGTCGTCTTCCTCGACCGATGAGAGCAGCAGGTATGTCTTGAGCTCCAACAAACCCTTCCTTTCATTCTCAACACAGCTCTTGTATCTATGTATCTGTCCCATCACTATCATCACCCATATCAGAATATGAACTAGGAACAATTTCCTCTCCATTGAAATGATCCAATAACCAAAAAGTAAACAGAAATTTTGGGGCAAAAGATAGTGAATTCAATATCTTGGAGAACCTCCATCTTTATAGTATTCTTTCTTCATGAAAAAGAAAACAAGTTGCAGAAAGAGGATGTATTTTACAAAGTTAAATTCTTTCAAGTCAACAATCAAGAAGCATATGATATACATGTAGCGTATAGCATTATCAAATTGGACCAAGGTTTGTGCAAAGCTACTCAGACAGACAAAGTCAATGTACGGATAAAGAATGTTATAAATCTTCTGTCCGAGAATGTAGATACTAGGAGTCGCTTTCTGTTGATAAATTCACAAAATCATCTTCTGATTTTGACCAAGTTCAGTTTCTTTTAGATTATTTTCGTTGCAATTTTCAAGCTTCGTTGGATTTATAATGTGAAAACCAACCAACTTCAGTCAGAAGCTAACACTTCTATCAAAGCTTTAAGGTTAATCAGAGAGGTCTTCAATGGCAAAGATCTACAGAATTCAATAGTGAGCTCTATAAAAAGAAAAGCAAGATGAAGATGTAAACTATAAAACCTGTTGGTACTGGTGTAGTCTTAGATCAATGGCTCGTGTCTTCATCTCTCTCTCGCATCTTGATGAAAAAAAACATATTTTTTCGCAATCAACAAGCTCTGTTTCTTCTCTCGTACATGAAACGCTGCGCATGAATCTATCTGGGGAATGGTAAGAATTTGATGATGTAATTTCGGGATTAGTCCTCGACTTAGAGAGGTTTCTCTTCAAGGATTTGGTAAGTGAGCTGGTGAGATTAGCAAGAAAACAAAGGGAGATGAAGAACGGTTTTTGCCAACAAGTAGATAAGCATTTCTCTGTATTTTGAAGCCGTATATACATAATACATAATACAAGTCAAAAGTCATGAAGCACCCTCCATATATAAATACTCGGATCATGCATTAAAACAAGTTTGAGACGTTACAGTTCTTCAAAACACAGAGGAACAGACAATAAGTATAACATAGGAACATAACACAGGTTATGCTCTCATGGGGAGCTACAGTACATGAGTTACAAGCCAGAGAATATTTCACACTCCATAAGATTATAAAAGAAAAAGGAAATACATATACAGGAGTTAGAACTTAGAACCTGACAGAAAGTTTATGATATCAGACTTTTCACTTTATGGATGAAAGCATCAACAAGAGAAAACCATGTTCGACTCCACGAAGAATCAAAAGAGAGTGAAGCAAGTATCCCTAGCAGCACTGTCACATAGGCTGCAAAAATGCTCCAGTAGAAAGATACAATGTCAATCACATCTTCTTCCTCTTCTCCAACATTTGATGGGGTTTCTTGCAAAGTGTCATCATAACAACTTCTGTTTGTGGGTTGTCCACAGAGAAGAGGATTACCAATGTAGCTGGTTTCATCAAAGGTGCTAAATTGCCCTTTCACTGGAATGATACCTGATAAGTTGTTGTAAGAGACATTAAACACAGCAAGACTGCTTAGCTTTGTAAGCTGGCTCGGGATTTGGCCGTGTAATATGTTGAAGGAAAGATCAAGGCTTTCTAAATCCTTCATTTTTGAGAAATTTTGTGGGATGACACCTGATAAATGATTGTGAGAAAGATTCAGTGCTCTTATATCAACAAGATCTCCAAGTTCTGCTGGGATCTCACCACTTAGCTCATTCTCAGAGAGATCCAGTCCAAACATAAATCCAAGAGTTACACCTATGTAGAAATCATATCTTCTCTTTGCTGCAAATTGAACTTTGATCTCACCGTCTGCTGTGTAGTCTACAGTAAAAAGATCTAGCATAAGCTTCGATCTATAGTACATGCCTAAAGCTTCTTCGGAAAAGAAGTCCTGGTGCATAACCGGACCACCAAAGGTATCAATAGACCAGAAGCTTGACGTATAATCATAATCATTCGCCTCATCTTCTTTCCACAAACCAAAGGATAAATTGCTAAAACAGGAAGGTATGGATCCATTGAATCTGTTGTTAGAAAGATCCAAAAGTTGAATGGTGCTTAAGCCACACAGCTGGACAGGAATATGACCAGTTAGTTTATTCCCCCGCAGAAGAAGAATATTGATGTTTTGGGTGTTGATGAACTCGGGGATATTCCCAGACAAACTGTTGTTTCTTAGATCAAGTATGGAGACATTTTCCAGTAATGAGTCTGGGATATACCCTGATAAATTATTATCTTGCAGGAACAAGTATCCCGAGTAAGAGTTGAGGCGTGGAGGTATGTCACCATCCAATCTGTTTGCAGAGAGGTCCAACAGATACATATGAGTTATGTTAAACAAAGAAACAGGTATTTGACCTTCTAAAAGATTGTTTGAAAACAGGAGTATGCTCAGGGTAGAAAGGTTGCCAATCCAACTAGGAATAACACCAGTTAGATAGTTATTCGATAAGTCAAGCACAGATATGGAACTCGAGTTCAGCAAGCCATCTCCAATCTTCCCCTCAAATTGGTTATTATCCAAAGTCAATACCCACAAGGAAGTCAAGTTTGTTGCCTCCGGAAAAATTTGGCCGCTAAGTTTGTTGTCTGAAAGCTTAAGGAAGCTCAATGAATAACAACCCATTGTTAAACTCCTTGGAAGCTTCCCGTAGAAACCATTGTGAGATAGATCCAAATAATAAATATTTTTCATGTTACCTAGAGAATATGGCAATTTTCCCTGAAAGCTGTTCTCTGATAGGTTCATATGCAGTAAATTAGGAAGTATCCACCCAATGTTTTCAGGAAAAGGTTGGCTAAACTCATTAGCTGAGACATCAAGAAAAGCATATTATGAGCAGATTTAGGTAGCTGAAAGCTGGTAAACGAGTTATTCTGTAGAATCAGAACTTCAAGATTTGTATTGTTCTCCATTAGCCAAGAAGGGAATACTCCATGAAGTCTGTTGTTGGAGAGGTCAACTAGACGTAACTCTTTCTGATGTAGGAGAAAATGAGGAAGCTTTCCCAAGTTGCAAGACCTTAGTGCAATAACATATAACTGAAATTCTATCTTCCATGAACCTTCTGGCACTACTTGGAGTGACTTGGATTTGGAATAAAGCTTGAGGACCCTAAGCTTTGAAAGGTTAGAAAGCGAACCCAAAGAGAAGAAGCCATGGAATTCGTTATCGAACAGCGATAAGTACTCCAGCGATTCAAGGCTACTGATGGCAGATGGCACTTCCCGAGACATCTGATTTGATGAGAGATCAAGAACTCGAAGTCTAGTCAAGCTAGTTAAGCACATTGGAAACTCACCAATGAGTTTGTTTCGGCTGAGATCCAGCTCTTCCAGATTCTTTAACTCGCAAATCCCTATATTATCAAATTCATATATAATTAATTTGAATTCTCCAGACCCCTAAGAGGTTTAAGGGTTTGGTTAACTTGCCTTGAAATTCCGAACCAGAAAATTCATTACCACTTAGATCCAGAACTTTTAATTTTTTCAGGTGAGCTAACTCTGGCACAAGAGAAAGCCACACAAAGGAAAAAAACTTACAAATGACCAGGATAGAGGGCAAAGACAAGTAATGTAGATGCTACCTTGTACTGGTATGGAGCCATTAAATTTGTTTATACTCAGGTCCAGAAATTCCAAGTTTGTCAGATCTTTAAGTTCTGGAAAAGATCCCCGAGAGAATAATAAGATAGAAAATAAAACATAGACTGTTGGATAATTTACACCTTGCCAGAAAATGAAATCCAAACCTTTCATAGGAAAAGGACCATCCATTTCGTTATCCCGAAGAAACAAAGTTGTAAGTGATGTTGCAGTGGTGAGATATGGTAAGATACTGTTGTTAAATGTGTTTATAGAGAGAACCAGAATCTCTAGGTTTCTTAATCTCCTTAAACTTTTATAACCTGCAAAACGAAATTTTTTGTCAGCAAGAGCATGATCATGTTGTTGAATCTGGAAAAAAGCCTGGTATACCTTCCAAATCATCGAACAACGCACTGAAACCATTGGACCATCTCGAAGATAAGTTCAGACTTTGGAGCTCTTCGAAGGGATACAGCAAGGAAAGATTTAGGAGAGATTGATTTAAGAAATTCAGTTTACTGAGAGCTAGCTCGGTCACCCGCTTGGTTGTAGGATTACACTTAACTCTCTCCCACCTGCAACAATCGCTCACTGTGTCATTAGTCCAAGTATTGAAAGTTTCATCAAAGCTTGCTATGAAGCTGCTCCCTGAGAGCAGCAGGGATGTCTTGAGCTCCAACAAACCCTTCCTTTCCTTCTCAATACAGCTTTGGTGTTCATGTATCTGCCCCAACACTATCATCACCCATATCAGGCTTTGAATCAAGAATAACTTTCTCCCCATTGAATTTTTGATCCGGTAATGAAAGAAAACTGATAAAAACAGGAAAGAGGGATATGGTTCGCGGTATGTCAGAGAAGCATTTCTCTGTATGAGAAGAATAAAAAAAAACTTGCAAAGATGTATATTTTACCAAGTCAACAAGACAACATATGATTGGTGATGTGCTCAGCATCGTTTACTTGGACCAAGCATTTTTTTTTTGTGTGCACCTCTTGGACCAAGACTTATGCGACAGCTACTTAGAGAAAACAAATATATCAGCAAAGCCTGTTTCTTCATCATGGAGAATAAATGTTCAGTCACAGAATGTGGATAACTAGTTGGAGTGATTCATTCACAAAAGGCATCTCCTTTCAAGGTTAAGGTTTATTTCAGAGAGAGAGGTCCTCAATAGCAGAACTTCAAGAACTCAATAACAAGTTCAATCAAGAGAAACTGAACAACGGAACCTATTCAAGAGATTGTATCTTCCATCTTTCTCGCATTTTGATTACTCCATTCCATCAATAACCTCCGTCTCTTCTCCGTATCGTAAAATCTGTGCGCTTGTATTGTTGATTCGATCAGAACCAGAAACCATACGAATGAATCTGTCAACTGATTTCCTTCCACTTCGCCTTCCTATGAATCTGATCTGGTTCATGCTAAATAATTTAGGGCTGAGACGAAGACAATGAGAGGAAGATGTCCGATTTTGGGTTTTAAGGGTTTAACAAAATTTAAATTTTTAAAAAAAAAAAAAAACTTTTGGGGGAAAAACAAAGTCATCGCCGATCAGCTGAATTAACTAACGGACAAGATTAATTTCTACACTAACCAACGGACTAGATCGTCCCGTGCCGAAACCGGAATCTTTACATAAAAGACAGGGTTTTTCATTTCCAGCGATAATTGTGATATACGCTTCTCGAGATTTTAATCATCCACATAGGAACCTAAAAGGTGTGTAAATTTCATTTGCTCTCAACGTTTGAATTTCTCTATTTAATCCGGCTTCGATCTTGTTCACTGAAACTGGACATCCGCTCGCTTATCCTAGCTAAGATTTTGATATGGAATGGCGGAGCTAGTGTACAATCAGGGGGGTCAATTGACCCATGTCAATTTTTGATAAAAAAATTTTTACTTGTATTTCTAAAGAAAAATCTGTTGAATTTAGCTTATTGACCCTTACAAAATACATTTGTTATCACATTGACCCCTCTAAAATAAAAGTCTGCCTCCGCCAACTGGATCCGACATGTGTTTTGTCTGTGTTTCGTTTCTCTGTTCTGAGTGATGATAACGAGGACTCATCAGGAATGTGATTAGTGACTTAAAGTTGTAAGCTTTGATTTCATTCTTATAGACTTAATGGATCTTTCATGAGTTTTTTCACCTTGTGATCACCAATCTAATCTACATTCTTGGGTTTTGTCTGTCTTGAAAAATTCTGCTGACAGATCGAAGAAGATGCATTACATGGGTTTGTTTAGTAAAGCTGGAAACATATTTAGGCAGCCTAGAGCTTTGGAGGCCGTCAACGCTATGTTACAGGGCAATCTTTCTTTAACTCCATCCAAACTCTTTGTTGGAGGTTAAGAGACTCGGAAACTGAGACAAGAGTCTTCTCTTTTCTGTTTTTGATTGTCTTAAGCATCTCATCCTCTGTTATATGCTGCCTCTTGTTGTCAGGTCTCTCACCAACTACTGATGTAGATATCTTGAAAGATGTTTTTGGCAGATTTGGCAAAATCGTTGATGGTATAGCTTTCATTTTCGCAGCTGAATCATTTTTCCATTTGGTTTGTCTTCCTCATTTTTGCTTGACTAATATATATGCTCTTGTTCATCGTAGTGGTAGTGATTTCGGACCGTGAGACTGGTGTATCGAAGGGATTTGGTTTCGTAACTTACGATTCCATTGATGCTGCTAATAAGGCAAAGCAACAGATGAATGATCAGGTGTTACCAATTTTTCCACCTTCTTTGGTTACTGAAAATTATGCCACGAGTCTAGTTTCTTTCTCGCTTTGCTTTTTCATTACCCTTAAGATCTTCTGATGCTACGACATAAGTTTCTAGTATATTAGTTTGTGTATTATCTCATCTAGCTTGAAGTGAACCATTCGTTTTATTGCTTTGTTTATCTCATTTTCCTTCGACGATAAGATTAATGGTTTGCTACTGCATTGGTGCTTCAGACCCCAATGGATTTGTTCTCTCTTGTTCTTACTTTGCTTGGTTTTGTCTTTCCGCAATTTATGGAATTTTCCTGCTTAAACAGGAACTTGATGGGCGAATAATAGGAGTGAACCCAGCTGACTCAGGAGGTGGTGGAGGTAGTTTAGCAAGACGGGGAGGTCGTGGTGGATTTGGACGTGGTGGGTTCGGTCGTGGCGGGTTTGGACGCGGTGGCTATAACTTTGTTTGTTAACTTGGCATTCAGAATGTCTACCAACGAGATTGATTAGTCTGCTATTTGATTTACTCTTTCACAAAGACCCAAATATTGTTATAAAGTTCGGTGGAGGTTGAACAAACAGATCAAGTGGCTTAAGTTGGCAAAAACATTTATTGATTCAATGAAGTTTCACACATTCAAAGGAAAAGAAGTACAAATTTTGAGGTATCAATGATAGATTTAAGCTCAATGAGACTAATCACTATATAGAGGCAATTTAGTCCAACGAGTTTATGAGAGGTTCAAACTTGAAAATAAGCCAGTCTGCTTGTGCTGCAACAGCTTCACGAAGCTGAACTCCGGCGTAGCATATGAACAAATCTGCGCCACCAGGTTTACGTGCCTGCACGTGAATAGGTTTTTAGTTAGTTCATCTGAGTTCTCTTAAATTCTCAATTAATAGAAAGCTAAGCTTACTTCGAGATCAGTAGCACCATCTCCAATCATGGCCATAGTCTTGTAGAGACGACCCTGAAAAGAACCAAGTCCCATTGGTATTGTAATCAACAAGAGATATGTAGCTTGCTAAGTAAGAGAAGTTTGATGAACCTTTCGTATCTGTTGCACTGCTTTGGCTTTCCCTCCACTTCTTGATGTAGGTTCATTCTCATCAAAGCCCACAAACTCGCCAGAATTTCCAAATAGAATATTGTTGGCAAAGATATTCTCTTGAGGAATGCCAAGAATCGACGCTACAGGCTAGAGTGAAAAGAAAACAATTAAAAACCTTATCACCATTATTCTAACATGCAACGGACATGAAGAAAAGAAGTGAAATGACTGGAGAGAGAGATTACATTGATCATCTGTCGAAAACCTCCAGATATCAAATAGACATCAATTTTATTGGCTCTGAGCTTCTTGACTAACTCTTCAATTCCAGGGGACAGTCTTCAGAAAACAAGGAAACAAAGTACAGTTAAAACATGCAGAAGCAAATGGACCTGGCCTGTTGTTCAACATATCTTGTCCGAGAATCAAGCAAGCTAATAGATGTTAACCTCTCTTTTGGTCAGAGTCTATTTGAAGACATCAACTTGGGCCAATGGAACACTTAACAAGTAGATATTTTCTTTTATGTAAATGATTTCTGTAAAAGGGAAACAATATGAGTACCTCGGGGGTCTCTTTTCGAGATATTCCTCAACTTTGGAAAGAGAAGGCTTGAACAAAGAGAGTCTTGCGGCTAGAGCTTCTTCAAACGGAACAGATCCACCCATTGCTCTAAGAAAGCAAATACTCAGTATGATAATCTCAAAAAGCCTAAGAAAAATCATCGTAGAGATCTAGTGTATATATTTACTTGCGTTGAGATGGAACACGAACCTGGCAGTCCATTCAGCAACAGCCTTTCCAGCTCCACAAAACTCAGCAAGTTCATCAATACCTTCATCCTCACAAACCGTGCTATCCACATCGAAGCATACGGCTTCAACATCTCTCCAAAGATCGAGTATTTCTACAACCAGCAGTAGAAACTCAGCTGCTAAAATTTCAAAAGCTAAGAAACTATTTCAAATAACTCTTTCATCATATCACCTCCTAATACAAAACAACAATTAACAACTGCACAGCCATGTACTAAGATGTTATCATCCCCTAAAACCAAAACACAACAGCTTCTAATGTAATAAGAAGTAGTTACCTTTAGAAGGAACGACGTTTCCTTCGTGCTCCAGAGCTGACAACTCCTGGGGCTGCAGAGAAGCAGTCACTGGACGGAGCAACTTGGGATGGTTCATGATGGAGACACGCCCACTTCCACAAGGATTCCTTTTGAACTCAAGGCAAGAGAAATCAGCAGAAACAGATGAGAGCTTTCTACAGGGAACCTGGAGGGGCACAACTCTGGAAGTAGTTAATGCTTCCATCAAACGTGGATAACTGCCAACTACAAGAAAAAAACAACAGTACTCAATAAGTCTTGACTTTTAAATTTAATTCGACCCTCACTTCATATAACAAGAGCAGAAACCAAAAAAAAAAAATTGAATCTTAGAAAAAAAAAAGCAAACTAACTTCACAAATGCGCAGAGGACATCACACACACCAAACTCAAACAGATTTGTGACTTTGAACAGCTAAAAACGTAAATGAAAACGTACGTGTTTCAATTCAATGGTTGTAACAGGTGGACAAAGAGGGAATCCACGTGATCTATCGAATCGCTAATTAAGTATAAGCAAATCCAAAACAAAAGCATAGATTTTACGATGTAAGATTGCGATCTGTGTGCAAGAAGAAGAGTTAACAAACCGGGAAAATCGCCGGCGGTCGTCTTCGGCAGCTGGTCGTAGGATCGGATTTAATAATCAAAACAAAAAAAAAATGCCACTGAGAAGAGTGTCGTTGAGTTGGTGGAAGTATTAACCGCCAAAATGACTATTCTACCCTTTGTTAATTTTAGATTAAACATTTAAATGACACTTTTATCCTCTGTGTTATAAAAATTGTTTTTATACTATTTCATCGTCGCCAGTCTAACCGGCGGCGAATGCGAGGCTCGGTGTTTCTAAAACCCCAAATCGAGAAAGTTTTCGAGAAACTAAAAGCAGTCAGCTCTTTGTCTCTCTGTCTCTGCAAAAGCACAATGGCGATGCGTCACCACAAAAAAAAAAATTTACTTTTTCCGGCAACTTAGTAACGTATATAGTTTTTTTTTTTTTTCTGAACAGCTCCGGTGAAAGAACAACCTTAAATATTGCCGTCTTCTTAATTTTAAAATAAATAAAAATGTACATATTTGATTCAGAGCCAAGTGGATAACAGGTAGGAAAACAAACACACGTCCAAGTACTAAATGTCTCTCCCATCATTACACGGAGAGAGACCCACACTCACATGATCTACACATTCCATCTTAATTAGTTGTTGTTTACGAGCTCCACAAGTAGGATCCTAGGAGGTGAAGATGACTAAGAATAAGATTACGGATACAAAGAACGTTGTGGTAGTGCCTCTTCTTGGGTTATGGAATTTGAAGCCAGAGGATGGATCTGTGTAATCTGGGATTCCAGACGGGATTCCCAAACCTCCTCCTGTTGATGGTGTGACTGTGTAGGGTCTTGTGTTAGTTGTTGTAGGGACTCTTGTCGAAGGTGTTGTCGTAACTGGTGTCGTTGTCCCACTACATCAAATATGGACACCACAACAACAACAACAAAACAAACACACGATCTCAAATTAAATTACAAACACTAACAAATAAGTGGTCAAGAGAGAAAGAATGGTGTAGTATACCTTGCACTTGCAGGAAAAGGACAAGAAGTGTAGCCTATTATCATATAACACCACAAGAGACAACAGTTATTAATAAAATATAATCTCATCTTAATTCTATGTCAGAGAATCTTGAGGTGTTATTATATAGTATTCATTAATATATACTAGTTTGTATCTCAACATCATTCACATTGAAACATGTGAAGTTTAGATTTGATATTATACTATCCTCTCTGATTTGCTTTTCAAGTTGAGTTCCATTTTTTACGCATAATTAAATACTCTTATTAACAACTTTGAAAGATGGTCTCAACAAACTGTTATGGACTTAATCTAATGAATGAATGTAGTGGTTGGTGGGAGAGAGACTCACTTGGATCAGAGGCTGAGACGGTGGCTGTGCCGGCGAAGTCACAAGTTCCCTGAGACTGACCTTTCTTCTGAAAGAAGCTGTTGACGGCGTAGGAGCAGTGAGACTTGACGGTGTTTGGGTTAAAGCAAGGTCCGTTCTGGTGAATGGGTCCACAATCAGCTCCTGCGCCACATGCGTAGTCCAATGTCTTCTGCAGCATTGCTTCACTTAACCCTTCTCTGCATACACACCATGTCCCACCTACACACCACACATATTTCTTCAACTCTCAATCACCGACTATGTGTGAAAAATGTAAACTAAATGCGTGATTAAAGAGGCAACAAGGTTGTTCACATAATTATTCAACTCTCATTCACTGACTATGTGTGAAATGAAACCTAAATGTGTAATTCTAGAAGGATGGTACTCCACATGTAAATAAGGGCATAACGCAACACCTTTTTATGAATTAAGTTATGAGCACAGCAAGAAAGGGCCCTTCTTTTTAGAAAACATTTCATTCAAACTATGAAAAGCTAAGAAATTTGAGACTTTTTCTGTACTAAAACAGAGCTAGTTAAAGGGAACTTTTGAGAAAGAAAATGGTAAAAGAAAAATCAATCTTTCTTTATCCCAGCAAAAAAAGAGGGATCCATGTGATGGGAGATAGAGAGAGAAGTGTTATTTTATTTAAACTTTTGCAGGAGTTGGAACAGAGAAATTGTCTTACTTGAGTGACCAACCATAGCCAACAAAACCACAGCAAGAATAACAACAACCGCCATGCCGTTGCACCAGAGCTAACCACAGGATGTGGATGCAGCTTTCTACTCTGAGAAATAGAGAATGGAAGAGACTGGAGAAGGAGGATTTGAAGCTAACAAGAGCAGTGAGTAAAGAGAGAGAAAGAAAGACACTGCATTGAAGAGAGTGAAAAGAGAGAGACTTTTTGCTTAGATCCTGCAGAACAATGATGTCCTTTAGTTAATACACTCACACTATCTCTCTCTCTACTCCCAAGTTTTTTTTTTGTTCACACTCCCAAGTATAGTATATAGTATATTTGAATTAAAAAAAGTATATAGTATATCATATATACACATATCATTATAGGAAAATGTATTCTAATGTATATTTTATTTTAAAATAGCCTTACATTATTTACAGTTCCATAGCTCCAAAAAAAAACTTTTCTTTGAAGACATTTTGCATCTACAGAAAAGATATGTAATTAATGTATTTGCATTGATGTATATATGTCAACTAAAATTTATGATGATGACAACTACCCAATTCCTGTATCGACGTTGGATGATTACTACATTGAGCGGTGGATCACCCATTCCCATTAGTACCAATTGGATCTTTCTGATTCGAAGTTATTACGGTAACCATCAATCAACGTCCCAATAGGAAAAAACATGCTCATCACACCTCTGAATCAGATAGAGTACCAAAAGAAACAAGAGTCTTAAGAAAAAAGTATTTCATTCTAGCAAAAACAAAAAAGATTGTTGTGTGCTTGAGAATGTTACCATGTACTCATTAGAAGCGAATTTTCCCCCAAATGCATCGGTAATGGCTTCCATTCTTCTCTGTCTTAGCCTAGTAGATGTAACACATCTTCCTTTGTATCATGAGACTTCTTGAGTGTTGACTCCCTTAATCTCGATTACGGGATGTATTTGGCTACTGCCTACTGGTTCGACTTCGATCACCTATGCCAACTCAAGGCAGTGGAAGCCAAGAAGCAGCAAGAATCTAATCAAAGACCTATTATTATAACTTCACTTCCAGTGTGCGCTGCTAAACAGTGTTTGTTACATAAGGTTATCAGCTTCGGACAAAATATTCCAAGACCAAAACAAACTTCAGCGTGACAATATTTTGACTTGTGACGCAAGCCAAGTTAGGTTTTACCAAACGACGACATAAAGTCATTTTATGAGAAATTGAATTTTTTTTTGATAAAGGGTTTTCTTAAATTAATAATTGGTCCACACAAGAGATTACAGAAGCAAAGATAAGAAAGAAAGGATTAAGGTTAGCTTAATCTACGAAAGCTTCTAAGAACATAGAAGAAGTGAGATGACAAAAGAGCAATGAAATATTAGCCATAAAAGTGAGATTCATGACCACCACGGCCACCTCGACCTCGCTTCCTTGACCAATTTAAATCACGCATTGAATTGCCTCATGTATCCAAGTATAGTTCCTCTGGCATGCTTTGCTTTGAAAAGATAAGATTAAGACATTGGAGATACCCTACTTAACAACTGTGGTCCTTGGTCGTTGATAGCAGCCTTGTAAGAATAATCCATTTGCTTTTGAGTTTATGATGGACCTAAAAAAGCCCATGGATAATATTTATTCTACTTTGTTTAACTAATTAACCCTACATCATGTAGCGTAGCAGAACTCTGACCACCACAGCTTGTCTTTACGTGAGAGGGCTGAGAACGCACAAGCTCATCAAACCTCTTGTTTGAGAGTAGGTCCGGTCTGAAAGCCCTTTTTAACCTCTCGCATGACGACGCATTCTGATTAGTTTCGACTTTTGACTATAAATGCTTTTAGCTAGCCATTGGTTCATTATTGTAACAATATTTAAATGATTATTCATTGTAAATATAATTGAGCGGATTTGAGAAATCTGATAGCCTCAAATTGTTATCCAAACCCAATGATCTCAGGAGGAAGATAGCCTCATACATAAAGGATTCACCTTTTAATGAGATAGAGAGAGATCGAAGAAGAGAAGAAGCTTGGAGAAAGACTAAACACGTAGGAGGGTTCTAGTCCGTAGTTGCAAACGAAGGACGCACAAGAGTACACGAGGATACTCTCTGTGTTTGCTTCTTCCCCCTCACTTTCTTTCCTTCTCTTTGCCCCAAATTGTCAATCTTTCAGTTTCGTTTTTATTGCTCGATGTCGAACGAAGAATCTCTTCCGGCATTCACTTTGTTCGGTTTGGATGATGTCGAAAACTATGGTCTGGTGAGTGTTTATGATCACTTAGATTGGCCTCATTCTTTGTCTGCAGAATGCTATTGAAAATCATGTTCGAATCGAGGCTTGTGTTAATTCACATCATCGATATCGATTATCTGAAACTTTTGTTATTGATTTTGCAGGTCAGTGAAGCTGACAATTCATTGCCTTTGGACATACACAATCAGGTGTTTCAACTTGTAGAAAAGGGAAACCAAGCATTCAAAGATTCTCGCTTTGAAGAGGTGAATGAATGAATCTCTTTTTGAGTTTTTTTTTCTTGGTCTTGCTGCTTCATTCGGAATTGCCTGAATCGAAACTTTGGCTAACTCAAAGCAAACTGATTTGGTCTGTGTGTATTGGATATCTTTTAGCTTCTTGGTTTAGTTGGAATAAGTTTCTTGGTGAACATGATAATGATCATAGCACTAGTCATATGATACAGCTGCTTATTGTGCTGAAACCTCAAATGAGACTCTCAAATCTGTTATTGCCAATAACATATGTTCTTTTTCATCTACCAGGCGATTAGCAATTATTCAAAAGCCTATTCTATTAAGCCTCTTGACCCTGTTGTTCTAAGCAATAGAAGTGCTGCTTATATAAGGTAAGCTTTCATCTAAACTTTGCCAGACTTCCAGTGGAGTTTTCATGTTGTTTAATTAAATGTTTCACTGGATTGTGTAGCTAATTCTTTTCACTTTCATACATTCTTATCTCTCTCCGTCTCTCTACCTTTTGTTTTTTTTTTTTCCCTAGACTTGGACAATATCTGAAGCAAAGATCTGCATCAGTTTCTGAATATACACCTCTGAACGGTTTTGATATGTCGATGCTTGGGGAAGTATGTATTCTACTTGCTTAACCTTTTACTAGCACTAGTTGCAATATTCATGACTCTGACTCACCCTGAAAACCTGATATTTCCTACAGCTTGCTCTTAAAGATGCTGATAAGCTAATGAACCTTCAGAGCAGTTCAGCGAAGTCATACACCACAAAGGCTTGTGCCCTCATGTTGGTATGTGCCAAACTATTTTATGTTCAACAAATCTTTCTGGCTTGTTTCAAAAGTTTCTCACTCCGCTTTGTTTCTCATCTGTCAATTTTGTTTTAATTCTGCAGCTAGAGAGATATGAGTTAGCACGTGACACTATCCTCTCAGGTCTACAGATTGATCCCTTTAGGTACGGTAGTCTATGTGTACCAATTCTGATTATGTAATGAACCTAATAGAATGCGTAGTTTCTAAAGTGTGAGGTTTCTTTCTGATGAAGCGATCCTCTCCGATCCAATCTCCAGGAATTGGAGAAGGTTATGCCTACTTCGATGAGAAAAACACATGGAAAGGCTGAGAGGTCTGATGACTTTGACTGCACCGTTTGCTTGAAATTGCTGTATGAACCTGCTACAACTCCATGCGGGCATACATTCTGCCGATCATGCCTGTTTCAGTCCATGGATCGTGGTTGGTTTATATGCTTGTTTGTAGTTTCACTCCTGAGATTTTCTTCTTTTTACTATTTTGTTGCTTATTAATGCTTTTTTGGAATATAGGCAACAAATGTCCACTATGTCGAACTGTCATTTTTATGACTCCAAGAACATGCGCTGTTAGGTAAAGGATTTGCACTCTTCTCTAATTTTCTCATAGGTCCAGTGCCATATCATGTAATAGTATATTGGAACGCTTATGCTTTAAAATTATGTGTTGGCAGTGTGACATTGAATAACATCATACAAAAAAACTTTCCAGAGGAGTTTGCTGAAAGGCAATCAGAGCAACACACTCTGGTCCACTTAGGGAATGAAAGCATGCCTCTTTTTGTCATGGATGTGATCATCCCCTGTCAGAAGCTGTCTCTTCACATATTTGAACCGAGATATAGACTAATGGTGAGTTCTTTCATTTTTGGTTTACTGTTCTGTACACGTTAGAACTCTTTGCGGCGAGTAGACGCTCATTTAGTGTAAAACTTGGTTTCTGGCTCGCTTTCACAAACTCTTAATTGATATAGAATGTATAAGTTGTTGTAAAGTCTTCATAGATACAGATCTCATTTAGGAAAAAAAAACTCAAGAAAGTCAAATGTATACAAGATAAAGGGGTCTCTACATAAGCGCTAGTGATTTGATACTTCTACTGTCACTCTAGCTTGCAGAAGTAATGCTGTTTGCATTCAGAAAACTTCTTTCTGAATCTCTCCAAATCTCCTTGATAGTATACTTTGATTAACATGCGTAAACTGAAACAGGTGAGAAGAATAATGGAAGGTAATCATCGGATGGGAATGGTGGGTGTTTGTGTCCTTATCATTGTTGCTTCTTGACTATACATACATAAAACGTTTCTGACTAGTAAGTTTTCCTATTCCGATGTTCATAGGTAGCTCTTGATTCTGCGACCGGTTCACCAGTGGATGTTGCTTGCGAAGTCGAAATCACAGAGTCTGTTGCTTCTTTCTTTCTGATAATTCTTAATGTCCTTCAGTTGATGATTTAATCATGGGATTACTCACACAGAGTCTGCTAATGCTTTGAAATTACACAGGTGTGATCCACTACCTGATGGACGTTTTGTCCTGGAGGTGAAAATTATTACTTATCTTGTGGCTTTATTTAATGTGTAAATTGTCAAAACTTAGTATATCTGATTTTTTCAGCTGGAAAGCCATAGAAGGTGTCGCATTGTAAAAGCTTGGGATCAAGATGGGTAAGCTTAGCATGGTTGTTTTTGAGTCGACCATTGTCATTTATGAATATGATTGTTATTGAACTTAGTATTGAACTTACGCATTGCAGTTAGATCCTTATCTCATGCTCTAATCATATTACCAGTCTTATGACAGTACTTGATCTTAGTGTTACTTTTTTTTCTCTTTTCTTAACATTGTCTCTGTATTCGTGTTATGATGTGGTATATACATTTTCTTACCTCATACAAGTATCATATTCAAACACGATTGCATAGCTTCTAAATATCTGTTTTGCTTTTTTCAGATATCGTGTTGCAGAGGTTGAATGGGTGACAGATATACCACCACAAAGCGACCAAGAGAAAGCAGATGTATGATTACCGAATCTCTCAAGTCTCAAATCTCTTGAGCTCCATTTACATTTCTTCTCTGCCTTTTGCTACAATGAGTTTATTTCTCTTCTCTTATTTCCTCACTTTTCTTTTGCCACTTCTTACAGCTGCGGGAACTGACGACTACTGCAGCATCATTTGCTCGGTCATGGCTAGAGAGAGCTAAGGAAGCAGCTAGACAAGGAGGTAAGCTACTAGTTATCCAGCTGCGAAAGTGAACTAGTTGGTAGTTGTGCTACTTTGTATACTCTTAGTCTTAGTATTTTCAGACATGATCTAGTCTTTTACTTCTTTCTAATTCTACGCAGACAGAAGAAGACTTGAAACACTTGTAATTGTTGAATCTATGATGCCTACACCTCAAGATCCAGAGCGCTTCAGTTTCTGGGTAATGGTTGTTTAGTTAAAAATGGACACAAGCTCTTGCAATATATACTTGGTGTTATATAGGTGCTCAATGGCTTTTATTTTTGGTCGTCAGCTTGCGACATTGACAGATAGGAGACCTTTAGAAAGATTGGAACTACTTCGGCTTCAAGATACTGGAGAGGTACTTGAATATTGCCTAGTCTATATATTGATTGCTCGATATGAGATTTTATAGGTTCGTCTCTTTTGATCGTTGAAACTTTTTTTGTGTGCAGAGAATAAGGCGTGGGTTGATATACCTTCGATCAGTAGAACGAGGATGCAGAATGCAATGAACCGGCACCTTATATCTGGATTACAAGCAAGAGATAAAACTTGTGATCTGTTCATAAGAAAGTTGACAAAAAAAAAACATGATTTATTAAAGGAATACATGAAATATAAGAGATCCTTGAAGGATCATTACATCCTAAGTCGAGCCATTATAATGTATTGTAACCAAACTACCATATTGTTTATGATGCAACTGCAGAACAAAAAAAATTAAGACTCGTGAAAGTATGATATACCTCTCTGTGGATACACTTTTTTATTAATTTGGTATGCAGAATTGTGTTATCTAGTAGAACAAACTAATTAACATAGCCTTGATCATCTTAAATTCAACATGATCTTAGAATCAATATAATATTATTGGCCTTTCTGTCCATTGATAACTTTTTTGTAAGGATGTCAACTGGACATTCTGTCCATGGACGGTCCATGTCCAAATCGATATGGACTAATATGGACATACCTAAATTCGTCCGAAATTTTTTGTTGTCCAAATAGACTACGCCCAAATAAGCCCAAAGACCAATGGACAAAACCAATGGATATAGGTCACCCAAATCATTAAAATATCTAGGATTAGTATTTGGGGAAAATTCAAATCTTAAAAATTAGAAACACTGCTCTCTTCTTCTCTTCTCTCTCTCGCAACCACGCTTCTCCCTACCACAATCTGAGGTGAATCTCTATTTCTCCTCCTCTTCATCTTACGAATCTCGATCTGATCTCACTCGTTTCCTATTTTAATTTGATGGGTTTGCGATTCTAGGTTCACTGATTCACCAGAGCAGACCAGTTCATCTTGGTGTTGGATTTAGACATCATCATCTCTATCACTGATGCACCAGAGCAGCTTGGTTGTTGAGGTACTCATCTGTGACTTTTATCGCTTTGAGATTATTTTCTTCTCGTGACAAAGAAAAAGTATGATGCGTGAGTTTCCATTATTTAATGGCTTCTTGTCATTGAAAGATGTTTCTTTAGATTGTTTATGGGTTCTTCAAATTAGATTGTACATTTTTTACATTAAGTAGGTATCTAGACTCTATGGACAGTCCAACTGGTCATGGTCTTATTTGGACATAGACTATTTGGACATGGACATGGACATGGACATTTGGACATAATCCTATTTGGACATGGACATTTGGATATGGTCCTATTTGGACACCAAAACCAAAAACGCCCAAAAAAAAAGCTCATCTGGACACGTCTACTTCCATCCGGACGGCCCAATTGACATCCCTACTTCTTTGGCAATAAATGATGAGGTTTATTTGTACAAAATTCATAGTTTGAGGCTTTTATTGAATTAGATGAAAAGCTGGAGGTGCGTTTCAGATATTCCGAAAAAATAAGAAATTAATAAGATGCATGCGTCCACAACAAAAGAGTAACCCACTATTTAATGCATCCACTTAAAAACATAAAAGGATACGCGGCAGAGGAGAGGATAAAATATTTGATCGGAGTTTGCTCAATCAGATGGCGAAGCAACCTCTGTTCGTCGTGGTGGTCGATGACCTCCGTCTTCATCAGAGCCGATGCGGCTCCTATCGTAGTCTCTCCCCTTTCTCACTGCGATGGTACATTCTCTCTCGTTTCTGCTACTGTTGTTAGTATATGCTTGTAGATATTGGAATGTATATCCAATTGAACTTGAGGATTATAGTCATTAGGATTTTAAGTGTTCTGAGTTGAAAGTACATTGCAGACCAACTCTAACCACGTTTTTTTTTTTGTTTAAATTGATCATGACAGGGATTCCGATTCAGGAGATATTTGTACATGTCGGTTAATTCTTTGTTCGGTAATCTATTTTTATATATTTTATGTGTTAGCTGTCTGCTAATACCATCAGTGCTGCTCAGTGTTTTGCAGATACACTACGCCTATAAGCTGTTAACAAATATAGAATCGAGAAGAGACTACTATCCCTTGTATGGCATTGAGAAAACATCAATAAGTTTTTAGTCCTGTGCCTTCACTCATTTTCGTCCTTCTGCTGCAGCATTCTGAAAAATGAACAAACATTTCTTCTTTTCTATATGAAAACAAATTGACTGCTTTGATAATTCCAGGCTTGCAGCATGTTACAACGGAGCTTGAAAGAGAGTACGTTGTGGCATATTGCAAAAATTAAACGTCTCCTGCTGGTCAGTTTACTAAGTGGCTTATTCACCATCTTTAATTCTGACTCTTGAATTCGTTTTTATGATTTCTTTTGGATCAAACTTGTTAGTACATAAAATATTTTCTTAGAGCTGATCAACCTCTGCGTCTAAGTCCAAGGTGTCAAAGTCATGGCTGATTAAGGTATAGACTTTGTGTAGACTTTTAACCCTTATACACTGTTGGTTCTTGTTTTATACTTATGCATACATGGTCACTTTAGTTAGTTGAGATACCTAGCATTCTTTGAACATTCTCCTGCAAAATATCCAAGCAATCTGGCATGGTTATTGGCTGTTCATATGTTGAAGTTACTAGACGTTTTTTCTTCATAATAAGAAGCTAAATGATGTCATGCCTATTGGATCGAGCAGAGCACTTTCTCTAGCATCAAATATTAATTACGACCACATTTCTCCATTTTCTAATTTAATATTCTTTAATTAATTTTTAAAGGAGGCACTTCAGATTGTTGACTCGATCTTCATACACATATCATTATAGGAAGGTCGAAGCCTGTTGCTAGTTCTTAAGTCTTGGATGTGGAGGAAAGAATGCTAAACTGCGAACATCAAAACTTCTTCTCTCTCACGGGGATCAGAATATACTAAATTATAGAGGAAAAAAACTTCTCTTTGACCTTGTTTCTAAGATAACTTTAATTTAGTATTAGATAGATTTCGGGTTGAATTTAATTAGATTTCTGTTTTTATCTTTAAACAGGGCTAGAAAACTCGGTTTCTTTGGTTCCTTATAAATACAAAATTATGTGCATTGCTGTTAGTATATGTAGGTAAGGTAGACTATTCATGTAGACTTCTAAGTGTTCTAAGTAAAAAGTACACTGCAGACCAACTTTAACAACGTTTTTTTTTGTTAAATTGATCATGACACTGGCAGGAATTCCGATTCAGGAGATATTTGATAGATGTGATTTTATATAGGTCGGTTGATTCTCTGTGCGCTAAATTTGTTTGATTTATGTTGTATGTTAGCTATCATCTAATACCATCGGTGCTGCTCAGAATTTTTTCAGATACACTTCAGTAATCGTCACTCATTTTGGTCCTTCTGTTGCAGCATACTAAAAAACAATAAACATTTCTTCTGGTTCTATTTGAAAACAATTGACTGGTTTGGTTTTCCAGGCTTGCGGCATTTTAAAGAAAAGCTTGAAAGAGGGAATGTTGTGGTACGTTGCAAATATAAAACGAAAACGCCCCTGGTTGATGTTCTTTCTGCTGGTCAGTTTACTAAATGGCTTATTTACCATCTTCAATTCTAATTCTTGAATTCGTTTTTATTATTCCTTTTGGATCCAACTTGTTAGTGCATAAAACAGTTTTATAGAGCTCTCAACCTCAGGTTTTATGGCATTCCGTTTCAAAACTCTGCGTTTAAGTCCCAATGTTTCAAAGTCATGGCTGATACAGGTGCAGGCTTTTTACTCGAATATATTATTATTTACGATCACATGTCTCCACGATCTAATTTAATATTCTTTAATTGACTCTTAAAGGAGGTCCTTCAGTTGACCAAAAAAAAAGAGGTCCTTCGGATTGTTAAACTCCATCATCTACTAGTCTTCCATAGGGATCCAACCAGAAATCTGAAATTTCAGAGTCGTCTAGTTCAGAGAGGGAGAGAGAGAGAGAGTGGGATCTACATCCCGTGAGTAAAAAAAAAGTCGTCACTGGTTATGGTTATTAGTTAGACGGTGTACGTTTGAAGTAGCATCTTCGGGTCCCTCTCTCAGTGAGTGAAATCTATAGAAAAACAGGTGAAATGGGTCAGGATGCGTTGAGAACCTCTGGAAGTGGTGGAGGACTTTCAACAACAGCTGCACCGAATGGTGGAGGGAGAGGCCGTGGTTTGTTGCGTGGTGGTTGGCAGGTCCAAAATACCTCAATCAACATCAAAATCATGATTCTCTGCGGCTTCGTGACCATTCTCGTCTTACTTGCCACAGTCAGTATTGGGAACCTTGGAAGCTCCAACGCTGACGCTGTTAATCAAAGTCTCTTCAAGGAAACCGAGCCGATTCTTGCCGAGAGCCCATCTGATTCGGCTCCAACTGACTTGGAGGAATCGCCTAAACCTGAGGTTAATCCTCCAACTCACTTAGAGGAACCACCGAAACCTGAGGTTAATCCTCCAACTGCCTTGAAGGAACCGCCTAAACCTGAGGCTAATCCTCCAACTGCCTCGCCTAAACCTGAGGCTAATCCTCCAACTGGCTTGGAGGAGCCGCCAAAACCTGAGGTTAAACCCAACGTGACGTACACTCTAGGCCCCAGGATCACCAACTGGGACAGTCAACGCAAGGTATGGCTGAATCAGAACCCTGGGTTTCCTAGTATAGTCAACGGCAAAGCTAGAATCTTGCTTCTTACCGGGTCTCCTCCAGGACCCTGTGATAAACCCATTGGAGACTATTATCTACTGAAATCAGTGAAGAACAAGATTGATTACTGTAGGCTTCACGGGATAGAGATAGTGTACAACATGGCACATCTAGATGAGGAACTCTCAGGGTATTGGACGAAATTGCCTATGATTAGGAGATTAATGCTGTCTCATCCAGAAGTAGAATGGATTTGGTGGATGGATAGTGATGCTTTGTTCACTGATATACTGTTTGAGATCCCCTTGTCTCGGTACGAGAAGCATAACCTGGTGATACACGGGTATCCAGACTTGTTGTTCAACCAAAAGTCATGGGTTGCGTTGAACACGGGTGTTTTTCTGTTGAGGAATTGTCAGTGGTCGTTGGACTTGTTAGATGCTTGGGCTCCAATGGGACCAAAAGGGCCGGTCCGCGACGAAGCTGGGAAGGTACTGACAGCTTATCTGAAAGGTCGGCCAGCTTTTGAGGCGGATGATCAGTCAGCGTTGATATATCTCCTGCTTTCACAGAAGGATAAGTGGATGGAGAAGGTTTATGTTGAGAACCAATACTATTTGCACGGGTTTTGGGAGGGTTTGGTTGATAAGTATGAAGAGATGATAGAGAAGTATCATCCGGGACTGGGCGATGAGAGATGGCCTTTTGTGACGCATTTCGTGGGGTGCAAACCGTGTGGCAGCTATGCTGATTACGCAGAGGAGAGGTGCTTCAAGAGCATGGAGAGGGCTTTTAATTTTGCAGATAACCAAGTGCTGAAGCTGTATGGATTTAGCCACATGGGACTGTTGAGCCCCAAGGTTAAGAGGATCAGAAACGAGACAGTTTCTCCTTTGGAGTTTGTGGACAAGTTTGATATCCGGAGAACGCATGAAGAAACAAAACCATGAAGTGAATCATACACAGCTTGACGAAACTTGACTTAATGTTATAACAAAGAACACTCACAAATCAAATTCAATTTTTTTTTTTTTTGGCATGTACTTGTTTCTATTGCATGTTTTTTTTTTCAGCTCTGCTAATCTCTTTTTCCATAGATAATTTTGTCATTTAAGTCAATATATGGAGAAATTTGTTACTCCACTTTTATTGCAGTGTTTGCGGTTCTATTCGGAGTGATCAATCTACCAAAAGATAGCACAACTCCTCTATAAGCATTTTGAGAAGACAAGATTTATACACTTTAAAACACGTACATATATGAAAATTTAAGAACGAGCCAAAAATTCATAGTCGTTTGAAGACGCAACTACTACATACACTGCAAGTTTCCATCTTCACCATGCACGTCTAGATACTCCAATGCTTCGTATCAACTCGACGAATATCTGCTTTTACTTGGTAGTTGGTATACTTATCAGATACTCCAATGCTTCGTATTATGTTTTTTTTTGTCAACGCTTCGTATTATGTTTAAAACTCCACTCTTCTCTCACCGACAAAGGGATCCATCTGCAAGTTTCATTTCGTCAACTTTATCTTAATCTACCTAAAGTATTTATTTTCTTTCAACTTTATTTTCTCTCTCATTTTTATTTCCTATCAAAGCCATTTTCATGCATTTTACTAAAAGATATTGTACAATCACAATACAGTATATGGTTGGATTGTGTCTTTTAAACTGTAAACTGATACAAATCAAATTTATATAAAGATAAACCCTATTCTCAAAAGGTAATAATTGAATTAATTCGCAAGCATAGCCAAAATAAAAATTATGAAAAGTAGATATCATATGAAACGTGAAATACTATTAATAATTGCCTTTCAATTTGTTTTTAGAACATCTCCAATGACATTCTATTTTCTTCTATAAATTACTCTAAAATAGAATAATTCGATTATAGAATAAATTATAGGGGAAAAAATAGAGTGGCGATGAAAATTGTCTAAACCTCAATGTAGTTTTTTTGTCACAAATACATATTTATCCCTAGTCTAAGATATAAAATAAAAGAATTTTAAATAATAACTTTTTTATTGAACACTTACACTATTTGAAAGAGAAAGGGTTATCAAACATCAATCATCTACCAATCTCTCGTTCTCTGTCTCAATTTTTTCAAAGACGACAACTTTTTAGTGGACCTTCATTTTTTACTTCTTTGGGCAAATTTAGTGATTGGCTATCTCTCTGTTTGTCTTTTCCTTTTTTGGATGATATTTTGTTGATATAAAAATGTGATTCAGGATCTTAAATCGTGTTGCTCCACATGGGAAGTGCCGTTCATGAAAGGTCTCTTGACAAGGCAGCCTTATCATGTTTTCAATTTACATTTGTTAATATTTAGGTTCAAACACTTTGAAAAAAGATTCAGACTATTAATTGATGGATATTCTTAGGATCATGTCTCAATACATTTTCTTTGTCTAAAAAAATAATAATACGAAAGGTTTTAACATCCCTAGGTACATCCAAACACGCGCGAGGCAACCAAATACAAAGATAATATCAGGTTTAGATAATGTGCCCTATGATGCATGTAAACAAATAAATTGTCTCCTAAATATCAGAAATGCATGGTTCTGCCTGTTTGAATTAGAACACATATTCATGAACCGTCATAGGTTGAGTTTGTCTGTTTAATAAGAATTTCATGATAAAAGTTAAATATTTCAAAAATTTATGTTTATATGTATTAATTGTTAAAATTTGAGGATGCAAAGCCAACGGTACGGGTCATATGCCCCCATTTAGAAATTAGATATATGTAACTGGTAGAAAATATTTGAAATTCTCCCATTTAGAAATTAGATATATGTAAAAATGTCATGTGCCTCCATCTGCATATAATCCGAAATCTGCCTCTGGTATGTCATGACCAGCTCTGCACACTTGTGGAAGCACTGCTGCAATCATATAGGTTAATATGATAAAGTCCCAAGTCATCAGCACCACTGATATAATTCTATTATCTTTAATAACGACCCCTACTCATATGAAAAGTCTTAGTGACATGGCGAGTAATCATTCCTTTTATTTTTAGATTAGGTGATAACCCGCATCATGCGCGGAGTGATTGATTAAAAAAGATTATTACTTTAATATAGTTATTAGAAAGTAAAAATTTATAGTCATACATATTATATATAATGAAATAGTGAACAAAATTTTGCACGTTTGTATAATGTAAGTTTTTTTTGTTTTCTAAAAACTTGAGTAATTGGTTAGATGTAATTGAAGTATATTATATGAAAATAAATCTTTAAGAGTAAGCAAAGACATAAAAAAAATTATTATGAATTTATGATAAAGCAACTCACATGCAATAGAATTATTACTTTCATAATAAAAATTATGATTAAAATATGAAACAAAACATAGGTAATAGAATAATAAAATACAAAAGAAACAAATTATAAAGAAAAAAATTATAAAAAATGAATAAAAGCAACCGATGTAAAAAGTGTCTTCATAACTTCTGGCTTGCAATCCTATAAAGAGAAATAACAAAGAATCAGCTAACCAAACTAAACACACTTATTTACCAAATTCACAAAACGAAATGATACCTCTTTCTGAAAACATCGATTTCTAGAACATCATTGGGTTCAAAAATTATTTTGAAAATCCATCAATATTAATCACGTTCTTCAATTGCTTGGGAGAATGGTTTTGGTAATTATGAAACGTGAAGAAGATAGTTCTGAATAGATGTGTGTTCAAGGCTACGTATTTATATACGTAAAATGATGTGTCAATCTGATGAAATCAAATCGATCTATTTACTACCACAAAACTTGCGCTCCAATCCCCTTTAAAATCTTGCCCTAACTATTCCCTATAATAAATCACAGAAGATCAAATTAGGTAAATACTTTTTAAAAAAACTTGTGAGGATATCCCTTTCGATTTCGGTGATGATATTTCAACAACAAAATCGTGTGATGTAATTTTAAAAGATATGATACATAATCTATATTTCTTTATATATAACCGTAATTTCTGTTATCTACTTAACTCATTAAAAAAATCAATAAATAAAAATTATGAATTGATATCTAATTCAATTTGTCAAAGCAGACTAATCTAACTTTCTTTATATGCAAGAGTAATTGCCAAGAAATACTCCATGATTTTATAAAAAATCAATCAACGAAAAATAGTGAATTGATTACTACATTAAGTTGTCCAAGCAGATAATGAAAGTTAGATTATGAATAAAACGGTAATTTATCTTTTAATGTCAAAATTCATCTTTTGATGTCGAAATTAGCTATACCCTATAATGAGTATCTTCAAAATTAACTATACCATATAATGAGTTTATATATGTGAGGTTGATATCGATAATTTAAATATGTTATATATCATGTACTCTCACAACCATGGCTTCTTATATATCATGTTCTATATCCCCTTTTTATGATATGGGTTAGCTATATAACATGATATAATTTGAGATGTCTTTTTTTTTGTTAATAGAATGCCTATTAAAATATTGATGATTCAACGATGTACCAAACGTCAGAACCCTGGATTGTAGAAGCTGAAGCTTGAACAACCCATATACCAGATTTAAATATTCGGAATTAACTATACATTATAATGAGTTTATATATGTGAGGTTGATATCGATAATTTAAATATGTAATATATCATGTACCGTCGAACCGAGATGTGAACTTCAGAGATATCGGTAATGTTTGATCAAATGAATTATCGGTTATATAGATAGGAAGCATATAGTATATTATGTTAAGCTACAGTTTAATGAACAATGACAGTATATGTAATTAGTCTAGTAAAAAAAGATTATTAATTAAAGAATGTGAGAATGAATATGGTGTTGCCACATAGAAAATGGCATTTTGGTTTATAACATATGAGGTCAAGGTTAGCTAACAATAATGTTCCTCAGATAATGAAAAGGGGATTTTCTCATGATGTCATGCCAAGTTAGTTTTAGCTTTTTAAATCAATGTGAACAATAATATAGTGACTTACCGAAACTGTTTCGGTGTAAAGTAAAATGTTGCTTAAAGTAGTAACTCATGTATTTAGAGAAATTATAGTAAAAGATAGAAAAAGAAGTAATAGACTCATAAGAGAATAATTATATATATAGGCTCCTCATGCTGCACCAAATAAGACGAGAAAATCCCAAGTATGACTCACAACAACATCAACCTTATCTTGTTTTTCAATTTCAACCACTTATTAATAGATTTCGACACTGGAAACTCTCGGGATTATAGCTCACATATTTTTTTTAAAGGGGGGGGCGGGGTTTCTTAAACTGTCCTTGTGACTTTTGTTTCTTTACTTCATTTTCTCAACTGAGTGTTTTTCTGTGAACTGAGTGTTATTTCTTTCTATGAACATGCGTAACTTTTTTTTCTAAAATAAGAGATAGGTAATCGTTGAGAGATTATTAATTAATTTGATAGATTACGAAGATTAATAAGAATAAATCAATGGATCTTAATGTTTTGGCAAATTTCTACTTCATATTTCGAATGTAAATGTTGCCAATGAAAACATACAACTAAAGATAACCTGGAGTTTATTGTAATTTTAAAGTAATGATGCGGTTGAAAAAATGGTGTTGAGCGGATATATACGATCGAGCAATAGAAACAATAAACACTAGGTAATAACCTGCGCCCTGCGCGGGGTGAAGTTGTTATAAAATATTTACGTTTCTATGTTATAATCGGATTATTTGCTCAATACATTTTTGTGATCAAAACTAAAGCAATAACTTTTTGGTATAGTGCATTCAATTTTGGTTCCGGTTTGGTTATTTCGGTTCTTTTGTTTTTTTTTTTGGTTTTAGAAGTTTAGAATCTGTTCGATTATTTATAAAATTTGGTATGATTATTTTTGTCTACATTTAGTTTCAGGTAACAAAGTTGAGAATCAGCTAATATCCGAAATAATTTCGGATACATTCATTTCCCGTTTTGTTCCAGTTTTTGTTAATTCGGATAAAAAAATAAAAAGTTTCATTTTTCTGATTAAATATCAACTTTTTGAGTTTAAAGAATATTTCTTTTATAATAGAAAAAGTAAACAATACCTTAAGACATAAAGAAAAACATGTAGACAGTAGCAAATAAAAGAAACAATAACATATGGTTATCTAAAAAGGAACTTCAATGTATTCATTAGGGGTTGTTTGGAATCATAAAAAAAAAATAGAATACATCCGGTATTTTTTATAAGTCAACACATTATATACTTAATCACAGATTCGAATTAGAAGAAGAAAGTAGGATGTTATTACCTTGTTCTGAATGCTTGAATTTCAGGTTAAATCAATACTTTTGATAACCCTTGAATCTTAGTCGAATGATTGAAGCTACCTACATATAAAATACATAATATTCACCTAATCTGCAATCGTATATGAAAATATAATTGTTTAACAATATAGTTTACTTATTACTTTCTTTCCACACAATACGCCAAAAATTCAAAACACAATACAACGTAGCAACAGTAGAGTTCCAGAAATATTCCAACTCCAAAGCTATATTTCCATAGGCAAAACACTTTATTTCAACAAATCTATAATAACTAAAAAAATTATGGTAATATATCAATATTACAGAATTACTCTTTTCTTTGGTTGTGTAATATATAATACTCACTCAATATTGATCAAAGAGAAATACTATATTTTATTGCTTGTCCCACCTGGACTCCAAAAAATATTGGGATCTTCATTTGTCTGAATATCCCTTACCCCAGCCAGAGCTCAATAGAGATCTAAAATATTTAACAATTTTTTTTCACCAGTCAGCAAGTAACTACGTAAAAACTATAGACTTTTAGGAAGTAAACGGTTCTATTGGAAAATCTACAGATGTTAGGAAGTAGGAAGATTGTAATTCTTGTTTAGGGAATGACTAAATGAATGAGAGGCGTGGGTTTTATATAGTTTGAAGAGATCTATTGAGAGATATATTCGAAAGATTTGCCAATTATTGGCATAAATTTAGCTTTTCAATCACTCAAGACAATTAATATTGTCATAATAGCATAGCACATTATTATTAGCCATAGATACGTCTTTGACATTAATGCATTGCAAATATATACCTCAACTTCGGGTATCTCGATGAAAGAGTTGCCATATAGCCTCAATAACGTGCAATTGATTTTTTTTATAGAGTTAATACTATATATATGCTTTCCTTAAATAAAAGATATAGACAAACCATGTATTAAGAAAACGTATAACACCAGGTTTTGAGGTTATGTTCATATTAAGTTAAATCCATTTGGTTAAGGTAACCGTTAACTAAATCTATTTCAATTCGGCTACTTGGTTTAGGTAATAATTATGAAAATTATTCAGTATTTAGTTTCGTGATATATTGACATAATTATTTAACCAGCTTATGTGTTTAGATGATTACCTATTTACTGGTCTTCTATGGTCTCATTGCCTGTTGCTCTGGTTTCTCAGAGTACGTAAAGAAAATTTACAATAGTTTCTCATATAGCATAATTTGATGATCATCTATGGTTTATATAGTTTCTCTTTTTGTATTCTCATATGTCATGTTTCACATTTACTTGCAGGTGAAATGGATGAATACGTTGCCACTATGAAGATTCCTTGTATGAAGTCGTAAGCAATGTGATATATTAATATAAAGTATTGCGGTCATCATTTATTAATATATGAAACAACGACAATGGTAGGTTCAATAGCAGTGGCATATTTTGTAAATACTCGAGTAAAGATAGGACAATTAGTTATTTTGGCTGAGGAGTATTGTGAGGCTGACACATCAGTAATGGCATGAGTGTAAATAAATTACATATTGAAGGTTATTTAATCAAAATGTTTCTCTATTAATAAGAAATGGATGAAACACTAGCAAACATATTAAGCTTAAAAAAAAGACAAACACTAGCAAACATTTTTACCAGAAAAAAGTAGAGTGAAACAACTGCAGCATGACAAACACTAGCAAACATTTTTACCAAAAAAAAAATTAGCAAACATGTCAAACTTTATAACTTTGAACAAAAAAAAAAGAAAAAGAAACAATCACTAGCAGACATGTCATTTTACTGATGACGTATCCTTACACGTTCATGAAATAATTGCTTCTCCCCGTGCATTTACGTAATCCACATGATAAAAATGATTTAGACAAATTTAACGACTTGACGACATGATAGTTCATGATAAGCCGCGAAGGTGTGCATAAACAATGAAAACATCAAACTTTAAAGCACGTGAACGAGTAAATTTTGCACGTGTCAATATAAATCATGAACGAAGGTGTGAAATCAATTTTTTTCAAATAACTGAAGTATCTTCTGTCTTCTTTTGTGTAATTTAAGTATCTTAGAGCATGTTTAACGGAAATTCTTAAGATGGATTTTTTAGCGGAATATAAGAAACCGTCTTTTAACTTTTAACTAAAAAGCTAAAAACGACTCTTAAAGCTCTTAGCTTAAATTGTTTCGGTGTAAAGTAAAAGGTTGCTTAAAGTTTTTATTTAAGAACCGGCTCTTAGCTTTTTTAGTTAAAAGTTAAGAGACGGTTTCTTATGTTCTGCTAAGAACCCCATCTTAAAAACCCCCATTAAACATACTCTTAAAACATCATTATCCTAGAGACCCCTTAAAGGTCTCTTAATTAATTTTTAACACTATTTAAGTACTTAATTTGGTTAAGAGATTTAGTTAAGAACTTTCAACTTTTATGTCTTCCATTGCTAGTCTCTTATTTAAGGGTTCTTAACAAATTATTAAACAATTTTTATTAAAATTTTAAAAAATTATTAAATAGAACATAGTAAAAGATAACATTTTAAACATATATTTTTAAATAAAAACATGAAAGAAAAGATTAGTAAAATAAACGAGAATTATTTGAAAGAAGCATCCGAGCTCAGTTGTTGTCTTCATCATGTCCAAATTACGCCATATATGTTCAACCAAATCAGCTTTCAGTTGTTGATGCATTTGTCCATCACGAATTCTAGTTCGAACACCCATCATTTTGACGATATTTGAAGACATATCTGTAGAATACGTGAGATCCACATGTGAACTTCCGGTGTCTTCTCTTTGTTGGAACTCTGAAACATCAAACTGATATCCATCTCGTTCGTCTTCTACTATCATATTATGGAGTATGATACATGCTCTCATAATCTTCCTAATTTTGACTTTATCCCAGAAAAGTGCTGGAATTTTAACAATGGCAAAGCTAGCTTGCAAGACTCCAAAAGCATGTTCGACATCTTTTCGGACAGCTTCTTGACGTTGAGCAAATAAAACTGCTTTCGGCCCTTGGAGTATTGGAATAGATTGGATAAAAGTTGCCCATTTTGGGTAAATGTCATCGGTGAGATAGTAAGCCAAATGATACTCTCTTCCATTGACGGAGTAAGTGACTTGCGGAGCTTGACCGTTTATTATGTCATCAATAACAGGTGAACGATCAAGAACATTGATATCAGATAAGGTACCTAGATGTCCAAAAAATGTATGCCATATCCAGAGATCATATTAAGCAACCGTCTCTAAAATGATTGTTTGTTTGCCCGAACCACGAGAATATTGCCCTTTCCAAGCGGTGGGACAATTCTTCCACTCCCAATGCATACAATCAATGCTTCCTATCATCCGGAAAAAACCAAGATGCTCTCCAATATCAAGTAAACGTTGAAAATCAGCCGGTGTTGGTCTTCTTAGGTACTCATCGCCGAACAAATATATTATTCCTTCCACAAAATTTTGCACACATAACCGAGTTGTCGTTTCACCGAGCCTGAGGTATTCGTCGACTGTGTCAGCCGCATAACCATATGCCAAGACACGAAGGACTGCAATACACTTTTGAAGGGGAGAGAGACTAAGCCTTTCGAGATCATCTTTCTTTTGGCGAAAGAATTGAACTTCGTTGGAGAGTGATCAACAATGTGCATGAACAATGTCTTGGTCATTCTAAAACGTCGTCGGAAATAATTTTCAAGATACGTTAGAGTTTCACTGAAATAATCATTCCATAAACGAACATGGCCTTCTTCACGATTTCTTTCGATATAAACTCATTTTTTTTCTTTGTTTCTTTTCAAAATATGGTTATCTTTCGTCTATCTAACATTCTTTTATAGTTATTTGATACTTTTTATGTTTCGTGTCATTGTTGTAGAGAAAAAATTGTTATAAAATAAATGTTATTGTAAATTTTTTAAAGTAAATTTATTAGTTTTATATGCTATAAGACTTTTTATATTTTCTATATTATTTTTTATTAGTTGAAATATGAGTGTATAAATAATTTATTTTATTTAAAATAATATTCAAAATTAAATATTTTTGATTAAGTATACAAATACAAAATGATATTTTAAATGAAAGGAAAGAGTATAACATATAATATATAATTTTTGTCAAATATAGTTATATATAAGAAAGAAAGAAAAAACTGAATAGTGTGAATGGGAAAAGTTGGAAAGTTAAAAAAAAAAAGTATGAGAGACAGCAAAAAGATGTTCACAAAGAAGGATTCGACAAGAAAGGCCTTTCGCAGTCAATGGAGCATTCCCTTTCTCCATATTTGTCTGAATAAATTATAAACTTTTTGAAACAAAAATTATAAACTATAATTAAAAATGTTCACCAAAAAAAAAACTATAATTAAAACTACCATAAATGGTTGCAAAAAGAAAGATGTGAATAGCGCGGGAAAAGAAAAGGATGTACATGGCATCATCGCAATGCCACGTAGCCCAACAACAATTATCCTAGCACATGCTCGAGATTTTTCCAATAATTAATTAATAAATTAGGATAACCACTATTGCGATTGAGCAAGATGTGGGAATATAACAAAAAGTAAAATGTGAGAATATGATTTAAAAGTAAGATGTGAGGATATCATACCACTAATGGTCTAATACTTTTCCCGACCTGTAAGGACATATAACAGGTTTTCCTGCTACCCCCTGCAAATGCAGTTTTTACGGTTGGTATCGGTTGTTGAAGTTTTGAAACAATCACAGAAACGCTACAAATTATTTCAGACCGTTTTGAACTTCTTAAAATCAAAAGCTGGCTAGCGTTTGCGGTTGCGGGAAGGCAAATATTTTTCTTTAAAAAAAAATTAAAAATATTCAGTAAAAATTTTAAATTGAATTAATAGAAATTATAAAATATATATACATATTATATTTTAATTATATTATAAGTTTTTTTTTAAATATATTTTCTATAATTTTTAAAAATTTAATAGTATAGTTTTATAAATATAATTTTATATTTATAACAATATTATGATTTTAAATACTTTTATAATTATGTAAAATGTAAATATTATTAGGGATAATTTGAAAAATACCCTATTTAGGATTTGAAATTTGAAAAACACACTGCATCTAATTTCTTTTGAAAACTACACTTTCTTTAATGTGAATTTACTTTGTATCCCAATTTAATATTTCAATAATTAATACATAAATTAGTAATTAATAATAATTTATAATTATTATATGTTTAAAATAAATATGTGTTTAAAGATAAATATGTTACAATAGCAAAGATATATAAAATAAATAAAATTAGGATTTGTGTTGAGTTTATCATGACGTTAATATAGATTTTAATTTATTTTGTTAACTTTAAAATAAATAAAATTTATTATTCAATATAATTAAATTTATAAATATATTAAAAAGATATTGGAAAGATATTATGTAGTTTAAAAAGATATTATGCAGTTTAAAAAGATATTATGCATATTCTCTAACGATTTTTCCTTTTTTCTAAAACAATTTTATAAAAAATATAATAAAATTGAGAAATATTAAGATTAGGCAATTTGGTAAATTTATATATAAATAAATGTATTTTTCAAAAGCTTAAATCAAGGATGTATTTTTCAAATTATAATCTTATTGAAGTGCATTTATCCAAATTTTCTCAAATTGTTAATTTATTATTTAACAGTTGTTTCATTTGGTAATTTACCAGTCATAAGATTTCCACAAATACACCAATTTCTAACCATTGTACTAATCGTATAAATCTTTACAAAATACTTAAAATTATAACTATACATATCCAAAAATTCCCGCAACTGTTGCGGTTATATTTGTCAGGTCCCAAGTGTAACACGATCATCTTACTCTAATCTTTAACCACCTTTTTACCGAATTTAACCGCTTATGTCAAAAATATAATTTTGTGTTATTATATTTTCACTTTATTTTAATCATATAAAACAGACTGTCGAGTCATATCTGGGTATGTGTGTGTGTTTAGTTATTTATTGTTATTAAAAACTGTTTTTGTTTAAGGTAAAATAGTCAAATAACTAAAATTATACTTTTTTTCTCACGAAGAATGTCATCTAAGCTTTTTCATAATTAAAAATATCTAAAAATTATTTTTTCATTTTTCATACATTTAATATTTTATTGGCAGTAATGTTTATTGCTCTATAAAATTTATATTTATTCTTAAAAATTCAATCATGTTAGAAGAAAAAATTAGTAGAATTATAAAATATAATTTATATATATTAAAAACTAGCAGAAATATGAAATTGAATATATTTTAATGCAGAACTAACAATGTATATAAAGTCTTTCTGCGGTGAGGTTATAACGGTCTTTCAAGTATCACATTTCACATTTGTTACTCAATTGCTTCTGAAATGATAGCTATACCTTTAATTACTGACTCTCTTTTAGTTATTAAGTAAACTGTTCCAAAAACAATTTTGAGTTTTTTTAAAAATCCTTGAATCTAACGGCAAAGAATTCGAAATAAAATCCGACGGTGGAAACATAATAAAAATCAAAACTGGAGGACTTATATATTGAGTTGTATGTCCCTTAACACATTACACATCCCACTACTCACTCTCTCGAGACTATTCCCACTATAAGTCAAAACGAGTTAGGGAGAGAGAGAGAGACTCCCTTTTCAAATAAACTATTTTTCTTTATTATAATATTGTCTTATCGTGAGGTGATTAACGTGGCATCTGGAGGATTGGTTGGCCTGAGAAAAATGGGGAGGAAGACGTGGCTCGATGACGACGGGATGAAGAAAGGAGAGTGGACGGCGGAGGAAGACCAAAAGCTTGTTGCTCACATCGACGAGCATGGCTTATGTGATTGGCGTTCTCTTCCCGAACGGGCTGGTATATTATATAGATTTGGACTTATACACCACATATATATAATATATATATATATATATTATTACTTTTTGAACATGCTAATTTCATAAATATATATATGGTGAATGCATTTATACTTTGTGTTTATGTGTTTTCATCTTTCTTTGCTCAAATAAATTTTTGGAACGAGGGGTTTATAGACGTCTAGATCAGTTCAAGTCTCTACCTACGATAATAAATTATTCCGTAGTTTAAACGGATTGAACAACCAAGTTTTCCTCCAAATTGTTTTTTTTTGAAACACAACTTTCATTCATTAGCAATTAGGTGGAGGACATTAAAGCCTCATTTACACCAAGTACCTGCTTTGCTAGTAGATCAGCAGAGCTGTTTTCTACTCTAGAAATCCAACGAAAAGAAACATAATCAAGAGGAAGCGATTGATAAAGTGTCGGCTACACAAACCCATAGAGCTCATGAAGCGATTGATAAAATGTTTCCTCTTATTTGTCTTCTCTCGTTTTCGAAAGAAAATTCTAGAGCTGGCTTTTTGTGATTAGTTACGATTCCTCTTTATTCTAAGTGAAACTGAAATTCTCACACACACACACACACACACACACACACACACACACACATATATATATATATATATATATATATATATATATACATATATATATACATTTATGAATTTCTATGATAGATGTATTGCGTGTATGAGTCTTTAAATTCTTGGATTTTAGAACCTAAGTTCATATACAGAGTACTTAACATTTCTTTCTTGATTGCAAATTAATTTGATTTTCTTGTTCATACTTCTCATTATTAGTATTATAGATTTTTGAGATATAAAATTCTACACACCGAAGTGAATATAGCATGCAGAATTGGGATTAGTCCTCGTTTATAAAACAAAACTTTATGAAATCCTAGCGAGATCATTTTCGTAACCAAGCCAAGAATGGAAAGTGCAAGTACATACCACCCGTCATATTGTATATTATTATAATGTGCGAAAGTACATGAATGATTACAAAATTTCTGTCTATAGATGGATTATTTTGTTCCGGGTTCTGTAAAGTTGAAACCTCTACATTCCGATTTTATCCATAATATTATAAAAATGATTGCAATCTGTTAACGGTGCCCACGAGCGACAGGTGTTACTATACTTTACACATCTTCAAACTTTTTTGATAAAAAAAATCTTATACTTTAATTAGTACCTTTTTGGTTAGAGTAATGTTGTGACCAATATCGAAATCTTAAAATCTGTATCTTATATGTTTTCAGTATTGTGACCCGATATGGAAATGTTAAAATCTTTATATGTTTCTTCAATAATTTTTCATTTTTATATCTTCGCAACTTCTTTTGTTTGCCACTACAAAAGCACAATTAAACTCCTTATTAGCTGATAAACTTGACATTTAAATAATTTATCATGAAAAATAGGTTTGCAGAGAGTTGGAAAGAGCTGCAGATTAAGGTGGCTTAACTATCTAAGGCCTGGAATTAGAAGAGGAAAATTCACTCCTCAAGAAGAAGAAGAGATCATCAAACTTCATGCTGTTCTCGGAAACAAGTTAGTTTCTTCACTCATTACTGTTCTGTCAAAAGTCTAAACCACCAATTTGTATTAACATGAAATGTGTGGCATTAAATATTGCTTATGAGAACAAAACACAAGTGAAGTACACATTTATTTTAGAATTTCTTTATTGATTATGTGAATGAATAATTTACAACTACCGGACCCTTATTTATATTAGGGAAATTGACATAGATAACCATAGAAAAAACAATAATTAGGAAACTAACCATATGGGATAGGTGTTAGAATATAATACATATTAGTAAGAGAAAGAGACATAAGTACCCTCCAAAGAAAACAAAGCTTCACTCGCTGACTCTACGACAGAATAAAAGCAAGCGGTGGTGGAGAGCTATCATCATCTTCCTCCGTGACGGTAATCAGACCAGTAGAAATAAAGATCGTGGTGAAGAGATTCAGTTGAAACACGATGATGAGAGGATAATCAAGTAAGCGGAATCATCTAGGGAGATTGATGTTGACGTTAATAGATATATGTAGAGCATGAGGTAAATCGCGCAAGCCTGTTCGTGGTTAAGGATTTGGTTATTCATCAATCAACAATGAAGAAGATGAATTTCAGAGTTGGAGAAGATGAACAATTCGCGTTGTGTTATACTATTCCATTTGCGAAATATAGAATAGAAGTAGTTTCATGAATGTTACAAAAGAATACAAATATGATAAGGTAAATGTGTTTGGTTTTCTTATCCTTCTCCTTTTCATCTTCCTCATTCTCTTTCTCCATCCTTCTACTACTCCCTCGCCACTTTCTCTTTATCCCCTCTTCATCCTCTTTCCTTTCTTCTTCCTACTCTTTTTGTGTAGAATATGTTCTATTCTATTTTATAATAATAGTATAGTACCATAATTTCTATCTCTTTCTCCTTTGTTTATTTGTATTTCTTCATCTTCACTATCTTCAGTCCTCTTTCCATTCTTCCCGTCTCTTCCTTTCTCATGTCTTCAGTCCTTTCTCTCCTTTCCTCGCTCTTTTTAAAAGTTATTAAATGATTGGTCTATGTCATATATTTAATTAACATAGTATAGCACATTATAATTATGTGTTTTGTTGAACGTCCACGCGCAAGAAGGAGAATTTTGTCCATTTCAGTGCAAACTTGTCACATCCTTCGGTTACTTTAATACATGGTTAGTTTCCTGATATTTGTCTTCCAATATGTATATTCCACCAATTCACCCTTTATATTATCTAAAAATTAGATTTTTTCTTTAGAAAATATTTTTATTCTCAATAAATATATTTTACTTAATTTTAAAATGTATATTTTTACCGCGGATGCTTCCGACTCTGCACCCCCAAATGTCGATCTTGAAGATCTAAGTGACTCCAAAATCAACACAACAGAATGTTAAATTTTGATTACAAAAGAAAGCTTCTTTTTGTTTTTTAGTTCACATGCAAAAGAAGGGTTTAATTACATAATACTCAACTCCATCTCTGAAAATAAAATTTTCTAGATTGTTTTTGATTCCACAAAAATGATTTTCTATATTTTAAATATATTTGTATATTTTGAAAAACATTAATTGGAAATAGATTAATAAATTTAATTATAAATATTTATTATATTTTTAATATGCGTGAACAATATATTTTGTCGGGAAAGGAGTGAGTAATATGTTAAAGAACATATTTACATGTATATGATCTTTCATGGATCACAAAAAGAATTTTAAATACTGTATGTACCGATCGATGTACGTACGTCAGGAAATAATAAGCATTGACCACATGATTATATCATGTACTTATTCACTAATTACGATTTACGACCTAACCAGATTACTAACTACTCTCTTTGTCCTTTCACAGATCATAATTATAAAAGGTAATTCTAAATTTTGTTGTCTTCATTGCTGAAAATTGAAGGTGGGCAGCCATAGCGAAGCAGATGGAGAATCGAACAGACAATGACATCAAGAACCATTGGAACTCTTGTCTCAAGAAAAGACTGTCAAGGAACGGAATCGACCCAATGACCCACAAGCCCATTATCAATAACCTAACCGTCACGACCACTAACGAAGAAGAATGTGGTAGCTCTCCCACGACTACGTCGTTGACGACGGAAAGCCACTTTTCCTCCTCACCTTCTGGCTCGGTTAGTCTCCTGAACAAGCTCGCCACAGGTATCGCATCTAGACAACACGATCTCGACAGGATTAAGAACATTTTGTTGGACCGTAAAATCACCATCAGTGATCAAGACAAAGAAGAAGGGTTAAGGAGGGACCAGGAGATTGGCGGTGGTGAAGAAGATGATTTTCTGATATGGGACGATGGAGAAGCTAGACGTTATATGGATATTGACCCAATGGAGTACGAGACGACACCGTATGACTCTGTCTTGTACGAGAGTACTCAGATACTTGATCATCTCTTCTGACTCAGTCCAGTGCTAGTGTGTGTGTGCGTTTTATTAGCACATGGTGTGTTGTAGCAACAAAGAAAATTAATGTGGACCACTTTTGCCAAGAGAATGATTCCCTAAACGGAAAGTCTTTTAGCATATGGTTTTTGATTAAAATATTTGTAGAATAAAGTTTGATTAAAGTAAAACCTTTTGTAACATCTCAATTTGTGATATGTGGAAATGTTTAAAAAAATTGATTTGGTTATCTATGCCATTATATTGTGCTTATTTTTGTTGGGAGTACATCCAGAATGAAACATCCAGAAAGAACTCTAGAGTCAAGCTTGTTTGAGCTAAAGTAGTGAAAGGATGTGTGACCTATCGAGAAGTGATTCGCGATATCGTGTGAATAAGATCAAAGCACGGAAAAGGGTCATGTGGTGATTGTAGGATCAGTAAACAAGACTTTCATGCATTGGAAAATTAAAGCACCTAATCGGATGGGATAGGATCCATAGACCGAATGAACGAACGTGGATGGTCCAATAACCGCCGACTTGTCGGGGCGTTACACCCTTTCTCAAAAATAAAAAATTGATTACTAGGAAATCTTATGAGCCTGCGACGTTCATGCAAGAACGGTATAGATTTTATTGTCAAGAGTATGCGTACAATGCTAACTTGCATTAAACAACAAAACTGACTACACAGACATTGTCTCGCCTGGTATTTAGCATGATATTGAGACAAGACAATAAATTTTCACAAGTCACCAAAATATTTCCATATTCCACTTTAAACACTTCGCTAAAATCCAAATAGTCTCAGGAAATATATATAAGTCCCGGCCCATGCATAAAATCTCTAAAGATATTGTCTTACGCCATCTGGAATTAAGATACGAAAGTGAAAATGAGTCTGTTTTCTTATTGCAAAGTAAACAAACCTATGATTTTTTTTTTGGATTTTCTGTAACAACAAAAAAACTTGTCACTTCACTCAAATTTACTAGAAAAAAAAATCTGCGAGGTCGGTAGTGGTATCACTGCTCGGTTTTAGCATGATAATTGGACATCATTAGGTCCATTGATTGATCTTACGAGACCTAGAGGACCAGGGGTCACTGGCCTACATGTGGATGCGGTTGTAGCAGATGCATTGAGAGAGGGAGAATGGTGGGTAAGTAGGAGTCACAGCAGGAATAGACTTATTACTATGTTGCGAGACTGCCTACCGGATGCAGCTCCTATTTATGCCTCTGAAGTAGATGATATTTACCTGTGGAAGCCTGGAAACAGAGTGGCATCAAGTTCCTTCTCCACCGCGGATACTTGGGCGGCTTTACATCCGACCAGGGGAACTAGTGTTTTGGTATCGACAAGTTTGGTTCCAAGGGAGGATACCGAAGCACACCTTTATAACGTGGGTGTTTGCTCGGAATCGCCTAAGAACAAGAGATAGAATGAGAATGTAAGGCTTAAAGGTTCCATCAAATTGCATTTTATGCAATTTTGCAGATGAGACAAGACAACATCTTTTCTTTGATTACACCTTCAGCATGGAGGTGTGGTCTTACTTCTGTTCTAAGCTCAACATTAATCCACCTACTATGTTTGAAGATGGACTGAGATGGTTGAGGAATCCTTCTTCTAATGAGTTTCTGAAACTGATCATCAAGCTCGTGTAAAGCAGCTGTTTATCATATTTGGAAGGAAAAGAATTGACGAATTCACAGTCATAGTTTTCGACAGACTCAAACTATGATCCTTGAGATAAAGCAATTAATACAGGCGAGATTGGATCCTCTGTCTAGAGCTCACAACTCTAGAAGGACAGACATAACTTTGCTTGGGACTTGGTTGAGTAAATGTTAGAAGCAGATTTTAGAAGAGAAGAAGTTTTTTGGGAATAAAGAGTAGGAGTTTCTACAGGTATAGGAGTCTTTTTTAACAAAAAATCCGGTTCTGGGCGTCTTCGTGATAAAAAACAAAAATTAAAGAAATGCAAAAGGAATTTTTTGTAAAAAGAATGCAAAAGGAAATTCACCCACACTATATAGTCCTTATTGCCTTAATAATACGTGGAGATGACCAATCCTGTTGCTGGTTTTCTGTAATAACCTTCCACTATTCAATTTCGCACCTCTATGTCTCTTCCGTCATTTTTTTTTTGGAATATTAGGAGGTTCAAGGTCTAATTTTGTCATTCGAACTGGAGGCCTTTATCACAATTATCAAGGTTATTTCCAGTTAAGCTAATGTCCTCTAATTCTTTTTTTTTTTTGCTAACTTAATACAATTAAACCACCTCATCTAGCTATTTTCGATATCCTCTAATTCTTCCGTCATCTTTTACTCTCTTGTTGATCTAGAGATCGTGAAATTGAGTTTCTACATCAGTCGAATTATAAACAGAGATTAGACGCTGATAATCTTAGAAAAAAACTGATTCAGTGGCAATTAGATTAACCTGAAAAAGAAGTGATATCAAGTAAGAAACGAAATATCTGAAATGGTACCAAAACCATAAACCATACCAAAAACAAAAACTATAACGAACGTTATGGAGCGTGGGAATAAAACCGCTGGATTCTGAAACGTAAAATATTTTTTTTTTGCGATAGTTAGAAACACAGATTGAGAAACAGTCAATCACTCCTTGAGAAAGCCATTGCCTAATGCTATTAAAATTTTGTATATACAAGATATACGTTTGTAACTATCTTGGCAAAATGATAATATGTTTATTTAAAAATCTTTTCAAAAGTTCGAATTTCTATTTTGCATTTTTGGATTAGTTAAAATTATTTAAATCAATATATTTTAATAATTTATATATGAATTAAAAAATATTTATGTATGAACGGAAACTATAGTAAGAGTTGACTTTATGATGGAGGATCAATTTGTATGTTTTATGATAATGAATTTTTGGAAATATGAGTATGAGTATGATACTGAATTTTTTTTTTTTTGCAATGTTGAAAAGTGAGTTTTTTTTTGCACTAAAAACATTTTATAAGGGATTAATGGATTTACAAGCGTTTAAGTGCCACCTAAATTATTATTTTTAAACCAGTTAAGAAAATGTGTCGATTATAATCAATATGCCTATTAGATGAATGCCCAAATCAGTTTTTAGAACAAGTATTTTGTCCAAAACTGTCCCATAATTACTTAAAAGCTTTTGGATTTATTATCAATGTAATCATTAATATGTCATAATTATTTCAAGGATTTTAGAGCAGTTCCAACCATGAGATGTAAGAAAGGTTTCTAAGAAAATAATATAATAAAATAATATGAAAAAATAAAATTTAAATAAATAATGTTTGAATTTATTCTGACAGAAAATAAGTTTATAATCCTTTTAAAACCTTATGAACACGACACGTGTCACTTTGTAGTTGGCCAAAATTACTATTAACAAAATAAAAAACTTACACTTGAAACTTTAATTATAAACTTTTTCTATATTAAAAATATTTTAATTTTTTTTTATAAATCTTACAAGAAAATTATATATATAACAAGATCTATTATTCATAAATTAAAATTATATATCTATATTAGTTTAAATTAAAACGACTAAATTTTAATACAATAATAGTATATTAGGTTTTTAATTAATATAATAGTACTAAAACTATAAATTTTGAGACTAAAAAATATTATTAAGATTTGAGATATAAAATAATAATGTGTAATTGTAACATTTTGTGTCTCTTTTTTTCATTATGGATTCAAACAATCCATTCACTTTCTCTACAAATTTTATAACGATGAGAAGTTTAATGGATATCTACCATTGGAACTAATGAATTTGGTATAATTACTTAACTTAATTTTTACTTGAATTAATAATATTATATTAGAAAGAGTAACATTTTTATACAGAATAATAAAATAATTAGAATCTATTTATATTTTATTAATTATTTTAACTAACTAATAGTATTTGAGATAAATAAAATTATTTATAAAATTGTTATATTTTACAACTAATACTTAAAAAATATAAATTACATTAAAATTTCAAAATAATATTTTGTGTAATAATAAAACTGCTATTTTAACACTTCTTATAAAAAAAAAATATTATTTTCTCGTTAAGTAATGGACACTGAATTTGTAGATAAGAAGAAAAAAATGGACAAAATAATAAAGTTCTGGAAATACATTTTTCTCTCATCTCTCTCTAAAAGCTTGCAGACAACCAACAGCCAAAAACCCTAACTCCGACGTCGATTCGCGGCGTCGGAGGCGCATCCTCTCATCCCTGACTCTTGTTTTCCCTTTGCTTCCACCTTCACGGTCAACTTAAGTCGATATGTGTGAATCTCTGTGCTGTCGTGCTCTTCCAAGATTTCTTGTAATCAAAGGAGGTAGCTCTGGCTTCTTATGGAGAGACGACGAGACCCAAGGAAGAACGGCGAAGGCGGAAGTCGGCTTTTAGGACTGACGGTAGCGGCAGATCCAGTTTTTCCTCTTTTCCGATCTACGATGCTACTGTCATAGCGACGGCGTGTGAAGCGGAGACAACTCCTCAAGACCAGATCTACTCTCCCTTGAGGCGGTGAGACGGTTAGAGGAGGGACGTTACGGACGGCGAACAGAGGTGTGTCCCTTCGGTTCTCGGAGAGATGACGCGCTGCAAGAGCTTCGACGACGGTGTGGAGTCAACCGGAGGTGAGGATTTTGCGGATCAAACGTGGTGGAGACTTTCATCCCAGCGCCGGTGACGGTTGATATATTGTGTATTTGCATGGTTTAAGCCTTTGTTTTAGCTTCAATTTTGATCATTAGGATTCATTTAGAGTGCGTCTAGGTTGCATTGCATTGCATTTGTCCTTATAAGGTATTGGAGATGCTCGCTGGTGACTTCGGAGACGTTTGAAATGTTTGAAGCCAAAAGGGAGGTGTCTAGAAGCACTTGGTGTGCAAAAGAGAGTGAAAAAGGCGTGATGGGCGAGTGGGGGACGAGAGCGGCCTGTTGGAGCGGTTTTGGCCGGCCGCTGTGAGCTCGGGAGCGGCCTCACCACACCGCTCGTAGGGAACCAAAGTGAAGCCATGAGTACCAGAGCGGGCTAGTGGGAGCGGCTTACCATGCCCGCTGTGAGCTGAGGAGCGGCCTATGGGTGCGGATTCACCACACCGCTCGCACGGCTTCTTCTCTTGACCAAGATCAGAGAGGCCAGTCTGGAGCGGGCGGAGAGCAATAAGGTGAGGCCGGTCCGTGTCATACTTTGGTTGAATTTAATGAATTTTAAAGGGCTTTTTAGACATTTTTATGGAAGCCATTAGGTTTTCCAAGGATCGTATAAATAATTTTGTAATTCCAAAGTTGGGACTTATCTTGTTTTCTCTCTAAACACTTGGAAACCTTGAAGAAAGTTTGAATCTTGAATCACTTTTCATCTTTATTTCTTGTGTTTGTTGAAATCTCTTGATCACTAAGCATGATTAAGCTTGAATTCTTCATGGGTTTAAGAGTAATCATGTCCGTTAGTGAGTATATCAACTTTGGATTCATGGGCTAGGGTGATTAAAGTGAAAATCTAGGGTGTTTAGTGTTAGATCTACTTTTTCTTTGCTTGTTGAGGGTTCTCAATGCTATTTTGGTCTTGATCATACTAAAATAGATCTATAGACATTTCCTGCTCACAAGGTGTATGATGAAATGCCTGAACCAATTCTTCAATGCTTTTAGCTTGCTTTACCAAAGAGATTTGTTGCTAAAGGAGTTAAGATTGCTATTAGACTTGTTCTCGATGATTGCCTTAGTCATTTCAGTCAAAGACCTTTGATGTATGGGTGATTATTGCAAATGAGCATTTATCTTGACCAAGAACTTGCTTAGTATTGTGTCTAGGCATAAGAAAAATGTTTGATTGATAGCTTGCCACCCTTAGATTGAATCTTAATCACTCAAAGTCAAATCCCTAGCCCCATGGGGCTTCTTTACTCTCATTGTTAGAAAGCTTGTTACTTTATTGCCTTAGATTCTTGTTCTTAGTTCTTATCACCTCTAAAACCTGATTGCACTTAGATTAAGCATGAACCTGCATTCTCATTGCTTTGAAATCGCTTAGGATTGGATTTGACACTCTTTATACTACTTTGTTACTAGGAGCCTTGAAAACTCCATTGTCAACGGTCCAGTGGTCGTTCCGGCGGTTGGTCTCCACACCTCTTGCAAGCTGCGATTTGAAGTGCTCGGTTCCAGTTGTTGTTGCCAAAGTCCGTTTTCATTCTGGACGTCCATGTTCGGTTTCAAGCTCAGAGGCGAGATAGTGATAGCTGGAAGGGGTGATGCTTGACCGGTATGCACCCAAGGTGTAGAATCTGTTGGGACACGTACAGAATTCAAATCATTAGGAGCCAATAGTTAGATTAGAATGAACGGTCTGTTTAGTGTCTTGACTTTCATGTAACTCATTATGCTTGCTTTTTGGTCTAATTTTAGGGTGTAAGAACCGGTTTATCTCGAGTCGTAAGGTGAATTCGGTTCGGAGTGGTGAAAGTTACAGTGACGCATTGATTAGGTAGTGTAGGATCCAACTTAGTGATTCTAGGTGTTACTAGATCGCGTCGTTTGTACGTCGGGTCGAAAACTCGTGTGGTTGTAATCCGGTGTTCACAATTTGGATAATGATAAGTTGACGATGAGTTAAAAAAAAAAGAAGAAAAAATTGGACACTGAATTTAAAGTGAAGCCAAAAAGGGAACATTATGTTTGTCTCCGTCAGGGCAGGTCATCGTTGACTTACCACAGTTCCAGATTATGCATATGGGCTCCTAATTTGACATACAACTATTATAATGGGTTCGGCTTAAAACAATGAAATCACTTGGTTTTCGTCATGCGTGTGCTGTGTTTAGCTTCGACTCTTAAAGCCCAGCAAACCTTAACTTGTTTCTTGAATTTGAATCCGAATCGAATGTTTTATACGAATTGGGACCAAACCATTTTGAGTTTGGATACTATGAATTAATTGGTGCAAAATTTTTATAGATTCAGACAATTGAACTGTGTTACATTTTTCATAGTTTCAGTAACATAATACACCAGCTTTAAAGAAAAATACAGTTGAGTTAATTAGTTGTTTTATCCAAAGGCAAACTGAATTATCACCGTACTATATAGAACCAATTTTTTTGGTTCACCCTAGTAAACCAAAAAAGAAAACCAATATTTGGTAACTAAACAAAACGAAATTTCTGAATGCTAACAAAACAAGCATCTATCAACTATGACCGTGGCAGCGGTTGCATTTGATTCTTCGATACACGGTCAAGTCAAGCTCACTTTTAGTGATATCTTTATTTCTCTACATTATTTGATTTCAAATAGAACTATCAAGTTCGATTTTATTCATTTTCTTTACGGTGACAAAAAAAAAAGAATTTTGTAAGTATAAATTCTTGTTCGGTTGATTTCGTTATTTTCCGTAAGCAAAACAATAAGAGGTGACAATAATTTTTTCAAACATAAAGTGAAGAGAATGTGAAAGTCCACAAATACATCATTGACGCCTGTTTTTCTCCATGTTTAAGATGAAATTTATATATTTTCTACAGAACGAAATGACTCTTTGATTTAAATAATTGAGTTATCTACCTTTTTGACCTATCATGCCTGCTCTACACGAGACAACCTATTCTAATTGCTCAAGGGGATTCAGGTCTCCAGAGGGGTCAGAGCATTTCCGCGAACTACTTCAAATATATTTTACTATATTAAATTATCGACTTAATATTTTAAGAAAAATGAAACATCATAACCAAAAAGTTTGTTCTCTTCATTTTTTTAATAAGCATTTCTTTAAAATCATGAGAAGACTCTTTTTTCTTTCGGTTTCCTTTTTGTTTCTTTAAATTGATTGTTTTCTCCAAAAAACTTGTAGTGGACATGAATTTTCCGTTGGAATTTCTTTGATTCGGCGGTAATTATTAGTTTGTGCTCTTGCAGATTAGATTTAAATCTGATAAAAATAGATTTAGTGATCATTTTTTATGGTGGTTGACAATTTTTAATTGAGTCCGTTATGAATACTTAGTCAATGCTTTCCCCAGTGAATGAAGAAGACGATGAACTGGTGTGTGTAGCAGCGAGGCAGTGTGTAAGTTGCATGAACTGTTAGCAACCTACGAGTAAACTTGTTTTTTTTTGATAATCTAGGTATCCGGACCTTTCACTTAGTCCGACTATCCCACCGCGTCCAATCGGAATTGGCGAAGAAGGTCCTGGAAACCAAACGGAAACCATGTTAAATCCACTGTGGCCGAGGTTCGAACTCGTGATGACGGATACCTCAGCCGAGGTTTCTTTACCACCAGACCACGAGGCCTGGTTACAAGTAAACTTGTTGCTTTGGAAACACCGGTAAATCTTGAAAAATATCTTAGAGCATCTTTATTAATTTTGAAACTTAGAAATATAATAGTGGTATATCTTTTACAGCACAGTTATTGTAATTAACTTTTAAATTATAATTAAAAAGAACCAATCGCATGAAGGTGAAAAAACCAATAGCATGAACCAATAAAATTTAAATTATAATTAAATTTCTATGTTGGTTTTGGGTCTTGTTTGTGTCGAGGAACGGTTTCTTCTCTCTGTGAAGATGGCAACGTTTTCTGGTCATCGGTTCCGGTAACTTTAACGACTAGGATTTCTGTTTTTTTTTTGTGGATTTTTGTAATATTATTTTTGTGGTTTACATTCCTTGTGAAGCTACTATGGTCTTTGAAACTTTTATTTATGTTTTTAAATTTTCAAGTCTTTCTGTAATTCAAAAAAAAAAATTTAGAAAAATACTATGCAAAGAGATTTTATTTTGAAAATTACTCTGTATTTTATTTCTTTTGATAACTACACTTTCTCTTAAGCTAAATGACTAATTTATTTTAATTAATATGTATATGCAGCAAAAAAGAAATTAATTATTTAAATATAATTTTAATTTAATGACAAGTAATAAAATAAGATATAAAAATAGTCATCGTTGATACATAATACTTTACATGAAGAAATTTTACAGTCATTTGAAATTTATCACATTTTGATCTTGTCTTTGTGTTTTATAAATTTTGTACATTTTTATTTGTTTTGAAATTTCTAGACATAGTGATGATCAATGTTTTGATTAACGAACTCATCAACATTGTTTTTGTAACCTTCTGGTTTGTGGAATATGTGAAAATGATTAAGAAAATTGATTTGATTATCTATGTCACCAAAGTGTATTTATCTTTTTGGGAACACTTCCATTTAGAACTCCAGAGTTAAGCGTGCTTGAGCTGGAGTAGTGGAAGGATGGGTGATCTATCGACAAGTGATTTACGATATCGTATGAGTGAGGCCAAAGCACGGGGCAAGGTCATGTAATGATTGTATGGTCAGTAAACATGACTATCGAACCTTGAAAAAATTAACGCACCGCCCGACAGACGTGATGGAGCCCACAGACCGAGAGAATGGACATAGATGACCCATTAGCCGTGGACGGTCAAGATGTTACAAGTGGTATCAGAAGCCAACCCAAAAGAGTATGAAGTCAGTGAGGGCTCACATTAACATGGGTAAACATGACTATCGAGCCTTGAAAAAATTAACGCACCACCCATCAGATGGGATGAGCCCACGGGTTGAGAGAGCGGGCATGGGTAACCCATTAGCCGTGAGCGGTCGGGGCGTTACAAGTGGTATCAGAGCCGAATCCAGACGAGGGTGGAGTCAGTGAGGGCTCACATTAACATGGATAACGATCTTGGGGCGCAACGAGGACGTTGCGTTCTATGAGAGGGGGTGAATTGTAAGATTCCAGTTTGTGGTATATGTGGAAAGGCTTAAGAGAATTAATTTGGTTATCTATGTCACTAAAGTGTACTTACCTTTTCAGGAGCACATCCATTTAAAACTCCATAACTAAGCCGTGCTTAAACTAGAGTAGTAGAAGGATGAGTGATATATCGGGAAGTGATTTGTGATATCGTGCGAATGAGGCCAAAACACGGGGAAAGGTCATGTGGTAATTGCAGGATCAGTAAACATCACTATCGAGTGTTGGAAATATTAACGCATCGTCCGTCAGATGGGATGGAGTCCACGGACCGAGAACGCAGATGTGGATAGCCCATTAGCCTTGGACGGTCGGGGCATTACAGTTTTATCACTGGTTCTATAATTATTCAGTAGAAAGAAAAAAAATTTGAACATGATGTTTTGGTGAGATGATGAGTTGTAACATGTAAAGTTTTATATTATGTATCAACAATTATCTTTGTTATGTAATATTATCTAGTTATCTAAGGTTTATATTTTTTTATAAAGATAAACATTGAAATATTGTAAAATATTTATCCAATTATATATTTTTAATCAATATATTTATCTTAATAATTTTGAATTTTGAATAAAAATCATTTAAAAGATAAATTTAACTTAAACTTGGTCAAGATATCTTCTTACATATTCGACAAGTGTATTTTTGAAAAAAAAATTAAATCAATGTATTTTTCAAATTTGAAAACATAAATAGGGTATTTTCCTAATTATCCCAAAAATAAATGAAAGCCTTTTGAGAGAAAAAAAATTGAAGATAGAATAACATTATTGCAGTAAAAAATATCTTTATATCTAAAGAATTCCTAAGTACAGTACTCTACTTTTTTAAAGACTATCTCACTTTTAAAAGAAAATATCCATTAAAACTAGTTATGAAGATAGTTTCACACTATCACAACTCTATCATCGTTTTTTTCTAGCAACAACTAATATTCTAGTGAATCCTTTTAAATTTTATCTTGAAATTTCTAAGCAAAAGTTAATTAACCATGAATAAATAGACACCTTCTTTTTATTAGAATGAGAGAATATACATTTGTATTACTATCGTTTTATTTGTTAAGGTCAATCGAGCAGTTTTTGTTGAAATTTATACATTTCTCTATTAGAAAGGCATGCGTGTTCTTACCAAACGATATATTACTGAGATGAATAGTGGAGAGGTTGTGAAGGAGAGTGGAGATGAGGAGAAGGAAGATGGAGATAGTGCGAAAGAAGATGGAAGTGGAGAGGAGAAGAGTGAGGGAGAAAGTGAAACGCAGAAAGGAGGTGGATCTGAAGAGGAGGGTAACTGGTCTGATGTTTCTCCATCAAAGCAGGGGCGATCAATGTTAAAGATCAATGGAGACACTAACGGTATAAGTTCCCCATCTCGCTTTGCAGTCCTAAGCGACGAACAAGAAGAAAGTGGTAGCAATGTACAAGAGGAAGAAGAAGTAAGCGAGGAGGGGGAGATTCCAGAGGATCGAACTCATACCAATTCAGAAAATCACAGCCAGGCAGAGGAGAAGCAGGTGGTGGTTGATGATGCAAACGCACGGAGAACATCTACTCAAACCTTCAAAAGTCTGGCAAAGAATGTAGTTGATACGAAGTCCCGAGGTGCAAGCAATTTAGCGAGCGCTGGTGGAAGAAAACGTAATACCAAGAGAAATTAATTATGTCGGGTTTCATTTGGAATATTCGCGGTTTCAATAAAAAGAAGAAGCATTTGGTTGTACAGAAGTGGGTTAGAGAAAACGATTTTATGTTTGGAGGGTTGTTGGAAACAAGAGTTAAGGAAGGAAGAAGTGAGAGGATCATATCGACAGTCTTTAGAGGTTGGAGTATGATCTCAAACTATGAGTATAACACACTGGGGAGAATATGGTTGGTGTGGAGGTCGGACATTAGAGTAACCCCATTTTTTAAAAGTGGGCAACTACTCACTGTTTCTATTTGTACGGACGGTGGAGAAGAGTTCTTTTACTCAATCGTCTATGCTCTGAACACTATGGAGGAAAGGAAGGAGCTATGGAGAGACCTGAAACTCCATCAGGACTCACCTATCATTCGAAACAGGCCTTGGCTAATAGCTGGAGATTTCAATGAGACTTTGGACATTGAAGATCACTCGGCTCATGTTAACTCGCCCAGAGTAATCCCAGGAATGCGAGACTTCAGAGACATTGTGCAATACTGCTCATTGATGGACCTTGGCTCTCATGGACCCCATTTTACATGGTCAAATAAACAGGATGATGGTCTTATTTCAAAGAAGTTAGACCGAGTCTTGTTTAACGATCATTCGTTAAACGCATATCCGCAATCTTATGCTGTCTTCGAAAGTGGTGGTTGTTCAGATCATCTTCGCTGTCGAATTAATCTGAGCTCGGAAATATCACGCCCAAAGCGACCTTTCAAATTTGTGAACGCCATAACGGAACTGGAAGAATTCTTACCGAGTGTAGAGCAATACTGGGCTACCACGGATCCTATCTACTCATCGACTTCTTCTCTTTTCAGATTCTCAAAGAAATTAAAAGGTCTAAAACCTGTTATACGGGAACTAGGCAAGAAGAGGCTGGGTAATCTCTCAGAAAAAGTGAAGGTTTCTTTCGATGAGCTCTGTCTTAATCAGGACGCGACGATGAGGAATCCTACGCAGCAGAATATGGAAGCAGAGAGTGAGGCATATAAGAGATGGGATTTTGTCTCAGGTCTTGATGAGAGTTTTCTAAAGCAAAAATCAAAGATGCATTGGTTAGATGTGGGAGACAAAAACAATAAAGTTTTCCATCGGGGGGCAATAGCAAGGGAAATAGTTAACTCCATCAAGGAGATTGAGCATGTGGATGGGGAGGTTGTGACATCACCTTTGGAAATCAAGGCAGAAGCTGAAAAGCATTTTCGAGAATTCTTGCAATACAAGCCTGAAAACTTCACGGGAATCGGAGTACCTGAGCTGCAGGATCTTTTACAATATTGCTGTCCTGACCAAGAGAAGGAAAATCTGATCAAAGAAATCACAGCAAAGGAGGTTAAGGATATTCTATTTTCCATGCCAAACGAGAAATCACCTGGACCTGATGGTTACACCACTGAGTTCTATAAGTCAGCATGGTCAATAGTGGGATCTGAGTTTGTTATCGCTGTCAAAGCTTTCTTCGAGAAGGGATTCTTACCGAAAGGGATCAACACCACAATTCTGGCTCTGATCCCAAAGATAACAGGGGCGAAAAAGATGAAGGATAATCGTCCAATCTCTTGCTGCAACGTTCTATATAAAGTTATTTCAAAGATTATAGCCAACCGACTTAAGAAGCTGCTCCCAGACTTTATTAGTCTGAACCAGTCTGCTTTTGTCAAAGACAGGCTTCTCATTGAAAATCTCCTTCTTGCGACAGAACTTTTAAAAGACTATCACAAGGATTCAGTCTCCCGACGTTGTGCGATAAAAGTGGATATATCTAAGGCTTTTGATTCGGTTCAGTGGCCGTTCTTATTCAACACCTTATCAGCTATGCAGTTCCCTGCGAAGTTCATACACTGGATCTCTCTTTGTGTGACAACAGCGTCTTTCTCGGTCCAAGTAAATGGAGAGTTAGCGGGGTTTTTCAAGAGTGAACGAGGGTTAAGACAGGGTTGCGCTCTCTCTCCCTATCTGTTTGTTATCAGTATGAATGTTTTATCGAAGATGTTGGATAAATCGGCAGCTGATAGTAGAATGGGCTATCACCCAAAGTGTAGAAATCTCAGCCTCACCCACTTGAGCTTCGCGGATGATATCCTTGTGTTCTATGATGGGAATACCCGTTCCATTGAAAGCATTCTCGAGGTCTTTGGTAAGTTTGAAATCATCTCAGGGTTAACGATGAGTATTGAGAAGTCAACTATCTTCTGTGCTGTTTTGGACGAGACAGCAAGACAAGGCTTTCGCGATCGTTTCCGTATGGAAGTTGGCTCCTTACCGGTCCGATATTTGGGTCTCCCTCTCCTCACAAAAAGAATGGGTCACAATGATTACCAGCCTCTCATTGAGAAGACAAAAAAAACGCATAAGCCTATGGACAAATAGATTCTTATCAATGGCGGGTCGTTTGCAACTCATCAAGTCGGTAATAATGAGTATAGCCAATTTCTGGATGTCTTCTTTTTGCCTTCCGGGTGAGTGTCTAAAGGAGATAAATAGTTTATGCTGTGCTTTCCTGTGGTCTGGTCCGACACTGAACTCGAAACGCGCGAAGGTATCCTGGGATGTAGTAACGACTTTGAAATCAGAGGGGGGACTAGGACTGCGGCCGTTAAAAGAAATTAATGGTATTTTCTGTTTAAAGTTGATATGGCGAATTACTTCTTCTCAATCTATATGGGCCAGTTGGGTAAAGTCTTATCTGCTCAAAGGAGATTCTTTCTGGGCAGTGAAGAGTAACTCAACTCTGGGATCATGGATGTGGCGGAAGCTCTTAAAATATAGAGATAAGGCGAAGGCTTTTCATCGTATGGTAGTGAGAAATGGGTCCACTACTTCGTTTTGGTATGATGTTTGGTCGGACTTGGGACGACTGTCAGAGCTGGTAGGAGACAGAGGTTATATTGACATGGGCATATCTCTGCGAGCGACTGTGGCATCAGCTATTTCGCGTCGAACCCGGCGGCATCGTTCCAATATATATAACATGATTGAGGAAGCTCTGCAAAAACAGAGGGCAAAGATGAGGGACGATGAAGATATACCTGTCTGGAAACAGAGTACGGATGTCTTTAAGTCAACCTTTAGCACCCGAAACACATGGTATCTCACTCGACGTTCAGCGCCCATGGTGAGCTGGTGTGACAGTGTTTGGTTCTCTCACTCAACACCGAAGTACGCTTTTATGACGTGGCTAAAGATACACAATCGGTTACCCACCGGAGACAGAATGCTCCTCTGGAACATTAATATAGATGCAGGTTGCGTCTTCTGTCATCGATGTCTTTAAGTCAACCTTTAGCACCCGAAACACATGGTATCTCACTCGACGTTCAGCGCCCATGGTGAGCTGGTGTGACAGTGTTTGGTTCTCTCACTCAACACCGAAGTACGCTTTTATGACGTGGCTAAAGATACACAATCGGTTACCCACCGGAGACAGAATGCTCCTCTGGAACATTAATATAGATGCAGGTTGCGTCTTCTGTCATCGACATCTAGAAACCAGGGAACATCTTTTCTTCAGCTGCACCTACTCGCACGAGATATGGAAGGGGATGTGTAATAAATTATTGTGCTCTCGCTTCACCTGTCACTGGCAAGGAATTCTGGGGCTCCTTGCCGATCGCTCGCAGCCCATGCTGCAACTTTTCCTGCTACGGTATTGTTTCCAAATCGCTATTCACTCCATCTGGAGAGAAAGAAATAATCGCAGGCATGGCTCCCAGCCTGTCACACCGACTCTTCTCATAAAAATGATAGACAGGCAGATTCGAAATCAATGCCTCCTCCTGATTACAAAGCGGACCCGACACTTAGACGGAGTTCTTCAACTTTGGCTCTCCACACATTGACTCTCTACAAAAAAAATCATCCTCTGTTTTAGATCAAATGCTCTGTTTCCAGTAGGCAGGACCGTCTCAAGTAATATATGGACCCTGAGCTAAAAAAATATTTTCTCCTACAAAAAATAAACTTTTAAAATATTGGACCCTGTAGAAAAAATCAAAAATTGTAATGGACCCTGTGCCACTGCACCCCCAGCACATGCATAGAGCCGGGCCTGCCAGTAGCTATATGCTGTAAAAACTAATTTTTTATTAATAAATTTTACATATTATTCAAAAAAAATATATATTACCATTATTATCTTTATCTATAACCCATGCAAACATGTTGTCTTTAAATAAATAATGAGTTACATAATACGGCTGTCACAATTGTACAAACTTATACAACAAATAAAAATCATTATGCAGTCTACATTAGAGCATTTAATTTATTTTGAATGTGTGAAACAAAATAATAATTATTGACAATAATTAACAAATAAATAGTTCATTCCAAATGGTCAGCCGCAGGCCCGCAGCTATTGAGACTTCACACCTCCTAAACTAAAAGTGATAGACAATTTGTTTACGCACATTTGCCGTGGCCAGGGGCGGATCCAGCCTTTTTTTTTTTTTGGATCCAGCCTTTTGTTTAGTATGTGCATGCACTATAACAAAAACAGTGTGGGGGAACATGCCATACCTGGTTATTACCTACGTCCACCCCTGACCGTGGCCCGTCGTGCTTGAGTACCGCTAAAGAGCACAAATAGGGAAAGTAATTTTGTAGTGGCTTTATAGTACGCGTTCATGTACTATATTGGAGAAAAAATTCTACATTGGAAATATAAATGGGATATGAGTAATATATAAGGGACTTGGACCAATCCACTAATAGCCAATTGGTTTTAAGTTGAAAACCCAAGAAACTTATCATGGTATCAGAGCTGGTTCAATACCCTAACCCATTAATCCAGTCTGGACAGTGGCTCGATCAACCCATTAGCTGATGGCCCATAGAAGGCTCAGTTCTCCGAGATTGCTAGAAAATAAAGCATTGTTTCAGAGGGGTATGATAGATTCTGCGAAATTAATGGTTATACGCACCATTATCTCGAGAGAGGGTATCGGAGAGAAGATCCCACATTGGAAATATGAATAGGACATGAGTAATATATAAGGGACTTGGACCAATCCACTCATATCCAATTGATTTTAAATTGGAAGTTCAAAAAACTTATCATAATTGCTTTCTCTCCTCTCCAGATTCAGATAACTTAGTGAGAAGAAATATAAACATAAACAACAATTACGTTTCTAGGGGCTAAGATCATATATACGTACGGAACGTTATTATCAATTTTCCTAGAAGTGTGACAAACTACAATCTTTCGAGCTTTGGCCTTTTCTCGAATAAGACACGAAGACATTTAAGAACATGTTAAATTTCCCTTCATATTTTACTCAAAAATAAAGGGAGAGATGAATTAATAAACAAAAGATAAAAAAATTACTCTATAAATAGAATTAATTTTTATTTTTTTGTTCATTACACAATTTTTCACTTTTTAGAATAAAATATGAAGTGAGGTTGGAGATGTCTTAAACACATTTTAATGATATTACATAGATTCTTAGACAAGATTGTGAAAACGATTAGTAACGCATCCCAACTTATCAAGTGGTAAAGAAGATAAAGAAAATAAATAGATTTTTAAAATTCTTTTAAATGGTCAAGATTGGGTCTAACTGGTGATTAAGGAATGAAAAAAAGAATAAAGCCTTTTTTACTATTCTTTATTTATTTTACCATTTATAAGAAATAATATTTCCTTCCATTCCTTTATTTTAGAAGAATATATTAAAAATTTATTCCTCTCCAAAATTGATAAGGAAAATTTTTTGTTATTCCCATAAATTCATTCTTCTGTATTTTTTTCCTACTCATTTCTTTTGTTTCTATGATGGTCACTAATTAGACTCTTTATCTCTGTTTCAGGTAGATCTTGAGTGTCACAGAGTATATATATATTATGAATATAATGCATTAGCATGAAAGAGAGAATTGCATTGTAGAGTTTGTTGTTCAAGTAACTAATTATTATAATTTAAGTATGTAGTAAAAATATAACTTTCTGATAAAAATAAAATGATTTGTTGTAGTAGAATTAACAAAAACTACAGCAGGCTTGACCATTTTCTGTGTAATTAGTTTTATCTTTTTTCCTTGGTGACTTTAAATTTTTTTTAAAAACTTTTAAAACATAACATATTTACAGTAGTAGTCGAATTTTTTTTTTTTTGACATCATAGTAATCGAATTTTATGTGTTATGTGGATAGTGCATTAACTAGTTAATCATTGAACTTTCATTATAGTAAATTGTTCGAAATGGATTAACAGTTAAACCATTACTTGAAACGTTTGCGTGTACTAACTAGTTAATCATTGAGTTTATCTCTAGTAAATTGTTTGAAAATGGATTAATAGATAAACCATTATTTGAAATTTTGCATTGTCCTTTTGTTTATTTATTTTTTTTTTTGTTGGACTTAATTTTAAAACATCACACAATGATGGGTTGTAGTATTACTGTTACGACGGTTGAGTTTAATTACCATGAAAAGTGTTCTTTAATTGGAAACTAGGTGTGTATATGCTACATGAATTCCAAATTAATACAAGAAACTATTTTATAATTTATATTAAAATTTATAATTTCATTTAAGAGTTTATTTTTTAAAAAACTTATACATCATGCAAAACAATTGATTATTCAAGATATAGATGTTATATATAATAAAAACAATTTCAGTTAGAAGGTTTCTTTTTTAAAAATTGATCTTACATTTACAATTTAATCTTTCACAAATTGCGTTTACCTTTTCAATTATTTGAATATGTACATTAAGAGGCCTTCAAAATTATAATATTTGGTAATACTGTATCATCATAATCCAGGGAAACTAAAACAGATTTATAAGTACAAAACAAAGAGTAAATTTATTGTAGTGATTTAGAAAACCATGTTAAAAGGTGATATATGACAACATTTCATAACTTGTGCTTTATATAAACATTATTATAATTATATTAGAGATATTATAGAAGATTACATTGGAAAAAGGATTATCAGCTATATGAAAAAATAGACAAATATAATGTACTGAAAATTATATGAACTATATAAATTATATAAAAATATCCATGAAGTAATATATGTTATATTGTTAAAATCATAAATATAATTTTAATATCAAAATGTGTCAAAATTGAATTTTAGCATCATTCAGCAAAAATTCTATGAAAAATAGATTCCATAACACATATCTACATAATCAAAAACAAAATAAACACACATAGACCAAAAATTTAAATTTAGTTTCAATAAAAAGTGAGATAACATGTTAAAATATGTTAACCATTATGAAAAATTGTCTGGTTATAGGTTCAAAATTCTTTTATGACAATCCAAATTACTTTGATATTGTTAACAACATAATATATACTAGTTCAGAGATATTGTCATGTGATACATATAGTTTGTGTAGTTTTTAATATATAATTATGTTTAAATGTATAGTAATTTATGTTAAGCTAAATGTGCTTCTAACCTAAAACCAATTGGTGATAAGAGGAGTGACTCATCTATCTTATATATTACTAAGAATCCCTTCCAATACCCGATGTGGGACCTTTGTCCCTAATACGCCCCTTCGAGATGATGGCTATTTGAGCGTCAATCCCGGAATGCTTGGACAAGGATCAATGGGCCGACTTTGTGCTGAATCGATGTGGATCGGATTGGACTGAATGGATCGGGTTCTGATATCATGTTAAGCTAGATGAGCTTCCAACCTAAAACCAATTGGTGATAAGAGGAGTGGTTCATCAATTTTATATATTGCTTAGGATCCCTTCCAATACCTGATGTGGGACTTATGTCCCTAATACGCCCCCTAGTTGGACGAGAATAGAATCAAGATAAGATTCTTGGGAGCCCACTAGTCAAAATAATCACCCGATGGTCACTCTGAGTAAAACCGGGATCACAAAATCCCGGGTTCCTCTTTGCCTTCACACATATGTTATCTCTCCTCTTCCTTTCTCTCATGTGCAGGCTGCAAAAGATCCTCATTTGCATGGTTCCATGGATGGTTCATAGTGCTGAATGCGTGATATCTGGAGGCTCATAGCCTCCAATTGGTTTTAGGTTAGAAGTCCATCTAGCTTAACATGGTATCAGAGTCCGATCCATTATCGATCCAGCCCAAAGTCGGCCCATCGATCCAGTCCAAAGTTGGCCCATGGATCCTTGCCCAAGCATTCCGAGATTGACGCTCAAAGAGCCATCATCTCGAGGGGGCGTATTAGAGACAAAGGTCCCACATCGGGTCTTGGAAGGGATTGTTAATAATATATAAGATAGATGGGCCACTCCTCTTATCACCAATTGGTTTTAGGTTGGAAGTCCATCTAGCTTAACATGGCATCAGAGCCAGCCCATTACCCTGACCCATTAATCCAGTCCGGACAGTGACCCGATCATCCCACGAATTGATGGCCTAAGAAAGGTTCAATTTCTTCGAGATAGCTAGAAATAAAAGAGCATTATCTCAAAGAGGTATGATGGATTATGCGAGATTAATGGTTATATGCACCATAATCTCGAGGGAGGGTATTGGAGAGAATATCCCACATCGGAAATATGAATGGGACATGAGTAATATATAAGTAACTTGAGTCAATCCAATAATTGCCAATTGGTTTTAAGTTGGAAGTCCATATAAGATAGATGATAGCAGTTATCAGACCTATGCAAATTAAACGATCTGTTGGACGAGATTGGTCCAAGGCTTCATGACTGGACAAGGTATGCTCCGTTGCCAATTGATGCAGACTTGCTTCCTCCGTTGGTTATGGGATACATGTGTTAGTTTAGGATTCTTCCGCAAGGAGTGAAGTCTTGTTTGTCTAATAAAGAAATGACAGAGATGCGTCGGCTCGCTAGGACTAGCCCTCCGCATTTTGCTCTAGGGAGGAGCAGAGAGTTGTAGGGACTCGCTGTGGCGATGGTGAAGCTGTGGGAGAAAAACGCAATTGCGAAGATAGTAATCAAACGTGGCGTGGAGAACACGCGGAACGAGAGAATGGCTGAGGAGCTTAAGAGACTCACACGAGGTGTACTTGTTTCGAGGAACAAAGAGTACATTGTGTTATACAGAGGTAATGACTTCATGCCACCTGCGGTTTCAGAGGCGTTGAGCGAGAGGCAAAAAGAGATAACAAAAGTTCTTCAGACCAAAGAGGATCAACTTCGGGAAACGGCTTCAACGAGAGTCTCGCTCACATCACAAAGCAAGCCGCCTAGAACCCTGTTGCTCGCTGGAACTCTTGCTGAGACTATAGCGGCAAGTTCACGGTGGGCACCAGAGGCAAGCAGTATCAATGTAGAGGAGTTGAAGAGAGAATCGGCTTCCATCAAAAGAGCTGCGTTGATCAGAGATCTCGACCTGAGACTTCTTAGGGTGGCAGTCTATCTAACTTAACATGGTATCAGAGCCTGATCCGAATAATCCAACCCGATCCATTATCGATCCAACCCAAATTCGGCCAATCGATCCTTGCTCAAGCATTCCGAGATTGATGCTCAAAAGAGCCATCATCTCGAGGGAACGTATTAGGGGCAAAGGTCCTACATCGGATATTGAAAGAGATCTTTAGTAGTATATAAGATAAATGAGTTACTTCACTTATCAGTAATTGGTTTTAGGTTGGAAGCATATCTAACTTAACAATTTAATGGTGCATTGTTCATGTAACTAGGAATCATTTTTCCATTATATTAAGAAAATAAGTTAACACATATCATTCTCTAAGAACTCGTGCTTTGAATAATATTATACTATCTTATGTCGGATTATATAAAATCATATAAAGAATTTTTGAAATTCTTGAATAAATATATGTCAAAATTAAGATGACATATGATATTCTCAGATTTTATATGTGAAAAAAAATATTCCCTTTATTTTATCATCAAAAGATATCTAAGAAAAATAAATGTCAAAAGTAAGATGATATTGTCGGATATCATATGTCATCTTAATTTTGAAAAATAACGTGTGCTATATGGAGATTTTTTTTCCTTCAAATGTCGTTTTGGAAGTGGCATCCTACCGCATTATAACATAGTCAGAGTATCTCAATTGAGGCTTCCATTTAGGTTTCTCACCATTAAAAAAAAAAAAGATAAGAAGAGGAAAAGAAGGAAAGAAAATAGTACTATTAAGGTGTCCATGAAAATCTATTAAACATTTGTCTTTCTTTGAATTGGTTAAATTATACTTTTAAATTAAAGTTAAGTTTTATCATTATATTATTTTAAAATTTATTTTTGTTTGAGAATCTTGTAAATTTGTAGAAGATGAAGATGGTGATCTGGTTAGAAAAGAAATGATTTGCGTTCCAAATTTTTTTGGACCAATCAGAGTGGGATCAACATGGCTAATAAATGTCTGTTTTGGGATATTGAAAGTGAGAAATGCAATTCTGGATCTCATTCATAGTGGTCTGGGATCCAACATATTATTTGGTGGAAATGTTATAACAAAAACTCTACATGTGGAATAGAAGGTGGAATTCTTTGACCAACAATTCATACCATCACGGATCTTGATCCCAAGAGATGGAATGAATCAAATAACTCTTTCGAGGCATTCTCTCCTTATTTCTAATGGTTAGCAAAATGATGGCGCAAGGCCATGGTTGTAACTACCTGTCTGTTATCCGTCTACTACATTTTTTCCTCTTTCTCGCTGAGTACGTACGGGAGTATTCATAACAATGAAGTATGGTTAGGTTCCGGTCAGGTCAAATGTCTTGTCTTTTTTTCTTGGCATGTGTCAGAGAAATTGATTACTGTTCGCTATTGTAATTTTCGACGATTTTGTAGAGCGCCAGGTAAGTGAACATGCTTCGTGTCATTAAGTTTTGATACAGCAGTTCTGTATTGGTTTAATATTTGCGAAAACAAGGATCGCCATCTAGAGTTGCAGAATAACTGAATAGAGATTTCCAAGCGTCGCCTGTTAAACCTTTCTTTTGTCACTGAAAGCTATTCTACTAGAAAATATTCTTATATCATGGTTTGATTTGAATTCACAAAACACCTCTAATAATTACTGTCATGTTTGGTTTCAAAAATCGCGAATTCTTTATCAGTTTATCAATTCTATCTATGTACATTGTTTTATTAATTTTTATATAGTTACTACTGTCGTTCGATTCTGTTTTTATCGTTAAACCTAAGATTTCTAAATTATTAGAACTTTGATTCCATACACTTAATTTTAGCAAGAAGTGAGCACGTAGCTCCTCTAAGTATATGGTTTTAGCAACTAACTAGTAACTACTATAAAAAATTAAAAACCAAATAAGTGAGCAAGCAAGCACCTTTTTCGTTTTAGAAAGTACTTTACGAAAATAGTTAACAAATAAAATATTCATATAAAACAAAAAATGAGGGATATTTATAGAGTAGCTACAACTCTTACTTCTTCAAGAGACAATTCTAAAATAAATTAAAGATTGTGCGAATTAGGGAGATTAGCCCTCTGTTTTTTTTTCATATAAGTCGATCTGTAAGCTCTTCTCCTGTCAGAAGGTGAATATCACGTGGCGATATAGACCTGGCCGGGCTGAGAGATCATGGGCAGAGCGACATGGTTCGATGCCGACGGGACGAAGAGAGGAGGATGGACGGACGAGGAAGACCAAAAACTCGTGGCTTATATCAATGAATACGGCATCGGCGACTGGCGTTTTCTCCCTTGCAAAGCTGGTAGTTGTATCTATATATTACCCTATACAGCTATATGATTGTTTTGTTTGTTTAGTACTAAAACCAAACATCTTATGAAGGAGGAGCTAGCTGCATAATTGTCGTGTCGTTTTAATCTAACTCCACCACAAACATGATAGATTTTTGTATATAGTGACAAAATGAAATTAGTACCCGCTTTATTGTGTCACTAATCGTAACCACTAGCCAAAATGAAATTAAGTGGCAAACTGAGAAACTTTTTTTCGTAAACTTGAACTGGGAAACTCTTTTTTTTCCTTGAAAAAAGGCTTTCTTTAAACTGAGAAACTTTGAATCGATCTTTTGATACTTTTGGTTAAATCACTGACCAGTACTGCAGCAAAACATTATCTCTAGATAAGACTAAAAGTAAAATAGAGTGTATACTTTTAGACATTTTTTATTAATCATTACTTATAATTTTTTTATCATTATGATATTTTATTTTCTTGTAAATACGTGAATGTGTTTCATGTGTTTTCTGTATACATTGCAGATCTGCATAGAAAAATAATATATATGTTCCTGACGATTTCAGTCACTTATAGACATAAGTTTCCAAAAATTTAAATCACAGTATTCTTATATATAGCAAAATAAATAATTCACAATAATAAACTGCTAAACTAATTTATATTTTAATCTTATTGGTGATAAAGGTTTGCAGAGATGTGGAAAGAGCTGCAGATTGAGATGGCTTAACTATCTAAGGCCTGGGGTCAAGAAAGGCAAATTCACTCTTGAAGAAGAAGAAGCTATCATCAATTTCCAGTCTATTCTCGGAAACAGGTATATTGATTTATATAAAACAGATTCGCCATAGTCACAATTTTCATGCTTATATTGTGTGTATAAATGCTAGTATTAAAGCATCTCTTCAAGACACTGTCACCAATTGTGAAAATTAAATGTTGTGAGATACAATCCGCCTAGTGGATTGGGGGTACGGATAAAGCTATTAGGGCACAGCCTTATATTCAAGACACTGGCAGCAATTGTAAAAATTAAATGTTGTTTTTTTGTCAAAAATTAAATGTTGTTAGAAGCAATATTAGTTATGATTATATTTTTAACGCATCTAAATAAGATATTACGGCAGAATGGTACAATTTTCATCCAATTATTATTTTGAATATTGAATTACTATTTAGCAACCGTAAGTTACTCTCAAAGGAGAACTGTATCTATTATGTAAAGGTTTAGAAGAAATTTGGTGCTTTTTTATTTATCCAAGTCTGAAATATTATAACAGAGAAAAGCATTGTAAATTAAATAAAAATGATCAGTAAAATCATTAATATTGATAATTTTATCAAGTAGGTGTATAAACATTAAATGTTAATATTTTAAATAATTTAATTATTTGATTAAATTTAATGTTTTAAAATAAATTATACCATTTCAAAAGATAAGTGACTGAGTCTTTCAGCATTTCGAGAGTTTTTTTTTTCAATGTAAACTATTTTCTTATTTTTCAATCATAATTTTCATTTCTTAATTGTTTAAGTGCAAGCTATTGTTTTAGATAATTCTCAATGCCTTTTTGTTACAGAAAAATATTGAACTAATAAGAATGTGTTGTAGATGGGCAGCCATAGCACAGCAGATGCCGGGACGATCAGACAACGACATCAAAAACCATTGGAACTCTTGTCTAAAGAAACGACTCGAGAGAAACGGAATCGACCAAATGACCCACCAACCAATCATTAACCTCGCCATCAAAACACCGTCGTTCAACACAGATTGCGGCAACTCTTCCTCCTCGACGGTGAGTCCATCTCCGTCTTTTTCCTCCTCCGGCTCAGCCAGTCTCCTTAACAGGCTTGCCACGGGTATCTCATCTAGACAACACGGTGTTGACAGGATCAAGAACATCTTGTCGGATCCGAGAACCCCAAGCATTACTGGTCAAGAAGAAGAATTTGGAGAGTCGAACAAGGATCATGGGAAGGCTTTAGTAGGTGATGATCAGGAAGATGATTTTCTGATGTGGGACGAGGAAAATATGAGGCGTTTTATGGATGAGATTGGTCAAATGGACTTTGAAACGAACGAAGTCTATAACTCTAGTTCGTCATCACCGTATGGTATCTATGAGACTGGCCTACTTGATGACTGACCTACTTGATGACTGACCTACTTGATGATCATCTCATTTGCTTAATCAATGGTTTACTATGAGAGATGATCGTTATGTATTTACTTACCACATTTTATTCTATGCACGTTACGACAAAGAATAATGTTTATCTACCGACCAGCAGAATAATTTCTTTAAAGTCACGTGTCTCAGATTAATTAACATATATACTGTTACAAAAAAATTTAACATATATTCAAGATGGGTGCAATACTGCAACGAAACAAAATAGGAAATTTATGAGTTTGTGAAATTTTTCCGCTAATCGTGCACGAATTATTGAATTTAATCCTGAAGAAATTCTTATGTAGTTTTTTTCTTATGAGCTAACAAGCATTCTCTGTATCAGTTGTGAAAAAGGGAACAAGTAGCAAATTATTTTTATTTAATTAAATAAAATATATGTTGACAATGCAATCTCACGCATTCTTATCTCTTTTTATAGAGTAGGTGTTATACAAAGAAAAAGCAAGTAAAAACAAAAGAAATTTTGTGATAATTGCTTCTTCTGTTTTTTTTGTTCTGGTCCACACACTGCTTTGGATTTTAGGTTTATTATGTAACTTTATGTAATCGATTTACGAAGTCTGTATTTTTATTTGGTTATGATCCATTTATAGACTACAAACAGTACCAGTCCTGAAAATATGAAGACCAGAATCAAACTAGAAATTAAGGCCTGTTTATTAAATGTCATTTTAAGAAAACAAAATCTTTAAGTGCAAATGGAGAAGGAAGGAATTGAACACTGCACCTGTATATCACAAGACTATTAAACAAACTGATAGGCTATATGAAACTTTATAAAATAAATGGCCGATTACATATTTAAATAGAAAAAGACTGGAAGTCTAAGCTTCTAATGCTTCCCCTCAGGGCCGGTACTGACTACAAATGGTAATAATACATTATATATGATCTAAATCTATGTAACTTTTGCAAGGACCGCACTTATTTCATTGTATACGTCCATTTTATAGAAAATATACATTATATTTCTCTTTACTTTTTTTTAACATTAGTACGATTGTTTCTTTCAGTATTAACATTAGTCCGATTGTTTCTTTCAGTAAAAAAATACATTATGACGACCCCTTATAGACGGTTTAAAGATAAGAAATATTGTGAGTTTTGTGATATTATTGTATGTGTCGAAAATCGAAATGTCTATATAATACATCGTGGCATAGTGAGGTCCAAAACGACGTCGATAGGACCACTTGTAAAAACGAAGTGCCATAGCCACGTGGAAAACGGGCCTAGCTAATAGCTATCAACTACGTTTTATATTAAGTCACGTGTTAGGTATGCGCTTACTTAATTATTGCGTTACATTATTGAAAGCTTACATTTTAAAAAAAAAAATTGTTGATTATTTGATAAACTAGATGATGGTCCGTACTTTGTGCGGAATAATATATATCCAACTAATTCAATTTTAATATAATTTTTAATATCAATCTAAATTATTAATAAGTTTCAAATATTAATGAATCAGAAGATAATCTACCTTTTTATTATAAGGCAACATGGATAATTTTTTGGCAAAACCTTTATTTATTCTTTCATCAAACCAAACATGTAAAAGATATCATCGTCACAATAACCTAATAAAACTGTATTAATATTTTAAAATAACATAAATATAAATTTACAAATTAAACCATAATTACCAATTATCAGGAAAACCTATGAATTTAAACCCTCTTCAACAAAGTCTTAATTGCATTTTATCTGAATTTTCCTAGTCATCAGAATTTATAATGACACATATTAACAAAATCTATAATAATCAAAAACATATTATTTTTAATTAAAATTTTCTAAACTAAAAGTAATAAATTATATATATATATATATATATATATATATATATATATATATATATATATATCTAAAAAGCTAGATTTTTTAAATTATAATAGAAAAAATCGTATTCTTTGGGCTTGTATTTTATTTATTGGGAAGATGATTTGGTAACATAAAAGAGAAAAAAATTTATTTTTATAAATAATAATTAAAAAAAATTAAACGATTTAATATTACTAAAGTAACTATAAGATGAACAAATATATAAAATTGTTGTTAAAATTTGACAATGCTCGTTAGAAATTATTATCCCTGAATATAATGAAAATATTTATTAAGTTATCACTAAAAATGTTTAAAAATAACAATTCAAAAGTTATTTATTAAAACTAATGATTCAATCTAAATCATAGAATACAACAAATAAACTTTTTAAAATAATAAAATATATGAAAGTAAATAAAATAACCAAAAATCATAGATAACATGACACTTAATCAAAACTGAAATTATTTTAAAATATGTCAAATAAATAAAATTACCAATTAAAATTATTAAGGTTACGATAAATATATTAATAACCTAAATTATGGAGAATATGATAAATAAACAAAATTAAAATTATTAAAAATATAACAAATTAACAAATTAGCTAAAATTATGGAAAATATGACAAATAAACAATAAATAATGAGAAATCATCAAAATTAGCTAAAATCATGGAGAAGCTGACACATAAGCTAAATCACTTCATAAATAATAGTATAGATAGATTGACTCGAGTATTATTATTTTTTGTCTCGATTATGGTGGTAGAAAGAAAAATATTTGAGTAGAATATTAGCACCATAGTAAAGTTTCAAAAATAAACATGGAGTTATTAAGTTATAGTAAATACAAATATAAATTGTATATTCATTATTTACATGATGTTTATAATCGAATCTCAGATCCCTTACTTATTAATCAAGAAACATTTTGAATAAGTAACCTTTAAAGTGTAATATATTAACAAGAATGCCATTTTGCTTATGTGTCAGCACAATAATGCTTCTCACACCCTCTACTTAAAAACCCATATTTTACTAGAGTAATTACAATTATATGCCATTGGACATTCCTTAACATTATTATATTATTGTGTAACATATTGACATTATTAATATCGTGTATCACCTAATTAATATGTCTATATATAAATGTTTCGTTAATTTTAGTTCCAAACAACCATATATTAGTTTATCAAAAAAAGCAACAACATATGTGTGTAGTATAAAGTTAGCGATGTCTCTTATTATAATTCAACTGAAACTTAAATCAACAAAATTATTTATATATTATTTAAATCGATAACAATCAGACCAATTATATTTCAAAAGGTATTTTACACTAAAAATATAAACTAACTAACAAATAAATTTATGGTTTATTATTGTCTATGCTTTTGTTTTTATTCTATTTAGTTCATGTTTTTATACTTTATTGAATTTTTTAAAACAAACCAGTATCAAATATATTTTTGGTAATAAAACAACCTTAAATATATTTAATTATATAAATCAATAATTATATATTTAATTTAATACAATTGCAGCAATAACTGAATTTAAAATAAACCAGTATCAAATATCTTTTTGGTAATTTAACAACTTCAAATATATTTAATTATATTAATCAGTAGTTACATATTCAATTTAATAAACTTATATTAATAACAGAACAATATTATTCTTATTTAAAATAGTTAACCATAATCGTTTGCTTATTGCTATAATTTAAATTTAACTTTTTCAATATTTTTCATAAATCATAATAGTTATAATTATATATTAAATTTAATTAAGTTATGGTGACTATCTTATTCCTACCACTATATATTATGTACTCTAGGTATTGAAATAGATATGGAAATCAAAATAAATGGTAACTAAATAATTGATTTATAATATTTTAATCAATTAGCAATAAATTGATTTAAACAATATCTTCTTCAACGTCCACATATATCAAAAATTAAGGAAAGTAACATTTGTTTCTTAATGTTTCCTAATATAGAATTCTAAATAACTTATGTATTTATTTTCTATTTCTTTACTTAAAGAATTAGATTTTGACAATTTTAATATATTTCTTATGAATCTTAAAGCTTAATTTCCACTGTATAATAAATCTTGCCTATGCATTTCAATCAATACTTTTATTTAGCATTATCATCTCCTATGCTTATAATTTTTTCTATTACAAATGGCTTTTCTTAATTATTTTTTTATCTGAAACCTTTCAAGTTTATTGGAAAAATAAAAATGAAGATTGTACTCTTTTAGAAACAATAAGCTGCTGCCAAAAGTTTGTAAGATGTCATTAACCTATTCAAAAGTCAGTTTTCCTACATACTCTTATAATCAGTTTCAATCTTATTGTTCCTACAAATTTAGGTATAATTATTAATATAAGGTAACAAATTTATGCTAAAAATTTTAATTATCAGTTCCTATCATAAGATAATTCAAAAACATGTTTCAAAGAAACATGGCCTATATTAACAATATAAAATATGTAAATTGAACATACAATAGAGAATATTGGTAGAGAAAGACCTTTTAAGATGATCATTGATTGGTTAAGTTTTTGCATTTTATGCTTATGTAGTCATATTTTTAAAGTGTATTTCATCATGTTATAATGTTTTAAAATATCAATCAGATATATGTGGAGTTTTGGTTGGTGTTGTGGATCCTTGATGTAAATAAAAACATCAATATTCTTTATACAGTATTCTTAGTAACATAAATCATCAGTTATATAATATGCTCTATAATGATGAAAAATAATATATTAAATCAGTGATTTTTTTGAATCTGTTATATTTACAAAAATTTCATCCCGCACAAGGTGCGGGTCACTACCTAGTTTGTTTGTAATTAGAACAGCTTTAGTTGGTATAAGAAAACTTGTTGTGCCCCATATGCTAAAGAAGTTTCTTACTTTACCCGTGATTACAATCATAATGCTCAATTTTATAGACGTCGTTGCATTATATATATCTTTCATATGTCTTTTTCACGTAGTAAATTTCGATGAAACAAGATGAGCACATTCTTTCTTAAATTGAAACAATAAATTGAACAATGTAGATATTGAGTGGTACCGTTTAAATATGGTTATATGAAAAACACACTATATAAAATATGAATAATACAAAATAAATGACGTGAAATAACATTTGAATAATCATTATTATGAGTATAATTTCTATAAAAAAAATTTTATAAGTACAATGCAAATTTAATAGTTGTCTAGTTATATATATATATATATATATATTATGATAATATTTTGACTAAAATAAACTTTTTAAATATATCTACATAATTTGGTAAATTTAATTCGAAATTAGTTTCATTTTAAAAAATTTCAAAAGTTATCTATATTATATAGGATAGACAAAATCAACAATATTTTCTAACTATAATATAATTAAAAAATCTGTGGACCTGTGGTTCCTACTTAACAAAAGTTTGAAGTAAGGTTTCTTAATTAGTTTATCTTTCATATTTGTATTTTTAGTATCACATCATCATTAAGCTATAGCCCTTCTTTTTCTAATAGCAGATCATATCTATAAGAAATTTTATAATATTTTTCCACTGGCTGCTGCTGGAACACGTTGCACATTAAGAATCTTTAATTTAATCAACTAAGCTCATTAATTAATGTAAAAATATATGTTGAGAACAATCACAAGCAAACTGGAAACGAATCTAAGGTTTTGTTGCATCGAAAGCGGATGAAATTATTTGTGGTCCCGATATCAAAAAGTTGTATATACTGTAGATGGCGATTTGCTTCTTGTCATCGACCAATCCTTTCCCGAGGTTTATAGTTAGCCTTTGAGGATTCCGGAGATCATACCGTGTAGAAATTAGGTCTGGCAAAACTCCTGAAACCGAAGATCAAAACCAGAACTGAATCAAAATATCCAAAATCAAAATCGTATCAAAATCTTCAAATATCATCGGATTCTATATTTTTATATTTAAAATAATCAAATTGAGCCGAAATCAAATCAAAAATTAAATATATAAAAATACTAATTATATATAATATAATATAATATAATATAACCAATATATATTTATTTATTTTAAAATTTCACTAAAAGTATTCAAAAATATTGGCAAAAGTGAATTATTAAAAATATCTAAGTTCCCCAAAATTACCTGAAAATATTAGGATATTTTAATTGAAATATCCAAAATAATCCAAAATATTTATCCATAATATTTTAATTATTTGATAATTTACCGAAAACACCTAATTATTTACCCGAATGACCAGAAATAATTAAACCAGAATCAAATGGGAACCAAAATTTTACTGATAGTTTTCAGTTTCTAAATTTACTATCCAAATAGAATCCAACTCGAAACAATTCAAAATCGAACCCGAATTAAAAATGGAAGAATCTTTTTTATGTCATAAAAAAAAACAGAGAATGGAAAAAGAAACTTGAATGGAAGAAAAAACAGAGAATTGGAAGAAGAAACAATTCAAAATCGAACCCGAATGGAAAATGGAAGAATCTTGTTTGGAGTGATTGCTCACCTGTCACCAGCTTCGACAAAAAATAGTTTCCCCTTGTGATTTACTTACATGCGCCCTTTTAAACTATTGCTCGTGGTGGTCTTATTAGTATATGGGCCATGGGGTTAATACTCAAGAAGAAACATTACAATGTGTTGTTTAAGTTCTTTCCTTAAATAGTCCAAAGCTTATGTGAGCCTATTCTTCTTGGTCTGCTTCTTTTCTCCATTCCTTTATGTCACTTTATACCTTGCCATTCACGCAAGCTTGAAAACCGGGAAAGGTCAATACCTGAAAACCGATTGAAGAAACTGTAATTCAATTCATTCACACAAATTCCACATTAGCCTTTTCAGAGTAGAACACACAAGACAAACAACTTCAGCAACACGAAGAAAGGAGCCATGAGAAAAGCTTGAACTAGATTGTCTAATAGCGCAGGTTCTCAATTCTGCGAGTAGAATAAAAAAATGGATTGCTAAGAACCAAAGGACTTACCTCGAACAATCCATGGCTAAGAAACTGCCCGGTCCAACATAACAGCTGAGATGCTAAACCAACCTGAGAAACGACAGCAAAATCGTTACATTATCTGTAACTAGGGATATTTACAACTAGGGATCAACGCGTATTTACTAATTCCCTTTCTCCATAATCAAATAAAGAAGTAATCAAACACTGAAGATATATATAAACCTCCTAAAGTTAACAGATGTTTCTTCATATATTTTTGCAAGAAAAACTTGAAATTTATCAAACAAGTGATGTATAGACTCTAAATATCACTAAACTCGGACAGGGATCCTCGACAGAACAGTATGTGGCATCACCCCTCATGGCGGAGGCGATCGCAGTTAGGGAAGCGCTACTCCACGCAAAGACAATCCAGTTCACTAAAATCTGCCTAAAGTCAGACAACCAAGTACTAATCAACGCACTTTCCTCGAAATTACATCCGACGGAGATCTATGGACTCAATCTGGATATCGAGAAGCTATCATCTTCCTTTCTCTTCCTGCACTTTTCTTTTATTCCTAGAAATTTGAACTCTGTTGCGGACCTCATTGCTAAGGCTGCTGCTTGTAGCGCTTACTCTGTTTTGCCGCTTTAGGCTCTGTTTCTTAATGAAGTATTTTGTTGTTAAAAAAAAAGACTCTAAATATCACAGACCATCATCATAATGAACGTGTTCTGTGATTGCCTAACCTTGCGTTGCACAGACGGGAAGAATACAAAAGTGGATGGTTGAATTTGATGGAGATTTCTTAACATTTTAAGGCAGTAGCCGTTAACATGCGCTTTTACAAGACTAAAATTGTTACGTGATTGCTAACACGCGCTTTGGTTATGTATCACAAGAATTAAAGAGTGGACGATACCGATTCCCTTATCCACACATCTTCTGCCTCCAAAAATCTAATCTTAAAACTTATATAAAAAAAGAATATTGCAACTGCATTGTTTCCTCTCGTTCCTCCGTTGCTGCCAATAATTAGAGAAGTATCAATGGCTGAAGCATTCACAAGTTTCACCTTCACAAACCTTCATATCCCTTCTTCCTCAAGTTATTCTTATTCGGTACATAATTAACTGTTTTCATGTACTAACAAATTATTTCACAGCTATAACAGAACATAAGACTTGAGAATTGCATCTTGTGTGTGTAGCCTAAGCAGATTTCAGGGCCAAATCATGGATGTTGGTTCTCTGTAAGTAAATATATTTAACTAGGGATTTAGTTGATAATCCATTATTTTTTGCTGTACATGAATTTTACGTTTTAGAATTTTGGAAAACTAGAAAAAGAATGAGAAGAGGGGAAAGAATCTGATGAGAGGAAGCTTGTGTGTAAGAAAGGCACTGCCACATGATTTGCCACTAATGGCTGTGATGGTTCAACAAATAGAGGGGATGCGTGATATCATTACAGAGAAACACGTGTGGCATCTAAGTGATAAAGCCATCAAGAATGTCTGTAAGTAGCAATTTTTTTTTTTTTGGTTCATTAAGACAATTAAAAGTGTTTTGTCTTGGGTTTGGTTTTTGAATGTTTTGATATATATTGGTGGTCGTTTGATGTGGCAGATTTGTTCTACATCATGTTCACTTGTTGGGGTTGTCTGTACTTCGGTTCCGCAAAAGTATGGGAAAACCTCAAAATGAATCAAATCATTTCATCTCCATTTGCTGCATTCGGGATCTTAGCTGTTTTTTAGTTATTTGTCAATAATGGTGTATGTATAGGATCCATTCTATGACTCGGAGGAGTACCGTGGAGATGGAGGTGATGGAACTGGATATTGGGTCTATGAAACTGTAAGTTTCTTTCTTTCTAACTTTAGAAACATTCAAATTATAACTTGGGATGTTGTAATGGATCACGAGCCCCACACTGGTCTTTAAAGACTCTGACCTTCTGGACCTGTTTAGGTCCGGCCCCTCCATTATGTAGATGGCTTTAGGTTTGCCTTTAGGTGTCACAATCTTAAGCATCTGCGTACGTCATGCTTATTATATTCCTCCAGAACCTACTACAAACATGTTAATTATAAATTTCAAACACAAATGGAATGAAAAGCTTTTGTTTATGTTTCGTGAATATGTTTAGAATTTATATTATTTGATGAAATACTGAAATCTATAAGAAAATGTGAACTCTGGCAACAATGAATTCAAACCTAACTCATTTGATGTGATTAGAGTAAAGATCGGGGTGGACCTGGGGACAACATTTTCTACAGAATCTCAAATTTCAGTCACGTATAGTAATTTTAGGCCGGTTAGGGACAGGTTGGGCTAAATTGGGCCATAGACTTTTAGTACATCACAATCTAGTTACACACAACTATTCTAAGATTGGAAAGAGTTGTTATTGTGTTTTGGCTTATATGATGCAGCAAGAAGACATAGAAGAGAAGGCAAGAGCAGAGCTATGGCGTGAAGAGCTTATTGAAGAAATTGAACAGAAAGTAGGTGGTTTAAGAGAGCTTGAAGAAGCTGTTAATAAGTAGACAACTAACATGTAAAGCATACACAAACTATACATATATATTTTGTTTTCTAATAACGGTCATAAACCACTCTTCATTTATATAATACTGTATGTTATCTGTTAAGTGTTCTGGATCATTGAATGAGCATGTTAGGAGCAATCGTCTCCTTCAGATTTTTGTCTCAACTGGGGCTTAAATTAATTGGTCGTGTACGCTGGGCAGTGAGTCTAACGAGGAACCATTTGCGGGAAATACGCTTTTGCACGATTTCAACTGTCCTTTAACTGAAAGAAAATATACTAAACTAACCAAACTTCTAAATAATAATACGGAGAAGTAGAGCTTGTCATGTCTTGGTCAATAATCTACGTGCTTTCATGTTACAAAGCCTCTTCGACCCTTGTGAATCCCACGTGTGGGTTTTATTTGTTTATGTTTTTTTCTTTCAATTTCAGATATTTGTTTTTTTCCAACTCGCTTTTTTTTTGGAACACACATGACAGAAGATCGGGAGATATTATGTAATAGATTTTTCTTCTTTATAATACTTCGATATCTGTATGGTAGTGTATATTGTCTTGTATGAATTTAATTCTTGTAGGTTGTGCAATTATAATTCTGGCCCAAACATGATGTTTGACTGATACTGATATTATTCACCTTATTTCATTCTTTTAAAATCATTTATCCATTCAGATATTTCAATTCAAAATCTGATACTGAAATATATTAAAACATCATGTTAGAATATTAATTTTATAAAACATACTAATATTGAAATCACAAGAAGAATAGGAAAAAAAAAGAGAAGAAGAGGAATTACATGTCAGCGTTTGTCCTTGAGCTTTCTAGAGAGAGACAAGAACGAATCAACAAGACCGAGTCCCTTTATTACCCTCTCTCTTCATTACGCGCCAACGAAGACTTAGCTGTTTTTCTCCCACATGTACAGTGCACTGACTTAGTCTCCCCGTCACAGCTCCCATCTTTTGGCTATATCTCCACGTGGCACCCACTAGTATCTCATTCTCGACACCAAATATCACAGCTCCGTGACTGTGAGGTTCCCGCAGCTGAGACTTTTACAGTGCCAATTACAAAATTATGAAGCAGTAGATTTGTTGCCCTCTCTACGTGTACATTGCGTGTTCCGTGACGAGTAACAAAAAGCAAAAACAAGATTTAAAAGGAGTGAGAACACACAAAAATCAAATAGTTGCTTTTCTTTTTCTTTTTTTTTAAAAAAATATTTTTTAAAAATGCGAAACTAAAAGGGGAAAACTATCTACTAATATAGATTGAATATTTCCAAAGCATATAATTAAAAATACGCGGTCAAAATGATCGCTTTATAAACTCATCTCTTCTTCTCCTAGCTTTCATCAATCATCATCACTCTCTCTCTCTCTCTTTCTCTCTCAACCAAAAGAGAAACTTCTTCTTCTTCTCTCTAGAAAAAAGAACAATCCCGCATCTGTACAGAGGATGCCAGCCACGGATTTTCAGGGAACATTTGGTCGGTCGTTGCTAAGTTTCCGGCGAGATCAAGTTGACTCCAACACAGCCACCGCCGCCGCCGGAAGTAGTAGCCACAACATGGAGGCCGAGCTAGATTCTTTCCAGAGACAAGTCGCCGAGAAGTTCATCGATCTCAACGCCTCCGGCGAGGAGCTCCTCTCTCTCGAATGGATCGGGAAGCTTCTGGATTCGTTCCTCTGCTGCCAAGAGGAGTTCCGAGCCATCGTCTTCAACCACCGCTCCCAGATCTCCGCGTCTCCGACGAACCGTCTCATCTCCGACTACTTCGAGCGGAGCATCAAAGCCCTCGACGTCTGCAACGCGATCCGCGACGGCGTCGAGCAGATCCGGCAGTGGCAGAAACTCTCCGACATCGTGATCTCGGCCTTAGACAGCCGCCGTGCCGTCGGAGAAGGTCAGCTCCGGCGAGCGAAGAAGGCTCTGATCGATCTAGCGATCGGAATGCTCGACGAGAAAGATTCGACGAGTCTGGCTCATCGTAACCGTTCGTTCGGGAGAGTCAGAGACAGCCACCACCACCACCACCGTTCGATGGGACATTTGAGATCTCTCTCGTGGAGCGTCTCGAGGTCGTGGTCCGCTACGAAGCAGTTACAAGCCTTGGCGAGCAACTTAACGACGCCGAGACAGAACGACGTCGTCGCGAGCAACGGTTTAGCCGTACCGGTTTATACCATGACGTCGGTTTTGTTGTTCGTGATGTGGGTTCTGGTGGCTGCGATTCCTTGTCAGGATCGTGGGTTGCAAGTTAATTTCTTCGTGCCGAGGCAGTTCCAGTGGGCGGCTCCGGTTATGTCGTTGCACGATAAGATCGTGGAGGAATCGAAGAGGAGAGACAGGAAGAATTGCTGTGGGTTGCTTAGAGAAATTGGTCGGATTGAGAAGAGTTCGAGGGTGATGAACGAATTGATCGATTCGATTCATTTCCCGATGAGTGAGGAGAAGGAGATTGAGGTGAGACAGAGAGTGGAAGAGCTTGTGGAGGTTCATGAGGCTTTGAAAAATGGGTTGGATCCGTTTGAGAGGAAAGTAAGAGAAGTTTTTCATCGGATTGTGAGAAGCAGAACCGAGAGTCTTGATTCTCTTTGTTAATGGACTTGTCCTGGACATGTTTGTTTGTCCTAATATGATGATTCATATTCGGATTTTTTTTTGTCTTTTTTCTTTTTTGATCACGGTATAAAAAGAGTGTTGAAGTCTTCTTCTGATCTCTCTGTGAAGCTGATAGTGATCATGTTTTTCTGTGTAGCTACTTTGCCTAGCATTTTTAGGGGTTTACCAAAAACGAAGATTGCATACTTGTTATATAATTTGTTGACGAAAACTTGAGGTTCAATTTGGTTTTATGAACTATTGATTACAATAAAAAGCCAAAAGAATCATGGAGATTGAAAGAAAGAAAGCTTTTCACAATATAGGTTATGTTATGCACTTGTCTTCAATGATTACAATACGAATTTAAGTAAACAACCGCTGCATAATGTACTATAACATACAAAACATAGACATAAACCTTCAAACTTCCATCTAGCTCTTCAGAGTCTTCTGTTTCATGTCCAAATATCATGTTGCTAGATAGATATCAACTTCATGTGTTAGACGAATTGATTCTTACTGTAAACTAAAATGCCAAGGTTAGATCCTAGACGTTCCATAAACAAAAAATTAAGGTTTGCTCATCACTGAATATCTGATAAAACATGAACTGTAGAGATGCATAATTGGCAAAAACAAGTAAGAAAAAAAAAACCCATAACTGGAAATCGAAATGTCAAATGAACAAACGATTTAGAAAATTTCTTAGATATGTGCATCAGAGAGATTCCCATTTAGACATTAGTCGTCATTCTCATTCTCGTATCCGGAGAACTTCTGATGTCCCTGTCTTTTCATCGTCACTTGCACTAAAAGGGATTTAAGAAACAGAAATTATAAAAAGAGCTAAACATCCTATGAAATAAAAAAACAGTAAACATATTAACCACCTTGAGATTGAGTGAGCAAAAGAAAGTAAAAAGATTATATCAAAATTGAGAACACTTGGGGTATAATGTAACATGTGCATCAGAGAGATTCCCATTTAGACAAATAATCATCATTCTCATCTCCTATCAAAGGAGATTCTGATGTCCCTGTCTTTTCATCGTCACTTGCACTAATCAATTACAAACCCAAAGTTAATAAAACATTAACAGACACAAAGAAACCTAAAAACAACTCAATCTAAGAGTAAAAGCTATATAGCATCAAAAATAAGAGAAAAAAGCTTCAGATTTGATTTCTTTTTTCCTAGAGATTGATCTGTTAAAGTATATTTAAACCATCACAGACATCAACAAGCAAAGACCATACACAAAAACACATACCTAAAACTATCGAACCTCAACTAAACACATTATTATCCTAAACTAGGGTCTCTGGATAAGTGTTATATAGAAGAATTAACGAACAGAGGCGATGTTAATTAGAGGGCAAAAGACATTGCAAGGGTTTAAATGGGCTTGGCCCAACCAGTCAGCACAAGTTAATCGATTGAGCAAAATCCCGGTCGGTTAGAAACGTTTTTTTTTAAAAACCAAAATGACTTATGCAAAACCGGTTCTGTCTCTACAGAGAGCACACAAATCCGTTGGTCGACGTCTTAAGTCTCCAACCGAGATCGAAGGTTGTCCCTTCGCTGCCTCTATGAGCTTTCCCTCCCTATGTTCCACCGTTAATCTTTCCCTTCTTCTTCTTTCTCGGGACAATGCTTTCTTTCTTCCTCCATGATCTTTCTCTTCTTTGTATCTTGGCCTCCTCTGTGCTCACTTTTATGAGTTTCTTCTCTGTTTCTGCTGCAAAAGACCCTTTTTAAACCCTTTCATTACAGTGTAATCTTTGCCTCTATTGAGAGAGATAGAGACTCTGTGTCCGAATATAAACGTTTAGGTTTGAAGCTTTAAAGACACTCAGAGAGAAAGTATAATCCATTGCAAGTAGTAATAAAACTTCCTTTTTTTCTTTCTCAAGAAGTAAAACTTCATCTGGTCACTGAAGTGAGTATTCGAAGAACATGTTCGTCCTTTTTTTAATTCTTGGGTTTTGTTGAAAACGTTAATGTTCTTGAACAGGATATGGGTAGGGTTAAGCTGAAGATAAAACGGCTTGAGAGCACAGGCAACAGGCAAGTTACATACTCGAAGAGAAAATGTGGGATACTGAAGAAAGCCAAAGAGCTATCCATTTTGTGTGATATTGATATTCTCCTTCTCATGTTCTCTCCTACCGGCAAGCCTACCATGTTCCATGGAGAACACAGGTTTAGTTTCTCTTTCATCATGTTTAGTTTTGTTCTTTAATGCGTCAATATCTATACCATTGTTTTTTGTTTTAAACAGTTGCATTGAAGAGGTAATTTCTAAGTTTGCTCAATTAACTCCACAAGAAAGAACAAAAAGGTATGTGGTAAAGCATTATTATGTAAGAATATAGATTACTCTCAACCCTATCATCTAAATCGTGTTTTTTTTTGACATAACAGAAAATTGGAGAGCCTTGAAGTAAAGAGAAAACCTCATTGCATTTCTTCCTTTTTCATAAACTTTTGTATTTGATTTTGTTTTTGTTTAGACACACATATCTGAGCTTATTGTTTTGCTCCATTACAGTCATTAAAAAAGACTTTTAAGAAGCTTGATCATGATGTAAACATACATGAGTTTTTAGGAGAAAGGTACTTGCTATGAGTTATTATAATTAGTAACCTTTTGTCATTTTTATAAGCCTCTGAGATGTTGTCTTCTTTTTTTCTATGCAGGAATCAAACTATTGAGGTATGTATCAACCATCATCAGTTCTTGAATCTTTTGTTAGATACTTTTAAAGCTCTCCGAGTCATATTGCTAAAGTTTTTGTTATCTTTACCCCCACGACAGGGTCTAAGTAACCAAGTAGCCATTTTCCAAGCTCAGCTTATGGAGTGTCATAGGAGGCTAAGGTGTGTAATATTATATTCTTGAAATCTAGTTTTCATTCATATTTGAGTCTTCTTCTTCTCCTGGTGGCTGTTTTCAGTTGTTGGACAAACATCGATAGAATAGAAAACACTGACCACCTCAATTTAATGGAAGAATCATTGAAGAAATCTATTGAAAGAATCCAGATTCACAAGGTGTTTAAAATTTAGTCTCCTTTACTCAATCATATGAACATCAGTTACAAAAACGATTGCCTTCACTTTTGCAGGAACATTACGGAAGGAACCAGCTTTTGCCAATAGAATGTACAACGACACAGGTTAAAACCTTTTTTTCTCTCTTTACACTCTCTCACTCTCTGTCTTCATGAGGACAGTTTCTTAGCCAGACCAAATTTCTTAAACTGCAGTTTCACAGCGGGATACAGTTGCCATTTGCGATGGAAGGTGATAATAGCATGCAAGAAGCTCACTCCATGTCTTGGCTTCCTGATAACAGTAACCAGCAAACTATATTACCTGGAGATTCCAGCTTTCTTCCTCATAGGTATGATTCTTAACTCACAGTATCTAGAAACTATTCACTTCCCAAAATGCTCTCTCAAGTCATGCTCTACTTAACTGAAAACAGAGAGATGGATGGTTTGGTTCCTGTTTACTCAAACTGCTTCTTTGAGTCTGTAACACAAGAAGATCAGAAATGCAGCAGCCCTGCACAACAATTTGAGCAGTTAGGACAACAACGAGATGGTTTTTTGGGTTTACAACAAATAGAGGAGGAATATTCGTATCCTACACCATTTGATACTACTCTTGGAATGGAAGAAGATCAAGAGAAGATAAAAAGTGAAATGGAATTGAACAGCTTGCAACTACAACAACAACAAGATCCTTCATCTATGTATAATCCAACAGCTAGAAGTAGCGATTGCTTTCAAATCCCTCATGATCAACCATTGTTTGCCACTAATCATCATCATTGGGTTTCAGATTCAATGTTTGGTCAAACTTCTTACAACCAGGTATGAGTTTCAC